>OZ012627.1:1314173-2704173 GCA_963942485.1 Pediacus dermestoides | reverse complement strand
AAAGGAACAACAACGTGAGTAATTCCACCCCAAACACTCTAATTGAGAAACGATGTTGGTTATCCACCGAGCGCAAAAAACTAGGACTTTTTTGTAGCATGAAAATGAAACCTGTGTCGGTTTATTTTTCCTGTGCTACAGACAGATGCCTCATCAGTTAATAAAGCACTGAAAAAACATGGGATTTTCGGTTAATTTCATCTGAGTCTATTCGCAAAACTGCCTTCTATTGTCAAAGTCGTTTTCAAGCAATTTTTGGTGATGCTGTATGTACAGGGTGTCCCATTTTCGACACGCTTAGGGGGTATTTGAGTTATTATCAAAGATAGAGTGTTGCGGTTTTCACCTTCCTTAGCTATTTTTTTTACGAAACGAAAGATTCTGGGGTCAAATTTGTCATGGCACTCTTAGTTTTTAATCTACAGAGTAATTCTGAAAATCTTTGTTTTTTAGGCACCCCTCGTATTTCCGTTAAGCGTCTACTTATCAAAAAGGTGAAAACTGATCTTGATAGAGTTTTTTACGTAGAGTTAAGTGGCGTAGGCAGTTTTTGTCTAAAAGGTATAGTTTTTGAGATATTGTCCAAACTTATGTTTTTTTAAGTGGGACACCCTATATATTATTTTTTATATTGATTAAGCAAATTTTGGGCTTTCCAAAAATATGTAATACTTAATATTTACTTTGAAAAACAAGCTCAAAATTCGATATTTGTAATAATTTATTTTATTTATAACAGTAGGCCATGGATAGTTTATTAGAAACAAATGCAAAATTTGACAATTTCCATTATTGATGAGATATTTTTGTTACGTAGGTGTTTTTATTTTTCTTTTAATTTTTTATTACAATGGCCATTTATGATAATTATGAGAAGTAATTATACGAGCCCTAACAACTTAATGTTTGGACGATTGCTATTGAATAATATATAATAATTCATTTAGACATAACAGAGACTGATTGTTTTTACTATTTAGTTTTTTTAATATATGTATGTACGTCATCTATTTCGTGTAACAAATTGTTATTTTAATAATGAGTAACAACTGGACTGAACTGCATGTTTTTAAAAAATACTTAAAAATTACTGGCAACTAATAGTTTGGACGATATTATTTTAATCAAGTTGTTCAATGTCAATAATAAATTTTATTGACAGATAGTATCTAAAGTAGTAGGTATCTGTTTTCTAAAATCAAAAAAGAAAAAATATGGCTAAAGGCGTACCCACAGATAAGAAGTTGAGAGAAGTAATAATTTTGCATTATCATCGGGGAAAATCGAAGAGTCAAATTGCTAGTGAGTTAAATTTGCAAAAATCAACGGTAGGGTATATTGTTAAACGTTACGGGGAAACTGGTAGCATTGAAGTTGCTGGCAAAAGTCCTGGACGTCCAAGGATAGTAACTGACCGAAATCGAAGAAATCTTGTAAAAATTTGTAAGAATTCACGCCGTGCTACCCTACGAGAAGTTACTGCACTATGGAATCAGGAAACTAATTTGAATATGTCTCGGGAATGCTGTAGAAAATGGATACATAAATCTGGTCCTAGTTTTTACAAGGTAGGCATTAATTGTTCAGGATAATTTTTTAATTTAGAAAAACCGTCAAAAATTTGATTTCATTTAGGCCAAAGAAAACCTCTCCTTACTGAAAAGCAGAAACAACGACGATTGGCTTGGGCAAAATCAAAGTTGAATTGGACAGAGGAAGACTAGAATAAAGTTATTTTTAGCTACGAAGCTAAATTTGACGTCTGCGTTGGAGACTCTCGTAAAAGAGTGATCAGAGCCAAAAATGAAGCTTTTCATAAAGATTGTTTAAAGCGCACTGTAAAATTTGCTCAAGGGGTGATGATCTGGGGGTGTATGTCAGCGAAGGGTTTGGGAAGTTTCGAATTAATAAACGGCACAGTGAACCCTGAAAAATATCAGCAAATCCTAAACAATAGCTTATTGCTCAGCACTGCAAACCTTTATCCTGACAATAACTTTATCTTTCAACAGGATGGCGCTTCATGCCAAAACAACAAAAAAGTGGTTCGAAGAACACAATGTTACGGTGCTAGGTTGGCCATCAAGTAGTCCCGATCTTAATGTGATCGAGACGTTGTGGCATAAGATGAAGCAGTACCTGAGAAACAACCGCCAGAGAACAATTCCAGAATTAAAAAGTAAACTTGAAGAAATTTGACAATCATTCACACCAGAATTTTGTAATTCACTTGTGAGGACTATGCCAGCAAGAATTAAAGCAGTCATTAAGGCAAAAGGAGATGTTACCCCCTATTAAATGATACGTTTTGTATTAAGTCCAAACATTTAGTTGTCAGCCAGTTTTGTTAATTAATTAAGTTCCGGTCTGTACAACAGTTACGTTTTATAATTAGGTTTTTTTAATTAAAGAATACTATATATTATTCCTGTTCTTTAGAAATACATTTTCTGAAACTTAGACATTTTCTTTTTTTAAGTCACCATAAAATTTTTTCTGCATTATTTGGAAGCGTCCAAACATTTAGTTGTTAGGGGTCGTATACAGGGATATTCACCGAAACCGTTGGTTAGACGTTTTAAAATATGTAATTAATATTTTTTTCTAAAAATTGTTTTATAGTCTAAATAGTATAAGATCTCTTTATTTAAAATATTTTCAAGTTTCTACGACTTCCGGTTGTACCGGAAGTAGACCCCAACTTCGTTTTTTTAAATGGAACACCCTATATATTATTACACTTTTAAATTCTACATTCAATTATAATAACATTTTGTTAAAACAATTTTTCTCCAAAACATTTCGTTTAATAATTACAGGATGATTTTTTTTAAAAATGTCCAAAAATGGGCTAACTTTCAAATTTTACTTTCTAGCCTTCTAATATTCAAATGGAAATGCGGTTTGGACAAGATGTTAACAAAAGTGTACTACTTGCAATTTCTTCATTGCAACATCTCAATGTGCTACAGGGGGTTTATAATTTAAGGGCCATTCAGAAAAAAATCAAAACGGCAAAACTCATTTTTTTCAAATGGAACACCCTGTATATCGATACAAATTTGGATTATTCATTCAATTTAAAGGTAATTTTGTTAAATAAACTTTACACCCAACTCTTGCCGTTTTCGTGAAATATCAATTTTTATGGTACTTACACTTAATATTAACAAGAGAAGTTTTTTTTTTAATTAATTTTTTATTAATGATTAATGTAACGATATTGTCTAAGATGCTTTACTGAAAACATCGATTGCTTGATCCAATAATCGAATTGTTTGGCATAATTTTCAATATTACCAAAAAAACGAAATTTCACGAAAACAGCAAGAGTTGGGTATAAAGTTTATTCAACAAAATTACCTTTAATTTGAATGAATAATCCAAATTTGTATCGATATACAGGAGGGTGTTCCATTTGAAAAAAATTAGTTATTCCTTTTTGATTTTTTTCTAAATGGCACCTAAATTATAAACCCCCCGTAGAACATTGAGCTGTTGCAATGAAGAAATTGCAAAACCGCATTTCAATTTGAATATTAAAAGGTTAGAAAATAAAATTTTAAAGTTAGCCCATTTTTGGACATTTTTTAAAATATCATCCTGTAATTATTAAACGAAATGCTTTAGAGAAAAAATGTTTTAACAAAATGTTATTATATTTGAATGTAGAATTTAAAAATGTAATAATATACAGGGTGTTCCATTTAAAAAAACGAAGTTAAGTTCTACTTCCGGTATAACCGGAAGTCGTAGAAACTTGAAAATATTTTAAGTAAAGAGATCATGTGCTATTTAGGGCACAACCCAATTTTCAGAAAAAGATATTAACTACATCTTTTAAAACGTCTAACCAACGGTTTCGGTGAATATCCCTGTATGTTGGTATGTTTTATACAATGCATTAAAATTATCTTTTGAAGTGTTTAGCTTTAGAATAATTACGTATTATGAAAATTTTGCATTTGTTTCTAAAAAATTAGCCATGGCCTACTGCTATAAATAAAGAAAATTATTAAAAATATCGAATTTTGAGCTTGTTTTTCAAAATAAATATTAAGTATTATATATTTTTGGAAAGCCCAAATTTTGTTTAATCAATATAAAAAATAATATATAGGATGTCCCATTTAAAAAACCATAAGTTTGGACAATATTTCAAAAACTAAACGTTTTAGACAAAAACTGCCTACGCCACTGAATTCTATGTAAATAACTCTATCAAGATCAGTTTTCACCTTTTTCATAAGTAGACGCATAACAACACGAGGGGTGTCTAAAAAACAAAGATTTTGAGAATCACTCTGTAGATTAAAAACTAAGAGAGCCATGACAAATTTGACCCCGGAATCTTTCGTTTCGTAAAAAGTAGGAATGTGCAAACCGCAACACTCTATATTTGATAATAACTCCAATACCTCGAAAAAGGGACACCCTGTACATGATAGGGATGAAATTTTTTTTATTGTTTTATGAACTATATGCTTCTACTTAAATTTAAGCCTTCACTAATTTCTCTTACGCTAGAATGGTGATTTTCAACTACCTACTGCAGTAAGAATGTTAATTGCTGATTTCATGTTGTCTGGAAGTTCTCTCATAATTAACGCTACCAGTACGTTCAAATGTTTCTTTTAGCCCTTTAACACAATCCTCACGGAGATGCCTTCTATTGGAATATCTTTCAGCATAAATGCGAGAAGCCAATAGACAATTTTTATCACACTCTCCTAATAAATACAACGTATCAACTAAACTGCTGGCCAATTGAAACGTACCAAGCGAATTTTTAGGTTGAATTTAAAGACAAATATTTTGAAAAATAGAAAAGATATCAACATGCGGTTTTCAGGATTTCAGAGATAATTTAATTGAGAAAACGATAGTGTTACCCGATTTTTTACTTTGAAGTACATTACTATCTACAGGGTATGAAAGAAAGTCTTCTTTTTTTTGTCAAATTTTATAACTACCGTGATTCCACAAATTTTTTTTTATATTTTTTTGATGTAGATTTTTTTAGTCCTTACTTAATGAGAAAACAACCTGTTTCTCAAAATTTTGATATCCCTGTTATTTTATAAGATACCGCATTTTTGCTGAAAATTTGATTTTTTCTTTGTTTTTTGTCGTTCGGCCGTATTGTGTTTTGTAAGAACCAATCTCTGTAGTTGATTATGATAACTTATGAATGGCTTTCTTATAAAAAGTACACTTTTTGTACTTTCATTTATTTATTGGTAACCAGTGGCTTATCAAAAATCGGTACACGTTCGCTAATTGGTAAATTTTTTTAATTCGTTTTTTGAGGCAATTTTCTTAATGGAATAGAATGGAATTTAGTTAGTTTATGTTCACCATTGGTTTAAGTGACTTATATTCTCGAAACGGGTTTTTCACTTTTTCAAAAATTTGCTCATATTCGTGTATACCGGGTGGCTACGAAATCGTTTTACAACCCCCACCATTTTGTTACATTTAACTGTATTAATTTGAAATTTGGCATGGTTTGATTGTTGAAAGAAATAATCATTTTGACGTTTAAAACAATCTGATGACACTTTCGGTTTCACCGTAAGGGCCACCTACTAACTTTCAAAATTTTTTAAAACAACCCTGTATATTTTTTTCCGTAAGTATTAGATTCTACTTAAAATTACCTTTTTATCGACATATCACATGATGACATTTGCTTTCAAAATGGCAGCATAATTATTATTGCAAAAACCTGTTCAACAATATTAAATTTAATAAAAAATTCGGTATCTTATAAAATAAGAGGGATATAAAAATTTTGAGAAAAAGTTTTTTTCATCATTAACCAGGGACTAAAAAAATGGACATCAAAAAAATATAAAATTTTTTTTGTGGAATCTCGGTAGGTATAAAGTTTGAGAAAAAAAAGACGACTTTCTTTCATACCCTGTAGATAGTAACGTACTTCAAAGTGAAAATATCGGGTCACACTATTGTTTTCGCAATTAAATTATCTCTTGAATCCTGAGAACCTCATGTTGATATCTTTTCTCTTTTTCAAAATATTTGACTTTAAATTCAACCTAAAAATTCGCTTGGTACGTTTCAATTGGCCAGCAGTTTAGTTCAACTTTTTGATAATTCATTTCTTAGAAATCGGACACCAGACACCGCAACAATTAAATCCTATCAATTTTACAACTTTGATAATAATTGATAGATTTACGAGTATGCTGTATGCACATGAAATAATGACCAAAGCATTTTAATTTTTATTAAGAATTAAATATTACATAAAGTAAAATCTGTTAAGTTTAGGTATAGAGAACCCGTAATGAAAATGACAGAGAATCTAATTCTCTATACCATAGCATAAAAATATATTGGGGGTTCCATTTTGAAAAAATTAAGTTAGGTATCATTGTTTGAAGTAGGTATGTGATATTTACGTATAAATTACAAACACCCTGTATAAGCTAATTTCACATATTTTTTTTTAAACCAGTCTAAGAAGATAAAAAAACACGACCAAACATATTGTTAATATTTTTATTTCATAATTTTTTTCGTTTTTATGTTAACAGCGAAACGGTAGGAAAAATGAGCAATTACTTTTAAAAACATATAAAAAATATTTCATATTTATAACTTTTTATATACATATAAACAAAAAAAATGCAACCACCTGTAAATAACAAACAATCCTGCATCATATTCACGATTCGTATTCTTGTTTAATATACTTGGCAATGGTAGACAACTGAATATTGTACGTGCCCTCGTATATGCTACCAATTTTACAATCTCGATAAAATTTCTCCTGTATAAAATCTTTTGTAAATCCTACTCCGCCCATCCAGTCGATGCATTTTATGCAAGTTTTTTGAGCCACTTCTGCGGCGTAGTACTTGGCCATTGCCGCCTGTTTTGTAAATGGAGCTCCGGCTTCTACTAGTCTGGCTGCATTGTAAGTTAACAGACGAGCACACTCTATTTGGGTAGCAATCTCGGCTATTTGATGTTGCATACCCTAGAAAAAAAAGAGAAATGCTTAAAAATTCATAAAATGTGTTCAATATTAGAATAAGTATTAATTTATTGGTCCAAGAAACAAATAAAGCCTTTGACCGTCTAAAACTGTTGTAAGACTTTGTAAAAAGTGAAACGTATTCCCCATTTTCAAAACCCCGACTTTGTTCATAAGTTAAATTTTTGGCAAGCATAAGAAAAAATCAGGGACGGCATAAGATGATTGCTAGTATTTTTTTAAGGACTCCAATTTCGGTGACGCGATTTTTATATAAAAAAGCCTAAAACTGTTTTAAAACATTTTAAAAACTGAAATATATGCCGGATTTTCGAAACCCCGACTGTTTTCATAAGATAAATCTTTGACAAGCATAAGAAAAAATCAGGGACGGAATAAGATGATTGCTTGTATTTTTTTACGGGCTCCAAACTCGGTGACGCGATTTTTATATAAAAAAGCTTAAAACAGTTTTAAAACATTTTAAAAACTGAAATATATGCCGGATTTTCGAAACCCCGACTTTTTTCATAAGATAAATCTTTGACAAGCATAAGAAAAAATCAAGGACGGCATAAGATGATTGCTAGTATTTTTTTAAGGACTCCAAACTCGGTGACGCGATTTTTATATAAAAAAGCCCAAAACTGTTTGAAAACATTTTAAAAACTGAAATATATGCCGGATTTTCGAAACCCCGACTTTCTTCATAAGATAAATTTTTGGCAAGCATAGGAAAAAATCAGGGACGCATAAGATGATTGCTAGTATTTTTTTAAGGACTCCAAACTCGGTGACACGATTTTTATATAAAAAAGCCCAAAACTGTTTTAAAACATTTTAAAAACTGAAATATATGCCGGATTTTCGAAACCCCGACTTTGTTCATAAGATAAATTTTTTGCAAGCATAGGAAAAAATCAGGGACGGCATAAGATGATTGCTAGTATTTTTTTAAGGACACCAAACTTGGTGACGCGATTTTTATATAAAAAAGCCCAAAACTGTTTGAAAATATTTTAAAAACTGAAATATATGCCGGATTTTCGAAACCCCGACTTTCTTCATAAGATAAATTTTTGGCAAGCATAGGAAAAAATCAGGGACGGCATAAGATGATTGCTAGTATTTTTTTAAGGACTCCAAACTCGGTGACACGATTTTTATATAAAAAAGCCCAAAACTGTTTGAAAACATTTTAAAAACTGAAATATATGCCGGATTTTCGAAACCCCGATTTTTTTCATAAGAAAAGTCTTTGGCAAGCATAGGAAAAAATCAGGAGCGGTGTAGGATAATTATAAGTATTTTTTAAGGGCTCCCATACTCCATGGCGCGTTTTTTCACTAAAAAACATCTAAAACTGTTTAAAAACTGAAATAAAAACTCGATTTTCAAAATCCGATTATTGTTGTAAAGTAAAACTTTCGAAAACATATGAAAAATCAGAGCCGGCGTAAGATGATTGTCAGTACTTTTTTAAGGACTGGATAACGTGGCTTTTACACTAAAACTGTTTTAAAATGTAAAAATCGAAATAAATGCTCGATTTTCAGAATCCGACTGTTTTCAGATGTTTTCAATATCTTGAGGTCGAAAGTAAAACATGTAAAAACATGAACATTGAACACAACATAATTTTGAAAATTTAAATAACTTACTTGAAATGAATAAATAGGTGTTCCAAACTGTGTTCTCTCCAAAGTATAAGGTATCGTAGCATCAAAACAACCCTGAGCTAGCCCCACCATCTGAGCTCCAATACCAATTCGGCCTTCATTCAAGAATCCAGCAGCAATCTTATATCCTTGTCCAAATTCTCCCAAAATAGAACTTTCTGGTACTCTAACATTATCAAAAGATACCATACAAGTACCGGACGCGCAGATACCTAATTTATTTTCTGGTTTAGCGACAGTTAAGCCTGGAGTGTCTCTATCTACTATAAAGCATGTAATGCCTTTGTATCCCTAGGAAGAAAATATTTTAGTTGGAGTAGTATTTTTGGAAGTAGGTATTTATTTACAGCACTGGGATTGGCGTTAGCCATGACTAAAAACACACCAGCGACATCTGAGTTGGATATCCACATTTTTGAGCCATTAATGAGATAGTCGGAGCCATCTTTTTTTGCTGTGGTTTTCAAAGAAAACGCATCAGTACCTGAACTAGGTTCAGTTAATGCGAAACTGCTGATCTAAAATCCACACTATAAATTCTTGTACCTATAATTGTCTATACTAGTTATTTACCATATTCGTTGCCAATTGAGGTAAATATTTTTCCTTTTGCTCTTTAGTTCCTAGTTTTATGATTACAGAGTTTACAAGTGTATTGTGGATGTCAACAAGGACAGCAACAGCGGGATCCACTTTGGAGATTTCCTCAACCGAGATTATGGTCGTCAAAAAATTACATCCTGCACCATTGTATTCGGTGTCTATTTCTATGCCCATAAGCTTAAACAGATTAGTTGTAAAAATAACTGCGGGAGATAAAATTTGATAAAAATATTTGATTTGGCCTACACAACACTGATTAGCGCTTATTTATTGGATGTAATAAAATGTTAGATGAAAATAGTTAGGTGTGCTTTTATATAACTACAGCTAGAGATCCATATTAGAATTAACTTTATTTCAAATACATAGAAACATGAAAAATTTGTTTCTAGATTTCTATTTTTAGTTTTAATGATTTAACAACATAAAACACATTTTAACTTAAAATTCTAGGTACTGAGACTGTGGCGTATTATGCCTTTCTGATTACGTAAGTCACAGTCTAATAAAGTGTTTTTTTAGTTAAAATATGTTTTAAAATGTTTAAAAGGCGGTAAACAAACAAACATAGAATTCAATTTTACATTGCATATTTTTAAATAGTAAAACAACTTCAATGTTTTCTAAATTAGAAATAGGTAAATAGGACTGTGCATTTTTTGTATCAAAAAGTTTGATAATTTTGGCGTTTCTTTTACAAGAAGAAATTATTTAAAAATAAATAAATTTTATTAATAAATTGTTTAAAAATTACAAAATTTAAAAGATTTCTATTGATATTATCACTTTAACATAAATAATAAATTCTGTATATTTATACAAAAATCGATGATAAATTAAATTGTATACAAAAAACTTCCCTATTTTTTTGATAATAATTTAAAATAAGCGAGTTATTTTTGGAAAAAATTTGCGATCCTTTAAAATCAAGTAGTCATAAAACGGAATAGTAATTTATTAAAACCAAACAATCATAATTTTGAATTTAAGCAAGTTGAAGAAAACTGGAAAGAATTAGGGAAATATTGAAAATTGGCAAAATTATTTATTTCATGGCTACTTTTGATAATTATTATTAAAACTTTGCATACTTTTTTTCAAAATAACTCACTTATTTTAAATAATTATCAAAAAAATATAAGGACCTTTTTGTACAGAATTTAATTTATCATCGATTTTTGCAAAAATATACAGGGTGTTCCATTTAAAAAAATGTTATTTTTGTGAATATCTCCAAAACCAGATGGTCAATTGTTTTTCTGTTTTCACCATTGTAATCAGCGGAAAAAATTCTAATAGTTTGCTAATTTAACCGACTTTGTAGCTCCAATAATAACAAAGTTGGCAATAGTGAGCCACTTCGAGCGAACACCCTATATATGTATATGAATATTTAATCTAATTATTTTTTTGATTGGAACAAGCTTTTTTAAAACATTACCAATTTAATAATTTTGGAAAATGTTTTTCTCAAGAAAATCTGTTATGGGGTTCAGTTTTCTAAATAACTAAGACAAGACTCTTTATAAAAAATAGTGTTATGGTTCAAAATTCCCCTGAGGAAAAAAGTTAAATGTTCAACTTATTCATCTCTTCCTATCTCGATGAATCGATGACCAATTTTTTTTCACCCTGTATATTGAGATGTTCGAAATTACAGATACAGTGACTTATTCTAGAAATGCCACACTATCCATGAAGGATTTTGGCACGAACTCAATTTTGGCAAACAGATTTATTCAAAACCAGGCTAAACTAACAATAAATTGTAAACCTGAAATATGCAAAGATGTTAAGTTGAAATCCTTGAAATCATGATATCAACACACAAGTTTATACTCTACTGTAATAATAAATAATATAAGAAAACTTTAATAACTTCCTATAAAACTCTCAAAAAAATATAAGTTTAATATTAAAAAATATAGGTAGTCATCATTCGGTCATTATTTTCAGTATGGTATTACCGGTGCCTCCCTTCTAATTCTAAATTAAACCAAAAAGCAAATTATATGAAAATCGTCTAAAGTAAAATATGTTTTTATTACATATTGTGCAAAAATTGTATTTAGGTGTTTTTTGTATTCTAGAGAAGGTCAAATAAATATGAAAACGAATTAAATCTTTCTTGGATTTGTTTCATAATTGAAAAAGCACATTTCAGAAATTTCGCTTATTTGAAGATGATAATTAGGTGCCCAATAATAATTAAAGATATCGTCGCAAAAATAATCGGTTATTAATTTATAAATTTAGCAGCACGAAATTTTCAATTTAGATAGGTAGGTATACGAAAAACCACACAAGTTGAGGGTAGTATGGCTTTTGGCCAACGCCTTCATCTAGCTCGCAGCTCGTGCTGCTCGTGTATGTACAAATTTTCACCTCAAGAAAAAATCCCTTATTTTCATTCTAAAATATAATTTAAGGTTAGTTTTTTCGAAAACTATTGACTTTGGGAACTTGCCTCCAGGAACAAAATTATAGAGCGCATTTTTTTTACACAATTTATCTGTCGGCAGTTTTCTTGTCAGACCAAACCCTTAGGCGTAATTAACGTTCACCCCCTTTCATCCTCTTAAGCAATTTTCCTACCCCGCAATTTGTATGATCTCCGCGGTTTTGTCATCAGGGCAACCCCTTTAACAACATATAAAAAATTCAGCGGAACTTGCCTACGACATGAATAAAATTGCAGAGCGCATTTTTTTACACAATTTACCTGTCGGCAGCTTTTTTGTCAGATCAAACCCTTAGGCGCAATTTACGTTAAAGTTAAGTTAAGTTAAATAGGTAAACATAAACAAGACGAATAAAAAATGAAGAATACCTTTTTTCGATAACTGCACCGTAACAGATTTTTTTGGGAAAAACTTATTTCAAAAATTTTCAAACAACAATATCTCGAAAATGGTAACCCCAATCCAAAAATGTTATTTAGATTAATGTTCACATCATTAGTATAAATAATAAAAAAGTCAAGCAGGTATACAGTTTTCTCGAAACTGGCTATCCAACTAAGTTATGATTGAAAACCCAGTTTAGATAGAAGTTGCTCTATTTAAACTGGATTTCCAAATTTTATTCCAATGAAATTTCGAAAAATTTTAATATTTTATATTAAATAAAATTAATTATATACAAATAAAGTACCTACATAATACGAGCCCTAACAACTAAATGTTCGGACAAAAGTAAATTTTTGAAGTATGAAAGGAGAACTGGAAATTTTACGCAAATAATTAGTAAACACCTAATAAGATAAAGCCTTAATAACAATATTATGCATGGAAGAAAATTATTTATTGGATTTAACAATATTTTAACCTTAATAATTAGCAAACTTTAGAAAATGAATTTGCAACTAAATGTTGGAATAATTTTTAATTTAGGATCATCAATAAGAGGTTACGTCTCCTTTTGCTTTAATAGCTGCCTGTATTCTAGCAGGCATTGTATTTATCAAATTTTGGTACAATTCTGGCGTGAAACTGTCGCAAATTTCTTCTACTTTGGTCTTTAAGTCCCCAATGGTTCTTGGTGGATTATTGCGTAGAATATGTTTAATTTTATGCCAAAGAGTTTCACTGACATTTAAGTCCGGACTGGATGAGCGCCATGAAAGCACCTTTATGTCGTTTTCCCCAAGTTCCAAAACTGATTTTTTAAAAACAGTCGTTAGAAAATTACATCACATTTTTCAAGTGCAATTTTAAAGCTACGAAATATGCCTAAAATCATCAAATAAAGACTTGGGGATTTTTTTGTACATAAAACCAACATCCAACTTTGCAATAAAGTAAATTTTACCAAAATCCACCCAGTGGTTCCAAAACTGTGGTTATTTTAATGTAGGTAGCACCCTCAAGAAACACGTTTTTTTAAAAGTGAACTGTGGAACTCGAAAGAAATGCAAAAAAATCATATTAACATTTCCGGATTTTTTCAATATAGTACGATTATTGAGCTTTGATTTAAATGTTTTTTGACACAAATCCAACTAGCGGTTTCAAAACTGTGATTCTTTAAAACAGTTACTAGAAAATTTTATCATTTTTAAAGGTGCAACTTTGAAGCTCCGATAAATGCCTAAAATCACCAAATAAAAACTTGTGTTACTTTTTTGTAAAGAAAACCAACATCCAGCTTTGCAATAAAGTAAATTTCATCAAAATCCGACTACTAGATCCATCATTTTGAAAATAATAATTCTTTATTTCTACAATTTTCCCATCCTGCTGGGTTAAAGTGCCACAGTTTTGGAACCGCCAGGCGGATTTTTACGAAATTTACGTTTTTATATAACTAAATATTGGCATTATAACAGAAAAAACCATCAATATAATGAAAGTTAATTTAGATAACTTTTGCGCGTATGGAAAAAAGACAATCAAATTTACTTTTGTCCGAACATTTAGTTGTTAGGGCTCGTATACAATACAGTTCTATAAACGACGATTAAATTTATCACTAATTAGTTTTTAATTTGATTTCCCATTAGCTGAAAATGAGTAGGTAATCAGCCAATAGAAGCACGAAAACAAAATTAATTCAAAATCATTTATTACAATTTAATTGTAGTTTGTAGAAACTGGAACAGGGCATAGATAACAATATCTTAATATGAGATAGACCTCAGGTTTAAAAAATATCGAATTGGAACACACTAGGTACTGTACATTAATATAAAATTACAATGGTACATTAATTTAGGATAATTTTTATAATACTTACCCCATTTTCAAACAGCATATCAACGATAGACTGTTTAATTTTTCCCGCGTCTTCCATTTCACGCACATAGGGCGCTATTTGGTCCTTGGCTAGTTTCGCAACTAAAACGTACAAAAACAAGTGGTAGTTGTTGCTATGGTAAATTTTTGCAAATCTATTTACCAGTTTCTTTCATAACTCTTTCATCTTCCGATAAAAAAGTTAATGGTAGACGGTCATTGTGAAATTCGCCTGCTTGCTCCTGCTGTTTTTGATAAATTTTCGGACCATTAAATATGGTTCTAACACAGTTTTTTCCATAAAATGGTAAAAGCTGCTTGAGTTAAAATTATGTTAAATAAATGAATAATTTGTAATTAATTAAAGGTACTTACATTTCGTGATAATAACTTTAACATGATTATGTAGCCGTCAACTGAACTGTTGCATTGATAAATTACGCAAAGACTGGTGTTAATATACAAGTTACAACAATATAAGGATAAGCGTAAATTTATTTTATCAAAAACATTTCGAAATATTTTTTTATTACGAACAATATTTCTATCCTTGTCAAGCAATTATTATCTGTTGAATCAAAATGCAAGATATGTATTTACGTAATATCGTGTTTATTTCAAAATATTACTTTATCTGATCCACTGTACAAATTTACATTCTGAAAAAACAAACTGGTTTGAATTTAAATAAGCAATAAAAGTAAATAAGAAAAAAATTAGTGGGTGCCATTTATTAACTTCATGTTGGTATCACTGGTTGATTGGTACGACTGCTCGACGCGAGCGCCTCCATTTCTTTTCACTGTGATCCGTCGTGCTTCATTCGTGTAAGTATTTTTCTCTTATAAAATCCGTAATCATCCAAGTTATTTTACAACTAAAAGCTATAATATTTACTAAATTACAAATGTATCGTCTTCTAGTATATATTCCGACATATTTTTTTGTATTAAAACTCCCACAAATATATTTTCATAAACATAACCTAACTGAAAGTGTGAATATTGTGTTTTCGTAGGACTTCGAAATGAAATTTAATAAACTAGTGACCTCGTCGAGGAGTAAGAACAGGAAGCGGCATTTTACCGCCCCATCCCACATTAGGCGTCGGTTGATGTCAGCCCCCTTGTCTAAAGAACTTAAACAAAAATACAATGTGCGTTCCATGCCCATTCGTAAAGACGATGAAGTACAAGTAAGTTTTGCATATGCTGTAGTTTTTGTGTGGTTTCTAATGTTCGGTTTTTAGGTTGTACGTGGACATTTTAAGGGACAGCAAGTAGGCAAAGTTGTTCAAGTCTACAGGAAGAAGTTCGTTATTTACATCGAGAGGATACAAAGAGAGAAGGCAAATGGGGCCAGCGTTTACGCTGGAATTCATCCATCTAAAGTAAGTAGATCGTGTAGCTTACAGAAAGTGCACCAGTGATGCAACTCCAATGATTAGATTTGTAGAATAGCTTCAAAGCCATTCGAAATATTGTACAGGGTGTATCAGTTTTAATCGAGCAAACTTTAATGGTACATTCTCCTGGTCGTCCTGAATCGGAAGAATGTATATTATATACCTCTATCTCGATTCCTAAGGGTGTTGAAGTTTACAAGAAAAAATTAATTTTTTGCAAAAATTTCCATAAAAAAAGCTTGGATTCAAACAAAATTTTGCATGTCTGTCCTCCTCTCTAAGGACAATTTTATGAAGATATTTTTGATTTTGGGGGGGCACCAGTGGCGTGCAATTCGGTCACATTTCAATTATTTCAAAGAAAAAAGTATGGTACTGTAATTTTAAAAAAATATTTTTTATCTATCGAATTCCTTCAATTTGGAGTGAAATTTGCTTTTACAGAACAAAAATTGAAGTTTTAGTTCCAGGGATAATTAATTTTTTCCAAAGACGTGCTAACTTGAAATTACTAAAAAATCCGGGAATGATGACAGATGCTGTTAATTCATTAGTTCGTCGTTGTCAGAAATGCATCGAGGCTGGCGGGTTGCATTTTGAACAGTTGCTGTAATTTTATAATTATTTTTTGTTACTTTTTGTTTTTTAATAAATTTCCTATTTGATTTGTGACTAATTTCAAGCTGGCACGTCTTTCGAAAACACTAATTATCTCTGGAACTAAAACTTCAATTTTTGTTCTGTAAAAACAAAGTTTACTCCAAATTGAACAAGGAATTCAATAGATAAAAAAATATTTCTTAAAAATTACAGTGGCATGCTTTTTTCTTTGAAATAATTGAGATGTGGCCGAATTGTACGCCACTGGTGCCCTCCCAAAATCGAAAATATCTTCATAAAATTGTCCTTAGGGAGGAGGGCAGGCATGCAAAATTTTGTTTGAATCCAAGCTTTTTTATAGAAGTTATTGCAAAAAAATGATTTTTTTCTTGTAAACTTCAATACCCTGTATCTTCCTTAGGAATCCAGATAGATGTATATAATATACATTTTTCCGAATCAGGACGACTAGAAGAAAATACCATTAAAGTTTGCTCGATTAAAACTGTTACACCCTGTATAGTAGAATCGATCAATTTAATTATTTTCGGTTTCTTTCCGATTCTAACAAACTTTTCTGCTGGTATATTTAATTCTATTGTAATAAGATAGCACATGTATGCACTTAAACAAATAAATTTATTCATGATGAATCCAAACCATTCTCCGACTGCAGTCTTGACTTTGTTTATGTCCTGAATGTAAAGGTTTTCTTTATTTTTCGGTGATGTGAGCTTGTCTCAACTGCCCTCTGGTGAAAAAATGGCACTGATTTTTACTAGACGTATTTTAATTATTTAATGTTATATTTTACATTTTTTTTTTAGATAGAATGTTTTCTTTGTTGTAGGTTGTGATTGTAAAACTGAAGATGGATAAGGACAGGAAAAAGATTATTGACCGTAGAGCCAAAGGACGTTTGGCATTGCGCAAGGATAAAGGAAAGTACACAGAAGAAACTGTTTCAGCTGCAGCTGTAGAGACATCTTAAACTGTGTTTTGTATTTAATAAGAAAATAAAAAACTTATTCTCATTTTCTGTGATTTTTTTGTCTATGTGGCGTATGGAAATCAAAAGATATATTAGGGGCTATCACCTTAAACTATCATGCAACTTAGAGTAATTTTGTGTTTACTTTCCAATTAGCCCAAAAAGCAAAGACAATAAAAAGATTGATTCCCCACATAATTTGCAATGTGTATCTTAGTTTGCATAACTTTAAGGGTGTATTTTTTGTTGCCTATGTTTTGCTACATTTTTATTTTTTAAATGTTAAGTCTTATCTAAGTGCACTGCTGGATGGGTGAACGATGGACCGAAAATGTTTACTACAAATCATAATATACAGGGTGTCTGTAAAAGGTCTTTACAAAATCCTACTACAAGTTTTTGTGCTCAAAATAATTTATTTAAACCAAACGAAAAGTTCTTCCTTACAAGGCGATAAAAAAACATTCCCAAATCATTTTTTAAGTATAACTCCATCAGAACGGTTTAAAGTAGAGATTAGAACTTTGGTGGGTTAATAAGTCTTTAAGGAAGCTAAGATGTGTTGGTATTACAACTAAAATAATATTATCCAGTGACTTATAGGGGGGACTACGGGTTTTTTTAAATATTTTTTGTAGGGGATTGAATTTTTTTACAAAATAACAAGAATTATGATAGATACGCTCAAGACACGTAAAAAAGGTATACTTGTTTGACTTGCGTTAACTCAATAGCAAAAAATTTTTTTTATCGCCCTGTAAGTAGGTAGGTACCTGTAAGGAAGAACTTTTGGACTGAAGTATGTTTGGTTGAAACCACTTATTTTGAGACCATAAACTGGTGGTAGGATTTTGTAAAGACCTTTTACAGACACTCTGTATAATACTACTATACAGGGTGTCACGTAGAGGGCTATCGATCTGTATATAGAAATCTAATAGGTAACAGTAGAATTTTGAAAATTTGGTTACCTATCTAATTCAGCTTGCTGGTTTGAAATAAATTATTTTCACGTTTCTGCTACTACCGGTTATACTGGAAGTAGACACAAACTTTGATATTTTAAATGGAACACCCTGTATATTTTTGAATTTTTAGATTCTACACTTCATTTTAGGCATAAAAGTATTAAAGTTGTATGGTCCTAACATTAACGGTATTATAATTATATTTACACTTTTTCATTATTTTTTTTACAAAAACATAAATGTAAATAAAAATTGAAATCTTGATAATGGCACGTTTTTTACAAAATTTTTTTCCTGTGTTTAAAGTAGGAATATACAAGAAATAAGCTGATATAGTTTTGGAAAACTTGCTTTATACAGGGTGTTCTTGGTTGTCCGTCCATTTTTAAAAACTTTAATCAATGATATCTTTATTTTTTTAAATGGAACATCCTATATATTTCAACATTTTCGAATTCTACACTTAATTCTAGACATAAAAGTATTAAGGTTGTAAGGTCTTAAAATTAACGGTATTATAATTCCTAATTCCGTTTTTTCCAATTTCCAAGGTTTTTAAAAATTAACGGTCAACCACAAGCCCCCTGTATAAAATAAGTTTTTTTTCAAAACCATATTACCATGTTTCTTGTACATTTCTACGTCCACTAAAATGTTTTGTTTTTTTTTTGTAAAAACGTGTCGAAATTTTTTGGCTCAAACTTTTTGTATGAAAATAGTATATTGTAATACAAGTGCGGAAAACGCATCATGACAATACGAGTATGAAATTTGCAACGCGAGCGATAGCGAGTGCTGCAATCACACGAGTATTGTCATGGGCCATTTCCGCAAGCGTGTTACATACGATTTTTTCTACGAAAACGTGGAATTCGTAAAAAATAAAATTATTTGTAAATCTTTTTCTAATTAAAAAAAACATCAAGTGAGTTTGTTGTCATAGAACTGAAAGCTCATAGCTGTTGACAGTTTATAAATTGTGTCCTGTCATCGAAATAATTTTGATTTTGAGATCAAATTGCGTGAATATAAACATGGAGTTTCAAAACTAAAGCGAAAGCGATGAACTAATGTGCACTCCTCCGGTTGTTAGATATTAAATAAATGTTACAATTATAACTAAATGTAAGTACTTCTTTATGTTTTTGTTTGCGTGCGGAAAGTTTAAAAAATGTGTGCGGAAAAAAATTTCCACACTAATTTTCCGTACTAGTATTTCAAAAGCCTACTTTCAAGTTCGATTATCTTGTCAGAAAAAACGTCATTCCGCATTTTCGTAGAAAAAATTAATTACAGTTTTTCAATCACTTTTTACAGATAAAATTAGTATGTATATATGTGTATGTATATTTAATTGATTTTTTGTAAGTCTTAATTTAATTATGCTACACTGATGAAAAATCCATCATTAATAAATACTATTAATTTAATTGTTTAGGTTTTTTATAATGCAAATCCCATTAAATATTTACCTTTACATACCTCTACATAATTTGTACCTGGACAAGTTATTTGAATAAATCTTTTCTAACTTGTTCAATGTCCATTGCAAGGTCAACGAGGAAAATATATTGAAGGTATTAGAAAATTTTCCAATTTGACAATTATAATAAGTGCAAGTGCTTAATGACCGTAATGCTTTAACAGTAATTAAGTTGGATAATGAACTCGAATGAGATTTGTAAAAGTGGGTCAGTCAATGCAGAAACTCTCGAGCGAGAGGACTAACAGAAACTTATTGGAGATTTAGGAAAGTTTGTGTAGTACGGGTCAGTTTTTTCTTTAGTTATAAAGTGATATTTAAACGAAAAATATGTCTGAAAAACAAGATGTGGAGAATGTGAAAAAAATTAAAGAATGGTTGGGAAAACAGCCACATTTACCGCAAAAAGTAGGTGAGTACAAGTCGGTTATATTATTTGATTTTATTTTCAGTAAATTCATAACAAAATACTAAATGTTCAATGTTCTGTCGGTTTTTCTGGAGGTTTTCCTATATTAAAAAGTATTATCTCATGTCAAAAGGATTATTATAAGAATCTCTGTCTCTATTCACTGTTTGGAAAATATTAAACCTTTTTTTCACCTTGAGAACTAATAATTAAATAAAAATAATTATTGAAAATAATTTCTTCGAAATGATAAACACATTAAGCTCTATTAACTTAAATTTCATAAATTGTTTAATGATGAAAAATAAAACAAGAATTATCAGGTTCTACAAATTTTATTATTTAAAAAAATAAAATATTGTTCCTTTTACAATATTGTGACTTTCACCGCATAGTACACAGGGTGTCAAAAAATTAGCCTGCCAAAATGTATCAGCTGATTCTACGTTCAAAAATAATGCAAAAAGTTTTAATAAATATAGGTTGAAAAATGCTTCCTAAGGGAACTACAGCCTCCCGAAAGGCGGGCCCAAAAATAGTAGTTTAATAAACAAGAGTGTTAATAAGAGCGATTAATAATCGAAACGATTTTAACGCGTGAGCGCAGCGAGCGCGTTAATGAGTCGAGATTATTAATCGCTCTTATTAACACTCTTGTTGATTACAATATTTTTTTGTCGATCGCTCTTTATTAGAATGAAAATAATCTAATAATCTAATTTTGTTCCATGGCAAAATCCAAATTCTGACATAATATGCAATACGTCAAAATACCACTGACATAATTAATTAATTTCGGTAGGTGTCAGTTCCAAATGCATGTTTCAATAATATAATATATTGTTGGTTACCTAGCAAATCTCATAATCTCAACAATGTTTTTAATGTGCATGTATGCATTAAACTGAGTTATTAATACACTCCTTTTATTACATTAACTAGATCTTTAATAAACGATCGACAAAAAAAGAGTTTTACGTATTATCTCTGCAACTGTTTAAGGTAGATTCATGAAATTTGATGAATTTGAAGCTTTTATAATTACCCACATATTTAGGTATTTTTCCAATTTTCAGAAATGTTGCCAGGGGCGTCACATACCGGGTAGGTGCTGGGTAAATTATGCCCCATATTTTTTGTGTGGATAATTTTTAAATTTTTTATATCATATGAAACTTGGTTTATTTTTATACAAAAAAGATCGTCTCAGTCGATCGTGAACCGTTTTGAAGGAGTCACGTCCATAAAATCTACACTAACAAAAATAATCACAAAATTGAAAAAAAAATTGATTTTGATATTTTGTTTTTATTATTAATATTTGAGGAAGAAATGCTAAACGAAGTAATAAATACCTATAAATTTTAATCCATTGTCTACTTTTAATAAATTTTAGTTTTGTGATTATTTTGCTACTCCACACACAAATAGGTTTTGTAATTCTCCACTACCGAGAATAGTTCAAAAGTTTAATAAGGTGGGTGGCGAATGTGATATTTTTTGTGATAGTCTAAATGTATTTAAGAGTAGTATTGTAAGTTTATTGTCTTAGATTTTAGTGTTTTTATCTTTTAATTTTAACCAGTAAGTGGATTTTTATGTTGGTGGCATTGAAATAAATAAATAAATAAATTATTTTTATTATTAGTGTAGTTTTTATGGACGTAATTTATTCAAAACGATTTTACTCGAAAACGGTTCAAGATTCAAAGATCGACTGAGACGACCTTCTTTGTGTAAAAATAAACCAAGTTTCAAAATTTTATATAAAAAATTTAAAAATTATCCACCCAAAAAATATGGGGCATAATATACCCAGCACCCACCCTATATGTGATGCCCTTGGCTAAATTTCTGAAAATTGCAAAAAGAAGTATGTGGCATATTATAAAAGCTTCAAACTCAAAAAATTTCATGAATCTACATCAAACAGTTGCAAAGATATTACAGAAAACTCCTCTTTGGGGTCCCTCTTTCGGGGGGCTGTAGGCTCCTTTGGAAGCATTTTTGAACCTATATTTATTAAAACTTTTTGCGTTATTTTTGAACGTAGAATCAGCTGGTACATTTTGACAGGCTAATTTTGGGACACCCTGTATAAATTTCTTACATAAGTATATATTTTTATGTTTCAGATGAAATTCTATTAGAAAGATTTCTGCATTGTTGCGATTACAGCTTGGAAAAAACCAAATCTTTCATAGATTTATTCTTTACTGTCCGTTCTCAGGCGCCAGAAATTTTTTCGAATCGTGATCCACTTGATCCTGACTTACTTGCGGCAATGGAGAATTTGTAAGTAATTTGGGGAATTTTAATAGGGACCAAATGTGATTTTGTTTGTCCTATAGACTGAATAAAAAAAGTTAGTACTTTTATTTAATTTTATTTTCTGACGGATTTAAATATTTTTACTAAAACAATGTACAGGGTTTCTCAATTTCGATGGGAATGGGGGCTTTCACCCATTTCTAGGAGAGATAGAAAAAAATGGTTTTCGCAATACTGTGTTCGATTTTTAAGAAAAATCGATTGGTAAAAACCACATCTTGATATCTCTAACCGTTATTAAGATATCTTTAAAAAGTGACATTTTACCGATTGTTAAAAAGTGTCATAACTTTTTGTTTATTAAAATATTTTAAATCTGTAAAGTGTTTGTTGTAGTAGTTTTTCACGTAGAATAATGTGCACTAGAAATTTTTGTTCTAGGTTTAATACATTTCGAGTTATTACACCTAACTTTCTTATTTTAAATGCAAACCATAGTTGGCTATGCCATTAAAAAATTGCTTATTTTTTTATATTTTCAAAAATATATATCTTGGTATACTTATTTTTATATCTCACTGAATTATATGTTTTTATATTTTTAAATTCGTAAATTAAATGTTTTGAATATTATTAGTAGGCGTTGTTAAAGAAAATGTTATATCAATGAACCAACGTCGAATGGTAACAACACAGCCACGTTAATATTAATCAACATAAACTTAAGATTTTACATTTTTTTATAGAAATCATTTTAGTAAATTATAAACATGTTAAACAAATAATTGTTTAATTTAAATATTCAAATTGCTGCCGATACTGTTGTATTGCAGCATGAATCACGTTAAAAATCTGATTTGGTTTTATATTTCTAATTATTTGCAATCTCAGATTTCTGCCTCACTCTATGCTCAATTTCTTTCTTTATGTTCGATTTATTTAAAAAAAATATATTGTCCTTGTTTATGTGTTCAACAGAACGGACAATTTAAACATTTAATTCAACAAATTCGTACTACAATGTGTTTCAATTGTTTATTTATTAGTTCTCTTTCATTTATATATTTTGTGTTTCTGTTTATTTATTGTTGATTTTTTACCTGATAAATTTGATATATTATTGTTGATAAATGGATTTTACTATCTGACGCTAGTTCATTGATATAACATTTTCTTTAACAACGCCTACTAATAATATTCAAAACATTTAATTTACGAATTTAAAAATATAAAAACATATAATTCAGTGAGATATAAAAATAAGTATACCAAGATATATATTTTTGAAAATATAAAAAAATAAGCAATTTTTTAATGGCATAGCCAACTATGGTTTGCATTTAAAATAAGAAAGTTAGGTGTAATAACTCGAAATGTATTAAACCTAGAACAAAAATTTCTAGTGCACATTATTCTACGTAAAAAACTACTACAACAAACACTTTACAGATTTTAAATATTTTAATAAACAAAAAAGTTATGACATTTTTTAAATATCGGTCAAATGTCACTTTTTAAAGATATCTTAATAACGGTTAGAGATATCAAGATGTGGTTTTTACCAATCGATTTTTCTTAAAAATTGAGCACAGTATTGCGAAAACCATTTTTTTCTGTCTCGCCTAGAAATGGGTGAAACCCCCCATTCCCATCGAAATTGAGACACCCTGTACCTACCTATCTAAATTAAAAATATCAATATTTTATATGATTCAATTTGAGAATTCTTAGCGCTCCAATGGATTTTCATTTAAATTACAGTTCTGCAAAGGAAATTAGTTTCGAATATTTTTATGCGAGACCAAACTCGTTTTTAGACAAATTTTATGAGTTTTTCTAACTGTTATACATACTGAAAAAAAAATCGTTTCAGATTTTTAATGTGATGTCTTTAATGACTCTACTTTCTTACTTCGTATAAAAAAAGTCAAAATCTACACGGTGTCCCGGAAAAAGTGAGAAATCTCTCGGATTCAGATAGGGCATAAAAAAATAAGATAATAAGTTCCTATAAACATTTTTCCTACAGGCGTTTTTTAAATTTTGATTTTTTTTCGGAATGAGACTTTCTTTTTTTAATGACTTAATAAAACATGAATTCGTTTATTATTCTTTTTCTCGAAAACGGTCCACTTTATCGACAATAAACAAGAGTAGCTTTTCTTTAGTCTAAGGTTCAACCTGATTTTGTTGTTTTCAGTCTTTTTCACATAGGGTGTTAAAAGTTTAAGCATTAAGTTGTAAAGCTTAGTCTGTCCCTGGTAAACTAAACAAGCTAGATATGTGTCAAGGACATTATTTCAAGAGGTCCTTAGTAGTGTCCATCATATTAACTTTTTATAAAATTCTATTAAGTACTTTAAAAGTTATTTAAAAAAACGACTTCCAGCGACGCTCTTCAGGGCTACATATCTTCGTAGGGAGGGCCTGTAGGAAAACTTTTTATAGGAACTTGTCATCTTATTTTTTCATGCCCTATCTGAATCCGAGAGATTTCCTACTTTTCCGGGACATCCTGTATAGCGTGTTTTAATTGAAGGTACAAATAGTTATTTGTATATCAGCCGTAAACATGATCTTTTTTGGTCGAATCTGTTGTTTGGGGCCGAGGCTGCAATTCAGATGAGACCAAAAAAGCACTTTTGGCCGAGGTGCTCACGACGTTTTTTAGGCTACATATTACTTTTGAACATTTTCCTGAAAAACATAGGTACTTATAGTTACCTTAGACAACTAAAAACCAAAGCGTCTCCTGTCAAATTTAATATTAAGCGTCATTTTTTATTTAAGTGTCTGACAAATCAGTCCCAAAAAAGTAACATTTGGCAGATGTGTACAAAAAAGTCAAACTTTATGGCGGCAAAAGAGGCCATAGAATAAGTATTTTTGGAATGATCGCCAAAAAAATGAATTTAGATATCAGAATTACACAAACACAAGACAATATTATAATAATAAATTCACCGGTTGCACCAATAACTCTGCTACTCGTAAACTAAAAGCGTGATAAATATTTAGCAGCGGTATGTTATTGGCTAAATAATTGTTATTTGCTGCAACATATTTAAAAGACCCAATAAGCTGCCGCTGCTAAATTTTAAACGTGCAATTAGTTAATTGAGCATTTAGCAGAGCTTGGTGCAACCGGACATAAATCTATTAATATTTTTCAATTTTTTCCAGCCAAATGGTTCCACTGCCCATGAAAACGGATGAAAACTACCAGTTGTTGTTTTACAGATTTACATCAAACAATGCTGACAAATACCATTATATTAATACAATAAAAGTACTTTTTATGTTGGCTGATATACGCATTCTTTACCAGACGGAAATTCCAGAAGGAGAAGTTCCCATTTTTGATATGGATAATTTCACCTTGAAGCACTTAACTAAAGTTAATTTATCAGTCATGAAAAAGTACATGTTCTACTCACAGGCAGGTGATAAACTATATAGAGCCCGTCAAAACCATAATATGTATTACTAATATATTGATAGCATTAAGAAAACATTAGACTCGAAAGAGCGTTCGTTGTGCGCATGCGCTAGCTCGTATTCGAATGATAATCAAACACACATGCGCGTTAGCGTCCAAATAAAGCCAAAATTCCGTTCATTTGGTCAAATTGTATGTTTTATCCCAATTTCAAGTTCTGGCACGCTAAAAAAAACTTTATAAAGGATGTTCCATTGAAAATAACGAAATAAATTGCTGCAGCTGTAATTATACACCCTGTATAAATGATAACAATTTTCAGTTATGATGCAGTCAAGTTTTGACAACTTTTCTCTTGGCAGAATTTTTTTATTTCTGAATGTAACCAAGTTATAGTAAAGCATTGACGAGGTTTTGACGGACCCTGTATAATAAAATGAAAATTGTATTTAGAAAATTAAACATTGTAGGAGGCTCACCCAATTAAACTAAAGCAAATTCATTTACTGAGTATCCCGTCTTATTTAGATAAATGTCTTGCAGTTGCAAAACCTTTCCTAAAAAGTGAAGTGAGCAAAATGGTAATTTTTGTTTTCTAATAGTTACCCACATTATTAATAAAAATCTTATTTTAGATTTACTTTCATCAAGCAAACTCCACCACTTTAAATGAGTTTATTAAACAAGATTTATTGCCAGAGGAATACGGTGGTAAATCATGTACATGCAAAGAAATGCAGGCAAATTGGATCCAGAAAATCAAAGACCATAGGGAGTATTTTTTGGACGAAGAACGGTGGAAAGTAGATGAAACTAAACGACCTAATAATAATAATTGTAATGGAAACGTGTTTGGAATGCAGGGTTCTTTCAAAACGTTAAGCATTGATTAATAACGGTAATTCATTATTAAATAAAACAGTTTACTTATAAAAGATTTATAGAAGTTGCAACTCGCCAAAACTACGTGAACTGTTCTTAAAAAATTAAGTCCTAATCTTTAGTTAATTTAGTTTCTTTTGTAGTCAAAGATTGTTTCGGTTTACCTGTAAGGTGTGTGGGGTTGGTCAACCAAAATAAATTAGTCAATTTCCTAAAACTAGTTTTATTTATACAAAAATAAACAAATTCCATTGCACCACCTATACTTAAAAAGCTTACACGAGGTTAAAATTAGAAAAAACTGCAGATTTTCTGGTTAAGTAAAAGTGGAGCAGATAGAGATGTACAATCAACGCGAATTTTACAAATAAAATAAATAAGTTCCTTAAAAAAATGTTATTTCAGCCTTTTTGTTGCTAAGTTTTGTTTTATTAATATTCTTCATCGGAACCAACACCATGATCAGTGTTTCTTGCTAGCATGTAGTTATCCATGTCTATAGAGCGACAGTTGTTGATGGAGTACCTCAATTTTTCAGCCATAATTTCTTGAGTGGTGTATAATGGGAGGCGGAGTTGGAAGAAGCAGGTCTGAGCTGTAGGGAGGCCGTTCACTGCTTTGTCTACCTTCATAACCTAACAGATAAAAAATTTAAGAAATAAGTTAGAAAAGTAACTAAAATAGAAATATCTGATGTGTCCAGCACATGACTTCCTTATACGATGCGATACAGTTCTAATCTTTGGGGTAGCCAATAATCACATGCTGTCCACATCCAATATTTTATTAATATTAAAAAGAATATTTATTTATTTATTACTTGATAGTATCGGTACCATAGATTAGAAACCAGTAAAAGAACAAAAAAATAATGATTTTCCTGAAATTCGAACCCGGCACTTTCAGACTACTAAGAATTTTGTTTTACAGGGTGAGTTGATGATAATTTCCTTTCGAAATTTACAATAGAAACACGAACAAAAAATTCCTTGAGGAAAAACGATTGTTCATTTTTATGATCCATTAAAGAGAATCTTTAGTGTAGGATTTGCAAAAAAAAATCGATTCTGAAATGAATTTTAATTTTAAGTATTATTAATTATTATAATTAATTATTTTAAATATTAAACAATGAAAATAAAATGGTTGTGTTTTAGATAAAAAACCACAATAAAAAAATGGCGAGGACAACCTTTTAAGTATTGACCAGATAATAGCTATATTACTCTTAGTAAAAACTCAAATTTTATTGAAATACGATCAGCGCAGCGGTCCCAGAATTATCACATTTTAAACATGGCCGTTTTAAAGATTATTCCAAATTAAGTTACATAAGTTTAAGTTGCCAAAAAATCAGCAAATGGCTCGATTGTTCAGACGACAACATTGCCTTGTAAAAAATTCAAATTTGACTGAAATACGACCACCAGTGGTTCCAAAATTATTACCTCTTAAACAAGAAATATTTAAAATTTCCTTAAAGTAAATCACATAAGTTTAAGAGTCAAAAACGGAGGGAAATGGCGATAAAGAAACTCGATGAATTTTCCAGTTAACATTGTCCTTAGTTGAAATTCAAATTTGACTAAAATATGGCCAGCGGTTCTAAAACTATCACAGTTTAAACACGGACATTTTGAAAGTTACCTAAAATAAAAACAGATACGTTCAAGTTGTAAAAATATATATCGGAAAATGACGGGAAAAACTGTGATTAATTTTTCAGATAACGGCTACATTGCCGTCTGTAAAAATTCAAATTTGATAGAAATATGACACGCGGTTCCAAAATTATTACTTTTTAAATAGAACACTGGAAAATTACCCAAAATTAAGTTAGATATACAGGCTGTTTCATTAAGGGTGGCCACCGGCCATATCTCGGAAACTACTGGGCATAGAATTTCAGAGAAAAAAATTTCATTACTAAAGTGATCATGAGAAAATCCTGGAAATTATTTTTAAGTTCCACATTTCGCCGCAAGGGGGCGTAACTAAAAAGAAAATATTAAAATTTTAATTTTCTCCCAAAATTCCCACATTAATACCTTCGGTAACATCATTAGAAAGCGTGGGCAATTCTGCATCATTTTGGCTTAAGGCTCATTGGCGTACCGACCTTAATAAGAGTGGGGGAAGCTATTGAAAGTATAATCATTTAAACCGCTGTAACTTCTAAACGGCTTATTCGATTTTAGTAAACTTAAGCTTGTTGGGAAGAGAAATGTAGGTACTTTTAAATATCGCATTCAATGGTTCATAATAAAATTGCTAGAGGGCGCATTTTGATGTAATAACAGTTTTTTTGATTTTATCCCGAAAACTTAAATTAGACGGTATAATTATGAGATCATAATCGGAAAGTAGATTAAATTTGCAAGAAAAAACGTGAAAACCGCAGCTCGATATCATCGTTTGTTTCAGAGTTATTGCCAAAAGAATAATTTTTAATACTTTAATTGAAGAAATGATTGTTTTCATAGTTCTGTGGCAAGCATTCCATGACAAAAAATATTTTTAAACTTTATGGTTGTGTAGGTTTGTCACTCATTACTCCAGTGGCCCAAAAACTACTTTAGAATTAATAACATAATCATGGAAAAATATACCACAATAATTATTATAAGTTTTTTAAAAATAAATCTAGATAGCCCTGAAACAATATCGGCAGGTAACTTTTTTGCTAATTGCAATTGTTTACAAGTTTGTTATACCTACAATTTTCCAGGCTGGTGTTTGGTGCATTTTCGAGATAGTCGCACTTTTTCAGACAGTTGCGTTTTTCGAGACAGGTACACGTAAACGTAAACAAAACTATATGTGTTAATTTCAAAAAGTAATCCCGTGTAACAAAATGCTGTACCTAACATGTAAACAATTTCAATTAGCGAAAAAAGTCTATTTTGTAGAGAATTCAATTTACAAATCAATTTCATTGAGACATTTTCTTCTAAAATCGAAAATACGCGATTTATGCGCGAAAAACTAAAACAACTCTTAAGAACAAGATAGCGGCCTTTCACCACCGGGCAGAATTGTGCAAAATGTGTTTTCCGGCTCGTATACTTAAACACTTTCGAAAATCGGAAACCAATTCGTCTCGGAATTATTTCCCAGTAAAGTCTAGATGTCCTGTACTATTGTCGAGTGACGATACGTGCAATTTCCAGGCGCTGCAGTAAGTAAACAATTGCTCACATGAAAAAATTTTTCATATCAAAGTTGTAGGTAATTGTGTGTTTAACATATTTTACATCAACATTTTTGCGATTGCGCCGAAGGAAAAAAGATAACCGACCAGAAAAAATTTTCAACCCCCTTTTGTTTCAATTAATCCGTTATTATTTGTTAAATACGCAAAATATAAAAAAATATCAAGTATACAGAAAATTCGATGTTTTTATAGGGTAACTTTTAAACCATAAGAGATATTGAAAATCTGACCGCGCATCGTTGAGCTCTTTTTTTTGACAAACCCTTGATGGCGAAGTCAAAATTTAGCGATCGTCGTTTGTTTTCGAGTTATGGACGAAAATTCGATTTCTTGAGATTTCGATTTATCTCTATATTTCGGTTGTTTGTGAATTTAGAGACATGGCGTTTGCACGTTCTTAAGGCACTTTTTTGAGGAGAATGCAATGGCGTTAACAGATTTTGATAATGTTTTTTTATTTTTAGGTTATGACATACATTTTTATTTTTTTATATGGAAGTCATAGTGGGCAGCCACTTTATTGAAAAGAGCATTTTTTTCTCTTTTCAAATATATATAAAATGTAGGGTCTGTTCCTTCAATTTCTTCTTAAAAAATCAAAAAATCTAAATTTTTGGAATTAATAATATGTATTTCGCATATTTATCGCAGTAGACGAATGTCATGATGAGAACCCTCGGCGCACCATTGAGATCCAAAATTAGGGTTGGTTTGGTGTGCCTTAATAAAAAATCAAGTTTTGGCATATAAGATTTATGAGGGAAATCTAACTGGTGAACGGTACTACCAATATTTAAATGAGAAAATTGTTGCTGAATATTTGGACAATTTATCGTTCAGCGATAGAAGTCAGTTCTTCTTACAACACGATGCTGCATCACCTCATAATACGAGATCAGCTGGATAATTGCTTAACTCAAAATTCATTGGTTTGTTACCAATGGGCCAGTTAGATGACCACCAAGGTCGCCTGATTTGACACCTTTTGGGGACATATATTAAAGATAATTCATATAAAACTAAAAGTAGAAATACAGAAGAACTCAAAGCCAAGTTTACGCAATGCCTTAACTCCGTGTCAAATATTCACATTTCGAATGCGCACAGAAGTGTCATGAAAAGTGTATTGCAGTTAATAGACGTAATTTTGAACTTTTTCTTTGAGGTGTTTTATATAGATATTAATTTTAGATAGTGTCGTGTTAATATGTATGTCGTTTGTTGTATTTTCATTTTTATTATAAGATATTTTTTAATTTAATAAAAACGATGCGCGGTCAGATTTTCAATATCTGTTATGGTTTAAAAGTTACCCTATAAAAACATCGAATTTTGCCCACCCTGTACAAATTTGTAGAATTCGTTTTTCTCGTTAAAAATGGTAGTTTTTTCGATAAAATAAAAAATACGGCTGTTATTGGCGAGATAAGAATTAACCCCTTAATTCAAGATGGCGGAAAAGCTGCAAGGGGTTGATGGTCGAAAACTCAGATTTAAGCTTTCTATGTGGTACCTTAACGATGGCAAAAAAGATTTCTCTTACCCAATGAATTGCAATAATAAATACTAAATATACTGGACTATAATAAACACATAATTTGTTTAATTCTTTTCACGGTTAAAGTAAGTGTTCAATATGTATATTTGATTCGTACAGTAGTAACCACTGACTTGGAATATTAATATAATAGATTTGATAAGGTAATTTTTACTGTAATACCGATTGAAACCAAAATTTACATAAAATAATTACCTGAAACCGTTGCGACAAATCTGCCAAATTAGCTGGCAATCTTGACCGTCCCGACACAAACCGCATAAACAACACTCGTTCAGCATCTGTAAAATTCTCCAAAATATTCCACAGCCATTTCACCAACTGATGATTCTCATCCAACTCCCGATATCTAAAAACATTCTTCACAATCCACACTTTGCGACAACTCACACAACGTACCTAACAATTTTCTTCAAGACAGCAATAGAAATCTGCGACATTCCACAAACCAATTGTTCCATATGCTCAGCGGTAACTAAAGACAATAATGGTACAGGAATAATACCCGCCATTCCCTCACGAATCGCTGCCACTTGCAGTTCACACTCTTGCAGGCGAAACTTAACAGCTTGCTCAAAGTATTGAGCACGATTCTCGAATGTTAACGCTATACTTCGGCCACCATGAACAATCGGCATAATCTACAATAATTAAAATAATATGGTAGACTTTAATTTTGGGATTATTTTGAGGTAATAGGTACCTTTCCTGTACAACTAGTGCCCTCAAAACACTCCAGAGGGATCACTTCGTGGAAATAGTCGTGTGTAACACCAGACAAATGTATGTCCCTAATGCTTCTTAAACTTTGAACATACATACAATCAACTTCTTCAAGATCATCGATGTTCACTGGCTCTCCGACGATTAGTTTCCATATTAGCGGTGCCAACGGCAGAGCCAAGGGCTTCTTTGTTCTAATGGCTACACCAAACAGTATTCCTAAAAAAGATATTCATATAGTAGAAGAAAACCCCCATGGTTATTGTTATTGTTTTAGTATGAAATTTCCTCTACTAATACGATTTTATTTCACAGGAAAACTTGTTTTACGTTACCTAAAAACTTGAACCAAGATATATGTTGTGATGAATCCAAATGCGGGTTTAAAAGGTATTTGTCCCGATTGAAACCTTCTTCGTTGACGGCGTTTGGAGTCGGAATCAGGAGGGGTACTACGCCGCTGGTTATTTCTTGGCACATTTCCGTTATAGTGTCGTCGAACACACCACCAGCATCATCGGCGCCTTCCCCTACCAATTTCACTTTCCACGCTCTGGATGGCAGACGCAGATCTTGGGGTTTTATGTCGACGACTTGTTTGGCTATTTGGATAAATATTGGCTTGCATTTTCGACCTGTAATAGATTCTACAATAGAAAATCATTTACACAGTGTGTCAATATAGGACAAAACTTTTCTAAACATGTATGCATTTTACGAGTTAAAGTTATTCTTAGTCAAAAATTTTGCAAAAGAGTTTCTACTATAATACAATCAATGTTACATCTAAAATAATAATTTAACATCATTACCTTCTTGTGATATCCTTCGAACAATTATCTGCGGCCCATAATTCTTCCCTTGCACCATCGTCTTCCCAATACACCTCACAAACGGCAACGTATAAACTCTAGGCGCCAACAACGGACGCAGTTTAGACGAAATAATCCCTTCCAATGGCGGCACCTGCATATCATTCTGCTGCACACTTAAAGGTATAAACGGCCAACACATGTACAACTTATCCGAGAAATTATACAGCAACTTAAGCCGCGCTTGCACCGACTTAACAGAAATATTCTGCAACAAATCATACTGTGCCGGAATCTCAGTCGGCAATCCAAAACTCAACGAGCGCGTCACCCCTGGAATTCTAGGTGGTAAAGGCGCGCTAGTCCAGGCGGCACTGTGCGTCCGTCCGGTGGAAATCTGCGTGATGTCTTTGTCGGTGAGTTCGGTGATGATTTCTGGCTCGCGCGCCAAGGAAACATGCTGTAACCCCAACTGTCCTTCGCTGTTTGTTCCAAAACCGAATACTTTTCCACAAGTTGTTAAAAAGAGGGCGTGTTCAGTGCCTATGGCGAAGTCTTCAACGAAATACTCGGCAAGGTTCATTAGTTGACGCGGTTTATAATCGGAACGATCCCTCAAGTTTAATTGCCAAGGAACTCGGTCTATTCCACAAACAAATACTTTGCCACAGTTGGTGAGGAAAATTGTTAAATTAGTGCCACAGCCAATTTTGTTTATTCCTATATTGCACATGCTTTCGACTCTTTGCGGCACAGATTTGGTCACAGTGTGCCCGATTCCTAATTTACCATAATCTCCTTCACCAAACGTCCAAACTGTCATACCATCAGTGGAAACACATCCTGTATGATTCAACCCACAAGACACTTGTCCAATTTTAAATCCTTCCAAGAACGTTACACGCTCCGGTAGTTTTTTATTGGACGTAGTGCCCAAGCCCAGTCGACCATAATCACCATTACCAAAGGTAAATAGTTTTCCATCGCTGGTAACCACAGCGCTGTGTTTGAATCCACAAGACACTTGAATTACATCCTCGTTTTGCAACGCTTCGATTTGGCGTGGGCGGCGCTGGCGATCGCTGTTACCATGGCCCAGTTTACCGTAATCTCCATCGCCCCATGAAAATACTTCACCACTTTCGGCCAGGGCTAAACTATGACCATCGGAGCCTACGCTTGTGGCTAAGTCAGTGATGACGAAACCCTGCAGGCTGGAAATTACGCTTAGCGAATGTAAATCGTCGGAGTTTCCTTGGCCTAGTCTTCCATAACTGCCCTCACCACAAGCTAAAACTGTGCCTGGAACGAAAGTCGAAAATTATTATTAAAAGTGTATTTTAAAACCTCAACATATTTAAAAGTTGTGGCAGCTTTATTGTCAAAATCAAGAACAATATTAATAAAATTCAGGTATGAGGTTTTAAGGAAAAATGACTGAGAGAACATAACTTTCACAAAATAAGTACTCCTTTTGATTCTAAACTAACTTCTATAACGTTCAGGACTTTTTTCTTAATTAAGGAACATTGAGCTTTGCAAAACTGTATTGTAGGTGAAAATTTGGAAATCCGTTGTAAATTACAAACTTTCAAAATAGAATATGTAGAAATTTGAAGAAATTGTTTCAATTTTTTTGTTATTGGCCAAACATAATCTAAACTAACTTCCACAATGTCGATTCTTTTTTTTTTCTTAATAAAGTCAACATTTGGCTTTACAAAACTGTATTGTAAATAAAAATCCGAAAATCCTGTGTCGAATTACGAATTTTCAAAGTGGACAATGTAAAAAACTGATGAGAATTTTTTCCATTTGAAACAAATGGTTAAACGCGATTCAAAATTGCATTTATTATGAAACATGTTTTACAAGATTAAATTTTTCTTATAAAAATTCCATTTTCGATGGTAATTGGTAGACCAGTGAATAGAGACGAAGTATAATATTGAAATGTAAAGAAAAAATATAATCTGAAATTTTTTCTACAGAGTTGGGGGGGGGGACAACGGTGAGATTAACCTCAATTTTGTAGCGTCCAGTATCAAGGGGGTTGGACGCTATATTGAATTAAAGAACAAGTTCGATTTTTTATGAATAACTTCATTTTTTCATTAAGTATCACATAATTTTACTGTAAGTACAGGGTGTCCCATTTTCGACACTTTTAGGGGGTTTTGGCGTTATTATCAAAGATAGAGTGTTGCGGTTTTCACGTTCCTGTCCTACTTTTTTACGAAACGAAAGATGCCGGGGTCAATTTTGTCATGGCTCTCTTAGTTTTTAATCTACAGAGTGATTCTCAAAATCTTTGTTTTTTAGACACCCCTCGTATTTCCGTTATGCGTCTACTTATCAAAAAGGTGAAAACTGATCTTGATAGAGTTTTTTACATAGAATTCAGTGGCGTAGACAGTTTTTGTATAAAAGGTTTAGTTTTAGAGATATTGCAGTAACTTATGTTTTTTTAAATGGGACACCCTATATATTATCTTTTATATTGATTAAGTAAAATTTGGGCTTTCCAAAAATATATAATACTTAATATTTATTTTGAAAAACAAGCTCAAAATTCGATATTTTTAATAATTTTCTTTATTTATAACAGTAGGCCATGCCTAATATTTTAGAAACAAATGCAAAATTTTCACAATGCGTCATTATTCTAAAGCTAAACACTTCAAAAGATAATTTTAATGCATTCTATAAAACATACCAACAATATAATACTTCTCATAATTATCATAAAGGGCCATTGTAATAAAAAATTAAAAGTAAAATAAAAACACCTACGTAACAAAAATATTTCATCAATAATGGAAATCTGACAAATCTGTCAAATTTTGCATTTGTTTCTAATAAACTAGCCATGGCCTACTGTTATAAATAAAGTAAATTATTAAAAATATCGAATTTTGAGCTTGTTTTTCAAACAAAATAAATATTAACTATTATACATATCGTCGCCTTGGTGGTGAATGGTTCTAATCCACTTACAATAATTTTCGAATAAAACGCATTTAAATCTCTTGCGCTCCTGCAAACTGCATTTTTTTGTCTATTAAACAAAGAAAAAACTACCAAAAAATTAGTTTTAATTTTATTCCAAAAAATATAAATAATATTGTACTAACATTTTATTGTGAATAATAATTATGTGGATTAGAACCATTCACCACCAAGGCGACGATATATTTTTGGAAATCCCAAATTTTGCTTAATCAATATAAAATATCTGATGTGCCCAACACATGACTTTCTTATACTTGCGGATAGTATCACAATAATTACTTTTCCTAAAGAAATTAAGTTAAATTTCTTGTAAAAATTTTGAGGATTTCCAGCAATTTTCAAATAGTCTCTGTCGCACTTATTGCAATACGCATAAATCTGTCCTTGTCCCACTCATTACTGCCAGATTTTAGGACAAATAAATAACAGAATACTTATGAAAATTCCACAGTGCGAAAAATGCTTGATATCTTTGAATTTGCTGTAGCTAAGCTTTAAAGATTTATAAAATACTTCTCAGTTTTGGTCAACGTTTCACTCAAACAAACTGTGCAGTGCACAATAATCCTTCTCATCAAAATATTTCGATCTTTTGCCTTTGACAGCTGTTTGACTAACAATCTCTTCTTCTTCTTCGTACTTGGATTGCAAAGCAATGTCAAGTTTTTGGTGTTTGGCGATATAGCCACTCTCACCAGGATTGGATTAATTGGTTTTCACTTTTTAAATTTTTATAACTTTATTCGAGCTCTTCGTGTGTTTAATGCAAATAGAATCTTTAGTATAAAAACAAATAGATTTCTGTAATGTAAACAACAGCCACTCAGAGATAGATGGCAACACTATATAAATATGTAAATAATTTATAATTATTAAAAAACGGCGCAAAATAAAACACTTTTTACTTTCTTATACGTAGTATAAGGAAGTATTGTAATCGTGATTTTTTTCGACTTCGAGATTTTGATGGATTTACACGTTTTGAGGGCCCCTGAATCCATTTTGACCATTTTCGACTCACCGGATTTGATTCAAATTTCATATTTAAGACTTTGAACAAAATTGTGGGTGCCACATTAAATCTTTTTCGTCTAGCGCCAACACAAGTGGTACTTACCTGATGACATTTTTAGGAATATCTTGAAAAATAAACAATTTACGACATTTTTTTATTCTTAGACATTGATTTAGAATTAAATTTTGAACAAATTTTGTTTGAACTTTTTTTTGAAATTCCGTCAAAAATTTTTAATTATTTTTCATATAATAGCGCCATCTATCACTCAGGTGCAAAAGTACTTTATATAAATTACAGAAATCTATACCGTTGAGGAAATCGATTGTAGCAATATTATTATTTGAAAAGATCGACGGCTACGGCAGCATTGTGGTGGCGAAACTACCACCGGTTGTAACGCGGTTGTTGATTTGTGTTTTTTGTGTCATATTGTAATATGTACAGTTAATAGGAGTAGCTAATAGCAGCAAAGTATTCAGTGTACTCTTCTTATCCAGAACAAATACCACTTCTAGCACAAGCCGCCATGGCGCAGTGGGTAGAGAATATGCCTAGTAATCTACACGGTGCTGGTTCGATTCCATAGATTTCCCTTCTCTTTTTTACTTTCTTATTATTCATATAGTAGCACCATCTATCACTCAGTTGCAAAAGTACTTTATATAAATTACAGAAATCTATACCGTTGAGGAAATCGATTGTAGCAATATTATTATTTGAAAAGATCGACGGCTACGGCAGCATTGTGGTGGCGAAACTACCACCGGTTGTTACGCGGTCGTTGATTTGTGTTTTTTGTGTCATATTGTAATATGTACAGTTAATAGGAGTAGCTAATAGCAGCAAAGTATTCAGCAAAGTATCCAGAACAAATACCACCTCTAGCACAAGTCGCCGCGGCGCAGTGGGTAGAGAATCTGCCTAGTAATCTACACGGTGCTGGTTCGATTCCATAGATTTCCCTTTTTTTTAATTTTAATTAAATGCTTTATTTATTCGGAGCGATTATAAGTCACGGACCAGGTTAGGTTGTTTTGTATAGTTTTTTTTTCCTTTAAATAATAGCATAAATCGGTACCATAAGATGATGCCGGAATAACCATACCTTGAATTGGATGGAATACTTTGCTGTGATTAGCCTCTCATCAGTTAATTTCACAGAAATTAGGTTATTTTTTATCATGAGTCGTTCAGTAAGTTTTGGCATTTTGATTTTTGGCGACGGATGCAAATAAGTACTTAATTTGTCAATTTGACAGTAAACGTCAATCAAATAAAGGCATTGTAACACAGGGCATCAGGGAAATATTAGGTGTAGTTTAACTTAATTTCTTTAGGAAAAGTAATTGAGGTATTATCCGTATAAGAAAGTCATGTGTTGGACACATCAGATATTTTTAAGTGAGTAATAGGTCAAAAATCTAAAATAAAACACATTTTCGTCGTAAAATTCGGTTATAATGAGTGGGACAAGGACAGATTTATGCGTATTGCTATAAGTGCGACAGAGACTATTTGAAAATTGCTGGAAACCTTCAACATTTTTACAAGAAATTTAACTTAATTTATTTAGGAAAAGTAATTATTGTGATACTATCCGTAAGTATAAGAAAGTCATGTGTTGGGCACATCAGATATTTTTACTTTGTCGACACGTCTAAAAATTGAAAGAGCATTCACAAAAAATTTGGCGTCGATATCTTTAATGTAGATTTGCATGCATAATACAATTTCACGACTTTATTGTATATATTAGAAAAAATTTTAATCGAGTTGCCATGATATCCAAAACATAAAACCGTAGCCGTTGTAGCCGTCGATCTTTTCAAATAGTAATGCTACAATCGATTTCCTCAACGGTATAGATTTCTGTATGTAAACAACATGTACTTTGTAAATCAGAGATAGATGGCGCCACTATATAAATAAAAAATTTTGACGGAATTTCAAAAAAAGTTTCAAACAAAATTTGTTCAAAATTTAATTCTAAATCAATGTTAAAGAATAAAAAAATGTCGTAAATTGTTTATTTTTCAAGATATTCCTAAAAAACCTAAAAATGTCTTCAGGTAAGTACCACTTGTGTTGGTGCTAGATGAAAAAGATTTAATGTGGCACCCACAATTTTGTTCAAACTCTTAAATATGAAATTTGAATCAAATCCGTTAAGTCGTTTTTGAGTTATCGTGGATACAGACAGACACACAGACAGACATCATGGCGAAAATGGTCAAAATGGATTCAGGGACCCTCAAAACGGGTAAATCCATCAAAATCTCGAAGTCGAAAAAAATCACGATTACAATACTTCCTTACACTACGTATAAGAAAGTAAAAAGTAGCAACGTGTCGCGAAAACCGCATCTTTCTATCTCTGCTAGTAACCGAGTAATTACAACGAAATCTGGATATATTTTTGGGGAACTGGATATTTTAATTTTTTTTAAATACAAATAACTTGAATACCGTTAGCTTAAAAAAACCACGACCTTAGTAACTTTGTATTGTGAATGAATTTTTTTTTAGATATTTTGATATTTAAAAACAGCGACATCTGTTGTTATAGGGCATGAAAAAATAAGATGACAAATTCCTATAAAAATTTTTCCTACAGGCACTCCCTACAAAGATATGTAGCCCTGAAGAGCATCGCTGGAAATTTTAATAACTTTTAAAGTACTTAATAGAATTTTATAAAAAGTTAATATGATGGACACTACTAAGGACCTCTTGAAATAATGTCCTTGACACATATCTAGGGTGTTTAGTTTACCAGAGACAGACTACGCTTTACAACTTAATGCTTAAACTTTTAACGCTCTATGTGAAAAAGACTTAAAACAACAAAATCAGGTAGCTTGAACCTTGGACTAAAGAAAAGCTACTCTTGTTTATTGTCGATAAAGTGGACCGCTTTCGAGAAAAAGAATAATAAACGAATTCATGTTTTATTAAGTCATTAAAAAATATCTGATGTGCCCAACACATGACTTTCTTATACTTACGGATAGTATCACAATAATTACTTTTCCTAAAGAAATTAAGTTAAATTTCTTGTAAATATTTTGAAGGTTTCCAGCAATTTTCAAATAGTCTCTGTCGCACTTATTGCAATACGCATAAATCTGTCCTTGTCCCACTCATTATAACCGAATTTTACGACAAAAATGTGTTTTATTTTAGATTTTTGGCCTATTACTCACTTAAAAAAATCTCCCGGTATGAAATTACATTTATTTATTCATTATTATTGTTTTCGGTACCATAGAAACCAGTAAAATAAAAAAAAGCTAATGGACCGGTCCTTCTGGGATTCGAACCCGGGACCTTCCGTTTGGCAGCCATATAATGAAACACATGGTCTACCTCGACCATCGGATTCAACTATCAACGCGCGCTATGAGAAATATAAAGTGTTTTAAGAATATCTAGTTTTTTTGAAATTTTTTTGACAGAATTTCAAAAAAAAGTTCAAACAAAATTTGTTCAAAATTCAATTCTAAATCAATGTTAAAGAATAAAAAACATTCATAAATTGTTTATTTTTCAAGATATTCCTAAAAAACCTAAAAATGTCATCAGGTAACTGTCACTTGTTTTGGTGCTAGATGAAAAACATTGAATGTGGCACCCACAAATTTGTTCAAACTCTTAAATATGAAATTTGAATCAAATCCGAGAAGTCGTTTTTGAGTTATGGTGGATACAGACAGACAGACACACACACACACACACACACACACAGACAGACATCATGGCGAAAATGGTCAGAATGGATTCAGGGGCCCTCAAAACGTGTAAATCCATCAAAATCTCGAAGTCGAAAAAAATCACGATTACTATACTTCCTTATACTACGTATAAGAAAGTAAAAAACGCCTGCAGGAAAAATTTTTATAGGAACTTGTCATCTTATTTTTTCATGCCCTATCTGAATTCGAGAGATTTCCCACTTTTTCCGGGACACCCTGTATAATGGACGTGTGACAACTTTCAGTTTTAAATTATATTCAGTAAGAGCCGTTTGACACGAGGCAAATTTTAGTACTAAACTTCATACAAGTGATGCGCGCGCAGATTTAGTTGAAAAATTAATAATAAATAATAGGTCTAAATTCAATTTCTTCTGTACAGCATTGTACACTACTGCCCCGAATTTATGTACATTTAGTCAAATTGTATACAAAAAAATAGAACATGCTCTAATTTATTGTAACAAGTTTACTTAATCTGCGCGCGCATAATTAGTATTAAATTTAGTACTTAAATTAGTGTCATGTCAAACGGCTCTAATAGAGTTATGTATATTGTCCACTCGTCGTGACTCAGCCTGTATTATAATATGTAATAAAATTAGTTAAATAAATCTATCTATCTAACTGCGTTTTTGCAATTTGATAGGTTCTGCCTGTTTGGAAACGAACAAATCTTATAAAACCACGTTAGCAATAAAATAATTAATAAACTACATAACACATACCATTAGCTTGGATGACAAATGTACAATTTTGTCCACAAATAATCTTCCGAGCAATGGAAAAGGACTCAACCAGCGCCGGTGCCGAAGCACTATAACCCAATTCAGCCAACTGTCCATGCCGATCCGACCCCCACATGTACGCCTTGCACTTGCCACCAATTTGCCAATCGTGTGGCTCTTGCGTCACCCACTGAATAATCTGCTGGTCTTGCTGCAACGACCAGAAGACATTCTGAATAGCCTGCGGTTTCATATCATCATCCAGCACTTGACTCAAACTGATCAACTCCTCCGGTATTTCCGTACGTTTAATCAAACTATCCGCCATTTTCGTTGCGACACTGAACGTGTGCAGCCAGTAGTACTCTGGTAGTACTTTCGAGCCCATTTTGTTGTTAAATGGGCGCAATCTGTAGCAGATGATTTTGTCTAATTCCAGGATGATTGCTAGGGATGCTAAGCTTTTCAAGTAAACGGAGTGCATCAAGTGGGTTCCGGTTTGTACGAACCACATCTCCGAGTTGTGCTGTTCCAATAGAATACCAGGTAGAAGCTGGATTAATATTTTAAAGAACGGCGCAGATTTAATTCCCCTTACACCCTTTTTGATTAGTGCACACCTGACCGAAGCTAGAGGTAAATTTTTCTGGAGATCTTCCAAAGAATAATTAATCACTGTCACGTTCTTTGACCTGGAAAACGCTACAGCTATTGAGCTAGGATCCATCCAAAGTAATCCATTCGAGTTTATTCCTCCCACGCCTGTTGTAGTGTAGACTAAACTACCATCATGTAACGACCAAATGTTAACAACACCTGCTGGATCTTTAATACATCCACTAACCAACAACAACCCTGAGCTATGTACACTTAATCCTGTTACGGAATTATACGCATGTCCTTGCACATTCATTACTAATTGCGGAACTAAATCCTCAATATTTGGCACCTTCCACGCGCTTACTGTGCCATAATTGGTACCAATCGCTAAAAGTAGCGGCATTTCATGCATTCCTACTAGAGGTGACCAAACTAGACTAACTGGTTCGTGTAGCTGGATTATAGTGTGTTGAAGTACCAAATTTTGATCTTTTTCGTACCATATTTTACAGCTCATGTCCACAGATATTGTTGCCAGTAGAATGCCGCGTGGACACCACTGTGCTCCAGTAATAGCGTTTTCATGTGCTTTAAGCGTAATTATTTTGGTGTCGTGTTGGATCCAACCTAGTTTTAAGCTGCCATCGAGGTAGGCAATTGCAAAGGCTGTGTCTTCGTGGTGCCAGTCTATGTGGACTACAGCTAGAAATAAAACAAAAATATTTTATAAGAAAGAAGTAAAGAAACTAGATACGTAGTACATTTGAACACATGTCGTCGATGCTATCCAGAAAATGACAGAAGCGGGAAACTGTTTTACTAGTCTAGTACAATCGGAGGAAGATAAAAAGTACAATTTGTGTAAGTATATTAACTGTGAAGGTTTAAGTTAAATAGTATATTTCATTACCAGTCTGGAAAAAAGGATTTTTTCGTGCGCGCGTGACAAATTCCCGTGGGAGGCGAAGCCGAACACGGGAAGTCATGCAAGCACGAAAAATCCATTTCTGGACGTGTAATGAACGATATTTTTTATTATACTTATTTAAAAACAACCCAAAAAAGGATTAGAAGTAATTTTAGAACATTTTATTTTCAAAGTAATCATAATACATCGTAAAAATAGTAGGCAAACACGATTAACATTTCCATAGCAACGACTTGTTTATTATCGGCGATGCTTTAGTTTCTGTCATATTTAGTGCACGGAAAAAAGAATAGGAGATCGGGAAAAGTTTTCCGTGCGCTGTTCTGAAAACGTCACCTTTACGTCATTGCAAAAACAGATAAAAACAAGGTGTTTTCAGATAAGTATAATGAAAAATATTTTTCCTGATTTTTATTTACAATAAGTTAGTAGCGAGTGAGAGAGCATCAAGGCACTGCCTTGCCTATAGTGTAAATAAAAATAAGGAAATAGTATATTTCATTACCAGTCTGGAAAAAAGGATTTTTTCGTGCGCGCGTGACAAATTCTCGTGGGAGGCGAAGCCGAACACGGGAAGTCATGCAAGCACGAAAAATCCATTTCTGGACGTGTAATGAACGATATTTTTTATTATACTTATCTAAAAACAACCCAAAAAAGGATTAGAAGTAATTTTAGGACATTTTATTTTCAAAGTAATTATAATACATCGTAAAAATAGTAGGCAAACACGATTAACATTTCCATAGCAACGACTTGTTTATTATCGGCGATGCTTTAGTTTCTGTCATATTTAGTGCACGGAAAAAGAATAGGAGATCGGGAAAAGTTTTCCGTGCGCTGTTCTGAAAACGTCACCTTTACGTCATTGCAAAAACAGATAAAAACAAGGTGTTTTCAGATAAGTATAATGAAAAATATTTTTCCTGATTTTTATTTACAATAAGTTAGTAGCGAGTGAGAGAGCATCAAGGCACTGCCTTGCCTATAGTGTAAATAAAAATAAGGAAATAGTATATTTCATTACCAGTCTGGAAAAAAGGATTTTTTCGTGCGCGCGTGACAAATTCCCGTGTTCGGCTTCGCCTCCCACGGGAAGTCATGCAAGCACGAAAAATCCATTTCTGGACGTGTAATGAACGATATTTTTTATTATACTTATCTAAAAACAACTCAAAAAAAGGATTAGATTTTATTTTCAAAGTAATTATAATACATCGTAAAAATAGTAGGCAAACACGATTAACATTTCCATAGCAACGACTTGTTTATTATCGGCGATGCTTTAGTTTCTGTCATATTTAGTGCACGGAAAAAAGAATAGGAGATCGGGAAAAGTTTTCCGTGCGCTGTTCTGAAAACGTCACCTTTACGTCATTGCAAAAACAGATGAAAACAAGGTGTTTTCAGATAAGTATAATAAAAAAGTATTTTTCTACAGAAGGTACCGATGTTTTCAGGTAAAACACGCATGTTACAAAGTGGGGGAGGTGGGGATAACTACTACGCACACAAGGCTATCGGCGGCTTCTAAAGTGTTCAAAGAGTATATGATTCAAATACAGGGTGTGTCACGACGAGTTGACAGTAGACATAACTCTATTACTAAACACAATTTGGTTCTAAAAATTGGTACACGCCCATTATATAATGTGCTCTATTTAATGAAAATATTGCCACCTTTCTGGTACTTCCGGTTATACCGGATGTCGACACAAACTTTGTTATTTTAAATGGAACACCCTGTATATTTTTGAATTTTTAGATTCTACACTTCATTTTAGACATAAAAGTATTAAGGTTGTATGGTTCTAACATTAACGGTATTATAATTATTTACACTTTTTCATTTTTTTTTTACAAAAACATAGATGTGAATAAAAATTCAAATCTTGACAATGACACGTTTTTTCCAAAAATTTTTTCTTGTGTTTGAAGTAGGAATATACAAGAAATAAGCTGATGTAGTTTTGGAAAACTTGCTTTATACAGGGTGTTGGTGGTTGTCCGTTCATTTTTAAAAACTTTAATTAAAGATAACTTAATTTTTTAAATGGAACACCCTATATATTTCTAGATTTTCGAATTCTACACTTAATTCGTGACATAAAAGTATTAAGGTTGTAAGGTCTTAAAATTAACGGTATTATAATTAATTACGTTTTTTAAAAATTAACGGTCAATCACAAGCACCCTGTATAAAATAAGTTTTTTAAAACCATATTACGATGTTTCTTGTTCATTTCTGCGTCCACTAAAATTTGGTTTGTTTTTTGAAAGAAATTGTCATTAGTAAAATATGAAAATGTTTGACTCAAATTTTTGTATGAAAAAATTGTGAGAAACATAATGACTTATAATAAATAAAATTAAAATAAAAAATATTAAATTAAGTATAATAAAAAACTTGTGATTGACCGTTAATTTTTAAAAAACGTAATTAATTATAATACCGTTAATTTTGAGACCTTACAACCTTAATACTTTTATGTCTCGAATTAAACGTAGAATTCGAAAAACTAGAAATATATTCCATTAAAAAAAATTAAGTTATCATTGATCAAAGTTTTTAAAAATGAACCGACAACCACCAACACCCTGTATAAAGCAAGTTCTCCAAAACTATATCAGCTTATTGCGTGTATATTCCTACTTCAAACGTAAGAAGAAAACTTTGGAAAAAATGTGTCATTGTCAAGATTCGAATTTTTATTTACATCTATGTTTTTGTAAAAAAAAATGAAAAAGTGTAAATAATTATAATACCGTTAATGTTAGGACCATACAACCTTAATACTTTTATGTCTAAAATGAAGTGTAGAATCTAAAAATTTAAAAATATACAGGGTGTTCCATTTAAAATAACAAAGTTTGTGTCTACTTCCGGTATAAGCGGAAGTACCAGAAAGGTGGCAATATTTTCATTAAATAGAGTTTTTTGCTGCTAATTTTCGGACACCCTGTATTTGATGAAAGTATATATTTTTAATATGTGGTAATTTTTTCAGTATTTTTTCACCAAAATCTTCGTTATTATTTCTAAAAACTGTTCAACGTAAATTATTCAAATTTTGGTGATTTTCATCGTGTTTTAATTTTCTAGCAAAAATAAAACAGACTTTATACTAGCCAATAAAATCCGGAAAACTTTTTCAGTATTTCAGTAGATAAAAATATAATAAATTTCGTAGTAAAAAGCAAACACAAAGAAATTTGTTCATTTTTCGAAGGTTTATGTCAGTTTTAACGACGCAAAGTCTAAAATTGTACCATATTTTAAGTGATAGGAGTGTTACAGTAGGCAATAAAATCCGGGATTTTCATTGTGTTTCAATTTTTAAATAAAACTGACTTTTGTAAAAAAGTTTGCAGTGAGATTATAGCAGGCATTAAAATCCTCAATTTTAGAGAGATTTTCATTCTGATTCAATTTTATAGTAAAACTATCTTGGTTCTTAATAAATGCAGTGTCAATTCTTTAGTTTTTTAGCCTCCATGCTGATCTGACTGTTGAATTTAAAATTTTAAACAACAATCGTTGACGCCCCTCATCTTCTTTAAAGAATCAATATTTTTGTTCCTCAATGTACAGGGTGGTCCAGTTACGGTGTCCTCGTTATTATCTCAGAAACAATTAGGCACAGGAAAAAAAATTGTATATAGAAGTTGTACAGTCTGTAGCATGCTACATTTTTTAAATAAATTTATTTATACAGGGTGCGTCATTTTCATGTGGCGATATAAAGTTTCATTTTTTTAAATGGAACACCCTGTATTTTATCCAAAATTATGATTTCTCGTCCAATTTACGATAAAAAATATATAAAGTTTAATATGCCTATTATTGATAGATTCCAAGATATTCGAGAAAATATCTAGAAATACTATGATATCTGCTTATCTGATATCTGTTTATATGAGCAATGTTAGTTCTATTTTTTAGCTAGAAAATTTTATTTCTGGTCTTAAATATCAAGTAAACTTTAAATTGATATCAAATGTGAGAAAAAGTCGTAGTATTTGACAAAGAACTATTATTTTATAGAGTAGACCTAGAAGCTAATAATAATGCCCTGTCAGGTAGGCATTGGAAAATAGATAAATTTTTTTAAATATATTTTATTTTTTATTACAAACTAACTAAATAAAGAATATGTTTTGGTTGAGTATTTTTGAAATTGAAACAAATAAAATAGCTTGCTCTAACACACTTGGTGGAAGCTACACCCACATAATACAATATTATTTTTCAAAATATTTTCTAGAATATCTTGGAAACTATCAATAATAGGCATATTAAGCCTTATATATTTTTTATCGTGAATTGGATGAAAAATCATAATTTGGGTTAAAACACTGGGTGTTCCATTTAAAAAAAGGCAACTTTATATCGCCACATGAAAATGACTCACCCTGTATAAGTATTATTTTTTCAAAAATGTAGAATGCTATAGACTGTACAACTTCTATATAAAACTTTTTTTCATGGGCCCAATAGTTTCTGAGATAATAACGAGGACACCGTAACTGGACCACCCTGTACATAAAAAATTCTAAAACAAAATTAATGTATCTATTCACCACACAAATTAATTATGGTATGAATAACCCGTTGGATAGAGCCATGCATATTGATGTTTTTCAACTTATCGCTCAATAAATTCAAAATCATTTACTTAATCAGCATTGTGTGTGCAATATCTAAAAGTTTATATTTATATTAAGTTTTATTTGTTGAATAAGTTAAATATTGTCATAAATAAAATAAACAAATAAAAATATTTCTCAAAATTTGAGTTCTAGAACTCGGGTAAATCTCACTTAAGGAAAAACGACGAAGTATTTAAAAGATCCAAGGTGAAGTTAATGGTCGGAAAAAAGTTCCTGGACAGAATTAATCTTAATACTTAATTTGAATTCATTACTTACCATGCGACAGCGAAAAATTCATCAAAGTTTCAACGTGCTTCTTTTCCTTACATATGGTAATTAACGATACCGACCCATCAATCTTCCCAATTAATAAATATTCATTATCCGTATTTTCCTCATTCTTATTCTTCGGCCAACTCATAGCCGTCACAAATTCCACTTGATCCTCAATAAACCAATCCTTGTAGTTTTCAGTCAATTCGCACTGCTTCAACGGCCAAATATTTACAACATTATCCAAAGCAGCTGCGATGTAGCGACCAGTCGGAGACCACTTCAAATGCCCTATCAATTTCCCATGCAACTCACTACCAAACAAATCCATTGTCATATGGAATACTAAAGTCGAGTCTAGAGTCGGTTGCTTCTTCGGTTCGACAGACCACAAACGCACAGTTCCGTCGTAGCCTGCCGAAGCCAACAACTGGCACTTTTCGTGCATCGCTAATGTTGACACTCGATTATCATGCCCTTCCAAGAGAAACGTGTCGGTTGTCGGTAGGAAGCCTGACAAGTCCGCCAAGTTAATCACTTCTGCGTTATTACCACCAGTCATAATTTGAACTTTGGTTGCTATAGCTTTGAACAATTGCTGCCCCGCCCATTCTTTATTCCCAGCAGCCGTGCGATTGGATAAAATATAAGCCGAAAGTGCGTTTACTAAAGTTAGTGGTCCAACATTACTAGAGGACAAGTCGAAACTAGGACTAGTTGGCACATCTTCTTTGGCTATGTCCATAAGAGAACAACCACCATGCGTTGAGAGGATATTAATCAAAGCTTGCGACACAGCAAAAGCTGGTTTGGGTACGCTAAGACCAAAAGCAGTCATCAGCAAGTCTTTAGTCACCATATCCACCACCAAATTCGAGGAATCCTGCTCGTTTTGAGCCAGAGCCGCTATACTAATACTCAAATGATTCAAGCATGCATTCGTTGCAACGGTCATATGCTTCACCAGCTGCGTAAAGTCTTTAGACAGTTGGTACATAGGGAACTCGGCTTGATTTTGCGTGTAATGACTGATTTCCACGCGATTCATTGCTGTTAACATCATGAGACGAACAACCTTTCTTATATCCAACAAGCCAATCATTTCTAAACATCTGACTAGAGTCACATAGTTGGTTGTCAAGGACAACAAGGATAATACGTTGAGGATAATCGAACGAGATAATAGTATATGCGAGGATCTGGTTAAGTGTTTTAGCGCTAAGATTCGATCGAGGGCAGTATTGAGCGAAAGCGCTTGGATTCCGATGAATCGTGAGCTGTGCTCGTTTTTATGCTCGGTTTCGTTTGATATTTTTGGCACTGTGCTTGTTCCCAAGGGATCCAGTGCCCCCAAGGGCAAAGTCTCAAATTTAAACTCCTTATCGTTTACACAGAAACATGATTTGAGTGTGTCTAGTTCACTGCACTCTGGCATTGAGAATTTTAGGGACTGTATATTGGCTTCTGTCATATCTACAAAATATACAAGAATTTTCATTAATGAAACATTTTTATTATCCCTACAATATTTTACTTACCATTATCGTCGAAAATTATATCGGGCGCTTGGGCTTGAAGTAAAGTCTCATTTTTGTTATTTTGTAAATACTTCATTTTACAGTTGCAACATAAAATATAATACCCATCTGAAAATTGCGTAAGTTAATGTAGAGCAGACGAAGTCGTGTTTGATTACCTATGCAGTAACCGCAGATGCTTGTTATTGTTCCTTGGACTGCTGGAGTACCACAACCGGGATGATAAGATACCATATGGGCATCCAAATACTGGGTCAATAGATCACAGTATGGACATACCACACACTGATTGTCAACCTAAATAAAATGTGTTATTAGAATTGGGAATTAGAACTAAATAAAGAGTTATTTTGTATGTATTTTTTGAGAATGTTAACTTTTTAACAAGACGGTTTCTCCTTTAATTAAGTTGGAACATAAAATATAAAGTATTTAAAAATTTTGTAAAGGTTTTAACCAAACCAATTTCTCCTATTCCGCACTTTAAATGAAATAAATGTAGCTACTGTAAAACATTCTCCTAAATCATGTGGCTACAAAAATCCCAAAATGTCCCAAACTACTCACATTTACAAAAGTATTCGACGCAATATCATTCTCCATCTGACTAACAGCCGCGGCAGCTGCCTCCCTCGTCTCAGCCAGCCCAATCTCCGCCCCCAAGTGCCTCATTCTACCTCGTCCTGTTGCCGATCTCTCCCTCTCCTGTCTATTCCTCTCACCATTACCCCGCAATCTATTCACCGCAATTTTCCTACAAGTAGCTCCACCACCCATCATATCCATATTCTCACAGAAATTCCTGAATAACGTCGACCTGGCCGATTCTACATTACTCGCTTCGTCGGACCCTTCCAAAATCGGATGTTCCAACATCCAAGTGGCCAGGGAGTTTATTGTTTGGGCGTTTACTTGAGGCAGTGACTTGGTTTCGTTTATGGCTATCACTATGTGACCGAGAGTGAAGCCCATTTCGAGTAAAGGTACGGCGATTGGAGGCGGCGGGGAGGAGTTGGAACGACGTCGGATGCTCCATAGATTGTCGTCTAATTCGGTGTAGAGGCGGCGGGAGCGGGGTACGTGACACGTGTTTGTTGTTAAACCTACTGGAAATTTATTATTAGTATTATGATTCAAATCAGATTAAATAGGAAGCCGAGGATGTCAAATTTTAAATCAAATCATTTTTAGTTTCGTTTTTAAACTTAGTACAGAGTGGAGCATTTTCGATGGGATTACAGGGTATCTATGGTTTCTGTTGAAGTTAGAAAAAAACGGATAGCACATTTTTGGGTCAACTTTTTAAGACAAATTGAATGGTGAAAACACGAAATGTCTACCTTCTTTTGTTTTTGAGTTACAAGCAAAAACTGATTTTTTACCGAATTTCTCAAGTTAGTGTATCTCGGTTAATTGAAAAGTTACAAAAAAATACTTTATATGTTTTTTATAGAGATTTTAATTTGAAACAAGAATATATATTCAAATTTTAATTCCGTTCAATTGTTTTTGAGTTATGACATAAAGTTGTATTTTTTTAAATGGAAACCATAGTTGGCTATGGATTCATTAGAAAGGATTTTTTCTCAGCTTTCCAAAAATATATAACATCATATATTTATTTTTATAAATAACGAAGTTATTGCATATTTTTAAAAAAAGAATAAATCTATTATAGGTGTGCCGTGATTGATCTGTTTGTGAAACAAATGACTGTCTCAGCTAACTTGTTACGAAAACTAAAAATTACAATAAAAGAAACATTTTATTAAACACATAATTAAACAAATAACCAAACCAGCTGAGAAAAAATCGTTTCTAATGAATCCATAGCCAACTATGGTTTCCATTTAAAAAAATACAACTTTATGTCATAACTCAAAAACAATTGATCGAAATTAAAATTTGATTATATCATCTTGTTTCAAATTAAAATCTTTATAAAAAACATATAAAGTATTTTTTGTAACTTTTTAATTAACGGAGATACACTGACTTGAGAAAGTCGGTAAAAAATCAGTTTTTGCTTGTAACTCAAAAACAAAAGAAGTTAGAAGTTTCGTGTTTTCACCGTTCAATTTGTCTTAAAAAGTTGACCCAAAAATGTGCTATCCGTTTTTTTCTAACTGCAACAGAAATCCTAGATACCCTGTGATCCCATCGAAAATGCTCCACCCTGTACATACAGGGTGTCCAGATTTTGTTGTAATTGCGGGGTATCTCGCTTACTAGCAGAGATAGAGAGATGCTGTTTTCGCGATATGTTGCTACTTTTTTGTTAAACGAAAGATGCCATCAACGGTTTTTTCTGAGCCCCCTTCGTTTTTGAGATACAGGGCGAAATTTAAAATTTGCACTTTTAGGGCATACCTCGTACATATTTCGGGAACGGCTGAAGATATTGGAATGGTAAAAAATGCATCTTATACGTATTTTTACGTAGAATCCAGTGGCGTACTTAGTTTTTTCTTAGAAGCGATAATTTTCGAGATATTTACTAAACTTATGTTATTTTAAATGGAACACCCTGTATGTTTTTCACTAGTTGGATCCAGTTTGTCATCAGTTTTACAAAAATATAACACACTCTGTAATTATTTTTATTATTAAGCTAGAAAATGACAATTTTCAAAAATTCAGCCAAAAATTTTATAAGTAGGCTATGAAAAATAAGACACAAATGTCATTATTCATACAATAAAAGATTTACGTGCTGCCACAGAGAGAGAATTTAGGGATTTACAAGCACAACCTCTCATAATTCTGAATGCTTTACGCAGGATAAGAAAAATGTGCGGAAATCAATTTAAACAATTTCTATAAAGTGTATTCAAACTTTTATCTGTTCTCGTGAAAAGTTGACTGTATTTCTTCTTTGTTTGTTGTTTTTCATGGCCGACTTACAAAAATTTTTGCTGAATTTTTGAAAATTGTCATTTTCTAGCTTAATATAGAAAATAACTAAAGAGTGTTTTATATGTTTGTAAAGCTTACGATAAGCTGGATCCAACTAGTGAAAAACATACAGGGTGTTCCATTTAAAATAACATAAGTTTAGTAAATATCTCGAAATTTATCGCTTCTAAGAAAAAAACTGAGTACGCCACTGAATTCTACGTAAAAATCTGTATCAGATGCAGTTTTTACCTTTCCAATATCTTCAGCCGTTCCCGAGATATGCCCTAAAAGTGCAAATTTTCAATTTCTCCCTGTATCTTAAAAACGAAGGGGGCTATGAAAAAACCGTTGGTGGCATCTTTCGTTTCACAAAAAAGTAGCAACGTGTTGCGAAAACCGCATCTCTCTATCTCTGCTAGTAAGCGAGATACCCCGCATTTACAACTAAATCTGGACACCCTGTACTTCGATATAGAAGCAAATTGGAAAAAAAGTTTAGTTTTAAGTTATTAGAAATACCCCATTACCTCTATCCAGGAACAACATAGAAGGAGGCACCGACGGAAACGATGGTCCTTGCACTGTCAATGAAGAGGACGGTCTTGGTGGCTTAAACCGATTCATTAGTTTAGCTATCCTATCATTCAAAGAACCGCTTGGCTCATTTAAAGTACAAGTTGACGAGGCACACGCATTATCCATACTGCTGGAAATATCCGACAAACTCCTGCAGTTACTGTTGGGGATTTCATCGGACGACCTCGATCGCATATAATTCAAATGTAGAATACTTTGCGCCCGCTCCAGTTCGGCCACAGTGACCACATTTTTAAGCTTGCATTGTTCCAAACTTTTCTCCACTAAAGAATGCATGATTTCCCGAATGTAATCATAGTGTGTGGAGTTTGACTTGTCTTCCAGTAGAAACAACTCGGTAAATGAACTGGATGTTAGAAAAATCCCAAGGACTTTCAAAGCTGCAAACTGTAGGAAAGTCAGCTGAAGATATTGCTCCTCTACATCCAACAGTTTCCTTTCCAGGAGCTTCGCCTCTAGATTGTCTTCCTCCTCAACGCTACTCGGAACATCTTTTGGCTCTTTTATAGTGCTCTCGCTGTGTGACATTGTGATTTTCTCCGAGCTCAATCGCTTTACCTCCCCCATTATATTCGATACAAGGTCGTTAGTTAAGGCTTCCATTGTTCTAGGCGCTTGCTGGTCCATCTGCTGAATTTGCGAGTCTGAGCTAGATTTTAAACCGTCCTGAGGACTCCATGATGGTTTCCCTCCAGAAGGTTCACCTGCTGGAGCCAGTAAGTTTTCCTCGTCATTCGACAAGTTGTAAGAAGGAAACGAGGTTTCGTTAGTAATGCCACTCAATCGAGCAATTTGTAGTAGAATACTAGGAGTTAAACCTAAAAACAAACTGTATTATTTGGTTGTTATAACAAAATTTAAATAACAAACATGGTACATCCAATAGAGAGTTTAAACTTGCAAAAAATGGTTGAAGTTATTTTATTCATGCCGCTTTAGCCGCCATCTTGAAAATAAGATTGTTAACAGTTTTTTCGAATTTCTTGTTTCCGGTTCCCCTCGAAAAAACTGTTTGCACCCTTATTTTTAAGATGGCAGCTGGAGCGGCACAACACTCCTCCAGCGAATAAAATAGCTTCCACTTTTTTTTTGGGTTACCTCTTTTCTTTTTAATGCTCTATTGATTGTACGTACTGTAACCGAGACTGTAACTCACCTACGAATTTCGAGGAATTAAACGGAGGAGTTTCAATGTACTCTAGATTAGCGATGGACACATCCGACACGCCTCCATCAGTCTCCCATTGCACATTCACAGATGTTATACCCTTTTTTAAAATACCCAAGATAATTGCGTTTTTTCCAGATGTTTTATGACAACAAAATCCACCCATCCTCAATCCTCTATCCATACCTAAAACAAAAAAATTATTTTGTCATTTGTTTATTTTAATTCTATTGTGGTTTTGTTATACAGAGTGTCCACATAGTGCACATCTTTTTTACTATTAATCGCAGAGAAAATTTTTCAAGACGCTTCGTTTTTAAATATCTATAACTTGAAAATATTTTTAAGTATACAAAGTGTTCGGGTTTCACATCAAATTTGCCATTTGATAGGGACCACTGTACATTTTTAAAGTTTGGGATGCTTCGATCACATCTAACCATAAAACTATGTATACTTAAATGGCTTTCTGATATTTCAATTTTCTGGAAGAAACGTGGAGATGTTTAAGAAAAAACAAGTAATAATTGAAGGGGTAAGTGGAAGAAGGGGTTATGTTACAAAAATATGTACAGGGTGTCCAGATTTCGTTGTAATTGGGGGTATCTCGCTTACTAGCAGAGATAGAGAGATGTGCTTTTCGCGACATGTTGCTACTTTTTTGTGAAACGAAAGATGCTGTCAACGGTTTTTTCATAGCCCCCTTCGTTTTTGGGATACGGGGCGAAATAGAAAATTTGCACTTTTAGGGCATACCTAGTATCTCGGGAACGGCTGAAGATATTGGAAAGGTAAAAACTGCATCTTATACACATTTTTACGTAGAATCCAGTGGCGTACTCAGTTTTTTTTTAGAAGCGATAATTTTCGAGATATTTATTAAACTTATGTTATTTTAAATGGAACACCATGTATGTTTTTCACTAGTTGGATCCAGCTTGTCATAAGCTTTACAAAAATATGAAACACTCTGTAGTTATTTTCTATATTAAGCTAGAAAATGACAATTTTCAAAAATTCAGCCAAAAATTTTATAAGTAGGCTATGAAAAATAAGAAACAAATGTCATTATTCATACAATAGAAGATTTACGTGCTGCCACAGAAAGAGAATTTAGGGATTTACAAACACAATCTCTAATAATTCTGAATGCTTCACTCAGGATAAGAAAAATGTGCGAAATGTGTCTGAGACATAACGGAAATCAATTTGAACAATTGAGGTTTTCAATAAAACAACGTTCTCTGTCTGTCCTGACGTCACAAGACACCCTAATGACCGTTGCCATTGCGCATATCATCTATCTCTCTAAATTGAAAACCTTAATTATTATAAAGTGTATTCAAACTTTTATTTGTTCTTGTGAAAAGTTGACTGTATTCCTTCTTTGTTTGTTGTTTTTCATGGTCTACTTACAAAAATTTTGGCTGAATTTTTGAAAATGGTCATTTCTAGATTAATATAGAAAATAATTACAGAGTGTTTTATATTTTTGTAAAGCTTATGACAAGCTGGATCCAACTAGTAAAAAACATACAGGGTGTTCCATTTAAAATAACATAAGTTTAGTAAATATCTCGAAATTTATTGCTTCTAAGAAAAAACTGAGTATGCCACTGGATTCTACGTAAAATCTGTATTAGATGTAGTTTTTACCTTTTCAATATCTTCAGCAGTTCCCGAGATACGAGGTATGCCTTAAAAGTGCAAATTTTCAATTTCTCCCTGTATCTTAAAAACGAAGGGGGTTATGAAAAAACCGTTGACGGCATCTTTCGTTTCACAAAAAAGTAGCAACATGTCGCGAAAACCGCATCTCTCTATCTCTGCTAGTAAGCGAGATACCCCGCATTTACAACGAAATCTGGACAACCTGTACATGAAATTTTACTAAAAATAGTTGATTTTTGTTATTAATGAAAATTATTAAACTTGATTTGTTTAACCAACAGGAATGGCCTGTGAAATATTTTCATGATTTTAGAGTCTCTAGGTTTCATTTGTTTTCTTGATAAAATATCTACAGCAAAACAGGACTTTATCAGAAAATGTTACTTAACACCTTCTTCCACTTGCCCCTTCAATTATAAAAACGAATGTCTAGGGAACATTTTGATGTGCTTTTCGTAAAATTATTTTATACAGGGTGATTATAATTTATTCTTAAATATCACAAACTTCAACCGGTGAAAACTTCATTTTTTTAAATGGAACCCTCTGTAGATTTCTATTTTACGTTACAGATAATTAAATTATTCATTTTTTGATTAATCATTCCCTATAGCCAAACCTAATACATCCGTAGATATTTTGACTTTTTGTATATCTCTGTTAAATATTACAAATTTCAAAGATTGAAACGTTATTTTTCCTTAAGGAATATGGTACTACGTTGTAGAAAATTGAATTTAATGCGATAAAACATAAAATAAGTTTTTACAGGGGGTTACATGTAAAAAATAAAGTTTTCATTGCTCGAAACTTGAAATATTTAAGATATAAAAATATCTACAAAAGTATTACGTTTAGGTTGTTTGTTTCAAGAGGTCCAACAGTTTTAGAATCACTGCATATTTCGGTGAAATCAATGTTAATACAAAGTTAATTTTGGCTTTAAATAGAAAAAACTAGAAAAAGTTCTTTTTGAAATATTAAAAATTGTTATTAAAAATCGTAATAATTTTCCATGTTGTTTGTTTTAAAACACAACAGTTTTAAAACCACTGGAATTATTTCAGTTAAATTAACATTAACACAAACTACACAAACCATACACAAACCTAAACATTGACATTAATTAGAAAAACGTATAGTGATGTTTTTATTTTATTTTTTAAAAGATGAAAGTTGCTATTAAAAATAGCAATAATTTTGGAGATTGTTTTTCTGTGAAACTGACGTTAATATAAAGTTAAATATTGATTTTAAATAGAAAATACTAAAAAAATTATAGAAACCTTTTCATTTAGTTTTTTGATGCGTGAAAATTACTATTAAAAATAATAATAATTTTAAAGATTGTCTGTTTTAAAACCAGACAGTTTTAGAAGCACGGGAGATTTTTTTTTAAAGCTGTAAAACTGACGAACACAAAACTAAAAACTAGAAAACGTTCTAATATTTTCATTCTATACCGGACGACCACCTAGTGCGGGGGTGTTTCATATATCCTTTATTATTAATTCTAGCATAACTTAATAGTAGTTTAATCAACAAGAGTGTTAATGAGTCGAGATTATTAATCGCTATAAAAAATTAATAGCTATAAAAAATAATAATAATTTTCGAAATTGTCTGTTTTAATTAATACAAACATAAATATGGACTTAAATAATTAGTAAATACTATAAAAAGTTCTAGTAACAATTAATTTCAAGTAAATAGAACCTTTATTCTTTTATGGTTAAATTTTAGCAAATTGATTTTTTTTAATATACTAATATAATTTAAAATAACAAACTCCGGCAAAAACCACCCTGTATACCTAGTTGAAAATCATTTTAAATTATGCATATTTTCGCTAGATCTAAACTAAACTACTCGTAGCATGTTTAAATAAATTTTCAAAACGAAATACCTCCAATGACCACCAAAGCTGGCCAAACACTTTTACACATCTCAGTTGTGTTTAAAGTTGGAAACTCGGAATTGTGAGACTTGGTCATATCTACATTATGGCTGTCGATTGGTGGAAACAGATCCTCTATTTTTGTCAGTCGTTCCATGAGCACGTTGTTAATCTGGAAAAAAATTTAAAAGTGAAAATTGTAGCCATTTACAATTTCTTACTTCTTGGGTCCAAATGGAAGAATTGTGTAATTTTCTAATAAGAACTATGTAAGCTTCCGATAACACAGCCACTAAAGGTGCAAGATTTGGCTCGCCTGGCAGTAAGTCCCTCTGAGTTCCATGAACCTGCAACAATTAACATTATCTATCTGCACTTACTTAATCAAACTTCATCATTACCTTCATATCTGTAATCTTGACTTTCTCTCCCGGATTAGTACTGTAGAACATCACGCAAGGATACAATTCGAACGCTTCCATATTTTCAAAAGCCACCCGCGGTTCCTCCCCATTTTTCCCAAAAGACAAAGTCTTGGCATCCATGTCAAGGATAACAGTAATGTAATCACCCTGTGTGTAACTTTGGAAACTCATATCACGTTCGCCATTGTGATACAAACTACCGCTGTAGGCTCTGTACAGCCACATATCACTTGTGGATCTATGACTGAAGTCTTTTACTGGATATTTGGAGACGCCGATGCAAGTGCCTTCGTTGCCGCGGTTTTCTTTCACTATTAATATTTTCCATTGGTAGCAGCCGGATCTGATGGCTTGTAAACCTAGACCGTATCTGGGAAAAGAGAGGAATAATATTATTAAATGAAATTAATTAGGATTAATGATAAAAGACTCCAATCATAAATTTCGAAAAAGTTCTAAACTGCTGGCCAATTGAAACGTACCAAGCGAATTTTTAGGTTGAATTTAAAGTCAAATATTTTGAAAAATAGAAATGATATCAACATGCGGTTTTCAGGATTTCAGAGATAATTTAATTGAGAAAACGATAGTGTTACCCGATATCTTACTTTCAAGTACATTACTATCTACAGGGTATGAAAGAAAGTCGTCTTTTTTTTTCTCAAACTTTATACCTACCGAGATTCCACAAAAATTTTTAAATATTTTTTTGATGTAGATTTTTTTAGTCCTTACTTAATCAGAAAAAATCCTGTTTCTCAAATTTTTGATATCCCTGTTATTTTATAAGATACCGATTTTTTGCTGAAAACTTGACTTTTTCTTTGTTTTTTGTCGTTCGGCCGTATTGTGTTTTGTAAGAACCAATCTCTGTAGGTGATTATGATACCTTATGAATGACTTTCTTATAAAAAGTTCATTTTTTGTACTTTCATTAATTTATTGGCAACCAGTGGCTTATCAAAAATCGGACACGTTCGCTAATTGATAAATTTTTTTAATTCATTTTTTGACGTTATTTTCTTAATGGAATAAAATGGAATTTAGTTAGTTTATGTTCACCATTGGTTTAAGTGACTTATATCCTCGAAACGGGTTTTTCACTTTTTCAAAAATTTGCTCATATCCGTGTATACCGGGTGGCCACGAAATCCTTTTAGAACCCCCACCATTTTGTTACATTTAACTGTATTAATTTGAAATTTGGCATGGTTTGATTGTTGAAAGGAATAATCATTTTGACGTTTAAAACAATCTAAATACACTTGCGGTTTCACCGGAGGGGCCAACTACTAACTTTCATATTTTTTTAAAACAACCCTGTACATTTTTTTCCGTAATAATTACATTCTACTTAAAATTACCTTTACATCGACATATCATATGATGACATTTGCTTTCAAAATTGCAGCATAATTATTATTGCAAAAACCTGTTCAACAATATTTAATTTAATAAAAAATTCGGTATCTTATAAAATAAGAGGGATATCAAAAATTTGAGAAACTGGTTTTTTCCCCATTAACCAAGGACTAAAAAAATGGACATCAATAAAATTTAAAAAAATTTTTGTGAAATCTCGGTAGTTGTAAAGTTTGAGAAAAAAAAGACGACTTTCTTTCATACCCTGTAGATAGTAACGTACTTCAAAGTAAAATAATCGGGCCACACTATTGTTTTCCCAATGAAATTATCTGTTGAAATCTGAAAACCACATGTTGATATCTTTTCTCGTTTTCAAAATACCTGACTTTAAATTCAACCTAAAAATTCGCTTGGTACGTTTCAATTGGCCAGCAGTTTAGTTGAAATTTTGTTTTAGATATTTTTGGAGATATTTTTGTGAATTTGACGTTAATACAAAGCTAAGCATTGGCTTTAATTATAAAAATATCTGATGTGCCCAACACATGACTTTCTTATACTTACGGATAGTATCACAATAATTACTTTTCCTAAAGAAATTAAGTTAAATTTCTTGTAAAAATTTTGAAGGTTTCCAGCAATTTTCAAATAGTCTCTGTCGCACTTATTGCAATACGCATAAATCTGTCCTTGTCCCACTTATTATAACCGAATTTTACGACAAAAATGTGTTTTATTTTAGATTTTTGACCTATTACTCACTTAAAAAAATCTCCCGGTATGAAATTACATTTATTTATTCATTATTATTGTTTTCGGTACCATAGAAACCAGTAAAATAAAAAAAACTAATACTCCGTTCGTTCTGGGATTCGACGCCGGGACCTTCCGTTTGGCAGCCATATAATGAGACACATGGTCTACCTCGACCATCGAATGTTAAAGAATAAAAAAATCTCATAAATTGTTTATTTTTCAAGATATTCTAAAAAACCTAAAAATGTCTTCAGGTAACTGTCACTTGTTTTGGTGCTAGATGAAAAACATTGAATGTGGCACCCACAAATTTGTTCAAACTCTTAAATATGAAATTTGAATCAAATCCAATAAGGCGTTTTTGAATTATGGTGGATACAGACATACACACACACAGACAGACATCATGGCGAAAATGGTCAAAATGGATTCAGGGGCCCTCAAAACGGGTAAATCCATCAAAATCTCGAAGTCGAAAAAAATCACGATTACAATACTTCCTTATACTACGTATAAGAAAGTAAAAAGTTCCGATATTTTCGGTTTATTTTTGAGACATAAAGAGATGTTATAAAAAAATCGTAACAACTTTCGAACAATTGTCTGGATAAAAATGTGACAGTTTTACTCACCCTCGTCCTCCTGATCCATGCACCAATGTCAAATTCCCCTCAATATTACAGTTGTAGCACTTCTCCCCATCAAAACCCATATCATGCACCGGAACATTGCCCTCGCCTTCCTTAGCACCACATTCCAACGACATCTTCCCATTACCATCCGGACTATCCAAATTGTCACTTATATGTTGTGGAACAGACCACGCCTCCTTCCCCAACTGATTAAACAATCGATTCACCACAAACCTCAGAAGATCATCATCACCTGCACTCAACTTAATCCCCGGTAGAATAACTTGCAACAGTTGCAGTACTAGGAGTTTAGGACGCAACACTCTCAATTGCGAGGTGTAATTTACGCATAAACTCGATGTATCCATAATGGCTAATAACGCGAAAATCCACTTTTTACAAGCAAGCTGCTTTTGTACGGCTTTACTCGAGGCAATGATGCGTAGGAACAACAGGAAATCCCCTAGGTGGCGCTCGCTAACCGTCGATTGGCCTAACGCAAACATTTGGCAGGTTTCGTCGAAAATCTCGATGGTTTTCAATAGTTGATCGTGTAGAACATTTACGACGTTTTCCAAAGTTGCTACGTCGATTTTCTTGGAGTAAACACAACACGACATTGATAAAATATGCATTAATCTCAAGGACCCAACGCTTAAAATCTCATTTCTAGAGAGTACTCTACCAGACAATAAAGTAATGTTGGTGATTTTCTTTAGTAAAACCATGAGCTCGTCGTTTATTACCAAGGTTAAATCATTCGGTTGGTACCGGGTGCTTAGTGCGAAAACCGTAGCAAGTTGCAGCTGCTTGTTTTCCGAACCATTCAACGTTTGATGCTTCAAGATCTTAATAATAAACTCATAGATACTATGCACTACTTTACGAATTTTCTCTTGTATCTCAGTAGGCGCCGACTGAATCCCCTCTAAGTAATGATGTAATTGAGCACAAGACGTATCCTCTGGTTTTACATTACAAAAACCAAAGCACCCCGCTAATAGTTGTTGTTGAATACAGTTAGAAACAGTGGGGCTGATTTCTTTAGTTATTAATAGAAACAGCAGTTGATCTAGGCTGTTATACCGACTATACGCTCTGTGCTTTTGAGCTAGTAACGCCTTGTATAGAATTTGCGGTTCGGAACACCAACCGTTCTTCATATCACCATTAGTGGTAAGTGGTAGTTTTTCCGTTGGTTCATTACAAACGAAATTTAAACAATAAACGCATAACTTTCTGAGCTCATTAAAACTAACTGATTCCTTGTAGTATTCTACGTAATGTTTTTCTTCTACGTCCTCCTCCGAAGAGTTTTGGCTTGATGTGGAATCCAAATTCACACCTAAAAGTAAGAAGTTAACACTTAAAATTTTAGTTTATTTCGACCAGTCCCGATACTAAATATTATGATTATTGTTTACGGCTTATTCCTATATTAGAGTTCTTCAGCTAGGGGTCAAAAGGTAGGAAGTAAAAGTGGGATGAGACGACGCAGTGTTTTCTGAAGGTTTTTTGGTCGCTGAATCCGAATCCGTGCGTCTTTTTTCAATAAAGTGGTGCAAACAAAAGTTATTAACAATTAATTGTTTAAAACGCAATAACTCGAAAAGTATAGATTTTACCGAGCATTTGACCAAAAAAAGTTTCAAACAAAAGTTGTTCAAAATAAAAAGACTCTCCGAAAAGTTCATATGGTATTTTGTCATAACGTCGCACGGACAAAAGTTATTAACAATTTATTGTTTAAAACGCAATAACTCGAAAAGTATACAATTTACCAAAAAAAGTTTCAAACAAAAGTTGTGCAAAATAAAAAGACTCTCCGAAAAGGTCCTATGGTATTTTGTCATAAAGTCACTCGAACAAATGTTATTAACAATTTATTGTTTAAAACGGAACAAACCAAAAAGCATACATTTTAGGAGAGTCTTTTTATTTTGCACAACTTTTGTTTGAAACTTTTTTTGGTAAAATGTACATTTTTCGAGTTGTTGCATTTTAAACAACAAATTGTTAATAACTTTTGTCCGAGCAACTTTATGACAAAATACGATATGACCTTTTCGGAGTCTTTTTATTTTGAACAACTTTCGTTTGAAATTTTTTTTGGTAAAATGTATACTTTTCGTTTTCGAGTTAATTTAAACATTTAAACAATAAATTGTTAATAACTTTTGTCCGTGCGACTTTATGACAAAATACCATATGAACTTTTCGGAGAGTCTTTTTATTTTGAACAACTTTTGTTTGAAACTTTTTTTGGTAAAATGCTCGGTAAAATCTATACTTTTCGAGTTATTGCGTTTTAAACAATAAATTGTTAATAACTTTTGTTTGCACCACTTTATTGAAAAACGACGCACGGATTCGGATTCAGCGACCAAAAAACCTTTAGAAAACACTGCGTCGTCTCATCCCGCTTTTACTTCCTACCTTTTGACCCCTAGCTGAAGGACTAATTAAGTTTGAGTTTCAGCTATAATATTACTAAAGCCAAAAGTTAACATACAGGGTCCGTCAAAACCCTGGCATTCTTCTATAAATTCGTTAGGTTTGGAAATAGAAAAAAATTTTAAAGACAAAAGTTGTCAGAAATTTACTGCTCCATAACCTAAAATTATTTTCATTTATACAGGGTATTTAATTACGGCTGGACAGCTACTTACTTCGTTATTTTAAATGGAACACCCTGTATATTAATAGATTTTCAGATTCTACACATAATTTTAGATGAAAAAGTGTGAAGGTTTTATATTTTTAAAATGAACCGTTTTCGAGATATTTACACTTTTAAAAAAGAATTCACAAAATTAGAGATTTCAAAAAACGCGTTTATTTTAGTTATACTTTGTAGTTTTTTAAAAATTATTTCGGAGTTTTAAAAAGTAAGGTCTAAGGAATATTGTGATACAAAAATCTGAAATTTATAGTATACGTATTTTTTTCTATTTCAGTTGTAAATTTTTTTATTGTATTTATTTAATTTTGTTATGATTTTATGAAATGGTTTTTTTTTCTTTTCTGAAAATTGATGATTTTTTATAATTTTAAACTAAGTATACTACAGCGATTAAGATTTACTTTTGGCATAAATTAAGTACTTAAACTACCTGAGCAGACTTGAGAAATGTCGACATTTTCTCTTCTCTACTCTCTTCATTAAATAGAAAAGCAGTATTGAAAAAAACATGTTTGGCATTTTGTTCAGCAAACGGAGTATACGAGTAGTTATCTACAACCTTAAAATGACAGAATAAAGCATTTTTTATTTCTAACCCAATCTAAATTCAATAAATAGAATAGAATTTCCCATACGATATAAATTATTTGAAATATCTCCTAAAATATTAAGTTTAGGTATAGGTAGAGAATTTAAATCTCTACAACCTACGTCAGAAATATACAGGGGGTTCCATTTGAAAAAATAGAGTTTTCGTTGTTTGATGTCAATGGAAACTGACGGTCAATTGCAAACACCCTGTATACTATAAATTTCAGATTTTTGTATCACAATATTCCCTAGACCTTACTTTTTAGAACTCCGAAATAATTTTTTTAAAACTACAAAGTATAACCAAAATAAACGTGTTTTTTGAAATCTCTAATTTTGTGAATTTTCTTTTTAAAGTGTAAATATCTCGAAAACCGTTCATTTTAAAAATATGAAACCTTCACACTTTTTCATCTAAAATTACGTGTAGAATCTGAAAATCTAATAATATACATGGTGTTCCATTTAAAATAACAAAGTAAGTAGCTGTCCAGCCGTAATTAAACACCCTGTATAAATGGAAATAATTTTAGGTTATGAAGCATTAAATTTCTGACAACTTTTGTCTTTAAAATTTTTTTCTATTTCCAAACCAAAGGAATTTATAGAAGAATGCCAGGGTTTTGACGGACCCTGTATAACGATAATAATTTGGACACATTCCTTACCTTTAACATAAATCACCAGGAACAAACATCGCTGTAGAATTTTTTGACACATCGATTGGAAACTAACAACCTCATCAACGTCTGCACTTCCCCCAGCTTGTTCCTCGGAGATAACCTTCGACGGATCCAAATCTTTCCCTTCCTTTAAAGTCGCATCTTCCTCTTTAAATTTGCACTTGCACATCAGACTTATTAATTTTTGTCTCAAACTCAACACCGATTTGAACACTTCTTTCATAGCAGCATGACTAGAGGATTTTTGAATAAATCCCGTTTGCTTCAACGCTGTTATAAGAAAGCAGCACACAACTGTATCCAGGAGTTTACCATCATCATCGTCAAACTCCCACGAGTTTATATCAGTTGTGTCCAGTAATTTCTCGTAGAAATCGTTCTTTTGCTCCATTTCTAATCCAGAGACAGCACACGCTTCGTCGTATTGACAAGGCAGGTTGAAGGCTAGTTTACAGTAACTTTGTACTTCCTCCGGCAAATTTTCCAAGGATAGTAAAATTGGATCCCGTCTGCCCATGGAAGCTAAATAGGATAACTCTACAAGGGAATCTATTTCTATAGTTTCGTTTTCTATTCCACAGGAAAACAGTTCGTTTTGTAACCAATTTCTGCAGTAAACTTCTTCGGGAAAGGGTGGTTCGCCTAACAGCATATTTCCTAGACTGTGACCGATTAACAATGAGCAAGTTTTTTGCATGTCGACAATCCAAACCCAGGATTGCTCGGCAAGTTGGGATAATGTTGGAGTTTCTGATCCTGGAAGAGAAAAAAAAATAATATCGCTAGCACACAATTTTCTTATACAAATCTAACCTAATATATGAAATATTTTGGAAATGAATGCAAATTCGGAATATTCAAGTTAAAAACTTACTCGAGGAATCCTTCTCCTTATCCATTACAATATCCGAAGGCAACAACTGATTAAACCTATCAATGGGGTTAAGAAGCTCCAAAACCGAGGGCAACATCTGCTTGGCTACAAGTTGAGGCATCAACAACAACGAAGAAAGCATCTTGAACAACATTGAACCGGCCACAGAATCCAACAGGACATTGTACAGTAGCTCCAAGCTACTTGGATACGATTCCACTATATCAGCGGCTTTATTAAAAATCAAAATGGACTTTGAAAATAAATTAGCTATATGTTCACCGAGAGTAGTTGCAGATGTGTCAATATTTGGGGAGATAACATAGTGAGCCAAAATGTGATTTTGCAGCGATGACAGTAACTTTTGCAGATGGAATATGCGTGGATTGGCTTTGTTTTCCCACTTATCCTGTGAGTTGCTTTCCATGAAGGCTTGGATACTATCCAAAGTCTCCTCCTAGAATTATCTAAATTAGAACACAACTCCTCTGATGAGAAAAAACTACAAAAACTTACAGTATATTCACTAAACGACTGTAATAAAGTCTGCATTAAAGCACACGTGAGCTCTAACCCAGTTTGAGACATTGTATTGGGCGAAGTGTTAAAACCCAATAGAGCAGCGATATGCACGGGATCTTCCAAACTATTCAAAATAATCCCCAGAAGCATTTGTTGTCCTTGGGATAACTGAGCCCCGCTTGCGAGACTAGAATGCAGAAACTGCACTCTTTCCTGGAGCTGTGGTAAAAGTAACGGAGCCCCAACATTGAGAACTTCCTTAGCCATCACATGGAGCTCTTTAGGTGCCTCTATATCAACTAACCTATAAGAAAGCATATTCTTTTTAAGTAATAAGTTTATTTATACAAATAATTAAAGCAAATATAATCAAGTAGGTGTTAACATATGGGAAATTCAAAATATTTATTTGTTTTGTTATTGCATTTGCTACAAACGATCTTCTTCTTTTGTTTGTTTGATAAAAACTAGTATTAATCAATTTACCTGAACAAAAGCTTCTGTAACGGCTTCGCATGTATACTCAGTACAGAATTATTTAAATTTCCATTAATACACAAATTCAAATGTGTGCAAAGTAACTTCAGACTCAAAATGACAAATCTGCAATGTTCCTCGCTTGAAGTAAATGGAGCTGGCGGTTGTTCATAATTAAACGAAACTGTGTATTTTTCCAGGAAGTTTTTCAAATATTCAAAGGTTTTTTCGTGCAGATCCAAACAAAATGGGCGGTGTTTTGTTATATGTTGGTTCTCAATTGGCATGGAGGTCCACGCGATGGAATGGGAAGTTCCTGGAAAGAAAAATGGAATTTATAGAAAAAATATTTCGTGATTTTAAGGGACAAAAGCGAACATGTTTGGGCGCTTTATTTCGGATTTACGTTCAAAATATCAAAGTATTTAGTTATCTTAACAAATTTTTATCAGAAAAAATATCTGATGTGTGCAACACAAGACTTTCTTATACGGATAGTACCACAATTACTTTTCCTAAAGAAATTAAGTTAAATTTCTTGTAAAAATCGTGTTTAATTTTTGAGGGTTTCCGGCAATTTTCAAATAATTTTCGGAAGTCTCTGTCGCACTTACTGCAATACGCATAAATCTGTCCTTGTCCCACTCATTATAACCTAATTTTACGACAAAAATTTTATTTTTTTTGAAATTTTTTTGACGGATTTTCAAAAAAAAGTTCAAACAAAATTTGTTCAAAATTTAATTCTAAATCAATGTTAAAGAATAAAAAAATCTCGTAAATTGTATATTTTTCAAGATATTCCTAAAAAACCTAAAAATGTCTTCAGGTAAGTACCACGTGTGTTAGTGCTAGATGAAATAGTAGTTTATGGTAGGAATTGAGAGATTCTGACGAGTGTGAGAATTGCACACGAGGCAGAATCAATTCCTACCGTGTAGCATACTCAACCATACACAAATAACTCCCGCATATCAGTAAGGGAATGGCTACCCAAGTAAGAAATGTAACCCCTACTCCTTATTTTCCGGGACTACCCTAAAAAAGCGACTTTGTACCCGCATTTCACGCAAATATGGGAAAAAAGTTTTAATATGGCACCCACAATTTTGTTCAAACTCTTAAATATAAAATTTGAATCTAATCCGATAAGTCGTTTTTGAGTTATGGTGGATACAGACACACATCATGACGAAAATGGTCAAAATGGATTCAGGGGCCCTCAAAACGTGTAAATCCATGAAAATCTCGAAGTCGAAAAAATCACGATTACTATACTTTCTTATTACTTCGTATAAGAAAGTAAAAATGGACCAAAATTGTGGAAGGTAGTTTAGACTATTTTTAGCGAATACAAAAAAAATTAGAAATATCTAATCAATTTTTTGCATGGTTCACTTTGAAAATTCTTAGCTCTCTACATCGGATTTCCGGATTTTTACTTACAATACGTTTTTACAAAGGTCAATGCTGCCTTAATTACGTAAAAAAATCATCAAGTTTAAATTTTTTTAGAGCTAATGAAATAAAAAACTAAATTCAGAACTAATTTTCCATCTCTAAAAGATAAATCCAGTTTTATACAAGTACAGCTGAGTTTTATAATAAAAAAAAAATTGTCATCAGTTTTTCACATTATTCTCTTTGAAAATTTGTAGTTCAACACTAGAGTACCGAATTTTTACTTAGAATATAGTTCTGCAAAGCCCAATACCAATTCTATATGGCGCCCAGGCAACCTACTTTGTATTGGAAATTACGGCTCTGAATATTTACGAAAGTACTAAGTTTGGGTAAAGTGATTACTTATCAATTTATCTCTCTATATAACAAGAGTTCCATTGAAAAAAGTCAAGTTTTTGTGGTTTTAATATTTTATAAAAAATTTGAAAATATCACGAAAATTGTGGATTTAAAAAATATAGAATACAACCATACCTGCACTAATTTGCCGTATATTAACTCCATCTAACCCCACAACTTTCATAGGTCTCGTAATTGGACTGCAAGCATGGCCTTGTCCACACTGTCCAATACTGTTCATCCCCCATGCAAACACGATATGCTCATCCGTCAATGCTAAACAATGAGTATCACCAGCTGATATATCCACAATTCTATATTGCGACAAACTCTCAACCAGCATAGGTAAAAGACAAATGGCATCCGCTGAACCCAGTCCTAGAATTGGCCCATTCCCCCAGGTGTAAACCTGCCCCATCGTGCTTAGCGCCATGGAAAATGACGTGCCAGCACAAACTTTCTGAATGGTCATACACAACAACGCCTCAATAACTTTCGGCCTGTAGACTTTGGCGATTTCGCCATGGCCTAGTTTTCCGTTTTCGCCAGAACCAAACGACCAAACAGTTTTTCCATCACGCGACACCACCAGAGTGTGCGAGCTGCCGCAAGCCACCGAACCAACATCAGACAAATCAGCAACTAGTGTAGGAACATGGCGCCCTTTGCTGTCTCCATGTCCCAAACGACCATGGTCGCCTTCCCCCCAAGTATACAACTTCCCATCGTCAGTCACAGCGGCACTGTGTCGATATCCCGCGTTTATATATTTAATATTTTTCCCAAGGAACGGACCAAATATTCGCTCAGGTTGTTTGTGTGTGGCACAACTACCATGTCCCAGTTTGCCGTAGTCGCCGTCACCCCAGCTGTACACCAGGCCGCTTTCAGTTAGAGCCAAGGTGTGGCCGTCGCTGCCTTTCGAACTTGAGAGCTTCTTTACCACGCTGTCTAGTAGAATTCGTCTGGGTAGGCTTTGGTTTGATGATTCGCCGAGTCCAAGGCGGCCGTAGCTGCCTTTACCACACGCACTCACGTAGCCGTCCCAGTGGATCGCAAATGTACAGTACTGACCTGCTTCAATCTGTAAAGTTACAAAATAATCACATTAATTATGACTTCTTTACTTTATGCTATTAATTGACATTTTGTAATTACAGCAAAACAATTGGAAAAAATGGCTGAAGAATTTCTTCTCGATTTAAAAAAAAAATTCGACTGAACTTTTCAAATGCTCGTTTTTAGAAAAATTTTAAATGTAATTGAAATTTCGGTTTTTACTCACATTGCAATATAATCTAAGAATTCTGTTTTTTAAAAAGAAATCATCAACGATGCAGAAATTAATTTAGAATATTTTTTACCGTTTCGTTAAAAAACAACAAGATAATTAAACTGCCTTTAAAAAATAACTTCACTTGAATTCCGAGTTTGTTTGTTTCACTTATCATCGGATACAATACAGGCTGTTTCAAATTCGCTTCTCACTACAGGGATCTCAGAAACGGTAAGAGATACAGCTTTGTTAAATTGGGGCAAAGTTGCGTAATATGGTGGCCAATAATAAGCCGTTTAGAAATCGAAAATATCTTTTGTAGTTCTGGAGATTTTTTGAATAAACCAAATTTTTGCCTTTTCGTTTTTATTTTTTTCTGCTCTTATTTTTCAAGATATCGAAAAACTAAAAGCACTTTGTCGTGGACACTTTTTGTGCTTTATAAAATGACGTTAAAATTTTCCTCATGTGACGTTTCGTTTTTCCGCTGACGTCATCAACTCCATTTTTTTAAATACGGCCCTGTATCTTTTTTTGTCGTTTTAAATAGCATTTTTTGTGTTCTAGAAAATGGCGTTTACATTTTTTCCATACGACGTTTCGTTCTTGTGCAATCATCTTCAGATCATTTTTTAAATACGGTACAATTTCATCAGTATTTTTCCTCACTTCCTCATATCCACACATTTTGGTAAACTTTAATAATAATAAATTGTCTTTTATAATAAATCAAACTAACCTATTATTTATTGTTAGTAGTAATAATAAGAACAATGGAAGTAATTTTTTTAAATAATTTTATAAAATAAACACTTATGAAATCGTCAATACCGATGATGGGCTGTACAATGAAAAAAAATACTGATGAAATTGTAAAAATAATCCAGTGCCGTAGGCATTCAAAAAATGATGCGATGATTACACAAGAACGAAACGTCGTATGGAAAAAATTTAAACGCCATTTCATAGAGCATAAAAATGCTACTTAAAACGATGAAAAAAAAACAGGGCCGTATTTAAAAAAAATGGAGTTGATGACGTCAGCGGAAAAACGAAACGTCGCATGAGAAAAATTTTAACGTCATTTTATAAAGCACAAAAAGTGTCCATGGCAAAGTGTTTTGGTTTTTCGATATCTTGAAAAATAAGAGCAGAAAAAAATAAAAACGAAAAGGCAAAAATTTGGTTTTTTCAAAAAATCTCCAGAACTACAAAAGATATTTTCGATTTCTAAACGGCTTATTATTGGCCACCATATTACGCAACTTTGCCCCAATTTAACCAAAGCTGTATCTCTTACCGTTTCTGAGATCCCTGTAGTGAGAAGCGAATTTGAAACAGCCTGTATAAATAAGGTACTGCCTACATAAAATATTTTTAAGCCTCACCTGCTGAACTTGACTGAAAATCTTGGACTTTAAAGGCAGAAGTATCTTCTCTTGACTACCTTCTGCCAATTGATGTGACGTATTACTTCCCCAAACATACACATCGCTCTTCTCAAACACACCCAGCTCAGAATCGCACGTGCTTGATTCAACAGCTGAGCAAGCTCCTCCATAATCCACTGCCATCGAGGCCAACACCTCCATCATCCCCAAAGCAGTTTTGAAAATACTCAACTCGTCACCCTCATTAGCAAACAACTCGGGCGTGACTTTGTGCTTGCCACCCTCCAACTGTGTAATGGCTGTACGGAACAATTTACTGCACATTTGTTCTGTGCCCTTGGAACAAGCGTCCAAAGCCATTTCAATCCATTCCAGAAGATATCGAAGAGAACCGCGCTGCAACGCCAATCCTAATAAGATTTCAGTTGATAACAGTTTCCCACGAGCATCAGCTGCCGATTCGTTTAGTATGGAATCCTTTAGAAACTTGGTGACTTGTTCCAAGCTGGTGATCCCCAAGTTGGTTAGTTGTGAATCGTTGGAAAGACACAACGGTGGTAAGACTTGGATCAGGTTAACCGTACTCTCTAAAACCGAGTTGCACAAAGACGGTACCCCCAAAATCTCGCTCACTTGCCAGTTTTGTTGCAACAAAGTAAACAGAAGATTCAAGCCAGTTTTCACGCCAATTTCCAACAGGGCTTGAGAACCGTTCATGGTTTCTTTTGTAAGCATACTCAAATCTGGTTGTTTTTCATTCTGGGGCTCCGGTTTGTCTTTATCGTGGTACTTTTTGATAAGCGCGTAGTAAATTCGTTTGAGGATAAGTAATTTTTGTTTGAGTATGACGGAAAATTGTGTGGAAGAAAACACTTCTTTGGCTAGTTCCCATTGGGAGGTTAACAACGTTGTTATGTAGTAATTCACCTCGGATTGCGTGGAGGTTTCGTATTGAAAACTAGGTAAAATTTGTACATCATCACGAGCAGCTAGTGTTGTTGGTATCAAACGAACTTCCTTGTTTTGAAGCAGAATCTCGAACATCGACTGGACTAAATCCCTGTTGGCAATTTGATCGCAGTCCTTCGTCGACCAAGTTGAATTTGTGTGTTCTGCACATTCTAATTCAATGTTACTTGGATAATAGTTCTCCATTTCTATCGCTATTTGTTTAGAAACACATCGCTATTGTACTAGTTTTGTGCTAAAAATGTGGCAAACTTTTGGTTTTGCGGTTTCTAAATATTTCAAACAATATTTCTGTAGTTTCTGTACCTGTATGTAAAAATATTGCAAAGCACTGACAATTTTGTTTTTAACGTCAAAAAAATTATGAAAACTCGACTGACATTTCGATTTTCATAAGGAATTTTAGCACAGTATGTGAAATAAATGAAATATGCTGTATGTGAAATAACCACAAGTGGATTTTATTGGGTGAAGTTAGCGTCAGCGCTAACCGCCCTCTACTTCTTCTGAATAATGTTAGTTCACATCATGGGTATGAAGCTTCTTTGGCGGAAGGGCATCATGGTCCTAGATAAATAATAACTAGATCGCTAATAACTTCATTGTGCACCATATGTTAGTACTGCACTGGGCCACAGTTGGCGCTTGCCGCGTCGCATTTTTAATATGTTCTCGATCTAGTTTATTACGATCTGTGCTAATGAGTTTGCGCAGTAACGGGAATTTTAGTAACTTTTAGGGAATTTCATTGATAGTGGTCAGTGGTGTCACTACTGTTATTCAACATCTGGTGCAGCGCACATGAAGTTTGTCGGTTACTTTGTGAAAGTTTTCATCATGTTTTATTTCTTAACATTTTGGGATTTGGCGATACGAAATTGGTAAGTTTTCCTGTATTCATTTAGTTATTTTAACCATTTTGATACGTACCAGTTCTGAAATATAACTAAATTTAGATATCCAGTACTTGTAACTTGTCAAACATAACCTAGATTCTAGATCTGATTAAGTTTTATTTGCATTTATTTGTAAATAAATACAATATCCGACCTAATATGATGTTTGTTTTTAGGTAAATTACAAATTGACATAAGGAAATAAAACACTCGTACACGTGCACATGGCGAATAGTGTAAGTAGGTACCTAAATTACGTCTGTGAATAGTGTAATAAATTAATCTTTCTTTTACCTTGTTATAATTTCAAGATTTTTACTTTGAAAGTTGTTCATTTGTTCTTTATTTCTTATCTTGTACAATTCTTAAGTTTTCTATTGTTTTTTCACTGTAATTGCGTTTCCCACTTATTAAATAAATATACCTATAAACAATTAAGTAGTTCTTGTTTTCATATTCCTTCATCTGAGGTATATTTAAAAACAATGTTTAGTTTTTTTTATTGTTTTTAATAATGCATTAAAAAAAACTAAACTTTGTTTTTAAATATACTTATGAAATTAATTAAATAAAAATAAAAGCATTGATATGAGTTCTTCTTCTTCTTTGTACACCAGGTCATGCGCAGTTAGCGAAGCAAAATGTCTCCGCCGTTTCCATAGGCGTAACATGGAGTTGACGCTTCTATTACTAGGTATTCTATGGTTCACATGATAACATAAAGTAGATATCTATGTTCTATGATTGATTGGTAAAGATACTTCTTAAAGTTATCTGTTTTACCTCCTAGTGAAGAATTAAAATTTTGCAAAAATGCGATGTAATCAATGGATTTTTCTGTAATGTAGGTAATCATCCTTTTTTGTGATGAAATCACCACAGTAATGGCTCTTGTAATAATAGAGATTTTTCTTATATAACTTAACAATAATAATTTTTAGATATCACAACTTTAGTACAGGGTGGGCAAAATTCGATGTTTTTATAGGGTAACTTTTAAACCATAAGAGATATTGAAAATCTGACCGCGCATCGTCGAGCTCTTTTTTTGACAAACCCTTGATGGTGAAGTCAAAATTTAGCGATCGTCGTTTGTTTTCGAGTTATGAACGAAAATTCGATTTTTTGAGATTTCGATTTATGTCTATATTTCGGTTGTTTGTGAATTTAGAGAAATGGCGTTAACAGATTTTGAAAATGTTGTTTAATTTTTAGGTTATGACATACATTTCGATTTTTTAAATGGAAGTCATAGTGGGCTATGACTTTATTGAAAAGAGCATTTTGTTTCTCTTTCCAAATATATATAATATGTGAGGTCTATTTCTTCAACTTCTTCTTAAAAAATCAAAAAATCTAAATTTTTTGAATTAAGTAATATTTTGCACTATTATCGCAGTAGACGAATGTCATTTAAAGCATCAAACATTTGACAATTGTGTTATTACGTTTAAGTCGAAGTTTTAACTTTGACATTTAAGATAATTTTGTTGAATTTTCACGGGAAAAGTTCAAATGGATATTGAAACGATTGTTAACGTTACTACGATTTAACTCCGAGTTAATCTCGGAATTAGTTAACTCGCTTTTATGCAACTGGGCATAAGAGAAATATGACATGTTAGAGTGCTTTATTCAAAATAATAACAATTCTGATGCTGCAAGGGAAGCTTGTTTTAACCTTTACACAGAGAGGAGACAACTTCATAAATCAATTTTTAACAGATTGAAGGAAAATCTTATCAACAATGCTTCTTTTAAAAAGTCACGACCAACAAATTATAACATTGAGGATGCGGAAGAGGCTGCTATAAATTAAATGTCAAAGTTAAAACTTCAATTTAAACGTAATAACACAATTGTCAAATGTTTGATGCTTTAAATGACATTCGTCTACTGCGATAATAGTGCGAAATATTATTTAATTCAAAAAAATTTAGATTTTTTGATTTTTCAAGTAGAAATTGAAGGAATAGACCCCACATATTATATATATTTGGAAAGAGAAAAAAATGCTCTCTTCAACCAAGTCATAGCAAACTATGACTTCCATTTAAAAAAATCGAAATGTATGTCATAACCTAAAAATTAAACAACATCTTCAAAATCTGTTAACGCCATTGCATTCTCCTTAAAAAATTGCTTTAAGAATGTGCAAACGCCATTTCTCTAAATTCACAAACAACCGAAATATAGACATAAATCGAAATCTCAAAAATTTGAATTTTCGTTCATAACTCGAAAACAAACGACAATCGCTAAATGTTGACTTCACCATCAAGGGTTTGTCAAAAAAAGAGCTCGACGATGCGCGGTCAGATTTTAAATATCTCTTATGGTTTAAAAGTTACCCTATAAAAACATCGAATTTTGCCCACCCTGTACAGTAAAATTATCTTTTGAGACCGAAATCGTCCGGAACAGGATCAAATTTTAGGGGTTGTTAGGGGACCTGAAGTTAAGTAATTTCCCAAGTTTGCGACCTCCAACTTCTTGCGGATTTTCCGCCATCTTGATTTTTAGGGTTGATTTGGTTTTTTGTATTTTTCGGACTTATATTTGATATTAGCAAAAAAAGTGTCAATACCTTTTTTGTAGAGAATAAAAGTCCCCACAAAATGATGTAATATGATCGTATACAAATTCTCATCAGTAAACAAATTATGTTAGTTTAAAAATCCAACAAGTGGGAGTTAACAGTTTTTATGTTTTTATTTCGGCAATCGTCCATATTAATTAAAAATAGTTCAAACAAAAGTTGTAAAGCGTAAAACTCCCTATAGTTTTTGTTTAAACAATTTTCTTCCTGTGTTAATACTTTTTGCGTTACAGTGAGTGAAAGGTTCACGGGAACTGAAACGAGGCGTTCACGCTTATCGCATCGCGCTAAAATCTAACTCCTTTTTATGTGTTTATTTTCAAATATTTGTTCCTAAATAGATTTTTAATTTGTTATGTACAATATTTATCGAATATATTGTATACGCGCGAAGTGGCTATTGTTATTATTGGAGCTACAAAGTCAGTTAAATTACCAAACTAGTAGCATTTTTTCCGCTGATTACAATGGTGAAAACAGAGAAACAATTGACCATATTCGAGATATTCACAAAAATAACATTTTTTAAATGGAACACCCTGTATTTTTTTTGCAAAATTCGATGATAAATTAAATTTTGTACAAAAAATGTCCTTATCTTTTTTGATAATTATTTAAAATAAGAGTTATTTTGAAAAAAAGTTTACAAAGTTTTAATATCAAGTACCTATAGGTAAGTACTTATAGTATCAAGTTTTTTGTAACTTAAATTTTTAGAACTATATTATCAAATTAATAGCATGATTATTATAATAATTTGGGCAAAATTTCCATTTGTAATTATTTTTTCTCGATCTAATTAAAATTATATACAAATATAATGTAAAATTTTCTACAATTACCATATTTAATTATTTTTACCTTTACATAATTCACATTTCCACAACGTTTAAAAATTTTTTTGGTCATTAAATTTAAGAAAACCTGTATATCAACTGGGTTAGTGCAAGTAATACGCAGGTTATTTCGAAACTAAACCATTCTAGGTAGGTAACCCAAGTTAAACGTTTTATTTTGCATTTCTCCAACTAAATTATTTGCAATATTTTATAAGTACTTGAAAAACCAGAAAACATTAAAATTTTGGGAAAAGACAAATGTCGCGAACGCTTTTATAATTTTTCAGCAATAATTGCTCTGCAAAAAACATTCTTAGATCTGTTGATGGTTAGTTTTTATTGAAAAGGGTTGTTATTAAAACTGCTGGAAAAATCGCCTACCATCAATTTCTGATGCTAAGATGTCATGTTGGTCCAGCAACGAATTGATTGAATGTCTTTGTAGAATATCACTTGCTGAAGGAGAACGAGGAATACCTACCACCAGTTACAGAACCCTAAAAGAAAATCACAAACAAATAATCCATGTACCATATAAAACATCTCCTAAACTGTTAATTACTGGACTAAAGAACCTTATTATTATTGTTCAAGCTTGAGGCAAATAATTTTTTTCAGAGCGCTGACCATATCGTCTCACCGCCTAATAGCATCATCTCGACCGTGATATTGCAAAGTAAACCGCTAGAATGAAATGATTTCTGTTTGGTCGATCTACTACTTGATGTTAATTTAATTCTTTTGCATTTAGAACAAAGCACAAAATAAAGTAAGAAGCACACCAATAAGTCCAAGTCTGTACAGGGTGGCCCATTTTCGAGCCTCATCATAGGGATCTCAGAAACCATAAGAGATACAGGGTCGGTTAAATTATGGCAAAGTTGCACAATTTGATGCTTATCAAAATGCTGTGTTGCAATTTGGGAAATTCCGAATACTTTCTGAAATATCCTGAAAAAAACGAAATTTCATAAAATCTATTTTATTTTTTTCTGACGTTATTTAAAAACAAATTTTAAAACAAACAACAGTTCGTCATTGCCACTTTTTATCCTATACAATATGGCACTGTCAAATTTTAAATCCGACGTTTCATCTTCTCGAAGCCATCATCAACTTATTTTTTTTTTAATACGGACCTGGATTTTTTATTTTATTTTTGTTAGCTTTGGACTACATTAAAGCTATGACTCATCACAAATTTTGATTTTCAAACGTTTCGATGACAAAAACTGACATTTTCTGTATTTTTAAAAATATTTAATACCTACGACAATATTTTTAAAACAAATTATTACTGCTCACTAAATAATGTTAATAATAGCTTTTCATCAGTATCATAAATTCAGATATTTATTTTTTTCCTAACCAATAAATTTAGAATGTTGAAAAAATAATTTGTTTTAAAAATAGTGTCGTATTCAATATTTTTAAAAATACAGAAAATGTCAGTTTTTGTCATCGAAACGTTTGAAAATCAAAATTTGTGATAGGTCATAGCTTTAAGGTAGTCCAAAGCTAACAAAAAATAAAATAAAAAATCCAGGTCCTTATTTAAAAAAAATAAGTTGATGATGGTTTCTGGAAGACGAAACGTCGGATTTAAAATTTGACAGCACCATATTGTAGAGGATAAAAAGTGGCAATGACGAAGTGCTGTTTTTTTATGAAAATTCGTTTTTTTCTGAATATTTCAGAAAGTAATCGGAATTTTCCAAATTGCAATACAGCATTTTGATAAGCATCAAATTGCGCAACTTTGCCATAATTTAACCGACCCTGTATCTCTTACGGTTTCCGAGATCCCTATGATGAGGCTCGAAAATGGGCCACCCTGTACAGTATCTTGCCATCTTTCTTCTTATACACCTAATTAATTTTTATTTAATTATTCGGTCGCTGATTACAAAACAGATGGAGCCCCACCAACTATCTGGTACGTGCCACATGGAATCATATATTATTTTACTTTTAAGTAATTCCGCTACGAATTCGCTGGTTTTGAAAGAAATTCATAAATGGTGTGTAATTGGGTTTGGTTTTAATAATTATCCTATTAAATTTCAATCTTGTCTACCACATTTTAATTAATGATCTACGGAAAATTACTAGGTATATTAACAAATTTTTTACAAATTTATCTCAATAATAATAATCTTTATTTATCTCAGGAAACGATACACATTTCATAGATAAGTCAGTGGCAGGTTAATAATATACGATAAAACACAAGCAAAAGAGAAAAAAAAAAGTAAGATATAAAGTAAAGTTTCCATGAAACAAAATTGAGACATTACAAACAGTTTAAAAAATATACACATCTTCACAATGTAAAAACTTATGGTACTACAAACAATTTAAAAATATATTTGGGTCGAGCAAGTAAAATTCATCAAGACTATACAAACAATTACAGGTTAAAACATACTTTAAAATTTTCTGAAATTTCACAAATGGGAGATCTCTCACTCTTTGTGGAACGGCATTGTAAAATGCTATCCCAACAACAGACGTTCTCGACAATCTATGGTAAGGTTGGACAATATCTGTTTTATTTCTTGTTTCATGAGAATGCACACCGGAATGAGCCGTAAACTTGTTCAAATGCGACCTAATATAACACAAATTCTGATAAACTACCAAGGAAAAGAAAGACATTATCCTCAATTCAACAAAAATCAGCCTGCAATGATCGCTATACCCAGCACACACTATGCTTCTGACAGCTGCCTTTTGCAGTGTTAAAACTCTGTTAAGGTGGATCGTAGCAGCAGCACCCCAGACCAACAAACCATACGACATTACAGAATGAAACAGGCTGTAATAAATAAGTCTGCAGCGCTGCCCCTCTTCCCACCAATTTAGTGATACGTCTAATAGCAAAAACTGAACTTGATAGACGCCTACAAACTACCTCAATATGATACTGAAACCTCAGACCAGAGTCCAGATGAATTCCAAGAAAGTTTACTGTTCCCGCATCACTAATTTTTGCTCTACTAGTAAATTCCATAATTACGGTCTTGTTCATATTTAAAAAGAGTTTATTGGCAAGAAACCATCTTTCAGCCTGTGCAACTGTCCGAGATGCCAGATCCCTAGCAGATTCCCTACTTACGTCTGAAACAACGAAAGTGGTATCGTCTGCATGCATAACTGTTGCAACTTCTGTGCTAATACTTGAAGGAAGATCATTGATATATAATAAAAATAGCAAGGGTCCCAAGACGGATCCCTGAGGAACACCTCTCCCAACCCCAAGTGACCCACTGTACCCACCATTACAAAACACTCGCTGTGATCTGCGCTCCAGATAGGATTCAACCAGTTCGCCCGATATACCCCTGAATCCGTATCTCCCCAACTTCTCAACAAGCATACTATGAGACACACAGTCAAATGCCTTAGATAGGTCGGTGAAAATACCAAAACTAAAACAATTTCCCTCAAAACCACTGTGCAGACACTCCACCAACTCCGAAACAGCACTTGACGTAGATAATCCAGCTCTAAACCCAAACTGACTATCAGAAAAAATATTATTAGCGTGAATATGCTTTAAAAAACCATTATAAATAACATTTTCTATTATTTTTGAGAAGGTTGGTAAAATAGAGATCGGCCTGTAGTTATTGACAACATCCTTATCACCCCCCTTAAACAATGGTAAAACTTTAGATATCTTCAGTTTATCAGGAAAGTGACCCTCCAGAAGACACGCATTTATCACGTCAGCCAGCGGCTCAATTATATGGATACAACAACATTTTAAGATGTAGGTGCTTATTCCGTAGATATCCTCTGCTCTACTACTCTTAATTTTATTTATAATTAATCTTATATCATCTGCAGTAACTGGTTGAAAGAACAAGGAATTACCAACATTAAAATCAAAAGTATTTTCCGGTATGTCACCTTGACCCCTCAATCTCCTCACAATGTCTTCTGAGGAATTAACAAAATGGCTGTTAAAATCATCAGCACTATTTACACCTTCAACATGAAAAGAACTCGTTTTAACCGTTCTACCGATCTCGGCGTTTATTATCTGCCACACAGTTTTTATTTTATTGTCAGATTGACTTATAGTACCCTCGAAAAAAGCTCTTTTAGTGCGTGTTAATAAAGAGTTGTATTTCCTTCTTTGTTCGGAATAATAATTTCTATTTGAATCTGTAGGATTAGACCTCATAACACTATACAAAAACAACAGTAAATCTTTCTCCACATCAATTTCAGGTGTTAACCAACTCTTACTAAGCTTATGTGAAGACCCCCGTCTCAGAGTAAAGGATGTTTCAAAATAATATAAAAACACTTCAAGAAAAGCATTAAACTTTGATTCGGCATCTGCACATGACAAAATTATTCAACTTCTGTTTCATAAGTTTCTAAATAACTATTCTGTAGCAAGTGCATTGCTTCAAAATAACAGAAAAAGTTTCCGTCTTGTACGATTTTTCTTAATTATTTATTCTTGGCCGCACTCTGATTCCTTTATTAGGTACATCTATTTATTAATAATTCACAAAGCTACTTGAAATATTTTCTGAGATGACTTTCTGTCAATGCTGCAACAATAGGCATCTTGACGAAAAATTTTTTTTCCCTTAAATACTTCACAAATTACTTCCTGAACGTAAATACAGGGTGTCCGGAAATTAGGAGCAAAAAACTTGGGGAGAGATTCTACTCGAAAAGTTAATGTGACAAGTTCCTATAACATTTTTCCGAAAGTTCATTAATATTGGGGTTACAAGGACCCAAAGTTTTTTTTTTAAATCAATTTTTTCCAATAACTTTTTTTCTAAATTTTGATGATGCCTGATTGAAGAGCATCGAAAGATCTTCAAAAAAGATCCTCTTGTTGAATAACGATAAAACGAGTAGTTTTCGAGAAAAACGCGTTTCTGTTTAATCTTGAAAATGAGCTGTAGTTAAGTAGTTTGTATTCATTTATTGCAAGCAAATTCTTTAAAGGTGTTTTTCTCGAAAACGACTCGTTTTATCGTGATGCAGCAAGAGGATGTTTTTTGAAGATTTATTGATGCTCTTTAATCGGGCGTCATCAAAATTTAGAAAAAGTGCTTAACAAAAAAGTTCCGGGTCTTTATCCAAAGGTCAACGTCAGTTTCGACTCTTTGACGCTGGAGGATTTACCTCAAATTTGGTGCAAAAATACAAATAAACATTAGTGATAAGTGTGCCAAATTTGAAACTAATCGGTACACTAGAAAAAAAGTTACTGGAAAAAATTGATTTAAAAAAACAATCTTTAAGGCCCTGTAACCCCAATATTAATGAGCTTTCGGAAAAATGTTATAGGAATTTGTCACATTAATTTTTCAAGTAAAATCACCCCGGAGTTTTTTGCTCCTAATTTCCGGACACCCTGTATATTGTTAAAAAAAAAATTTCTTAGAAAAAAAATGCGTTTTTAAATTGTAGAATTTGCAATCCCACAAAAACACTCGATGACGTCGATACCCAGTAAAAACGGTTGCTATGGAGAGGCACCTGTTAAAGTTAAATGAAGGGTGCATGGGAATAACTATCATAGTCACATTTTAATCATTTTGAGCAAAATGAAAGTTTCTACAGCCGTCAAAAGAACGTGACATTTTTACATAGTTATCCATACGTAAAGCTTGTAATTTTTGATTAATGAAAAAAGATTGTTAACAGCGAAAAAAGGTTATCATTTAAACGGTTAGCATAATATTGAGGTTGTAGTCAGGTCTAAAATATTTTCTGCCGGCAAATATAGTTGCTAAAAGTGCGAAGGCGAAATTTCTCAAATTTACTGTTATTGATATTATTTTAATACATTTATTTCAGATTTTGGTGGTCGAAAGTAAAATATATTGAAATATGTGCCTTGGAATCAGTTTTTTGATACATATTTGAGTCTTATCTAAAGAAATATTTCGGCAAAAATCCTGCATTTCTGAAGAAAATATCAGATGTGCCCAACACATGACTTTCTTATATGGATAGTATCACAATAATTACTTTTCCTAAAGAAATTAAGTTAAATTTCTTGTAAAAATTTTGAGGGTTTCCAGCAATTTTCAAATAGTCTCTGTCGCACTTATTGCAATACACATAAATCTGTCCTTGTCCCACTCATTATAACCGAATTTTACGACAAAAATATGTTTTATTTTAGATTTTTGACCTATTACTTACTCACTTAAAAAAATCTTCCAGTATGAAATTACATTTATTTATTCATTATTATTGTTTTCGGTACCATTATACTTCGTATAAGAAAGTAAAAATGAAACGGGATTTTCTATATCAGACGGAATTTAGCAACATTTTCCTCAGCGTAGAAAAAACGCATACTTTCGCCTTTTAAAGTAATAAATTCCACACTACAACAGAACTTTTTGGGTTTCTTTTAGAACTATACAACATATTTCCATTTCAGATAGAATACGGTCGCCATCCAGTTAATAAGAAAATTTTAAAGGGGCCTGTCAAACCCAATATTCCCATAGCAGTCAAACCTTCTACCATACCGCAGCCATTTAACATTACAGCTGCGCCGAAAAAGGTAAAGAAATAGTTTAAATATTTGGGCAAAAATTATGTGAATTTCAAGACTTAAAATACGAAAAATTATTTTAGACTAAGGTGGCGGATTCCCCCAAAAGAGATACGAAAATGAATCCAAAGCCCGTGCCCAAATCCGTATATCAATCCCCGAAAGTGTCTGTTGCCGCGAAGAAGGTGACACATCCTGTAACGCCATCGTTCATGAAGAACTACGTGCCCAAGTATGTACCACCGAAGGTAAGTTGTTGTTATGGCATAATATAATAAATTCTTATTTAAACGTTTGTTATTTAACAGTTAAAAGATTTCAAAAGTGATCCTGATATACATAACCAAAAACTGGAGAGGACTATAGTCATCCCCTTTAGTTTTGAGGAAAGGGATAAGTTGTTAATGCGGAAAAAGGAGCAGTTTATTGAAAAGGTTTGTAGTAGTTATTTTGGCTAGCAAAAATTAATTTTAGAAATAGTTTATACAGGAGGAGAAAAAGAAGCGGGAATTCCACGCGAATCCATTGCCTAAACTAATTCAATACACAGATTCCTCTACGGTCCTTTCTGGCAAATCTAGTAACCACTCGGTAAGACTAAGAATAATTATTCACATTAATTTGTACTAAGTACTAATAATTTTTACGCAGGGTACTCAAGAACCCGATTGCCCCTCAGCGTTTAAAGCACGAACACCCACAGTGCTATACAAAGAGCCTTTTGTGCCAAAAAAACTCCTTTTTTTGGCACTCAGTGTTAAGTTCGAAACTCATCGGCTCCGTTAGTGATTTATCTCCAGAGATTTATCTCTGGAGATAAATCACTAACGGAGCCGATGAGTTTCGAACTTAACACTGAGAAACGATCACGAGAGCGGGAGGAATTTGAAAAGAAACTTAAGGAGCGGGAAGAACAGATAGCTCAACAAAAGGAAGAGCAGGAGCAAATGCGCTTAGTACAAGAGCAAGCGGAAGTCCAACAGATACAGAAAATGGCCACGCACAAAGCGCAGCCAGTCAGAAAGTACAGGCCATTAGTTATCGAGCCTAGTAATAAAAAGACCTTGCCGATTTCGCCTAAATTCGCTACGGACAAAATTCGGAATAAGGAGAATACGAAGCCTGCGGCTACTACCTGAAACAAAACATATTTTATCTTCTAGATTTTTATATTTTCCTGCGGCTACTACCTGAAACAAAACATATTTTATCTTCTAGATTTTTATATTTTCCTGCGGCTACTACCTGAAACAAAACATATTTTATCTTCTAGATTTTTATATTTTCTCATAATTTGAATTTACCTTAATATCATTATATTTTTATCTACAATCTTCAGCGTTTTCTTTTTCCTCCTCCTCCTCCTGCTCACGTTCTATTATATTAACTTGCTCCGTTGTTAAGGGTAGTAAATCACCCCAATCGCTTGCTTTTGCACAACGGTACGTAACTCTAAAACACAACCGTGTATATTTTTTACTTTCTTATACGAAGTATAAGGAAGTATAGTAATCGTGATTTTGATGGATTTATACGTTTTGAGGGCCCCTGAATCCATTCTGACCATTTTCGCCATGATGTCTGTCTGTGTGTGTGTGTCTGTGTGTGTGTCTGTGTGTGTCTGTGTGTCTGTATCCACCATAACTCAAAAACGACTTCTCGGATTTGATTCAAATTTCATATTTAAGAGTTTGAACAAATTTGTGGGTGCCACATTCAATGTCATCTAGCACCAAAACAAGTGACACTTACCTGAAGACATTTTTAGGTTTTTTAGGAATATCTTGAAAAATAAACAATTTTTGAGATTTTTTTATTCTTTAACATTGATTTAGAATTGAATTTTGAACAAATTTTGTTTGAACTTTTTTTTGAAATTCCGTCAAAAAATTTCAAAAAAACTAGATATTCTTAAAACACTTTATATTTCTCATAGCGCGCGTTGATAGTTGAATCCGATGGTCGAGGTAGACCATGTGTTTCATTATATGGCTGCCAAACGGAAGGTCCCGGGTTCGAATCCCAGAAGGACCGGTCCATTAGTTTTTTTTTATTTTACTGGTTTCTATGGTACCGAAAACAATAATAATGAATAAATAAATGTAATTTCATACCGGGAGATTTTTTTAAGTGAGTAATAGGCCAAAAATCTAAAATAAAACACATTTTTGTCGTAAAATTCGGTTATAATGAGTGGGACAAGGACAGATTTATGCGTATTGCAATAAGTGCGACAGAGACTATTTGAAAATTGCTGGAAACCTTCAAAATGTTTACAAGAAATTTAACTTAATTTCTTTAGGAAAAGTAATTATTGTGATACTATCCGTAAGTATAAGAAAGTCATGTGTTGGGCACATCAGATATTTTTATATCACCATCGAAATGCAAGTTACCTTCCATGTTTTGAAGCTGTAAAAACAACTTCCTCCAGTTTACCATGAGCTGAGCAAAACCTGCAGATGCAATGTTTCGATCGTACTAACGTAGGTCGGATGATTCTTGGCCATTTTAGATTGTCCGTATCTGCCCGTGCACCTTTAACAAGTAAATTATTTACTGGGAAGATATTAGAAGCAAATTAGTTGTGTACCTTTTTTTAACACATCATATCAGTAACGTTCTTGTTGCAATTCTGATGTCCCTGTGAAGGGCATCGAGATGTAACTGACTTCGAAGTTGCAGGGGGTGCCGTCGTCTAGGAGAAATCTAGGGCAAACTTCGTCGTGGGGGCACTAAAACAACAAAAATCAATGTTTTAAAATTATTTAAATTTACACAATAAAATGCATTATTTATTATTGTAGGCTTGTTAGGCCAACTTCCGGTAATAAACAAACAAAACAAGTAAATAAACTTCTATTCAAATACCTACTTGAATTGTTACAAAAACTGCCTTTTTTATTATTCGCAAAAAATTATAAATATAAAAATCACTGAATTATTTTTAAGATAAAATAGTAGAATTTAGAAACAATGTAAACTTTTAATTTTGTGTTATATCTGTTATAATTTTGCAAATAATCGCGTTAAAAGCACTGTAAATTAAGAAAAGAATTGCCACTTTTATTATTCGGAAAAAAAATCGTTATAAATATAAAAATCATTGAGTTATTAGAAATAGAGTGTCAGGAAGTGAAAAAGGATTCAAATCTCACAAATTCGCATTTTTATCTACTGTTGTTTAAAAAAAAATGACAAAAACTGTTCTAAATTATTAAAATAAGGCGTGGCAGAAATTTTTATTCAAACAGTTACAAAAACCAATGAATTACAAGAGATAGAACGCCATAGACTTGAAAAAAACGATGTAACCTCAAAAAATCCTGTCTATTTCCTATAGTTTCGTAACAAAAATATACAAAAACTGTTATAAATTAACAAAAGATATCTTAGATATAATTTTAGTATAATTACCACAAAACCATTGAGTTACAAGAGTTAGAATGTCCCAAACTTGCAAAAATTGATTTCAACTCAAAAAATCGCATCTATTTCTGATACTTTTGTACAAAAAACAGACAAAAAGTACCAAGAGATGTTTTAGATATAATTTTAGTTTAATTACCAAAAAAAATATCTGATGTGCCCAACACATGACTTTCCTATACTTACGGATAGTATCACAATAATTACTTTTCCTAAAGAAATTAAGTTAAATTTCTTGTAAAAATTTTGAAGGTTTCCAGCAATTTTCAAATAGTCTCTGTCTGTCTCACTCATTATAATCGAATTTTACGACAAAAATGTGTTTTATTTTAGATTTTTGACCTATTACTCACTTAAAAAAATCTCCCGTTATGAAATTACATTTTTTGTCGATCGTTTATTAAAGATCTAGTTAATGTAATAAAAGGAGTGTATTAATAACTCAGTTTAATGCATACATGCACATTAAAAACATTGTTGAGATTATGAGATTTGCTAGGTAACCAACAATATATTATATTATTGAAACATGCATTTGGAACTGACACCTGCCGAAATTAATTAATTATGTCAGTGGTATTTTGACTTATTGCATATTATGTCAGAATTTGGATTTTGCCATGGAACAAAATTGGATTATTTTCATTCTAATAAAGAGCGATCGACAAAAAAATATTGTAATCAACATGAGTGTTAATCGGCGATTAATAATATCGACTCATTAACGCGCTCGCTGCGCTCACGCGTTAAAATCGTTTCGATTATTAATCGCTCTTATTAACACTCTTGTTTATTAAACTACTATTATTTATTCATTATTACTGTTTTCGGTACCATAGAAACCAGTAAAATAAAAAAAAACTAATGGACCGGTCCTTCTGGGATTCGAACCCGGGACCTTCCGTTTGGCAGCCATATAATGAAACACATGGTCTACCTCGACCATCGGATTCAACTATCAACGCGCGCTATGAGAAATATAAAGTGTTTTAAGAATATCTAGTTTTTTTGAAATTTTTTGACGGAATTTCAAAAAAAAGTTCAAACAAAATTTGTTCAAAATTCAATTCTAAATCAATGTTAAAGAATAAAACAATCTCAAAAATTGTTTATTTTTCAAGATATTCCTAAAAAACCTAAAAATGTCTTCAGGTAAGTGTCACTTGTTTTGGTGCTAGATGAAAAACATTGAATGTGGCACCCACAATTTTGTTCAAACTCTTAAATATGAAATTTGAATCAAATCCGATAACTCGTTTTTGAGTTATGGTGGATACAGACAGACACACAAACAGACAGACATCATGGCGAAAATGATCAAAATGGATTCAGGGGCCCTCAAAACGTGTAAATCCATCAAAATCTCGAAGTCGAAAAAAATCACGATTACAATACTTCCTTTTCTTCCTTATACTTCGTATAAGAAAGTAAAAATGCGACAAACTCGAATACCGTTAACTTTAAGAGCTTACAATTATATGTAGAATCCAAAAATATAATAATATATACATAGTGTGTGTGTTCCACAAAGTTGGTGCCTATTTCCAGAAGTACATACTAGAAAGTTTAAGAAATTTTCATTTAAGTTTGTATAAAAATAAATAATATTTTTTAAATAAAGTTAACTAGTTTATTTTAATTTCCCTTTTAAGATAAGTTTGGATAAAAAAGTGTAGCGTAATCCTCTTCATTTTAAAAAATTTGGTAGACAAATTCATGATTTGAACAAGTTGTACATACAGGGTTTGCCACGACGAGTTAACAGTAGATAAACTTAACAAAATATTATTTATATTGATCCGTAAGTAATCTATTTAAACTATTTACACAAATCATTCTATAATAACTCCACTACCATCAGCCATATCGACCTCTGTAATGCTCATACTCATATCGGACTCATTATTAACACTTGGCACAGTCGAATTCGATTCATCTTCTATGATACTTTGCACAGTATTCGACCTTGACTCTATACTAAACTTCGGTATATCCTCTGGAGCATCTGCAAAAAAACAAACTCCAACACCATTTCTATGAAAAACCAACCCTAAACCAACCTGGATATGGCAACTTTTCCTCTGCGAGTTGCTCTAATACGTAATTCAACATTGTGGTACTAAAAGTATCATCACGCTTTAAACCTAGAGCTCTATGAAACCAATCCACTGCTTCATCTGTGTGTCCCATTAGAACATGAACATAAGCAATGGCGGAATAGGTGCTAGCTGATTGGGGATTTAACAGCAGTGCCTATACAAAAAAATTAATATTATAAAATTGTGCAAACAATCTTAGAGCGTACTTGGTTGTGAAAGTCTAACGCCTCTTCAAACTTCTTTAGCTTCCTACAAGTGTGCCCCAAATTGTTCAGCAGGGGCTCCCAACGTTGCGGAATAAGTCCTTTCTTAATCCTCTGGACTCTATCTAACGCCTGCCTAAAGGCGTTCTCTGCACCTTGGAAACTAAATAACCCATTAGTTTTATAACAATTTTTATGTAAATAAAACTCACTCTAAATTCTGAAAATATATCACGCCTTTCTCGTGCATTATACACGGATCATTCGGTGCAACATTTTGAGCTTGTTGGAAGAATTTATCGGCTAATCTAACGTTATTGGTAAGGCCACACTCGAGGCCTATGTAGAGTAAAGGTAAATGGCAGCTAGGGACACAAAAAATTTTAATAAACAATATCATACATTTAAATCTTGTTACCCTTTCATAAGTTGTGAGGCTTTGAAATACGCTGCCATAGCTTGATCATGTTCATTTTCAACTGCAAAAGAATGTCCATATGCTAGCCAAGCTGGCCCAAATAATCTATCCAAGCAGGTGGCTTTAGCTAAATATTTTCGAGCGCAATCGCTCTTACCTGACAAGATAAAGTTCGAGTCAATACGATTAGATTTATTTCACTATACTATTTTAAAAGATGTAATTAATATTTTTTTCTAAAAATTGGTTTATAGTCTAAATAGTATAAGATCTCTTTATTTAAAATATTTTCAAGTTTCTACGACTTCCGGTTGTACCGGAAGTAGACCCCAACTTCGTTTTTTTAAATGGAACACCCTGTATATTATTACATTTTTAAATTCTACATTCAATTATAATAACATTTTGTAAAAACAATTTTTCTCCAAAACATTTCGTTTAATAATTACAGGATGATTTTTTTAAAAATGTCCAAAAATGGGCTAACTTTCAAATTTTATTTTCTAGCCTTCTAATATTCAAATGGAAATGCGGTTTGGACAAGATGTTAACAAAAGTGTATTACTTGCAATTTCTTCATTGCAACATCTCAATGTGCTACAGGGGGCTTATAATTTAGGTGCCATTCAGAAAAAAATCAAAACGGCAAAACTCATTTTTTTCAAATGGAACACCCTGTATATCGATACAAATTTGGATTATTCATTCAATTTAAAGGTAATTTTGTTAAATAAACTTTACACCCAACTCTTGCCGTTTTCGTGAAATATCAATTTTTATGGTACTTACACTTAATATAATGATAGAGAAGTTTTTTTTAAATTAATTTTTTATTAATGATTAATGTAACGATATTGTTTAAGATGCTTTACTGACAACATCGATTGCTTGATCCAATAATCGAATTGTTTGGCATAATTTTCAATATTACCAAAAAAACGAAATTTCACGAAAACAGCAAGAGTTGGGTATAAAGTTTATTCAACAAAATTACCTTTAATTTGAATGATTAATCCAAAATTGTATCGATATACAGTGTGTTCCATTTGAAAAAAATGAGTTATTCCTTTTTGATTTTTTTCTAAATGGCGCCTAAATTATAAACCCCCTGTAGAACATTGAGCTGTTGCAATGAAGAAATTGCAAGTAGTACACTTTTGTTAACATTTTGCCAAAACCGCATTTCAATTTGAATATTAGAAGGCTAGAAAATAAAATTTGAAAGTTAGCCCATTTTTGGACATTTTTTAAAATATCATCCTGTAATTATTAAACGAAATGTTTTGGAGAAAAATTGTTTTTACAAAATGTTATTATAATTGAATGTAGAATTTAAAAATGTAATAATATACAGGGTGTTCCATTTAAAAAAACGAAGTTAGGGTCTACTTCCGGTATAACCGGAAGTCGTAGAAACTTGAAAATATTTTAAATAAAGAAATCATATGCTATTTAGGGCACAACCCAATTTTCAGAAAAAAATATTAACTACATCTTGTAAAACGTCTAACCAACGGTTTCGGTGAATATCCCTGTATTTACCAATAATGTAGTAGTAACAACCAACAGCAAACCATGATATAGCTAAATCTGGATAAAGGTCCACCAAATTGTGGGCTAAAGAGAAGAGCTCTGGAAAAACACATAATAAAATATGTATAGGAATCGGTCAAATATTTTAACAATTACTTGTGCTTTGTTTCAGTTCAACTTGGCAAGATATATGAATCGGTAAACAACCACTATGGTACGGGTCTTGTTTTAAAATAGCCTCAGTCAACGCAATGCACTGTTGATAATCACAATTGTAATATAACCTCTCCGCCTGAGCTACATGCAAATCCAAACTGTCTTTTAATCGAAGCAACAAAGGACTATCCACACTTTCAACAACGTTTTGATTCTTCGCTTTACCGCAGTTTGGCGTTGAAGAAACAGTTGATGCAGGTGATGAGAGAATTATTGGAACTGGCGTGGCTGGTAACGAGGATATAAGCGGAGAGGGCACCTGATAACGACTGTTCGTTAAAGCAGAACCATTGCCAAATAAGATCTTGATTTCGTTGGGTTTGGCCTCGGTTGGAGTGTGATATTTTTTCAGGCGGCTCTCATATAATGTCAAGACGATTTCGGCCTCTTCTGTTGAACATTGCTCGGTTATTGGGAGGGATTTTATCAGGTCTTGTTCTGAGAAAATAGAATAAAAAACGAATAATTTGTATACAAAAACAAGTTGAGTTATTTAGGGAGCTTCGATCACCTACTTACCTTCAGCGGCTGTGAGCATTTGATATTTAATAAGCGAGTCAAACGCCTCGAAACAGTGAACATCACACTGCAGCGCCCTTTTATAGCAATCTGAAGCCAAACCCCGATTATCCATCCCTTCCAACACTTTACCCTTCAGCAACAACATTGCAGCATAAGTTTGCTAAAATAGAACATTTGAAACTTGCATACATATAATTACGCTAGATGTTTCTCACGTTTTTTGGGGTATCGTCAAACAAAATTTGGTCTGCAGCTGAGGCACAGGATGTGGAAATAACATTCTCTTGCAACAAACAATCCGTGTCTACCGAATTGATAACTTTTAGCGCTTCGTTGTATTCGTTGGCTTCAAACAAGCATTTAACTGTTAGGTAGTTGCATAAAATATATGTCTGAAATTGGATAAATTGTATGAAAAAGCCGTTAGGGAATATAGTGTTAATGTTAAAACCTTGTCGAGGTTACGAGATTGCAATAAATGTACTGCTCGATGGTATTGCTTTAACAGGTACATGCATTGAGCTAACCAGTATAAATCCCGTGGACTTCCAGTTATTGCAACTACTTTATCTGCCCAAAACAAAGCAGAGTTGTACACGTGCTAAAAATAATACATTTAAAATGTTTCCAAAGTAGGTATATAAATAACAAAAAGTACCAGATTTATATATGTTTGTACTAATTTTCTGTAATTTTCAATATTCACATTATTAAGGGTTTCCATTTTACGTCGGTTTGAGGCGATTTTTAGGTTAGCTCATACCAGTTATATATTACGAGAGGCTAATTGCAGCAAAGTATTCCGTCAAATTCAAGGTTGTCGGTGTTTGGTCCTAACCTAACTATTTAACAAATAGTGGGAGCATAGATGATAGATATAATAAATAGGAGTAATGGACTTTTCTCTTTTATGTAAATCCCTATGGGGACAGTTAAAAAAAACTCAATGTATAATAAATGACTAAAAATAATGCGGGTTAAAAATTCTTTGCACGGGTATTGGAATAATAATACACACTAATTTTTGTACCAGTTTTATTGGTAAAATTAAATTCCTAAATTTCTAACAATTAGGTAATTGATAAATGGGAATGGTCGTGAGAATGATTGTGTGAAATATACATTTCATTTCCAGATAGAAAATCTTCCAATATTCGAGATTCTTTTGCTGGTTAGGTTTTTTGTGAATATTATGCTTAACATGTTTCTTTTTTTTAGTAGAATGGAATCAATTTTGTTTATTTATAATTTTATTGGGATTTTCGGAAGATTTAGCCGGAAAATTGTTATTTGCTTGAAACTTTGAGATATTCAGCAAGTTATCTATAACTCTTATATGAGCATTAATATCCTTAACTATTTCAGGTTCCAACTTCTCAAAATCGATTTGAGAATCTTTTGAATGAAGACTCAAAAGATCGTCTTTTAATTTTTCCTGTGCTGCTTGTTTGAAACAGGGGTTTTGTGGAAAACTAACAATAGGAACTTCATTTAAGGTCGTGCACGTATCAGGACTGGGTGCTATGTTCTGTTGGCTACTACTGTGCGTCATGTCAGATTTAATAATTATACACACAGTATTTTTAATAAAAAAATCAGCACAAGTGCATGAATACATATGAACACAAATATGGCAAAAACTGCATACTAAATTGCAACATTTTCGTTACATTTTCTTGCCAGGCACGGTCTACAGGCCAAGAGCAATAAATATAATTATTAGCAGAACCCATTACCGATTGCCAAGCATTATAATATGAATTTGCTAAGTCTGACATAAATGTGTTAGCAATAATTACACCAGCCTTATCCCTTACATATTCAAAGAAAACTGAATGCATGTAAGTATCTTTCCTGTTACAGAACATAATAGCAATTGGAAAACCTTCCCCAAATTCATCTATAACCATGAGAGTGTTCATCTCAAAATCATAGTTATTCAGGCCATAAGTGCCATCCACACAAGCAACATTATTCCCAAATTTCTTTAACATATCTTTTTGAAAAAAATCATTCATGATGATTAGAGTTGTTGTTTATAGAGTAGAACAGGATTGTTCGCAGAATTTTTTGATTCTTCCACCCATAGATCTATGCTAGTAGCATCATCTTTATGTCTAATTCCATCTATAATGTTGACATTAAATTTCCTTTTGATATTGTCGATATCTTTACAGGTAAGAAGGTCCATTCGTCTAACTTCACTGACAATATTGTCTCGAATTGTATCTAGAATTCTAAAACAGAAAATAATGAGCGTATAAATAAAATAATGCATTATCCTACAAACCTTCTTTTTGACACTCCACTAATCAACTTCGAAGCAATTACATGTTGTTCTTTATTGCTGATTCTCAAATGCTGTAGTTCAAGTTGATGTCCATAATGAGTTTTACATCTTTTCATGTGCACTGTATTATTTTCTTTTATTGTAATGGTCATCTGGCTTATGCAAGAATTATTCATTTTACATGAGCCCTGCGATTTTATAAGGCGCTTACATCCATTGCCATCATCAGTGATATTTGTTCGAAGTTTAACTAAAACGATAAATATAATTAGTTTATTACAGAAGCAAAAAAAAAAGATTCAGAGTCTTACTAGCTGCGCTACGATTACAAACCAAATATTTAATTTTGACTCGCTCTTTGGTTATATTTCTTTCTCCACGTGGCATTACATACCAACAATTTTCCTTTCTTTCTATATCATCTTTCCAAGCTTCAAATTCTGGAAAGAAAATCATATGAAGTGCATTATGCTTTAATTTAAAAATAAACCCACCTTCGATGGACTTAAATTCCAATTCTTCTGAATCAATTTGATGTTTGTGGTTACCTTCCAAGTGGTTTATTAAATCCGAATTAAATTTAAATGAAGTTCCACAATTTAATTCCAAACATTTAAAACTGTACCTACTTTTATCGTAAGACCTTGGAGAACTTTTAACTCCGTGAACATTTTTACAATGTTTATTTAAATTAAACTGTGTGCTAAAAACACTATTAGAATATTTGCACATTACAGCCATTTTTACCAATGAATAGAGAACACTATTTACTGTTTTAATAAGGATAAAGTCCCAAGCGTATTTTGATTTTCAAAGTATGAAGTTTTAAAGTTAGCTGCGAACACATGTGTCACAAGACTGCCGTTGACTTTGAATTTTATTATTTGTTAAATAGTTAGGTTAGGATCAAACACCGACAACCTTGAATTTGACGGAATACTTTGCTGCGATTAGCCTCTCGTTATATATTATCTATGGCTCATACACGTGTGGCGACCACTCAGTGTTACCAATAGCATAAACAATTTACCGTTTCATTGCGCACTGTAGCGCCATCTAGTGTTAACTTTTGTTATTCGTTGTTGTCGGTAAATTATTACCGACTCTGTAATTTTAGGTTAGTCACTGACTTTTGTCCCGCCAGTCAGACATCTTGTGTTATTACGTTTTCATTAAATAAATTCTACTTTAATACTTGTTAGACGGTGATTTTAATAATTATACCCGATCATCGCCTACAGTGGTGACCCCGACGTGAATCGAAAAGATAATAACGTTCAGAGAATGTTAAAAATTTTCAAATCGATTTTACTCAAAAACGGTGCATGGCATCGAAATTAAACAAGTGTATAATTTTTTTGCAAAAAACTATTAAATTTAATAATTTCATGTCAAAAACAAAAAAACACAACATACAAAAAAGTTGGCATCATATTTAGCCCCCCCCCCCGCTTGACACACCCTTGAATAAAATTTTCAGATGATACTAATTTCATATTGTTAAGCATAAAAGAGCTAGTGAATGTACAAAATTTTATTATTATATCTTAGAGCCGTTTGACACGAGGCTAATTTTAGTACTAAATTTCATACAAGTGATGCGCGCGCAGATTTAGTTGAAAAATTAATAATAAACAATAGGCTAATTTCAATTTCTTTTGTACAGCATTGTACTCTCCTGCACCGAATTTATGCACATTTAGTCAGATTGTATACAAAAAAATATAAACATGCTCTAATTTATTGTAACAAGTTTATTAAATCTGCGCGCGCATAATTAGTATTAAATTTAGTACTAAAATTAGTGTCGTGTCAAACGGCTCTTAAACGGTTTCGGAGATATTTAATAAATACCATTCTTAGGGGCCTACAATTACGGGGCTGTAGCTCCCTTAGAAAGCACTTTAGAAAATAATTTTATAAAGGTTTTCTTCATCATTTCACTTGCTCTAGATGCTCCTAAATTTTGACCACCTATTTCAAAAACACCTTGTATAATTACCTATGATAATTATATATACATTAACTAATTAATATTCACTGTAAACATCTAAATTGCAAATAAATCTTTGAAGCAATTTGTTAGTAGGAATTTTTAAATAATAATACTAGAAAGTTTTCTCTCTTTAATTTAAAAAAAATATTCCAAAAATAACTGATAAAATCCTCTGTATATTTAAAAAAAACATTTTTAATAATTTAATTGCTAAACATAATTTATTTTCAAACGGCATATAACATGGTGTTATAAGACTGAGTAGGCAAGGTATAAGTTTCATTTCTATGACACCACTCTTGAGCGGCGTATAAGTAGGACTTATACTCCGGCGCGGAGTATAAGTTATATCATTATCTGCAAAAATGTATGACAGTTGCATGACAGTTGCAAAATTACTTATTAAATTGATTGTCATATTACGATTAGAATGATTCCATTTGAAAATAAAATATTGTATTTTATTCGGAGTATAAGCACTTTCATGTGACTCCGTATGGAGTTAATTCTCCTCGCTCCGCTCGGCGCTTACACCTCCATACTTCGTCACATAAAAGTTTAGCTTATACTCCTAATAAAATATATATCTATTAAACAACAAAAGTTAAATAAAAATCGGGACTGTTATTTTGAAAAAATTATTACATTTTCGGTCCTCTATTTATTTCTACGTTAATAGTTTCCTAGTAATATTGAATGTAGAGTTCGCAATGCTTCTGCGTGAAGTCAACTGCGAAACAAAGTGACGGACTGACACCACTGAACTATATCAAAGATGGAACGCTACAGCCTTGGACCTGCGCGAAAATTTTTACATCCTTTACGACAACCGTGCGGCAACCGTTACCCATAGTGGGACATGCGCAAAACACATGAATTCACAGCTGATAAAAATTCGTTTCTGGTGATATACACAGGAACATATATAATAAGGACGGAAAACTCGAGGGTGGCGGTGGCACGGGAGACGGCGGCTATGTCGGTTACACTTTCGAGCGAGTCGTTGTGTAGTGTCACTGCGCATTAGTCTGTCTTTTTCTCTCAGGCACTGTGTGACGCAACGACTGACATAGGCGCCGTCATTGCGTCATTTCAGCCACGGCTGCCTATAGCTCGGCATACGAACTTTCTGGTCCTTATTACATATGTTCCTGCTTCTAGATTATCCGACAGTCCTCTTCTTCCTCGTCTCACCAAGAGATTCAATGATACCAATTTACAAATGATTAAAAACTCTAACAACTTCAGAAAAGTATAAAATTTCCGGTGATGGGGAAAATACATTTAGCTAGAGAGAATAAAAATACAAAAAATTAGATACATTTATTATTGCAAACACATGAAACCCACCTTCAAGTCATGAAACATAATAAATAATTATGAGAAATTAAAGTTGGCAGGGTCGAAAAGTCTTAATACGCAGTCTCCGATATGGGTTGCGCACATTCAATTCGGCACAGAGTTAGAAACGGCAAATAGCTTTCCATCTTTGATATAGTTCAGTGACTGACACTGACAGAAGGAGAATCCTCTTATTTTGTGACGTTTTTTTATTTGCAAAAGTAAATTGTGGATTAAAATGCTAAACTCTCCTAAAATATAACCGAAAAAATGCAGAATAGTAACAGTTCCCGTGAAGGTAATCACCCAGTGGTTCCCCCACACAGTTCCATGATGAATATGCGTGAAAAAGAAAAATATATTGAAGAATTTAATTTTCCTTTCTGTGACGAATCTTGTAAATACGAAAAAGTGACAAAAATTGGACAGGGTACTTTTGGGTAGGTAAGCTTACAAATCTACCAAATAAAGTTTTTGATATAAATAATTTTTATAGAGAGGTTTTTAAAGCCAGAGATATGAGTAATCCAAAGAAATTTGTTGCAATGAAGAAAGTACTTATGGATAATGAAAAAGAAGGGGTAGGAGCCCCTTGTAATACAAGTTCCCGAGTTTAATTCGACTTTTTTTTAGTTTCCCATAACAGCTCTTCGAGAAATTAGGATATTACAATTATTAAAACACGAAAATGTTGTTAATTTAATAGAAATCTGTCGCACGAAGGCTACTGCAAGGCATAGATACCGCTCAACATTTTACTTGGTGTTTGACTTCTGCGAACATGATTTGGCTGGGCTATTATCCAACGGTAACGTAAAATTCAGTTTAGGCGAAATTAAGAAAGTTGTACAACAGCTTCTAAATGGACTATACTACATACACAGCAACAAGATCCTGCACAGAGACATGAAGGCTGCTAACGTTTTAATAACAAAAAACGGTGTGCTAAAACTCGCCGATTTTGGTTTGGCCAGAGCGTTTAGCACAAGTAAAACCGGACAACCGAATAGGTTTACAAATCGGGTAGTTACTCTATGGTATCGACCACCAGAATTACTTTTGGGTGATCGGAATTATGGTCCACCAGTGGATTTGTGGGGCGCCGGTTGTATTATGGCGGAAATGTGGACTAGATCGCCGATTATGCAAGGGAATAGCGAGCAGCAACAGTTGACGTTGATTTCGCAGTTGTGTGGCTCTATTACGCCTCAAGCTTGGCCTGGAGTCGAAAATTTGGAACTGTATAAGAAGATGGAGCTGCCGCAGGAGCAAAAACGAAAAGTTAGTAGGTACATAGCTAGATGAGCTAAAAATATTTTAATTGCTTTTCTCCAGGTGAAGGATCGCTTGAAACCGTATATGAAAGACCCCTACGCCTGTGATTTATTAGATAAATTATTGGTGTTGGATCCTTCGAAACGTCCAGATTCTGACACCGCATTAAACCACGATTTCTTTTGGACTGATCCAATGCCCTGTGATTTGGGTAAAATGTTAGCTAGTCATACGCAGAGTATGTTCGAATATTTAGCACCACAAAGGAGAGTATCTCAAATGCGACATCATCACTCCCTTCCGAGGCCAACTACATCGGCTGTGCAAGACAGCGGATACCAAGATAGGGTGTTTTAGTTAGTTAAATTATTTAGGTTTTTAAAATACTCGACGATTTTTACTGTGGTGTATGTACTCTTATCTGTTCTTTTTTATAGATATAAAATTGATTTATATTAAAAATACAGTAATCTCTTCAAATAATTTTATTTTTTCACCTTTTAGTCACAATTATTACAAATTACTTTCTTGTTTAGCACAATAATTAATGAATTAAACAAGATATTTTAATGAAATATAATATGTAAATATAAAATATAAAAAAATTCTGCCCTCTACTTATTTATACGTCTATAGTTCCATAGTAACATTTCGGTCATTCAGATTTCTGTTGGCTATGAAATTACCGTTAGTTCTTCTATCGGTTGGTATCCCTGTTTACACCAAATATTAATGGATTTTTATTGTCAAACATCAAATAAAATTTGTTGATTGAAAACTGAAAGTTAAACTCTGATAAATGGTGGGATTTGTTACATACATTTCCTAAAAAAACCAACAATCATAACATATTATCTAAAATTGTTTGAGTAGAACAGAGAACAAAATGCAGAATAACAATAATACACGTGAAACCATCAACCACCATATTGTGGTTCCACCACATAATGTTATGTTAAATATGCGCGAAAAAGAAGAATATATCGAGCATTTCAATTTTCCGCACTGTGATGAATCGTGCAAATACGAAAAAGTGACGAAAATTGGACAAGGTACTTTTGGGTAAGTTTTTTTAATTGTATATACCTACGTGATATATTTTTGACAGATTTTTTTTGTAGCGAGGTTTTTAAAGCTAAAGATCAGAATAATTCAAACAAATTCGTTGCAATGAAGAAAGTACTAATGGACAACGAAAAAGAAGGGGTAAGTTCGGCTTGTAATACACGAGATTCATACTAACTGATTTTTTCTAGTTTCCTATAACAGCTCTTCGGGAAATTAGTACAGTTATTAAAACATGAAAATGTTGTTAATTTAATAGAAATATGCCGGACGAAAGCTACAGCAAAACAGAAATACCGCTCAACATTTTACTTGGTGTTCGACTTTTGCGAGCATGATTTGGCTCGGCTACTATCCAACGGTAACGTGAAATTCAGTTTGGGCGAAATCAAGAAAGTTGTCCAACAGCTTCTAAATGGACTATACTACATACACAGCAACAAAATCCTGCACAGAGACATGAAGGCTGCTAACGTTCTAATAACAAAAAACTGCGTGCTGAAACTCGCCGATTTTGGTTTGGCCAGAGCGTTTAGCACAAGTAAAACCGGACAACCGAATAGGCTTACAAATCGGGTAGTTACTCTATGGTATCGACCACCAGAATTACTTTTGGGTGATCGGAATTATGGTCCACCAGTTGATTTGTGGGGCGCCGGTTGTATTATGGCGGAAATGTGGACTAGATCGCCGCAACAGTTGACGTTAATTTCGCAGTGTGTGGCACGATTACACCTCAAGTTTGGCCTGGTGTTGAACATTTGGAACTGTATAAGAAGATGGAACAACCACAGGAACAAAAGCGAAAAGTTAGTAGCTACATAGCTAAACAAATATCAAGTTATTATAGAATTAGTATAATTTTCCGCTTGTTACATCTGTACTATACGATTCCAGTACATTGAGCTCACAAACATAGTTTTTAAACAGCTCAGCCAAATTTGAATAATTTACGTTGAACAGTATGGAAAATTTACAAAGTTACTAATATATTGCTACAACTTTTCGCTTACACACTCTAAAAAAACGTTCGTTGTAGGAAGATCATCTGTTTCGATTGGACTGAATCGCGCATGCGCATTAGCGTCCATTTATAGATGCCCAACTCTTTTATTACGCCCGTTCCACTTATAACGAAGGACTGGATGTTAGCAATACATTAGTATTACATATATCATATTCAAGTTCTACTTTTTAAAGAGATTTTTCCGTCGATCGTTTATTAAAGAGTCTAGTTAATATATTGATGCGGGGTGTTAATAATAATAAGTGGCTAGGCAACCAACAATACATTATACCGAGAGATGAAAAATTATCTTGGTCAAAGGTGGTCATGAAATGAAAAACGACGGTCTTAGCTTGTTTGAAGTTTATCAAGTTATGTGCCACAATAAGTATTGACATGATACTAGCTCCGACAATTATTTTAAAATCCATGACCACCTTTGACCAAGATAATTTTTGATCTCTCGGTATTATTGGAACTGGCAGCTATAGTTAAAGTCCCTAGAATAGAAAGTCTGGCCATTTCGGTCAATTTCTTGATTGCTGCAAGGGGGAAGTGGCCGACAAATGGCGGATCCAATAGACAATAAGCTGCTTTGGCGCGTAGTTTGACAATTCGAATTTAACTTGATAAAAAGTTGACGGAGTAATGTGATTAATCAGTGCAATTTTACAAAAGAGTTACTATTTCAGTTACTACTTTACCACTTACAAGTAATTAACTACTTGAGTATAAAAACCGAATTTTATAAGTCGGTCAGTTAGCAACCTGCTCGTTCATCTTGTCATGCACTCCTGTATTATCGACTCGACCATAACCAATTTATTCGCACTATTACACATATTCCAACTTGAAAGTATATTTATTTTACGAAGTTTACTCACGTTTCACCAGAAAAAGTAATTTATTTGCAAGAATTTGACAATAGAAGAGTTTAACATTAGAACATATGGCAGCAGCCATTTGTCGGCCACTTCCGTAAATGTCCAGACTTTCTATTCTAGGGACTTTAGGTAAAGTAAGCTAAGCGCTCGCCCTCTACTGACGCTCGAGGAACACTAAACTCAGTGTAGGACTGTATTATACAGGGTGTCCAGGATAAAAATGTTAAGCATGGGGATCTCACTTATTTGAAGAGATAGGACTTCGGTTAAATTACAAAAAATTTACCTCATCTTGGACGTAATACAATACGACAAACACATTTGACATACCTACTATGGCTTACTAGATATTAACAAAAAACTGAAATTGTGCATTTCAGTTTTTATTTAATTACTCAGCTGGTAGGAAAAATATCGTGATAAAAGTTGCACATTATTAAGGCACTTTTTCAAAGACAATCCAAATATGCAATTAGCATTTTTATACATCTTCAATTTTTTTCGAAAATAGCACCAACTTTGTTTTTTCTTATGGACCGAGACCTGTTTATTGTTACAAAATTATGATAGTATTTTTCATTCCCTTTCCGACAATGTATCACACATGTGGTGTTAAGTCGTTTCGTCAATTATAATCGAGTTTTTCTCAATCACCGTAGTTGGCTGTGCAATAAAAATTGTTTATCTAGCAAACTTGGATAAAAAATTGGGTTTTGGTTCTAATAATTAAGAATTGACAAATTTCATGGAAAATAATGGTTTAATCAGGTTTATTAACTAAGATATTCAAATAAATTGCCATTTTGATCCAAACACAAATTGCATCTTTCCACAGTCGAAATCACAGAATGTTCCAACATTTGTTGAGGAACGTTGTGACATGAACATGCCTGTTAGTACTTCAATATTATTGAACGCGTAAACATACACTTTATTTTCTAGTTAACCCCAGAGAAAGAAATCTAGGGGGTTATATCCGGGGATCTAGCTGGCCATGCTACTGGTCCGTGAGTATCTATCCACGTAGATCCCCGTTAACATGTAGTAAGCTAGGGCAGGTATGTCAAATGTGTTTGTCGTATTGTATTAGGCCCAAGATGAGGTAAATTTTTTGTAATTTAACCGAAGTCGTATCTCTTCAAATAATTGAAATCCCCATGCTTAACATTTTTATCCTGGACACCCCGTATATTATATTGTATTCTGTTAAAAATAACTTAGTAACATAGATGTTAGTTAGTCATTTTAAATAATATATATAATAATATACTATAATCACATAAGTAAACACATGGAACACATTGAACACATTAAAACGCTACACTGGCTACACAGAGTTGTTTACAAGTGTACCATTGGTGGCGCTGCAATCTTAAAATGAATCGCGTATCGAAATAATTCATCATGGATTTTTGGCACAAAATTGGATTATCTTCATTCTAATAAAGAGCGATCGACGAAAAAATATTGTAATCAACAAGAGTGGTAATCGGCGATTGATAATCTCGAAAATAATTTAATTGTCCCGATTATTAATCGCTATCGTTAACACTTTTGTTGATTAAACTACGAGGTTTCAATCCGTTATATCTCGTAAAATGTACATCCTATGTGCATAAAATTTTAGGTATCGCTAAAACACATTGTTGTTCGTTCGATGAATTATTTTCATAATTTTTTAATTAGAAAATTTGGAAGTTACAGTAAAAAATGTGACTTAGTGCTTGCGAGTAGAAGCTACTCTGGCGCCGCGCCTTGGATATTTTCTAAATCAGTCTAAGCGTGCCGAATCGTTGATTGACATATTATGTATAGAGAAATTGCGTAAAATGAATTAAAAAAAATTCCCCTTACATGCCGATTTAAAAAAATTAAAAACATTGTACCGGGTGTCCAAATAAGAGGCGAAGGTTTTTTTGAAAAAAATTCTTTAAAATCAAGTAGCCATAAAACGGAATAGTAATTTATTAAAATTAAACAATCATAATTTTGAATTTTAGCAAGTTAAAAAAAACTTGAAAGAATTTCGGAAATATTGAAAATTTACAAAATTATAATTTTCATGGCTACTTGATATTAAAACTTTGAAAACTTTTTTTCAAAATAACTCGCTCATTTTAAATAATTGTCAAAAAAGCATAAGAACATTCTTTGTTCAGAATTTAATTTATCGTTGATTTTTGGAAAAATATACAGGGTGTTCCTTTCAAAAAATGTTATTTTTGTGAATATCTCGAAAACCAGATGGCCAATTGACTTCAAAAAAATAGACAAAATTCATATGAACTGCAGGTGATTTTTTTTGTAATAAAAGCATTTTTTTTTCGGCTTTCTAACAAACTTAGTTTCACCAAAATCCAAACAGCGATTCCCAAACTGTGAATTTTATAATAATAACCCTGGAAAACCGTGGTTTTTTAAAGCGTAACTTGGGACTTCAAACAAAACACCGAAATAATTAACAAACACAGTCCTTGATTTTTTTTAAATAAAACCAACATCTAACTTTGAAAAAAAGTATTTTGGACAAAAATCCAACCAGCAGTTCCCAAACTGTGAATTTTATAACAATAATCTAAGAAAAACGCGATTTTTTAAAGCGTTACTTGGGACTTAAAAAAGCACCGAAATAATTAACAAACACAGTCCTTGATTTTTTTAAATAAAACTAACTTCCAACTTTGAAAAAAAGTATTTTTGACAAAAATCCAACTAGCAGTTCCAAAACTGTGAATTTTAAAATAATAATCTTCGAAAAACGCGATTTTTTAAAGCGTAACTTGGGACTTCAAAAAAACGGAAATAGTTAACAAAAACAAACAGTCCTTGATTTTTTTTAAATAAAACCAACATCTAACTTTGAAAAAAAGTATTTTTGACAAAAATTCAACCAGCAGTTCCCAAACTGTGTATTTTATAACAATAATCTAAGAAATACGCGATTTTTTAAAGCGTAACTTGGGATTTCGAAAAAAAACCGAAATAATAACAAACCAACATCTAACTTTGAAAAAAGTATTTTTGACAAAAATCCAACTAGCAGTTCCAAAACTGTGAATTTTAAAATAATAATCTTCGAAAAACGCGATTTTTTAAAGCGTAACTTGGGACTTCAAAAAAACAGAAATAGTTTACAAAAACAAACAGTCCTTGATTTTTTTTAAATAAAACCAACATCTAACTTTGAAAAAAAGTATTTTTGACAAAAATTCAACCAGCAGTTCCCAAACTGTGTATTTTATAACAATAATCTAAGAAATACGCGATTTTTTAAAGCGTAACTTGGGATTTCGAAAAAACACCGAAATAATAACAAACCAACATCTAACTTTGAAAAAAGTATTTTTGACAAAAATCCAACTAGCAGTTCCCAAACTGTGAATTTTAAAACAATAATCCTCGAAGAACGCGATTTTTTGAAGCGTTACTTAGGACTTCGAAAAAATACAGAAAAAATTCATATAATTGATTTTTTTAAATAAAACCCTCATTTAGCTTTCAGATAAACATAACTTTACAAAAATCGGACCAGCGGTTCCCAAAACAGTCGCTGAAAAATCATATAAATTTTAAAAACACGCAACTTTAAACCTATAAAACAACCAGACAAAAACTTCATGATTTTTTTAGAAACAAAACCAACTTTCAGCTTTACAACAAAGAAAATTTCACCCAAATCGGAGCAGTAGTTCTAAAACTAGGACAGAATTATTTTTCAACTACAATTTTCATCATTAAAATCTAATAGTTTTGGAACCACTGAACAATAAGTTGAATAAATTAACTAAGGGCCAGTTCCATAATGAAGTAAAAGTCGACTTTGGTTTAAATGGCGTTTAGAAATGGTCGTTTTTATTTTTGGTTGTACATAAATAACATATCACAGTCTAAACCTCATTTAACTAAAGTCGACTTTTATTTTGATTATGAAACTGACCGTAATACTTAATGCGTCACACGGTCTGGCTTAACCTTACTGAAATTTTATCAGTTTTTTCAAAAATTTTAGAAACTAGTTAGATAATTCTGTATACTTACCATTTAAAAACTTGTTGTTTTGCAATTGTGTTCTAATTATTTTTGTTCAGGTGAAGGAACGCCTGAAGCCCTACATGAAAGACCCCTACGCCTGTGACTTACTTGACAAATTGCTGGTGTTTGATCCCTCGAAACGTGCAGATTCCGACACGGCATTAAACCACGATTTCTTTTGGACCGATCCAATACCTTGTGACTTGGGTAAAATGTTGGCTAGCCATACGCAGAGTATGTTCGAATATTTGGCACCACAAAGGAAAGTATATCAAATGCGACATCACCATTCCCTTCCGAAGCCGGCTACGTCAGCTGTGCAAGACAGTGGATATCAAGATAGAGTATTTTAGTTCAGATAATTATACCTATCTAAAGAAACTTGTTGCTGTTGATGTTGATTTCGCACTGTTTAAGTTTGGGCTTGAGTTGAAGCTTTGGAACTGTATAAAAAGATGGAGCTGCTGTCCCAGGAACGAAAACAAAAAGTATGTTGGATGTAGGTAACTGTACTTTCACCTTTTAGTGGTTAGGTTATTAATTAAGTTTTTTTTTGTCAATTTTCGTTGTTGCGATTTGGTTAAGGAAGGACCATGTGGAAAATGAAAATGCACTTAAACTTTTAAAACTTTAAACACATTTATTATTTTGTAAAACAGAGGAAAGCTTTTACGATCTGCTCGTTTCGTGTCTTGACTTAACTTAACTTCGAGTCGACCGCGCATGACCAAAACAAAAGACCGACTCACACAGCTTAACACACATGTTACGGCTGTCCCAAAACTGTACAATACTAATAGCTAATTTTTTAACATTCGTGAAAAAATTATTCGAAATGGCCTAAAAAGACTTGCTCCCCCAACTTTAAAGCCCGTTTTTTTTACAGTCCGCAATTCATCGTGCAATAGTATTGCAGCAATCATTTGACCTTGCAGTACCTTGCCTGCAACTTTTATTGTAAATTGTTTTACAGTTCGCAATTGCAATTGTAATTGACAATATTTGAAGTGTTACTAACAAAAAAAAAGCTATAAGATATTATTATAATAGTTTCTACAATACGCCAAATAACCAAATTACTATACAAATAACACAGTTTCAACACACCAAACCACTACTGATCAGTGATAACCATTAAAAATTTAAGGTTGGTAAACCTGAGTGTCAACAAATAACAAGCACGATTGGTAACAAAAAAATTACCACATTTTCCCCCAGAATTGCACGCAACTTGCAATAAAAATCGAGCCGGACCGCAGGTATTTTTTCCTTAACCAACGTTCCGAGTCCGATTGCCCCGTAATCATATTATGGTACCGATTTATACTATTATTTAAATGAAAAAAAAAGCCTATACATAACAACCTAACCTGGTCCGTGACTTATAACTGCTCCGAAGAAATAAAGCATTTATTTAAAATAAAAAAAGAAGGAAAATCTACGGAATCGAACGGCGGCTTACACCCAACTTTGTATTTGTTCTGAACAGTATGTACAATGTACATACGCTAGTGACATGCGCGAGAGACCGGACTCGGGACGTTGGTTAAGGATAAAATATCTGCAGCCGGACCGATTTTGTGCAAGAGCTTGAAACGGCAAGTGACTTGCACGCGTTTTCTATAGTGCGCATGCCTTTGATCAAGAGTATTGCGTATTGCAAGGAGAATTGCGAACTGTAAAACGGGCTTAAACAATTTCTCCTGATAAATTAAGCCACTTTTACAAATAACCAATTTTTTAAAATATCTAGATATTTACCAACAATTTTTGAATTGTACCGGATGTCCGAATAAGAAAGGACGCCGGCTGTATCTCAGAAACTATTTGTCGTACAGCCTTCGGAAAAAAATATTTATAGTAAAAGTGGGCAAGAGAAATTTCTGGAAATAATTTTCAAGTTTCTAACTCGACCGCTAGAGGGCGTAACCCTAACAACAAAATAACAAGCACGGTTTTTCTCAAAAATATCCCGAATTAACATATGCCAAAAATAGTTATCTACCCTCAAGATACTGCAAAAATTAGCCAGATTTAGAGAGAGAGAGCGGCAGCAAGCGAGACCGGCGATATGGTAGGGCACATACTAGCTAGCACGCTGTCGCGTGTTGGTCGCCGGCTTCGCCCAACTGTGCATGAATATCCCTGTATATGCAAAATGAAAAAATTTTTGTTTGAAGTATTTTTCTCTATCTTGTCAAATAAAGGGTGGGGGAAGAGGCGAATGTTTGTTTGAAAAAATTGTAGTTACTTTTTTTTGGCTTAACCGTTTTCGATAAATTTTGATCTCGTTTGAAAGAACGTTTATTAGGGCTTCGGATAAATAACTGACATCATTAAGTTAACTTTTTCCTTGGTCGCTAGAGGGCGTTTTGTGACAAAGTCGAAGATTTTGGTAATTTTCTCAAAAATGTTCAATGGAATGCTGCTATTATTACTAGCTCATAAGAAAGTGCATAAAACAATGAAGAAACTGGTGAAAACCGCCACTCGATATCTCTTTTCAATGCAGAGATATGAATGAAAAAAATTTTTTTACCAAATTTTTGCATGGAATCTGCATACTGCATACATCCTTGATGCTATCGTTGCATTTTTCAGGCATTCAAAAGACGGCCAACATATCAAATCCTTCTTCGTTGGTAAATGGCATTTTAAAACAAAAAATCAAAAAGAAAACCAGGAAACCGACAATAAATAGTTTTTTAACAGTTATGCATTTATATTTACCATTGTTTATATTGTTTGCAATGAAAACTTACTTTGTTTTTGTTATATCAAAGCCTACTTTTTTATTTTTGCCTTTTACCGTCAGAATTTTCAAACTACCCAATAATTAGAATTGCCAATAAAGTTATGGCTCATTTTAAATCACGTCACACAGATATCATATGTATTTTAGATTCTTTCAAATTTAAGAAATATGCTTTAATAATTAGAATAGTCAACAAAGTTACCTACATTGTTTTATTGTAATTATTTTAATATAATATAATTATCTTAAAAAAGTTATACTTGCCTTAATTTTCTCGCTTAGATATTGAGTGTAAAACCCGCTAACGGGTAATTGACACACGAAAATAATTTTTAACATTAATGCATTAATGCTTAAGTAAATTACCTGTCGTAAATGTTTTTTTCTAATTCCGTTCCATGCAAAAATATTCGATTTTATCACAAATCACCCTCTAGCGACCAAGGAAAAAATAATTTAATGTTGTCAAATATTTATCTGAAGCCCTAATCAACGTTCTTTCAAACGAGACCAAATTTATCGAAAACGGTTAAGCCAATAAAAAGTTATTACATTTTTTTCAAACAAACATTCGCCTCTTCCCCCACCCTTTATTTGACAAGACAGAGAAAAATACTCCAAACAAAAATGTTTCCTAATTTTGCATGGATTACAACATAACTATTTTTGACATATATTAACTCAAGATATTTTTGAGAAAAACCGTGTTTTTACTTTCTTATACGTAGTATAAGGAGGTATAGTAATCGTGATTTTTTTCGACTTCGAGATTTTGATGGATTTACACGTTTTGAGGGCCCCTGAATCCATTCTGACCATTTTCGCCATGATGTCTGTCTGTGTGTGTGTCTATGTGTCTGTGTGTCTGTGTGTCTGTGTGTCTGTGTGTGTGTCTGTCTGTATCCACCATAACTTAAAAACGACTTCTCGGATTTGATTCAAATTTCATATTTAAGAGTTTGAACAAATTTGTGGGTGCCACATTCAATGTTTTTCATCTAGCACCAAAACAAGTGACAGTTACCTGATGACCTTTTTAGGTTTTTTAGGAATATCTTGAAAAATAAAGAATTTATGAAATTTTTTTATTCTTTAACATTGATTTATAATTGAATTTTGAACAAATTTTGTTTGAACTTTTTTTTGAAATTCTGTCAAAAAAATTTAAAAAAAACTAAATATTCTTAAAACACTTTATATTTCTCATAGCGCGCGTTGATAGTTGAATCCGATGGTCGAGGTAGACCATGTGTTTCATTATATGGCTCCCAAACGGAAGGTCCCGGGTTCGAATCCCAGAAGGACCGGTCCATTAGTTTTTTTTTATTTTACTGGTTTCTATGGTACCGAAAACAATAATAATAAATAAATAAATGTAATTTCATACCGGGAGATTTTTTTAAGTGAGTAATAGGTCAAAAATCTAAAATAAAACACATTTTTGTCGTAAAATTCGGTTATAATGAGTGGGACAAGGACAGATTTATGCGTATTGCAATAAGTGCGACAGAGACTATTTGAAAATTGCTGGAAACCTTCAAAATGTTAACAAGAAATTTAACTTAATTTCTTTAGGAAAAGTAATTATTGTGATACTATCCGTAAGTATAAGAAAGTCATGTGTTGGGCACATCAGATATTTTATTTTGTCGTTAGTGTTACGCCTTCTAGCGATCGAGTTAGAAACTTAAAAAGTATTTTCAGCAATTTCTCTTGCCCACTTTAACTATAAATATTTTTTTTCGAAATAAATAAGTTTTTCTACGAAAATGCGGATGACATTTTTTCTGACAAGATAATCGAACTTGAAAGTAGGCTTTTGAAAAACTAGTACGGAAAATTAGTGTGGAAATTTTTTTCCGCACACATTTTTTAAACTTTCCGCACGCAAACAAAAACATAAAGAAGTACTTACATTTAGTTATAATTGTAACATTTATTTAATATCTAACAACCGGAGGAGTGCACATTAGTTCATCGCTTTCGCTTTAGTTTTAGTTTTGAAACTCCATGTTTATATTCACGTAATTTGATCTCAAAATCAAAATTATTTCGATGACAGGACACAATTTATAAACTGTCAACAGCTATGAGCTTTCAGTTCTATGACAACAAACTCACTTGATGTTTTTTTAATTAGAAAAAGATTTACAAATAATTTTATTTTTTACGAATTCCACGTTTTCGTAGAAAAAATCGTATGTAACACGCTTGCGGAAATGGCCCATGACAATACTCGTGTGATTGCAGCACTCGCTATCGCTCGCGTTGCAAATTTCACACTCGTATTGTCATGATGCGTTTTCCGTACTTGTATTACAATATACTATTCTGAGATACAGCCGGCGTCCTTTCTTATTTGGACACCCGGTACAAACAATAAAAATTTGTAATATTTTAAAGAAACTACGCAATTTATTAAGAATTCAAATACAAATTAAATATAGGAAAAATATATTTTAATGTGAAATCTCACATATTGACTTTCTTCTGCCAGTTTTTTGTACACTGGTACATTTTTTCTTTTTGTATATGTATATAAAATAAATGTCTGGGCAACTGTGGCCATTAATCGGGGTATTATATTTTATAGAGCAAATAATTTTTAGACATAACAAATATCCTTAACATGAGCCAAATCAAAAGTTGCCACTGAAATAGAGCAAAAGCATGGTGTGCACGTTTTTCAATTTTTAACATAATATAATATGTAGATTATTAAATATATTTATTGACGTAGCACCTTAAACTGAATAATTAGCACCTACTAAGTAAATTAGTTATTAAACTCGTATGTCCATGCATGGTACGATTAATTATTTTACAAAATCTAACAAAGCGACTGTTTATTACTCTTAAAAAACGCTCATCTTTAATTATTCTGCTTTGGTTGTAATAGTAGTATAATTGCTTATTTTTTTTAGTGAAGGATCGCTACACGATAGAGCCCTATGCCTGTGCCTTATTAGGAAAATTATTGGTGTTGAATCCATGGAAACCTTCAGATCCCGACACCGAATTAAACCATGATTTCTTTTGGATCAATGCCTTATGATCTGGATAAAATATAAGCTAGTCAAATGTATGTATAAATATTTAGCTCTATACAATGATACTAAAAATTTCATAAATATTCAATAATTTTTGTTGCGAAAGCTAATTAAATATTTTGCTTCAACACGTGCACGTTAATGTGACGTCAACGAGTGCTAATGACGTCGCGTCATAACGGTACTTGGAAACATTAGTAACTGTAAATGCTTTTAGCCGAAGTGGCCACCCACTGTTTTTCCAGTAAATAACAAATCGGATCTATTCAAGGTCCAAGGTCCAACTCGAGTTCTGTACTACTATACGTATCAAATACATTGATTCCTGACTCTAAACATGAATAACTCCAAAACAATGAAGGGGTGAAAAATATTGAAAAAATTGTATTCATTTTTAAACAACTTTATGAACTACAAAAATATTTTGATTATTTAATATCAATTAGTTTTATATAATAATTAGAATAATTGTCCTTCTGCTACTCCAGAATATAAGTACGGAATGTCCACTTAGTGTTGTGGTTCTTTCATATATTTTTTACTATTAAACCTAGCGAAAAATTTTCAAAACCAAATATTATTCGGAATACTTTTTATAAAAGGCTACTATAATAAAGTAAGGTTTAGCCGTTGAATAGAAAACTGGATTCAATTCTGACAGATCAAATAATACCGTGTGTCTCAAATTGGAGGCTCTATTATGGGTAACTTCGTTATTATTTGAAATACAAGAAAATTAAATTAAGAAAGTTTTGAGAATTTCATGGCCATTTCAGATTAGAAGATTCTGATTATCTCTTTTAGTTTTTGAAATATTCTGGAGAACCCAAAATGTTGTTTCTTCAATATGTTTTTATTATCTATTTTGTGCTGTTGAAACTTCGACATTAATCTCTTGTTGTAAAATATATAATTTTTTAAATATCAATTTATTTTCTAATTACAATAATTTTCCTGTTGCTGCCTTGGCGTTATTTTCAAAGATAGAGTGTTGCGGTTTTCACCTTCCTGTCCTACTTTTTTACGAAACGAAAGAATCCGGGGTCAAATTTGTCATGGCTCTCTTAGTTTTTAATCTACAGAGCGATTCTGAAAATCTTTGTTTTTTAGACACCCCTCGTATTTTCGTTATGCGTCTACTGATAGAGTTTTTTACGTAGAATTCAGTGGCGTAGGCAGTTTTTGTGTAAAAGGTTTAGTTTTTGAGATATTGCCCAAACTTATGTTTTTTTAAATGGGACACCCTATATATTATTTTTTATATTGATTAAGCAAAATTTGAGCTTTCCAAAAATATATAATACTTAATGTTTATTTTGAAAAACAAGCTCAAAATTCGATATTTTTAATAATTTACTTTATTTATAACAATAGGCCATGGCTAGTTTATTAGAAACAAATGCAAAATTTGACAGATTTGTCAGATTTCCATTATTGATGAAATATTTTTGTTACGTAGGAGTTTTTATTTTACTTTTAATTTTTTATTACAATGGCCATTTACGATAATTATGAGAAGTATTATATTGTTGGTATGTTTTATACAATGCATTAAAATTATCTTTTGAAGTGTTTAGCTTTAAAATAATTACGCATTGTGAAAATTTTGAATTTGTTTTTCAAAAATTAGCCATGGCCTACTGTTATAAATGAAGAAAATTAGTAAAAATATCGAATTTTGAGCTTGTTTTCAAAATAAATATAAAGTATTACATATTTTTGGAAAGCCCAAATTTTGCTTAATCAATATAAAAGATAATATATAGGGTGTCCCATTTAAAAAAACATAAGTTTGGGCAATATCTCAAAAACTAAACCTTTTACACAAAAACTGCCTACGCCACTGAATTCTACGTAAAAAACTCTATCAAGATCAGTTTTCACCTTTTTGATAAGTAGACGCATAACGGAAATACGAGGGATGTCTAAAAAACAAAGATTTTCAGAATCACTCTGTAGATTAAAAACTAAGAGAGCCATGACAAATTTGACCCCGGAATCTTTCGTTTCGTAAAAAAGTAGGACAGGAAGGTGAAAACCGCAACACTCTATCTTTGATAATAACGCCAATACCCCCTAAAAGTGTCGAAAATGGGACACCCTGTACAGTAATGTAGGTACATACATGAGCTGTGTTTAGAAAGGTACTGTAATAAAAATGATATTGAAGAGAACACCGGCACCATCCAAGGTCAAACCCAAGCTCGACTGTAAACATGAATTACTACTACAAGAGTGGGGCGGAAAGATTGAGTTCATTATATGTCTATTTTAAATAACTTTATGAACTAAAAAAATATTTGTATTATTTAATACAGCTACCAAATTAACCGGTATTAAATTTTGATATCCTATCATTTAAAAATTCTGTACTTTGAGCGATATTTGATCCTCTATTAAATTTGGTAAGGATCCAGTGAAATTTTAAAGGTTGACTCAGTCGCTTTGATAAAAAGAGAGAGATAAAAAAATAAGTTAAACAAGGCTAGAGGATGGCATATTTTACTATGTTTGTTGTCATGTTGGCAATGGTTTGCAGCAACTAACCGCAAAACCTTATATCTAATATTGTGTTGAAAGGGTGGGTGTGGGTACCTGATCTGACCCAAGCACCATATCTTTATATGTATATCCTTATTCCTTTATAGCGAACAGTTTTAAAATTTAATAAGCATGTATCATTTTTACCGAGGGGGCAATTGTCCAGGGAGGCAAATTTTTCAAGTCAAAAATTTATCTACTCTACCTCAGCACCCTGTCAAAACAAAGCCGAAATTTGTAAAAAAATTCTGTGTCTGTGCACATATAGGTACAATCACCCTTATTCTGTATCAAAATTGTTATCCATAACAACCTTGCTATGACATTTTTAGCATTTTTCTTGGTTAAGCAATAATTCAGATTTAATACGACTCGAAAACTCCTATCTATTTAATGCCGGTTAGAGCTAACCGAGACACAAAGTACCGGGCCTAGGAGTATCAATTTATTTTATAATTAGAATAATTACTTTCTTATACGAAGTAATAAGGAAGTATAGTAATCGTGATTTTTTTCGACTTTGAGATTTTGATGGATTTACACGTTTTGAGGGCCCCTGAATCCATTTTGACCATTTTCGCCATGATGTCTGTCTGTCTGTCTGTCTGTCTGTCTGTCTGTCTGTCTGTCTGTCTGTCTGTCTGTCTGTCTGTCTGTCTGTCTGTCTGTATCCACCATAACTCAAAAACGACTTATCGGATTTGATTCAAATTTCATATTTAAGAGTTTGAACAAATTTGTGGGTGCCAAATTCAATGTTTTTCATCTAGCACCAACACAAGTGACACTTACCTAAAGACATTTTTAGGTTTTTTAGGAATATCTTGAAAAATAAAAAAATTATGAAATTTTTTTATTCTTTAACATTGATTTAGAATTGAATTTTGAACAAATTTTGTTATTTTATTATTAATTTTGAAATTCTGTAAAAAAATTTCAAAAAAATAAAACACTTATTTTTGTCGTAAAATTCGGTTATAATGAGTTGAACAAGGACAGATTTATGCGTATTGCAATAAGTGCGAAAGAGACTATTTGAAAATTGCTGGAAACCCTCAAAATTTTTACAAGAAATTTAATTTAATTTCTTTAGGAAAAGTAATTATTGTGATACTATCCATATAAGAAAGTCATGTGTTGGGCACATCAGATATTTTAATAAAAAAATCACCTTCTATAAACCATCTAGGCATTTATTAAGGATTCTAATAATGAAAAAGAAAGAATGTAGCACAGGTTTTTACAACATAGAATAGAAATGTTAGTGGAGGTTTCATATAAAAAATAAAACTTTCACCGTGTGAAGTTTGTGATATTTAACAATAAATTACAATCACCCCGTACAAAATAATTCTACAAAAAGCATTTCAAAATGTTCTCTAGACTTTCCTTTTTTCAATTTTCTCACTTATATTATCTGAAACAGTGTTTTTCTGTTAAGATATTAATATTTTTGCAAAATTTATTGTAGTACATACAATCTTAATAATTTTACGCTTTAAATTGATCAGAAAATGTAATATTCGGAGTGTTTCATTTAAAATAAAGTTGGTGTTGTCTAGCAAAAATCAAACACTGCACAAGTAAAAATATTTTTAAATGATGTACCTAAATTTAGTAATGAGGCATGGAAATATATGAATAGGGTTAACAGTAAAATATTTAAAGAAGATCGACAGAAAAAGTGGAATGTATTGTTTTGTCAAACTACATTTTTTCCACGAATTCTATAGAACTCTGAGAGCGGTACGTCCTTTGAGACTGTAATAAACTTGGGTGTTTCCAAGTAAGAGATAGCATCAAAGTTGATGTGTGTGTTGTAGTCAGACAGCTTATAATAAATGTGCTTTTAATAGCACTACTCTTTTTGTCCGCTTTGCGATCGACTGATAAAATAGAGCAATGGTGCCCATACTTTAACTTAGAATTTAAAAATTTTAGCCAAATATATATTTTGATTTTAATATTTCAAACGTTTTAATGCACGAATAATAAAAATTTGTAATATGGTAAACAAATTACGCAATTTATTAAAAATTCAAGTACAAATTAAATATAGGAAAAATATATTTTAATGTGAAATCTCGCATATTGAATTTCTTCTGCCAGTTTTTTGTACTCTGGTACATTTTTTCTTTCTGTATACAGGGTGTCCAGGATAAAAATATTAAGCATGTGGATCTCACTTATTTGAAGAGATACGACTTCGGTTAAATTACAAAAAATTTACCTCATCTTGTGCCTAATACAATACAACAAACACATTTGACATACCTGCCATGGCTTACTAGATATTAACAAAAAACTGAAATAGTGCATTTCAGTTTTTACTTAATTACTCAGCTGGTAGGAAAAATATCGCGATAAAAGTTTCACATTATTAAGGCACTTTTTCAAGAACTATCCAAATATGCAATTGACATTTTTATACATATTTATATAAGTTGGAGCAATTTTCGAAAAAAATTGAAGGTGTATAAAAATGCTTAACATTTTTATCCTGGATATATATATATAAAATAAATGTCTGGACAACTGTGGTCATTAATCGGGGTATTGTATTTTATAGATGAAATAATTTTTAGACATAATAAATATGCATAAAATGAACCAAATCAAATATTGCCACTGAAATAGAGCAAAAGCATGGCGTGCAAGTTTTTCAATTTTTAACATAATATAATATATAATATAATATAATATATATATACAGGGCTAGTCACGAGAGGGTTATTTCTGAACAAAATTAGAAAGCAACCAAAAATACAATTTACAACGGCTGCTAGCTTTCTCATTTTTTAAAAATGGAATATTGGATCTAAGATTGCCGGTCTTGCCATCTGATTCTGTTCCAGTTCTGTCACTTTAACGTTTTAAGACTGAAAAATCAATCTTGTAGATGATGTATACAAACGATGAAAAAACAGACATGTTCCTCATCTACGGGGAGTGTAGGAAAAATGCTACTGCCGCTGCAGACCTTTATATGTAAAGGTACCCAGCACGAAGACATCCGGTTCCTGAGACGTTTAAGAATCTTGAACATCGACTACGTCAAAACTGGCCTCCAATGAAAAGATATCGTCAGAGGACAGCTACCGGACAAGAAAATGAAATTGCTGTACTTGAAGCGATAGAAGAAAATCCTTACGTTAGTCAGACTGCATTGGCAAGACAAATAGGTATTAGTCAGTCTTCAGTTGGGCGTATTCTTCGAGAAAATAAATTCCACCCGTACCATTTGACCCTGGTACAGGAATTAAAACCGATAGATTTTCTTAAAAGAGTTCAATTTTGCCGTTTTATGCAAGAAAAACTGAATGTAGATAATAATTTCATAAAAAAAGTATTGTTCTCCGATGAGGCTAGATTTAGCAATAATGGGGCCGTAAACAGGCATAACTACCATTATTATAGCCAAGTGAATTCGCGATGGATTCGCGAAACACACTTTCAGAATATCTTTTCGGTAAATGTTTGGTGTGGCATACTAAATGAGCAAATTATTGGACCCCATTTTTTTGGAGGAAATTTGAATGGACAAATGTACCTTAATTTTCTACAGACGGAACTGGCCCCGTTATTAGAAACTGTGGACTTAAATACCAGGCAGCATCTTTGGTTTCAACAAGATGGTGCCCCACCGCACTACCATAGAATTGTGAGAGACTAATTTGGATGCAAATTTTAGAGGCAGGTGGATAGGACGAGGATCGAACAATATTTGGCCACCCAGAAGTCCCGATTTGACTCCATTAGATTTTTTCCTCTGGGGGGTGTTGAAAGAAAAAGTGTATAAAACTCCAGTGCTTACAATAGAACAGTTAAAAGACAGAATTCGCCAAGAATGCATGGCTATAACGCCCGAAACAATACGGCGTGTTCAGCGATCGTTTTTTAATCGTATTGAAGTTTGTGTACATTGCAATGGGGCACATTTTGAACAATTTTTTCGGTAGATAATTTAAATATGTTATGTTTTGCTTTATTGTATTGTCATTTAAATAAATTGTCACTTTTACGTTTTTTTCCAAAATTTCAAATCACTTTGATCCGATTTATTAATCAAATAAAAAATAATATCAAGTGATCAGATTAATTAGTATTTTGGGTTGCGTTCTAATTTTGGTCAGAAATAAACCACTCATGACTAGCCCTGTATATATATATATATATAATAATATAAATATATTTATTGACGTAGCACCTTAAACTGAATAACTAGCATCACTAAGTAAATTAGGTATTAAACTCGTATGTCCATGCATGGTACGATTAATTATTTTACAAAATCTAACAAAGCGACTGTTTATTACTCTTAAAAAACGCTCATCTTTAATTATTCTGATTTGGTTGTAATTGTAGTCTAATTGCTTATTTTTTTTAGCTGAAGGATCGCTACATGATAGAGGAAAATTATTGGTGTTGAATCCATGGAAACCCGCAGATTTCGACACCGAATTAAACCATGATTTCTTTTGGATAAAATATGAGCTAGTCATATGTATGTATGAATATTTGGCTCTATACAATGGACATCATAATTCCCAACCCAGACCAACAATATTTCCTGTACAAGACAATGGATACCAAGATAGAGTGTGTAAGTTAAGATAGTTATATTAGAATCTTAGGATTTTGAATATTAATTAGTTTTTTAAGTATTCGGGAAAAATCAAAATGTTCTTTCTTTAATGCTTAATATATTTTTTTCCTTTTTGTGCTGTTGAGACTTTGACATTAATGCACTTTTTAAAGATACTCTAAGGGTGTTGTCAGTTTTTTCCCTACTCTTTTGTCATCTTATAATCTATTTTATATCGTAAAAAAAATAGTATTTACTACTCGACATGAAATACATTTTTTCATCTCTTGTTTTAAGATGTATTATTTTTTAAATATCAATTTGTTTTATAATTACAATAATTTTCCTGTTACTGCCTTCATACAAAAATAGTTCGTACTTTAGGAATGTACAGTAATGTACATAAATGAGTGGTGTTTTGCCTAAAGAAATTCTTGTCACCATTGCTATAGAAAACTACTGTAATTAAAATGCCATTAAAGAGAAAACGGACACCATCCAAGGTCAAACTCCAGTTCGATGCTAAACATAAATTTCTCTAAAAGATTGGGCGGAAAGATTGAGTTCAGTATATGTCTATTTTAAACAACTTTATGAACTAAGAAAATATTTTTATTATTTAATAGAATAGGATTAACAATTTATTTTATTGTTAGAATAATTTTTCTTCTGCTACTCCAGTAGATAACAATATTCTCCACCTAGTGTGTGGGTCTTTCATAATTATCTTTTTTACTATTAATCCTAACGAAATTTTACATTTTACATTAGTAAATAGGTATAACTTGAAAATATCTGCAAATGAGTGTTCGGTTTTCGTAGGACACACACTAACTTTGTTATTTTAAATGGAATAGGTACTCTATATTTTAAGATTTTTGGATTCTTACAAGACAGTTTCTTATTCTATTAGATACAGTTTTTTCTACTATTATATATAAAGACAGCCATTTACGTAGACTAGAGTATACAATAATTTATTGCATATTTCTTGTATTCCTACCCGATGGTTTATACCTGGGTGAATAACAAAATTATGCACTCAGGTAGTATTGTCTTATATTTAGAAATAAATTCTTAAATGTTTCGTCTATCACTTGGTTATTTTTTCGATTTCGGAATTTATATCATGTAGAGAAAAATTTAGACCAAAAGTCGTTTATTTCATATGATAGTACTTAACTTGGGGATGATTACCATGAATTCGTCCAGTACAGGGATGAGATATGGGTGGTTTTATGAAAATATATCGTGCGTCGTTTCGACGCACAGGTAAAGATAGTAGTTTTCGCTTTGTGTGTCTAAAGCGGCCTAGGATGGATTTTTGTTGAATCCTATGCCACGTGAGTCATTTTGTCACACAGAAAAAAAAACGTGAAATCTTCACAAATTTGTCTAAAACATGAAATTTTCTTCTTGAGATTACATATAGATACCAATTTGGTCCGAATTAGAGAAAAAAAATTTGGGCTAGAAGAAAATCAATCTAGGTCGCCCGGCAGTTAAACTGTTAATATTTCTATGTGCTTGGACAGTTTTTAATTATTTTTATATCGCTGCTCCAGAAGAACATTGACAACTGTAGAAATAGCAATTTTACAGGAGAAGAAAAAACGTTATTTTAGTTATATTTATTTGGCATTGGAACTAAGATTCTTCTGGAGCAGCTATATGGTGTTAATATTGTTTAACTATTTAGTTTCAGTGAAACTTAGGCAATTAACATTTTTTGATAATTTTATTTATATGTAGGTATCACGAAAACGGATTTTTTAATAAAAAAAATCACGTTCTGTAAACCTTCTATGCCAATTATTAAGCATTCGATTTATGAAAGGGAAAAAAATGTAGCACAATTTTCTACAAGATAGAATAGAAATTTTACTGGGGGTTTCATATAAAAAATAAAGCTTTCACCGTTTGAAATTTGTGATATTTAACAATAAATTACAATCACCCCGTACAAAATAATTCTACAAAAAGCATTTCAAAATGTTCTCTAGACTTTCTTTTTTCAAACTTCTCCCATACTTTTATCTTAAACAGTGTTTTTCTGTTAAGTTATTAATATTTTTGCAAAATTTATTGTAGTACATACAATCTTAATAATTTTATGCTTAGAATTGATCAAAAAATTTAATATTCAGAGTGTTTCATTTAAAGTAAAGTTGGTGTTGTCTAGCGAAAATCAAACACTCCATAGGTAAAAATATATATTTTAATGTGAAATCCCACATATTGCATTTATTCTGCCAGTTTCTTGTACTCGGGTACATTTTTTCTTTCTCTATACATATATAAAATAAATGTCTGGACAACTGTGGCCATTAATCGGGGTATTATATTTTATAGAGCAAATAATTTGTAGACAACAAATATCAATAAAATGAGCCAGATCAAAAGTTGCCACTGAAATAGAGCAAAAGCATGGTGTGCACGTTTTTCAATTTTTAACATAATATAATATGTAGATTATTAAATATATTTAATGACGTAGCACGTTAAACTGAATAACTAGCACCTACTAAGTAAATTAGTTATTAAACTCGTATGTCCATGCATGGTACGATTAATTATTTTACAATATCTAACAAAGCGACTGTTTATTACTCTTAAAAAACTCTCATCTTTAATTATTCTGCTTTGGTTGTAATTGCAGTCTAATTGCTTATTATTTTTTTTAGCTGAAGAATCGCTACACGATGGAGCCCTATGTCTGTGCCTTATTAGGAAAATTATTGGTGTTGGATCCATGGAAACCTACAGATTCCGTCACCGAATTAAACCATGATTTCTTTTGGATAAAATATGAGCTAGTCATATGTATGTATGAATATTTGACTGTATACAATGGACATCATAATTCCCAACCCAGACCAACAATATTTCCTGTACAAGATAGTGGATACCAAGATAGAGTGTGTAAGTTAAGATAATTATATTAGAATCTTAAAAAATTGTAAAATGAAACTCGCATTTAAATATATACGTTTTTTATATCTATTCAATAATGTTATCGCTTTTGTACTGTATTGTTACGAAAAATATATATGAAAGTATAAAAAAAAACGATTTTTTGTATACCTAATGCTCTATAAATTAGTTTTAGTGAAATTATGATTAGTAATTCAAATTGTTTTCTAAAATAGTGAAAACTATTATTAATTTATTTTATTTATTCTATAACAAACTCACGAAATTGAAAAAAATCCCAAAGATAATATAACTTACTAAAAAAATGTTTACTAAGTAATAACAAAGCGAGCAATTGTAAATTATTTTAAGGGCACATCCGGTAAATTGTATTCTTTCCTTATCCCAACTTTCTAATCCTCGAAGTCACAAATCTGGTGGGAGTGAGAATGGACGTTATGCTGACCAATAGTAGCGCTTTAATAGCCATAGATTAGGAGGGGTTGCAGGGGTTTAAATAGACCTGCACTAAGCGCCCTTGCGGTACTTCGAGTTTTGTAGTACTCAGAAATTCACGTTTCTAGCGTTCTAACTTAAGTTTTCCAGTGATCAAAGCGATTATTTTTTAAATATCAAAAGTTTGCGTTTAGTATTTTTGTTGTAACAAACCAGTTTACGAAATGGAAGGTAGTTCAAAAAAACTCAAAACAAACCACGGTCCTGCACCCAATAACAATATTCGGCCTGCTACAAATAAGGAGAATCGTCGTCCTCCTCCACCGCCTCCTGCACCACAGCCTCCTGCACCATGGGCTCCACCACGTCCTGAATTGAAATTTCCACCTTGCCAGGATGTTGGGAAGTATGAACAAGTAAAACTGCTCGGCGAAGGCACTTATGGGTAAGTACCTAAATTATATTTTTTTAAATTGTATGCACAATGGGGAAAAGGTTCCGTTTAGTAGTATATAGAAAACTGCTTTTTACTGGAAGAGAAATTTTTAGTTTGTAATCGTTTGTAAAAAGTTTAAAAATGGTAAAATCTCGTCGGAAATTCAATTATTTTAAATTCTAACTAAGAATTAGCCCGATCACTGAATTTCAGTTCCTGGTTTACACAAATATATTTAACTTAGTAAAAGAAATATTTTCAAATCGATTTTTTTATTTTACAATTTTACTGCTTTTACTAAAATAGTAGATATTTCGCGATAAGGATAAAGAAGTACGTAAAAAACGAACCGATTCTTCATTGTGTTAGTTTGTAAAGCAGTTAAAAGAATTAGAAGAAAAACCTTGAAATTTAAAATTTTTGAGCCATTTTATAAAATCACAATTATTGTATTAGTTAATATTACTAGTAATTTTGAAACAGGAGCAATTGTTTAATAATAACGGCTAAATTTGTATTCCCATTTGATACAAGTACAGTGTAAATAGAGCCAACTAGTCCAACGATTGCGTGAGCCGTCGGCTAGCTGGCACTCGACTGTATGTTGTATATTTAACTCGATTCGGGAAAAATTTTCCAATCAATTAGTTTTTTATCTAACAATTCAATTCATACTTTCTAAAATAGTAGAGATTTTATGATAACGTTTAATTATTTGAATAAAATACGTGAACAACTATCAAATTTCCATAATTTTAGTTTATAAAGCCCAATGTAAAGTTTGCAGGGTGCTAAGGGTCGATATTTTTCTAATAGATGTTTATTTCGGAATGACTGATCGGTGGGTTATTTCTTAGAAATTTCAAAATTAGTAATAATATTTACTATGTAATATAATAAAATGGTTCAAAAATTTAAAATTCGTTGCTCTAAATCTAAAGTCTTTCTTCTAATTCTTTTTACTGCCATTTTTGTAAGAGTATTAAAGTAATTCATTATAATAACGGCTAAATTTGAATTCCTATTTTTTTGGAAATTTATAGATTTAACTTGATTCGGGAAATATATTCAAATTACCTTTTTATTTTACAATTTCTAAAATCCACTGCTGACCAATTGAAACGTACCAAGCGAATTTTTACGTTGAATTTAAAATAAAATATTTTGAAAATGAGAAAATATATCAACATGCGATTTTCAGGATTCAGGAGATAATTTAATTCGGAAAACAATAGTGTGACTCGATTTTTTTACTTTGAAGTAGTTTTTATTCTCAAACTACCTACCGAGATTCCTAAAAAAATTATTTTTATGTTCATTTTTTTAGTTCCTAATTAATCAGGAAAAAAACAATTTCTCAAAATTTTGATATTCCTCTTATTTTATTTCATACCTACAATTTAAAACAATTAATTAGTAATAAACGCGAATAAGCGCAACGCAACAGAATTTTGACTATAACTCTTATAATAATAGTTGCTAACGATTTTCTTGGGTAATTTGATTCGTTAATGTTCAAAAATTTTTTATGAATTTTCGGTAGGTAGTTATAAAGTTTGAGAAAAAAAGACCACTTTCTTTCACACAAAGTACTTCAAACTAAAAAAAATCTGGTCGCACTATTGTTTTGCCAATTAAATTATCTCTTGGATCCTAAAAACCGCATGTTGATATATTTTCTCCTTTTCAAAATATTTGACTTTAAATTCAACCTAAAAATTCGCTTGGTGAGTTTCAATTGGCCAGCAGTTTAGTACAGTAACTAGGAAGAAAAAAGGCCTCTTCAAATAGACTTTTTTTACCCAACACCCAATTTTTGCAGAATCTTGTAGTTTAAAACTGAGTTTTTGTAGTCGTAGACCCCGTCGTTCCTTAACCAGCCCTTACTTAAGTGTTGAATTTTTTATTTAGGTTATAACTTCTTTATTATTCGATTTTCGAAAAAAACGCGTCAGTCCAACATTGTAGAGAAAAATGTTTCCTATAAATTTTCTTTTAAATTTTTTTTAATATTGTCAATATTTAAAAAGTTGTTCAACAAATAAATTGAAAGTATTTGGGGAAATTTTTCTCTATCTAACTACTTACTACTCTACCTCCGTGGTGGCGTGGAAAAGCGTTTTATAGAAAGAAATAAATTAAAATTGGTACAAATGAGATCGTGTTTTTATTTTGATTATATGGTTTAGCTTAAAAGTCACTAATTTATTTTACATGACAACAATATGAGATCTATTGGAGATGAAAAGTTGAAAAATTTCCCCAAAATTTCCAACAAATTTTTTAATAACTTTTTTAATATTATCAATATCAAAAAAATTTAAAAGAAAAGTTCTAGGAAATATTTTAGTGTACAAATTTATACTGACTGTTTTTTCGAAAATCTAATAGGAGTTAGTTTTTTTAACAAGTGAATTATCTTTTTCAACCCTGATGATTATTTATTACCATACACTCATTTAATTTTTTGTTACAGGTCCGTTATTAAGGCATACGAGAAATGTCGCCCAGAAAACATCGTCGCCCTGAAGAAAGTGATAACAACGAAAGAAACTGACAGGATTTCGAAGATAATAGCCCTTCGTGAGATCAAAATGTTAAAACTTTTAAAACATCAAAATATTATTCTTTTAATTGATGTGTGCCGTACTGGCGCAACATTAAAAAACACTTTTGAACCCATTTACTACATGGTGTTGGAATTTTGTGAATGTGACTTAAGTGTAGTGGTGAGAAATCCTAGAATAACAATCGGCGTAGCCGAAATAAAAGGTATTTTAAAACAGATGTTGGGCGGGTTGTATTTCATACATGAGAACAACATTATGCACCGTGATTTAAAACCTGCCAACATTCTAATAACCAAAAGTGGTGTGCTAAAACTCGCCGATTTTGGTATGGCTAGACCTTTTTACGATCCTAAACCTGATAAACCAATTGTGTACTCGCCTGGTGTATGTACGAGGTGGTATCGTGCACCAGAAATACTGTTGGGTACTCGTGATTATGGCCCAGCAGTTGACATCTGGAGTGCCGGTTGTATTATGGGGGAAGTGTTTGAGAGAAAAGCCATTCTACCAGGCAACTCCGATCCAGATCAATTAACACAGATATCGAACGTGTGCGGTCCAATTACACCAGAAGTTTGGCCCGAAGTTGTCAAAACTCCGTTGTTCAAACGAGCAGTAATGCCCAGAGGTCACCCGAGAAATGTAAGTAGATAAAATGTATTTAAAAATAACTTTAAAAGAATATCACGAAATTATTGTTACGTAGTTCAAATATTTTTTTAATTTCTCTTCTATCAATTTAAAAGAATAATTTGGAAAATCCTAAACATTCGTAGTCATCCAAAATATTCTACATTATAATAAAAAAAAAATTGCTAGAGTAGATTAATAATGTTTTTTTTTTAGTTCGCAGCAAGTATACAATATGCCGCACGTATTCCTGAAGCCCTGGATCTACTCGAAAAGTTGCTGGTGCTGGATCCATCACGGCGCATCAATGCCGACGCCGCTCTGAACCACGACTTCTTCTGGACCAATCCAATGCCCTGCGAGTTGCAGGAAATGATAACGAGGCACACAAACACCGTGAATGTACAACGGCGACCTCAGCCTCAGCAGTTCGTACATAGACAAAATGCGGTTGATGACAGTACATGGGATAGAGTGTATTAATTGTGACTGTGTATAAAAAAAAATTTTTGTACACTTGTAAACTTACGTACTTTTGTGGATTAGGCCTACAGGGGACACCACATTAAAAAAAACGCACCGACTGTTCTACCGCAAGGTGGTGTGGAAACGAATTAAAAATAATGTAAACTTACTTTTTATTACTTTTCTGTTCTTGTAATAAAAGCATTATAACGTTTTAAAACTGTCTTTTTTTATTTTTCCTTAAAAATAATTGAACCCAACTTATAATAAATATTATACAAAAAGGAAAGTACTTTAAACTTTTTTTGGCAAATAGGAATTTTTTTAATATTTGACATTATTATTTAATCCCAGTTGTATTAGTTAATATTATTACTAATTTCCAAATAGGAAGAATTGTTTAATAATAACAGCTAAAAAATTCCAATTTTATCACAGGAAAATTAAAATTTATCTCCAAAATTAATTTGACATTTTGGTTATATTTTTAAACTCGTAATTTTTCGACAATGTGACCGAGAGCTATTTTGTAGAGTGTTCAATTCCGGACATTTTCTGTCTATAATATTTTTTCATATCTCTTATTGTTTAAATAACATAGCAGCACAAAGAGTGGAAAAAGGTAAGTCGAATTTGTTCGTATTAAATCCCGATTTTATTAGTTATTATTATTACTATTTTTAAAACAGGAGGAATTGTTTAATAATAACGACTAAAGAATACCAAATTTATTTCGAGAAATATTTTCAAATAAATCAGTTTACAAATAAACGCACACTTTCTAAAAAACTCGCGATAAGTTTCATTATAAATAAGAATGTCTTTGACTTTTTGGTAATTTCTTGGAAATCGTAATTTTTTCGACAATGTGACTAAAAACAATTTTGTAGAGTATTAAATTCCGCATATTTCCTGTTTATAATATTTTTTCATATCTCTTATTGTTTAATTAGTATAGCAGCGCAAAGAGTCGAAAAAAGGTAAGTCGAATTTTTTCAGTAGTAATATAATAAGTGCACGTATTATATTCGTTAAGATAATTTTATGAATGTACACAACAGTTTATTTTATTTCATATTACTGCAAGTATTAGATCATACTTGTCAGTTTGACAGTTTAAAAATACCGAGTGCGAAGCACGAGGTATTTTCTGTCAAACTGACACGATTTGTTGTTGTGCAGGAAGTTTGAGGAATTTAACCATCGGAAAATCCAAAGCACGTATTATATTCGTTAAGATAATTTTATGAATGTACACAACAGTTTATTTTATTTCACATTACTGCAAGTATTAGATCATAATAATATATAATTACAAATTAATTCTTATACAAATTTTGTTATTTACATTGTTACTATGGAAAACCATGTAGGTTGGTCCAATAGAGCATTATGATTGGTCGAAATTGCTATGAATAAAATTATCACAGTAAATCACGATTTTAGTAGTTAATATTATTACTACTTTGGAAACAGGAGGAATTGTTTAATAATAACGACTAAAGAATACAAAATTTATTTCGGGACATATTTTTAAATCAATCAGATGTTTATATCTTACAATTTAACCCACACTTTCTAAAATACTCGTGATAAGGTTTGATTATAAATAAGAATGTGTTTGACTTTTTGGTTATTTCTCGGAAATCGTCATTTTTTCGACAAAATGACTAAAAGCAATTTTGCAGAGTATTAAATTCCGCACATTTTCTGTTTATAATATTTTTTCATATCACTTATTGTTTAAATAATATAGCAGCGCAAGTGGAAAACAGGTAAGTCGATTTTTTTTAAGTCCCGCCTACAATCCAAGCAGAAAACCGAACTTTTTTTGTAACTGGACACAATTATGTTGTTTTGTTGTGTACAAAAAACTTTCAAATTTTAGTTAAACCTTTTCGTTGGAGGAAAAATTATTTGTACATACAACACCATTTTTACTACATTAATTAGCTTTGTTCAGGATTTCATATTGAAGATTATTTTTATTTAATAGTTCTATCGAAATTTTAATTAAACTCCATTAGAAATTATTAATATTAATTAATCATTTTAGATATTTCCGGTGTACAACTTCTAATAATTTATTTTTTAACAAAATCGTCAATTTTCCTAGTTCAGCATTTCAAGAAGAGAAATGGGTATAGGTATCGATGGACTGCGAAAAAATGTAGTAATAGTAATTTACACATTATTTTTCCTACCTTGAAGCAACACTCATTTAATTTTAAATTAAATCTTCAGGTAATATTTCCCTTTTTCTGAAAATGTGAATAATTTACGATGTGCTAAAGTACCTACAATTACAAGAAAAAGTAAAGCATATTAAATGATGGAGTTATTCTCAACTTTCTCAAAATAGCTATTAGAGAACAGATTACTGGGAATTCTTCTCAAGTACTTTTAAATGTCTGAAATATAATTGGAGTAATAAAAATAAATTGTCTACAATATAATTATGATAATTATATATACATTAAATAATTAATATTCACTGTAAACATCTAAATTGCAAATAAATCTTTGAAGCAATTTGTTAGTAGGAATTTTTAAACAATAATACTAGAAAATTTTCTCTTTAATTTCAAAAAAATATTCCAAAAATAACTGATAAAATCCTCTGTATATTAAAAAAAACATTTTTAATAATTTATTTACTAAACATATGGTGTTATTCTGTATCGAAAATGTTAGATAACATTCTGTTAAATCTATGGTATTTGACGTTTGAACAATATAAAACATAAGTAGAAATGCCCGAAGATCTCCCGAGAAATGTAAGTAGATAAAATGTATTTAAAATATCTAATGTGCCCAACACATAACTTTCTTATACTTCCGGATAGTGTCACAATAATTACTTTTCCTAAAGAAATTAAGTTAAATTTCTTGTAAAAATTTTGAAGGTTTCCAGCAATTTTCAAATAGTCTCTGTCGCACTTATTGCAATACGCATAAATCTGTCCTTGTCCCATTCATTATAATCGAAAAAATGTGTTTTATTTTAGATTTTTGACCTATTACTCACTTAAAAAAATCTCCCGGTATGAAATTACATTTATTTATTCATTATTATTGTTTTCGGTACCATAGAAACCAGTAAAATAAAAAAAAACTAATGGGATTCGAACCCGGGACCTTCCGTTTGGCAGCCATATAATGAGACACATGTCTACCTCGACCGTCGGATTCAACTATCAACGCGCGCTATGAGAAATATAAAGTGTTTTAAGAATATCTAGTTTTTTTGAAATTTTTTTGACGGAATTTAAAAAAAAAGTTCAAACAAAATTTGTTCAAAATTCAATTCTAAATCAATGTTAAAGAATAAAAAAATCTCATAAATTATTTATTTTTCAAGATATTCCTAAAAAACCTAAAAATGTCTTCAGGTAACTGTCACTTGTTTTGGTGCTAGATGAAAAACATTGAATGTGGCACCCACAATTTTGTTCAAACTCTTAAATATGAAATTTGAATCAAATCCGATAACTCGTTTTTGAGTTATGGTGGATACAGACCGACAGACAGACATCATGGCGAAAATGGTCAGAATGGATTCAGGGGCCCTCAAAACGTGTAAATCCATCAAAATCTCGAAGTCGAAAAAAATCACGATTACTATACTTCGTATAAGAAAGTAAAAACTGATTTATTTGAAAATATTTCTCGAAATAAATTTGGTATTCTTTAGTCATTATTATTAAACAATTTCTCCTATTTCAAAATTAGTCATATTATTAACTAATAAAATCGCTGCTATATTAATTTAATATAATTTTTATTTAATTTAATAATAAGAGATATGAAAAAATATTCTAGACAGAAAATGTCCGGAATTTAACACTCTACAAAATAGCTCTCGGTCACATTGTCGTTTCAAAATATAACCAAAATCTCAAATTAATTTTGGAGATAATTTTTAATTTTTCTGAAGTGATAAAATTGGAATTTTTTAGCTGTTATTATTAAACAATTCCTCCCATTTCGAAATTAGTAATAATATTAACTAATACAACTGGGATTAAATAAAATGTCAACTATTAAAAAATTTCCTATTTGCCAAAAAAAGTTTAAAGTACTTTTCTTTTGTATAATATTTATTATAAGTTGGGTTCAATTATTTTTAGGGAAAAATAAAAAAAGACAGTTTTAAAACGTTATAATGCTTTTTGCACGATCCGTCAAATTCGCGTATTTACTGGTAGGTTTTGTTTACAAATTACTGATCGGTAAGTAATGACATTTGAAAGTTTTGTCACTTTATTTTAAATAATTTTATAGTTGTCACCTTGACATGAACAAATTTTAATTTGGTTACTATTCTTTAATTAAACCCATAAATACGTGAATTTGACGGATTGTGCAAAAAATGTTATAAGCATGTCGAACGTTAAGGGTTTACCGTTCTCCATACTTAATATACTATTTTATTACAAGTAGGTACAGAAAAGTAAAAAAAAAGTAAATAGGTTTACATTATTTTTAATATCACTTAATTAATACATTATATCGATAAGAACACCCTAGACATATTTTCCTTACCGATATCGGTATTAAATAAAATGACACAAATACAAAAAAAAATTGAAAAATAAAAAAAGACAGTTTTAAAACTTTATAAAAGTTATAATGCTTTTTGTTACAAGTACAGAAAAGTAAAATATCTGATGTGTTCAACACATGACTTTCTTATACGATGCGATATAGTTCTAATCTTTTAAAAACGCTGAAGGGGTAGCCAATATAATTACATGCTGTCCACATCCAATATGTTATGAATATAAAATCACATTTTTTATTTTTCTAACATTATTATTATTAGATAATAGGAGTATACGGTAAAAATTTGATGTAATAATGTGTTCATAATTAGGTATATTCGTTTCCACACCACCTTGCGGTAGAACAGTCGGTGCGTTTTTTTTAATGTGGTATCCCCTGTAGGCCTAATCCACAAAAGGACGTAAGTTTACATTAGTTTTAAAATCAGCCAAGAATTTTTTTTTAAATCGCTCAATCACGGATAATAGGGTGTATTAACTGTTTTTGAAGCATATTTATATGAACCTTTGGTCTACGTAAGATCTTCCGAGGCGAAGGTGGCTGTGTGCCTCGTTATCATCTGCTGCAAATCGCAGGGCATTGGACTGGTCCAGAAGAAGTCGTGGTTCAAAGCGGCGTCGGCATTGATGCGCTGTGATGGATCTAACACCAGTAACTTGTCGAGTAGATCAAGGGCTTCTGGATTACGTGCGGCATATTGTATATTTGTTACGAGCTGAAAAAAAAAACATTATCAATCTACTCTAGCAAAATTTTTTTATTATAATGTACAATTTTTTGGGAGACTACGAATTTTTAGGATTTTCCAAATTATTCTTTTAAATTGATAGAAGAGAAATTAAAAAAATATTTGAACTACGTAACAATAATTTCGTGATATTCTTTTAAAGTTTTTTTAAATACATTTTATCTACTTACATTTCTCGGGAGACCTTCGGGCATTTCTACTCGTTTAAACAACGGAGTTTTTACAACTTCTGGCCAAACTTCGGGAGTAATTGGACCGCAAAGGTTTGATATCCTCATTATTTGATCTGGATCGGATTGGCCTGGTAGAATGGCTCTCCTCTCAAACATTTCCCCCATAATACAACCGGCACTCCACATGTCAATTGCTGGACCATAATCAGTTGCACCCAACAGTAATTCTGGTGCACGATACCACATCGTACCTACATTAGGCGAGTACACAATTGGTGGTTTATCAGGTTTAGTATTAGGATCGTCAAATGGTATAGCCATACCAAAATCGGCGAGTTTTAGAACCCCACTTTTAGTTATTAAAATGTTCGCAGGTTTTAGGTCACGGTGCATGATGTTCTGTTCATGTATGAAGTATAACCCGTCCAACATTTGTTTTATAACACCTTTGATTTCTGATACGTCGAATGTTAAATTAGAGTTTTTCACCACTGCATGTAAGTCATAATCACAAAATTCTAACACCATAAAGTAAATGGGTTTAAAAATGTTTTTTAATGTCGCGTCAGGACGGCACACTTCAATTAAATCAACAATATTTGAATGTTTAAAAAGTTTTAAAAGGTTCAATATGTGGATTTCACGAAGGGCAAACCTTTCTTTTTCTTTGGTTGTAATCACTTTTTTAAGAGCTACGACGTTTTCTGGGCAACATTTCGGGTAGGCCTTATAGACAGTACTGAAACAAAAAATTAAATGAGTATGGTAATAAATAATCATCAGGGTTGAAAAAGATAATTCACTTGTTAAAAAAACTAACTCCTATTAAATTTTTGAAAAAACAGTCAGTATAAATTTGTAGACTAAAATATTGCCTAGAACTTATTTTTTTAATTTTTTTTATATTGATAATATTAACAAAGTAATTCAAAAATTAGTTGGAAATTTTGGGTAAATTTTTCAACTTTTCATCTCCAATAGATCTCATATTGTTGCCATGTAAAATAAATTAGTGACTTTTTAAGCTAAGCCATACAATCAAAATAAAAACACGATCTCATTTGTACCAATTTTAATTTATTTCTTTCTAAAAAACGCTTTTCCACGACACCATTGAGGTAGAGTAGTAAGTAGTTAGATAGAGAAAAATTTACCGAAAAACTTTCAATTTATTTGTTGAACAACTTTTTAAATATTGACTATATTAAAAAAAAATTAAAAGAAAAGTTGTAAGAAACATTTTTCTTTACAACGTTGGACTGACGCTTTTTTTCGAAAATCTAATAATAAAGAAGTTATATCCTAAATAAAAAATTCAACACATAAGTAAGGGCTGGTTAAGGAACGCCGGGGTCTACGACTACAAAAACGCAGTTTTAATCTACAAGATTCTGCAAAAATTGGGTGTTGGGTAAAAAAAGTCTATTTGATGAAGCCTATTTTTCTCCCTATTTACTGTACTAAACTGCCGGGCAATTGAAACGTACCAAGCGAATTTTTAGGTTGAATTTAAAGTCAAATATTTTGAAAAGGAGAAAAGATATCAAGATGCTGTTTTTAGGATTCAAGAGATAATTTAAATGGAAAAACAGTAGTGCGATCAGATTTTTTTACTTCGAAGTACTTTGCTATCTACAGGGTGTGTAGGAAAGCCGTCTTTTTTTCTCAAACTTTATAACTACCTACGCAGATTCCATAAATTTTTTTTGAACATTAACGAATTACATTACGCAAGAAAATCGTTAGCACAACTATTATTATAAGAGTTATACCCAAAATTCTGTTGCGTTGCGCTTATTCGCGTTTATTACTAATTAATTTTTTTAAACTGTATATTATAAAATAAGAGGAATATCAAAATTTGAGAAATTGGTTTTTAGCTCATTAATTAGGAACTAAAAAATTGGACATAAAAAAATATTTTTTTGAGGATATTCGGTAGGTAGTTTGAGAAAAAAAAAACGACTTTCTTATATACCCTGTAGATGGTAACGTACTTCAAAGTAAAAAAATCGGGTCACACTATTGTTTTCCTAATTAAAGTATCTCCTGAATCCTGAAAATCGCATGTTGATATCTTTTCTACTTTTCAAAATATTTGACTTTAAATTTAACGTAAAAATTCGCTTGGTACGTTTCAATTGGTCAGGAGTTTATTTTAGAAATTGTAAACTAAAAAGCTAAAATGAAAATATTTCCCGAATCAAGTTAAATCTATTAATTTCCAAAAAACAGGCATTCAAATGTAGCCGTTATTATAAATGAATTACTTTAATTTTCCTAGAAAAATTATCAAGTTTTTTGAAAATATGAACTTGAAGAGAATAAGTTTAGTATACTTCGGCTTTAATTAAATATAAAAGTTCGTAAAATACACTTCTACATTTAATTTTGAATCAAAAGATTATATACAAAATGACGTCAAAGCGAACTTTCTCCGATTAATAGTTACTGAAATATAGCATTTGAACCATTCCTTAAAATTTGAAAAAAGTACCTAATTCTAGATTTTATTTCATAACTCCGTTTCTGGGCTTTGAAGGGGAAAAATGTATAAAACTTTATTTAAATTTGAGAATATAATAAACAATATATGGGCCCCAAGTGAATTATCCAACACATGCAGAGATAAAATGGCAGTAAAAAGAATCAGGAGAAAGACTTCAGATTTAGAGTAACGAATTTTAAATTTTTGAGCCTTTTTATTAATTTGCAATTATATTATGTAGTTAATATTACTAATTTTGAAACTCCTAAGAAATTAGCATAAACAGATAAACTATTAGAAAAATATCGACCTTTAGCACCCTACAAACCTTACATTGGACTTTACAAACTAAAATTATGGAAATTTGATAGTTTTTCACGTATTTTATTCAAATAATTAAACGTTATCATAAAATCTCTACTATTTTAGAAAGTATGAATTGAATTGTTAAATAAAAAACTGATTGATTTGAAAATATTTTCCGAATCAAGTTAAATATACAACATACAGTCGAGTGCCAGCTAGCCGACGGCTCACGCAATCGTTGGGCTACTTGGCTCTATTTACTCTGTACTTGTATAAAATGGGAATACAAGTTTAGCCGTTATTATTAAACAATTGCTCCTGTTTCAAAATTACTAATAATATTAACTAATACAATAGTTGAGATTTCATAAAATGGACCAAAATTTAAAATTGTTACTCTAAATCTGAAGCTTTTTCTTCTAATTCTCTTAACTGCTTTACAAACTAACACAATGGAAAATTGGTTCGTTTTTTACGTATTTCATTATCATTATCGCGAAATATCTACTATTTTAGTAAGTGTGAAATTGTAAAATAAAAAAACCGATTTGAAAATATTTCTTTTACTAAGTTATATATATTTGTGTAAACCAGGACTTGAAATTATGTGATCGAGCTAATTCTTAGTTAGAATTTAAAATAATTGAATTTCTGACGAGATTTTACTATTTTTTAAACTTTTTATTACAAACGATTACAAACTAAAAATTTCTCTTCCAGTAAAAAGCAGTTTTCTATGTACTAAACGGAACCTTTTCCCCATTGTGCATACAATTTAAAAAAATATAATTTATATAATTTAGGTACTTACCCATACGATCCTTGGCCGATCACTTTGACTTGTTCATATTTTGAAACATCCTGGCAAGGTGGAGAATTCAAAGCAGGACGTGGTGGAGGAGGCGGTGAAGATGAACGACGATTCTCCTTATTTGTAGCACCCCGAATATTGTTATTGGGTGCAGGACCGTGGTTTGTTTTGAGTTTTTTTGAACTACCTTCCATTTCGTAAACTGGTTTGTTACAACAAAAATACTAAACGTAAACTTTTGATATTTTAAAAATAATCGCTTTGATCACTGGAAAACTTGAGTTAGAACGCTAGAAAGGTGAATCTCTCTGTACTACAAAACTCGAAGTACCGCAAGGGCGCTTAGTGCAGGTCTATTTAAACCCCTGCAACCCCTCCTAATCTATGGCTATTAAAGCGCTACTATTGGTCAGCATAACGTCCATCGTCACTCCCACCAGATTTGTGACTTCGAGGATTAGAAAGTTGGGATAAGGAAAGAATACAATTTACCGGATGTGCCCTTAAAATAATTTACAATTGCTCGCTTTGTTATTAGTTAGTAAACATTTTTTTAGTAAGTTATATTATCTTTGGGATTTTTTTCAATTTCGTGACTTGTTAGAATAAATAAAATAAAATAATAATAGTTTTCACTATTTTAGAAAACAATTTGAATTACTAAACATAATTTTACTAAAACTAATTTATAGAGCATTAGGTATACAAAAAATCGTTTTTTTTTATACTTTCATATATATTTTCCGTAACAATACAGTACAAAAATGATAACATTATTGATTAGGTATAAAAAAAATTATATAGTAAAATGCGAGTTTTGTTTAACAATTTTTTAAGATTCTAATATAATTATCTTAACTTACACACTCTATCTTGGTATCCATTGTCTTGTACAGAAAATTTTGTTGGTCTGGGTTGGGAATCATGATGTCCATTGTAAGGAGGCAAATATTCATACATACATATGACTAGCTCATATTTTAACCAAACCCTAAGGCATTGATCCAAAAGATCATGGTTTAATTCGGTGTCGGAATTTGCAGGTTTTCATGGATCCAACACCAACCCTTATAAGGCACAGGCATAGGGCTGTATCCTGTATTGATCCTTCTAAAAAAAAAATAAGCAATTAGACTACAATTACAACCAAAGCAGAATAATTAAAGATGAGAGTTTTTAAGAGTAATAAACAGTCACTTTGTTAGATTTTGTAAAATAATTAATCGTACCATGCATTGGCATACGAATTTAATAATTAATTTACTTAGTAGGTACTAATTATTCAGTTTAAGGTGCTACGTCAATAAATATATTTCATAAGAAAGAGCATAAAACAATGAATAAACTGGTGAAAACCGCAACTCGATATCTCTTTTCAATGTAGAGATATGAATGAAAATTTTTTTAACCAAATTTTTGCATGGAGTCTACATACTACATACATCCTTGATGCTATCGTTGCATTTTTCAGGCATTCAAAATAGACGGCCAACATATCAAATCCTTCTTCGTTGGTAAATGGCATTTTAGAACAAAAAATCAAAAAGAAAACCAGGAAACCGACAATAAATAGTTTTTTAACAGTTATGCATTTATATTTACCATTGTTTATTTTGTTTTACATGAAAACTTACTTTCAGTGACAACTTTTGATTTGGCTTATTTTAAGGATATTTGTTATGTCTACAAATTATTTGCTCTATAAAATATAATACCCCGACTAATGGCCACATTTGCCCATACCTTTATTTTATATATGTATAGAGAAAGAAAAATGTACCCGAGTACAAGAAACTGGCACAATAAATGCAATATATGAGATTTCACATTAAAATATATTTTTCCTATATTTAATTTGTACTTGAATTCTTAATAAAATGCGTAATTTGTTTACCATATTATAATTTTTTATTATTCGTGCATTAAAACGTTTGAAATATTAAAATCAAAATATATATTTGGCTAAATTTTTTAAATTCTAAGTTAAAGTTTGGGTACCATTGCTCTATTTTATCAGTCGATCGCAAAGCGGACCAACAGAGTAGAGCCATTAAAAGCACATTTATTATAAGCTGTCTGACTACAATACAAAGGTCAACTTGGATGTTATCTCTTATTTGGAAAAACCCAAGTTTATTACAGTCTCAAAGGACGTACGGCTCTCAGAGTTCTATAGAATTCGTGGAAAAAATGTAGTTTGACAAAACAATCTAATTGTTTTACATTCCAATTTTTCTGTCGATCTTCTTTAAATATTTTATTGTTAACCCTATTCATATATTTCCATGCCTCATTACTAAATTTAGGTACATCATTTAAAAAAATTTCACCTATGGAGTGTTTGAATTTCGCTAGATAACACCAACTTTATTTTAAATGAAACAATCTGAATATAAACTTTTTGATCAATTCTAAGAATAAAATGATTATGATTGTACGTACTACAATAAATTTTGCAAAAATATTAATAATATCTTAAGAGAAAAACATTGTCTAAGATAAAATAAATGAGAAATATGAAAAAAGAAAAATTTTTGAAATGATTTTTGTAGAATTATTTTGTACAGGGTGCTTGTAATTTATTGTTAAATATCACAAATTTAGAATTTGTACACGAGGTGCGTACCTGCATAGTAGCGAAAGAAGGAGTCTGTGGAACGAAAAAAAACATATTTCATGTCTAGTAGTAAATATGTACTCATATTTTTTACGATACTGTAAATTATAAAATAGATTAGAAAGTATAAGAAAATTTATTTATTCAAGATGACAGCGTTCAAACTTAATTATATTTTAAGTCTTTTTTGTAACTATTTTAAGCTTTGTATATAAAATATTCCATTAAAAGTGAATGAATTAATATAGACAATTTATATAAATTTATTATTTTAATTAAAAAAAACACGAAGAAATCCATACATTTGAATTTGTTATTTTCTCTTTAGAGTGAATAGAATATTTTCTCACTAGAAAGAAGAAATGAAACTTTCAAGTAGAGTATGTCCGGGAAAAATGGCTGCTTTCATATATAAGAGTAACAAAACTATCTAATAAAATAAGAAACTGTCTTGTAAAAATCCAAAACTTTTAAAATATAGAGTATTCCATTTAAAATAACAAAGTTGGTGTGTGCCCTACGAAAACTGAACACTCTGTGCAGATATTTTCAAGTTATACATGTATACTAATGAAGCATAATTGATCCTGGAAATTTTTCATTAGGATTAACAGTAAAAAAGATAATTATGGAAGACTCACACACTAGGTGGACAATATTGTTATCTACTGGAGTAGTAGAAGAAAAATTATTCTATTTAGAAAATAAATTGTTACTCAATTATATTCTATTAAATAATAACAATATTTTTTTAGTTCATAAAGTTGTTTGAAATAGACATATAATTAACTCAATCTTTCCGCCTCACTCTCGTAGAGTAATTCATCTTTACCATCGAGCTTGAGTTTGACCTTGGATGGTGTCCGTTTTCTCTTTAATGGCATTTTAATTACAGTAGCTATCTATAACAATGGAGACAAGAATTTCTTTAGACACAACACCGCTCACTTATGTACATAACTGTACATCCCTAAAGTACGAACTATTTTTATATGGAGGCAGTAACAGGAAAATTATTGTAATTAGAAAATAAATTGATATTTAAAAAATTATATATATTACAACAAGAGATTAATGTCGAAGTTTCAACAGCACAAAATAGATAATAAAAACATATTGAGCATTGAAGAAACAACATTTTGGGTTCTCCAGAATATTTCAAAAACTAAAAGAGATAATCAGAATCTTCTAATCTGAAATGGCTATAAAATTCTCAAAACTTTCTTAATTTAATTTTCTTGTATTTCAAATAATAACGAAGTTACCCATAATAGAGCCTCCAATTTGAGACACACGGTATTATTTGATCTGTCAGAATTGAATCCACTTTTCTATTCAACGGCTAAACCTTACTTTATTATAGTAGCCTTTTATAAAAAATATTTCGAATAATATTTGGTCTTGAAAATTTTTCGCTAGGTTTAATAGTAAAAAATATATGAAAGAACCACCACACTGTGGACATTCCGTACTTATATACTGGAGTAGCAGAAGGAAATTATTCCAATTATTATATAAAATTAATTGATATTAAATAATCAAAATATTTTTGTAGTTCATAAAGTTGTTTAAAAATGAATACAATTTTTTCAATAATTTTCACCCCTTCATTGTTTTGGAGTTATTCATGTTTAGAGTCAGGACTCAATGTATTTGATACGTATAGTAGTACAGAACTCGAGTTGGACCTTGGACCTTGAATAGATCCGATTAGCTATTTACTAGATAAATAGTTGGTGGCAACTTCGGCTAAAAGCATTCACAATTACGAATGTTTCTAAATACCGTTATGATGCGATGTCACATTAACGTACACGTGTTGAAGCAAAATATTTAATTAGCATTCGCAACAAAAATTATTAAATATTTATGAAATATTTACTACAATTCAAAAATTGTTAGTAAATATCTAGATGTTCTAAAAAAATTGGTTTTTGGTAAAACTGGGTTAATTTGGCAAGAGAAATTATTTAAAATCGGGGAGCAAGTTTTTTTAGGCAATTTCGAGTATTTTTTTCATGAAAATTGACAAAAAAAACTTAATTAACAACTTAACCACTGAAAAGTGAAAGTATTTAGTTACCTACATCCTACATACTTTTTGTTTTTGTTCCTGGGACAGCAGCTCCATTTTTTTATACAGTTCCAAAACTTCAATTCAAGGCCAAACGTAAACAGTGCGAAATCCGTCAACTGTAGCTGCCTGCTATTCCCTTGCATAATCGGTGATGTAGTCCACGTTAGCATCCTTAATTTTGTGCGGGATTTTGTTGCAGTGTATGTGGTATAGTCCATTGAGTGATAACTGTACCTTCCAGCAGCCTCCGTAAGACATATTTCTATTAATTTGATCATATTTTCATGTTTTAGTAATAGTAATAATTGTAATTGTCCGAAGGTTGTTTGGGAAACTAAAAATAAAAATGTTTTATTAGAATTGGAAGATGATTTCGTATTGCAAAGAGCTCCTACCTCTACTTTTTCATTATACATACGTACTTTCTTTAGAGCAACAAGTTTCTTTAGACTTTAAAAGCTTTTTTAATAAATTATTTAGATCTACAAACTTTATGAAAGAATTTGATTGATTTGCAACGTTAATTTTGACTATTTTAGAAAATAAGTACCTAACTAATTTATAGATCATTAGGTGTGAAAAATATCGGTACCTCTTTTTATACATAGTTGGCCTCGGAAGGGAGTGATGATGTCGCATTTGAGATACTCTCCTTTGTGGTGCTAAATATTCGAACATACTCTGCGTATGACTAGCTAACATTTTACCCAAAGCACAGGGCATTGGATCAGTCCAAAATAAATCGTGGTTTAATGCGGTGTCAGAATCTGGACGTTTCGAAGGATCCAACACCAATAATTTATCTAATAAATCACAGGCGTAGGGGTCTTTCATATACGGCTTCAAGCGATCCTTCACCTGGAGAAAAGCAATTAAAATATTTTTAGCTCATCTAGCTATGTACCTACTAACTTTTCGTTTTTGCTCCTGCGGCAGCTCCATCTTCTTATACAGTTCCAAATTTTCAACTCCAGGCCAAACTTGAGGCGTAATAGAGCCACACAACTGCGAAATCAACGTCAACTGTTGCTGCTCGCTATTCCCTTGCATAATCGGCGATCTAGTCCACATTTCCGCCATAATACAACCGGCGCCCCACAAATCAACTGGTGGACCATAATTTCGATCACCCAAAAGTAATTCTGATGGTCGATACCATAGAGTAACCACCCGATTTGTAAACGTATTCGGTTGTCCGGTTTTACTTGTGCTAAACGCTCTGGCCAATCCAAAATCGGCGAGTTTTTACTTTCTTATATAATAAGAAAGTATAGTAATCGTGATTTTTTTCGACTTCGAGATTTTGATGGATTTACACGTTTTGAGGGCCCCTGAATCCATTTTGACCATTTCCCCATGATGTCTGTCTGTGTGTCTGTCTGTATCCACGATAACTCAAAAACGACTTATCGGTTTTGATTCAAATTTCATATTTAAGAGTTTGAACAAAATTGTGGGTGTCACATTAAATCTTTTTCATCTAGCACCAACACAAGTGGTACTTACCTGAAGACATTTTTAGGTTTTTTAGGAATATCTTGAAAAATAAACTATTTACGAGATTTTTTTATTTTTTAACATTGATTTAGAATTAAACTTTGAACAAATTTTGTTAGAAACTTTTTTTGAAATTCCATCAAAAATTTTTATTTTTATAGTGGCGCCATCTATCTCTGATTTATAAAAGTGCATTATTTACATTACAGAAATCTATACCGTTGAGGAAATCGATTGTAGCAATATTATTTGAAAAGATCGACGGCTACGTTTTTATGCTTTAAAAAAATTTTAAATTAATATTTTTCAATAAAAATCGATGAAAATAATGTAGTTTTTGATATCATTTGACGCGCAATAAGTTTCTCATTCCACTGATAAAAAAATATTTTCTCTAGGCCGAATTGGCGAGCAAGAATTCACCACAATAATAGGAAATCCTTATGTTCAGGTTTGAAAACGGGCACCCGGTATATAATATTGTAATACAATTAAATATTATTGAAAAAACGGCGCAAAATAGAAAACTATCGTGGGGCGAAGCCCGCGGGGGACAGTTAGTAATAAATAAATGAATAAATGTGATTTTATATTAATAACGTATTGAATGTCGACTGCATATGATTATTGGCTACCCCTTCAGTATTTTCAAAATATTAAAACTGTATCATGGCAATGTATAAGAAAGTCATGTGTTGGACACATAAGATATTTTGTTATTAGAACGTTAGCAGCCTTCATATCTCTGTGCAGGATTTTGTTGCTGTGTATGTAGTATAGTTCATTTAGAAGCTGTTGTACAACTTTCTTAATTTTGCCTAAACTGAATTTTACGTTACCGTTGAACAATAGCCCAGCCAAATCATGTTCGCAGAAGTCAAACACCAAATAAAATGTTGTGGTGTTATGGGAAACTAAAATATCTGATGTGCAAAACACATGACTTTCTTATACGGATAGTATCACAATAATTACTTTTCCTAAAGAAATTAAGATAAATTTCTTGTAAAAATTTTGAGGGTTTCCAGCAATTTTCAAATAGTCTCTGTCGCACTTATTTATTCATTATTATTGTTTTCGGTACCACAGAAACCAGTAAAATAAAAAAAAAACTAATGGTCCGTCCTTCTGGGATTCGAACCCGGGACCTTCTGTTTGGCAGCCATATAATGAGACACATGGTCTATCTCGACCGTCGGATTCAACTATCAACGCGCTCTATGAGAAATATAAAGTGTTTTAAGAATATCTAATTTTTTTGACGGAATTTCAAAAAAAAGTTCAAACAAAATTTGTTCAAAATTCAATTCTAAATCAATGTTAAAGAATAAAAAAATCTCATAAATTGTTTATTTTTCAAGATATTCCTAAAAAACCTAAAAATGTCTTCAGGTAACTGTCACTTGTTTTGGTGCTAGATGAAAAACATTGAATGTGGCACCCACAATTTTGTTCAAACTCTTAAATATGAAATTTGAATCAAATCCGATAAGTCGTTTTTGAGTTATGATGGGTACAGACAGACAGACATCATGGCGAAAATGGCCAAAATGGATTCAGAGGCCCTCAAAACGTGTAAATCCATCAAAATCTCGAAGTAGAAAAAAATCACGATTAGAATACTTCCTTATACTTCGTATAAGAAAGTAAAAAAAGTCGGATTAGACTCGGAAAATGAACTTGTATTACAAGGGGCTCCTACCTCTTCTTTTTCATTATCCATAAGTACTTTCTTCATGGCAACAAATTTCTTTGGATTACTCATATCTCTGGCTTTAAAAACTTCCCTATAAAAATTATTTATATCAACAAACTTAATTTGATAGATTTGTAAGCTTACCCAAAAGTACCCTGTCCAATTTTTGTCACTTTTTCGTATTTACAAGATTCGTCACAGAGGAAAATTAAATTCTTCAATATATTTTTCTTTTTCACGCATATTCATCATGAAATGTGTGAGGGAACCACTGGGTGATTACCTTCACGGGAACTGTTATTATTCTGCATTTTTTCAGTTATACTTTAGGAGAGTTTAGCAATTTATTCCATAATTTTGTAAGTAAAAAACGTCACAAAATAAGAAAATTTTCCTTCTGTCAGTGTCAGTCTGTTACTTTGTTTCGCCGTTAACTTCACGCAGGTGCATTGCCAACTCTACATTCAATATCACTAGGAAACTATTGACGTAGAAATAAATAGAGAACCAAAAATTTAATATTTTTTTCAAAATAACAATCGCGGTTTATATCTTACTTTTGTCGCCTGTTTTATGCTTTTCATGTTGTTTAAATTATGTTTAGTAATTAAATTATCAAAAATGTTTTTTTTAAATATACAGAGGATTTTATCAGTTATTTTTCTAATATTTTTTTAAAATTAAAGAGAACATTTGCTAGCATTATTGTTTAAAAATTTTTACTAACAAATTGCTTAAAAGATTTATTTGCAATTTAGATGTTTACAGTGAATATTAATTAGTTAATGTATATATAATTATATTGTAAATATTTTTTTTCTCCAATTATATTTAAGACATTTAAAAGTACTTGGGAAGAATTCCCAGTAATCTGTTCTCTAATAGCTATTTTGAGAAACTTGTCAATAACTGCAACATTTATTGCACTTTTTCTTGTAAATGCAGGTACTTAGCACATCGTAAATTATTCATACATTGTCATTAAAAGGGAAACATTATCTAAAGATTTAATTTCAAATTAAATGAGTGTAGCTTCAAGGTAGGAAAATTAATGTGTACATTAAGTACTACAGTTTTTCGCAGTCCATCGATACCCATTTCTCTTGTTGGAATACTGAACTAGGAAAATTGATGGTTTTGTTAAAAAATAAATTATTAGAAGTTATACACCGGAAATATCTAAAATGATTAATATTAATAATTTCCATTGGACTTTAATTAAAATTATATGCTTCATAAGTGTGGATAAAAGTCCAATTGTAAGGCGGTTGTGGATAAAATAATTTTATATTCGTATTCAGAGAGCTTATTATTATTTATCAGTATAAAAAATTTCAATTCAATCGGTGATATGTCCGGTATTGTAAAGTCGTACCAAAAATATTTTTTGTCATGAAATGCTTGACCACGCAACCATGAAAACAATCATTTCTTCAATTAAAGTGTTAAAAATTATTGTTTTGGCAATAACTCTGAAACGAACGAAGATATCGAATTGCAGTTTTTACGTTTTTTCTTACAAATTTAATCTACTTTCCGATTATGATATCATAATTATACCGTGTAATTTAAGTTTTCGGGAGAAATTTAGAATTTTAATATTTATTTTTCCCTTACGTGGAAATGCGGGACTTAAAAATAATTTCCAGAATTTTACTCATGGCCACTTTAGTATTGACATTTTTTTCCTGAATTTCTATGCCTAGTAGTTTCCGAGATATGGCCGGTGACGACCCTAATGAATCAGCCTGTATATTATATTACCTGTTATACATATAGTCATTTTTGATTTTCCGTTATTGATATGAAATTATTATACATTAATTGGATAAATCTTGGGTCAAGTAGGTAATTTACGAAATTTTATGATTCCAACACTAATTTATTAATCATGGAGGAAAATAATTAAGCAAAGTTAATTTATAATAATTATTACAATAGAAAGAATGGTGTGGGTATTTATACAACAATATTATTTAGGCAGCGGATCGAATCCCGGTGTCTTTTGGATTTCAGTTATGTTGTCTAAGGGATCCAAAAATCACTGTCACAGATTTAAGCAGCAATATTTATTCAACTAGTTTTTTTTTACACAATTTTGTTTTAGAAAGGAAACTTTTAATCAAAACAACTTAGATAGAAGAGGATGGAATGATGATTAGCATGCACGTGCAATGATGTACCTACAAGTCCTGATGCACTTGCTCGCGAAACGTATAAAATTTTATTGTGTGCTAATTAATATTTAACCATAAAAAATTAAGATCCGGTTATTTTTTACATATTATTAGGTACTGTTATTTATATTTTCATCTATAATTTATTCCTTTTGTGGAGGTTTAAGGTTAAGCAACAAATTACAGGATCTTGTACGTCCTTTTATTGGAATGAAAATTTCGAAAAGAAATAGTTTAATGGATAGAATTTGGTGTGTGTAATAGTAGTTTATGCAACAAGGTAGGAATTAAGAGATTCTGACGAGTGTAAAAATTGGGCCCGAGCGAAGCGAAAACAAACGACGATCGCTAGATTTTGACTTCACCATCGAGGGTTTGTCAAAAAAAGAGCTCGACGATGTGCGGTCAGATTTTCAATATCTCTTATGGTTTAAAAGTTACCCTATAAAAACATCGAATTTTGCCCACCTTGTACACTGTGTCCCAAATTGCTTGTAATTGCAGGGTATCTCTGTAATTTGTAAAGATAGAACTTTGCGGTTTTCGCGAACCTGTGCCACTTTTTCGTTAAACTTTTAATGCCGCAAACAGAACTAAGCTAACTTGTTTTGTTTCTGAGATACAGGGTGAAAACGAAAATTTTCACTTTCTAGGGTGCTGTGATATCTCACACACCGTATAAGCTAGAAAAAAAGTAAAAACTGTTCTAGATAGATATTTTTACGTAGAATCCAGTGGCGTACTCGAAAAAAAATTGATTTGCATCGTTTAAGAGATATGACCCAAATTAGGTCTTTTTTAATTGTAACACCCTGTATTTTTTAGTCTCATTAAATTTGTCTATTTTTTCTCATTAAAATGATGTAAGCAGTAGGCACTTTTAAATTTAATAAATGCCCTAAAACAGCAAAAAATCCAATTATAAGTCAAAAAAATTTAGTTGGCCTTGAAAATCGGGGATAAAGAAATGTTTACAAGCAACAAGAGACACTATATTACATAAAAAAAATAAGAACGTAAAATATTTTGTTAAGTTTGATTGTTTATTTATATGACCGTTAAAAAATGTATTTCGCTTTTTGTTTCTTTTTTACTAAGATAAAATAAAAATAATATTAATGTTAAGAGTTTTTCATTTAATATAGTGTCTCATGTTGCTTGTAAACATTTCTTTATCCCCGATTTTCAAGGCCAACTAAATTTTTTGGACTTATAATTGGGTTTTTTGCTGTTTTAACACATTTATTAAATTTGAAAGTGCCTACTGTTTACATTATTTTAATGAGAAAAAATAGACAAATTTAATGAGACTAAATAATACAGGATGTTCCATTTAAAAAAGACCTAGTTTTGGTCTTATCTCTTAAACGATGCAAATCAATTTTTTTTTCGAGTACGCCACTGGATTCTACGTAAAAATATCTATCTAGAACAGTTTTTACTTTTTTTCTAGCTTATACGGTGTGTGAGATATCACAGCACCCTAGAAAGTGAAAATTTTCGTTTTCACCCTGTATCTCAGAAACAAAACAAGTTAGCTTAGTTCTGTTTGCGGCATTAAAAGTTTAACGAAAAAGTGGCACAGGTTCGCGAAAACCGCAAAGTTCTATCTTTACAAGTTACAGAGATACCCTGCAATTACAAGCAATTTGGGACACAGTGTACAGTCAGTAAGGATTTTTTTTCAATTTCCTCAAATTATTTTCAAGCTGCTTCAGATATCTTCAGGTTACCTCCAGATTATTGAAATACACTACCAATAAAAGAACGGTAATAGGTGATGAAAAATAGATGGCATTGACAAAAAAAACCTTGAATAAAATTCTTTTCGTTTTCGAACTAAAATTAATTGAAAATTTGGTCAAAATTTCCAGTGCGTTACTGGGTTAAAGGTAACTACATAATTCAAATAGTAATTATTTTGGTTGTTTAGTAACAAGAATAAAAGGTAGATGTGATTTTTTCTGTCACACAATTCAAATTGTCACCGTATAATTGTCAGTTTTGAATTTTGAATTTCCATATTTATTCTAAATGGTTTACACAAATTCCGAATTGACCGATATGGTGTTAATGTATGGGAGAGCACTGGGAAATGCTCGCAGCGTCTCTACAGACACTACAGAGAATTTCCTAGACGAGTAGTACCCGACCGTCATACATTTACTACCACTGTGCAGCAACTCAGAGACAACGGTGAATATCGTCCCCAAACTAGATATAGAGGCCGACAGAGAACTGCAAGGGTATTAGATGCTGAACCTGATATATTAAATACTGTGGAAGAAAACCCCGGAATTAGCGTAAGAAAACTGTCGTACAGAATTGGTGTTTCCCCATTTATTGTTTGGAGAACATTAAAAGAACAGGGCCTTCATCCCTACCATTTGCAGCGTGTACAAGCACTCAAAGAAGAAGATCTACCCCGAAGGATCAGGTTTTGTGGATGGATATTGCAAAAAAATGATCAAGATCCACAGTTTGTTGAAAATTTGTTGTCAACAGATGAGGCAACCTTCATAAGAGATAGAGTCTTTAATTCCCATAATTCTCATTGTTGTTCGGCAATTTGAACATTGTTTATAAATAAATTATTATGTATTTCACTATGTTTTTATTGGATGCTTGAACCATAATTTAAAATCTACCTCTCAGAATTGACTGGAATTGACTTTCGACTTGTCAGTTCTGACTTTAATGGTTACTATGGCTATTTATTCAAAATGATTTAATTTTAGTTACCATGGCTTTTTATTGAAATCGAACGCAATCAGTTTTACGTGTATTTTCATCAGTGGCGTTCTGGTTTTATAAGTAAGGGATCAGAGCTTATTTTTTCTTATCGTAAAAAAAATAAAAGGGTCCATTCGCCTCCTTAAAAGTCCCAGAGACTCCGTTTCACTTTTGGTAGTGTATTTCAAAAACACCCTGTTAGATTTGGTTGAGTTTTCAGATTTCAAAAGATTACCTCTATATTTCTTAAAATTACCGCCGAATTGCTAGATTTCCTCAGATAATTTCCAGATTTCTGCAGATTATTTAGATTTTCCCAGATTATCTCTAGATTACCTCAAATTCTCAAATTACTTCTAAACTGCTTCAGATATCTTCAGATTACCTTCGGATTATTGAGATTTTTTCATATTATTATCAGATTTCCACACGCTGAGCATTAGGTACATGAAAAGATTACACCAGCCATCCATTTGATGAAATTGTAACACATTTCAGAAAGAGCATAAAACGTTTTATGAACTGCACAAAAATCTTGTGCTGATAGTGAAGACAACACGTATTACACTATAAACGGACATCTTTTTCACGATATGCACCATTTCACCAAGTGAGCACGACATACCTATAGATTTACCAAGATTATCATCAGATTTCCTCGGATTACTTCGAGATTTCATTAGATTACCTCCGAATGACTTTAGATTTTATCCAGATTATTTAGCTTTCCAAATAGTATACCTGAATTTATTTATTTATTTGCAGTTTACCGCTCGTCGATATTTTTTATAATTTGCTGATATTATTTCTCAGGTTAACTAAGGCATACAAGCAAATCAAGGAGTTTGCAGGGACAATTCCGTATTTTCTGTTGAGCGAATGGTCATTTACAACTGACAGTACCGAAGCTTTATGGGCAAAACTTAGTACAGAGGATAAGAACATATTTCGTTTTGATATGTCTGCTGTTAAATGGAATGAAGCTTTCGATAGTACTGTTAGAGGTGTCCGGTTATATAACATAAAGGATCCTATGGATACGATTCCACAGGCTAGAAGAAAAATGTATATGTTCCAGATGATTCATTATAGTTTTATTGGATTCTTTATAATTTTGTTTTATCAGCTTTGTATAAAATAGTATATTATAAAACTAGTTTTGTAAAACTTATATTAAGATACGAGTCCAGGTTTGGAGCACGACTGCCATAGGCAGGAGTGCCTGTAAAGGACGAGTGCTCCTAAGTTTTACAAAACGAGTTTTTTATACTATTTTTTCTAATTTGCATATTAAATACATTTTTTTTACAAATAAAATCAATTTAGGGAATTTTGTGACAGTTGGTGACACTTTTATTTCAAAGTTGATATTAACAGGTAACTTTCAAATTTGAATCAAGTAGATACATAATTGTCATTTTTCGCGAAATGAATTCAGAAATTTCCTGCACTCCGCCAGAAATAGGTACGGCAAATTACAGAAAATTCCACGGTTAATTTGCTGCCGATAAAATCTCATGATAAATACGAAAAACAATAAAAAACAGTAACGTCAAATTCACACTGATATTTGACATTTCGTTCAATATATGTTACCAACCGAAAAAAAGTTTCTAGATTTGGGGGGGGAGGTTCGTAATGGATATTAACACACTCAAAACGAGTGCTGTAATAGCTTTGTTACGTCATCAAATTAGACAAAAAAAAGTGTTTTGAGGTGTTTGATAGAGAAATATATTTTCAATAATCCGAATTGTTAAAAAGCAATTATGCATAATTTTGGTTTTAAAAATATCTACAGACCTACAGAAAAAAAGTCTCTTAAAATAAAATTATCAAGCAAGGAATTTTGATTCAAATTTTTTTCTTTTCAATTCATGATGTCTTATCAATTAATTAATACCTAATCCAGGGGGACTCCGACCATGACCCGGCCGAGTTTTAACCGTAGGTAACTATTTTAAAAATGGCAGTGGATCGAATCCCGGCAGCCGGGTTCTGTAAATATCAACTTAAATCCCGGCAGCCGGGATCCAATGATAACAGCTTCAAATTCCGGCAGTTTAAAAGTAAACTGCAAAATATTTGGTATAGTAGGTACACCTATTAATATGATAATGTATGCATAATTAAGTAGATATACAGTGTGTCCCCGGATCGACGTATGAATAGGTGTAAATGACAATTTTTTTTTCGAGTTTAGCATTCATCTTGTGGGTATAAACTAATTTGTGCCATAATTTTAGTTTCGATAAATCAAACATGCTTTGGATATTTAAATACCTACTCCAACCACTCCAAAAATACTGTCAGACCATCCACTTACAGGATCTTCAAAAGTAGCCATAACTAACAGAAATACATTATTAATATCTGCATTGTCTCAATACATCAATCATACTTATTGATGGTCGTACTACAGCAATTGGTAAAGTTTTCGCTTTCGCTTTGCTGTAACAGTAGGTATTGGGCCAAGTCGTTAATAATCTGCGCAGGAAGAAATTTGTTACAGTAAATATCGAGAAACTGTACATTTAATTACTTAGGAGTAATAGTTTCCAGTATTCCATCATCGTCAATCATATCTACTAAGGCGATGAGCTTTTCAGCACTTATAGAGGTGTCATAGATTTTTTCCTCAATGAAACTTTGATTGGAGTTGCTATAAGCAGTGGAAACGTATACAAAGCCCTAAAAATAAATTTAAAGATTGTGTTGTGGATAAATAATTATATAAACGTACCTTTAGGTTATGTATTTCTTGAGCTATGTCTAGCAGGGTCATAGAAGCTCTTACATTCATATTTGTAGCAATTCTAATTGTTTCATTAAACTTAACAGTAGCTGCAATGTGGAATATGCAAGATACTTCGTTGATTAGCGTTTGCTTGTCTTTGGCACCCAAACCTAGTCCTGGTTTTAGGAGGTCGCCATTAACTAGGACTATTTTGTCCCTGATATTGGGGTGCTTAGTTTTTGTAATTTGAAATAACTGGGGAAAAATGAATTATGTTAAAGCAAATTATATCTTCACAGGCAAGAACTTATCAAATGAGCCTATAATTTAAGAGTAGTAACAACTGTATAATGATAGAAAACCTAATAGTAGAAGATGGAACGAACATTTTAAAGACTATGTGAGGAATTTAAGAGTAACAAGTTTAAGATAGAACAGGAATGGAAATCATACGGTATTACAAAGATACTGCAATCTACTGGTAACTAAAACCAACAGGGAATCTATTCTAGACATCTAACCCACCCGAATTTGGCCCCATTTACAAAATTTTATTCATAAATCCAACAACTATTGCTCTTAGTTTGGTCTTTTTTACGTAAAAGTGAAGATAATATTAGAATGTCTATAGATGAAACTAAATTTATTTTTTGACTCATTCTATTAGAATCTACATGATCTGTCTCTACATACCTCTACTTGAAGAAGTCTCTCCAATCGTTCCGCAGAAGTTTTTCCTTTTTTCTCCCTAATCATCACGTAGACTGTTTTAATATCTGAACCACTTCTCAAGAGTTTTTCCAAAACAATTTTCCCCAAAAATCCGGTGACGCCAGTTATAAAAATTGACTGACCCGTAAAATACTCTTGAATTGGTTGTCTTTTGGATTTCAGTCATGTTGTCTAGTCTAAGGGATTCAAAAATCACTGTCTCAGATTTAAGCAGCAATATTTGTTCAACTAGTTTTTCTTGCACAATTTTGTTTTATAAAGGTAACTTTTAATCAAAACAACTTAGATGGAAGAGGATGGAATGATGATTAGCATGCACGTGCAATGATGTATCTACAAGTCCTGATGCAATTGCTCGCGAAACGCATAAATTTTTATTGTGTGCTAATTAATATTTAACCATAAAAAATTAAGATCCGGTTATTTTTTACATACATATCATTAAGTATTGTTATTTATATTTTTATCAATAATTTATTCCTTTTATGCAGGTTTAAGGTTAAACAACAAATTACAGGAGCTTTTACGTCCTTTTATTGGAATTATCCCAAAATATTTCTAAAAAATCATATCAGTAGAAAATAGTTATTTATGATACAAGTTGTTAAAAGTAAGAATTCATTTAGAGAGTGGGGAAGATTGTGGAGCGAGTGGAGCAACTCCACGAACAAAATAAAATCACTTTTAACACGTAAATCATACACTATTTTTTCGACAAACATAGTAAAAAGCATTGAAAATCTTATTGAAGGTTCCAAAATTCCTAAACAAAAAAAGTATCTGATGTGTTCAACACATGACTTTCTTATACGATGCGATATAGTACCACAATCACTTTTCCTAAAAAAAAAAGAAATTAAGTTAAATTTCTTGTAAAAATCGTGTTTAAATTTTGAGCGTTAACAGCAATTTTCAAATAGTATAGGGCATTTAGACTTTGCTGGGAAATGATTTCGAGACGAATTTGGCCTCCGATTTTCGAAAGTGTATACGTATACGAGCCGGAAAACGCGTTTTGCACAATTCTACCCGGGCGCGTATACTTGAAATAGGCGAGAAACTCCCTGGGAGTTTTTAAGCAATCCCAAGTCTTTCATGTATCCAAAGTTGTCCGAATCGTGTGAGAATCTTTCTCTCCTGCTTTGGGGCAGGCGAGAAAACTCGCCTGTTGCATACGCATGCATAGTTCATAGCCTCTTTTATTAGTTTATTGCGTAAGAAGTAATTAAGAAGCAATTTATAATACATATGAGGTTTCAACTCACCCATGTGAGAAACTCGCCTATTTCAAGAATAAGCGCCGGCGGTGGTCCAACGCCGCCATCTTTTTTTTAAAGATTGTTTTAAATTTTCGCACATAATCACGTATTTCCGATTTTACAAGAAAATGTTTCAATAAAATTTATTTGCAAATTGAATTCTCTACAAAATTGCACTGATGACTTTTTTCACTAATTGAAATTGTTTACAAGTTACAGTACAATTTGTTTTAAAAATAGGAGGTTATTATTTTTTTCTACGAAAATGCAAAATGACGTTTTTTCTGACAAGATAATCGAACTTGAAAGTAGGCTTTTGAAAAACTAGTACGGAAAATAAGTGCGGAAAATTTTTTCCGTACGCATTTTTTAAACTTTCCGCACGCAAACAAAAACATAAAGAAGTACTTACATTTATTTAATATATAACAACCGGAGGAGTGCACATTAGTTCATCGCTTTCGCTTTAGTTTTGAAACTCCATGTTTATATTCACGTAATTTGATCTCAGAATCAAAATTATTTCGATGACAGGACACAATTTATAAATTGTCAACAGCTATGAGCTTTCAGTTCTATGACAACAAACTCACTTGATGTTTTTTTTAATTAGAAAAAAATGTACAAATAATTTAATTTTTTACGAATTCCGCGTTTTCGTAGAAAAAATCGTATGTAACACGCTTGCGGAAATGGCCCATGACAATACTAGTATTGTCATGATGCGGTTTCCGCACTTGTATTACAATATACTATACAGGGTGTGTCACGACGAGTTGACAGTAGACATAACTCTATTACTACACACAATTTGATTCTAAAAATTGGTACACACCCATTATACAATGTGCTCTATTTAATAAAAATATTTCCATCTTTCTGGTACTTCCGGTTATACCGGAAGTAGACACAAACTTTGTTATTTTAAATGGAACACTCTGTATATTTTTGAATTATTAGATACTACACTTCATTTTAGACATAAAAGTATTAAGGTTGTATGGTCCTAACATTAACGGTATTATAATTATTTACACTTTTTCATTTTTTTTTATAAAAACATAGATGTAAATAAAAATTCAAATCTTGACAATGACACGTTTTTTCCGAAAAATTTTTCTTGTGTTTGAGGTAGGAATATACAAAAAATAGCTGATGAGTTTTGGAAAACTTGCTTTATACAGGGTGTTGGTAGTTGTCCGTTCATTTTTAAAAACTTTAATCAATTATAACTTAATTTTTTTAAATGGAACACCCTATATATTTCTACATTTTTGAATTCTACACTTAATTCGAGACATAAAAGTATTAAGGTTGTAAGGTCTTAAAATTAACGGTATTATAATTAATTACGTTTTTTAAAAATTAACGGTCAATTACAAGCACCCTGTATAAAATAAGTTTTTTAAAACCATATTACCATGTTTCTTGTACATTTCTGCGTCCACTAAAATTTGGTGTGTTTTTTGAAAGAACGTCTCATTAGTAAAATATGGAAATGTTTGACTCTAAGTTTTCGTACGAAAATATCTGATGTGCCCAACACATGACTTTCTTATACGGATAGTATCACAGTAATTACTTTTCCTAAAGACATTAAGTTAAATTTCTTGTAAAAATTTTGAGGGTTTCCAGCAATTTTCAAATAGTCTCTGTCGCACTTATTGCAATACGCATAAATCTGTCCTTGTCCCACTCATTACTACCAGATTTTAGGACAAATAAATAACAGAATACTTATCAAAATTCCACAGTGCGAAAAATGCTTGATATCTTTGAATTTGCTGTAGCTAAACTTTGAAGATTTATAAAATACTTCTCAGTTTTGGTCAACGTTTCACTCAAACAAACTGTACAGTGCACAATAATCCTTCTCATCAAAATATTTCGATCTTTTGCCTTTGACAATTGTTTGACTAACAATCTCTTCTTCTTCTTCGTACTTGGATTGCAAAGCAATGTCAAGTTTTTGGTGTTTGGCGATATAGCCACTCTCACCAGGATTGGATGAATTGGATTAATTGGTTTTCACTTTTTAAATTTTTATAACTTTATTCGAGCTCTTCGTGTGTTTAATGCAAATAGAATCTTTAGTATAAAAACAAATAGATTTCTGTAATGTGAACAACAGCCACTCAGAGATAGATGGCAACACTATATAAATATATAAATAATTTATAATTATTAAAAAACGGCGCAAAATAAAACACTTTTGTTACTTTGTCGACACGTCTAAAAATTGAAAGAGCATTCACAAAAAATTTGGCGTCGATATCTTTAATGTAGATTTGCATGCATAATACAATTTCACGACTTTATTGTATATATTAGAAAAAATTTTAATCGAGTTGCCATGATATCCAAAACATAAAACCGTAGCCGTTGTAGCCGTCGATCTTTTCAAATAGTAATGTTACAATCGATTTCCTCAACGGTATAGATTTCTGTATGTAAACAACATGTACTTTGTAAATCAGAGATAGATGGCGCCACTATATAAATAAAATTTTTTGACGGAATTTCAAAAAAAGTTTCAAACAAAATTTGTTCAAAATTTAATTCTAAATCAATGTTAAAGAATAAAAAAATGTCGTAAATTGTTTATTTTTCAAGATATTCCTAAAAAACCTAAAAATGTCTTCAGGGAAGTACCACTTGTGTTGGTGCTAGATGAAAAAGATTTAATGTGGCACCCACAATTTTGTTCAAACTCTTAAATATGAAATTTGAATCAAATCCGTTAAGTCGTTTTTGAGTTATCGTGGATACAGACAGACACACAGACAGACACACAGACACACAGACACACAGACAGACATCATGGCGAAAATGGTCAAAATGGATTCAGGGGCCCTCAAAACGTGTAAATCCATCAAAATCTCGAAGTCGAAAAAAATCACGATTACAATACTTTCTTATACGTAGTATAAAAATTGGAAGAAACATACATAATTACTTAATAGGGACTTTGCATGATTTTCAAAATATTTTTTTTTGAAAAGCTGATACCAAATTATCACTATCGATATTTTTTAAAAAAAATTTTGGTCCGTACTTTCCAAGTAAATAAATAAAAAGTATTGTAAAATTTGAAATTTTCACGCATTGCCCGGAAACGCCCGAATCGGCCCAAAAGACTGCTGACGTCACGAATCTAGTTCCACAGTGCAGCACGTCGAATTTTGACTTATTTCGAAAAATGTCAAACGCATAAAAAATATCTAGACATGCCAATGTCAACTAGATTCGTGACGTCACACAGGACTCTCCGATCTCAAAGCGTTTTCGGGCGGCAATAATAAATTTGAATTACGGTCAATTTATAATCGTTTTTTTATGTACAAATATTGAGTAAAAAAAATTATTTTTGCTGTAGACTATTATTAATATAGTCGTTTTACATTTCTAACAGAAAAAAACGGGATTTTAAAAAATGCAACATCCCTATTAAAATAAATAAAATACCTAAATAAATAAAAATAAAAAATATTAAACTAAAGCTCGATTGATCCACTTCCAGATATCCATTAGATAATTATCTATAACTTAGAATGTAAATTTTATTATCATTATTTATATTATCTAAGTTACATTCTAAGTTCCAGATAACTACCTAATAGATATCTGAAGGTGGAACAACCGGGCCTTAATATAATAAAAACAAATTTTAGTGGACGTAGAAATGTACAAGAAACATAGTAATATGGTTTTGAAAAACTTATATATCTACAGGGTGCTTATGGTTGATCGTTAATTTTTAAAAACCTTGAAAGTTGGAAAAAACGTAATTAATTATATAACCGTTAATTTTAAGACTTTACAACCTTAATACTTTTATGTCTAGAATTAAGTGTAAAATTCGAAAATGTGGAAATATATAGGGTGTTCCATTTAAAAAAATAAAGTTATCATTGATCAAAGTTTTTAAAAATGAACGGACAACCACCATCACCTTGTATAAAGCAAGTTTTCCAAAACTATATCAGCTTATTGCTTGTATATTTCTACTTCAAACGTAAGAAAAAAACTTTGGAAAAAATGTGTCATTGTCAAGATCCGAATTTTTATTTATATCTATGTTTTTGTAAAAAAAAAATGAAAAAGTGTAAATAATTGTAATACCGTTAATGTTAGAACCATACAACCTTAATACTTTTATGTCTAAAATGAAGTGTAGAATCTAAAAATTCAAAAATATACAGGGTGTTCCATTTAAAATAACAAAGTTTGTGTCTTCCGGTATAACCGGAAGTACCAGAAAGGTGGCAATATTTTCGTTAAATAGAGCACATTGTATAATGGGCGTGTACCAATTTTTAGAACCAAATTGTGTTTAGTAATAGAGTTATGTCTATATACAGGGTGATCAGTAATTGGCGCACTCCGAATACAGGGCGTTATAGAGCACATTAAAACTAAGGATAATCTGCAAAGAAAAATTAAATCTGATAGTTAGTTTCCGAGTTATAGAGTTTCCCTCATCCAAGTTACAAGCTAATTATTTTCGTAACCAAGACAAAAATGAGTGAACAATTCATGCTACTATAATATCTGGATAAAATACAACATGATTTGTTCAATTTTTTTCACAAAACCTCTAATAATGTTTAAATTTAATAAAATACCTAAATTTGAGAGAAATTGGCAAATTGGCAACCTCTCAAGCTCCCCTTAGGATAAACTTAAATAACCTTCTATTGCCATGAAAATATTAAGAATGAATTTCAATTGTTGTTTCGGTTTTTTAATAAAATTGACAGTACTAAATTAGTTTGACAACTTCTCGCATCACAAAATATTGAACGTTTTTCTTTTTTTTTCTCGTCGAACCTATTCACATGTTCAATGCAGTGTTGCCACTTTTATTTTCACAAAAGTGGTCATATCTTTGTAAAGAAACGACTTACAGCACTGCGGTAAAAAATATCTGATGTGTCCAGCACATGACTTTCTTATACAATATACGAATAAGGTTTGGATCTTTGGAAAGTATTGTACTTAAGCCGTTGTCAATATGTAATCATATTTTAACAAATTTATTTAGTTATTGTTTCAAAATTACAAAAATTGTTTAAATAAAAAAAAAATTTCGTACTTTTTCTTTTAAAGCCCCTTTGCTTTATTCCCATTTGGCGATCCAAGGAAATCACTAATTATTTACACATAATTGCATAAATAAGTCAATCATTGAGAAGTTTAGTAAGAAATATTTAATTACACACAAGTTGCGATTAACTACTAAAGAAATTACAATAATGCGTGTTATCGCGAAATAATTAATCAATAATTAAATGGAAGTACCGAACAAAACTTTAGCACACGTACTTTATCGAAACAAAACTAAAAAGAAGAGAAATCTATGGAATCGAACCAGCACCGTGTGGATTACTAGGCAGATTCTCTACCCACTGCCCACGGCGGCTTGTGCTAGAAGTGCTATTTGTTCTGGATAAGAAGAGTACACGGAATACTTTGCTGCTATTAGCTACTCCTATTAACTGTACATATTACAATATGACACAAAAAACACAAATCAACGACCGCGTAACAACCGGTGGTAGTTTCGCCACCACAATGCTGCCGTAGCCGTCGATCTTTTCAAATAATAATATTGCTACAGTCGATTTCCTCAACGGTATAGATTTCTGTAATTTATATAAAGTACCTTTGTAACTGAGTGATAGATGGCGCTACTATATGAAAAATAATTAAAAAAATTTGATGGAATTTCAAAAAAAAATTCAAACAAAATTTGTTCAAAATTTAATTCTAAATCAATGTCTAAGAATAAAACATTGTCGTAAATTGTTTATTTTTCAAGATATTCCTAAAAAACCTAAAAATGTCATCAGGTAACTGTCACTTGTTTTGGTGCTAGATGAAAAACATTGAATGTGGCACCCACAAACTTGTTCAAACTCTTAAATATGAAATTTGAATCAAATACGAGAAGTCGTTTTTGAGTTATGGTGGATACAGACAGACACACACACAGACAGACAGACATCATGGCGAAAATGGTCAAAATGGATTCAGGGGCCCTCAAAACGTGTAAATCCATCAAAATCTCGAAGTCGAATAAAATCACGATTACTATACTTCCTTATACTACGTATAAGAAAGTAAAAACTAAGGGACCGGTCCTTCTGGGATTCGAACCCGGGACCCTCTGTTTAGCAGCCATATAATGAAACACATGGTCTACCTCGACCATCGGATTCAACTATCAACGCGCGCTATGAGAAATAAGTATAAAGTGTTTTAAGAATATCTAGTTTTTTTGAAATTTTTTTGACGGAATTTCAAAAAAAAGTTCAAACAAAATTTGTTCAAAATTCAATTCTAAATCAATTTTAAAGAATAAAAAAATTTCATAAATTGTTTATTTTTCAAGATATTCTTAAAAAACCTAAAAATGTCATCAGGTAACTGTCACTTGTTTTGGTGCTAGATGAAAAACATTGAATGTGGCACCCACAATTTTGTTCAAACTCTTAAATATGAAATTTGAATCAAATCCGATAACTCGTTTTCGAGTTATGGTGGATACAGACAGACAGACACACAGACAGACACACAGACAGACATCATGGCGAAAATGGTCAAAAGGGATTCAGGGGCCCTCAAAACGTGTAAATCCATCAAAATCTCGAAGTCGAAAAAAATCACGATTACAATACTTCCTTATACTACGTATAAGAAAGTAAAAATCGTCATTCTTAAAACGTAAAGTTTATCACAGTATGCTCCCCTATACAGGGTGTTCCTTAATAGTTTTTTATAAAAAGTTAATATGATGGACACTACTAAGGACCTCTTGAAATAATGTCCTTGACACATATCTAGCTTGCTTAGTTTACCAGGGGCAGACTAAACTTTACAACTTAATGCTTAAACTCTTAACACCCTGTGTGAAAAAGACTTAAAACAACAAAATCAGGTAGCTTGAACCTTAGACTAAAGAAAAACTACTCTTGTTTATTGTCGATAAAGTGGACCGTTTTCGAGAAAAAGAATAATAAACGAATTCAGGTTTTATTAAGTCATTAAAAAAAGTCTCATTCCGAAAAAAAATCAAAATTTAAAAAACGCCTTATTTTTTCATGCCCTATCTGAATCCGAGAGATTTCCCACTTTTTCCGGGACACCCTGTATATTCTTACATTTTGAGATTCCCCGTTTAATTCAAACTACAAAAGTATTAAGGTTGTATGTACAGGGTCTTTTACGCAAAAGTAACACCCCCCTTATTTTCTTACCTATTGAGATATTTTAATTTTTCAAAAATCTGTTTACTGTAGTTTTTTCTGAAGTTTTCAAATATGCCATCAAAACTTTTTTAACTTGAAAAATATACAGGGTGTGCTAAAAATGGCATTTTTTCTTATGGAACACCCTATATATTTTTACATGAATCGATAGATCTTTTTAAGCTGATTCCAAGAATATATATGACTTTGACATTTGGACCAAAAGTTGCGGAGATATTAAACGTCAAATTTGTAAAATTTGAGAAAATTAACATTTCTTTTTTTTTAACCTTTTACGATATTTTCATTTTTTTTTATTATCTCCTTTATTCTTCCTGTAAATGTCAAAAAACTAGAACACAGCTTAGTTTATAACTTTTTTTTAATTCATGGCAACCTGCGAATGTCTAGGAACATTAGGCAATCTTGTATAATTTATATTATTAATAAAATCGTTTTGAATTAAAAAAAGTTAATAGTAACCTTGAATACAGAAAAAAATAAAGCAGATAGAATTTCAAAAAATTAAAATATCCTAAAAGGTAAAAAAAAGAAATGTTAATTTTCTCAAATTTTACAAATTTAACGTTTAATATCTCCGTCACTTTTGGTCTAAATGTCAGTCATATATATTTTTGGAATCAGGTTAAAAAGATCTATCGATTCATGTAAAAATATATAGGGTGTTCCATAAGAAAAAATGCCATTTTTAGCACACCCTGTATATTTTTCAAGTTAAAAAAGTTTTGATGGCATATTTGAAAACTTCAGAAAAAACTACAGTAAACAGATTTTTGAAAAATTAAAATATCTCAATAGGTAAGAAAATAAGGGGGGTGTTACTTTTGCGTAAAAGACCCTGTACATACAACCTTAATACTTTTGTAGTTTGAATTAAACGGGGAATCTCAAAATGTAAGAATATACAGGGTGTCCCGGAAAAAGTGGGAAATCTCTCGGATTCAGATAGGGCATGAAAAAATAAGGCGTTTTTTAAATTTTGATTTTTTTTCGGAATGAGACTTTTTTTAATGACTTAATAAAACCTGAATTCGTTTATTATTCTTTTTCTCGAAAACGGTCCACTTTATCGACAATAAACAAGAGTAGTTTTTCTTTAGTCTAAGGTTCAAGCTACCTGATTTTGTTGTTTTAAGTCTTTTTCACACAGGGTGTTAAAAGTTTAAGCATTAAGTTGTAAAGTTTAGTCTGCCCCTGGTAAACTAAGCAAGCTAGATATGTGTCAAGGACATTATTTCAAGAGGTCCTTAGTAGTGTCCATCATATTAACTTTTTATAAAAAACTATTAAGGAACACCCTGTATAGGGTGTTCCATTTAAAATAAGAAAGTTGGTGTGCACCCAGCAAAAACTGAACGCTCTGTGTAGTGGAAAATATTTTTAAGTTGTGCACATTCAGGAATAAAGCATATTTGCTCTTGAAATTTTTTTATTAGCCATAATAATAAAGGAGATATGGAAGACCCGCGCACTAGATGGACACCCATAAGAAAATATTTCATTTTCCAACCCTACTACTCGAGTTTGCCCTCCTTCTGTCTAGTCTTCTTAGCACGTTGTTATAAGTAACTTTGGTTTACCTCGGTTGGTATCACTTTTTTCCAATATGACATCCGTCAAAGATGAAAATAGTTTGAGCGATTTTAAAACAGTCAAATATAATCGCAAAAAACACAAAACTAAAGTATCTTACGCAAAGTCTCACGACTGTAATTTGCCTGCTGATTCTAATTTCTTCGATAAGGATTCGGTTTTGAGGTGAGTATTTATTTTTGCTTAACTATGTTTCGTATAACCTAATTTTTTTCAGATTTATCAAAACCGCAAAAGACGAAATAGCAATCACCGATTTGTATGATTCATGTAAAGCATCATTAAGGGAAGGTTTAGTTACTTTAAAAAGTCCAAAAATATCTGAAATTATTTGTTTGGGTTTGGGCCACGTTGGTGAGTTTTTGGTACCTCGATATCAATTTGCACTTTTGTTGTGTTTACGAGATTTGTATAATGTTGATGTATCAGTATTTGATCCTGTGTTCACAACGAAAGACAAAGAGATTTTTGAGCATTTTAATTGTAAAGTATTAACGGAAAATTTGGAAGGCAAATACAGAGTAACGAAAACCACTTTGTTTTATCTGCCTCATTGTGAATGTGATTTAGTTAATAATTTGTTGTGGTCAAACTGGGGTTTAGATTTAAATTACTGTGTTGTTATAAATAATAGTTTTCATTCAATAAGTGAGAATTTTTCTACGTCTAAAGACTGTATGGATACTGAATATATCCAAAAGATTTTAGCATATGTTTTGGAAATACCGATTGTTAACACTTTCAAATATTTCGACGTGTTTAACGACACTGCCATACATTTTTTCCCAGACAAAACCCTAAATTTAATAACTGGTGATTTTTGGAAAGATTGTCCGGAGCCCCAACCAATAACTCTTGAATCATTAAAAATTAAACTACCAAATTAGTAATAATAGCATAATTGTCATATTATATAAATATTTCTTCAGATAATGGCAGCAAAAGTAAATACTTTGCGTCAACTTATCGCTGAATTGCGGTACACATTGCCAACAGGCAGTCTAAAAAATAATCTGGCTTTACAATACATTTTGAATCAATACAAAAAGTACCAAACTACCGATCAGCAGCTGTGTAAAGCTAAGGAGGAAATGCAATATATGGCCAACACATACTTGTGCTATCTGAAAAGCACACGACTTCATCACGAAATTCACAATGAATTTCATGGAAAAGGAGAACGAACTGTTGGGGAGACTGCTCGTTTGGTGGGATTTAAATTGCCGCATGATCCTAAGTAATAAATTAATTAAATATAAATATTAGTGATTTGTAAATCAGTAGAACAATAAAGTTTGTTGTAAACATTGTAGCAATTTTATTTGTTTATGTGACTATTATCAAGCTTTTAAATTAAAAGTTAATTATAGGATGGGATAGTTAAGTTGTTTATCGATTTGTTATCTACTTTTAGTCATATCTTCCGACATAGTAATTGTAGGAAGTTTTTCTTTTCATGTTTACTTTGTGTACCTACTTTAAATTATTTTAGGTGCATTTTCGTCGCTTGATCCACTAAAGAAGTTCCTAAACAAAAACTAAAAAATAAGCTTATCCAGACACTTTAAACTAAACCACTACATCTCTGGTTCTGTTTATAGACATTTTACACATAATTTTATGTATCAAAAAGTTATGTAGACACTTTTGACGTAGCTTTTTCCCTTATAAAAGAAAAGCCATCTTTGATGGTCTTTGGATTTACCGCCTTATCAAAACCCTTCTTCGTTTGGTTATAGTAACGTCCCCTCCCAAATGTAATTTAAATAAATACAGTAAATTTCTACCTTCGCACAAGGAATTTTTTTGGAAAAATTTGAAACCTCTACTAAATTTTGTCTAAAAATCTTATTATAAAAATCCATCATCCTTTTGGTGATTTTGGAGCACCCTGTATGATTTTTACTTCTTGGAAAAAAAATGTCAAATATTAATTAATAAAAACTATAATAAGAGTATTTTATTTTTAAAATTGTCCTAGAAAAAATCGATACTTTAGTGAATGAAACAAATACCCAAATATTGCACATTTTTATAGGTATACCTAATATTTTGTAATCTACAGGGTGATTCAATAGTATGATAACTTGTTTTCTGTGAAACCTTAGTCCAGTCAACTTAGTCAAATTTCAATTTTGGCCAAAACATTAAATTAGAAACGCATCATTTTTTACGGGCAGTTAGGGGGTCACAAGAAAAGCTTAAATTCAAAAAAGGTGAAACCAACCCCTTGGTAAACCGCCGCCATCTTGTATTGAAGAGTGAGTCCAGTTTTTCGCATATTTTTGCATGCATAACCATTTTCATTATTTGTCGAGTTATTGCTCAATTTAACGATTGCAAAAGAGAAAATGCTTTTTGCATTGTTTACTCATTTTCTATCATTCCAATAATAAAATTTAAAAAAGTAATAACTTTATTTCACTATTTTTCACTAAAATATTCGTAATTTATATAAATTATAGTTACTCAATATACATGGTTCGATAGGAAATTTTATGATCTACAACAAAGAAAGAGACATACTTTTCGACAAAGTGTGTAGGTAGTTAAGCCGCAAATCACCAAAAACCAATGCACTCTTAAATTAAAGATGGCGGAAAAACCTCCCGAGGGATGAAGTCTAAAACTTGGATTTAAACTTACGGTTGTGGGCCCCAACTGCCCACAAAGTTTCATTCTGCCCTCTCCGATTGCGAACTAAAGCATTGGAACTTGGATAGATTGCTTGGACTACATCCACTCTATTCTTGAAGTTTGAGAACCACTGTATATAAGAAAAAATGGTAAATACATTTTTTGTGCAGAATTTTATAAGGATTATTTTTGTATAGAGGCTAAAATTGCGAAATCGTGACCGTTTTGCGGTAAAATGCGGAAAACCACGAACATACACTTTGAGGGTGGCTTTTAGAGGTGCCAGGCTCTAATAAAATGGTGGGATGCCACAACTTGCCAAAAGGGCAAGTTTTTTGGATTTATTTCACTTATTTTTGCTAATTTTAATGTACTAAAAAATTCATGTGTTGTAATAAAAGTTTCATAAAATTACAGGAAAAACTGTAATTAATTTTCCAGGTAAAGGCAACATTGTCCTTTGTAAAATTTCAAATTTGGCTCACCTTCAGCCGGAGGTTCTAAAACAAATAACATTTCGAAAAATACTGGTTTTTTTTAAACATCTGGTTGGATTTTATTGAAAATAGCTAGTTTACAAAGGAAAATGTTTACAAGGGCCATTTTATGATGTTTTTATTATACCTAACTAAAAATATCTGATGTGCCCAACACATGACTTTCTTATACTTACGGATAGTATCACAATAATTACTTTTCCTAAATAAATTAAGTTAAATTTCTTGTAAAAATTTTGAAGGTTTCCAGCAATTTTCAAATAGTCTCTGTCGCACTTATAGCAATACGCATAAATCTGTCCTTGTCCCACTCATTATAACCGAATTTTACGACGAAAATGTGTTTTATTTTAGATTTTTGACCTATTACTCACTTAAAAAAATCTCCCGGTATGAAATTACATTTATTTATTCATTATTATTGTTTTCGGTGCCATAGAAACCAGTAAAATAAAAAAAAACTAATGGTCCGTTCCTTCTGGGATTCGAACCCGAGACCTTCCCTTTGGCAGCCATATAATGAAACACATGGTCTACCTCGACCATCGGATTCAACTATCAAAGCGCGCTATGAGAAATATAAAGTGTTTTAGGAATATCTCGTTTTTTTGAAATTTTTTTGACCGAATTTCAAAAAAAAGTTCAAACAAAATTTGTTCAAAATTCAATTCTAAATCAATGTTAAAGAATAAAAAAATCTCATAAATTGTTTATTTTTCAAGATATTCTTAAAAAACCTAAAAATGTCATCAGGTAACTGTCACTTGTTTTGGTGCTAGATGAAAAACATTGAATGTGGCACCCACAAATTTGTTCAAACTCTTAAATATGAAATTTGAATCAAATCCGATAAGTCGTTTTTGAGTTATGGTGGATACAGACAGACAGACAGACAGACACACAGACAGACAGACAGACAGACATCATGGCGAAAATGGTCAAAATGGATTCAGGGGCCCTCAAAACGTGTAAATCCATCAAAATCTCGAAGTCGAAAAAAATCACGATTACAATACTTCCTTATACTACGTATAAGAAAGTAAAAACTGGTGGTCGGATGTTGGTCAAATTTATATTGTTTTAAAGGCGAATATTTAGTTTTTGAAGCAGAAGTTTGAATTTTAAAATTGCGAATTTTGAATTTTCGCGGGTTACGTATATTCGAATTTCGATTTTTTTGTGGCGTTATGTTGGTACTCATGTCTCTCACTTATGCCGACAAGCTCGGCCATTTTGAATGTTCACTTAATTGTTGACAGCTGCTTTGCTTGCACATGTTTTGGATCGTCTTCGATTTTTACCTATTCAAAAAAATGGATCAAAGAACCTGTATCAAATTTTGTGTGAAAAACGAAATTAAGTGCGCGGATGCATTCCGAATGTTGACTGTGGCATACGGAGAAGCTACCTTGGACCGAAGCAACGTTTATCGGTGGTACAAAATGTTCTCAGAAGGCCGAGAAGATGTGAACGACGAAGAGCGTGCCGGACGCCCGAGCACTTCAACAACAGACGAAAAAATTAATGAAGTGGAGAAAATGGTATTGGCCAATCGTCGAATCACCGTTAGAGAAGTTGCTGAGGACCTAAACATATCGATTGGCTTGTGCCATTCGATTTTTATCAATGATTTGGGCATGAGACGGGTCGCCGCGAAATTCGTACCAAAATTGCTCAATTGCGACCAAAAACAGCATCGCATGAACATTGCTAATGAGATGTTAAACTCTGTCCGCGACGACCCAAATTTGCTCCAGAGGGTCATAACTGGTGACGAATCGTGGGTTTATGGTTATGACGTGGAAACCAAAGCTCAATCATCTCAATGGAAGCTGCCGCACGAACCAAGACCGAAAAAAGCGCGCCAAGTTCGGTCGAATGTGAAAGTTTTGCTGACAGTTTTTTTCGATTGCAGGGGCGTGGTGCATCATGAGTTCTTGCCACAGGGAAGAACGGTCAATAAGGAATATTACCTGCAAGTTATGCGCAATTTGCGCGAAGCAATCCGCCAGAAACGCCCGGATTTGTGGAAGAACAAAAATTGGCTTTTGCACCACGATAACGCCCCTGCTCACACATCGTTGCTTGTGCGCGACTTTTTGGCCAAAAACAACACACTAATGATGCCGCAGCCACCGTATTCCCCAGATCTGGCCCCCTGTGACTTTTTCTTGTTCCCTAAACTGAAGAGGCCCATGAAAGGACGACGTTACGCTACGCTTGACGAGATAAAGACGGCATCGAAGGAGGAGCTGAACAAGATTTAAAAAAATGATTTTTTGAAGTGCTTCGAAGATTGGAAAAACCGTTGGCACAAGTGTATAATATCTCATGGGGATTACTTTGAAGGGGACAAAATAGATATTCATGAATAAATAAATAATTTTTGAAAAAACACAAAATTCGCGATACTTTTTGAACACACCTCGTACTTCCTTATACTACGTATAAGAAAGTAAAAAAAGAAATACAAAACATATTTAATCTGATGTTACAACACTGAAACACAAGGCAATTCTTCAAAATTATAATTAAAATACTCATCGAAGGAGTAGAAAGCATTGGTAATCAGAAATGTTTTGATAACACTTTTAAATTTAGCTAGAGACAGCAGTTTCACACAGTCACAGTCGTAAAACTTAACACCATGGTACCCCGTGGCTTCCTGTGATCGTTCCATCTGAAAAAATTTGGAACTATGTTTTCTCTATTACGAGTAAGATATTCATGTGTAAACGTTTCATATGAGGATTCGTTTTCCTTGATATACAGGGTGTTCCTGAAAGGTCTGTACAAAAAGCTACCACAAGTTTTTGGACTCAACATAAGTCGTTTGAACAAAACATACCTTAGTCCAAAAGTCCTTCCTTACTGAGTTACAGAGCGCCAAAAAATATCTTTCCAAATAATTTTTTAAATATATCTACAGGACGGTTTAAAGTAGAGACTTGAAATTTGGTGGGTTAATAAGTCTAGAAGGAAGCTACAATGTGATGGTATTACAACCATAATAATATTGTTCAGTGTCGTACTTATTGGAGGGGCTCAGTGTTTTTTTGAATATTTTTTGTAGGGTATTGAATTTTTTTACAAAATAACAAGAATTATGATAGATACGCTCAAGACACGTAAAAAAGGTATACTTGCTTGACTTACGTTAACTCAACTGTTTGCGAGATATTTAACTTCGAAAATTTTTTTTGCTATAAAAACAATTTGTGACTTACCCTGTAAAGTAAAAAATATTCGGTCACTCTAATACAACTGATTCTACGTCCACAACTAAGCATAAATTGTTGTAGAAACCGACCCCCAAAAATGTTTCGTTACTAAAATACAGGGTGTTGAAAGATGTATTTTTTATTCGCCCTCTATCTTTTTTAAGTATATCTACACAATGGTTTAAGATAAGTAATTATGTTTAGATGTGAACGTAGAATCAGCTGTATTAGAGTGACCCAATCTTTTTGACTATACAGGGTAAATCACAAATTGTTTTAATAGCAAAAAAAAATTTCAAATTGAAATATCTCGCAAACAGTTGAGTTAATGCAAATCAAACAAATATACCTTTTTTATGTGTCTTGAGCATATCTATCATAATTCTTGTTATTTTGTAAAAAAATTCAAACCCCTACAAAAAATATTCAAAAAAACACTAAGTGCTCCCCTATAAGTACGCCACTGAACAATAATATTTTGGTTGTAATACCATCACATTGTAGCTTCCTTATAGTCTTATTAACCCACCAAATTTCAGATCTCTACTTTAAACCGTTCTGTAGATATACTTACTTAATAAATGATTTCGAAAGATAATTTTTAACGCGCTCAGTAAGGAAGAACTTTTGGACTGAAGTATGTTTGGTTCACACAACTTATTTTGAGCCCAAAAACTTGTGGTAGCTTTTTGTACAGACTTTTCAGGGACACCCTGTATAACAATGAGTTTAGTATATAGGGTGTGTCACGACGAGTTGACAGTAGACATAACTCTATTACTAAACACAATTTGGTTCTAAAAATTGCTACACGTCCATTATACAATGTGCTCTATTTAACGAATATATTGCCACCTTTCTGGTACTGGTAGACACAAACTTTGTTATTTTAAATGGAACACCCTGTATATTTTTGAATTGTTAGATTCTACACTTCATTTTAGGCATAAAAGTATTAAGGTTGTATGGTCCTAATATTAACGGTATTATAATTATTTACACTTATTCATTTTTTTTTACAAAAATATAGATGTAAATAAAAATTCGCATCTTGACAATGACACATTTTTTTCAAAGTTTTTTTCTTACGTTTGAAGTAGGAATATATTAGCAATAAGCTGATATAGTTTTGGAATATTTCCGTTGTACAGGGTGTTGGTGGTTGTCCGCGCATTTTTATAAACTTTGATTGATGATAACTTTATTTTTTTAAATGGAACATCCTATATATTTCCACATTTTCGAATTCTACACTTAATTCTAGACATAAAAGTATTAAGGTTGTAAAGTCTTAAAATTAACGGTTATATAATTAATTACGTTTTTTTCCTATTTTCAAGGTTTTTAAAAATTAACGATCAACCATAAGCACCCTGTAGATATAAAATAAGTTTTTCAAAACCATATTACTATGTATCTTGTACATTTCTACGTCCACTAAAATTTGTTTTTATTATATTTAATTTAATATTTTTATTTATTTTATTTATTTTAATTAAGTAATTATGTTTCTTCCAATTTTTTCAATAGTAATATAATAAGTGCTTTGGATTTTCCGGTTAAATTACGTAAACTTGTTGCACAGCAACAAAGAGTGTCAGTTTGACAGTTTAAAAATTTTTAAACTGTCAAACTGACACGATTTGTTGTTGTGCAGGAAGTTTAAGGAATTTAACCATCGGAAAATCCAAAGCACGTATTATATTCGTTAAGATAATTTTATGAATGTACACAACAGTTTATTTTATTTCATATTAATGCAAGTATTAGATCATACTAATATATAATTACATAGTAATTTGTATAACTAGCCTTGAAACTAGAGTTTTGCGAGTGCGAGTAGGGTTTGCGAGCAGAGGCCGTAGGCCGAGGCCCGCAACTACGAGTACTCGCAAAACAGTTTCAAGGCGTGTAATACACACTATTTTTTGTGCCGAAGTTTATTTAAATAAATAAAATTTACAAAATGTTTGTTTAAATATTTGGTATTAGGGATTTTTTACTTTCTTATATAATAAGAAAGTATAGTAATCGTGATTTTTTTCGACTTCGAGATTTTGATGGATTTACACGTTTTGAGGGCCCCTGAATCCATTTTGACCATTTTCGCCATGATGTCTGTCTGTGTGTCTGTGTGTCTGTCTGTGTGTCTGTCTGTATCCACCATAACTCAAAAACGAGTTATTGGATTTGATTCAAATTTCATATTTAAGAGTTTGAACAAATTTGTGGGTGCCACATTCAATGTTTTTCATCTAGCACCAAAACAAGTGACAGTTACCTGATGACATTTTTAGGTTTTTTAAGAATATCTTGAAAAATAAACAATTTATGAGATTTTTTTATTCTTTAACATTGATTTATAATTGAATTTTGAACAAATTTTGTTTGAACTTTTTTTTGAAATTCTGTCAAAAAAATTTCAAAAAAACGAGATATTCCTAAAACACTTTATATTTCTCATAGCGCGCTTTGATAGTTGAATCCGAGGGTCGAAAAGTAATTATTGTGATACTATCCGTATAAGAAAGTCATGTGTTGGGCACATCAGATATTTTTTTATTGGTAACACGCGATACTTAAAATTGACACTGACAGTAGTAGCCGAATAACAGAAATAATAATCCGTTTCTATGGAAAATACAAATTTTCTTTATGATTTCAATGATGCCAATCGATAAACTAAAAATTCCTAGTTTTTGCCGGTCTAGCCCGGCAAAACATGAGTTTCCAGCCGATTTATACGAATGCAAAATGACTAATGCCAACCTGAGGCACAAAAAATTAATTCTTATACAAATTTTGTTATTTATATTGTTACCATGGAAAACCTACAATTAATTTTATCGAAATTTTATCGCTGGAAAACCATGTAGGTTGGTCCAATACTGCACTATGATTGGTCGAAATTGCTATGAATAAAATTATCATGCAAAAACTTAAAGTCAAACATTTTCATATTTTACTAATGGCACGTTCTTTCAAAAAACAAACCAAATTTTAGTGAACGCAGAAATGTACAAGAAACATGGTAATAAGGTTTTAAAAAACTTATTTCATACAGGGTGCTTGTGATTGACCGTTAATTTTAAAAAAACGTAATTAATTATAATACCGTTAATTTTAAGACCTTACAACCTTAATACTTTTATGTCTCGAATTAACGTAGAATTCGAAAAACTAGAAATATATAGGGTGTTCCATTTAAAAAAATTAAGTTATCGTTGATTAAAGTTTTTAAAAATGAACGGACAACCATCAACACCCTGTATACAGCAGGTTTTCCAAAACTACATCAGCTTATTACTTGTATATTCCTACCTCAAACACAAGGAAAACATTTTGGAAAAAATGTGTCATTGTCAAGATTTGAATTTTTATTTACATCTATGTTTTTATAAAAAAAAATGAAAAAGTGTAAATAATTATAATACTGTTAATGTTAGGATCATACAACCTTAATACTTTTATGTCTAAAATGAAGTGTAGTATCTAAAAATTCGAAAATATACAGGGTGTTCTATTTAAAATAACGAAGTTTGTGTCTACTTCCGGCACAACCGGAAGTGCCAGAAAGGTGGCAATATTTTCATTAAATAGAGCACATTGTATAATGGGTGTGTACCAATTTTTAGAATCAAATTGTGTTTAGTATTAGAGTTATGTCTACTGTCAACTCGTCGTGACACACCCTGTATACAAGCACGGCACTGTCAATATTTGTAATTTTTTAAACTCTGCACGACAGTCAGCTCTATAAGGTAAACCTGATATGATTCTTATGCATTTTCGCTGCAATCCAAAAACTTTCTTAGTATGAGCAGAATGTCCCCAAGTCAAAATGGCATAGCTCATGTTATTGTGGAAGAGACCAAAATATGCTGTTTTTAATACATGAAATGAGACCATATTTTTTAATTGGCGCATCAAATATAATTGTTTAGAAAGTTTTCCACAGAGTTTCACTATATTAGCCTCCCAAGTTAAACCAGCATCCAAAATCACACCGAGAAACTTAATGGGAGTATTTTCTACTCTATGTCGTTTTAAAGAGAAAAATAACCGTTGTTGTTTATTTTCATTTAAACATAGCTGATTGGCGTTAAACCACTGTCGTAAGTTTAGGTGTGTGTTTTCTGCCGTTAATGACAAGGAACTAATGCTGGAACTGGAAGAGTAAGTTGTTGTGTCATCTGCAAATAAGATAAATTTGGTATCAGAGCAGCTGGGCAAGTCGTTGATGTACACTAAAAAGAGTATAAGGCCAAGCACAGATCCCTGTGGAACGCCGATTGATATTGTTGTAGGCTTAAAAATTAGGTTGTTGAAAGAAACATACTGACTCCTATCTCGTAAATATGATTCCATCAACGACATGCTGTCCCACTGAAAACCATAAAATCACAGTTTATAAAGAAGAATTTCGTGCGAGACACAATCAAACGCCTTCGTCAGATCATAAAAATATGCATCTAAGTGTTCATTATTTTCAAAAGCTTTAGAGACATCTTGGTATAAATTATTTATAGCTAAAGTGGTGGAGTGATTGTTTCTAAAACCGAATTGTCCGATGTAGAATAAGTTTTCCTCTTCAAAGAAACATGTTATTTGTTTTTTCAATAACTTTTCAAAAACTTTGCTTAGTATGGGCAGTATTGATATTGGTCGATAATTAGCTGGATCCATTTCATTGTCTCTTTTATGCAGTGGTATTACTTTGGCCAATTTAAGGTTGTCAGGAAAAACAGAGGAATTGATACATACGTTTATCAAGTTGGTGAGTGGAATTAATATAACATTAATAATTGTTTTTAGAATTTTTGTATTTATATTGTAGACATCTTTACTATTGCTATTTTTTAGACATGAAATTGTATCTCTTACCTCGTTGTAAGAAACTTCTCGAAACTCAAAATCAGAATTGTTCTTAAGATTTTCATAGTTAATAAAGTTAATGGCATTAATTAAAAAAAATAAAATTGTAGAATTTTGACAATTTTTTCTAATGGTCAATTCCACTCTAAAAATAAAAATCGACTTTAGTTAAATGAAGTTTAGACTGTGTATACAAAAATGAAAACCACCATTTCAAACGCCATTTAAATTATATTAAGTCGACGTAACATTAATAATACCTACTTACACAAAGTCATGTGAAGGATCGCATCGTATATTTTTGGCGGCAAATCTATCTGTCTAGACGCAGAAATTTCCAAAAACATTATTCATCATATCATTAATTCAAAATATTTAAATCAATTTTGTTCAATATTTCCTATTCAGTTATTAACACTAAAATAAACTTGTGTTATTATTAAAATGAAGCATAGTTTCAAACACTATGTAGGTATACATACATAATATTAGTTTCAAAATCTTGATGACTAATTCCATTCATTCTTAACGTAGGTATAGTTTAAAAACCTCTGGTTGAATTTTACTAAAAATTTTTAGTTTACAAATTAAAATGCAACTTTGACTGAAATATGACCAGCAGAAGTAGTAACAAAAATACAGGGTGGCTGAAATTCCGTTTCCAGCATGGGGATCTCGCTTATTATAATAGATAGACCATAGGTTTAAATTTGGCAAAGTTGCTAAATTTAGTGCTCAGTAATAATCCTAAGACAAATTTGAATTATCTTGAACGGTCTTCTGAAAAAGTGAAAAAAACTGAAAATTACAATTTTTGAAAATCGCCCATAACTTTTTTATTTCTGGACATTTTTCTAATCTGTAAAAACATTCTCAAAGCAACTTTTTATACTCTATCGATCAGTGATCGTCGTTTCTTTAAACATCGATTCGTTTTTGTTTTTTGAACGCCTACTTCAGTTTTTCTTATGGGCGCACTTTCTACTTTTCACATCATCGGATAGTACATTTTTTTCCAAATTCATCGATGTGCTACACATGGTATTCAGATTTAATTTTAATTGTTAAAATTTTAAAAATGTATCCAATACAGCAATCATCTCAAATCAAGCAGCCCAAACTCGCTTAGTTTGTATTGTTACCATGGTAATTTATAAACAATTTCAAAATTTAAGAAATTTGAGGTCTGGCACAAGTGACAAATTGCAATAATTATTATTAATCATAATCTGTGAACTAAAATTATGTTTTCGAATAATGAAAAGACTGATATTATGCGTGTATCTTTTATTCATAACATAAAAACTCTCTCCTAAAAACACAGTGTTACGCCGAAACTTATTCTGAATGAAGACAAAAATCTTTGGAGCCTTTAAGAAATCTAAACAAATATGAAAGCCGAATAACATATGACAATAAGCAATATACTATATCAAATTAAATTTAAAGTAGATGTTCAAATAAATGCCCGTCTTCTCTAATACTCAACCGCAAACGCTTCGTACTCCACTGTCTAAACTTCGCGCTATCGTTCTACGTGGAATATTACGCATCACTCCCAAAACGGCATTCCTCGGCTCTTCGACATTGTTATAATAAGTGTTTTTAAAAATTTTATTTTTGGCGTATCCCCAAAGAAAAAAATCTAAGGGGTTCAGGTCAGGTGATCTAGCTGGCCAATGGACGTGCCCATGGATTCCGATCCATTGTTCAGGGAAAAGTTCATTAAAGCGTTCTCTAATAATCTGCGCATTATGCGCTGGAGCCCCATCCTGATGCCATCATATTTGCCGTAGTTGATTCAGTGGGACATTCTCCAAATATTCCATCAAATCTTGGTTTATAAAGTCAATGTAACGTTGAGCGGTTAGAGTCCCTTCGAAAATATGAGGACCAATAACCCTTTTCCCCCCATAAACCTACCCAGACATTGATACCAAATCGGTGCTGTGGTCTTGCTTCTCTATAGGTACGGGGATTTTCTCTGGCTCAATAATGTTCATTATGACGATTAAACACGCCCAAGTTGGTGAATGAACATTCATCCGTCCAAATAATATTTTTCAGAAAATCCTCGTTACTTTGGTATTTATCAAGAAGCCACTCGCAAAATTGGAGTCTGTGAACTTCGTCTCCGGGTCTCAATGTCTGTGTCACATGGATTATAAATGGTTTAAATCCTTCCTTCTTTAGAACTGTTTGAATCTAATATCGAGGTAATTCCAAATTATGACTCAGTTCTCTTGTCGAGATACCAGGATTCTCGTTTACCTAAATGGTTGAAATTGCATAATTCTATCAAAGCCAGTGTTTAGATATTTACCGCGACTAAAATATTTTCTTTGTTTTCTTCTGTAATTCGGCTTCCATATTTTGTTTTGGGTTTTTCAAAGGCCCCAAATTCCATTAAATTGTTATCCAGTGTAGAAAATAATCTAGAAGATGGTTGTCTTCTTTCAGGATATGTTTCTGCGTATCGTTGTGTCGTTAGGATAGAATTTCTATGTGATGAATAACAAATACGCATCATATCACACTTTTTATTATTCAAAAACATAATTTAATTTAATTCGGGGGGAATAACTAATTATTATTGTAATTTGTCGCTATGCTTGTGAGAAACCTCAAATTTTAAAATTTTAAATTGTTTATAAATTACCACACAAACTAAGCGAGTTTAGGCTGCTTGATTTGAGATGATTGCTGTATTGGACACATTTTTTAAATTTTAACAATTAAAATTAAATCTGAATACCATGTGTAGCACATCGATGAATTTGGAAAAAAATATACTATCCAACGATGTATAAAATAGAAAGTACGTCCATAAGAAAAACGGAAGTTGGCGTTTAAAAAACAAAAACGAATCGATGTTTAAAGAAACGACGATCACTGATTGATAGAGCATAAAAAGTTGCTTTGAAAATATTTTTACAGATTTGAAAAATATTCAGAAATAAAAAAGTTATGGGCGATTTTCAAAAATTGTAATTTTCAGTTTTTTTCACTTTTTCAGAAGACCGTTCAAGATAATTCAAATTTGTCTTAGGATTATTACTGAGCTCTAAATTTAGCAACTTTGCCAAATTTAAACCTATGGTCTATCTATTATAATAAGCGAGATCCCCATGCTGGAAACGGAATTTCAGCCACCCTGTATAGCTGACAAAGGCGGCAAAAATTCGAATTAATTTTTCACATAACGGCCACATTGTCCTTTGTAAAAATTCAAATTTGACTAAAATCTGACCAGCGGTTCCAAAATGGTCACATTTTATACATGGATATCTCGTATTTTAATAAAATATCAGACGTTGACAGCATATGTATTAGCTACCCCTTCAGTATTTTCCAAAGATTAGAACTGTATCGCATCGTATAAGAAAGTCATGTGTTGAACACATCAGAAATTTTTTATTTAAAAAAATACTAATGAAAATAGATCAAACATTTAGATTTGGTCACAATCCAATGAATTTTTCAATTTTACTACTAGAAAAATATCCACTGTATGAAATTTTAATCAATTATTCGAATTTAAGGTTTTTGAGTATAAAAATGAATTAATAACAGGAAATTTTCCGAAAATTTTAGTACTAATATTAGTGTCGAAATGAAGTTCTTTCTATGTTTTATAGACTTTGCTAATTTACGAATAATTGAAAAAATCGGATTTAGTCTGTTTACAAATACAGATTCCTCTTCAATCTAATCGATTTCTCCAACAGATGGCACCAACACACTTTTTTGAAAATTTATCCTATTGAGGCGGAATTTTGGGTACAAAACAAACTTTCTTCTATGACCCTGTCGGCGTGTCGCTGGGAGGGGTGGCGCAAGAGTAGGGGACAATGTGCCGGCTATTGGAATTTCTTGTGGTAACTTACCATAAGTATTCATATGTAAGAAAAGAATTGAATGTGGTGGGAGGATTGAAATCCACCGGAGAGTCGACAGGAAAGCGGTTGTCAATTCTTTGTAGTAGTTAGTAAGTGGATTTTTAGAACGTTCGGCAAGTTAGTGTTTATAGTTAATCTTCAGTATTAGTTTTGTTGTGTTTACGACGTAAAGTGAAATATTTATAAAATAGTGATTAATTATTATTTTATGATGAGAACACAACTTTAATTATTGGATATTTAATTATTATTCAACTTAGATTGGTAAGTTTTGTTTAGCAGAAACTGACCTGCCTTGAAGTACTTTAAAAGTTGCATTTGATGATGTGATAATCATAATATTTATGCTAGATGTTGTCTTATTTGAAGTATACGAGTACATATATACAATTATTTTAGGTAGGTTACTCACCTAATTAATTCATAATTAACATGTGGTTAAAGAAATGATCTTTTTAATTAAATTTAGGTACTGCTATAATTTTTTTTTATAAAAATTTAAAATGTTTTTTTAAAATGTAAATTCAGATTTTATAGGTACGCAAATTACCGAAAATCAAAATCAGGCACCTCGCATATATTTTTCAAAATTATTATTAGTGCTACAGAAAAATATTTTGGTTTAAATACTGGCTAAAAAAAATAAGAGAGAAAATTCAACTTCATGAGTAATTCCCTGTTTTTGTTTATACTTATTTATTTAGAATTAGTCATCAAGATTACGGAATTAGTATTGTGTGAAACTATACTTCATTTTTCATTTTAATAACAACACAAGTTTAATTGTATTGTTAATAACTAAATAGGAAAGATTGAACAAAACTAATTTAAATGTTTTAAAAAAATAACATGAATAATGTTCTTATCTTATGCTTATGGATTGATTTAGCGTACAATTTTTAATTCAACTTACAGTACCGGATTTTGAAATTTCCTGCCACTAGACAGATGGATATTTGCCGCCAAAAATATTTGATGCGATCCTTCACATGACTTTCTTATACATTATTAATGTTGCGTCGACTTTACATAATTTAAATGGCGTTAGAAATGATGGTTTTCCTTTTTATGTAGGTACACAGTCTAAACTTCATTTAGGTAACTAAAGTCGATTATTGTTTTGATAATGGAATTGACCATTACAAAAAAATATCAAAATTTGTCTGCGACTTTTTAACTCGCAAATCTCATACCTAGTTGGATATATTCTAAATATTCAGTTTTTTTCAATCAGTACCATTAACTTTATAGAAAAACTAGACAATTTTGAAATCCAACCAGAGGTTGCAAAACTGTAGGATTTAGAAGTAAACCTCCTCGGAAATTTGTTATTTTCGAAATGAGACCTTAGTTTTTGAAAGGCTGATTTTGAGTGAATTTGAACAAATTAAGTTCTTTCCGATGCGAAAATTGGTTCAATTTCTAATAGAATTTTATGAAACTCGGCTGACGCTAAAATCGCTATCGAAGATAAAGCACAAAAAAAACATCATGTTCTTTTTGTATCTAAAAACTAACTAGCATATTGTGACATAATTTTCAAAATTAAGTTCAAATTGTAATAACCAGGGTTGGCATGATTAAATCATTTTGATTAAAATCACGATTTAATCACTGATTTAAATCAAGTGATTTTTTTATTTTAATCATTGATTTAAATCAATGTTTAATAAAACACTACTGAGAAAATTAATTTTGAAAATATAACATTTTGTTAATGTTTTGTACAGTCAGTAGAGGTACTTTTTGCTAAATTGTTGGTTTTGAAGAAAATTCTAATATAATATTAAGATTAAAGCTGAGACCAGTCTGTATAAGGAAAAAGAATATTTATTAAAAGTTTAAAACGGACAAAGATTTATGTAATTATATTGTCAAAAAAAAATCATTGAGGTAATTAAATAATAATTAAATGCTCTTTATCTGGATTCTGGGATTTAATATATTCATTGTAAGCATTACCATTACCAAAATTAAAAAAAAATCAAAAAAATCAATAAAATCAAATAAATCATGATTTAATCAAAAAAATCGATTTTTATGATTTTTTTAAAAAAATCGTGATTTTTTCCAACCCTGGTAATAACTTTAGAATTGGTGGTCGAATTTTGGTCAAATTTATGTTGTTTTAAATTCGAATATTTATTTTTTGTTATAATAGAAAAATAGTTGTTTATTATACCGAGATATCAAAAATTATCTTGGTCAAAGCTGCTCATGAAATGGAAAACGACGTTCGTAGCTGATATCATCCTTTTGAAGTTGACATAAATGCACGATACTAATGTGCGGTTGCACCAAGCTCTGCTAAATGCTCAATTAACTAATTGCATTTTAGCAGCGGCAGCTTATTGGATCTTTTAAATTGTTGCTAACTAACGCAGCAAATAACAATCATTTAGCCAATAACATGCCGCTGCTAAATTTTAATCACGCTGTTAGTTTAGCAGAGCTTGGTGCAACCGGACATAACTCCGACAATTATTTTAAAATCCATGACCACCTTTGACCAAGATAATTTTTCATATCTTGGTATAGTTTTCTATTATAACAAAATAGTTATTTGTATTGCTAGCCTTGAAACAAGAGTTTTGCGAGTGCGAGTAGGGTTTGCGAGCAGAGGCCGTAGGCCGAGGCCCGCAACTACGAGTACTCGCAAAACAGTTTCTAGGCGTGTAATACACACTATTTTTTGTGCCGAAGTTTATTTAAATAAATAAAATTTACAAAATATTTGTTTAAATATTTGGTATTAGGGATTTTTTTTTATTGGTAACACGCGATACTTTAAATTGACACTGACAGTAGTAGCCGAATAACAGAAATAATAATCCGTTTCTATGGAAAATACAAATTTTCTTTATGATTTCAATGATGCCAATCGATAAACTAAAAATGCCTAGTTTTTGCCGGTCTAGCCCGGCAAAACATGAGTTTCCAGCCGATTTATACGAATGCAAAATGACTAATGCCAACCTGAGGCACAAAAAATAAATATTCGTCTTTAAAACAACATAAATTTGACCAAAATTCGACTATCAGTTCTAAAGTTATTACAATTTGAACTTAATTTTGAAAATTATGTCACAATATGCTAGTTAGTTTTTAGATACAAAAAGAACATCATAAAATGGCTGTTGTAAGCATTTCCTTAGAAACTACCAATTTTCAATAAAATCCAACCAGAGGTTTCTCCAAACTATACGAAAAAAACGAAAAAACAGTATTTTTCGAAATATTACTTGTTTTGGAACCTCTGGCTATAGAGGTAAACCAAATTTACCGCCATTTTCTTGACAACTTTAACTTGTCTGTTTTAATTTGAGGTAATTTTCAAAATATTCATGCTTAAAATGCGATAGTTTTGGGACCCCTGGTCGTATTTAATTCAAATTTGCACTTTTCACAAAGGACAATGTTAGATACTGTTATATAAAAAATCAATTAAAGTGTTTAACATAATTTTCGGATTTTTTTACTATATTACAACTTGAACTTATCTGTTTTTATTAGAGGTAATTTTCAAAATGTTCATGGTTAAAATGTTAATAACTTTGGAACCACTGGTCATATTTGATTCAAATTTGAATTTTTCACAATGAACAATGTTGCTGTTATCTGAAAAATTAATTAAAGTTATTTCCGTAAATTTCGGATTTTTTTATTACAACTTAAACTTATCTGTTTTCATTTGAGGTAATTTTCACAATGCCCTTGATCAAAGTGTGATAATTTTGGAACCGCTGGTCACATTTTAGTCAAATTTGAATTTTTTTAATAAGAGATGATGAAAAGTTAATCAGAGGTTTTCCCGCCATTTCTCATCTTCTATTTATCAATTTTTTTTACTAATGGAAAATACGTTCTTGCCAAAATTTTATTCTTATTATTTATTAATTTTTCTGTAGTAATTTGAAAGAAAGTTAAAATTTTTTGGAGTAAAAGTATGACAGTACTTTATGTAACAATTCGTATTTTATCAATGAGGGATGCGTTCACATACCTATGACTTTGACAATATTTTTTTTAACTGTGATTGCTAATACAACTACCGTAATTATGAATAGGGACTTTGCATGATTTTCAAAATAATTTTTGAAAAGCTCATACCAAATTATCACTATCAATATTTTTTTAAAAAATTTTTGGTTCGTACTTTCCAAGTAAATAAATAAAAAGTATTGCAAAATTTGAAATTTCCACGCATTGCCCGGAAACGTCCGAATCGGCTCAAAAGACTGCTGACGTCACGAATCTAGTTCCACAGTGCAGCACGCCGCAATATTGACTTATTTCGAAAAATGTCAAACGCGTAAAAAATATTTAGACATGCCAATGTCAACTAGATTCGTGACGTCACACAGGGCTCTCCGATCTCAAAGCGTTTTCGGGCGGCAATAATATATTTGAATTACGGTCAATTTATAATCGTTTTTTTATGTACAGGGTGTCCCATTTTCGACACTTTTAGGGGGTATTGGCGTTATTATCAAAGATAGAGTGTTGCGGTTTTCACCTTCCTGTCCTACTTTTTTACGAAACTAAAGATTCCGGGGTCAAATTTGTCATGGCTCTCTTAGTTTTTAATCTACAGAGTGATTCTGAAAATCTTTGGTTTTTAGACACCCCTCGTATTTCCGTTATGCATTTACTTATCAAAAAGGTGAAAACTGATCTTGATAGAGTTTTTTACGTAGAATTCAGTGGCGTAGACAGTTTTTGTGTAAAAGGTTTAGTTTTTGAGATATTGCCCAAACTTATGTTTTTTTAAATGGGACACCCTATATATTATTTTTTATACTGATTAAGCAAAATTTGGGCTTTCCAAAAATATACAATACTTAATATTTATTTTGAAAAACAAGCTCAAAATTCGATATTTTTAATAATTTTCTTTATTTATAACAGTAGGCCATGGCTAGTTTATTAGAAACAAATGCAAAATTTGACAGATTTGTCAGATGTCCATTCTTGATGAAATATTTTTGTTACGTAGGTGTTTTTATTTTACTTTTAATTTTTTATTGCAATGGCCGTTTATGATAATTATGAGAAGTATTATATTGTTGGTATGTTTTATACAATGCATTAAAATTATCTTTTGAAGTGTTTGGCTTTAGAATAATTACGCATTGTGAAAATTTTGCATTTGTTTCTAAAAAATTAGCCATGGCCTACTGTTATAAATAAAGAAAATTATTAAAAATACCGAATTTTGAGCTTGTTTTTCAAAATAAATATTAAGTATTATATATTTTTGGAAAGCCCAAATTTAGCTTAATCAATATAAAAGATAATATATATAGTGTCCCATTTAAAAAAACATAAGTTTGGGCAATATCTCAAAAACTAAACCTTTTACACAAAAACTGTCTACGCCACTGAATTCTACGTAAAAAACTCTATCAAGATCAGTTTTCACCTTTTTGATAAGTAAATGCATAACGGAAATACGAGGGGTGTCTAAAAACCAAAAATTTTCAGAATCACTCTGTAGATTAAAAACTAAGAGAGCCATGACAAATTTGACCCCGGAATCTTTAGTTTCGTAAAAAAGTAGGACAGGAAGGTGAAAACCGCAACACTCTATCTTTGATAATAACGCCAATACCCCCTAAAAGTGTCGAAAATGGGACACCCTGTACAAATATTGAGTAAAAAAAATTATTTTTGCTGTAGAGTATTAATAATATAGTCGTTTTACATTTCTAACAGAGAAAAACGAGATTTTAAAAAAATGCAACATCCCTATTCAGCGAAATAAATGATTTGTGTCAGTTGCGGTTTCGTTATACGAATACAAATTATGGAAGAAAATCATCATGTTTCCGATTCCGGCAACGAGTAGACAGATAGTTTACTTAGCGGTAACTTGTTTTAAATATCTGTTAGAAAATAGCGGTTTACCGACAATTAGCTAAACTAATAATGCTGTTTGTAACCTTCTGTAAGCATTTGTTAACAAATGCAAATCTTTTTACACAAAGAAACAGAAAATGTCATTGACAAAATCGTTGAAAATAAATAACTATTACCATTATCTCACCAGCAGGTAATTATTTTATATTATAACCTTACGTAAGATCTATTTTATCATGTAACGATCTGAATGTAAGTCAACATTATTTTTGTATTTAAGTGGTACAAGGGGTTTTCTCAACCGGAAAGTTGACATCTATAGAAATATTTGTAGGTACACTTTATAGTTTTCAACATGGCATATTATTTATTATTATACAGGGTGTCCGGAAATTAGGAGCAAAAAACTCGGGGGATGATTCTACTTGAAAAATTAATGTGACAAGTTCCTATAACATTTTTTCCGAAAGCTCATTAATCTTGGGGTTACAAGTTTTTTTAAATCAATTTTTTCCAGTAACTTTTTTTCTAGTGTACCGATTCGTTTCAAATTTGGCACACTTATCACTAATGTTTATTTGTATTCTTACACCAAAATTGAGGTAAATCCCCCAGTGTCAAAGAGTCGAAATTGACGTTGACCTTTGGATAAAGACCCAGAACTTTTTTGTTAGGCACTTTTACTAAATTTTGATGACGCCCAATTGAAGAGCATCGAAAAATCTTCAAAAAGATCCTCTTGCTGCATCACGATAAAACGAGTCGTTTTCGAGAAACACGCCTTAAGTGAATACCAACTAACTACAGCTCATTTTCAAGATTAACAAAGCAAGCATTAAACAGAAGCGCGTTTTTCTCGAAAAATACTTTTTATCGATATTCAACAAGAGGATCTTTTTTGAAGATTTTTCGATGCTCTTCAATTGGGCATCATAAAAATTTAGAAAAAATTATTGAAAAAAATTGATTTAAAAAAAAAGTTGGGGCCTTTTAACCAATATTAATGAGCTTTCGGAAAAATGTTATAGGAACTTGTCACATTAATTTTTCGAGTAGAATTACTCCTCGAATTTTTTGCTTCTAATTTCCGGACACCCTGTATTTATTACATATCAGACAATAAAGTAGATAAATATTGTTAAATGGAAGTTAGTAAGAAAAAGGGAATTAGAGTAGTATACGAGTCTTATTGTTAGTTTCATTGATCTGATCCTTTGTCTATAAACAAGCGTGTTCATACTTTAAGATTAACTTTCTGGCTTAAATAGATTAGATTAGATTACATACAGGGGTCGTTTGGCATCGGCTGCATTTCGGGAACTGCGACCATTCCTTGGTCTTTTGTTCGTACCCTACTCAAAGTATCATCTCAGAAATTCCAACTTCTTGGCAAAGCCAAAAACGGTTCCGAGAAGTGCTCCTCTCACTATTTCAGGCGTTATTTCAACACTTCCAAAGTGAGTTCTCCTAAGATGCGTCAATACACTGCATACTTACAGCTCGGCAGTTTCAGTCTCCGTCTGCAAGTCGAAATTTCCACTAGACCCAGATTCTTGAGCTGGTATCTCACTGGGCAGTGTCCGATGAAAAGACCTGTAAGAAGTCTATTCACCTAATTGTGGAGGGGTTGATGCCCCTTCTTTCGACTGCTTTATTATGGATTTGAATGATGTGTTATCAAAAGCACTCTCTATGTCTATAAAGATTCCAGCAATTGCTTCATTTGCCATGATAGATTTCTATATTTTCTTTACTAAGAAGTGTAGAGCATCTACAGTGGACTTACCTGGTTGGTAAGCAGATTATTTTTCCTCAAGTGCTTCTTTACGACTCTTATGTAGTTATCCACAATTTTTTCCATCGTTTTAAGGATGAAGGAGGAGACACTGATAGGGCCATAAAGTTAAATATAAGAGGTGATTGAGTCAAATATTTCTTAATAAAAAATGTAAGTACCTACTTGTAAATTTCGACACAACTGATGCACAAAAAGTATGACTCTGTTTACGACATACCCTGTATATTGCTAATTGGACCCTGGATCACCCTGTATAATTAAGCATTGAGTACCGAATTTACAAACATGTAAAATGCATAAGTAACCCTTATCCATTTAAATTTTAAACATTTACTTCGCCATATATCTACTTCAAAAGCCCCTTCTGAAGTCATTAATAATACATTTAACACTCTTCAATTATACGTCTTGCCATGTGCAACCACCCCAATTTAAGGACAATATTTAAACTTGGTTGATGGGGCTCCCCTATTTTTTATTTAATTTGTAAGTCAGTGAGTAGGTATACATAATTTATTTAAAGTTTATTATATTTTTTATCTACTGAAATACTGAAAAAGTTATTCGGATTTTATTGTCTACCATAAACTTACATAATAAATTTGTTCAATTCTAGATTTTGTGTTTTTGAAAACTGTCATAAAATTTCAAAAAATTGATATTTTTTCTTACAGTTTACGTTATTACAAAGTAACAAGTTAGTTTTATGAGTAAATTCACAGAATGAAATTTCTTATGGCCAAAGTATTCTAACCGTAGGTAGGTACTTCAAAATTTGTCATATTTTATGACCTTAAAACTGACATAGAACTTCGAAAAACGGAGAGATTGCCACGCGGTTACTTTTTTACTTTCTTATACGAAGTAATAAGAAAGTATGTATAGTAATCGTGATTTTTTCGACTTCGACATTTTGATGGATTTACACGTGTTGGAGGGCCTCTAAATCCATTTTGACCATTTTCGTCATGATGTCTGTTATCGGATTTGATTCAAATTTCATATTTAAGAGTTTGAACAAATTTGTGAGTGCCACATTAAATCTTTTTCATCTAGCACCAACACAAGTGGCACTGACCTGAAGACATTTTTAGGTTTTTTAGGAATACAGGGTGTGTCACGACGAGTTGACAGTAGACATAACTCTATTGCTAAACAGAATTTGGTTCTAAAAATTGGTACGCGCCCATTATACAATGTGCTCTATTTAATGAAAATATTGCCACCTTTCTGGTACTTCCGGTTATACCGGAAGTAGACACAAACTTTGTTATTTTAAATGGAACACCCTGTATATTTTTGAATTTTTAGATTCTACACTTTATTTTAGACATAAAAGTATAAAGGTTGTATGGTTCTAACATTAATAGTATTATAATTATTTACACTTTTTCATCTTTTTTTTACAAAAACATAGATGTAAATAAAAATTTGAATCTTGACAATGGCACATTTTTTCCAAATTTTTTTTCTTACTTTTGAAGTGGGAATATACAAGCAATAAGCTGATGTAGTTTTGGAAAACTTGCTTTATACAGGGTGTTGGTGGTTGTCCGTTCATTTTTAAAAACTTTGATCAATGATAACTTTATTTTTTTAAAAGGAACACCCTATATATTTCCACATTTTCGAATTCTACACTTAATTCTAGACATAAAAGTATTAAGGTTGTAATGTCTTAAAATTAACGGTATTATAATTAATTACGTTTTTTCCAATTTCCAAGGTTTTTAGAAATTAACGATCAACCATAAGCACCCTGTAGATATAAAATAAGTTTTTCAAAACCATTTTACCATGTTTTTTGTACATTTCTACTTCGACTAAAATTTGTTCTTTGTTTTATTTAATTTAATATTTTTTATTTTTATTTATTTATTTTATTTATTATAATTAAGTAATTATGTTTCTTCCAATTTTTTCGCACAAAAACTTAGAGTCAAACATTTTCATATTTTACTAATGACACGTTCTTTCAAAAAATAAACGAAATTTTAGTGGACGCAGAAATGTACAAGAAACATGGTAATACGGTCTTAAAAAACTTATTTTATACAGGGTGCTTGTGATTGACCGTTAATTTTTAAAAAAGGTAATTAATTATAATACCGTTAATTTTAAGACCTTACAACCTTTATACTTTTATGTCTCGAATTAAGTGTAGAATTCGAAAATCTATAAATATATAGGGTGTTCCATTTAAAAAAATTAAGTTATCATTGATTAAAATTTTTAAAAATGAACGGACAACCGTCAACACCCTGTGTAAAGCAAGTTTTCCAAAACTATATCAGCTTATTTCTTGTATATTCCTACTTCAATCAGAAGAAAAAAAATTAGGAAAAAACGTGTCATTGTCAAGATTTGAATTTGTATTTACATCTATGTTTTTGTAAAAAAAAATGAAAAAGTGTAAATAATTATAATACCGTTAATGTTAGGACCATACAACCTTAATACTTTTATGTCTAAAATGTAGTGTAGAATCTAAAAATTCAAAAACATACAGGGTGTTCCATTTAAAATAACAAAGTTTGTGTCTACTTCCGGTATAACCGGAAGTACCAGAAAGGTGGCAATATTTTCATTAAATAGAGCACATTGTATAATGGGTGTGTACCAATTTTTAGAACCAAATTGTGTTTAGTAATAGAGTTATGTCTACTGTCAACTCGTCGTGACACACCCTGTATCTTGAAAAATAAACTTTTTATGAGATTTTTTTATTCGTTAACATTGATTTAGAATTGAATTTTGAACAAATTTTGTTTGAACAATTTTTGAAATTCCGTCAAAAAAAATAAAACACTTATTATTGTCGTAAAATTCGGTTATAATGAGTGAGACAAGGACAGATTTATGCGTATTGCAATAAGTGCGAGAGAGACTTCCGAAAATTATTTGAAAATTGCTGGAAACGCTCAAAATTTAAACACGATTTACAAGAAATTTAATTTTATTTCTTTAGGGAAAGTAATTGTGGTACTATTGTATAAGAAAGTCATGTGTTTAACACATCAGATATTTTATCACGTTAGTTGTACTAAAACACTCAAACAGAATAAAAAAAATTTGAGATTTTTATTGCCTACTATAAATTCACTTAAAAGTTTGTTCAAATTTTAGACTGTGTCCTTAAAACTAATATAAAATTTCAAAAAATTAACACATTTTTTGCAGTTAATATTCTTACAAAGAAATAAGTTAGTTCTACTGGAAAATTTCAACCGAATGAAAATTTACTAATATGATTTCGAATTTAATTGTCTTCTATACACTAACGCAAGAAACTTGTTTAGTTTTAGATTTTGTGTTAATAAAACTTAAGACTTATAGAAAATTTTAAAAAAATGACAAATTTTCTTGCAGTTTGCTTCGTTACAAAGAAATAAATTGGTCCCACTAGAAAAAAAACAGAATTAAAATTCTTCCACTATTACACATTTTATTGCAATTTTGAAACTGAAACTTTTTAGAGATACGCTGTCCTGTATACACCATTTTAAATTATATTTAGCTCGATATTTAAATTACTATCGAAAATCCACTTTACTTAGTTCTATGCAATAGTTTGGAAATAAATTTCTATTTCAATTTACTTAAATGCATTAATTCTCATCGAATATTTTTATGGATAACTTCGATGAGTGTAAGTGTGAGTAAAACACAATTTATTATTATCACTATTAATATCTATTTATAAAACCCACTGCATAAACTTTGTAGTACACAAAAAAAGATATGAAATAAAAGCATTCCACAGATTGTTCAATTGCTTTTTCTCATTCACTGTTGGGTGAATGAACGAGACCGAGATGAGACGGTGTGGCTGATGCATTTTTGTAGCTGCCTGAAATATACATCCCATGTTGTTTCGAGAAAGATACATAAATCGTATGCATGCCGTCTAGGCTAGAAATATCTGAATTTGCCGGAAACCACTGGAAACTATTTCTTAACACACTCGATATTTTTTATCAGATGGGCCCGAAAATAGAGTGATGGGTACCTACATCCATAATTTATATGCGTATACAGTATTTAGTGATACAAAAACGACCAACATTATTTAATTTCCTGGATCTATATTCTCGTCGAGTAAACTATTCTAAATGCCCAATTTTTAATAAAATTAACGTAGGTATTTCTATGTAATAAAATAAATTGTAAGAAAATTAGTATATTTTGTAAAATTTTATGTCACTTTTAAGAATACAAAATTTAAAATTGAACAAATTTATTAAGTGAATTTATAGTAAGGAATAAAATCTGGAATTTTGGACAGATTTTAATTCTGTTTGACTTTTCCAGTAGAATTAACTTATGTCTTTTCAGCAAAAAAAATTGCAAGAAATTCTATCTATTTTTACTTTCTTATACGAAGTAATAAGAAAGTATAGTAATCGTAATTTTTTTCGACTTCGAGATTTTGATGGATTTACACGTTTTGACATTTTGACCATTTTCGCCATGATGTCTGTCTGTATCCACCATAACTCAAAAACGACTTATCGGATTTGATTCAAATTTCATATTTGAGAGTTTGAACAAATTTGTGGGTGCCACATTAAGTCTTTTTTATCTAGCACCAACACAAGTGACACTTACCTGAAGACATTTTTAAGTGTTTTGGGAATATCTTGAAAAATAAACAATTTATGAGATTTTTTATTCTTTAACATTGATTTAGAATTGAATTTTGAACAAATTTTGTTTGAACTTTATTTTCAAATTTTGTCAAAAAAAAAAAAAATAAAACACTTATTTTTGTTGTAAATGTATGTTATAATGAGTGGGACAAGGACAGATTTATGCGTATTCCAATAAGTGCGAGAGAGACTTCCGAAAACTGCAAGAAAATCTGCCGCTTCTTTGAATTTATATGACAGTTAAAAAAAAAGACTAAAAAAAATATACAGAAGAAATTTCGTAAATGAGCTTGTAGCAGGCAATAAAATCCGGAACTTTTCTAGTTGAATTAACTTATGTTTTTCCAACAATGCAAATTACAAGAAAATTATCAATTTTTAAGGACACACAGTTTCATATAGAACAAATTTGTAAAGTGAGTTTAGAGGCAAATGAAATCGACATTTTCGAGGGATTTTCTTTCTGTTTGGATTTTGTAGTATTAATAAACTATACTCCAAGATAATCTGTTAATTTTTGGAAGTTATTACATGATATATAAAACAAATTTCTTAAGTGAGTTTATAACAGGCAATAAAATCCGGAAATTTCGACGTTTTTTCTTTCTTTTTGAATTTTCCAGTAGACGTAACTTGTAATAAAGTAAACCATAAGGAGATTCGCCATTTTTTCCACATTGTATGACACTATCAAAGATACAAAGTTTAAAATTGAAAAATTTTGATTTGATAACATAATAAAAATCAAAAAATAAAATTTGGAAACTTTAGGGTGTTTTTTGGAAAAACATTTTTCAGCCATTTTTCATCAAGCGTTATTTGAAACTTTTCTTAGTATATAGGTATCCGAAAAGGCAATAAGAAAAATATCAAACTTTTTTGATAAAAGTAACAATTTTCGATCAATTGACGAATTGACGTTTATAAGATTTTACAAAATGGCGGATAAGAAGTGAAGGGTTTGATGATTAAAATGTGCAGTTTTTCGTCTCATATCTACACTGAAAATTTCGTGTTGATTTGTAGAAAGTTATTTAAAATAAACATACATTTTTAAAATTTAATACTCTTCATTATTTTTATTGCCTATACATACAGGGTGTTTCAGTTTTTTGTAAACGGATTTTAACACTCGATAAAACTTTTAAAATTAATACAAAAAGTTTATATAAACATAGGTCGGCAAACGCTTAGTTTTCGAGATACAGAGTGTTCAAATTAAATTTTAAAATAGATTTTTTTTAAATATCATAAACGTTTTTTAACTTATTTCATTAAAAGTTGGTATATGGGGTTTTTTTGGTATAAGGAAGCCTATTATGGACACAGTTTTACTGTAGCCGCTAGAGGGCGCACTGTATTGTAGTCTTTACTGATTAAAATGACCATAACTTTTTTCTCATTGTACTTTATGTCTTTTTTAGTAAAAATCTACTTTCTTGTACTTTTCTAAACAAAAAAGGCATCCTTATCAAAATCCGCTAAAGTTTTCGAGATAATTGACTTTTTATAACCATAAACAAACACAAATAACTTCCGCATATCAGGGAGGGAATGGCTACCCAAGTGAGAAATCTTACCCCCACTCCTTATTTTCCGCGACTACCCTAAAAAGGCGTCTTTCTACCCGCATTTCACGCAAATAAAGTGGCCATTTTCGTGTAGGTATGGGAAAAATAAGATTTTTTACTAAAAAAGCCATAAAGTACAATGAATGTTTCATTCACTGTACCTAATATCAAAAATTACGACTAATTTACTAATAATTATGTAGTAGGTAGCGTTGATTGTAGTAGTAGATATAATATATAATCATTGATTGATACATTTGTCAATCAACGGTATAATTTAATAGAATCATCTGTTAATCTGCTTTTACTGCCTTGTCCTCTACTATACCTACCAAATTACATAGTTCTATTTATAAATTTTAAACATTTATCGTCTTGGGAATTATCTAAAAAAACGAAACAAAACAGGAAGTTCCTTTGTATCAAGTTACCCATGCATTTAACACAATCGATTTTCAAGGATCACTATATTTTGAATTCTAATTAAATATTATAGTTTTGAATTACGAGCTCATTTTATGGCAAATTCCTTTACAATACTGTCCAATATGTGACATTTAAATTACATCATGTGGTTAAAAAATTAGAAATAATTTGCATTTAAACAAAAACTAAAGCACATAAACAAGCATACTCAATGCTGAAGATTTAATTATTTACAACCACAACTAATCACTCTCGGGTTAATTTCCAACGCAATAAACACTATGATAAATGAAAATCCTTAAATTAAAAAAGCTTTAACAAGAAATTATGCTCCAGTTTGTAGTGCTGTGTGTGATGATGATGATGATGATTATTACTATAGCCTAACATTCACCTTCTTCTTCCCAATTATAAATTCCTAGATGATTATGGTCATTAAATTTATTCTTTGGGAGCACAATAGACTTACATTCTTGACACAGATCCCAAACTAATACATTATTTTTCTACTACTACCACACACCTCTCAGTATTACATTTGAATAAAAACAATAGTTTAAAATTATTTAAATTTAAAATAAAATTATCTTGTCTAATGGTTAATTTTTTTTCATCTAATAACTAGAATTCTTTTTTATAAATTTAATTTTGTGAACTAATTTACGAAAACATAGACATAGTTGTTAATTTACAAGTAGTGTTTAATTAGAAAATCAAGTGCTGGTTGTAAAACTTCCCAACTACTGCAATTAATGGCTTTTCTCAGACGATATAAAATTTTTACGGTTCGTTTCTGTGGACATCTGTCAGTTACTGGATTTTTTCTTAAACTCTCGAATAAAAGTTAAAAGATTAATGTTCTTGTTTACGATTAAATAGCAATATAAGAAATTTAATTGCATAGATTTAGAAACTAAAGGTATTACAATTACAATATTTATCTGTTTATTTCCGGTTGATTTAAATAAATGCAAGAGTATAGCTAGGTAGTAGACTTGTTTGCTTGATTTGTAGGAAATATGATTTGTTTTACTCGTTCTGTAGAAAATTGTCAGTTTTTATATAATTAAATAAACAAAATTTGTTTCCTTTGTATAAATAGTAAACATTTTTATTGATGTTATTCTTATAGTAGAAATGTTTTTTTTTTTGGAAATAAGATAATTTTAAGATAGAAAAAAGTGATAAAAATTATCTCTCTAAATATGTATTCATAAAAGTCTAAGAAGTTACCGGAAGTTACGTATGGGAAATGTACGAAGTTTTTAATTTCTGACAGATTTTATTTTAAGTATACAAATAGTATATTATATACTAAGGGATTGAGGTGCACCCTTTAAGCCCTGAGGGTGAATTAAATTTCATGAGAGAGCAAAGCAAGGGAGGGAAATAATTCACCCGAAGGATTAAATGGTATACCTCAATCCCGTGGTATATACGCTATTTTTTGCACTTCCGAAGCTTTTGCATGTGAAATCATTCTAAATTTATGCTTGTCAAAGTGACAAACGTGTCGGCAGCAACACTAAAATACTGTCCAAAATTTTAATCCCGGAAGTGCAAAATAGTAGTTTAATAAACAAGAGTGTTAATAAGAGCGATTAATAATCGAAACGATTTTAACGCGTGAGCGCAGCGAGCGCGTTAATGAGTCGAGATTATTAATCGCCGATTAACACTCATGTTGATTACAATATTTTTTTGTCGATCGGTCTTTATTAGAATGAAAATAATCTAATTTTGTTCCATGGCAAAATCCAAATTCTGACATAATATGCAATAAGTCAAAATACCACTGACATAATTAATTATTAGTTCGACAGCCGTCAGTCCCAAATGCATGTTTCAATAATATAATATATTGTTGGTTACGTAGCAAATCTCAACAATGTTTTTAATGTGCATGTATGCCTTAAACTGAGTTATTAATACACTCCTTTTATTACATTAACTTGATCTTTAATAAACGATCGACAAAAAAGTTTATTTCGACTTCTTTTATGCTTTATTTTATAATGACATTTCTTTGTTAGAGTTCGGCAGTAATAACAACCATCTTCTTTCTACGATGGAAAATCCAGAGAATGTTTACATATTCTTAATTTAGAAGAATGGTTTATTCATTCTTACAATAGTTATTTATACAGCGTGTATCTAAAGTGACATTTTTTTGCACGGTGAAAAAGTTTAAAAACCGAGGCCAAAAATTGTTACTTTTTTGCACACTATGCAAAAATATTTATTTCTGCACAGTATGCAAAAAGGTAATACTTTTGACGGATGGGAACTGTCACAAAACGACCTTCTTTAGGAAGTGGTAATCGAAAAGAAATATTTATAAATAACATCGATTACAGGATAAACATAATATAATATTTGCAATTATAATTAATAAATTACTCTGTGTCCTAAAACGAGTTATAAAACTTGACACTTGACAATTTCCCTGATGCGGTTTACTTTGTTACAAACAAAATAAGTTTAACCCTACAAGAAATTTCAAACATAATGAAAATTTGGTAAACATTCCTGTTTATATTGTCTACCTACTGTAGGTACACTTATCTAATAAATTTGTTCAGATTTAGATTGTTTTTAAAATTGTCATAAATTTGAGAAAATTGACAGATTTTATTACAGTTTACCGAGCAGTTTACTTTATTGCAAAGAAAAAACAAAATGAAATTCTGTTGAAAATTTCGGTTTTTATTGCATACGATAAGTACTCATAAATTTGCTGAATTTTAGATTTTGTATATTTAAAACAGTCATAAAATTTAAAAAAAAATACAGATTTTCTTGCAGCTTACTTCAAAGAAATAATATAGGTCTACTACAGAATTCAAATAGAATAGAAATCCACCACCAAAATCTGGTGAAACTTTGTAATTTTTTTTTAAGTTTTTGTGACAATTTTAAAGGCACAAGGTCTAAATTTGAACACATCTCTTAGACGAATCTACATATAATAGGAAACAAAAATTTTCACCAGATTTCTGTTTCAATTTTGTTAGAAAGATTTGTTATAAAGGAATAAACTAGTTCTACTAGAGAATTCAAACTGATTGAAAATCCGTCAATAACTCCAGAGTTTATTGCCCACTATAGGTAAACTTACTTAATCAGTTTGTCCAATTTTAAATTTTTTAAATTTAACAACTGCCATAAAACAAAAAAGCAGATTTTCTTGCAATAAGGTACTTTAAAGAAATACGTTGATTCTACTGGAAAATTAAAACAAAATGAAAATGCCTGAAAACGTCCGAACTGAGGTTTTCAATAAAACAACGTTCTCTGTCCCTCCTGACGTCACAAGACACCCTAATGACTGTTGCCATTGCGCATATCAGCTATCTCTCAAAATTGAAAACCTGAATTATTTGTGAAAATGTCTTTTCAATAACTTAATATGGACATTGTCTTGGAAACGATATCTCCAATCAAAAAAATATTTAGGTTTATTATTTATATTTACAAAACGAACCAAAATTGAAAAACTTTTTTTTAGAAAACTTTTACCAAAATTTTAATATTAAAAATATCTCTAGTAACTTCAAAATTAAGTATACTATGCAATGACTAGTCAAAATAATAAAAAGTGTAAAAATAAGAAAATAAATGTTATGGCAACTTTCTCAGAAACTCAAAAATGTTATAAAATCCAAATAAACTGTCAATTTTTAAATTTTAAATCTGCCATGTTCACGGCAATATTTGATATTGACGGTATATTATAACTGTGATGTTGCATTTCTATTGGTTATGAACTTGTATCATAATGAAAAATCTGAATCATAATGAATCTCATTACAGTACAAGTAGTAAATGTCTAAAAAATCAACTAAAGTATGGGAGCAGAAAAAAATGTTATTTAGGTTTAATGTTCACATTATTAATATAAATGAAAAGTCAAGTATACAAATTTCTCAAAACTGACAATGCAATCGAGTTATACACTTATCTTCCGATGAAATATCGAAAGAAGTTACTATTTTATGTTAATGTCATAATTTCAGTTAAAATTTTTTATCTACTACCAATTCATAATAGCCTTGATTTGACATTAATTTGAGTAAGGTAAGTCAGATTATTACGCAACATGTGTTTTAAAGAAATCATTACCACACTGAAATTTCAACAAGAAAATTCTTTCTTACAAGTATTTATAACACAATTTTTACAATTTAGTATCTTTATAGGAAAGTTTATATTTGTAAATGTCTAATTATAATATAATATATATTGTTTAATTCTTTAAAATTTGTGATTAACATTGAGTAATGACACTTCATACTCTTAAGTTTGATTTTTTGAAACCTGGAGAATTTTATAATAGCGTATCTACCTAGAAAAAACCCTAACTTCACATTAGATAACTGAAAAAATTTTTAGTTTTATTTTATAATAAATTAGTTTTATATTTTAAAAATAAATATAACACGGTCCACGTCCCAGATTTTTTGGTGTATAAATTGTATAATTATTTGAAAATTTATGATTCAAATTCATTGTTGTGTGGCGCTGGCTAGTTTTTACACAACTTAGGTTAGGTAGTCCAGTACGACAACTTGACAACAACTACTGAGCAATGTCGCTGGAGATAAATTCAAAATTCATTTTTAATTATTTGGACGGTAGAAGATAAAATCTTGTATATTACACGTGGAATATACACACATTAACATATTCGTCTGATTACAGAACTCGTCTACGACTCGTTCTGCAATTTCCAGACTCTTATGTTAATGATGTTCATATCCCACTTATAATATAAATAACTATTAAAGTTTTATTATTTTAATACGATTTATTAATACATTTTTTAGCTTTGATTAATTTGTGGTAAAGGAAACGCTAAAATTATCAAACTTAAAAATCTTTTGTGGTTGACTTGGGGATACGACAACCTTAAAGCAATTTTTTGTTCAAAATTTTTGTACTAAACACTTCCGGACCATCGTTCATGTTTGCAAGAAATCAACTACTTTTGTAGTGGATATAAAACCATTTTCCATTAATTTTTCGTTAAAAATAAAACAACCCACACCCGATAAAGTCTGTAGTACGTAAATAGAAATAGTACACATTAATATTGTGCACTTGAATGAAATTTTATGGGCAAGCCGAGCTATAGTAATCATAAAATAATTTTCCTTTTGCTCTCATATCACCAAGTAAACAATAGTCGCGTTTCGCATATTATAATAAAATTTGAAATTATGCTAAAATATAATAAAAAAGTAAAATAGAGGTCAAGTGATAGTTTTCTTGGAAATACTAAGTGAATTCCACATGTTTATTTATTGTTATTCTCATAATGTAATTAGTAGAAATGTTAATATAATTTTTTTTTTATTATTGTAATTCAACACTTTTGTTTTACATTAACCTTGAAAAAAGTGCTTAAAGTAACTCAAATAAAAATTAATTAATTGGATTAAGTATTTTAAATAACTTTCTACATACCAACTTTTTATATTATTAATATTAGTGTAGAATTAAACATCATCGGAAATTTTTCTAAAGAAAACCTTTTACAATTTAAACATTTCAAGACAATTGAAACGTACTTAAGGTGGGGTTACGTGAGTCATCTTGTAAAATAAGTCAATTTACAAAGGATGGGTAGCTATTAGCTATAAGTGGTTATTATAAACATAAACCAGTCGGTGGATTGGAACTATCAGGTTTATCAAGCGTGAAAAAAATTAGGAAATTATTGCAGTTTTAAGGAAAGGATATGAGTACATTCTAGTAAATCTAAGACAGAAGGGAAGCGACGCGCCATTCATATTCATAAAGCATAACGTTTTTAAGAGAAAGTAAATGTTTTTAACTGACTTAACTTGCTAATTAATGGAAATGTAATCTTATTATTCCAATTGCACTTTATAAATAATCATAATTGGTATTGTGAGTCTGGATTATATTCTTTGAATTTTTTTCCACTAATTAAAGTTATTATTTTAACATAAACGTTTCTGATTATATGAGATCAAACCATTATAATCGTAGAAGTGAAATTCTATTATGGAAAATTTTCTATAAGTACTAGTGTAACCAAATTATTAGTTTTTACATATAATTTTAATTATAATAATTAATATATAGAAAATTAATCTCATTGAGAGAACTAAGATTTCTTTTCTACAGGGATCGTCCTTTTTCCCTCTCAAATAAGATTTTCATATTATTAATTTATTCATATTAAACCACACAATTTTTTCTTATCTGCCATTTTGTAAAATTCTATAAACGCCAATAGATCGAAAAATGTTAGTTGGGTTTAATATTTCTCTTTTTGAGAACTAAAAAGACTTTCAAATAAAGTTTTGTCAAAAATAACTATTTCTCGTAAAATCCATTAAAATTTTTTTTTCAAACATGTAACCTTATTCGTGGACACAGTATACAAGGCCAACAAAAAATGGAGAAAGACTTGTTTCGAAAAATTAGCCATTTTTTGGAAAAATGTTTCTTCAAAAATTATAAAATTGACAGCATCTCTAAAACGCTAATCGCAATCCAAAAATATCATGTCATTTTAATGCTTACATTATAAATATAAAGAAAAGTCAAGTATACAATTTTCTCGAAAGTGGCAATGCAATCGAGTTACAATAGGGACTTTGCATGATTTTCAAAATAATTTTTTTTGAAAAGCTGATACCAAATTATCACTATCAATATTTTTGAAAAAATTTTTTGGTCCGTACTCTCCAAGTAAATAAATAAAAAGTATTGCAAAATTTGAAATTTCCACGCATTGCCCGGAAACGCCCGAATCGGCTCAAAAGACTGTTGACGTCACGAATCTAGTTCCACAGTGCAGCACGCCACATTTTGATTAATTTCGAAAAATGTCAAACGCGTAAAAAATATTTAGACATGCCAATGTCAACTAGATTCGTGACGTCACACAGGACTCTCCGATCTCAAAGCGTTTTTGGGCGGCAATAATATATTTGAATTACGGTCAATTTATAATTGTTTTTTCATGTACAAATATTGAGTTAAAAAAATTATTTTTGCTGTAGAGTATTATTAATATAGTCGTTTTACATTTCTAACAGAGAAAAACAGGATTTTAAAAAAATGCAACATCCCTATTGAAAAACCAGCCGGCTTAAAACATAACATTTCTTATACCATTTTTGAGAACTAAAGTTGACGTTTTTGTGCCTAAGAAAAAAAAGTTGTGTTACCAAGAAAAATGTGCCTTTTCTAATCCTAGGTAAATATACAGGATGTTCGCGCGATTGGCTCACTTCGTTATTATTTTCGAGATATTCATAAAAATAACATTTTTTAAATGGAACACCCTGTATATTTTTACAAAAATCGATGTTAAATTAAATTCTGAACAAAGAATGTTCTAATGCTTTTTTGACAATTATTTAAAATAAGCGAGTTATATTGAAAAAAAGTTTTCAAAGTTTTAATATCAAGTAGCCATGAAAATTATAATTTTGTAAATTTTCAATATTTCCGTAATTCTTTCAAGTTTTTTTCAACTTGCTTAAATTCAAAATTATGATTGTTTGGTTTTAATAAATTACTATTCCGTTTTATGGCTACCTACTTGATTTTAAAGAATTGCAAACTTTTTTTCAAAATAACTCGCTTATTTTAAATTAATATCAAAAAAAGATGAGGACATTTTTTGTATAGAATTTAATTTACCATCGAATTTTGCAAAAATATATAGGGTGTTCCATTTAAAAAAATGTTATTTTTTTGAATATCTTGAAAACCAGATGGTCAATTGTTTTTTTGTTTTCACCATTGTAATCAGCGGAAAAAATGCTACTAGTTTGCTAATTTAACTGACTTTGTAGCTCCAATAATAACGAAGTTAGCAATAGTGAGCCACTTCGCGCGAACACTTTTTTTATTTTTTATTATTTACTTTTTTTCCTAGGAAAAAAAAAGTTGACAATGTCAAATTAATGTAAATTTTTTATCAAATTAAGTAAGTACCACATGACAATGTGGTACTTACAATGTGGTACTTACACGTGACAATTTATCAAGGTTTTTGGTTTTTCTGAATGTAATTCTTTTCGGCTGGAGAAAAAATAGCATGTTTCATTCTGATTAAAAGTGGTTTTGTGCCTCGCAATTATTGCATAGGTAAGCTCGGTTAGATTTGCTTCCCCTTGCAAATGCAAACTAATTACTCGTCGAAAAATATGCCAATTTTAATCCTTATAAAACTATCTACTATTCTATAAAACTTTTAAAAATAGTGTTTATAATAATAGTAAAAATAACGATATTATATTATTTTTCGACTTTTCAGAGGGATTTCCACACCAATCATTAGGGAAACTAAGAAGATACTACCAAGGTATAATTTATTTCCTTAAAATACAAATTTATTTATACAGAAACCACCAAAAAATCTACACCACATGGGGAAATTTTTATTTATAATTTTATTAAGAGAAAATGTTGGATTTAAATCAAATTCAGAATGTGTATATCATCTATAGATATCTCATCTGAAGAATTCACAACAATTTGGTTCCGGTTAGAAATTCCTAATATATTTACTTAGTTGTGCACTAAGAAACTTATTTAGAAAATAACTAAATGGTGATTACTAATTACTAGAAAATGTGTCAAACATAAAAAATCCCAAAAATATTTGTTTTATTGCTTCTGTGTTTCAATGATTTATCATTACAGAAATAAATATTTAAGCACTTAAAAATATTGTACTTAATTAAATAATTACATATTTTGAAAAATATGTCAAGTAAATAATTTAGACTTTGATGTAGGTACAGTAGAAGTAAGTAGATGTTTTTATACCTCTGTGAAATCTCATAAAGCTTAATAATAATAATAATTTTGTTATTTAATAATAATTAATAAATAACAATTAAATGTTATTAAATAAATAATTTGTTGAAATAATTTCATTAAAATTTTTTAAATTCGTGTACTTAATTTTTTTTCTTTATTCAAATAAATAGATTTGTAATAAAAGACCAAATTTTGGAGTCTGACTTTTAGTAAGAAAATTTCTAAATATCCTTCTTAGGTTAGGTTGCTAACATAGAAATGTTATTCTAACAGCATGAAATTTTCAGTGTCTATGTTAGGCGAAAAACCACACTAGCTGAGAATAATTTGACCCATCACCATGACAGTTAAAAAAAAGAAAAAATGCCATTTTGTCAGAAATGAGAAACCAGATTAAAAAAGTTACTTACTTAATCCTTTGAACCCATGTAGCCTTATGATGGAGTTGACCTATTAGGTATTCTTCTCCAGGACTCCCTCCACTTCTTTCTATAATGTGTTATCGATCCGTTGTGCTTCATCCCATTTCATTTTTCTCTTGCAACCTCCAGCCATACTCTTCTAGCTCTACAATTAGGTTTCTTTTTACTAACTCTGGCTTCAAAAACTTATCTTCTCTTGTCATTTTTTTTACGTGGTGGCCTAACCATCTTCTATTTTTTCTTCTATTCGTCTCAGTTTCAAGTTTTCCCTATGCGTGGTATTTCTAACTTTGTCCATCTTTGTTTTATTTTCGATTTTTCTTATAAACCTCATTTCTGTTGCTATTAGTTTTCGTCTCTTTCTCTGCCATTGTACATGTTTCTGCGCCAAATGTGAGTATGGGTGTTACTACTTTTTTTAAATAGTTGGATTTTAATTTTTTTCAGTATTTCTCTTTTTCCCAGAAACGGGTTTTTGATACTATTAAACAGTTTTCCTCTTACTGCTATTCTTTCTTTTATTTCTTCCTCCATTCTCCCACCTTCTGATAGTACTGACCCTAGGTATTTAAATTTTGAAATTAGTTCTAAGTTTTCTTCTCTTATATCTATGTATTTTATGTCCTTGATACCTTGATGCTTCTTTCCTATTATCATTGTCTTGGTTTTTTTTTCCATTTATTTCCATATTAATCTTCTCCAATTATTTTGTAAATATGTAAATTTTCGTTCAGTATTTTCTCATTCTTACCTATTAGAATCATGTCGTCCGCGTAGCATATTTCTATTATTTGTACCTTTTCCATTCTTCAGTATCCTACCTCATAATGTTTTCGCTTCCTTTTTTACTCCTTTGATGGCTTCATCTAGTACCAGTCAAAACACTGGACTCAGAATTCATCCTTGTTTGATAGGTACCGAGAGTGATTCTGAATAAGTTTGATCTCTCTTGTATTAATTATACATATATAATTTTTTGTGTCTCTGTACAAACTTTGTATCCCTTTTATTATGGCTTCTGATGTTTACCTATTTCTTAAAGTTGCGTATATGCCCTCTCTTTTTATTCGGTCAAATGCCTTCTTCAGATATATGGAGCAACAGTGTATGTTTTTGTCTTCTCTTATCGATTTTTCTCCTAATTGCCTCATAATAAACATTGCGTCGTTTATGGTCGGAATCCAGATTGGGTTTCTTCTAATGTATGTTCCAAACTTTCCCTTAATCTTTTTTCTAAAAAATACTCTTGCGTAAACTTTGGCTACTGTGCTATTTATTGTGATGCCTCTATAATTTTGACAGTCTCTACTCTCTCCTTTCCTGTAGATTGGGGCGATAATTCCTAAGATATAATCTTGTGGTGCTTCTCCTTTCATTATCTCGTTCATCAAATTTTTTAAATATGCCACTGCTTTATCTGGTATTGCTTCGAGCATATCAGCGGTTATCTTGTCATGGCCGGGTGCTTTTCCTGTTATGAGTTTCCCAATCGCTTCTTTCACTTCTTCTAGATATTTATTTCTTCATTTTGCGACAGTTTTGTTTCTTGTCCTGGTTGTTTGTTTTTTTTTGTTTGGCATCGGCTATGTCTGTTTCTTCTAAAAGTTTTTTAACATACTCTCTCCATCTTTCCATGATTTTATCTTCATCTGCTATAACATTTCCTTTTTGTCTTTGATATTTGTTGTAATTTCTTTCTTTCCTTGCCTCATATTTTTCATCGTTCCAAAGAATAATTTTTGATTGTCTTTATAGATACGCATTTTTCATCTTTTTTCCAAATTCTTGTTATGATTTTTCGCTTTCTTCTTTGAATAATTTCGTAACTTATATTCTTCCCAGTAAGATTATTGTTTTGTTTCTAAGTATTTCCTGCATTTTATTTAAAAATCCAAAAAATTACTTAGGTTTAATGTTCATATAGTATGGTACTACTAACAACTTTTTTTCCAAAATCGAGCCATTACAGATTTTTTTTCATAATTTTATTCATAGCAATTTCGACCAATCATAATGCAGTATTGGACCAACCTACATGGTTTTCCAGCGATAAAATTTCGATAAAATTAATTGTAGGTTTTCCATAGTAACAATATAAATAACAAAATTTGTATAAGAATTAATTTGTAAACATATATTATTATGATCTGTTACTTACATTAATATAAAATAAAATAAACTGTTGTGTACATTCATAAAATTATCTTAACGAATATAATACGTGCTTTGGATTTTCCGATGGTTAAATTCCTCAAACTTCCTGCACAACAACAAATTGTGTCAGTTTGACAGAAAACACCTTGTGCTTCGCACTCTGTTTTTTGAAACTGTCAAACTGACACTCTTTGTTGCTGTGCAATAAGTTTTCGTAATTTAACCGGAAAATCCAAAGCACTTATTATATTACTATTGAAAAAATTTTAAAATTAACTAGATCTCTAAAAAGGGAATCCAATACAAAAAATTTAAAAAATACTTTAAAAGCGTAATTTCAGTTAAAATATTTAAAATTTTATTTTTACACAATTTACGTTTGAGGTTGGATACAATCTTAATGCAATTTCTTGTTCAAAGTTATTTGTATTGTTTCCGGACCATAATGCTCTTGTGCTTATATTTATGTTATGTCTAGAAAAGTGAAAAATTCAGAACAATGCTACATAGCATAAAATCCTGTTCATATGCTAAACAAAGTACCCACAACAAACTACAACAACCTGATATTCCTAGTACTTAAAATTATTACTTCTTGCAGCCTGTTTTAAACACACAGCAGCGTCTGAGATATAAGTATTTGTAGTTTGAATGGGACTTTCAAATAAGTCACGACTGATGCAGAGTCGTTTTTGCAACAAAACAATCTGTACAAAGCAGACTCTCGTTTAAATCTGAGAAAGACCATTGACCTTCTAGATATCGTTTTTATATTTATGTTGACTGACGTTTTGTACTGTAGTTCCTAATTATTGAGATGGATAAATATATCTTTGCATTGGCTGTACGCTGTACGAGTCGTATTTATTTTTTGAGAGGTACTATTTTGTCTCAATCAAGAATGTAATTTATTTTTATATTTCTTCAGTAATAAATCAATTTCATTTTTAGTCTCTTATACGAATAGGGAAGTAGGTACTTAGGTAGGTACATACATACATTTTTTAGGTTTTTTAAATTCTTGAAAAGGAATCAATTTGAGGAATTTTTGTAATTCCTTAACTTTGGTTTAGATTCAAAAATTGACCCGAATATACCAGTTTTGACAAAAAAAACACGCACATAAAATTCAGATAGTTTGTAATTATTTTTTTGCACTTCCAGGATGAAATGTGCTAATTTAATCCCTCTTTACAGGGACTGAGGTGACCTATTTAATCCCAAGGTATTAAATTTACATTGCTAGGTTACACAAGTATTTTTTGTCATTTTAGAGAGTATTTTATTGTTGTTGCCGACGTTTGTCACTTTGACAAGCATAAATTTAGAATGATTTCACATGCAAATGCTTCGGAAATACAAAAATAGCGTATACAGCGTGTCCCAAAATTAGCCTGCCAAAATGTACCAGCTGATTCTACGTTCAAAAATAATGCAAAAAGTTTTAATAAATATAGGATGAAAAATGCTTGCTAAGGGAGCTACAGCCACCCGAAAAGGGGGCCCGAAAGAGGAGTTTTCTGTAATATCTCTGCAACTATTTGAGATGGATTCATGAAATTTGGTGAGTTTGAAGCTTGTATAATTTGCCATATATTTCTTTTTCCAATTTTCAGAAATTTTGCCAGGGGCGTCACATACAGGGTGGGTGCTGGGTAAATTATGCCCCATGTTTTTTGTGTGGATAATTTTTAAATTTTTTATATCAAATTATGAAATCGTTTTGAAGAAGTCACTTCCATAAAAACTACACTAATAAAAATAATCACAAAATTTTGACTTTAGAATTTTGTTTTTATTATTAATATTATTGACGAAGAAATGCTAAACGAAGTAATAAATACCTATAAATTTTAATCCATTCTCTACTTTTGATAAATTTTAGTTTTGTGATTATTTTTATTGTAGTTTTCATGGACGTGATTTTTTCAAAACGATTTTACTCGAAAACGGTTCAAATGATACAAGGATCGACTGAGACTACCTTTTTTGTGTAAAAATAAACCAAGTTTCATAATTTGATATAAAAAATTTAATAATTATCCCCACAAAAAATATGAGGCATAAAATACCAAACACCAACCCTGTATGTGACGCCCCTGGCAAAATTTCTGAAAATTGGAAAAAGAAATATGTGGCAAATTATAAAAGCTTCAAACTCACCAAATTTCATGAATCGACCTCAAATAATTGCACAGATATTACAGAAAACTCCTCTTTGGGGTCCCCCTTTCGGGGGGCTGTAGCCTCCTTAGGAAGCATTTTTCAACCTATATTTATTAAAACTTTTTGCATTATTTTTGAACGTAGAATCAGCTGGTGCATTTTGGCAGGCTAATTTTGGGACACCCTGTATACATCAGATATTTCTTATTTAATTTTACATCATAATCACTAATTTAGTTATGGAGAAAGTTTTTTCAAGGATATCGATCATTAATTTAGCTTATTAACCAAAGCAATTGTTTTTTACGTAAGTCTTTACACTTCAACATTATTTATAGATAAAACATCGCACAATAATGACAAGATTATCGACTGTACTTCATTCAGAAATCGCTGTTATTTTATTGTTACCATCACATACTGTTATAGGTACTGTTGAAGCTATATTTACTATCGGATTGTACTGCAAAACAGGAGACACTGTACAGTTAAAAGTAAAATACAGTTCTATTGAAGAATTAAAGGCAGTTTTTACCGGGACTATACATTCATACAAGACATAATTGTGGAAACAAGGGGGTATCATATAATTTTCTATTATGAAATAATTTAATAATTTTAATCGATTAATGATGTTGTTGGATCTAATAATGATTTCTCTAACGTTCTATCGTCTAGAAATGAAACAGAAAGTTACATTATTTTAGTAGGAGTAGTATATTTCCTCTGCAAGTAGAATTCCGAATAGTTCATGAACTTTGAAAGTTTATTTAATGCATATGCTCAACTATATTACTATTCCTTCTGCCTACTTCCAATTCTAACAAATCGTATGGGAAGATGCTAATCGGATATTTGCATAATCATTTTACTGAATACCACCCACTTTTTTGCACTTACATGGATTCGCAAACACAATTTTTACTTTTTTATATGAGGTAATAAATTATAGTAATCACGATTTTTTCGACTTCGAGTTTGATGGATTTATTTTTGAGAGCCCTTGAAAGAAAGTCATGTGCAGATTTTTTAAAAAGAATCACCGGCGTAAAATGTATTTTTGAAAAGCGCAATTTGGGACTCTAGAAACGTCTTTTTTTAATAAAAGCGTCGTTCACCTTTGACAAATATTTTTGATGAGTGCTTTCAAAACTGTGATTTTTCAAACCATAACACTCAAAAAACATCCTTTTTGAAAAGTAGGGCAATTTGGGGCTCCAAAAATAAAATAAAACCATTATTCAGCTTTATAACAAAGTTACATTGGAAAAAAATTTAACTAAGCGGTTCCGAAACTATTTTTTTAATATAATCACATGCGAAAAATGAAATTTTCGAAAAGCGCAACTTGGGACCCAGAAGAAAGCATAAAAATGATATACAGGGTGATCAGTAATTGCCGCACTCCGAGCATAATGTGATAAACTTTATGTTTGACGATTTTTTTTAGTCCTTTCTTTACAAAGATATGACCACTTTTGTGAAAATAAAAGTGGCAACACTGCATTGAACATGTGAATAGGTTCCACGAGAAAAAAGAAAAGAAAAACATTCAATATTTTGTGATGCGAGAACTTGTCAAACTAATTTAGTACTGTCAATTTTATTAAAAAACAGAAACAACATTTGAAATTCATTATTAATATTTACATGGCAATAGAAGGTTATTTTATTTTATCCCAAGGGGAGCTTGAGAGGTTGCCAAACTTCAAAATTCTCTCAAATTTAGGTATTTTATTAAATTTTAACATTTTCAATTTCTTTGTATTAGAAGTTTTGTGAAAAAAATTGAACAAATCAATTGCATTTTATCCAGAGATTATAGTAGCATGAATTATTCACTCATTTTTGTCTTGGTTATGAAAATATTAACTTGTAACTTGGATGAGGGAAACTCTATAACTCGGAAACTAACCATCAGATTTAATTTTTCTTTGCAGATTATCCTTAGTTTTAATGTGCTCTATAACGCCCTGTATTCGGAGTGCGCAAATTACTGATCACCCTGTATATAGTTGGTGAATTTTTTCGTAAATAAAGTAATCAATAAACTGGAAAATAAAATATTTTTGGCGAAAATGCAACCAGCGCAGCTTACCAAAGCCCTGATTTGATTTTTACACAGTAACCAAATCAAGTAATCAAAAAAACTTTTTTAAAGCACCTTTTAGGTCTCCAAAAAACCCAGAGATAATTCATGTAAACAGTTTGTCATCTTTTCTGAAATATAACTATTATTCAGCTTTGCAATAAAGTTTATTTTACCAAAATTGGACCAGCGGTTCTAAAATTGTGAATTTTTAAACGACAACCCTCGATAAATGTTCTTTTTTAAAGGTAGCACCATCATTCATTCATCTTTGAATTAAAAAAAAGTTTATTGACAAAAATTCAAACGGTGAAACATAATTTTTGAAAACAGTCGCTTGAAAATTGTGTCATTTTATTACTTTGAAGTCACGGAAAACACGTAAATCACCATATAAAAACTCTGTAACTCTTTTTAGTATAACTAAGCTTCGCAATATGGTAAATTCCATCAACATTCGATCAATCAGTGGCCCCAAAACTATAACATTTTATAAACAATAAGACACAATTTTTTATTTGTACGATTTTCCTGGTTTCTAATGTCACAGTTATGGACCCGCTGAGCTTTTAGAGTAAATTTTGATTTTGGTTTATATCCCAATGTTCGACAATCGACTTAATATTCAGTTTTTGGATTAGTCAAACATTCCCAAATAAATTTATAGGTATTGTTTGTTTTAATACATATCGTTTTATAACTATTGGTCGGTTTTTGAAAAAAATCCGATTTTATATAGAGTAATATTAGCATTATTCAAGAAAAAATAGCAGGAAGCATAACCTCACTTTTAGGTAATTTCTAAGCAAAATTATGCAAAAATCGTGAAATCAATATTTAAAAAGTGGAAATTTGGAACCTTAGGACGAATTTTGAGTTTTTATATAGAGAGTGTCTACTGCACTGTCCAGACAGTGCCGCAATAAAAAGGTACCTTTAAAATTTTCGTTGTAATGATTGGAACAAAGGCAGACTTATAGCTATTTCAATAAGGGCGAGAGAGACTTCCGAAAATTATTTCAAACTTGCTAAGAGTAAAAAATTTACAAGACATTTTATGGACAATTTAGTTTAGTTTTCTCTTAGTTTATGTAAAAATATTCGAAATAACCCAAAAAAATCGAATTTACAAAAAATATTCAAATTTATTTTATCCACTTCATTTTCCTTGCCCTTAAAAACATTTATATTGTTAAAATATATTAAAAACATTTATAATGGTTTTATTTTATTACATGTTCCTTCTCTATCGTTCGATTTTCATTTACTGATCCTTTTTAAAAATCAAATTATTTTTAGGTTATCTTTCATTTGGTATGTTTTTTCCTAAATTCCATTTCAGCGCATGTGCGCCAGTGCATTAATTTTTATTGCGGCACTGTCCGGACAGAGCAGTAGACACTACCTTTTATATAACCAGAAGTTGCAATTATTATAACGAAAAAATCAAACTTACAAGTTACTTTAGAAATTTTCTGTTCAGATTAAAAAAATGATTTGTAAAGAATTTTTGAGATGATCGTACATATTTAGAAATTTGTAAAATGTTACTGAAATTTTGTATTTTTACTTAGATTGTATAAAAATCAGAATGATATTTAAAAATATGTGATGTGTCCTACACATGACTTTCTTATATGATACGGATTTCATTCTGATCTTTGGAAGGTACTGAAGCCGTAGCCAATAACCATATTGTATTAATATTAACGCAAATGCATGTTGCTAAAAGAATTTTTGACGGAATTAAAAAAAAAAATTGGAACAAAATATGTTCAACATTTAATTCTGAATCAATGTTAAAGAATAACGAATCTCCTAAATTGTTTCCTTTTCAAAGTAATTCAAAAAATACTAAAAATGTCAAGTAACTACAACTTCTGTTAGTTAGTTAGTTGGATGGGGGTCCTAGTAGAATACAGCGATCCTTTCTTCATCTCGACTTAAAAGATCTTCTGTAATGATCCTACTGCACTGTTATCGTTCAAGGATGTCCAACCTCATACAAGGTTAGTTATCTTCTTAAAGGTCAGTGATCCGACCTTTTGGGACTTGCAAAATGCCTTTCCTAGTGTCTCTTGCCTGGTATATTGAATTTTTACGCAAAATCAGATAATGTGTTCAGAAGTTTCATCCTCTGAGTTGCGGAATCTGCAGGTCCTTATTTCTCACTTCCCCACTTTGGTGAGATGATATCTGAGGGATCAGTGGCCAGTTGAGAGCCCAACTATTAAATTTATGTCTTTCCTTGGTAGGTCGAGAAGCATTTTTACGCTTCTGCTGGTGTAAGTTTTGATGAGTTTCAATCCAGGAAGATTATTCAAGTAGAGCAGTTTATGCTCATTTTCCAATGCCAATATTTCCGCCTTTCTGTGGACTTTTGTTATCCCACAGTAGGGACCGCAAAAAGGAGATCTATTCCTGTACCAGCCAGATTGTCTCTCTGCGATCTCGTTTCCTTCGACTCCTTCATGCCCTGGTACCCACAACAACTTATTGTATTGTAACGTGCCAGAGAATTGAGAGTTGTCTACAGTCCCAGGCGAGTCTCGACTCAAAGATGTAAGATCCTAGAGTTCTAAGAGCTGCCTGGCCATCTGAGGCAATATAAATATTGGCCCTTCTAGTATTTCTTCGAATACATTCTTGGGCACCTCTTCTGTTTGTACTAGATAAAAAAGATGTAGTTTGGAACCCACATTTTTTTTCAAATCCTTAAATATGAAATTTGGATTAATTTCGATAAATCCTTTTTGAGTTATCGCGGATATAAACAGACACAAACAGACATCATGGCGAAAATAGTCTAAATGCATTCAGGGGCCCTCAAAACGTATAAAATCTATCAAAATATCTAAAATCAAAAATAGAAAAAATCAATAATACAAACAAATACAATTATTGAAAATCGCATAGTTTCTCAGTTGCATTATGAATTTGTATTTTTCTTTTAAAATATTTTTTTTATCTTTCCATACGTACAACAATACAGCATATAAATTAGGTAAGGTTTGTATAAAAAATGAGAATTTAGATTTACCAAATATATTTTTTATTTTCTTGATGATGTGTTTATTGGATTCCAAATTCTTGTTCAATTATTTTCCACTGTATATTTTATATTTATTATTTATTTAGAAAAATATATACTCGTACAGTAAATTTATTCTGTTTATTGTTTAGACAACTTGTAGAATGTTACAGTTTAATGTCATAAGGGGTGTGGCCTATATTGTAGGTATTTGTTTATTGAACTCCGATATAATTAACAAGTAGGAAAAAAAGTAGATTGAAAGTCTCTAAGGTCGTACACATTGCATAAATATTTTAAATTATCAAGTTTTAATATCCTACACGGATTTTTGTCGGTATCAAGTGTGTCGTAAAGTAAATGTAAGTTCAAGGTTAACAGTGGAAAATTGCTTTAGGGTTTTGGAGACTTTCTTATTTTAAACCTGTTTAAGTTGTTCCAAACCAAGCAATTGTATATGTGTGTAATCAATTACATATGATGGAAAAAAGGTCAAGTTGAAAATTTCTTCGTTCGAAAGTAGAATCACACTTCGAGTTTCGTGTAAATTGTGTTTGTATGCAATATTGTTTGGAACAATACGCAAGCACGATTCGATTTTTTACCTCACACAAAGACAAAAATTAATATGGTTTTGTAATTTAGTTCGACATAAAATCTTGAATGGGACAGTTATACTAGGCAAAAAATAAATCATAAAATTTTCGAATGATTTTCATTTTGTTTCAATTTTCTAGGAAGATTAACTTAGTTCTTAGTAAAAAAATACACCGCAAGGAGATCCGTTAATTTTTCCAAATTTTATGACTGTTTTAAGGACACAAAGTCTAAAATGGAATAAACTTTTAAAGTAGGAAATAAAATCCGGAATTTTCAAGGAATTTTCATTCTGTTTTAATTTTCTAGTAAAACTAACTTGGTCCTTAGTCTCAGTATAAAAGCAAATCGCAAGGAAAATTGTTTATTTTTCGAAATTTTATGTCAGTCTTAAGGATACAAACTTTAAAATTTAAGAAATTTTTAAATAAGAGCATTGTATGCCATAAAAGCCAGAATTCTTGAAGGATTTTCATTGTGTTTCAATTTTCTAGTAAAACTAACTTAGTTCTTAATGAAAATTTTTCAAAGTTTTATTATAGTTTTATGGACACAAAGTATAAACTAGAACAAATCCTTAAGTGAGTTTATTCATAGATATATTATAAATTGACAATTATACACGAATTTCTTTGTCATAAACGTCTTTTTATAGCCCATGGACCTCTTTATGCTCATGGGCTATAATGAAACGTCAAATAAAAGTCAAAGCTGTTTTTTTTACTCACAGTAAGTTTTTTTGTAAATAAATTCTGATTTTTCGGGTATCAAACAAAATCTTGCCGTTTAAGCCAACTCGTTTCGGCTTTGCAAGCCATCACATTTTCTTGGTCTGATGAAAAATCCATCAAAGATTCTGGATCACACAACTGAAGTAAACAATTTTTGAAAAAGTTAAAATGGATACCCTTGTTTACTTCTTTTACTATAATAACGTACTTCAAGCCGCTTGAGACATATTTAATTATTTAATTATTTCAGATAAATACTTAATCTGTGCATAAAATAGTGTATGTATATCTGGCGTAACGTGCTTGTATGGCCCTACCACCTTTTCCTAGCCCTCGGCTACGCATCGGTTGAAATAAGGCTTCGCGCCATAAAAACCTCTTTACGCCCTTAATACATAAATAACTATTATAGTAGGCAACAAAATTAGGAATTTTTGAGAGATTTTAATTCTGATTCAATTTTGTGGTACACCTAACTTAATTCTTAGTAAAAAACCAAAACACAAGGAAGTCTATTAATTTTTCGAAGTTTTATGCCAATTTTACGGACCTAAAGTCTAAAAGTCTCACTTTCAAGTGAGTATGCTAGTCTATAAAATGCGAAATTTTTGAAGGATATTCATTTTACATATTTCAATTTTGCAGTAAAACTTAGTTCTTAGTAACCACAAAAATATTTGGTCATTTTTTTAAATTATATGACAATTTTAAGAACACAGAATCTAAAATTGGACAAATTTCTTAAGGGAGTAATAAAATCGGGAATTTTCGTAGGAGATAGATTAGAAAAGTATTTAATAGGAGAACCACGAGGAAGAAGGATAGTGGGACGACCAAAACTCCGCTGTACAGATAACATCGAGACAAAAATAAAAAATATCGGAGTTATAAAGTGGAGAATAGTTTCTATAATGAGGAAAAAAGGACTTAAAGGTTTATAACTAACTGTGACGCCATGATGACGATACGTCAAATTAAAGCAAATGAAGGCTTCGAAATAAGGAACTGCTTTATTCTTAGTCCCACTTCTGATTTTCTGGGATAGTCCATTATGATGGACTCAAACAAATAATCATACAAACTGGTTCACATTAATTTAAAGTATCTAAATTTTTCTAAACTACTTAAATGGTAGGAAAATTATGAATTTCTTTGGAATTGAATTAGGGTATACCTCTTAATTAACCTAATAGGACAATTGCGATGAACCTAGCAATTATTTCATTTAATCCAATAATTGTTTTCGGTAAAACAAGAATTGTTACTTAAAACTGAATGAACTGGGTAATAAAATATAAAGCGACCAAACAAACTTTTTTCTCTCAAATTCTTGCGTAAACCGCGGCACGAAAACCTGATTTGTGTACCTTTAGGCCTGCCAATCAAATTCTCAATTCATTCATATTCGTATACATACTCACGTTATTTTTTTATTTTATAACAATAACAACACGTCTTTACTATGGACTTAACAGTAGATTAATTGGATGTACAAATGTGTTTAATAACAGTGTGAACAAAATCGTTTCGTGAATACCAATTGGAAATTCTATGGTTATGGGGTATACCTACCTTCCAACTTCTCCTCTACTGTACGGTACAACTACTACCGTGTTGTCTTTAGATAACCGTTATTCAGTGGAAACTAATCTCTATGATCAGGTTTTTATTCGATGTGGAGGCCTTGATACTTATTATTGCAATTCAATATAAATGTTTGTAGGCAATTTGTGAAGGAATTTAGTAATTGCTGTTTTATATTATGAATATTTGCTATGTAGTGCGAGACTACAAATAAATGTTATGAAACGAAAGATTGATTATTATCTACAGCATCGAAGTAGGTAATATTACATAAAGGATTTTACAATTATTGTGGGTGGTTAAACATTCATCACACATTTTGGAATAATTTGCATTAGTTATCTGTATTTGAACATACAAACGTCAAATTTTATTTTTTAGGTTTGATACTGTAGCTACTTACGCGATCATTATTAGGTAAGTTTGTTGTAAAATTTCTGGTAGCTTTCCAACTATAAGAGATAGAAATTGCACGAAGTGCGAAATATCATTTATGTATTTTGGAAAATCATTTAAAGCTGTCAAGAGTCTATATAACCAATCCCTAACGAAGATTAAAGTAGGAAAACAAGTAACATCGGGGTTCCTGGTTGTTGTTTATCACCAACTCTATTTAAAATATATCTAGACAGAGCTCTGAAAAACTGGAAAGAAAAATTGGTGTTCCTCTTACCGATACCTCACTATGTTTCGCAGACCAGGTCCTAATACCCAAGGCTATGAATATCTGGAGTATATAACCTGAAAACTCATTGAAGAGTATGAGAAATGGTGACTAGAGATGAATATACAAAAAACCGAATACATGGCAATAGGAGGAAAAAAACAAATGGAAAACAGAGACACCATTAAACAAACCAAATGTTATAAATATCTTCTAGTGAAAATCGCAGAAGACAGAACAATGAATGATGCAATTAAAGCCAGAATTTGTCAAGAAATAAAAGCGATTGCCCTACTAAAGGGTAGATATTCTTTGGGACAAGAACATCAACAAGAAAAACAAAAAACTTATCTATAACACAATAGTCAAGAGCATAGTGACCTATGGATCCGAAATGTGGTCCCTGAAAGAAACGGGAGAAAAAACATTAAGAGCAACTGAAATAGATTTTTGAGCAGCCGGAATATCTAGGAGAAAAAGGATAACGAATGGACGTGTAAGAGAAATTATGGGGGTGAAACACCTATTTTGTTGTTTTAAATTAGATGACAACCATAAATAAAACGTCAAAAATTAATAGTAAAAATGTCACAATTTTAAACAGTTTTAACTCGAAAAGTAAAAGTGTCCGACGCAAAACGATTTCAGATTCGTGATCTACTCATGGAAATTAGTGAATATGTGAAAATTACCCTCCAAAGTTTGTAGCTGGGACTGCCCCTGATTGGAGGGAGTTGAGGATTCGTAATTGTCTAGTTATAACTCCCAAGGGAGTTAAGAGTATGTTTATAGTTACCATAACTAAGACAATACTCAACTGGAATTGATCAGTAAGAATAGTATATTATATACCAAACGATTGAGGTGCATCATTTAATCAATGAGGGTGAATTAAATTTCATGAGCGAGCAAAGCGAGCGAGGGAAATAATTTACCCGAAAGAGTAAATGATACCTCAATCTCGTGGTGTATACGCTATTTTTTGCACTTCCGAAGCATTTATTTGCATGTGAAATCATTCTAAATTTATGCTTGTCAAAGTGACAAACGTGTCGGCACCAACAATAAAATACTGTCCAAAGTGACAAAAAATACTTGTGTAACGTAGCAATGTAAATTTGATCCCTTGGGATTAAATAGGTCACTTCAGTCTCTGTAAAGAGGGATTAAATTAGCACATTTAATCCCGGAAGTGCAAGAATAAATTTTTCTCATACCTGCACGAAAATGCCCACTTTATTTGCGTGAAATGCGGGTACAATTTCGCCTTTTTATGGTAGTCGCGGAAAATAAGGAGTGGGGGTAACATTACATTTCTCACTTGGGTAGCCATTCCCTCCCTGATATGCGGGAGTTATTTGTGTTTGTTTATGGTTGTCAAGGTGATTTTCTCACCGCACAGTGTCAAGCAAAAATGTCAGTGTTATGCTGTTTTAATTTGTTCGCGCGTTTCACGCAAAAGAAGTGGCCATTTTCGTACAGGTATGAGAAAAAATAGAGTATGCTACACGGGAGGAATTGATTCTGCCTCGTGCTCTTGCGCCCATGCTTTGCTTGGGCCCAATTTTCACACTCGTCAAAATCTCTTAATTCCTACCTTGTTGCATAAACTACTATTCTATTAGTTCTTCAACTATATAAGATAGAAATTGGCTCATGTGTGAAATATCGAATCTCACCTTAAAAAAATTTACATTATTTATCTGTTTTTTGAAGCTACAAACGTTAAATTTCATTTTTTAGGTTTGATACTATCGTTATCCTATTATTAAGTTAGTTTGTTGCAAAATTTCTGTCAAATTTTTAACTATAAGTAGGTAATATAAATTGGTCCATGTGAGCAAATTTAATTCATATATTTTGGAAAAATCGACATTGTTCTTCTGTAGTTGAAGCTACAAATGTCAAATTTGATTTTTTTAGGTTTTTACTAAACTACGCGATTATTTTGTTAGTTAGTTGTGAATTTCGATCAGTTTTCCAACTATCAGAGATAGAAATTGATACATGTGCGAAATATCGTTCTTGTATTTTGGAAAAATCAGAGTTGTCTTGAAAACGATAGCCCCAATCAAAAAAGTTATTTAGATTAAATGTTCATAATTACAAGGCGAACAAAAACGAAAGAATATATGTTTTTCTACTCTTATATATGAAAATAGCCATTTTTCCATGACATACTCTACATGAAACTTCAATATTTTGTCTACTGCGAAAATAGTCATATTCTCTCTAGAGTGAAAATATCAAAATTTCAAATTTATAGTTTTCTTCGTGATTTTTTTAATGAAAACACTATATGCACTAAATTTACATAAATTTTCAATATCAATTCATTCACTTTTCATGACATATTTTATATATAAAGCATAAAATAGTTAAAATAAAAACTAAAATATAATTTTGACGTTTCACTTGAAAACTGTCACCTTAAATAATTTAAAAAAATTTTGTAGTTTCTAATCCAATTTATAAATTACAGAATCGTAGAAAAAATAGTATTTACTACTCGACATGAAATACGTTTTTTTTTCGTTCGTGAGATTGCCTCACTCGCTGCTACACAGCTCGTGTACAATTCTCACCTCACGAAAAAAAAATAGTATATTGTAATACAAGTGCGGAAAACGCATCATGACAATACGAGTGTGAAATTTGCAACGCGAGCGATAGCGAGTGCTGCAATCACACGAGTATTGTCATGGGCCATTTCCGCAAGCGTGTTACATACGATTTTTTCTACGAAAACGTGGAATTCGTAAAAAATAAAATTATTTGTAAATCTTTTTCTAATTAAAAAAACATCAAGTGAGTTTGTTGTCATAGAACTGAAAGCTCATAGCTGTTGACAGTTTATAAATTGTGTCCTATCATCGAAATAATTTTGATTTTGAGATCAAATTACGTGAATATAAACATGGAGTTTCAAAACTAAAGCGAAAGCGATGAACTAATGTGCACTCCTCCGGTTGTTAGATATTAAATAAATGTTACAATTATAACTAAATGTAAGTACTTCTTTATGTTTTTGTTTGTGTGCGGAAAGTTTAAAAAATGTGTGCGGAAAAAATTTTCCACACTAATTTTCCGTACTAGTTTTTCAAAAGCCTACTTTCAAGTTCGATAGTCTTGTCAGAAAAAACGTCATTCCGCATTTTCGTAGAAAAACGGTATTTTCATGTCTTGTTGTAAAATATACTATTTTTATTAAACGGAGTCATATAATGGACTTTTTTGGGAAAAACTTTTTATAACAATTTTCTGTTCTGACAGCGCCAAAATGAAAAAAATATTTAGTTCAAATATTCATATTACAAAGCGACAAAATAATCAAGAATAATTTATTGGGAAACGGAGCTATAACCTATTTTATGGGAAAACTTTTTTTTATTGTAAAGTTGACCATATTTTTAAAACATCCAATCCAAAAATGTTATTTAGGTTCCATGTTCACATTACTAATATCGGGTGTTCATTTAAATTTCACGTCTAGTTTAAGAATGAAATTTCATTCATAAACGACACTTCAACGCCAACTAGAGGTGAAATTTAAATGAACACCCGATATAAATAAAAAGTCGAATGTACAATTTTCTAAAAACTAACGATACAACGAGTTATTATAATTGAATATATCGAGCGATCAAATAAATTTGTAATAGAGTCATCCATGGATTTGAACTCGTTTGTCTTTAACTTGAACCATTTTAGCTTTCAACTGACATTTTATTTTAATGCGGTTCAAGTAACTACATACGATTTCGGGTTCATGGATGACTCGATTACAAATTTATTTGATCGCTCTTTAACCAATAAATCTCAATTATATGTTTTTTCAAAAAATATATAATTTCATGCTTATAAATGACTTAATATAAAGGTCCCAACACCCTAATCATCAGATTCTTTCTCAGTTTCAGTTGTATATTCATCAGTAGTAAAATCAGTAGTAGTTGGCGGTTCAGTCTCCTCATCACTACTCTCCTCTTTCATTATCTGCTCCAATATCACATCGTTATTCTTCAAAGCAGCCTCCCGTTCCTCTAAAGTCACAGGCTCCTTATTAATCCTTTTTAATCCTGGCAGCAACACTAACAAAGGTATTCTCGTTGAATCCGGTATTGTACCATCTTCGCCAAATACTTCGTCTGGATTTTCATCCTCTTGTTTCTCCTTGCCTAAGGATGCACCTTCATGGACTGGGTTACCAAGAATGACGATTGTGTCGAGGTTTTCTAAGCATTTTAGTTTTCTGAATTGGCGTATTTTGTTTATTTTATTGTTGCGTAAGTTTATGTATGTTAAATTTGTTTGTAGGTTTGAGAAGCCGTCTAATTTTCGTACTAAATTGTCTCGAAGATGTAGTACTTTTAAGTTTACTAAATTGGAGAAGTCCTCGAGTTTAATCCTTTTTATTTTATTGGAGGCTAAGTATAAACATTCCACTGATGTTGGATAAGTTCCACTGATGTCTATTAGGTGATTTCCTGTTAATTCCAGCACTTTTAAATTTTCTAGTCTTTGACAGTCAAATTGAGCAGTGTAGATAAGATTGTAGTGCAGCTCTAAGCATTCCAACATCGGTTGGTTTATATCGTAAGTTTCCGACACGCGATTCCGACTTAATCCCAACACTTGCAAATAAGGCATTGGTTTCAAAGCTGCTGAATCAACACGATTTTTCTCCGCTTTCAAAAAGATCAAAAACGGCATATCTGCCACCACTTGCAAAGCATCCAGGTCCAAGAAATTTCCAGTGAAATCCAGAAATAGCACATGCTTGAAATTTAGCACAATCGAAATATCGGTGAGTTTTCGGTTAGTAGCCGATAGCATTATGTATGCATATCTAACACCACTTTCGTCTTTTCCCAGCATGTTTAAGCATTTGGAGGCTTCTTCGAAAGTTAGTTTTTTCTCCTTGATCACATCTGGAATTATGAAGTGAACGGGGGTGGGTGGTGGAAAAGTGCCACCTTCGCCTGGAAGTGGTTGAAGCGCCTTTTTAAATTCTTCACCACCTTCTTCACCATATGCTGACATTTTCGTGGTTTGATTTGTCAAAGTCAGAAAATTGATTAAGGTTTGTTCAATAAGTTATAGAGGGTAGGTTATAGGTTTTTGAATATTTTGAACGTTAAATGTTATTTCTGTAAATTTTTAGCTTACGTTAAACTGTAACTAACACATTTAGGTCCGGTATTTCAGTGTCAGTTTAAACCAAATTTGGGTAAACTTCGTTTAGAATATACAAATTTAAAGTGATAAAATTCACATTCTAATTGAAGTTTACCCAAATTTGGTTTAAACTGACACTGAAATACCGGACCTTACAGAACTATAATTACCTATATGCAATTCTGGAAATATTTATACCTAAATATATATAACAGTTCTATAAGCTATAAAGTTTACAGAATTATTGTAAAATTTCTATAAGCTTAGGTGCTATAAAAATTTACAGATTTTACAGATTTCCTTATAGATATGTGCTGAATTGGTCCATAAAATATAAATAGTAAAGGTATCGGCTATAACTCTGTTTTCGAAAAAGGTATTCTTTATTTTTTGTTCGTCTATAAATACACTCCTGGTTAAAATTAACCATTACTGTAATAAATAAGAGAATTTTAAAGTGAATTTTTTTTGGTAATAACTTCTAAACTAATTGAATGAGAAGAACCAATTCTTGGTAGTTGCTAATGAATACCAAAGACCTTTAATTTGTGAATTGTTTTTTGAAATCAAACTTTAAGAAGATGGTTTTTTAAAGTAAGTAACGTGTTTAACCTTCTGGAACTTTTTGGTCCTTAAAATTTTAATTATAAAAAAAAATTGCATTTAATAGGCAATTTAATTTGGAAACTTTTTCATCTCTTCTAAAGTTTTGATTAAACGCACCGTGAAGCTTTAAAAAATTAAAAACTAACAGCATGTTTTTACTAAGTTTCAAAAAAACGGCATCAAGTATGCTGAGATTTAAAAGTTATTGACGGAAGACGGAGCTCCAACACATTATGCACGTCCTGTGCGACATTAGCATATTGGCTATCAGTCACCTATCCTCAACAATGGATTGGTAGAGGCCCTGACGATGACGCTCCTGTAGCTCTTCTTTATTGCATTGAAAACCGATTTTTTTTAAAATATAAACTATCTCTCGAACTTCATTGGCGTGTTGAACGATTCTCCTTCTAAGCTCTTGAAGTGAAGGAATAGGTGTTGCATACACTTTTGATTTTAAATATCCCCAAGAAAAGAATTCAATTGCGTTTAGGTCAGGAGCACGAGGAGGCCATGCAACAGGAGCGTCAGGACCTCTACCAATCCATCGTTGATGATAGGTGACAGATAGCCAATGTCGCACAGGACGTGCGTAATGTGCTGGAAGTCCGTCCTCCGTCAATAATTTTTAATTCTCAGCATTCTTGTTGCTGTTTTTTTGAAACTTAATAAAACATGCTGTTAGTTTTTAATTTTTTAAAGCTTAACAGTGCGTTTAATCTAAAATTTACAAGAGATCAAAAAGTTTTTAAATTAAATTGCCTATTAAATGCAATTTTTTTTATAATTAAAAATTTAAGGACAAAAAAGTTCCAGAAGGTTAAACACTTTACTTACTTTAAAAAACCATCGTCATAAAGTTTGATTTCATCAAAATTTTCACACATGAAAGGTGTTTGGTATTCATTAGCAACTACCAAGAATTGGTTCTTCTCATTCAATTAGTTTAAAAGTTATTAACAAAAAAAATTTTTTTTTCTTAAACTTCAAACGCCTATAACTTTTTAGTTATGCATTCTAGTATAACAATTTTTTGCGTCAATCTCAGTTTTAGGTCTAGTATTTACAGATAAAGCATGTCCCACTTATTGCGACTCATCCTGTATATTTATCAAAATTTAATTAAAGCAGCACTTCTAAATTTATGATTTTTTTTTAATTGTTAGACTACACTTTCTATAATACAACTGATTATCTTTAATTAAAAGCAATCTTTACAATAATTATTTTAACACAATCAACCAATGACAATTACTGTTGTCATCAGTGACATAAAGAACCCAAATATAAAATAAAAAGAAAATATAAAAAGCTCAAGATCTATAGAAAATGATAACTTTAGGTGAGGGGTTAATTTTAACCAGAAGTTTATTTAACTTTAATATAATTTTAATTTTTTATACGAAGTAGGTAATACGTGATTTATTTCAACTTCGATATTTTGATGAATTTACTTATTTTGAGTGCCCCTGAATCCATTTTAACTATTTTCACTATAATACTATAATTTTCACCATGACGTGTGGTTGTATATTACGATTAGGTACTATACTTCGTATAAGAAAGTAAAAAGCCAACTGCAAAGAAATCAATTAATTTTTCGAAGTTTTAAGTCAATTTTAAAGACACAAAGTCTAGAATAGAACAAACTTTTAAATAAGTTTATAGTAGGCAATAAAACCTCGAATTTTCTAGAGATTATTAAATTTTCTAGTAAAACTAACTTGGTCCTTAGTTTTAAAGACACAAAGTCTAAAATAAAGTAAAGTTTGAAGTGAGACTATAATGGGCTATAAAATCCGGAATTTTTCGAAGGATTTTCATTCTGTTTCAGTTTTCTAGTAAAACTAACTATAAAGAATTCTGTTCATTTTTCAAAGTTTTATTATAGTTTTAATGACACAAAGTTGAACAAATTCTTAAGTGAATTTATAGCAGGCAATAAAATCTGAATTTTTTTAGGGATTTTCTACTACACCTTGGTTTTAATAAAATATCTGATGTGCCCAACACATGACTTTCTTATACTTACGGATAGTATCACAATAATTACTTTTCCTAAAGAAATTAAATTAAATTTCTTGTAAAAATTTTGAAGTTTCCAGCAATTTTCAAATAGTCTTTGTCGCACTTATTGCAATACGCATAAATCTGTCCTTGTCCTTATAACCGAATTTTACGACAAAAATGTGTTTTTGTGCCTCAGGTTGGCATTAGTCATTTTGCATTCGTATAAATCGGCTGGAAACTCATGTTTTGCAAGGCTAGACCGGCAAAAACTAGGAATTTTTAGTTTATCGATTGGCATCATTGAAATCATAAAGAAAATTTGTATTTTCCATAGAAACGGATTATTATTTCTGTTATTCGGCTACTACTGTCAGTGTCAATTTTAAGTATCGCGTGTTACCAATAAAAAAAAAATCCCTAATACCAAATATTTAAACAAATATTTTGTAAATTTTATTTATTTAAATAAACTTCGGTTCAAAAAATAGTGTGTATTACACGCCTAGAAACTGTTTTGCGAGTACTCGTAGTTGCGGGCCTCGGCCTACGGCCTCTGCTCGCAAACCCTACTCGCACTCGCAAAACTGTAGTTTCTAGGCTAGTTATACAAATTACTATTTATTTTAGATTTTTGATCTATTACTCACTTAAAAAAATCTCCCGGTATGAAATTACATTTATTTATTCATTATTATTGTTTTCGGTACCATAGAAACCAGTAAAATAAAAAAAACTAATGGTCCGTTCCTTCTGGGATTCGAACCCGGGACCTTCCGTTTGGCAGCCATATAATGAGACACATGGTCTACCTCTACCATCGAATTCAAATATCAACGCGCGCTATGAGAAATATAGAGTGTTTTAAGAATATCTAGTTTTTTTGAAATTTTTTTGACGGAATTTCAAAAAAAAGTTCAAACAAAATTTGTTCAAAATTCAATTCTAAATCAATGTTAAAGAATAAAAAAATCTCATAAATTGTTTATTTTTCAAGATATTCCTAAAAAACCTAAAAATGTCTTCAGGTAACTGTCACTTGTTTTGGTGCTAGATGAAAAACATTGAATGTGGCACCCACAATTTTGTTCAAACTCTTAAATATGAAATTTGAATCAAATCCAATAAGTCGTTTTTGAGTTATGGTGGACACACACACACACACACACACACACACACACACACACACACACACACACACACACACACACACACACACACACACACACACACACACACACACACACACACACACACACACACACACACACACACACACACACACACACACACACACACACACACACACACACACACACACACACACACACACACACACACACACACACACACACACACACACACACACACACACACACACACACACACACACACACACACACACACACACACACACACACACACACACACACACACACACACACACACACACACACACACACACACACACACACACACACACACACACACACACACACACACACACACACACACACACACACACACACACACACACACACACACACACACACACACACACACACACACACACACACACACACACACACACACACACACACACACACACACACACACACACACACACACACACACACACACACACACACACACACACACACACACACACACACACACACACACACACACACACACACACACACACACACACACACACACACACACACACACACACACACACACACACACACACACACACACACACACACACACACACACACACACACACACACACACACACACACACACACACACACACACACACACACACACACACACACACACACACACACACACACACACACACACACACACACACACACACACACACACACACACACACACACACACACACACACACACACACACACACACACACACACACACACACACACACACACACACACACACACACACACACACACACACACACACACACACACACACACACACACACACACACACACACACACACACACACACACACACACACACACACACACACACACACACACACACACACACACACACACACACACACACACACACACACACACACACACACACACACACACACACACACACACACACACACACACACACACACACACACACACACACACACACACACACACACACACACACACACACACACACACACACACACACACACACACACACACACACACACACACACACACACACACACACACACACACTGCGTATAAGAAAGTAAAAAGCAAACCACAACAAAATTTTTATTTTGTGAAGTTTTATAGATATGTCAATTTTACGGACACTAGTCTAAAATTGAACAAACTTTATGGTAGGCCATAAAATGCGAAATTTTCGAAGGATTTTCATTCTGTTTCAATTTACTAGTAAAACTAACATGGTTTTTAGTAATAAAGCAAACCACAAAAAAATCTGTGCATTTTTACAAATTTTATTAGCATTGTTAGGACACAAAATCTAAAATTGGACAAATTTCTTAAGTAACCAATAAAAATGGGAATTTAGTTAAATTTTCATTCTGTAAAAATATATGTATGTACGTACTTCGTATAAGAAAGTAAAGACGATTAATTTGGGACGGACATACATAAATAATATTAAATATTCAATAATTCAGAGATATTTTTAGAAGATTTTTCAAAAACTACCAAATTTGCTAACCTCAACTGTCTAATAGCGTTTTCGATTGGTAAAATGAGTGCGCACTGAGTGCAATTTCTGAAAGCGTGATTGGCGAAAAATATTTGACAAATTGAATTTGACCAATAGCATTGCACAAAACTGCACTGAGTGCGCACTGATTTTACCAATCGAAAACGCTATAACTAAATACAATTAATTGCGTAAGTTTAAGTTACCTAGCTCAATTCAGTGGCGTAGAATCTAATAACTTAAAAAAATATAAAAATGTGCGCTACCACTTTTTATGAAAACAAAAATTTTAAATTGATTGTTTGAATCTGCAAAAATAATAACACGTAGCGTTTTTTGAATTGCGTAAACGGCTACACAAATTTAATAAAAAGTAATTTTTTTATTTAAGAAAAAATAACGCAGATCAAAAAAATTATTAAGTAAGTATGTAGTATGAATTAGCTCAATAGCTCCTTTAGGCCGTTACCTTAGTAAGTAGAGACCGATTTATATTTTCATTTCATTGCTGTGTGTTGGTATTTCATACAAATTCACCCATTGAACTAGATTCACCATAAGCAAAAAGTTGTACGTGTAAAAGTAACAACCGCAAGCTGCAACAACTAAATTGGTAATTATAAACAAGTAACTTGCGCTTTAGGCTTTATGTTAACGCTTTGTGTAAAGAGAAACCTGTCTGCACGAGTTTTTACTTTATATTGAAACATTGCATTAAAAAGCCGCTATAACTCTTTGGTAACATCCGTCATTTAATTGAATGTACTAATATTGCCTTATGTTAATGTCACAGGTGGACATTTTCTATCTGTATTTACCATGAGATATCCGAGCTATGAAATTATTATTTAAACAAAACACAAAATGTTGAATTAGCATTTTTACATACACATACGTACATACAAATGTCATGTGTAGGTGGATGAATCATTTTCAACCCAGCACAAATGTAACATCAACAAAAACTGAAATATAATAATTCGATGTACATAAATAGTTACTAATAATTATGGTTATTGAATAATAAATACATGACAAGAATTCTTTGCCCCCAAAAGAGAAACTCCTAATATAGTAAATCGTAGAAATAATTAAGTGCACAATTTTGAATTTAGTTTACTGATTTTACTTTATTATAAGAATAAGAAGTAAAGGTACCTACTGCAGACAAAATAATATAAACTGTATGTGTGCTTTTTTTTAATGAAATCGTTATTTAATTTTGTTTAAAAATTGTGATTTTAAAACGATAACCCCCAAAAATGTGCTTTTTTAAAAATGCACATATAAATAATAGTTCGTGATTTTTTTTTTAATGAAACCCTTATTCAGCTTTGCATCAAAGTTAATTTGGCAAAAAACAAAGCAGGGGTTCCAAAAGTGTGATAAAAGGATATCACACTCACAAAACGCATTTTTTGAATAGTGCAATTTGGGTCTCCAAAGAAGTAGAAATAATTAATACTTATATGTAAACAGTTTATGATATTTTTTTTAAATAAAACCAATACTAATTTTTTGAAAAGCGTACCTAACTTGGGATCAAAGAAAAAAATTATATGGCAGTACATGATTTTTTTCAAAATACAATCATTATTCAGCTTTGAAACTTTGAAATACGTAAATGTATTTTGACGAAAATCGGACCAACCGTACCCAAATTGTGACTTTTTTATTCGATAACCCTCCACAAACGGGCTATTTGAAAAGTTCCATTTGGATCTCTAAAAAAGCAGAAATAATTTATAAACAGTTTGTGATTTTTTTCAGAAGTCAAACTATTTGTATTTAGCTTTTCATGAAAGTTAATTTGGCATAAATCTGAGTAAGTAGCGGTTCCAAACTTAGATTATTTAAAAAGAATCATCAGCACAAAATTGCAATTTTTGAAAAGCACAACTTAGGACTCCAGATGTGTCCAACACATGACTTTCTTATACCGATAGTATCACAATTACTTCTCCTAAAGAAATTTAATTTAATTTCTTGTAAAAATTTTGAGGGTTTCCCACAATTTTCAAATAGTCTCTGTCGCACTTATTGCAATACGCATAAATCTGTCCTTGTCCTACTCATTATAACCGAATTTTACGACAAAAATGTGTTTTTGTGCCTCAGGTTGGCATTAGTCATTTTGCATTCGTATAAATCGGCTGGAAACTCATGTTTTGCAAGGCTAGACCGGCAAAAACTAGATTTTTGACCTATTACTCACTTAAAAAAATCTCTCGGTATAAAATCACATTTATTTAATTATTATTATTATTGTTTTCGGTACCATAGAAACCAGTAAATAACAAAAAAAAATCCTTCTGGGAGTCGAACCGGGACGCATATTTACACATCCTCCTATATGTTGGCACCAGGGAGCTGGAATCTAGTAGTTTTTGTAAATTATGTACTTTTACAGAAGCTAATAGATTTGGGCACTTATGTGCTGAAATCAAGTAGTATTTGTACGTAACGTGGTTTTCCATATCCTAAGAGGTTTTGGCACTCTTGGTACTATGAGCGGACATGCAAAATTGTGCTAAATTATACCTATACCTAGAATAATTAAACATTTATAAAGAAACACAAGTGTCATGGAAAATATTTATTGTTACATTATACAGCATGATTAATGATTAGAACCATGTCCTTTGGCGTTGGGTTGATTGCAATCAACGCTTTTAGCGAGACTTCTGGCCCTTTTCCTTTTCTTGTTGGCTTCTTCCTTTGAAGGACGTCCAGACTGAATTTTGCGGGAACCACAAGTTAAGGTTCCCTGACGTTTTCTTCTGCTGATAGAAGTTGGCTGAATCTTTATTTTTCTTCCATTCGATTTCCTTTGCTTTGTCAGCGATGAACAAAAATCACAAAAGGCCGAAGGAGTTGCCAATTCACCGAGTTTTTTATTAAATATGCTTAGCATTTTCCCCATATGCTTGCTTTTATTGTTGTTAAGCATATTTAGGACAGCATTCATATTGAGCTCTAAATTAATTATCTCCTTTTCACAATCTTCATCCACAGGGGGAGGCTCAATCACTTTTGAAATGGCCTGGGTCATTCCTTCGGAGAAAAACATTTCATTAGATAGTACCGACAATACCCCTGAAGTACTTGGATTTTCTTTATCTGGTTGGTTTGATTGAACCATATCTCGAAAAAATGCCTCGTCAATGCTAGTTTAGCCAGAGAGATTCGATCCACAAAAGCTAATGTAGGAGAGTTTTTCAAATAGATTTTCTCTTTCAATTCCACTGCACATAGGTGTTTACAGAATGCACCCCCTTGACCTGCTGGACAGTCACACATCTCGATGTCGGAATGTAGGTACTACATGTACATACATTTTATCGGAAGAGGTAACGTGATATGCAAACTCATTCAATTTTTCTACTTCCAAATCCTTTGCTTTTATACAAAATTGCCTATGTAATAACTGTAGCTTTGTGACACGGGTAAGCGAATATTTTCTCAATCGCCTAATATAATGCTGTTCCAGTTGGTTTGATACAAAATCAATTATTGCTACGGAGTTGAATGCTTTGCAGCGTTGTAGGACATTATCTTTGAAGATCCTAATTGACACCTCTACCATATTGTTGGTATTGTGTCCACGCGTTATGTATGCAGATCTGTAACATATACACCAATCTGCTTTACGTTCCCAGACTCGCTTAAAGTGTTCTTGCAATAATGGATATTTCACAAGAAGATCATGCGTAAGAAAATTTTTCATCAATTCTTCACAAGCAATCATATCTTTCTCAAAAAGAATTTGCTGGAACATTAACATTAGAGGTTTGCGGTGAGATTTTTCAATAGCATGCTTAGAGTCCCAGAGCCATCTCCACATTGCTTGGCACACATGAAATGAGCATAGCAGTAATTTTGACTCGGGGAATACTGCCGCTAACGCGTTACGTTCGGCACAACTATCATCCGTCATTATTGCGGAAGGAAATTTTCCGAAAAACCCAGTCTGCCCAATAGTTGCACTTAATGCAAAAAAAGCTTAAGTATAGCATTCTTCGTTTTGAGATTCATGAATAACACATCCCAACGGTATGGCACCAATTTTGCTAGCTCCAAAAAGAAATGTTATACATGAGCCCGTCTGATCGCAAGAGCCTGTTGTGTCCACAAACACTATTTCACTACTGAAAGGCTCTTGATGTGCCCGCTTCAATACACATACTATAAAAGGATTTTCTTTTACAGTGATGGATATACCAATGTCAATAAACTTTTGTTGCTTACTTTTGATAATGTCTATCATACTTTCCATGGTGCGGTTTCCAAAATTTGTAGACCTAAAACCATATATTTGTTTCCAATTTAGTGCAATCTAATTACTTTTATTAATAATAATTCGATTATTAATTACCTCCATGTATTGTAGAGATGGTAAATGTTCCGATCCAGAGGATTTTTATGCCCGTCTGCTAAAATCTTTGAGATATCGTCTTCTTCTGGTGTGGAAGCTATTAAACACGTTTCGTGGTATGCTTTTGTTTCTGCAGGTGTAAGTCCCTGATTGAAGTATTCCAAAGAAGCTGTTTTTGTGTTATCACTGATTCTCAAGTAGCTGTAAGCCTCGGCAACATGTACAGCATGGTCATGATGTGACACTAACTAGAAATAAAAACAAGCCGTGATATTTTGTCACAAGTATAAGTTAGTTCTGCATAAAACGCCTAGATATAAACTAATAAAGTTACTTACCTTTATTGTAGTGTTGAAACCAGCTCTTATCAGCGGATCTTTTTTTCTTGTATCAACAGTATTTTTACGAATCTTTACTACCAGAGTAGCTCGACAGCCGAAATTCCGATTACGTAGACGATTACTACCATTGGATTTGTTTTTCTTGGATAGGTGACACACAAAATCTTTGCGAAAGTCAAGTTTCATTAAGTTTGGGTATGTATTATACACTATCCAATCGGTATGAGTTTCCATGAAATACTTTTTTATCCAGTTCTTGCACTCATTTTCATAGTCATGGTTAAATTTAGTTTTTAACTCCAAAGTGTATATCACATCACTTACTACTGTACAGGACATAATCTTGCATAATGGATCGACTCATTGAATAATTGTTTTAATTATTTCAGCATATTCCTTTTCCATTCTTGCATATAGATAATGGAGCCACGTGTACATAAGACAGTTATAATTAATTTAAAGATTAGATGGCTAGATGGAGTAAAAGCCCCTTCCGCAATGAGCGCTAAGTTTGAATATAGGTAATATTGCTGTTGCTACACATCAGGTTTTATACATAATAATATAGTAACAACATCTTCACTGTTCCAAAATTTGCCACTAGTGAATAGCACAAGTCCAAAACAAACATTTTGTTTTGATTGACGGAGACTTTATTTTTATTATGTATATTATGCGCATGATGAAAGCGCAAACAAAGAGTGCCAAAATCTCTTAGGGTATGGAGAACTGCGTTACGTACAAATGCTACTTGATTTCAGCACCTAAGTGCCCAAATCTATTAGATTCTGTAAAAGTACGTAATTTACAAAAACTACTAGATTTCAGCACCCTGGTGCCAATATATAGGAGGATGTGTAAATATGCAACCGGGACCTTCCGTTTGGCAGCCAAGCCTCTATGTCTAGTCTACCTAGACCGTCGGATTCAACGATCAACGCGTACTATGAGAAATATAAGTGTTTTAAGAATATCGCGTTTTTTTTTAAATTTTTTGACGGAATTTCAAAAAAAAGTTCATTTGAAACCAAGTTTTGCATAGTAAATTTCATTAAATCCGACCAGTGGCCTCAAAATTATAATATTTTAAAAATAGTATGACACAAATTTTTACCTGTACAATTTTTTGGTTTTTAGTGTCACAGTTTTAGAACCGATGAACGATATTCACGAAATTTACATGGTTATTTACATCCCATTATTATAAAAAGTTAAAATTGCCATAATCGTTTTTTTTTTGAATAGTCAAACATACAAATAAATTTATACAGTGGGTGTAAAACGTATCGTTTTAGCAGAGCCGTAGTGAGGGTGAGGCGACCGAGACCCTTGCCTCGGGCGCGATAGAAAAGGGGGCGCCAAAATTTGGCGAAATTACAATTTGTTCAGCCAGCCACTGAAAAAGTTTAATTTGGGTATATTTTTGTTATATATATTTTATTCACAGAAAATTTCATAAGGTGGCGTCGTAAAGTTGATTTTTCATATACGACTATACAGTGATTGTAATGATGACTAATGAATTTTTTGTCAAAACATGTTTTTTTCGGTCATTGAATATTTCGGCGGGGTTCGCCCCCCCTGTTGCTACGCCACTGCCTAAAGGGCGTTAATGTATACGTTTGCCTCAGGCACCAAAATGATTCGCTACGGCTCTGCGTTTTAGTACCTACCACTGGTCGATTTTTGAAAAAATCCGATTTTACACAGATTAACATTGGCATTATTTAAGAAAAAAATAACAGGTAGTCCTCAATTTTAGGTTAGGTCAGATAATCGGTAATTTCCAAACGAAATTATGTATGTAAAAATCTTGAAATCACTTTTTACCGTAATTTTCGTATAAGTACGTAGAATTTAGTTTAGAATTTGTCTGCTCATTTTGAAAAATAAATTTGTAGAGAATTTTCAACTGATCGTCCTTAGAAAAATGTAAATATTGAATTTTTGTAGATTGTTTAAAACTAAGAATCGTATTTAAACGAAAACATAATTTACGAAAAATCTGCAAAACTTACAATTATTGTAAATCGCATAGTTTTTTTAAGTGCATTCTAAAATCATTATGAATCCATACAATAAATACAGAATAAAAGTTGAGTCCGATTTGTATAAAAAAGTTCCTATACTCCTATTGAAAAAAATTTTTTTTTATTTTATTTAATTTAATGAAGAAAGTTACATGCTGCTACATCAGATATTTTTCCAAGTAATTAATAAAAATAAATATTTTCTATCGTAGCTCGAAGATAAATAACCTACATTTTATACAAACTCATCATCATGGTAAAAATTCTTTTAATACCGGTTTATTTAACCTCAATGATGATGTTTGTAACTTAAAACGAAGAATTATTAAACATACTAACCACAGAATACTTTTTACAATAAATTTATCATTTTTATCGTTTTATTCAATATGTCGTCATCACTATTTAAGTACCTATCGTAATTTACACTAATTAAGTACCTAATTATAAATAAATAATAATAATTGACTGTCCGACTTTCATATATGGTATATTATATTAATAAGTATTTTTTTATTGTTTCAGGATTCAATGAAAATACCAGTCCATCAAGCGGAAAATGTCTTCAGCAATTTGCCAAAACTTTGTCCAAAACGCTTGGAAGAAAGAATTGTGTTCAAATTGTTTCAAGTCCAAAGATGAACATGCCGCAAAACCGAAAATCAAACCAATTCCAATCGTCACGAAGAAAAAAGTGGAAAGCATAATAAAAAAAGACAAAAAATCCAAAACAAAACTTTCAGTTTGTTTTCCAAGCGACAACATAACTGAAATTATTGGTGTGGGTGGTGAGGATTGGATTTCCGACTGCGATGATGCGGAAGACGAAAACGATCTTAGCGAGAGCAGTGAAGAGGATTTCACGGCAGAATCCGAGGAAGATGACGAGTTGCAAAGAATCACTAAGGAAAATACGAATTTCAACATGACTTCTTTAGCTGATGTCATAGAAGTAAAGAAGTCGTACACACAGTTACGCTTGGGTAAACCTCTAGTGGATTCCGATGGTAAAAAACAAACTTTACTGGTGTCTGTTACTCCTTTTGGCGAGGAGAGTTCAACACCAATAAAAAAATTCACCAAGACTTTTTCACACATCCCCATTTCGAAGACAAGCAAAGAAACCCTGGTGGAAACTAAGACAAACGTCGTGTTAACATCATATACTAAAAACGCTGAAGAGAAATCTACAAAAGAAGAAAAGTCTTTACTGGATGAAATAAATGAAACCCTGGAAAAAAGTAAGAATCCAATTCAGATTATTTCGCGCAAGAAAACTCAGAAGGAGATTGTTTTGAGTTGTCCGAAAATGAACAATAAAGAGAACGAGGAAAGTAGCGTAAAGACTAAGATAGTTGAGGAGAAAGAGAAGACGGAAAAACGAGTAAGTCTAACTAGGACACCTGCTTTGAAGCGAGATCAAGAAAAACCTGTTATTTATCAAACCTCAAGTGCTAAAATCGAATTGCTGAATAATAAAAACTTGAGACTAAGTGGTGGTAATAATAATAATAATAAAATTGTGGAGAACAACAATGAGAAACCCCCAGAAGAGAAACTCCAACTGGCGGTTATAAGTGCCGATTTTATCAAAGCTGAAATAGCCAACGCAAAGGTAACAGGACTTCCACCACAAGTCCCTAAATACCAAATTCCGCATTCGCGTGAACAGCCTGACGGACAAGCAGACAATGAAGTAGACAACGAACTTCCTGCGTTACCGTTAACACCCCCTCCAATCCTAGAAACACAATCATCATTTCTTCACACTTCGGAAAAACCAAAGGTTCCCTCGAAACCTGCAACAGTTTTAATTAGAAAACCCGTCAATCCTAACCAGCATCTAGTACACATGCAACCATTAACCACGTTTTCTTCGGAGAAGAACAACTTATTGGCTCAACAGAATTCAAACGAATCTGACTATGGACGTGCTGGGAATAAGCGGAGAGCGCCAAGGTCACCTGAAGATAATGAGGTTTATTTGAGAAAATCTGCAGGAGACACGTTACAAGTTAAGGAGAAGCGTACCTCGCAGAAAATCGTAAATGAGACTTACTATACGATTCCAGAACCGGCACCTAGAAAATCCCTGTCGGTTTCCACGGACAGCTTGGCGAGTACGTGCGGGGAAGAAAGACGCAAAGAGAAGAATAAAGGTCGGTTTTCCTTGAAGAAATTCCTTAGAATGGGATCTAGTAAAGACTTGCCTAAAGCACCAGTAGAGACGCCTAAACTAGACGATAGTCCTGAGCTGGCGCCTCAACCAAAACCTCGCTTAATTATCGTGCATCCTACAGAATTAAATGGTGCTAAAGTGGAGGTTATGCCGAAATCCCCACTGGATACAACCAACAACCCCCAAACTGCTCCTAAAGCTAAGAAACCACCACCACCTCCAAGAAACTACGAAGAGTGGAACCGGAACCCCAAACCGAATCTACCACATCCACCAAAGAGTGTGGAAATCCTGAATAAGCAACGGCAGATTTCGCGTAGTAATTCCACAGTAAAAAAAACCGAAACTGTTTATGCTAATATAGGCGAAGTGCGCTCGGCTATGGTTCCTAACAAGCCACAAAGAACCGCTAGCATGCGCGAACGTGAAGCTCAACAACAGCAACATCTAAGGAAACACTCGGATAATTACGAGCCAATCACCGTACGAAACTCCAAAAACAACGAGAATGTCTACGATTACATCAACAGCAACCGATCAAGCAGTCCCGATGATTCTGATTCAAGTCGTGGTAAAAACAGCCCCAAGTCGAAGATTATTCGATTGAACAAGCGCTCGGAAAGCAGCATTGATGTCTCTGGCGACTACTTTAAGTATAGCAATATTCCCAGATCCATGTCTTTGACTTATTGTGGTAGTGAAACGGAATCGGAGATCTACTCGCCATATAGTTTTTATGGTAGTGAGAGCGAGGTGACGGAGGATGATCATGATTGGATTCAAAATGGGCGAACTCATAAATTACGGTCGAGGAAGGGCAGGAGTATTGTGCATAAGAATTTGGAGGATAATTATGGAGCTGTTGTGGTGGCTAATCATGAGGCTTTGGCGCAGGTTTTGGAAAATGTACGTGTAATTATTTTTAATGGTTTTTAATCATCAACTTATTTTAACCTAGACTCAAAGTACCAATTTTTCAATCGATAGTTATCCTTAACTGCTAGTTAAACGTCTGTAGTTACCATTGTCTTAAGAATAGTATTTAGGTTCGGTCTATTTACCTCCAGCTAATTTCATTTAGCAGTTAAATTCTTAGATTACAATTCAATTGTTATAAGAATGAAAATCAACAACTTTACCTGATAGATAAAGTTATTGGAAAGATAAAAAGATCCACCGTTAAGCACATAACTTTCTTATACAATTTATATTCTATACTTATTTATTATATATGGAATGGTAAAAGAAATATTTGAAAAGCAAAATGCAAACGCAGAATGAAACTGGAAAACTGTGATATTCCATTATTATGTATTGTTGATTTTTTCTAAATGATTAAAAGAAATTTTAAATTAATATTTATATTGTTTTTTTTTAATTCAATTCTTAATTATATGTAATCGAAGTAACAATACAAAATTTCAATGAGATTTTACAAATTTCTAAAAAAAATCATTTAAAAAATTTACCTAGGTACTATAAATTTATTTTTCCATGAACAGAAAAATTCTGTGACTTCCATGGATATGATTTTTACTTTCTTATACGAAGCAATCAGGAAGTATAGTAATCGTGATTTTTTTCTTAATACAGTCAACATTTGGCTGTATAAAAACGCTAATTCGGCTAAAATTCGAAATGAAATTTTTTAAAAGTGATTGCACGATTTTCATAATTTCTCTTGAAAATTACCGACTATCTAACCTAATCTAAAACTGAGATTTTATGCTTCTTATTTTTTTTTATAATGCCATTATTAATCTGTGTAAAATCAATTTTTTTTTTCTAAAACATACCAATGGCTCTAAAACGATACCTACACATTAAAACAGACATTGCATATGTTTGCTTGGGAATGTTTAACTATTTAAAAAATGGAAATTATGGCAATTTTAACTTTTTATAGAAATAGTAATGCCAACATTGGTACGAGTATACAAGGTGTTCGCGCGACGTGGGTCACTATTGCTAACTTCGTTATTATTAGAGCTACAAAGTCGGTTAAATTAACAAACTAGTAGCATTTTTTCCGCTGATTACAATGGTGAAAACAGAAAAACAATTGACCATCTGGTTTTCAAGATATTCAAAAAATAACATTTTTTTAAATGGAACACTATATATTTTTGTAAAAATCGATGGTAAATTAAATTCTATACAAAAATGTCCTCATCTTTTTTTGATAATAATTTAAAATAAGCGAGTTATTTTGAAAAAAAGTTTGCAATTCTTTAAAATCAAGTAGCCATAAAGCGGAATAGTAATTTATTAAAACCAAACAATCATAATTTTAAATTTAAGCAAGTTGAAAAAAACTTTTACGGAAATATTGAAAATTTACAAAATTATAATTTTCATAGCTACTTGATGAATGTTATTTTTATGAATATCTCGAAAACCAAATGGCCAATTGTTTTTCTGTTTTCACCATTGTAATCAGCGGAAAAAATGCTAATTTAACCGACTTTGTAGCTCCAATAATAACGAAGTTAGCAATAGTGAGTCACTTCGCGCGAACACCCTGTATAAATAAATATGCAAATTTCGTCAATATCGCTCAGCGGTTCTAAAACTGTATGTGACACTAAAGCCAGAAAATTGTACAAATATAAATTTCTACTACCTAGTCGGATTTTAATGAAATTTACTATACTGCAAAACTTGGTTTACTAAAAAAAGAATCAGAATGTTTTTATGGTGATTTCAGGTGTTTTTCGTGGCTTCATAGTGAGAGTTGAGGGTTATCATTTTAAAAATCACAGTTTTCGAACTATTGGTCGAATTTTCATCAAAAACATTTATTTCAAAGCTGTGATGGCTTTATTTTGAAAATATTCACGCACTGTTCATATGATTTTTTTCTGTGTTTTTTCGAGTCCCAAATTGTGCTTTTCAAAAATTAAAATTTTTCGCTGGTGATTCTTTTAAAATTATCTCAGTTTGGAACCGCTACTCAAATTTTTGCCATATTAACTTTAATGCAAAGCTAAATAATAGTTTTGTTTCTAAAAAAAATCGCAAACTGTTTATATAAATTATTTTTACTTTTTTAGAGATCCAAATAGTCGGTTTTTGGAGGGTTATCGATTAAAAAACTCAGTTTTGGAACGGTTGGTTGGATTTTCATCATAAAACATTTATTTCAAAGCTGAGTGATGCCTTTATTTTGAAAAATTTCCCGCACTGTTCATATGATTTTTTCTGCGTTTTTTTGGGGTCCCAAATTGTGCTTTTCAAAAATTAATATTTCGCGAGTGATTTTTTTAAAATAATCTGTTTGGAACCGCTACGCAGATTTTTGTCAAATTAACTTTAATGCAAAGCTAAATAATAGTTTTTTTTCTGAAAAAATCACAAACTCCTGATATGAATTATTTCTACTATTTTGGAGATCCAAATGGCACTTTTCAAATAGCCTGTTTTTGGAGGGTTATCGATTAAAAACTCACAGTTTTGGAACGGTTGGTTGGATTTTCATCAAAAAACATTTATTTCAAAGCTGAGTGATGGGTTTATTTTGAAAAATTTCCCGCACTGCTCATATATTTTTTTCTGCGTTTTTTTAAAGTCCCAAGTTGTGCTGTTTAAAAATTAAAATTTTTCACGAGTGATTCTTTTTAAATAATCTGTTTGGAACCGCTACTCAGATTTTTGTCAAATTAACTTTAATACAAAGCTAAATAATAGTTTCACTTCTGCAAAAAATCACAAACTGCTTATATGAATTATTTCTAATATTTTGGACATCCAAATGGCACTTTTCATTAGTCTGTTTTTCGAGGGTTATCGATTAAAAAGTCACAGTTTTGGGACGGTCAGTCGGATTTTCGTCAAAAACATTTATTTCAAAGCTGCATGATGGCTTTATTTTGAAAAATGTCACGCACTGATTTCACATATGATTTTTTTTCTGCGTTTTTCTGGAGTCCCAAGTTTGTGCTTTTCAAAAATTAAAAATTTTCAAGGGTGATCTTTTAAAATAATCTCAGTCTGGAACGCAACTCAGATTTTTGCCAAATTAACTTTAATACAAAGCGAAATAACGGTTTTATTTCAGAAAAAAATCACAAACTGATTACATGAATCATTTCTACTTTTTAGAGATCCAAATGGCACTTTTCAAATAGCCCGTTTTTGGAGGGTTTATTGATTAAGAAACTCATAGTTTTGGAACTGTTGGTTGGATTTTCACCAAAAAACATTTATTTCAAAGCTGAATGATGGTTTTATTTTGAAAAGTTTCCAGCACTGTTCATATGATTTTTTTTCTGCGTTTTTCTGGGGTCCCAACTTTTGCTTTTCATAAATTGCAATTTTTTGCGGGCGATTTCTTAAAAATTATGTCAGTTTGGAAACGCTGTTCAGATTTTAGCCAAATTACCTTTAATGCAAAGCTAAATAATAGTTTTGTTTCTGAAAAAAATCACAAACTGTTTACATGAATTATTTCTACTTTTTAGAGATCGAAATGGCATTTTTCAAATAGTACAAATAGTCCGTTTTTGAAGGGTTATCCATTAAAAAACTCACAGTTTTGGAACGGTCGGTTAGATTTTTGTCAAAAAACATTTCAAAGCTGATTAATGGTTTAATTTTGAAAAAATTCACGTACCTACTGTCATATAATTTTTTTCTGTAGTCCCAAAACACTTTTCAAAAATCGAATTTTTAGCGAGTGAATTTTGTGAATTTATTTCGAGCCATTTTCCAGATACAACAAACCGCCCACATCCAACCAGCCCTACGTGGCCTCAAAACTTGCGTCAACTTGAGTTGGACTGACTTTTCACTAAAAGCTGGCTCTAAACCAGTGATAGTGGGCCGTAGAGCGTTCCATCAAGCTTTATGGGGCGCCCAACATGTCACCTTAGTGGTAAATGCTGGTTCCGCTACATCCAGTGCTCTGTCCATGGGTGCATTCACTCTAACACCTGTTACTGAATTCAGTGATCTCATACCCAGCCATTATTTGCCACAGATTGAAAATGAAGACGACGGTAAACCGAAACAAGGTAAATTTTCGAAGGTTTAAATCTAAACTACAATTTGGTTAAATTGTTTTTTTTTGTAGCTAGTGTAACAGTTCTTCCTTGGCTGCAAGTCGACACGATTCATTCCTATAGTGAAACACTTCGAGTTAAAGCAGCTCAAAATGAGGAAACTTGGAGGGATGCCAGTTTTATAATGTTGCAGTTGGTCAATGCTCTGAAGACGTTACAGGCTCAAGGCATTGAGGAGCTGCCTTTATCATTGAGTAGTTTTATACTTTGCAAAGAAATGGACAGGGAAACCCACCATAGATTGTGTGTATTGCAAGGGTTAGTATTTGTTTAATTTATACATGATTCGTATTAATAGAAAAGTGTGATCCAATTTCTTATTTTTACAAATCAATTTAATATGCACCAAAATTGTTGTAGCATTAAAATCATTGCGTAACTAATTAGAAATTTTTTCTCATAAGTCAGCTCATTTTTACTTTCTTATACGAAGTAATAAGAAAGTATAGCAATCGTGATTTTCTCATTTAAGTACTAAAAAAACATTCATTTATTAAAGATAGAATAGCAGGAATTTGAAAAAAAACAATCTAACAATTTGCAAAAAATATAAAAATAATTATTATGAATTATTATGAATAATTATGAAAAGAAGCCTCATTTCTAATTATGGCTAATAAAAGGAGTTGTAACTATATATGAAAATCATTGAAATATTATAAATAGAATATCAGGAAGTGAAAAGTAATCAAACCTCACAAAATCGAGTCTATCTCCTATAGTTTTGCAACATATCAAAAAACAAAACTTTTATAAACTATTAACTGACACCCTGTTTAAATTTTCAAACAAATTTATGGTTATTAGTTCAATAATCCATTGAGTTATTAATAATAAAATGGCTGAAAAATAGGTGGTATTTATAAAAATGAAGGATTTACTTTAAAGTATAAGGTAGAAGTAAAAGGTAGAAGTAAAAGCATTTGCTTCAATTCGTATTCACAATCTTTACCTTTTCCTTGCAAGGAAATACTTCAGATAAATGAAGTAAAAGGTGCAGAAGTTTCGCGATTTCAGACATGTGTTGTAACAATCTTATAGTTTAGTATGTGAAATTTGGACAATTTTTTAAGCGAGTCTTTAGTAGGCTATAAAATCCGGAATTTTTAAAGGATTTTCATTCTGTTTGAATTTTTTAGTAAAACTAACTTGAGTCTTTGTAAAATTACAAACCTCAAAAAATCTGTCAATTATTCGAAGTTTTATAACAGTTTTAAAGACAATAAACTGAAATATGGACATTTTTTTAAGCGAGTATATTGTAGGCTATAAAATCCGGATTTTTTCAGGGATTTTCATTCGGTTTAAATTTTCTAGTAAAACTAACTTGGTTCTGTATAAAAAAGCAACCCGTACGTAAATTTGTCAATTTTTCGAAATTTTATGTCAAACCTGAAAATTATACAATTTTTTTAAGCAAGTTTATAGTAGGCTATAAAATCCGAAATTTTTGAGGGATTTTCATTCGGTTTGATTTTTCTAGTAAAACTAACTTGGCTCTTTATAAAAAAGCATACCGCAATGCAATCTGTGAATTTTCCGAAATTTTATGACAGTTTTAGAGACACAAACCTGAAATTTGGACAATTTTTTAAACGAGTTTATAGTAGGCTATTAAATCCGGAATTTTTGAGGGATTTTCATTCTGTTTGAATTTTCAAGTAAAACTAACTTAGTTCTTTGGAAAAAAGCAAACCTCACGGAAATCTGTCAATTTTCCGAAGTTTTATGACAGTTTTAAAGACACAAACCTGAAATTTGGACATTTTTTTAAGAGAGTCTATAGTAGGCTATAAAATCCAGAATTTTTGAGGGATTTTCATTCGGTTTGAATTTTCTGGTAAAACTAACTTAGTTATTTGGAAAAAAGCAAACCTCACGGAAATCTGTCAATTTTCCGAAGTTTTATGACAGTTTTAAAGACACAAACCTGAAATTTGGACATTTTTTTAAGAGAGTCTATAGTAGGCTATAAAATCCGGAATTTTTGAGGGATTTTCATTCGGTTTGAATTTTCTGGTAAAACTAACTTAGTTCTTTGTAAAAATTCATACAGTCCACATCCAACAAGTTATTAATATAAAATCGAATTTATATTATTTATAATTATATTATGTACTTGGTATCAGTATCATAGAAACCAGTAAAAAACAAAGAGTGATCCTTCTGAGATTCGAACCCGGGACTTTGGGATCCAAGCCCTTATTATGCCAATAGTCTATCTAGGCCGTCTGATTCAACTCGCACAATTTTTAGGAATATCTCGTTTTTTTTGAATTTTTTTTGGCGGAATTTCAAAAAAAAGTTCAAACAAAATATGTTCAAAATTTAATTGTAAATCAGTGTTAAAGAATAAAAAAATCTCGTAATTTGTTTATTTTTCAAGATAGTCATAAGAAATGTGAGATTCTCGCAAAAAAAGTTGCTGCGAACTAGATGCATTTATTTAGAAGCAAATCCTTCAGTTTAGAAGCAAATACTTCTTTTTATAAATACGAAAAAAGTAATAGCTTTTATTTTGAAGCCAAACCTCTCGGCTCGAAGCAAAACCTTTTCCTTCGCTTTTTTTATGCATATAACCTGAAGCAATTGCTCCATTTTTTGCAAGCAAAAGGTAATGCTTCTTTTTATAAATACCGCCTAATAATCAATCAAATTTCACTAATTCTCGTCTATCTCCTATAGTTTTGAAAAATATCAAACAAATGCACTTTTAAACTATTAACAGACTGGCTGTTTATATTTTTGTGTAAATTTATGATTATGGTTCTAAAAACCATTGAGTTAATAAAGATAGAATGGCAAAAAATGAATAACCAATCAAATCTCACAAATTCGAATCTATCTCCTATAGTTTTGAAAAATATCAAACAAAAACATCTTAAAACTGTTAACAGACATGCTGTTTATATTTACGTGTAAATTTATGGTCATTACTTCAAAGAACCATTGAATTATTAAAGGTAGAATGGGCAGAAGGTGAATAACCAATCTAATAATTTCACAAATTCGAATCTATCTCTTATAGTTTTGCAACATATCAAAAAATAAGACTTTTAACTGTTAACTGACACGCTGTTTAAATTTATATGCAAATTTATGGTCATTAGTTCAATAATCTATTGAATTATTAAGATAATATGACAGAAAGTCAATAACCAATCAAATTTCACTAATTCTCGTCTGTCTCCTATAGTTCTGAAAAATATCCAACAAAAGCGCTTTTAAATTGTTTAACAGACTTGCTGTTCGTATTTTCGTGTAAATTTATGGTGATTGGTTCAAAAAATCATTAAGATATTAAAAATATGACAGTAATTTAAAAAACACTATTAACTGCACAAATTGAGTTATATGTCCTAAAGTTTTGCAAAAAATCAGAACAAAATTTTTGTGATTTGTGAAAACAGCATTTACCTTATTTTTCAATTATTTTTTAAGTCATCAGTTCCATCAAAAGGTTTTTTTTTCAATTTGTACTTTGTACTCGACTTTGTACTAGAAAATAAAATTAAACTTAATAATAATTCTACCATTACTATTTTAGATTGGCTTCGGAGCTTTCCAACAAACTCGAGACCGAAAAACACGGAAGTTTGTGCATCTGCGCCTCCAAAGTCCTCACGACCCTCCAACCCACCTCAAAAACAACCCCCCTGATCCAATCACTATTAAACAACGAACGAGCCGTATCGTTAACTCAAGTCAAATCCATATTGGAGTTTACGCTTTGGGGCCCATCGGACGTCGCTCTAGGAAGTACAATCCGTGAAAGGGAACTGGCACTACAAAGATGGTTGGATCTACAACGTGCCACCGTTTTACATGGACTGGTTTGTACTAGGGTGCAGTTGACAGTTTATGAAGAATACCATTTGCTGTTTTTGGTGCGAAGTAATGCCAGAATGATGTGCGATGCTTCACTGTTAATCGAGTCCAGTAATATGAAACATAATATGGCTAGTGGACATAATAATAAAGCTATGATTAAGAATTAATTTCGTTTAAGTTGCAACAATATAACTGCCATTTTGTAAATAAGTATTCTTATTTTATTGAATTATTATGTTTATTGGTTTTTGGAAATGTAAAAGTTTATACTATATTATTTTTTATTTATTTATATACAACAAAATTATTTATGTATCGTTTTCTGCTGTATGTATATTGTAACAAAAAATATAAATAAAACACAGTGCCTTTTTGTATTTAAAATATTTTTTTAACATTTTTTTCTTGTACACATAAATCAACAATAAATAGATTGCAAAATATATACCGAAATTATTGCTAAGTTATTACTTAATAAAAATATAAGACCTGATTTTTTCAAAATAAATAACTGAGGCGTAATGTAAATATTGCTGCTGTTTACTGTTTTGTTCAAATCAAAAATAAGTACATTTTTTGTCAAACAGAACTTTCAAAATATATTTAAAAAAAGTACGTATACTTCTTCTTTTGAAAGTTTACCTGATTTTTTTGCTATCTTAGACTAGTATCCTTTTTTATTGTTAGGGCTAGTTATTCAATGTAAATTGAAACTACGATAAACTAAACTCAGCTTATCGTATTTTAAACAAGCATTGAAAAACCTGCTCTTATTGTCATTGTGAGTTTGTAGCGTACATAACTTAAAGCCCTTTGTTGAAGTAAATAAGTTCCGGAATGCTTTCTCCAGTATTCTTTTTGATGTTTTCGTAAGCTTCCGGTTCTAACCAAGCAATTGTCGAGGTTTTCATTGAACTAGAACAACACCAATTAAATAAAACTTAAACCATTTAAATGTTAACTTACCATCTTTGAGGGAATAGACCACAAGCCGTAGGCACCATAAATGATAAACTAAAAAAAATATGTAGTAAAAAGTTTTATAGTAATTATTTGAAAAAACTTACAAGCAGCCTACACCCAGAACTTGAATAGGTCCATGCAAAACATGTATTTTCTGCATCCAAACATATTTTTCAAGTTTCTCCATAATCACTGGTAAAATTAACATGCCTGGAGCGCACATTACTATACGTGAAAAAATAACTTGAGTTATTCCCTTGGCGGCAGCTAATTTTGATTGACCGACGATGTTTCCATTTTCGTCCGAACAGTCAATGCCTTGTAGCATTTCTGTTTGTCTCATCAATGGGATATTGACGCAATTTGCCGCTGCCACTGCAGCAAATGGTACGTAGCGCTACAAAAAAAAACAATACTAATTAGTCCAGTCAAATTAGACGAAAAAAGCTCCGTTTGCGGGAGTAATTGAAGGAGTTTTGATATTTTGGTGTATTATAGTAAATTTGTCGTTGAATGAAGAACCGCTGAGTTCCCATTGATACAGTGGGATATCGAAAAACTACCCTGGAGCGAAAAAAGCGACAAAGTTGGAAGTTTCATTCGCAATAATAAATAAAAAATTATTATCAGAATTACGAAAAAAATGGAACAGAATTATATTTGTAGTAGTCCAGTCAATAGCAATGTTGACTAGAGCTTTATGGGATGAGTGGAATTTTCCAATTCATTAACGTCTCACGGAGAACGGTTTTTCTCCGCTTCCTGCTGCGTTTGAAGCGCTGTACAGCGATAAATATTCGTTTTATGATAAATGAAGAATTTTTTGTGGCTCGAGTAGTCCTCTCAAAAAGTATTAAACTAAGTTTGTCGAAAAGGCAACCCTTCTCGCGCTGTCTCCGCTTTAAGCAAATCACACCCTAAATTTTTTACTATCACCGTCAATAAACTGGAAAATAATAACAATACGAAAAAAAAGGTAATGACAAAAAGTGTAGAGCGTATTTTTTTCTACAAAAATGATGTCGTGTGTTTTTTTGCAAAAATTGACTGTTAACGAGATAAACGAAAAATAGTATACAGGGTGTTCGCGCGAAGTGGCTCCCTATTGCTTACTTCGTTATTATTGGAGCTACAAAGTCGGTTAAATTAGCAAACTAGTAGCATTTTTTCCGCTCATTACAATGGTGAAAACAAAAAAACAATTGACCATCTGGTTTTCAAGATATTCAAAAAAATAACATATTTTTAAATCGAACACCCTATATATTTTTGCAAAAATCGATGGTAAATTAAATTCTATACAAAAAATGTTCTCATCTTTTTTTGATAATAATTTAAAATAAGCAAGTTATTTTACAAAAAAGTTTGCAATTCTTTTAAATCAAGTAGCCATAAAACGGAATAGTAATTTATTAAAACCAATCATAATTTGGAATTTAAGCAAGTTGAAATATACATACTTGAAAGAATTACGAAAATTTACAAAATTATAATTTTCATGGCTACTTGATATTAAAACTTTGTAAACTTTTTTTCAAAATAACTCGCTTATTTTAAATAATTGTCAAAAAAGCATAAGAACATTCTTTGTTCAGAATGTATATTATCATCGATTTTTGTAAAAATATACAGGGTGTTCCATTTAAAAAACGTTCTTTTTGTGAATATCTCGAAAATCAGATGGCCAATTGTTTTTCTGTTTTCACCATTATAATCAGTGAAAAAAATGCTACTAGTTTGCTAAGTTAGCAATAGAGAGCAACTTCGCGCGAACACCCTGTATATACGCTATTTATTGCACTTCCGAAGCATTTGCATGTGAAATCATTCTAAATTTATGCTTGTCAAAGTGGCAAACGTGTCGGCAACAACAATAAAATACTGTCCAAAACGACAAAAAATACTCGTGTAACCTAGCAATGTAAATTTGGTACGATTTTACAATACCGGACGTATTAGCGATTAAATTGAAATTTTTTATAATGATGAATAAAAGCTCCACGAATAGGAATATAAAATTATTTTTGCGCGCACGAAGCTACTTTTCAGAAAAAAAAATAATTAAAAAAGTTGATTATTTGAATTTAGTGGGCGATGTTAGCCAATCAGAAACTTGCAGTCAAGACAAGCACATTTATAATATTCCATCGTTGCCATTTTACTAATTGTATTAGTAGATTTCGACTGTGTTAAGCGTAGTTTACACGGGATAGTAACTTGCGATAGAACTTGTGAAAGTAACTTGCGCTAGTGTTTACATATAAGCAAGTTGTCAAGGCAATTTCTCTCAGCAAGTGCTCTCTAGGCATAACTTGCAGCAAGTGATTGCATGCGCGTTTACACGGTAGAGTAGGTATATTCAAGTGTGAAATGTCACGTCGTAGAAAGAGAGCTGCAACCGGTGCTGTTCTCATATTCTCATTGCACAAAAAGAGCGAAGAGAGGATAGAAAAAGGATAGGGGTCAAAGAATAGATAGCCAGAAGGCCTACTCTTGGGGCTTCGATGTTATTAAAAGAGTTAATAAGTGAAGATATAAATAAATTTAAAAAACTACATTAAAATCCAACCAGTAGAGACCAAGATATAAAAAATCATCCTTATCACGTGACACACAAGCATATTTTGTTGGATTCTTGCGGTTCAGAACTTTATCAATGACCCTCGACTTGTTCTCAAAAATGTGGCCATCCTGTCAACTTTGTAGATATTAGGTAATTTTTGATCTAATTTGACTGGGCTAGTATTATGTACGAGTCTGTATGTACATATTTAAACAAATTTTTAAATTAATTTGGGGTTTGCAGACCTCATGCAAAAAAACCTTGTATGCAACACGTACGCAAATAGTTTTTGGGGACTTCTCACGATTCGTCCCCAAAAACTCTTGAAATACTTGATACATAAATATGTAGCTATATTAATGAATATAAGATGTTAATTGATAAAAATGTATAAAATATTCGAGCGTGTCGCTGCAACTTGCACACAACTGTCAGTAAAATCGAAAAAAATTGTAACTTGCTAGAGCGCTCTCCCAATTTGTTTAGACGTGCAAGTGATTATTGCCGCAAGCACTTGCCGCAAGTTTTGCGACTTGCTGAGAAAACTCTCGGGCAGTGTTTACACTACGCAAATTATTTGGAAGTTGCTCTCAGACATTAACTTGCGATAGTTTACTTGCTCGTGTAAACTACGCTTTATGCTATTAATTGTGCTTGTTTCATTGTTCAGATATTAACAGTAGCGATATTTTTAGTTCACATTGATCTGTGTCATTTGGGTTGGGATGAGGATTCTCCTTATTAAAATATTAAGGCCGGAGGCGGTTAGGTTGTTATTTGAGGTTCGTTTCACTTAGATAATATTAAAAGTGAAGGCCGGAGGCTGTTAGGTTGTTTTTTGAGGTTAGTTTTATGTCAATAATAGTACAAAATCATAGTTTTGGTTAGGAGTGCAGAAAAGTGGCAACAATGTTTCATTGTTCGTTTGTGTGGTTCCATCAATGATGGAATGTTCGCATGCGCGGTCGTCATAACAAGTTTTTGATTGGCCAACATCGCCCGGTAAGTTCAAATAATCAACTTTTTTAATTATTTTTTTTTCTGAAAAGTAGCTTCGTGCGCGCAAAAATAATTTTATATTCGTATTCGTAGAGCTTTTATTCATCATTTTAAAAAATTTCAATTTAATCGCTAATACGTCCGGTATTGTAAAATCGTTCCGTAAATTTAATCCCTTGGAATTAAATTAGCACAATTACTCCCGGAAGTGCAAAAAATAAAAAATCACTCTTTTTTCAAGATGGCGGCCGAATGGCAGGGGATGGGGATACAGAAATTCAGTTCTAAGCTTTTCTAATGACCCTCTAAGCACTATTGACTGGACTATAGAACAAATGTTTTCTCATAAATGTAAACTAATTTATATCGTATTTTCCGTGAAAATGCCTTTTTGTATTTCTTGCCCTTTTCAACCCCACCTACGAGGTAGGACTTGTAGGTACGCTTTTGTTTAAATGGTTTCCCCAGGGGACATATTCCACTATATTTTGAAAATTTATTCCTTCGCGTTGAAGTGGTATCGCATCCATTAAACGCGTGAGCAAACAACATAGAGTTTTTGCAGTTTCCCATTATTTGCGAAGCCTGAAAATCGCGTGAACTGTAAATTCTTTGCTTGACTTTTCCAAGTGCAGATTTTAAGAATTTAATATCAGGAACAAGAGTTATGGTGAGTATTAAAAGGTCAATATCCTGACCAACGATTACGACTTTATACTTGTCTTTACATTTCTCAATGGCTGTAAAAATTCGTTCGAAAACAATAAGGTGGTACAGCAACACCAACAATAGTCTTCGATGGATATTCTGAGAACTCGAAGAAAGCGAAAACGATGTTTGAATCGTACATCACCTGAAATTAGGCACCAGCACCTCAATTTTTTGTTTCACGTGCAGGAGACACTACATACTTCAGTGTCTACTGCAACTTTGTCCAACACCAATAGTCCAAGAGGCGGCTGCAAAAAGTTAGTCGTCATAAGGTGAACGAACGGGAAAAATAGGAATGATAGTTTAGATCTGTATTAAGAAGGAACGGTAAGGTTGCCTGCGAAAATCCTGCCGAAACAGGATTAAAAAAATAATTAATTAAATAAATAATTTCAAAAATAATCATTGTGGTAAACAAAAAGGAGTCACCACATTGTGGGGGAGAGCGAAGCGAAGAAAAATAAATAGGGTTGCACCCTGTCGGAACACCCCTGCAGCCCCGCTTAAGGGGATATTTTTTTATAAAAACTGACGTCATAAGGCAAAAGCATAAATGAAGCGTACTTTTAGTGATACTTGATCTAAATTTATGTCACTTTTGTGAAATTTAATTGACAACTTCACAATACCCAATACCCCAATACCCTGTTTCGGCAGGCAACCTTAGCGTTCCTTCTTAATAAAGGTCTAAACTATCATTCCTATTTTTCCCGTTCGTCCACCTTATGACGACTAACTTTTTGCAGTCGCCTCTTCTACTACAATACCCGACCAGAAAAAACTGCAAACTTGTCATTCCACCTACAAGGCTACTGAGATCAAGAAATTCAACACTCTACTGGGGACCGGTGATTTATAATCCACTCCCCGAGTCCATTAAGCAGATACCACTTAAAAAATTTAAAGCCAAAATTAAAATGATATACTCATAAGTAACCCATTTTATTCATACGAGGAATTTTTAAGATTTAAATACTTGTGATATAAATGTCTAAATTGTGGTGTTCTTAATATTGTGTGAAATTGTACTATTATGTTTGTGCTGTACCTATTGGGTTAACTTTGACCATTGACTTGTGTAAACGTATTTATTATGTGAAACATCAATAAATGTATACTATTCTATTCTATTTTATTAATACTTTAACTTGTTTCCTGTAACTGCAAAAAAGGTTGCGGTAAGAAATGTGAAGGATTAAATTTTCAAAATATAGTGGAATATGCTATATATCCTAAGGAAACTACTTAAAAAACGCACCTACAAGCTCTACCTCGTGGGTGATGTGGAAAAGGGCAAGAAATACAAAAATGCATGTTCACAAAAAACACGATATAAATTAGTTCACGCTGATAACAAAAAAATTCCCATAATTCTACGTCACAAGATTTATGAAAACTTTTTCTGATCGCATTTGCAGTTTTCCCTACACAGCGCGCTAAAGTTTAGTATCCATATACAGGGTATCCCGGAAAAAGTGGGAAATCTCTCGGATTCAGATAGGGCATGAAAAAATAAGATGACAAGTTCCTATAAAAATATTTCCTACAGGCGTTTTTTAAATTTTGATTTTCTTTCGGAATGAGCCTTTTTTTAATGACTTAATAAAACATGAATTCGTTTATTATTCTTTTTCTGGAAAACGGTCCACTTTATCGACAATAAACAAAAGTAGCTTTTCTTTAGTCTAAGGTTCAAGCAACTTGATTTTGTTGTTTTAAGTCTTTTTTACACAGGGTGTTAAAAGTTTAAGCATTAAGTTGTAAAGCTTAGTCTGCCCCTGGTAAACTAAACCAGCTAGATATGTGTCAAGGACATTATTTCAAGAGGTCCTTAGTTATGTCCCTCATATTAACTTTTTATAAAATTCTATTAAGTAATTTAAAAGTAATAAAAAAAAAATTCCAGCGACGCTCTTCAGGGCTACATATCTTCGTAGGGAGGGCCTGTAGGAAAAATTTATAGGAACTTGTCATCTCATTTTTTCATGCCCTATCTGAATCCGAGAGATTTCCCACTTTTTCCGGGACACCCCGTATAGGGTGTTCAAAAAAATGGTACAACATTAAAGGGTATGTTTTTCATAAGGCGAAACAAGTCTATTTAGACATTTAAAAGTTTTGTCCATTTTTTGATGTGTATTGACGAGTGTATTGAGTTAAAAATTATAAACAAAATAAAATTCTGTTTAACTAGCATACAAATACAGGGTGAGTCAGTTTTTGTAGCAAGACTTTAACAGTTGATAGAGGTCGTAGAAAGCTTCGTTTGTGAAATACAGAGTACTTTTTCTTTAATATAAAAATACCTGTTTAAAATAAAATTATGATATTGCGGCAAAAGACTAAGTACTTGAGTGCAAATAGTTTAACATTAAAATATATCGTTTAATATTTCCAGTGGCGTAGATAGTAGTAGTATTTTTGTTGAAAAAAATATTCCCCAACTGAAACTTTTAATTTTTTCTTCAAGCATCTGAAAGATCATTCAATTTTGTTTAAAAAAGACCCTCTTGTTAGAAGTCGATTAGATGCACCGTTTTGAAGATAAACAGAAATGTTTGTAACAAGTCAGACATTTTTTTAATACTAGATACCTATGACAAATTTAATATAAATCGTGAAAACCAAAAAAACACGTGTGGATACATGAAAAGCCTCATGCCATTCAACCAAGAAACTTTCAACATGAGTTCAGTGTAAACATTTGGAATGGACATTACAACAATCATTTGTTTGGGCCCTATTTTTTACCACCACGTGTGAATGTCCAAAATTTTTTGCAATTTTTAGAAGCAGAGTATGGCAATATGTGGGAAGAAATTCCGTTATATTTAAGGATGACTTGGTTTTAAGTTGATGGTTGTCCAGATCATTTTGGGAGAAATGTAAGGAACTGGTTGGGCAACAGCTTTCCAGGGAGATGGATTGGTCGTGGGGGGGCAGTTGCATGGCCTCCATGATCCCCAGATCTGACTCCCTTAGACTTTTTTGTATGAGGATTTTTAAAATAAAGGGTATACGCGACATATTTTGAGCAAATACTTTAAATTATAAATGGGGTTATTTGTTATTATGGTTATTTATTAGTTGTTTTATGTTTTTCACGATGTATATTAATTTATCAAAATGTGACAAGAGGGTATTTTTTAAACAAAATTGAATTCTCTTTCATATGCTTGTGACGAAAAAATTAAAAACTTCAGTTGGTTAATTTTTTTTTCAATAAAAGTACTAATATGTACCCCTTTATCTACGCCATTGGAAATATTAAACGATAGATTTTTATGTTAAAGTAAACTGCTGGCCAATTGAAACGTACCAAGCAAATTTTTAGGGTGAATTTAAAGTCAAATATTTTGGAAAATATAAAAGATATCAACATGTGGTTTTCAGGATTTCAGATATAATTTAATTGTTACCCGATTTTTTTACTTTGAAGTATACCTTATGAATGGTTTTCTTATAAAAAGTACACTTTTTGTACTTTCATTAATTTATTGGTAACCAGTGGCTTATCAAAAATCGGTACACGTTCGCTAATTGGTAAATTTTTTAATTCATTTTTTGAGGCTATTTTCTTAATGGAATAGAATGGAATTTAGTTGGTTTATGTTCACCATTGGTTTAAGTGACATATCCTCGAAACGGGTTTTTCACTCAAAAATTTGCTCATATTCGTGTATACCGGGTGGCTACGAAATCGTTTTACAACCCCCACCATTTTGTTACATTTAACTGAATTAATTTAAATTTGGCAAGGTTTGATTGTTGAAAGGAATAATCATTTTGACGTTTAAAACCGGTTTCACCGGAAGGGCCACCTACTAACTTTCAAAATTTTTTAAAACAACCCTGTATATTTTTTCCATAAGAATTAGATTCTACTTAAAATAACCTTTTTATCGACATATCACATGATGACATTTGCTTTCAAAATGGCAGCATAATTATTATTGCAAAAACCTGTTCAACAATATTAAATTTAATAAAAAATCGGTATCTTATAAAATAAGAGGGATATAAAAATTTTGAGAAATTGGTTTTTTCTTCATTAACCAGGGACTAAAAAAATCGACATCAAAAAAACAAAAAATTTTTTATGGAATTCCGGTAGGTATAAAGTTTGAGAAAAAAAAGACGACTTTCTTTCATACCCTGTAGATAGTAACGTACTTCAAAGTAAATAAATCAGGTCACACTATTATTTTCGCAATTAAATTATCTCTTGAATCCTGAAAACCTCATGTTGATATCTTTTCTCCTTTTCAAAAAATTTGACTTTAAATTCAACCTAAAAATTCACTTGGTACGTTTCAATTGGCCAGCAGTTTATTTGCACTCAAGTATTTAGTCTTTTGCCGCAATATCATCATTTTATTATAAAAAGGTATTTTTATATTAAAGAAAAAATTAAATAAAAAACGTATTTCACAAACGAAGCTTTTTACGACTCATATTTATAGGAAATTTTCTTCTTAAAAAAAGGTCCTCTATCAACTGTTAAAGTCCTGCTACAAAAAACTGACTCACTCTGTAGATTCAGAATACATTATTGGAACTTCTGATATTAGGTAGACCCTGAGATTTGTTAAATCAATCTAACAATGTTCCGAAGTTTTCAATTCACTTATTCATTTCATTTCACCCGAATTTCCTACCTGAACAAATGGACTAGCTTTCTTGGTCCAATAATATTTACAACCCAATGCAGTAATCATAGCAGAGGACGTGGCAGAAACATACGCCACAACCAGCTGTGTTGTACTAGTCGGCGATTTTGCATTGCGATTTGTGTAGTTGACTAGAGCATTGAACGACTGATTCACCCATTGCCAAAACACCACAGCAGGTGCTGTTCTACAATATTAAACAAATCATGTAGTTTATTTACTAGCTAGTACCTGTGGTTTTACCATACCTGTACCATTGAAGCATAGCCCCGGTTATAGCCATACCTCCGGGTACTTGGAAAGACATCCGACCGAAAACATTCTGTTTTTCACCACTGTCCGGATGAAAAGCACTTTCATACAGTTTTTTTGCGTATATAATTTGCTCTAGTGTTGTGCCTGGAGGTTCGGTTCCTTTCCTGTATTGCTCCACGAGTACTTTTGCATTGTCTAAAGTGTCTTCACTTACTACACATGTTCTTGGATCGGTTACCCATAAGAAATGCTTAAATCGTCCGACGAAAGTACCCTGATCCCACAGGGGTTCGTCTATGTTAAGTCTTAGCGCCATAATGGAACAATCAACCTAAAAACGAATTTGGTATAACTTCCTCTGGCTCTGGCTCGGATAACCACAAAATTTGTCTTCAAAGTCTGAATTAATCGATAAATCAAAGTGCAAAGTATACAAAAAAATGGTTGAAGGTTAATAAACACGCTGATTAAAATATGGTAAATCACTTACGGACAAGTTATGTTTATATTAAATTCTTCAATGTTTTTTCCTCCTGATAAAATTCCTTTTGCACGACAGCCAAACCCCCTCCAGGCACCAACATAAACCATCAATAATCGACCGAGTGACCGACGGCGACGACGGAGCGCGAATTCAAAATATCAGATTCAAGGACGTACAAACCAACTAAAACTTGCCAAATTATTTAACCCCTAAAAGCCAATCTGATTACAATTACACCGTGCGAAGCAATTACACCTGGTCTCGATTACGTAACAGATAAAAACGTAATTATCTCGTGCATATCATAAGAAAAAAACTCGTGCTTTCGAAGAGGCGAAATCCCGGGACCTAAAAATACATTCAGAAGAAAAAAATCAAGGTTAAGTTTTTATTACCTACTTACCAAAACTACTTCAAAATATCACAATAATGCACCAGTTCAAATTCGTGTGGTTTTGAATAATGTTTTGTAAACATTTTACCCACAAAATCCAATTTTAACTGACAAACTTTTAAAATAGATTCGCCCGTTCAGAAAAAAAATTTCCATTGTTAAAGTACGAATTTAACGTTCATGTAAATTTGAAATATTTTCCTGGTATTGATCCATAAACATATACATAGGAATATTTGGCAGTGTTCTATCATTTTGTGTGAAACTGTTGAAATATCATCAATGTCTGAAAACAATTTGGTTAGATATAAAATATAGAATATAATTTGAAGTTACCGCTGAAGTTCTGATAGTGGTCGGTAAAGTAGAAAAGATAGAGCGAAGAAGAAGAAAAGCACATAGATAAATAGATAATAGAGAGTACATGCACAAAATATTCAAGGAGGTAGTATGTTGTATGAGTATGAATTGTATGATAGTAGGTATGGAAACGTACGCTACAAAAAAAGAGGGAACGCAATAAGAGAAACTACGCAGGACGGACCGAAACTCGCTCTAGCACATTTTGGACACCCTATAGTTTAGCTGTGTGAACAAGGATTTGATTGCGACTAGCGCATATGATTCTAACTTCAGCGTATTACGACTTAAAAATTTTTCGTCTTCTGTTTGTACTAGGTATTCTATGGTTTTATCTCAAAACTAACTTCTCAGTAGTTAACAGGCGATTTTTTGACATTTATGTGTCATAGAACAACCGGGGTGTTGTCTTCATAGATAAGTTAAACAAATACATTTGTTTATAACAATTTGTAAGCGTCTTCAACTAAAAGATAAGCCTAATACGTATTTGCAAGTATTTGTATAAGTGAAACTAGTAGTGTATGTTTTTATTTTAACCTCTAAAAAATGTGGAAAGCTGCTGCCGGACAACAAATAAACGTAAAAGACCAAGAAGTAGATGACGATGAGTGGGACACCGATCCAGACTTTGTTAACAATGTTAGTGAACAGGAACAGCGTTGGGGTTCGGCTACTATACAGGGTTCTGGCAGGACAGCCGGAGCAATAAAGTAATAATCTAAACAGAGGCAGCAGTTTGGTTAGGTATTACAATTAATTTTGTGTTTAGTATGGGGCAATTAAGGAAAGAAACTGAGGAAGCGGATGCATTGAAGAAGAAGAAAGAACTACTGGAAGGCACGCATAACCCCTCGTTTGGGTATGGAGGTAAATTTGGCGTTGAAAAGGACCGAATGGATCAGTCTGCCATGGGACACGAATATATTGGTAAAGTGGAGAAACATGGTTCGCAGAAAGATTATAGTACTGGATTTGGTGGGAAGTTCGGGTTGCAAACTGATCGAGTAGACAAAGTAAATAATACACTTAAATATAGTTGATTATTTTAAAGTAAATTTCACTATGTTGGGAGGTTTACTCTTACTATTTGTACAGGTAATAATAGTGATTTTATCCACTTTAGAGTGCTGTTAACTGGAATCACAAAGAAAAAATTGAGAAACACTCATCGCAAAAAGACTACGTGACTGGATTTGGTGGTAAATTCGGTGTCCAAACCGACAGAATCGACAAATCAGCAGTTGGTTGGGATCACATCGAAAAAGTGGAAAAACACGAATCGCAGAAAGGTAACTGTTAATTAACTACTATACAAATCAGTATTGAGTCTGGATTTTAACCTTGAAAAACTCGAAAACGGAGGGTGAAAAAAGTTGAAAAAATTATGTGTTCATTAGTGTGGTACATCCCGGTTACAGTGAGGGCTCAATACATATGAATCGTATAGTAAGCAAACTACTTACTATTTTCTGTAACAGATTACAGCAAAGGTTTCGGAGGAAAGTTTGGAATTCAATCCGACAGACAAGACAAATGCGCAGTGGGTTGGGATCACCACGAGGCACCTCAAAAACATGAAAGCCAAACGGACCACAAAATCGGCTTTGGTGGTAAATTTGGATTACAAACCGATCGGGTTGATAAATCTGCTACTAATTTTGAACCACCTGCCAAAGTTGGGACGAATTATACTCGCACTAAACCCGATATTGGTGGAGCTAAACCCTCGGATTTACGTGCTAAATTTGAGACAATGGTAAGATTTTCACTTTATTAATAAAGATCAGGAGGACTGCCTTTTCCTTAGATAACATTCTTAGAATAAGTGTAATGGAAAAATTAACTAATTTAAATTGTTCATTAAAACATTCTTTACTGGAAATTTGTGTTTAAACCAGCGGTTCCAAAGTTATAATAATACAATAACATTCTTAGTATGAGAGTAATGGAAAACTTTTCTAATAAAACATTGTTTAGTTAAATATTCTTTACTGTAAAAAATTAATTTTAAACAGGATTTGCCAAAACTATAAGTAGTAGAAGGGTTTAAGTGTGAAAAAAACATGAAAAACAGTTAAAATAGGAATTTTTTCATCACCCTGTATATTTAAAGCGCATGTGTCGTTTATATTCGAGAAAACAATTAAAAATGCAAGTTTTTTACTGTTGGAGATTTATGTTTAAACTAGCAGTTGGAAAGTTATTTTGGGAAAAGTCAGAATCAATTTTCTTGAAGCTTTTCCGTTAATAACATTCTTAGTATGAGAGTATTGGAAATTTTTTCTAATTAAATATTGTTTAGTTAAGCAATCTTTACAATAAAAAATAAATTTTTCACAGGATTTACCAAAACTATAAGCAGTAGAAGTGTTTAAGTGTGAAAAAACCATGAAAAACAGTCCCAATCGGAATTTTTTCATCACCCTTTATATTTAAAGCACACGTGTCGTTTATATTCGAGAGAACAGTTAAAAATGAAGTGTTTTGTTTCTTAGAAATTTATGTTTAAACTTACAGTTCCAAAGTTATATTGGGAAGTCAAAATTTTTTTTTAGGTTTACTGTCCTTCCAGTAAATAGCATTCTTACTATGTATAAGAGTAATGGAAAATTTTTCTAATTAAAAATTGTTTATTAAAACTAAATTAACTGTAAAAAACAATTTTTAGACGCGATTGGCTAAAACTATAAGCAATCGAAGACGTTTAAGCGTGAAAAAATCATGAAAGACAATTAAAACACGAATTGGTTCATCACCCTGTATATTTAAAGCACACATATGTCATTTGTATTCGAAAGTACTGTTAAGAAGGCAAAATTTTTGTCTCTTGGAAATTCGTGTTTAAATCAGCGGTTCCGAAGTTACTTTGGGAAAACCAGAAACCATTTTCTTGAGACTTACTGTCTTTTTCTTAAATGACATTTTAAATACGGGAGTAATAGAAATTTTTTTTCTAATTAAAAATTGTTTAATAAAGGTTAACGTAAAAAACAATTTTTAAACACGGATTTTCCAAAACTATAAGCAGTAGAAACGTTTTAATGCGAAAAAACCGTGAAAAACAGTTGAAACGGGAATTACTTTATCGCCCTGTATATTTAAATCGCACATGTCATTTATATTCGAGAGAACAGTTAAAATGCAAGTTTTTTTACTCTTGGAAATTTGTGTTTAAATCAGCGGTTTCAAAGTTAAAGTTATTTTGGGAAAACCAGAATTAATTTTCTTGAGGCTTACTGTTTTTTTCTTAAATGACATTTTAAATACGGGAGTAGTGGACATTTTTTTCTAGTTAAAATTTGTTTAATAAAATATTCTTTAACGTAAAAAACAATTTTTAAACACGATTTGCCGAAACTATAAGCAGTAGAAACATTTTAATGCGAAAAAACCGTGAAAAACAGTTAAAACGGGAATTATTTTATCACCCTGTAGATTTAAATCGCACATGTCATTTATATTCGAGTTAAAATGCAAGTTTTTTTTACTCTTGGAAATTTGTGTTTAAATCAGCGGTTCCAAAGTTATTTTGGGAAAACCAGAATCAATTTTCTTGAGGCTTACTGTCTTTTTCTTAAATAACATTTTAAATAAGTACGGGAGTAATGAAAAAATTTTTCTAATTAAATTGTGTAATAAAGCATTCTTTAACACAAAAAACTTTTTTTAAACACGATTTGCCAAAACTATAAGCAGTAGAAGCGTTTTAATGCAAAGAAATCGTGAAAAACAGTTAAAACGAGAACTGTTTTATCACCCTGTATACTTAACTCGCACATATCATTTATATTCGAGAGAAGAGATAAAAATGCAAATTTTTTTATTCTTGTAAATTTGTGTTTAAATCAGCGGTACCAAAGTAATTTCGATAAAAGCCAGAATCAGATCGGTTTAATTTATTGAAGACTCCTATTTGGGAAATGGTTCTTTTTACTTTATTATACATATGTTTTAGTGCTCCCAAGACTCTAAACCTGACCCAGCATCTAATTCGCTTGCTCCTAAGAAAACAGTCCACGCTAAAGCCGCACTTTTCACGAATAACCAAGAACAAAATGTGCAAGCTCCAATGGACCGAATGCCTAAACAATTAGATCAATCGAAAACAGAATTTTTGTCTTCAACCATTGAACAAACGAATCAAACAATAGAGAAAACTGCACCTAAACAGTTGGATGCCTCGAAGATTGCTCAATTTACTACAAGAAACGAAGAAGTTGTTACGGAAAAAACTACCGCAACCCAGGTACCTAAATTAAAATGAAAAGTGTTGCTTGTCGTATTTTATCCACATTTCGTTTTTAGATTCGTGAGGAAATTGCTCAATTAAAGCAAATGCAACAAGATCCAGTGTTGGAAGAAAAACCCATTGCTCAAAAAGAACCAGAACCAGAACAGATTTATGAAAACTATGCGGAAATGATGAAACAACCACAGGAGGAACCAACAGTAGCAGCTGTTTCGCCACCAAAGGAGAGTCCTGTAGGAAGTACAGTGGAAGAAACGGAAGAAGTTGTTGCACATGATGAAATAACGGATACAGGTGTTTCGGCTGTTGCTCTCTATGATTATCAAGCTGCTGCGGATGATGAGATATCTTTTGATCCAGATGATTTAATTACACATATCGAAATGGTAAGAAGTGGTAAGTGTGTGGGAAATATTAAATTACATTTTGTGTTGTTGTAGATTGACGAGGGATGGTGGAGAGGTTTATGTAAGGAAAAGTATGGACTTTTTCCAGCTAATTACGTACAATTAACCGAGTGATAAATGTTTTATTTGTTGTCCTGAAGTTACGTATTTTTTGTACTTAAAAATCATTTTATCATTATTATTTTATATACAACATTAATTATATTATAATGAATTTTATTATAAATATTGCTTCCAAAAATAAATATATATCTATAAATAACCAATATGCTTTTTCCGATTTTTTTACAGATACAAAAAAAAATGGTATTTATTTTTACACACATTTTTTGACATTAACGTTAAGTAAAAATACGCACGACTTTGTGGGCTCACCTCAACATTATTCATAAACTATTTTTTTCGATAAATAAAAGTCATGCTGCTCTATTTTTTGTGTAAATTTATGGGCACGCTTCATAGAATCATTGAGCTATTATACAGGGTGGTCCAGGTTAAACGTCATTAATTTTGGGAGGTGATAGAGCATCAAGAAAAAAGTAGACTTTTATTAAAAAACTTTGCTCAAAAATGTTTTATAACAAAGATACAGGGTGTCAAAGTTTAAAATAAAAACTCGTTTTCTTAACATAACTTCTAAACCATTCGATCGATTTCCATTAAATTTCACACACAGAGTAATGTAGTACATTTCTAGATAATGATGGGGATCATTTATAAAAAATTTCTCCAGTAGCGTAGATACTGGGGGGCCGTTCCACTTTTCCCCTCCAATCTTTGACGCCACTGGATATATTGCGAAGAATATTCAATTTTTGGATTGTCTGTTCAATTTAGAGAAAATAGTTATTCTTGAAAAATTTTAATTTAAGGCTTCGTCTTCAAGATACTTGAGTTTGACGGTTTGGAAACACAACCTCAAAAGCTGCTTTGAACTAAAAATAAATGCGAGTAAGTTCTCAAAATAGGCTTCGATACATTTTCGAGCTCTTTTAGCCACAGAATTAATCTCTGCCAAGAACTTGATGGCGATTTTCCGGATTTTCCAGGCCTACACGAAATATTCTTTAATTCAGCACAGCATTTGATGTTGTGTTTCCAAACCTTCAAACTCAAATATCTCAAAAACGAAACTTTAAATTAAAATTTTTCAAGGGTAACTATTTTCTATAAATTAAACAGACAATCCAAAAATTTAATTTTCTTCACAATATAATATATCCAGTGGCGTCGAAAATTAGGAGGAAAAAGTGGAATGGTCCCCCAGCGTCTACGCCACTGGAGATTTTTTTATAAATAAACCCCATCATTACCTAGAAATGTACTACATTACTCTGTGTGCGAAATTTAATGGAAATTGATCGAGTGGTTTAGAAGTTATATTAAGAAAACGAGTTTTTATTTTAAACTTTGACACCCTGTATCTTTGTTATCAAACCTTTTTGAGCCAAGTTTTTTGATAAAAGTCTACTTTTTTCTTGATGCTCTATCACATCTCAAAACTAATGACGGTTAACCTCGACCACCCTGTAGATAGAATAGCATGAAAACTTTTTTCTTAAAATTATTTCTCACACTTAATAATAATTCAACAAAACAACAATTATGCAACAATATGTTGAAGAAACCCTTGACGTATCAACTCCTCGCACTCATCCCTAGGCAAAAAGTGCCGACTATTCTTCTTCAAAAGCAAAATCGACCCATCGTTGAGCTCCAATTTTCCATAATCCATCAAACATTTCACCTCAATGAACAGCGCCTTTGGTGGCCGTAAATTAATTTGTAAGTTGAGACCTTCATCACCAATACTTCGCATGTAATCTGAGAGAATGCTGGAATACTTTGAGAAAAAGTTTATTTCAGATGCACTTAGATTGCTTTGAATTTCTGGTGGTAGAACACTGCCAAACTCCCATCTCATGGTTTTGATGTAGTCGAGACGTTTACCGTGATAAACCATAAGGGCTCGGACATCTCTTTTAATGGCAGAATGACGAGCACGGACGATGGGCTTGAAGACGACATTTCCGATACTTTGGTCACTGGCATTGGCTCTGTAATGGGGTAAATACAATACGTTATTTCGAATTTGGACAACATTTTAGATAAATATGCTAGAGTTTTGGGAATTTTTTATAGTATCTTTAATATTAAAAATTATGAGAAAATGTAGAAAAGTTTTTTAAGGTTTATTGTCTTTTTTTTAATTAAAAATTGTTTACTAAAGCTTTCTTTACCGTATAAAACAAAAGCGTTTTGCCAAAACTATACTTAATCAGTAGAACTAGTAAAAGGGAAAAAATCATGGAAAATAGTTAAAACACGAATGACCCTGTATAGTAAGTAAATTACTTACTATTTTCTGTAATATAAATATTACAGCAAAGGTTTCGAAAAATTTGGAATTCAATCAGACCGACAAGACAAATGCGCAGTGAGTTATGATCACCACGAGGCCCCTTAAAAACACGAAAACCAAACCAATCACAAAATCAGCTTTGGTGGCAAATTTGGATAACAAACTGATGGCACTGATAAATCTGCTACTAATTTTGAACCACCTGCCAAAGTTGGGACGATTTATACTCGCACTAAACCCGATATTGGAGGAGCTAAACCTACGGATTTACGTGCTAAATTTGGGACAGTGGTAAGATTTTCACTTTATAAATAAAGATCAGGAAGACTGCCTTTTCCTTAGATAACATTCTTAGAATGAGTGTAATGGAAAAATTAAGTAATTTGAATTGTTCACTAAAACATTCTTTACTGGAAATTTGTGTTTAAACCAGCGATTCCAAAGTTACTTTGGGAATAGTCAGTATCAATTTACGTGAGGTTAACTATCTTGTCCTTAAATAACATTCTTAGTATGAGAGTAATGGAAAACTTTTCTAATAAAACATTGTTTACTTAAACATTCTTTACTGTAAAAAATTAATTTTAAACAGGATTTGCCAAAACTATAAGCAGCAGAAGGGTTTAAATGTGAAAAACCATGAAAAACAGTTAAAATAGGAATTTTTTCATCATCCTGTATATTTACAGTATACGTGTCGCTAATATTCGAGAGAACAGTTAAAAATCAAATTTTTTGTTTCTTAGAAATTTGTGTTTAAGCTAGCAGTTCCAAGGTTATTTTGGGAAAAGTCGGAATTAATTTTCTTGAGGTTTGCTGTCTTTTCCGTTAATAACGTTCTTACTATGAGAGTAATGGAAAAACTTTATAATTAAAAATTGTTTACTAAGACTAACTTAACTGTAAAAAACCATTTTTAAATACAATTGGCCAAAACTATAAGCAGTAGAAGCGTTTAAGTGTGAAAAAACCATGAAAAACTGTTAAAACAACAATTGTTTCATCACCCTGTATATTTAAAGCTCATGTGTTCTTTATATTACAGAGAACAGATAAATATGCATCTTTTTTTGTCTCTTAGAAATTTGTGCTAAAACCAGCGGTTACAAAGTTACTTTGGGAATAGCCAGTATCAATTTACGTGCGGTTAACTATCTTGTCCTTAAATAACATTCTTAGTATGAGAGTAATGGAAAACTTTTCTAATAAAACATTGTTTACTTAAACATTCTTTACTGTAAAAAATTAATTTTAAACAGGATTTGCCAAAACTATAAGCAGTAGAATGATTTAAGTGTGAAAAAACCATGAAAAACAGTTAAAATAAAAAATTTTCATCATCCTGTATATTTACAGCACACGTGTTGTTTATATTCAGAGAACCGTTAAAAATGCACTTTTTTTTTCTTACTTTGTGTTTAAACTAGCAGTTCCAAGGTTATTTTGGGAAAAGTCGGAATTAATTTTCTTGAGGTTTGCTGTCTTTTCCGTTAATAACGTTCTTACTATGAGAGTAATGGAAAAACTTTATAATTAAAAATTGTTTACTAAAACTAACTTAACTGTAAAAAACCATTTTTAAATAGAATTGGCCAAAACTATAAGCAGTAGAAGCGTTTAAGTGTGAAAAAACCACGAAAAACTGTTAAAACAACAATTGTTTCATCACTCTGTATATTTAGAGCGCATGCCTTCTTTATATTACAAGGAACAGATAAACATGCATCTTTTTTGTCTCTTAGAAATTTGTGTTTAAACCAGCGGTTACAAAGTTATTTTGGGAATAGCCAGTATCAATTTACGTGAGGTTAACTATCTTGTCCTTAAATAACATTCTTAGTATGAGAGTAATGGAAAACTTTTCTAATAAAACATTGTTTACTTAAACATTCTTTACTGTAAAAAATTCATTTTAAACAGGATTTGCCAAAACTATAAGCAGTAGAATGATTTAAGTGTGAAAAAACCATGAAAAACAGTTAAAATAAAAAAATTTCATCATCCTGTATATTTACAGCACACGTGTTGTTTATATTCGAGAGAACCGTTAAAAATTCACATTTTTTTTTCTTACTTTGTGTTTAAACTAGCAGTATCGCAGCTCCAAAGTTATTTTGGGAAAAGTCGGAATTAATTTTCTTGAGGTTTACTGTCTTCTCCGTAAATAACCGTCTTACTGTGAGAGTAATGGAAAAACATGATTGGCCATAACTATAAGCAATAGAAGCATGAATCTGATTAAACCACTATCTTCCATAAAATTTGTCAATTTTTAATTATTAGAACCAAAACCCAATTTTTTATCCAAGTTTGCTAGATAAACAATTTTTATTGCACAGCCAACTACGGTGATTGAGAAAAACTCGATTATAATTGACGAAACGACTTAAGACCCCATGGGCCGGTTGTATAAAAATTTAATCGCGAGATAATCCTCCAAAAAGGATAAACTTCCATAGAAACGATTGTTGATTACAATTGTCACTATAGATATTTTGGAGGATAAAAACTTAAAGCCTAGTTTACACGAGCAAGTAAACTATCGCAAGTTAATGTCTGAGAGCAACTTCCAAATAATTTGCGTAGTGTAAACACTGCCCGAGAGTTCTCTCAGCAAGTCGCAAAACTTGTGGCAAGTGCTTGCGGCAATAATCACTTGCGCGTCTAAACAAATTGGGAGAGCGCTCTAGCAAGTTACAATTTTTTTCGATTTTACTGACAGTTGTGTGCAAGTTGCAGCGACACGCTCGAATATTTTATACATTTTTATCAATTAACAACTTATATTCAGTAGTAATATCACAAGAGCATAGAAAATAATCGATTATACTTCCGAGTCATTAGACGTATTCTGCGAAACACCACGAGAGCGCTAGCTCGAGTGGTGTTTTAAGGATATACGTCGAGTGACGAGGTTAGTATAACGATTATTTTCGTTTGCTCGAGTGGTATTCGTTACGATTATATAAAGAATTGACAAACAAATTGTTTTTCTGACGTTTATTAATAAACATCAAAAATATGTTACTATGACAAAATTCCCATTGTTTGAGGAGCGAATATACGAAAACGGTTATACCACGTCGTCAAGGGGTATATTCACTTATCAATACATAGTAACTATGTAAAACTTGTAATCACTATTGGGTAAATTTATAATGAGTTATATAATCATTAATATCGCTATTTATGTATCAAGTATTTCAAGAGTTTTTGGGGACGAATCGTGAGAAGTCCCCAAAAACTATTTGCGTACGTGTTGCAAACAAGATTTTTTTGCATGAGGTCTGCAAACTCCCAAATTAATTTAAAAATTTGTTTAAATATGTACATACAGACTCGTACATAATACTAGCCCAGTCAAATTAGATCAAAAATTACCTAATATCTACAAAGTTGACAGGATGGCCACATTTTTGAGAACAATGCGAGGGTCATTGATAAAGCACTGAACCGCAAGAATCCAACAAAATTTGCTTGTGTGTCACGCGTTAAAAATGATTTTTTATATCTTGGTCTCTACTGGTTGGATTTTAATGTAGTTTTTTAAATTTATTTGGATCTTCACTTGTTAACTCTTTTAATAACATCGAAGGTCCAAGAGTAGGCCTTCTGGCTATCTATTCTTTGACCCCTATCCTTTTTCTATCCTCTCTTCGCTCTTTTTGTGCAATGAGAACAGCAACGGTTGCAGCTCTCTTTCTACGACGTGACATTTCACACTTGAATATACCTACTCTACCGTGTAAACGCGCATGCAATCACTTGCTGCAAGTTATGTCTAGAGAGCACTTGCTGAGAGAAATTGCCTTGACAACTTTATATGTAAACACTAGCGCAAGTTACTCTCACAAGTTCTATCGCGAGTTACTATCCCGTGTAAACTACGCTTAACACCGCGATTAAAGTTTTATACAACCGGCCCCATGTGTGATACATTGTCGGAAAGGGAAAGAAAAATATTATCATAATTTAACAATAAACATGTCACGGTTCATAACAAAAAACAAAAGTGGTGCTATTTTCGAAAAAAATTTAAGGTGTATAAAAATGTCAGTTGCATATTTGGATTGTCCTTGAAAAAGTGCCTTAATAATGTGCAACTTTTATCGCGATATTTTTCCTACCAGCTGAGTAATTAAATAAAAACTGAAATGCACAATTTCAGTTTTTTGTTAATATCTAGTAAGCCATGGCAGGTATATCAAATGTGTTTGTCGTATTGTATTAGTAGTCCAGTCAATCTGTCGGGAAAAAGGGTCGTTTTTGGAAAAAATTATCCGGTAAACTTTCAATTCATTAGGGGGACATGTGGAAAGCTTAAATTCAAAAACTCGGGAAAATCCTCGGACCCATTTTTTGGGAAATCCAAGAAGTGTTTGGATTTGATTTTACGCGAGAACGGTGAGTTGCAGAAGAAAATTTTGTTAATAAATATTGTAGAGGCAATATTTTCTACAATTTATCTCAAAGGATCGATGCGCTACGACGAAAAATGCCAAAAGTAGAGGGCGCAAAAATACCCAAAAATGAGTTTTTTCATTTTTTTATATCGAAAAATTTTTTTTTACGAACAACTGTAAATATAAATGTTGACAAGCGAAGAAAAACACACAATTTTTATATAAACATTCTTTTTCTACGATCCACCCTTTCGTAGATACAGCATGCAGAGTGGAAATGTTAATCGTGTTTGTCTACTATTTTTACGATGTATTATTATTACTTTGAAAATAAAATGTTCTAAATTTACATCTAATCTTTTTTTCGTTGTTTTCAGATAAGTATAATAAAAAATATCATTCATTACACGTCCAGAAATGGATTTTCCATGCTTGCATGACTTCGTGTTCGGCTTCGCCTCCTACAAGAATTTGTCACGCGCGCACGGAAAAATCCTTATTGCCTTATTGAAATATACTATTGTCTAACGACAACAACAAATATCATTTAATCAATTTTCTTCAAACAGACCTCCAGGCTGTTGGCTTTGAGGTTCAGCAGGCGTTTGAGGATGCGGATCGTCTGTCGAGACAGCCCTCCAAAGATCTGTTGAGTACGATTCTACTACAATAATTGACGAAGACATTGACCTTTTAGTATTGCTTGCCACTTTGGGGAGTGCAGAACGTACAAAGTACTTGAAAAAACCGAGCCATGGAAACACTTCCGAGTGAATCTACTACTTTTCACAATATTTAAAGAACGACACTTTGAAATTTCACGTGCTTTTCCTTCATACCTTCAATGATGTGTGTATCGAAATACACTACTCGAAACTCTGCATGCTGTATCTCCGAAACGGTCGATCGTAGAGAAAAAACGTTTATATAAAATTTGTGTGTTTTTCTTCGCTTGTCAACATTTATATTTACAGTTTTGCGTAAAAAATTTTTTTTCGTTGTAAAAAAGTGAAAAAACTCATTTTTAGGTACTTTGGCGCCCCCTACTTTAGGCATTTTTCGTGGTAGCGCATCGATCCTTTGAGATAAATGGTAGAAAATATTGCCCTCTACAATATTTATTAACAAACTTTTCTTCTGCAACTCACCGTTCTCGCGTAAAATCAAATCCAAACACTTCTTGGATTTCCCAAAAAATGGGTCCGAGGATTTTCCCGAGTTTTTGAATTTAAGCTTTCCACATGACCCCCTAACGATTTATGAAGAGAAAGTTTACCGGGTAATTTTTTCCACAAATTTCGACAGATTGACTGTACTATAGGCCCAAGATGAGGTAAATTTTTTGTAATTTAATTTAACCAAAGTCGTATCTCTTCAAATAAGTGAGATCCCCATCATGCTTAACATTTTTATCATGGACACCCTGTATAGTCGTAAATTTCTTTTGAAAAATTTGCACAAAATTATTGTACCTACCTAATTGTGTATACTTAGCTTTTAACATTTGATTACTGAAATTTAATTTATTTCCTTCAACTATAAATCTAAATGGATCATCCATAATGTCATAAATAAACTGGAGATAAAATTCGAAAAAAAGTTTAAAAATCAACATAAAATTGCGGCTGAATTCTGCTGCACTAAAACCTAACGTTTTGTTGAGAATAAATACTTACACTTCAGACTGGTTTGTAAGAACAAGCTCCTTTATTTCATTTGATAAGTTTTTAATCAATTCGTTCTGAAATTAAAAGATCGTAATTAAAACTGCCTACAACTTAACTTACTTTACTACATTAAACGGCAATAATGTTTCGTCAATTCGTTGGGTTTCCCGAAGTAATGCATAGCTTTTCAGACTAATTAAACTCATTTTCCTGCAAGTAGAACTAGTGAGTTTTCACATTATTATTAACATACTAACCTCAAATTTAGTTTTGGCGGGAATATTTCAGGATTTTTTACGTGTGAAGTTAGGCAGTTAAAATTAAAATTAAGAAATGAAATTATTTAATTAAAAACATACGTCGTCGGTTAGGATAAAATGGGGAGAGTTTATTTTACCTACAGTTTGAATAGTAAACAAAGTACATGGTTTCTGCTTATATTACAATTTTTAAGCTGACTTGATATTCACGTCTCTGTCTTATGCATTTGAAGACAGAGACAAAAAATTCGAATTATAGAACCGAAAAGTTAGACAACCAACAATACACATTTTGAAATAATTTTATTTATGGTAATGCAATTTTGTGGTAGGCAATAAAATTAGTCTATTACAAATTTTCTTTTTAAGTTTCATTATCATTAATGAATTATTTTGTAATATTACTTATTGTACTATTTTTATTTTTTTCTGTTGTACAGGGTGATTCTTTTATCTGGGGAAATGCGTTTTTCTCGTAAACGACTGGAGGAAATTAAATTTTGAAAAAAGTGTTATACACCTACTGGCTGTCACTCAAAATTAGGATAGAAATATAGACTTTAATATGCACGACGCTAGACGTCGCGACGTCATTGGAAAGGTCTTTTAATTTTGAGTATTTTTTCTAAAAATTAATTTTTTTTATTCTTATTTTTTTAAAAGTTATGATCCAATTTAAATTATTTCTGTTCTAACTAAATTTTGAAATATTTTTAACAGTAGGCCGAGTTTTCCCTCAAATACTAAAGTAAATCTTATTATTTAAAATAAAGTAGGCTTAGAAAACGCAAAACCTGTTATTTGTCAGCATATTACAACAACAAAAAACTTATTAATACCTAAATTAAACAGAAAAAAAGTGCCTCTTCAGATTAGAAGACATTTGTGGCTTCAACTAGATGGGGCTCCTTGTCTTTGCCGCTATTGTGCGGAATTATTTAAATATAGAATATGAAGACCGGTGGATGGGAACTTACGGGCCAGTAGAATTTCCTCCTAGGTCCCCAGACTTAACACCTCTCGATTTTTTCTTGTAGGGAACTCTTAAAAATAAAGTTTACAAAACAAGGTCTAATAATATAGATCATTTAAAACAAAAGATTGTCGATGCCTGTGCTGAAATTAATGCCAATGTTTTAAGAAAAGTCACATATAATGAAATAAGAAAACGTTATAATTTATGTTTAGATAACAATGGTACTCATATTGACAATTGTTAAAATAAACAACTTTTTCATTAAATTTTTAGGTTTAATTTAGGTATTAATAAGTTTTTTGTTGTCGTAATATGTTGACAAATAACAGGTTTTGTTTTTTCTAAGCTTACTTTATTTTATATAATAAGATTTACTTTAGTATTTAAGGGAAAACTCGGCCTACTGTTAAAAATATTTCAAAATTTAGTTAGAAAAGAAATAATTTAAATTGGATCATAACTTTTTAGAAAATAAGAATAAAAAAATTGGTTTTTAGAAAAAAGACACAAAATTAAAAGACCTTTCCAATGATATAATAAAAGTGGTATGTTGCTGGAAAAATTTTTTTGGGGCGTCGCGACGCCTAGCGTCATGCATATTGAAGTATATATTTCTGTCCTAATTTTGAGTCACAGCCAGTAGGTATATAACACTTTTTTCAAAACTTAATTCCCTTCAGTCGTTTACGAGAAAAACGCATTTCCCCAGATAAAAGAATCACCCTGCACTTATCTGAAACTCATACTTTTTATTTATTATGTGTAGAATAAGACAAACACGATTATGTGAAATGATTATTTATTTATTAGGATTACACCTAAATATATTATGTATCTAAAGGAATAAAATCACAGATATATTATTGTATAACAAATACAACTATTTATATTATAACTCCCTAGTACAGCACACAGTAAAACAGGGGTCTCATAATTAATATAATTATCACAAAATTAAACTGATATAAGCTTAACATTAATAAAAAAACTACTTACAACAATAAGTAAAATTATCTACAAAAAGAATTGTTTCAACATTAAGTTTCAATTTAAAATGAAGATATTCTTCACGCTGTGAAAAAAAGGCAATATAAACGAAATGAAATAATTAAACTAAAAACTGTTAATATTATTATGACACGACATCTATTTCTCTGGGCGACGCTAATGCGGGGGGCACAACTTGAGGGATGATATTGTGAGAAGGTGAGTTGCCCAGAGGTTGTCTAACCCTGTTTTCTGCATTTTCTCGAGCTTCTGTTGTAGCTTGTTTGATAGCTTCTTTATAGGGACCCCTCTTCTTTTTGTTATACCTCGTCTAAAATACAAGTAAGTTAAAATCCTTCAAATAAAAACAAATTTATTACCTACCTTGAAATTATCTAAATACGGACTGAGTAGATCACATTGCATAAGCGAAGAAGTAGAAGATCCATACCAAGCCACATGCGCCTGAGGACTCTGATTTGCACAACTAGTTATTGTTAAAATCTTGCCGGGCCACCAAGGAAATCCATGGATTTTACCCCAAACCACATCACCAACTAACAGTCGGACACCTGGAAGAAATTATGGTAAAATTTTCCAACAACATAAATTGGTATAATACCATCAGCTCCTGGTGCACTGGAAACAGTTTGTGCGTTAATTCGAAGCATCAATGGAGGATTTGGAGGAGGAAAATTTGGAACTTGTTCGTTGTGCTCATCGGAACTTGACGTGTTTTCTTCAAGTTTATCACTGCACGGTGGCGGACAAGACCTGAAACATATTGGTTTATTTAGATAATGGATAATAAAATAGTAACTGTTTAGGATATACAGGGTGTTCGCGCGAAGTGGCTCACTATTGCTAACTTCGTTATTATTGGAGCTACAAAGTCGGTTAAATTAGCAAACTAGTAGCATTTTTTCCGCTCATTACAATGGTGAAAACAAAAAAATAATTGAGCATCTGGTTTTCAAGATATTCAAAAAAATTAAAAAATTTTCAATGGAACACCCTATATATTTTTGCAAAAATCGATGGTAAATTAAATTCTATACAAAAAATGTCTTCATCTTTTTTTGATAATAATTTAAAATAAGCGAGTTATTTTGAAAAAAAGTTTGCAATTCTTTAAAATCAAGTAGCCATAAAACGGAATAGTAATTTATTAAAACCAAACAATCATAATTTTGAATTTAAGCAAGTTGAAAAAAACTTGAAAGAATTACGGAAATATTACTATTTTATTTAATATTTTTAATATACAGGTGTTTACACAAAGTGGCTCACTATTGCTAACTTCGTTATTATTGGAGCTATAAAGTCGGTTAAATTAGCAAACTAGTAGCATTTTTTCCGCTGATTACAATGGTGAAAACAGAAAAACAATTGGCCATCTGGTTTTCGAGATATTCACAAAAATAACATTTTTTAAATGGAACACCCTGTATATTTTTCCAAAAATCGACGATAAATTAAATTCTGAACAAAGAATGTTCTTATGCTTTTTTGACAATTGTTTAAAATAAGCGAGTTATTTTTAAAAAAACTTTTCAAAGTTTTAATATCAAGTAGCCATGAAAATTATAATTTGGTAAATTTTCAATATTTCCGTAATTCTTTCAAGTTTTATTCAACTTGCTTAAATTCAAAATTATGATTGTTTGGTTTTAATAAATTACTATTTCGTTTTATGGCTACTTGATTTTAAAGAATTGCAACCTTTTTTTCAAAATAACTCGCTTATTTTAAATTATTATCAAAAAAGAGGACATTTTTTGTATAGAATTTAATTTACCATCGATTTCTGCAAAAATATATAGGGTGTTCCATTTAAAAAAATGTTATTTTTGTGAATATCTCGAAAACCAGATGGTCAATTGTTTTTCTGTTTTCACCATTGTAATCAACGGAAAAAATGCTACTAGTTTGCTAATTCAACCGACTTTGTAGCTCCAATAATAACGAAGTTAGCAATAGTGAGTCACTTCGCGCGAACACCCTGTATAGCCAGGGGCCGACTTGAACGATTTTCAGCCCCTCTCTTGTTTTATTTCTAACGTTAGATAAATGTACATTTATCTTCATTTTTCACTTTCAATAATTATGTATAAATTGGAACACGCAAACCACACACCAAAATATTATGAAACCTTCGAAAAACAACATTTATAAACGCACTTCTCGAATTCTCATATATTTCACATACGGAAAATTACAATAAAAAAATCAACTTATTTTTTTAATGAAACTACTTTCCCAGCTACGCCTTTTATACAATTATATATGCAATTTTTCTAAAAACACTCACTATAGCGCTAAAAGAATTGACACAGGAAGAAAATTCTTTAAACAAAAATGATAAAGAAATTTCCGATTTATAACTTTGGTTTGAACACTTTTTTTAATATGGACGATTTACGAATAAAAACATTTTTTTTATCCCACTTGTTGGTTTTTTAAACTACCATAATTTGTTTATTGATGAGGATATGCATTCGATTATACACCTCATTTTGTAGGGATTTTTATACTCTACAAAAAAGGTATCGGCATCTTTTAGCTAATATATATCAAATATAAGCCCTAAAAATGCAAAAAACCAACTCACCCCTAAAAACCAAGATAGCAGAATAGGGATGTTGCATTTTTTTAAAATCGCGTTTTTTTCTGTTAGAAATGTAAAACGACTATATTAATAATACTCTACAGCAAAAATATTTTTTTTTACTCAATATTTGTACATAAAAAAGCAATTACAAATTGACCGTAATTCAAATATATTATTGCCGCTCGAAAACGCTTTGAGATCGGAGAGTCCTGTGTGACGTCACGAATTTAGTTGACATTGGCATGTCCAAATATTTTTTACGCGTTTGACATTTTTCGAAATAAGTCAAAATGCGGCGTGCTGCACTGTGGAACTAGATTCGTGAGGTCAGCAGTCTTTTGGGCAGATTCGGGCGTTTCCGGGCAATGCGTGGAAATTTCAAATGTTGCAATACTTTTTATTTATTTAGTTGGAAAGTACGGACCAAAAAAATTTTCCAAAAATATTGATAGTGATAATTTGGTATCAGCTTTTCAAAAACAATTATTTTGAAAATCATGCAAAGTCCCTATTTCCGCAAGGGGTTTGAGGTCGAAAATTTGGAGAATTACTAATCGGACGATTACGAACTTTAACACTGATTTTCGAAAAATTTTACTGTACCTTTCAGGTCTAAAAAACAAAATTTGCGAAAGTGTTCAATAGACCGCTTTCCAAAAAAACTATTTTTTGAAAAATAAACTCAATTTTCCCGTCATTTTTGGACAAATTTTATTTGAAATTTTTTTTACTACCCGATCAAAGAACTATTAAACCTAATAACTTTTTTCAATTTATTTAAATTTATAAGATTTTACAAAATGACGAATAACAACATGAAGACCTTCATTAAAATTGGTCATATGACCCTCGGTATGTGTGATTTTTCGTCTAATATCTACAGGGATCCCGAAAAAAATGGGAAATCTCTCGGTTTCAGATAGGGCATGAAAAAATAAGATGAAAAGTTCTTATAAAAATTTTTCCCACAGGCCCTCCCTGCGAAGATATGTGCCCTGAAGAGCGTCGCTGGAAATCGTTTTTTTTTAAATAACTTTTAAAGTACTTAATAGAATTTTATAAAAAGTTAATATGATGGACACTAGTAAGGACCTCTTGAAATAATGTCCTTGACACATATCTAGCTTGTTTAGTTTACCAGGGGCAGACTAACTTTACAACTTAATGCTTAAACTTTTAACACCCTGTGTGAAAAAGACTTAAAACAACAAAATCACGTAGCTTGAACCTTTGACTAAAGAAAAGCTACTCTTGTTTATTGTCGATAAAGTGGACCGTTTTCGAGAAAAAGAATAATAAACGAATTCATGTTTTATTAAGTCATTAAAAAAAAGTCTGTAGGAAAAAATTTTACAGGAACTTGTCATCTTATTTTTTCATGCCCTATCTGAATACGAGAGATTTCCCACTTTTTCCGGGACACCCTGTATATTTTAAACAAAAATAGATGAAAAAACGTACGTAGATAAGCGAAACTGTCATCAGAATGAATTAATTTGTTTCATTTAAAACAGTCCAATAGTTTGGCTATTTTTGCTTAAAATCACTCCAAGGGCGAAATGTTACATAAAAAATATCTACATTGAAAATTTCGTGTTACTATAATACTAATTCAAAGGCTTTGATTTGTCTAAATTTAATAAATTTCTGATACCTAATCAAAAACATTACCTATAAGTGTTGTTAAGCCTCTTCAAATTAATCGACAACTTCTGAGTGATGCACTGCTCCTTTGACTCATCTTGCGTAGAACTCACATCACTTTCCTTGTGTCTCCTATCCTTATCCTCACGATGTTTCTTCTTGTGCTTCATCTTATGTTTCCGTCTTCTAGGCATATTCAAATCATACGAAGTGCAAATATATCTAGGTGAATTATTGCCTAAACCATGCCTAGGTGAGGCACTCCCCACCGTATACCTTGGCGACCCCGCGATGGTATACCGTGGCGAACCATTACCCAAATAACATGGCGAACTAGTCGACAACAAAACCTTCTTCCTCGCCTCTTTCTTCGCCCGTTTCAGAGCTCGTCTAGCTGCCTTATTATTCGAGTCCTTTCTAGCGGATTGCTCCTCGATGTTGATGTTTTCTTCAGCATCATCGCCAGTTGGTAGGTTTTCGATTTGGGCTGGTATTTTAAGTACGGTACCTTCGCCTTGTGGCCCGTAGGATATTTTTATTGTTCTAGTGTTTGAGTTTGAGGCGCTGTTGGGGTTGGAGGATTGGTCGGCATTTTGAATGTTAACATTATTGTTCTTGTTGGAGTTCTCCTCGAACACGCTTTCATCCCATAAATCTTCCATTGAGCCTACACTGCGCTTTTTCCGTAATAATCTCTTCGCAGGTTTGGTTAAGGGTTGACTTGAACCAGATTCAGTTAAATTATCGCTGGATGTGTCATCGGAATGCTCACTGGAATGCTTCTCTATTATGTTGGTATTATCACTGTTAATATTCGATTCCAATGGTTTTTTATTGATGCCACTCGTACTGCTAACTGTTATTTTGTTAGTGGTACTTAACGTAAGCTCCTCCTGCAAAGTTAACCTAGTCAACCTAGGAACCATGGTCGGTTCTTGCCCAGTGAGTTTCCTTTTATTAGCTAGATTACTATATACAGATCTAGTTATCGGGGCATTTATCCCTCGTTTTACTGGCGGCACTGAATGAATACTTTCTGATGGCTTGCGTTTTCTTGAAACGTTTTCCGAGTTTTCGTTGCAAATCCCTTTGCATTTTGAACACAATACTTGGCGAGGACGTAACCGAACAGTCATTTTATTGTTTTTGAATTTGCTGGGCATTCGAACACTTTTCTTTTTGGGCGTACTTGGATCTGTGTAGGCAAATCTTTGGTTAACTGAATATAGGGTGTCATCGTCGGGGTTTTTCAATGGGATGTTGAACGATGGGTTTATATTTGGTACACCGCAAGGGAGATTTCTGGAAATAAAAATTTTTTTTTGACCTATAAAATAAAAATATATACCTACGTTGGAAAAAATATCTCTATCTTAGTATCTAACAATGTAAAGCATAAAAAGTTGCTATAATAACGTTTTTATTAAATTAAAATCGAAATAACCGAACTATAAAAAAGTCTACTTTTCAATTCTTTCAGGATAATTCAGTTTTGAGAAGAAATTAAGGTTTTCAATTTTGAGAGATAGCTGATATGCGCAATGGCAAGGGTCATTAGGGTGTCTTGTGACGTCAGGACGGACAGAGAACGTTGTTTTATTGAAAACCTCAATTTCAGTTTTGATGACTGATTTTTTTACACATAAAATTCGTCAAATTTTGTCCCAATTAAACGGTTTTCTATTTCCCATAGTTTCCGATAACTCACTGAAAAATTCACCATCCTGTATAGTGTGGCCTTGGGTCAGTTCTACCCCCAAAACTTTTTCATTGCTTGGTCTAAGTTTAAGGAATCGAAGGACCACATTTAAAATCTGAAGTTACATTTTGACCGGAAGTGACATCAATTTTTTTTTTAAATGTCAACTTTTAAATTTTGATCTTTGTTCTTATTAATCAATATTTGTTATTAATTTTCCATACAACTTTTAATTTTTTTTTGTAAAATTTTGGAAAAAACATCTTGATAAAATAAAAGAATTTATCGATTTAGAAAATTTTACAAAAAAATTTATGAAGAACACACGAATAGGTATTAATTAAACAAAAATTAAACAAAAATAGTGACCTGTGAACTTGTTTGTAAAATCCACGGCCTAATTGTGAAAAAATTCGATACTCTCTTGAAATTTTTTCAAGGCTACCTTGACATGCCATCATGTATTTTTTGTCATTTTGAAATCGATTTCGCATTTAAAAAACTATCTGGTAGAGTTTTAATCTCTATTTGAATAGAGAAAAAGTGTAAGTGCCACATAGTGTAAGGATTTTGCCGCGGCAGTAAATTGATTGTCGCCGTCGTTCCATTAGTAGCGCGAAGAAGCAAATGGGAGTTTACATATTGGACGGAGGAAAAACGGCGCGGGACTTTTGCCGCCCACTGCCACTAGACTTGAAGGTAGTTTTGCCGCCGCCACGCCGTCTAGACAGTGGCGCACGTGCCCAAAAAAGCGTTTACTTACTAATGGCTTTTTAGAGACGATCAAGTCACCTCCTTTTTAAGCGGCGACGGTCAATTTACAGCCGCGGCAAAAAACCATCCAATGTATAACGGACCTAAGGCGTGTTTATTTCCAGGAAAAATATTTATCAAAAATATTACAGAAAAAATGTTCTAAAAACACAAATTTTGATTAACAAGTACAGTATCTAACTGGTTTTGTTAATTTCATGGCGTACTTGTCATAAAAGTGTATTTTTAATATGGTTTTAATGGCCTCCTTTTGAAAATGATAAACTGGCATGTAACTTCGTCATTTTTAAACCGATTTTGCCATTTAAAAGAAATTAAAACTATTGAGTAGAGCATTTTAATCTCTATTCGAAATTCAAATCGAGAATAAATGCAGTTGCCATTTGAAAAAAGTAGTAATGACGTCGTTTTTATGCTGAAAGATATTTTTTTATAAGTTTCACAGAAATTTTTTTATAAAATACATAATAACAAATTTTAATTATCAAGAATAGTAACTTCCATCTTGTTGCCCAATTATCAATTTCATAATTTGTAAAATATTAGGAAGTATTATTCTCCAATCTTGACTTTTTTTTAATTATTCATACGGGCTGGTTAGTAAGTTAATTCCAAAATTAAGAACTTTCTTAGCTTATTTTAACCATAGTTCTAAACGACTTAGGATTTGACATTTTTTTACCTCCATAATTTTTTATTTTGCACTTCCAGGACTAAAGTACTAACTTTAGTCCCTTAAAACTAAAGTCTCTTCTTTTAGTCCCTTAGGGACTAAATTTAAATTTTATTCACAATCAGTTAGTAACACAAAGCTTTTCATCGAACCCCTTAAATGTTGGAAAGTGAGCAATTCCATGGATACGCTTCAACCGGTCAGAAATAGTAAAAATGAAGTCAGTAATAAGCTAACAAGTAATCGGTCAGAAATGAAATAATTTCTAACCTGTGGGGGCGTTACTATCAATTTAAAGTATAAACACAGAATTGTGGTATAAATATCGATGTGACTTTTGTTAACTTTATTTAATAAAATGTCAATCGTGCAGCGCCTACTAAGATTTTGCCGAAATAAACGGTAGATAGGTTTATATTTATTTTTTATTATTATAATGTTGCTTGTTTTATTAAATGATTGATTGTGAATAAAATAGTATACAAACTTCGGGAAAAGTACCATTTCGTTGTCCCGAGAACTAGTTCACCTCGAGGCTACGCCTCTCGGTAGACTATAGTTCTCTCAGCAGGAATGGAATACTTTCTTTCCGCCTCGGTATGTAACATACTATTTAATCCCTTGGACAGTATTTTATTGTTGTTGCCGACACTTTTGTCACTTTGACAAGCATAAATTTAGAATGATTTCACATGTAAATATGTAAATGCTTCGGAAGTGCAAAAAATACCGTATATGCCTTAGATAGAACTAAAGTGATATTTTATCCTGCACGTCAAGTTTATTGCCCGAGGGCCAAAAATAATCATTTTAGTCCCTTAATATTCAGGTTTTAATACACAAACATTAACATTGTATTCTATGTCATAAAATAAGACAAAAGTTCATATAAACATTGATCTGAAAATGCTTTGTTCTTGACATACAGGGTGTTAAAAGTACCGCTTCAAAACCACATTTTATTACATGGGTATCTCTAATAATAAACAAGATACGAATTTAAAATTTAGGCTGTAGTATCCTTATAACAAAGAACAAGATCAACTACCAGGGCAAATTTGAAATTTCTACGTCAACCCAGAGGCGTAGAATAGGGGTGGCATATACACTCATTATGTTCTTTTTGTACCATTTTAAAATTCATAAATTTTTACTCGTGTCTTCAGATAAAAAAGGTAAGAGATACGACATTTTGACAAGAGTACAAATTTTTAGTAACTCAATCAGCAATTCAGAAAAATCACAAAAAAAATTGTACAGGCCGTTTCAAATTCGCTTCTCACTACAGGGATCTCAGAAACGGTAAGAGATACAGCTTCGGTTAAATTGGGGCAAAGTTGCGTAATATGGTGGCCAATAATAAGCCGTTTAGAAATCGAAAATATCTTTTGTAATTCTGGAGATTTTTTGAAAAAACCAAATTTTTGCCTTTTCGTTTTTATTTTTTTCTGCTCTTATTTTTCAAGATATCGAAAAACCAAAAACACTTTGCCATGGACACATTTTGTGCTTTATAAAATGACGTTAAAATTTTCCACATGTAACGTTTCGTTTTTCCGCTGACGTCATCAACTCTATTTTTTTAAATACGGCCCTGTATCTTTTTTTGTCGTTTTAAGTAGCATTTTTTGTGTTCTAGAAAATGGCGTTTACATTTTTTCCATACGACGTTTCGTTCTTGTGCAATCATCTTCAGATCATTTTTTAAATACGGTCCTGGATTTTTTTTACAATTTCATCAGTATTTTTCCTCACTTCCTCATATCCACACATTTTGGTAAACTTTAATAATAATAAGAATAATGGAAGTAATTTTTTTAAATAATTTTATAAAATAAACACTTATGAAATCGTCAATACTGATGATGGGCTGTACAATGAAAAAAAATACTGATGAAATTGTAAAAATAATTCAGTGCTGTGCTGTAGGCATTCAAAAAATGATCCGATGATTACACAAGAACGAAACGTTGTATGGAAAAAATTTAAACGCCATTTCATAGAGCATAAAAAATGCAACTTAAAACGATGAAAAAAAACAGGGCCGTATTTAAAAAAATGGAGTTGATGACGTCAGCGGAAAAACGAAACGTCGCATGAGGAAAATTTTAACGTCATTTTATAAAGCACAAAAAGTGTCCATGGCAAAGTGTTTTTGGTTTTTCGATATCTTGAAAAATAAGAGCAGAAAAAAATAAAAACGAAAAGGCAAAAATTTGGTTTTTTCAAAAAATCTCCAGAATTACAAAAGATATTTTCGATTTCTTAACGGCTTATTATTGGCCATCATATTACGCAACTTTGCCCCAATTTAACCAAAGCTGTATCTCTTACCGTTTCTGAGACCCCTGTAGTGAGAAGCGAATTTGAAACAGCCTGTATGAGTTTAAAAAATATGAGCAGAAACATGTATGGGACACTCCCATTCTACGGCTCTGGATGGACGTAGAAATATCAAATTGGTTTTGATAGTTGACCTTGTCATAAGGATACTATGGTTCAAATTTCAAATTCGTATCTTGTTTATTATTAGAGATATGTAATAAAATGAAATTTTGAAGCACTACTCTTTTATCACCCTGTATGTCAAAAACAAAGCATTTTCGGATCCATGTTTATCTGAACTTATTTTCTTATTTTATGAGGTAAAATACTCTGTTAAAGTTTGTGCAATAAAACCTGAATCACCCTGTATAATATACTATTATTCTGTTTTATTGAAATTTGGCAAACACGTTTGTAGTAGGTAGTTGAAAGACAAATTTTGGCCTCCATTAAAAGTTTTCAGTAACACCAGAGGAGTACTTAAATGTTATCAAAAAGCAAACAAATTTGTAATGAAATCGTAATAATAGATAGAACAATATTGAGGGGCTCCAGTTCTCTTAGGTTTGATGTCAATTTGAGTTGTGTATCCTAAGGATAATGGGGTAAATACCCTGTATATTCAAGGCTACAAAAATACCTTATAAAACGTGATCATTCACATCAATGCTGAAATAACTCTACAATACATTAATATAATTCGTTTAAAGAAATATATGAAGTAGTTACGATAAGCAACATTCCGCTCACCTTTTGGTAGAATCGAGCAGGACCCCTTTAAATATTTTGACACCAAATTCATACGTTACAACTAAAATGTCTGGCAAAGCCTCATCAACAAAAACTGATATTCTAGTTCTCTTTAATAAGTGTATATCTGTTAAATTTTCTTGATCCGCCATATTTGCAATTGGTAGGACATAAAAAATGTACTCCGACCACTTTGTTCAAAGGATTTTTCTGTATGTTGATCATCTGTCCTCTTCTGTCATTTGAACTTTTTTATTAACTACCATGCTGGATGATGTCCCATTTAAAACCATAATAATAAGCCAAGCGTTGTAAATTGACTACTTGAAAAGTGTATTTTTATTCGTTGTGAAATTATTTTTTATTTAATGGAAACATAAATTTTGTTGTGTTGGCGACACTGACTTAAATTAGAACTGTGAAGTTAGCTATAATGGACGTAAAGTTCGATTCATAGAGGAAAAAGTTTACTAGATATTCTATGGGAAAAAGTTACCCAAAATATTAAAAATAGTTTAACCATTGTTTCAAAAATATATGAAATTAGTGAAGTGGATTTGTATATATATATATACATTTATGTACTAGTTTTGAAATTTTATTGGAAGAATTATTTAGACTGGTTATGTTGGTTGCCTATATTAGAATTTGTTTTATTTTCAATCCTCCACAACAGATGGCGCAACAGTGCCAATTCGTAGGCGAAGTGGCCGCCCACATCGCCCATCTCCGTCTATCTCGATTAGTACAATTTCTATGGCGAAATTGTAGACGGTTGTTTTTCGGACTGTAGTATTGACACAGCCATGTTGAGTATAAGTAAAAAAGGTGTTAATACGTAAAACGAAACATTTTTAATTTATAATATTAAGTTTATAAATATTGTGTTGTGCATTGTTGAGTGAAACGTTATCTATTTTGGATTATGACTGACATTACGGAAACAATGAATTGGGGTACCGAGTTATGGGTGAGTCAAACGGTTTTTTTACCCCTCTGAAATTTACCTGTGCTTACACAATACGGCATTTGGAAAGTTTATAGTGAACGTTGTGGTTCACTTGTGGTTTTCATTTTAAAATACCCTAGAATTGTAGAGGTTGGATTAACGTTGATCGCAGATGGCGAGGTCATAATGTCAATTTTTTATGTAGCGAATCGGCGAGTTTTCATGGACCAAAACGGTCAATTCTTGAAAGTTGCGTGGTGGCCACTGTAAGTACCTGGTTTGGTACCAGTCCGCCTTTGGCAGGTGCTTGGAAACATTCAGGTGGCAATGAAACAAAATCATCATTACATTTCGTTTAAAATGCAGCTTTGATAACATTAGGTAACTATTAACTAGGTAACTATGTCTAATCTAAACATAAATTGCAGTTATCATCTGTAAAATCAATCAGTTTATTGACACGACTATTTTTTCTAAGTATATTATTATTATTATTCTTATCAACCTGTTTCGAGATCTCAATTTTATCTAGTTTGCTTATGATTCTGTGACTAAGACAATTTCCTTTGCATCATTTGAAATTGGATTGCACAACTTGTCTGTCCTAGGGGTGGATTACTGCACGAGGGTGTACGTATCATGCGCAGGGGTGCATAGTGTAATCATTTGTTTTGGTGACTCATCGGTTAGCACAGGTATCCGGATTTCGATGGTCTTATTCACTATCACAACAAAAATAAGTTACAAACCTAAATAAATAAATAGAAAATACAAATTTATCCTGATATGATATAAATAATATAAATATCTTACATCATATCAAAATATATAAAACGATTAAATAACAATGATAATTGTTTAGAATTAGAATATTTACTTTCTAGTTAATTCAGCAGAATATTGAAATTTGAAAAGTTGTTTTATTTATTAGGTACCTACATATACAGTGTGTTTCACTTTACATGAGGACACCTAAATAACTGTTTTATTTTAAAAGCAATAAATATAAAAATTTTACCATTTTTAGGTATTAACCAGAGTGCCATGACACAACAAAAAATATTGTTGTAACGTTTAGGGCCGGTTGTATAAAAATTTAATCGCGAGATAATCCTCCAACAAGGATAAACTGCCATATAAACGATTGTTCATTACAATTGTCACTATAGATATTTTGGAGGATAAAAATTTAACACCGCGATTAAAGTTTTATACAACCGGCCCTTAGTGTAAGTTTTGTTGTTGCATGACACTCTTGTTAATTAAACCTCAAATTATTTGTGATTGCCGAGGTGATTGCATAAAATTATTGAAAAATAAAAAAATTAATATTTTTAAGTGAAACTTCGTATTTGGGGTTTTCTTATTACTACAAAAAGATGCATCTTAGTGGCCTTCATAAGTTATATATATGGTTAAATTTTTATGTTGATGGCTTTTAAAATAAAAAAGTTATTATGAGTTCTATGATATTTCTAATCAATGTTTTTAAAAGCAAAAAATATATTTAAAAAAATGCTACATAAACATAATTTAAAATTGTTTTGAAAGATACAGGGTCTCCGCTTAAAAGTGACAGGCACAACTTATGTTTTCTTTTCTAGATGTGATTATTGAGAGTATCTTGCATCGCCCTTTGTAAATTTGCATGCATTTTTATAAATGAAACAATCGTGCAGGTTTGAAGATAAAAATTTATAAATCCTTATTTTTCTAGGGTACCTTGCAGGTTTACCTTGCATTACTCGTAGATTAGACGAATAAACGTGAAATAAACAATATCTATATCTTAATAATCTCTCCAAGAAACTGAACACTCAATTAATATGACACAAATCCGCATGAATTTTACAAACGAAAATTTGGCGTCATATTTGTGACATCATATAAAATGTTTGAAAGTTCGTAGGTACATAAATATCAATTTGAATGTCCTCTGCACCTGTGTGAAGTTAGCACCCCAAATTCAAGCACCCCTAATTTTTAAAGGAGTTCTGGACCATATTAGCATAGTTCTACAGTTCTCCGAAGGGTGCGATAATAGTTCTCTAACTTCTCTATGGAAAATGGAAAATTTTTAAAAATATGGAAATGGGGTGCTAACTTCGTACCCCTTATTATTAATAAAGGAGTTCTGAGTTGATTTTCCGGTTCGTTGATAAGAGTTCTATAGTACCTGATGCATTACAGAAATAGTTCTGTCAAAAAAAGCTTTGTTTAATCAAAAACGAAATTTCTATAGCACCGCAGCAGCGGAGGTGAATTGCACTGGAGTGTACGGGCTATTAGTCAAATAAGATCGTGAGACTACGAGAGATCAACTAATTATTGTTTTATTTTATAGTTTTCCGAAGGGTGCGATAATAGTTCTCTATGGAAAATGAAAAATTTAAGAAAAAATCGAAATGGGGTGCTAACTTCGTGCCGCACCCTTAATTAATAATAAAGGAGTTCTGAGTTGATTTTCCGGTTCCTTGATAAGAGTTCTACAGTTCCTGATGCATTGCAGAAATAGTTCTGTCAAAAAAGCATTAATTGACCCCAAAACGGAATTTCTAAGTCACGGCAGCAGCGCAGGTGAATTGCGCTGGAGCATACGCGATATTAGTCGAATTCGTTCGTGAGATTACAAGAGATAGACTACTTAATTATTATTGTTTTATTTAATTGGAAGCTAAGACGAAAAGTTATTTGAGAGAGTTTGCCGTTATACGTTCCACCTCTTTAGAGGAATAGATGTGGACAGCATGTGATTATTGGCTACCCTTTCAGTATTTTCCAAAGATCAGAACTACTATATCGTATAAGAAAGACATGTGCTGGACACATCAGATATTTTCTTTTGATGATAAGGCGATGGAGGAGGTGTATTTAAATGTCGTTAAGAACATAAAAAATGTTTATATAATTTGCCAACTAGGTATATTAAAAAGTCTTAAAAAATGATTACTTACCAAAAGGTTTGCCTTCTACCTGACATTGGTGCACTTTTGCATTTCCCCAGAGTTCCGGCTAGCATTTGATTTTGAAAACATGAAACTCGTTAATTATTGATGTGTTCTGTTAAGAACTTTCGAGGAACTCTTATCTGATGAGGATTCCATCTTGTGCGAGCAAAACATGATATCTACAGCGAGAACCTAATGGAGTGCTGCAAGGAACTCAAGATAATTCTAGTCATTTCGCGAAAATGGACTAGGTAATATACAAATCATGCTGGACCACCGCCGACAAAATTTTTTTGAGTACGTAATCTCTCAAATAACTTTTCGTTTCGTATTAGCTTCCAATTAAATAAAGCAATAATAAATTAGTCTCTCTTGTAATCTCACGAGCAAATTCGACATACATCGCGTATGCTCCTGGGCAATTCACCTCCGCTGCTGCGGTGCTATAGAAATTTCGTTTTTGATTAAACAATGCTTTTTTGACAGAACTATTTCTGCAATGCATAAGGAACTGTAGAACTCTTATCAACGAACCTGAAAGTCAACTCAGAACTCCTTTATTAATAATTAAGGGTGCGGTACGAAGTTAGCACCCCATTTCGATATTTTAAAAAAATTTACATTTTCCATAGAGAACTATAATTGCACCCTTCGGAGAACTGTAGAACTATGCTAATATGGTCCAGAACTCCTTTAAAAATTAGGGGTGCTTGAATTTTGGGTGCTAACTTCACACAGGTGTCCTCTGCCATTTATCATTTACTCAAATAAACGAGGGAATGCCTTTTTTTTTATTGAACAATGCAATTTTCAGATTTTTCTTGTAAAAATTGGAATTTTTCTTCAAGTTGTGGTACATTATTGGAAATGTAATAAAACATGCCATTTGACAGTGCTAAAAAAACAATTGATGTCCATAAGAAAAACAAAAGTTGGTAATCGTATCTCAAAAACAAAAGAGTTGTGCAAAAACTGACAACACGATCAATCTTTACTCGTATCTTTATTAAAAAGTGCATGTATATTATATTTGTATAATGTCAAAGTTTCAACAGCATAAAATAGATAATAAAAAAATGGTATATTGACTCGTATATTGAGAGCATTAAAGAAAATGCAACATTTTGATTTTTCCCGAATATCTCAAAAACTAAAAGAGATATTCCAAATCTGTTGGCTAATCTGATATGGCCATGAAATTCTAAAAAACTTTCCTAATTTAACCATCTTTGTATTTCCCGGTATTTCCAATAATAACCAAATTACTCATAGTGGAGCCCCCAATTTGGGACACACTATATTAATCATTTTCCCTCTTAGGTTATTTATGGTAAAATGTTGACATATGATAAGATAAAATCGAGGATAAAATGTTATTGCGTACAAAAAGATTTCCCGTAAACAACTACCCATCAGATAACTTATTATTTCCAGTAGGTAAATACCTAATTAATTATTATCCATTTTGATTATTTACTAATAATAGTACTAGTACAAATACTTTTTTTTGCAAATTTTTATTTATCACAATTACTGAACATTTAAATTTGATCAAATAAGTATTCGTTCTTGAAGTTCTGCCCCATAATTTTGACACATTTTCAACAACACCTATTTCATTCTAGAAAATGTGCAAAAGCTATACCTAATTGAAGAAATTATGTTAAAATATTGCTTGCTATAAAATAATTCCCGTGTGTGTGATGCAGTATTTCATTTAATTATTATCCAAACATGTCGTAATCTAGTCTGTATATTATACGCTTATTATTTGTAAGTTACTTACTATACACGTTATGAAAATAATTATGTTTATTTCCATATGAATATATTTACAAACTAATCAATCGACTTTAATAACGAAACAATATGGAATGTGAATACATATTTATTGTGTTGTAGGTGTGTCTATGTCTAATATGAAATAAAATCAACAAGCCTCTAGCTAAGTATAACCTTCATTTTAGAGTAGCTACTACGTAATCTTTGCGAAAAAACAAAGGTGCAATTTGCAACAGTTTCCGGTTTGAAAATGCAATTAATTCATCAAGATCTGAAAATTTTATGGACATTTTGTGTGCAATACATATTTGGTTTAACTTATTTTTTAAACCATAGTATGAATTTGTGTATAAATTGGTACTTTCATAATTATTGTTAAATTAGTGCATTCTTTCGTTCAGTTGTTTACATTAAAAAAAGAAATTAGGTGTGAACAATAAATGAAAGTAAATGTGTGGGATGTTTAATGATGTGCTAAATTTTCTTATACATCTCACTCCACATTCTGTTTTTTTAACATATTTGATGTAGCCAACATATGATTTTCTTGTACAAATCTAGTCTAATTTATAATTTAAATTTATTGCACGAAATACTCGGAATTCAAGTGAAAAGCTATGAATTTTTTAAATACCTATGTTTAATTATACAGGGTGTAAGTTTTAATCGAGCGAACTTTAATGGTACATTCTCCTAGTCGTCCTGATTCGGAAAAATGTATCTCGATTTCGGAAATAATTGAGATGTGACCGAATTGCACGCCCCCAAAATCGAAAATATATTCATAAAATTGTTCTTAGGGAAGAGGGCAGGCATGCAAAATTTTGTTTGAATCCAAGCTTTTTTATGGAAGTTATTGCAAAAAAATGATTGTTTCTTGGAAACTTTCTTAGGAATCGAGATAGAGGTATATAATATACATTTTTCCGAATCAGGACGACTAGGAGAATGTACCATTAAGGATCCCCCAGACCAACGCGGTACAGCGAGAGCGGGAGCGGGGTTATTTTCTTTTTTACATTAAAGCGGAAACTATTAGACCCTGGAGCGAGCCAGACGTTCATCAATATTGTTAATATATATATTTATATAGTTTAAAATAAAATGGTTTCCTCCTCGGATGAAGAAGATATTATTATTATATGTTATTAGCCATAGCAGAAGATGAAGATGAAAATAGGCAAGTCGTTTTAGGCATTTTGAGTATAAGAAATAATACAAATATTGTTTTCCATACACTGATAAAAATTTTTACTGATCGAAAAGGTGGCAATTCTATTACCGATCTTTCGAATAGTAAAATTAATATTAAATGTAAATTTAAAAAAAATTAATTTTACATTTTAAAATTATAAACTTAAGTTGGTATATTTACTTATTAAAATTACACTAAAAATAATGTAATTTTACTTATCAAATTTACACCAAAAATGGCGTAATTTTACATTGTAAAATTTACATTGGGTGTTCATTAAAATTTCTCCTCAAATGATTATGAATGAACTGACGCGTCAGACTCTTCAACGCCAACTTTGAGGAGAAATTTTAATGAACACCCGATAGCATTGTATTTTAACCAACAATTTAATTTTTATTGTTAAGTTTTAAAATAATTATTTATCTAGATGAAATAGATAATAAATTATGCACTATATTTTATTAATACAATATAATTTTATTATAAAAAAGTTGCACAGTAGGTGAAGAAAATAGCAAAAGGTTGAATTGAATATTTCTAAAATATATAAAACAATAATGAACAAATAGTAACAAAAAAAAACAAAAATATATTCTAAGAATTAGCATTATTTTCCCTATAATTTTTTAGCAAAGTTATTCTTTAAGAATTAATAAAAGTTTTACTTTTCGTTCATTGGTCGGGATGAGTTTTCATGAAATATCTTTGGAAAAATTCAAATGTAGCAGACAACATATTAATTATATAATATGCAGAATAACATTGCTTGAATGCCTCATAGAATGCAAGTGTTCCGTCATTGATGACTTATTTTTTTATTGCCACAGTGTCTTTTTCCATAATCGTTTTCTGAAATGAAAATAATAGTATATTATTATATGAGCGATTATGATAGCCATTATTCACGAAAATGATGTTTGAACCCACGAGCCGTAGGCGAGTGGCGCAATTCATTTGAGTGAATAATGGCCATAATCGCGAATTAAAATATCATTGGTTCAGCAACATTGAATTATGAATTCGTGTATTTGTGATTGGCCGCATACACAGTGAATAATGAAAATAATTCACTGTAGTGAATTATGGGCACAATTTTCCACGAAAAAAATACGAATAATTGACATACAGTGAGGATCTTATTTTGTTGAACATATGATGGTTATTTTCCTATGTTCAGTTTTAAATGACGCAGGTCAATTCATTGATGCAGAAATTTGTATTATCCCAAGAATCCTCTGATAAAACAATTGCCATAATGCAGTCTGCAATGAAATCAATTTAGTTTTTTTAAGAAATGAATTGACTCGCGTCATTTAAAACTGAATATCAAAAACTCTCTATATGTTCAACGGTATAAGATCCTCTCTGTATAATTAAACAGGTGTGGAAAAATATAGTTATTACTGTGTAAATCACAAGACAACAAAAACTTAGCGATAATAATAATGCATGGACTAGTTGTTTTTAAAATTCCCAATTCATTTTCATTCTGAAAATAACCAAATAAGAATTAAGGAAAAACTTATCACATTGAAAAATTTTCAAAATTAAGAGAAAAAAATCAAAAAATAGAATAAAATTGATGTTTTATATCATTAGCACTTGGAGGAGCCTCTGAATTATTTAAATATTTTCTTTGCCTTGCATAAGTGTCATCTAGTAAAGAATATATTGTATCTGTGATCGTAGTTTTATAATCCATGTTATTTAAAATAATTAATTTCTCTTCTAAACTATCACAATTTTCTAAACTTGATGGCTCTGGTTGCCGATGTGAGCAACTAGCTATTGCAGATAATGATTTAACTTTTCTCATGACGCAAAAATAAAAATGGTAAAAATTCAAGATTTTGGCTGTAGGTGTTCTGAACAAATTATGACAAATTTCATGCACAATAACACCTACCTTAAGATACCTTGTAAATTGTATAGTTATTAAAATAGCTCAAGTGTTCTAAACAAGCCATTTTTAAGTCATGAGAATGGCGAAATCCGCCTTCTATTAATTAATTACATATAGATACCTACCTAATTATTTACAAAAATTACATATTTGACAAACCTAAAACTTAATATGTATGTATTCAATTGGAGTATTATAAAATAAAACTTACTTACCAGTTGTCTATGAAACAGCACAGGAACAATACGACACGACCTATCACTTGACGACGCAATGTGTTCTGGCGCGTCTTCGTCTATACAAGACTGAAGGGTAAATTTACTGTACATTTAGTGTAATAAAGCAATGAAATAGCAAATTTACAATTGTGATATATTAAATCTGTAAAATTGTATTAGAATATTACATAAATACAGGGAAATTACGTCCTTTATTAAAAATACTTTACAATTTTACAATAAAACTTTAAATATACGTACTTATGTATTAACACTTATGAATTTTTGTTTTTCCTCTATCTGTAAGTCAATTTTAATATATTTATAATGTATAATTTACAATGTAATTTTACCCCCATTTTTATCAGTATAGGCACAAAAAAAGAAAATCATATAAATAGGGTAATTTTTGACAAGTTCAATAAGTTTTTCTGTAAACGACATGTTTCCCAACTTCTATACGGGAAAAATCGTGCATGCAGCGAAACGAAAACTAGACGCTGCAAGTTCGCATTCGCTTAGGCGGGACACCGCTTAGATGAAAATGCTTAGGTATCCCGCCACATATTTTCGTCCCGCGTTGCTTTCGCTCCCGCTCCCGCTCTTGCTGTACCGCGTTGGTCTGGGGGGTCCTTTAAACCTAGATTAACACTGACTCACCCTGTATTGTTTTTTACGAAACGGCTAGAAATATTCTCAATAAGTTTCTGCACCATTCGTGATTTCTTATTAAAAAGATATTATAGAATTCTTCGAGGAATTCTTATATTATATTTCCATCTGAGTAAAAATCCGAAATTTCAATGACTATTTAAAATTTTCTAAAGGCGACTGTTTGAAACGAGGTTTCAAAATTTATTCCCAATCAATTTTTTTTCACTCTGAGCTAATAAATTCTAAACTGTCTTCCACCACGTTGATGATTTTCTCTTATTTTAACCAACACTGAGGTTTACAAAACTATATTCTAAGAGAACATCCGGATCTCCCGAGGGATCTCCAGTATAGGGTTATAAATTTTACGTAGAACATTAAAAAGAAATTTTATTTTTCCTATCGTAAGCGCAAAAATATTTTAAATTATTCTCCATAATATAGTGATTTTTTTCTTAATCAAGACATTAAGCTTTGCAAAACTATATTCTTAGTGAAAATCTGTCAATGCGTCAAAGATCAAAAGATTGATTAGAAATTATAGTTTTTCTTTCATTCTCGCAAAAATTATCTAAACTAACTGACATAATTGATGATATCAAGAGATAATCTGTGACATGGACAGTTTGAATTCATGGATCTCGTAGGGTATTTTTTTTAACCAGGTGCGAAAAACTGGAGAAATTTTGTTGCATAAATAGAAGACACTCATAAATGTACAGAGCAAAAAAGGTTACCAAATTGCTTTAAAGACCCCTGCAGCTATCTTTTGCCTTTATTTTAAATATTGATCGGACTGTCCATTTTTGTAGGTAAATACCTTAAGAGAGTCCGTGCCCTGCTTCCAAAATATCAATCCATATCTTATGATCGACAGAAAATGACAGAATTTTCGAACGACCCTTTTAAAATTTCAGTTTTGGTCTCCCTGGCTGAATTTTTGCAAAAAACGTTTATGCCATTGTCAATTTTAAGAAAGCTCATAAACTGTTTTTTAAAAAATCGCATCTAACTAGTATCATTCTTTTAGAATCAAAATATACTTTCTTTTTCAATTAACTCTGCTGCAAAGGTGAATTATGGTTTTATTTAAAAAAAAATCACGAACTGTTTCTGAGTTTTTTCTGTAGATATTGCCTTTTGAAAATTTGCATTTTTCTATTACTGTACTTCCTTATTACTTCATACGAGTATAAGAAAGCCATAAAAATCACTAAATGTGAAACTATCTCTTACAAACACTCCTACTATTAGTTAATTGAGTCAATAAGAAAATTAATGTTTTTAACTGTCGGACGATTATCTGCGGAAATGGCGGACCTAATGCCCTTAATAACGTGGATTGTACACATTCCGTAACCTAGAAATATAAAATATATCTATATAAAACCAAGCAATTCATATTGATAGAAAAAAACAATAGCTTGTTACTGATATCGTCATATGAATACTAATTAAAACCTATTTATGTGATGAGGTAGTATGTAGTATACAGCAACAGCAAAATTCCTTTACATAATTATTTAAACAGGTAAAGCAGATAACTTTTATTGATGAAGGTCTCGAATTTTATATACATCATCCAGGTATCTATGAGAATGACATTCAGATAGGAATTCTCTTGGTTTAAGTATAGGTATAGTGGGCCCACTGTTAAGTCGCCGATGCTATGCACAGAAAATGACAGAAGCAGGAAACTGTTTTACCACTAGTACAATCGGACGAAGAAAAAACATGCAATTTGTATATAGTAACTGCGAAGATTTAAGTTAAAACACATTTTTCTCCAGATTGTATCGGTGTTTTGCGGCGAAACACGCATGTCCTACATAGTGCGGGAACTGGGGAAGATAACTGCGCACACAATTGTATCGGCGACTTAGCTCTGGGTCCACTGTATATATGAATGAACTGTAATGTAAGTACATCATTTTAATAACGAACTGTCTTAAGTTGGAATTAAAATTTTGGTATTTTTAAAGCCACAAAAGTTTATTTACAACGAATAGTTTTGACCCCAGAGGGTTGAAGGAGCTAAATCGAATGTGGCAGAAGTGGGACCACTTTTGGTTCACGAGTAAATAGTTCTCTCGTAACTCACTGGTGGTGTAAGAGCCTCAATGGGTCTTTTAATATTGGCAGCCATGATTCGCATATAAGACCATTAGATTTTATATTTTCAAGGTTTTGTCTACTTGAACATGTTAACATGTTTTGAGATAAAGCATCATTAAAAAATTATATACGTTAGTACAATAATAAATACTCCTATAATAAAAACTCACTGATTGTTTTTATAAACCAGATCTAATGTATTCGTGTGACCATAATTATTTTTAGAAATGGGGTAAAACTCGGGTAAAACCAAAAATAAACTCTGTTCAACCATTATAACTTTGCATCAATTTTTCTTCCTATGTCATAGTTCTTTCTAATAAATTAATCAATAGGAACACGGATACCTGCTAGCTGTAGTTTTTTGTTTAGGGAAGGCATAGCCAATTATATTTCTAAATTTAACCCACACAGCATGTTAATTGAAGGAGTGCCTCAACGTCTGCTTAAGGTGTGTAGATGTGTGTGCTACAGGATTAATGAAGTCTGATATGACTAATAATGCAGTGTTTTTTCCGCTTCGACATAATAAAATAATTATTGGTTAATTTAGATGAAGCGACGATTTAAAGCAGACAGAATTGGGGTAATGTAATCACAACTGGAATAATGTTAAACTTTTCAACGGATGTTGGAATGCTGGAAAAAGCTCATGAATCATTTATGTATCCATTTAATGTGCCGTGTGTTTGAAATTGGAATTTTTATCCGATCAAAAAATATAGAAATATGTGAATAAAAGGATGAACATGAACAACCAGAACAACTAATTTTCAAAGTTTAAATAGAAATATTTGATATGTATTAGAAAAAAGACATTTTTTTCTATAGCAAATGTTAAAGTGTTCTTTTATCAACTCAAAATAGTAGATAAAGTAACACTTTTGTATTTGTATTTTTACTTTCTTATATGAAGTAATTAGTATCACACACACACACATCATTTTCGCCATGATGTGTGTGTGTGTGAGATTTTTTATTTTTTAACATTGATTTAGAATTAAATTTTGAACATATTTTGTTTGAATTTTTTTTGGAAATTCCGTCAAAAAAATTTCAAAAAAAATAAAACCGATTTTTGTCGTAAATTTGGTTGTAATGAGTGGGACAAGGACAGATTTATGTGTATTGCAGTAAGTGCGAGAGAGACATCCGAAAACTATTTCAAAAATTGCTGGAAACGCTTAAAATTGAAACACGATTTTTACAAGAAATTTAACTTAATTTCTTTAGGAAAAGTAATTGTGGTACTATCCGTATAAGAAAGTCATGTGTTGGACACATCAGATATTTAATTGTTGGACTATTGTTGGATAATTACTCTTGTCATTATGTATTGATCTAAAGAACCCAAAGCCACTTTAATAAAAAGCTCAAGAGTCATTAGAAATATATGAATAAAAGGATGAACATGAACAACTAATTTTCGAAGTTTAAATAGGGATCGAGATAGGAATATTTAATATTAGAAAAATTGAGTTTCTGTTAAATTATTTATTATAGAATTTTGTTCTTTTTACTGCTAGATAACTTTTTTCCTGAAGAAAACGTTTATTATACCAAAAGAATATATAAATCTGTGAATAAATGGAAAATCATCACAACTAATTTTCAAAGTTTAAATAGGGATATTTATTTGATATTATTTTAAGAAATGTTGTTCATGTTAGTTTCTATATAAAATTTTGTTCTTATTATTTATAACTGATAGAAAAAAACTATGGTTTTTATTAAATATTTTGGACAAACTTCATCATTAATATAAACTACAACAATTAGAACTAATACTTTTTTTAGTCACGAAAATATTTCGTATTAATTTTGTTATTATGTAGAATTAATTGCTGTCATTAGTATTCGTAGACTGTTTAAAAACAAATTAAGTATAACGAAGTATATTATTGGAACGGCGATTGGAAATTATAAAAAACTCGTAAAAAACATCAGTTATACTTATATACACAAAATATATAAAGGAATCGTTTTTTATTGTTGAAGGAGTTTTTAGTTCTTATCTTTAAATTGACCATTTTCTGAAATATTTGTAAACTGTTTTTAATAATAATAATATTAATAAATTATATGAACTCAAACACTTTCAAAATTTTAAAACTCATTCAATACATTAAGAAGAATATAAAAAAGTAAGTTTAGTCATAAAAGAAATATCAAAATAATAAATTGAATTGCAAATTAAGTTATACTTTGTTGTTTTTTTCATCACGAAGAAGACATCAGTAGTATTATTTTCGTAATTGTTATGTAATAGGAGGCTCTAACAACTAAATGTTCAGACAAAAGTAAATTTTTGAATTTGAAGTATGAAAGGAGAACTGGAAATTTTACGCAAATAATTAGTAAACACCTAACAATACATTAAGATAAAGACTTAATAACAATATTATGCATGGAAGAAAATTATTTATTGGATTTAACAATATTTTAACCTTAATAATTAGCAAACTTTACAAAATGAATTTGCAACTAAATGTTGGGATAATTTTTAATTTAGGACCATTAATAAGAGGTTACGTCTCCTTTTGCTTTAATAGCTTTCTTCTATTTTGGTCTTTAAGTCCCCATTGGTTGTTGGTGGATTATTGCGTAGAATACGTTTAATTTTTTGCCAAAGAGTTTCAATAACATTTAAGTCCGGACTGGATGAGGACCAGAAAGCACCTTTATGTCGTTTTTACCGTGTTCCAAAACTGTTGATTTTTAAAAACAGTCGTTAGAAAATTACGTCACATTTTTTTATTTCGTAGTTTTAAAATTGCGAAAACTACGAAATATGCCTAAAATCACCAAATAAAGACTTGGGGATTTTTTTGTACATAAAACCAACATCCAGCTTTGCAATAAAGTAAATTTTACCAAAATCCAACCAGTAGTTCCAAAACTGTGATTATTTTAATGTAGGTAGCCCCCTCAAAAAACACGTTTTATGAAAAGTGAACTGTGGAACTCGAAAAAAACGCAAAAAAAATTCATATTAACATTTCGTGATTTTTTCAAAATAGTACGATTATTGAGCTTTGATTTAAAGGTTTTTTAACACAAATCCAACCAGCGGTTTCAAAACTGTGATTTTTTTAAAACAGTTACTAGAAAATTCTATCATTTTAAAGGTGCAACTTTGAAGCTCCGTTAAATGCCTAAAATCACCAAATAAAAACGTGTGTAACTTTTTTGTAAAGAAAACCAACATCCAGTTTTGCAATAAAGTAAATTTCTTCAAAATCCGACTACTAGATCCAACGTTTTGAAAATAATAATTCTTTGTTTCTACAATTTTCCCATCCTGCTGGGTTAAAGTGCCACAGTTTTGGAACCGTCGAGCGGATTTTTTACGAAATTTACGTTTTTATATAACTAAATGTTGGCATTATAACAGAAAAAACCATCAATATTATGGAAGTTAATTTAGATAACTTTTGCGAGTATGGAAAAAAGACAATCATATTTACTTTTGTCCGAACATTTAGTTGTTAGGGCTCGTACTTACATCATCAAAAGTTGGTTTGTAAATATTGTTTAGTGATCTGTAAACATACTTTAGTCAACAAAATATTAGTTTCATTCTAGAAATAGATTTTATTCTTGGCATAACAAAGTTTAATTTTATTTAAAATAAATATTTCTTTACTACAAACAAATGTGATGCTTTTCCTCGTACTTTTCTCAAAGTTGTAGTTATTCTATGCTTTTACTTTTCTTATATTTATCGTAAATTACCTTATAATTTAATAATTAATTCTAGGAGGTGCAATAAAACTCATTTTTTTCAAATACTTTACGTAATTAAATTTGCATAGACGCGAAAGAGAACAATCCAACTAAACAACTAAACTCCTTTTCGCTTGACATATTAGATTTATTATTAAATCATTATCAAAAACTTACATAGGTATATTTTTATACTTATATACATGTAGTAGTATATAGTCTTATTGTTAGTCTATAAAGCCGTACTTAGTTGCTTACGGCTACTACTGTTTTTCCGACAACATTTAACCTATTGACCCCTTAAAGACCAGCGGAACAAACTAACAGAGTTTAATGACATAAAGATAGACCCCAGAATGTGTGAAGTAACTACTGTAGTCGTCCAAGTACCGGGTCAAGTGACTAGCCTGGTTTTTGTCTATTAACTCTATTAATATCTCAACTTCACTATGTACACAATAAACACCTTGTGTTGGGTTTCGTCAAACCAAAAAAAAAAACTGTACTTCCGTCCACGTTTGCAACGGTTTTTAGGAAAAAAGAACAAGTTTATTTCTTTAGTACTTTAGTATACAATTATTGTAAAAACAGGATTGTATAAATAAACGTGGAAAGGGATTAAAGGATGTTGTAGGCACAATAGAGCAAGGATGTTTAGTACCTACAACAATGTTTATTTTAAATTATGCAAAACAGTTTCTAAGCACGAAGGAGTCAAGGATGTTTATATCCTAGGTGTAGTAAATTCCACTCGGCAAAAACCAGTCGAAAAAGACTCGTTTTTAACAGAAAAAGAGAAACCGGTGGAGGATCATCAGAAATGCAGGGTCGATAATAATGGATGATTATAATAATATGTTGTTTGCTTATTTGAAAATGCAAGTTATTTTTAGACAAATTTTAACGGAAAATTTAAAAATTAACTTCTAAATTAAAAATGAAAAAATCACAGTCTCAGTAGTTACATTAAGAACTCACATTTACTTAAAAAATTGAGTGCATAAAAAAGTATTTGAAACTTAAATTAAAAAATTATAGTTAATTTGAATTAATTTTTTTTATTTTTGTTAAAACGGTTTATTTGACCTTTCAAGTTTTGATTTTTTGTGCATAATTGCGTTTTCTGTTAGTATCTTCAGTACCTTTAAATCTCCATGATGTCACAATTCAAGGGGTAAATATTCTCACAAACTTTGTGTAACTTGGAACTTCAAAGAACTCTTTGAAAATCATTCGTATCCCTTGAAAATTTCCGGAAATTTTATTAAAATGATTAGAATTCTATGAAAAATCATTGAAATTTTTTTGAATTCCTTGGAAATCATTTGATTCCCTTGGATATCTAAGGAATTTCCGGGAAATAATTGAAATTCCTTGGAAATCATAGGAATTCCTTGTTCCTTGGAAATATTGAAATCATGAACTTCTTGGAAAAGCTTTGAAATGTTGAGGAAATTATTTAAATTCCCTGGAAATTATTATAATAATCTTGAAATATTGAAATTCCTTGGTAATAATTCGAATTTCTTGAAAACAGCTAGGTCTGTGAAGGGGGCACCCCCACCATCAAATTTTGAAACGAATTATATCTCATTTGATTGCCCCTCTAATGCCCATGTCTGCTCATGCATTAATTTTTGTCCATCCTCCAAAAAAAAATTATAGACAAAATTTTTTTTTTTGGAAATTTCTTATACAGCACCCCTAAATTAAAAAATGACCAATATGACACAGCAGTTCGTTTGCCCACCCTTCAAAAAAAAGTTATTCAAAAAACATTTTTTTAATATTTCGTCTCCAAATCGAAAAATGACCATTTGACGTAACAGTTCGTTTGCCCACCGTTACCTCACATTTACTGAACAATAATTTTTGTTTACCCACCTTTTAAAGAAAAGTTATGGGATTTCAATTTTCAAAGTTTTGTCTCCAGACTCTCCAGGCACCCCAAATTGGAAAATTGCCAATTTCACGCTCCAGTTCGTTTGCCCCCCAAGAACTATTTTCGTTTGTTCACCCTCAAAAAATATCTGATGTGCCCAACACATGACTTTCTTATACATTGCCATGATACAGTTTTAATCTTTGGAAAATACTGAAGGGGTAGCCAATAATCACATGCTGTCGATATTCAACACGTTATTAATATAAAATCACATTTATTTATTACTAGCTGTCCCCCGCGGGCTTCGCCCCACGATAGTTTTCTGTCTTGCTCCGTTTTTTCAATAATATTTAATTGTATTACAATATATCAATATTACACAAAAAACACGCCACCACGATGCTGCCATTGCCGTCGATTTTTTCAATAATAATTATAGGTACAGTTAATTTCACAGAAATCGACTACACCTAATATTTCCCTGATTCCCTGTGTTACAATGCCTTTGTTTGATTGACGTTTACTGTCAAATTGACAAATTAAGTACCTACTTATTTGCATCCGTCGCCAAAAATCAAAATGCCAAAATTTACTGAACATGATAAAAAATAACCTAATTTCTGTGAAATTAACTGACGAGAGGCTAATCACAGCAAAATATTCCATCAAATTCAAGGTCACGTGTAAGGGCAAGGGTTATTCCGGCATCATCTTATGGTACCGATTTATGCTATTATTTAAAGGGAAAATATCTGATGTGCCCAACACATGACTTTCTTATACGGATAGTATCACAGTAATTACTTTTCCTAAAGAAATTAAGTTAAATTTCTTGTAAAAATTTTGAGGGTTTCCAGCAATTTTCAAATTGTCTCTGTCGCACTTATTGCAATACGCATAAATCTGTCCTTGTCCCACTCATTACTACCAGATTTTAGGACAAATAAATAACAGAATACTTATCAACATTCCACAGTGCGAAAAATGCTTGATATCTTTGAATTTGCTGTAGCTAAACTTTGAAGATTTATAAAATACTTCTCAGTTTTGGTCAACGTTTCACTCAAACAAACTGTACAGTGCACAATAATCCTTCTCATCAAAATATTTGGATCTTTTGCCTTTGAAAGTTGTTTGACTAACAAACTCTTCTTCTTCTTCGTACTTGGATTGCAAAGCAATGTCAAGTTTTTGGTGTTTGGCGATATAGCCACTCTCACCAGGATTGGATTAATTGGTTTTCACTTTTTAAATTTTTATAACTTTATTCGAGCTCTTTGTGTGTTTAATGCAAATAGAATCTTTAGTATAAAAACAAATAGATTTCTGTAATGTAAACAACAGCCACTCAGAGATAGATGGCAACACTATATAAATATGTAAATAATTTATAATTATTAAAAAACGGCGCAAAATAAAACACTTTTGTTACTTTGTCGACACGTCTAAAAATTGAAAGAGCATTCACAAAAAATTTGGCGTCGATATCTTTAATGTAGATTTGCATGCATAATACAATTTCACGACTTTATTGTATATATTAGAAAAAATTTTCATCGACTTGCCATGATATCCAAAACATAAAACCGTAGCCGTTGTAGCCGTCGATCTTTTCAAATAGTAATGCTACAATCGATTTCCTCAACGGTATAGATTTCTGTATGTAAACAACATGTACTTTGTAAATCAGAGATAGATGGCGCCACTATATAAATAAAAAAATTTGACGGAACTTCCAAAAAAAGTTTCAAACAAAATTTGTTCAAAATTTAATTCTAAATCAATGTTAAAGAATAAAAAAATGTCGTAAATTGTTTATTTTTCAAGATATTCCTAAAAAACCTAAAAATGTCTTCAGGTAAGTACCACTTGTGTTGGTGCTAGATGAAAAAGATTTAATGTGGCACCCACAATTTTGTTCAAACTCTTAAATATGAAATTTGAATGAAATCCGTTAAGTCGTTTTTGAGTTATCGTGGATACAGACAGACACACAGACACACAGACAGACATCATGGCGAAAATGGATTCAGGGGCCCTCAAAACGTGTAAATCCATCAAAATCTCGAAGTCGAAAAAAATCACGATTACAATACTTCCTTATACTACGTATAAGAAAGTAAAAACTATATAAAACAACCTAAGCTGGTCCGTGACTTATAGTCGCTCCGAATAAATAAAGCATTTAATTAAAATAAAAAAAAAGAATGGAAATCTATGGAATCGAATCAGCACCGTGTGGATCACTAGGTAGATTCTCTACCCACTGTGCCACGGCGGCTTGTGCTAGAAGTGGTATTTGTTCCGGATAAGAAGAGTACACGGAATACTTTGCTGCTATTAGCTACTCCTATTAACTGTACATATTACAATATGACACAAAAAACACAAATCAACGACCGCGTAACAACCGGTGGTAGTTTCGCCACCACAATGCTGCCGTAGCCGTCGATCTTTTCAAATAATACTGCTACAATCGATTTCCTCAACGGTATAGATTTCTGTAATTTATATATTGTACTTTTGTAACTGAGAGATAGATGGCGCTACTATATGAATAATAAGAAAGTAAAAAAAAGAAGGGAAATCTATGGAATCGAACCAACACCGTGTGGATTACTAGGCAGATTCTCTACCCACTGCGCCACGGCGGCTTGTGCTAGAAGTGGTATTTGTTCTGGATAAGAAGAGTACACGGAATACTTTGCTGCTATTAGCTACTCCTATTAACTGTACATATTACAATATGACACAAAAAACACAAATCAACGACCGCGTAACAACCGGTGGTAGTTTCGCCACCACAATGCTGCCGTAGCCGTCGATCTTTTCAAATAATACTGCTACAATCGATTTCCTCAACGGTATAGATTTCTGTAATTTATATATTGTACTTTTGTAACTGAGAGATAGATGGCGCTACTATATGAATAATAAGAAAGTAAAAAAAAGAAGGGAAATCTATGGAATCGAACCAACACCGTGTGGATTACTAGGCAGATTCTCTACCCACTGCGCCACGGCGGCTTGTGCTAGAAGTGGTATTTGTTCTGGATAAGAAGAGTACACGGAATACTTTGCTGCTATTAGCTACTCCTATTAACTGTACATATTACAATATGACACAAAAAAACACAAATCAACGACCACGTAACAACCGGTGGTAGTTTCGCCACCACAATGCTGCCGTAGCCGTCGATCTTTTCAAATAATAATATTGCTACAATCGATTTCCTCAACGGTATAGATTTCTGTAATTTATATAAAGTACTTTTGTAACTGAGTGATAGATGGCGCTACTATATGTTAATAATTAAAAAAAATGACGGAATTTCAAAAAAAAGTTAAAACAAAATTTGTTCAAAATTTAATTCTAAATATTGATTTAGACATTGGTCTAAGAATAAAAAATTGTCGTAAATTGTTTATTTTTCAAGATATTCCTAAAAAACCTAAAAATGTCAACAGGTAACTGTCACTTGTTTTGGTGCTAGATGAAAAACATTGAATGTGGCACCCACAAATTTGTTCAAACTCTTAAATATGAAATTTGAATCAAATCCGATAACTCGTTTTTGAGTTATGGTGGATACAGACAGACACACACACAGACACACACACAGACACACAGACAGACAGACAGACATCATGGCGAAAATGGTCAAAATGGATTCAGGGGCCCTCAAAACGTGTAAATCCATCAAAATCTCGAAGTCGAAAAAAATCACGATTACTATACTTCCTTATACTACGTATAAGAAAGTAAAAAGTTATTCAAATAACATTTTTTTAAAAATATTTTCGTCCCCAAAATGAAAAATGACGATTTGACGTAGCAGTTCGTTTGCCCACCGTTACCTCACATTTATTCAACAAGAATTTTCATTTGTCCACCCTTCAAAAAAAAGTTATTCAAAAAACATTTTTTTTAATATTTTCGTCTCCAAAATGAAAAATGACGATTTGACGTAGCACTTCGTTTGCCCACCGTTACCTCACATTTACTGAACAAGAATTTTCGTTTGCCCACCCTTTAAAAGAAAAGTTATTGAAAAAACAAAATTTATAATTTTCAAAGTTTCGTCTCCAGGCACCCAAATTGGGAAATTGCCAATTTCACGCTCCAGTTCGTTTGCCCACCATTAGTACACGTTTGCCCAAGAACTATTTTTGTTTGTCCACCCTTCAAAAAAAAGTTATTCAAAAAACATTTCTTTTATTTATTTATTGAAAATTATGGTATGATTTTTTTTGTAACGAAATCACCGTAATTTTTTGAAGATATCAAGTACGTAAAAGAGTATTTTAATCATAAATAAAAATATAATTAATTTTACTTTTTTTACAGCAAATTTAATTTGTTTATGAAAAATTATTGAACGTTTATTAATTACTGGTGTTCATATCCAATATGACGACCATGGACTCATTATACAGGGTGTTTTTAATTATGTACCTGTGGATTGATTCCTGGAAATTATGAAATTAAGTTTTAATGAAAGAAGAATAAATTTCTAATATGATATAACATTTTGATAAATGGCTTCTATTCGGGAGAGGTGAATTTAAAGTTAAAATGGTGTTATGTTTCGAGGAAACTTAATGCTTTCTTTAAAAGAATTGTGAGAAAACCTCGCCTAGCGGTCGGTGAATAAATTTCTCTTTAACACCAATAAAAAGAAAATCTAAATGTTCTTTGTCAACTGTCTATTACTGTAATATTAAATGAAATATGCTTTATTATGTAGTGTACATTGTGCTTTTTGAATAATAATTTTCACTTTTACTATTTAATATCTACTTTTGCTTACGCCACCGGTTTTAAGGTTAACCAACATTCCTGAAACTAGTTAGTTAATTTTCAAGTGGTGATTTTGCAACATCATTCTTCTGGAAAGAAACTATTAGATCGACTGTATATAAATCGAACTGTCTAAGGTTGGATTTTAATTTTGTTTTCCGCGGACGACATATTTAGAATGCCTTCAAAGGTCAATAATTCTTTGTCTAGCGGAAATGAGTGCACTCTGTCATCGTATGATTAAGCTGTAGAATCAGTTGAGTCAATGGATATCTTTAATGTTTTGTTTTAGATATACAGTGCAATCTTAATATTTGAAAATAATTTTATTATTTCTGTGAATGAATTATGAAATATGTTATATATATTGCTGATTTCTCTCTCTCATATTTTTCTGTTAACTGCAATATATTTTATAATACTTCGCTTAAAATCATTTTAAATTTATCTTGGAATTTCAGTCAGTTTACTTTTTTCTTGATGTAGAACACGTTTTTTTTTTCATAAATAAATCTAAAAGCTTTTTAAAATATATAACATCTAAAAATATCTGTATAGTTATTTGCAAATAATATGATTGAATTTGGTGGGGTTGAATGAACTTTCTCGCTTTTAAAAGTGTTGATTTTGAACTGTGTTAATTTAATTTTCCGTTCCAATTACTTTTTCCTATATGATAATCACTCAGATATACCGAAATATACAAAATTGAGATTTTATAACTTTATAACCAGATATGTATATGATAAGTATGGCACAAAATTTGTGTGAATTAGAACAAAACTAAGTGGTTATATGTATATTAGAAATGTTTAGAAGAGTTATTAAAAAAATTATAAATGATGTTCAGGTCGGAATGGCAATTTTTTACTTCTTTATTAACATCTAATGATATTTTCAATAACTGATAATGTTTTAATGATCAGAATTAACTCGGACTAGCTTACTTAAATTTTCTTTTTAAACACATTAATTAGAATAATATTATTAAACACAACATATTAAAAAAATATAGTTCAGTCTATAGACTGGCGATAACGTGAACAAAATACAACAACGTTCATAGTATCGTAAAATCCGGGAACTCAACCCAAGGGGTAAATATGCCAAAAAATTAGTGTAGGTAGGTACAGGGTGTCCAGATTTCGTTGTAATTGCGGGATATCTCGCTTACTAGCACAGATAGACAGATGCGGTTTTCGCGACACGTCGCTACTTTTTTGTAAAACGAAAGATGCCGTCAACGGTTTTTTACTAGCCCCCTTCGTTTTTGAATTACAGGGCGAAATTGAAAATTTGCACTTTTAGGGCGTACCTCGTATCTCGGGAACGGCTGAAGATATTGAAAAGGTAAAAACTGCATCTTATACAGATTTTTACGAAGAATCCAGTGGCGTACTCAGTTTTTTTTTTAACCAATACATTTCGATATATTTACTAAACTTATGTTATTTTAAATGGAACACCCTGTATATTTATCATTAGTTGGATGCAGCTTGTCATAAGCTTTACAAAAATATAAAACACTTTGTAGTTATTTTCTATATTAAGCTAGAAAATGACAATTTTTAGAAATTCAACCAAAATTTTTGTAAGTAGGCCATGAAAAACAACTAACAAAGAAGGAATACTCAACTTTTCACAAGAACAAATAAAAGTTTGAATACGCTTTATAGAAATTGTTCAAATTGATTTCCGTTATGTCTCAGACACATTTCGCACATTTTTCTTATCCTGCGTAAAGCATTCAGAATTATGAAAGGTTGTGCTTGGAAATTCCTAAATTCTTTCTGTGGCAGCACGTATATCTTCTATTGTATGAATAATGACATTTGTTTCTTATTTTTCATAGCCTATTTATAAAATTTTTGGATGAATTTTTGAAAATTGTCATTTTCTAGTTTAATATAGAAAATAATTATAGAGTGTTTTATATTTTTGTAAAGCTTATGACAAGCTGGATCCAACTAGTGAATAACATACAGGGTATTCCATTTAAAATAACATAAGTTTAGTAAATATCTCGAAAATTATCGCTTCTAAGAAAAAACTGAGTACGCTACTGGATTCTACATAAAAATCTGTATAAGATGCAGTTTTTATCTTTCCAATATCTTCAGCCGTTCCCGAGATACGAGGTATGCCCTAAAAATACTAATTTTCAATTTTGCCCTGTATCTCAAAAACGAAGGGGGCTATCAAAAAACCGTTGACGGCATCTTTCGTTTCACAAAAAAGTGTCGCGAAAACCGCATCTCTCTATCTCTGCGAGATACCCCGCATTTACAACTAAATCTGGACACCCTGTACACTACTTAATTTGTAATTTTCTGGAAATCATTACAATTCCTTGGATATCATGAGAATTCCTTGGAAATCTTTGATAATCATTGAAATTTCGAGTCATATGCACAAGAATTTTTCAAAATATTCGATAAATACACCAAAAAATGAGTGTACATTAAATTTGGGTAAATATTTCGAAAAATTTGTGGAATTTGGAATTTCTTGGAAATCATTAGAATTCCTTGTAAATGATTGGAATTCTCTGGAAATCATTGAAGGTACGAGTCATATGCACAAGATTTTTTCGAGATATTTGGTTAATACACCGAAAAATGACTTCACTAAATTTGAAATTCATTGAAAATCATTGGATTTCCTAATCCCTACACGAATTTTTTGAGATACATATTGATTAAATATACTAAGTGACATGAAAAAAAGAACACCTAGTAGTAATTAGTTTATTTCAATGATTTTTGGCATAAGGTAAGTAAACGATCAAAATATGAAGAGAATCGGACAGTTAGAACCCGAGAAAAATTAATAATGGTTTGGGCCTCCATGGTGTGCTGGGCACTCATGAACACGTCTGGGCATACTCCTAATGAGATGATTAATTTCCTCCTGAGGTATCTCATTCCAGGCTACCTGTACTTCATGACAAAGTGCCCCTAGAAGTTGTGGGGGATGGAGTAAATTTACCAATCTTCTACCCATAATGTTCCAGATGTGGTCAATGGGTGAAAGATCCGGAGATCTTGGTGGATAGGGCAACAAATTGATTTGATTACGCTGAAAGTAGTCCAACGTAACGTTGGCTGCATGTGGTCGGGCTTGTCTTGTTGAAAAAGTGGATTGGGAAGGATGCTGAGGTAGGGTATAACATGTGTTTCCACTACTTCCTGAATGTAGCGCTAGGTGGTCATATTGCCTCTGATGAAGACCAAAGGTGACCTAGTGTCATAAGCAATAGCTTCCCACACCATAACTCCAACGGTGCGGTACACATGCTTATCCACAGGAAATTGAGGATCACGCGCTTCACCTCGTCGCCTTCTCACCCTTGCCCGACCATCGTGCGTACCCAAACAGAATCTGGATTCGTCGCTAAAGACTACCGTATTCCATTCCTGCTTCCAAGGCAGCCGTTCTCTACACCACTCCAGTGGGTTACGTCGGTGCTCAGGAGTGAGGAGTAACACAAGTTGAGGACGGTAGCAAAACAGTCCAAAACTTCTTATGCGGCGATGAACGGTTCGCATCCCAATATGCCTTCCATGTTCTGTAAACCATTGGTCCGCAATCGCCCCTGTGGAAGTGAAGCGAGCCCTTAGAACCAAAAGTCTAAGGCGGCGATCTTCGCTTTCTGTGGTTCTTCGGCGAGGTCCTGTACCTCTTGCTCTTCATGTTCGGTCTTCCTGGAGCCATGCCCGACAACAATACACCACGGCATTTAGACTCCTATTCGTCCTAGTGGCAATTTCTCTGAAGGACAAACCGCCCTCTCGCAGACCCAGTATTCGCCCCCTATCAAACTCGCTAAGTTCATAAAAATTTTCACGTCTTCTCGCTCTAAGCATAACGACAGATCATAAAAACTCTTAAAATGTACTGTACGAAAAGCAAATGGTACCTGTAGCTAGTACAAAAGTCCATTGTCGCCTCTTGCGTTTTTTAAAGAAAAAACGTTATAACACCAAAACCAATGCATCGATATGACTGAAAAACTGATCGTTTTTTGTCTTAAGCTAAACAAATATGTATACCAAATATCATTGAAATAAACTAATTATTACTAGGTGTTCTTTTTTCCATGTCACTTAGTATATTTCAAAAAATTGGTGTACCTAGACCTTTATTTGAAATACCTTGGAAATTATTGGATTTTCTTGAAAATCATTAGCATTCTCTGGAAATCATTGAAATATCTTAGAAATTATTCCAAATTCTTAGATATCAGAATTTTTTGGACATCATGGTAATTCCTTGGAAATCTTTGAAAATTATTGAAATTCCGAGTACTGTGTACTTATACATTTTTTTTTTGAGATATTGGGTAAATATTTCGAAAAATTAGTGTACACTTTATTTGAATTATTGGATATATATAATATATATAATTGAATAATTGGAAATTATTAGAATTTCGAGAGCTGTGTACATAACTTTTTCGAAATATTGAGTAAATATTCCGAAACATTTGCGTACATGTAATTTGAAAATCATTGCAATTCCGAGTCCTCCAAATTTTTCTGGAGATTCTGCTTCCTATCCACTTGATTGCAATAATAAACACATATGTTGCATGGTCTGGTAAAATCATACTTGACATTTTTTCAAATTCAGTTTCTTATCATTGTTTTCACATTGCATGTTACATTGACATTATTAAGTATTAACTATTTTTCATAAAGTATTTTGAGCGACAATATGTATAACAAAACGCTCAATTTCTACTCTAAATCAACTAAGATCGAAATGAATCATTTTATCTGTTTGCATACCGAGTTGTTAGTGTTCACGTTAATGAATTTTACATAGTGTTTGTAGGTTGAAATAAATATTTATGGACCACCCTGTATATTCACATCAAAAACAGTTTTATAACGAATTTATAAATGTCCTTTTAGTCCATTAAGTACCAACCCGATAAAATCCGTAGGAGACCACAATAAAAAACTGGCTTTTACATATTTACCTTTTCTGACATGTGAAACCTCTAAAAGTTCAGTAATGTGTGGGTATGGTAAGGATTTGCTCTCCAAACGGGTCATGGTCATGGTTATAGCACGTCTGGTCTTTGAATAAAAACAAAGTCATTTCTGCAGATGTTTTCAGATTTATTGTAATTAGATATCATGCTAATCACTACAATGAGTTGTATGGAGCTTGTGAAAGTGTGAATGGATAAAAAAGAATTTTAACCGTAATTTTAATAGCTTTTAAAATTATTATACTGAGGAAAAGTTTTTATGGGTTTTGTGTCATTTGAATTTTTTAATTTATTATTTCGTAACAAAATCTATGGAAAATCTGTTTCATAATATAAATAAGCGAACGTATGTTTGTTATAAACTCCATCTCGTGTAATCACCAACATAAACTGTTTTCTAGTTATTTCAATTACAATTACGTCATGTATTTAGAGTACATTTAACTCTTACTAATTATATTTTCCTCAGTCAATAAACAACTTGAAAATAAAATATTAATTTATCAACATGAGCGTGGTAAAAGCTGCGAAGGCGAATATTTATTTACTGCAATAATAATTCTGGTCCAATTTTATATAAAGTTTCTATTTTTATTATTTTTCACATATTAACAAAAATATTTTTTGCGGTAAATTCTATTAAATAAATTTTGAACCATACCATAGTCCTCATTTTTTAGTGGGGAACGGATCTTAGGTCGTTATTCCAGTGAAGGACTGGTGGTATTTAAATCATCTAGAGATGAAAAAGTTTGCCAGGTTTAATTCGTCAAACGTCGTAATTTATTAATCTTTTTTCACAAAAATAATTCTTGCATTTGAATTTTTTAATTAACAAACGTTAGTTCTGCTTAAATTTTAAGATATAATTACCCAATTTATCTAGCAAAAGTCACGCGACGAAAATGTTAAAATTGTCATCACGCAATTTTTTAAATAATCAGTTTGTATTTGGAAAGTTAAATTATTAGTTTTGGAGATGTTAGTAAAAAATACATGACTTTTATTATCAAATTGACTTTCTGTTTTGGAAATTTTAAGACGATTTTTGACTCGATTTTTGATTAATACACAGAGAAATTTTTGAATTTACACTTATCCTTTCGACGACATTGACTATAATACGTGCTAACATAAACTTGAGCTTAATCTGGAATATTTTTTGTATACCTACTTACTCGTATACAGGGTGTCCCTTAAATGTGTTCCGTAAATTTAGATATAGATTCTGCAATGAAAAACAACTATAAAAGTTCAGATAAACATGTGGGCTCCGACGCCTCCTAAGGAAGATATTGAACATTTTATGATTGGCATTTATATTGAATATCCTGGGAACAATTTAACCCCACAAATTGATTAAAAGAGGAGGGCCGGTTGTGATACTTTAAAAATCAATCTCAATTTTTATAACGTGAAGTGTTGTGTAATAAATGCCAATTATATAAAATCTTCAACATCTTCCTTAGGAGGCGTCGGAGCCCATATGTTTATTTGAACTTTTATACTGGTTTTTAATCGTAGAATCTATATCTAAATTTACGGAACACCTTCAAGGGACACCCTGTATAAAAGCGAGTTTCTTATTGCGGCTGTCGTCTTTTATCCTAGTCGCCATGCTTGTCTGCCAGTCCATTCATTTTCCTTGAGGCCTCTTGCTTCCAATGCTTCCTCTATGTCGTGATTCCAGTTTCTCATAGGTCAGTCACATCTCCTTCTCTTTTCTAAACCACCGATCCTCTGGCATGTATTGTACGTGACCAAACAATATGAGTTGTTTTGTCTCTATCGTATCTAATATAGAGTCATCTACTTACATTATTTCCCAGATAGTCTCGTTCTGGACATGTTCAAGTCTGGATATCCCACAGGGCTGTCTCCAAAAATCCATCTCTAGGGAGTTGAACCGGGATTTATGTCTCTTATTTACTTCCTACACCTCGCATCCGTACGATGTAATCTCGGATGTAATGCTTTCTACTATTGTCTTGTAGATAGTCTTTTTCTTTTTGGTAACTGTCTTATTCCACAGTACTGAATTTAGTTGTTTAATATTACTCTTCTACTTTGGAAATTTTTGTTATGTAACTCTTCGTCGCTCTTTCCGGTGTCAGAGAGTGTTACGCCAATATATTTAAAACTTTTGCAGTCCTTTATGATATCATTTTCTAGTGTGAGATCTCTTGTATAGTCTCAAGCGACGAGGTATTTTGTTTTGTTGATGTTTATATCAAGGTCCCATTTTTATATTCGTCTTTCAGCTTTCTGAACATATAGGATAGGAGTCATCTTCATTAGACGCTATGAGCACTTCATCGTCTGTGAATAACAGAGAGTACAATGTTTCGTCTCCTATTTCTATTCCTTTTCCAGAAAGCTAAGGCGGAATCCAGATATATTTTGAAAAGTAGGAGCCAAGGAGCAGCCCTGTCTTAGACTTTTGGATATGTTAGTTTCCTGGGATACTGTGTTTTATTCTACTTGTGCAGCTTTGATACAGATTTTGAACGACCTGTGTGTACAGTCTTTAACACATTGAGTCTTCATACTGTGGAACGGTGCCGTAGACTTTTTTTAAAATCTTCAAAAAAATAGATGGACAGGTCTGCCTCTAGCTACTTTTTTTTCCATGAGGTTTTTTAAAGCAAAGATTCCATCTACACAAGATCTTTTAGCCCTAAAGCCGTTCTGCTTTTCCGACTCCTTAGTCTCATTCTCAATTCTCTTTTTCATAATGCGTCCATATAATCTGGCGACTGAACTTATGATGCTGATAATTTTAGCTGTCTTGTCTGTTTCCTTTGTTATAAACAGGGTTGGAAAAAATCACGATTTTTAAAAAAAAATCATAAAAATCGATTTTTTTGATTAAATCATGATTTATTTGATTTTATTGATTTTTTTGATTTTTTTGATTTTTTTTGATTTTTTGTAATGGTAATGCTTACAATGAATATATTAAATCCCAGAATCCAGATAAAGAGAATTTAATTATTATTTAATTACCTCAGTGATTTTTTTTGACAATATAATAACATAAATCTTTGTCCGTTTTAAACTTTTAATAAATATTCTGTTTCGTTATACAGACTGGTCTCAGCTTTGATCTTAATATTATGTTAGAATTTTCTTCAAAACCAACAATTTAGCAAAAAGTACCTCTACTGACTCTACAAGACATTAACAAAATGTTATATTTTCAAAATTAATTTTCTCATTAGTGTTTTATTAAACATTGATTTAAATCAATGATTAAAATAAAAAAATCACTTGATTTAAATCAGTGATTAAATCGTGATTTTAATCAAAATGATTTAATCATGCCAACCCTGTATAAATTGGTGTTATTTGGGCTTGTTTCCACTCGCTCGCTATCGGCTCCCCATTCATGCATTTATTGAACAAAGGTGTTATTAGCTCTATTAACTTTTGGATGCCCAACTTTATCAGCTCTATCGCAATACCACCTGGGCCGAGAGCTTGGCAATTTCTCATATTTTTTAAGGCATCTATAACCTCTGCCAGTATGCTGTTGTTGGTGGTGGTATATAATAATAAAATATGGTTGATTTAACGTTAATTACAGTAACATTTTCGTCCAAAATGAGAAAATTTGGTACGGATTTATCAATAGAGTCATCCGGTCAAAAATGAAAATGCTTGAAAATTTTCTTAATGTAATCTAGAGGTAAAAAAACATCGTAGAATTTTTTTTATACTCCAAAAGTTTATCCCCACCCTAAAATTTCAAATTGAAGGAAAGGTACTTAAGTGCAAATAGTTTAACATAAAAATATATCGTTTAATATTTCCAGTGGCGTAGATAGGAAGGTACGTATTAGTACTTTTATTGAAAAAAATATTTCCCAACTGAAACTTTTAATTTTTTTTCAAGCATATAAAAGAACATTCAATTTTGTTTAAAAAAGACCCTCTTGTCAGAAATCGATTAGATGCACCGTTTTGACGATAAACAGAAATGTTTGTAACAAGTCAGACATTTTTTTAATATTAGGTACTTATGACAAATTTAATATAAATCGTGAAAAACATAAAATATTTCCTCTTCAGTTTTCAACATTTCTCAATTATTCTAGCATTATTGATTAGTTTATACATACAGGGTGAGTCAGTTTTTTGTAGCGGGCTTTTTTTTTTAGAAAAAAATGGTACCTATATAAAATATTTCATGAAAAGTGAATGAATTGATGTTGAAAATTTATGTAAATTTAGTGCATATAGTGTTTTCATTAAAAAAATCACGAAGAAAATCATAAATTTAAAATTTTGATATTTTCACTCTAAAGAGAATATGACTATTTTCGCAGTAGACAAAAATTTAGAAGTTTCAAGTAGAGTATGTTATGAAAAAATGACTATTTTCATCATATAAGAGTAGAAAAACACTTTTTTCAATGCTTTTATTATTTTTTAGCTAAATCTATGCAATTCAGAATAAAAAAAGGTAAGTATATCAAAAATTTCCGGATGACTCTATTGTCATAATCTAAAATCTACCAATTTATAAAAGAAAACTTAAATTGACAATATTGACATATACTTAGGTTAGTTTAGAAACTCATAGTAGCTTTGTATATCTAAGTACATACTTCTGTAGTACCCGAATATCTGGAGTTTGTGCTCTTTAATTTAAATTTAAACTGTCCAACTCCACCACATACAGCAAAAAGTATAAAGAATTAAAATAGTCCCTATTTAAATGGCCAACAAAATAAAATCTAGTTTAGGAGCTTCAGATTATAGTACCGAGCTAGAAACTTGGATCTGTAATGTCTTAACTGAATATTTCTAAAATTGATATCAAACTGTATTCAATTTTAATACAACAGCTTGGCATTTTAAACTCTCTCTCTCTCTTCGATACTCCAAAGTAGGTTTTCATTCCTCAGAGTAATAAAAGTCCCACTTACATAAACCAATGAAAGAAGACAAATCCCTAGAACTGTAAAATAAATTAGCATTAATTTGTGTAATAATATGTTACTGGGAGGTGCATTTGATCGTTGACCTCAGAGAAAATGCAATGTACCAGGGACAACTTTCCGGTGCTGGTTTACTATGTGCATTTCGCGCATCCAACTAACGTGGGTTTATTTACTATCACACACAATTTGATAAACAGCAATTTAAGAGGAAGGAATAATGATTACTTTAGTACAGAGTTGGTTTTATACTAGCATAAAAGTGAATTTTTTTGTTAAAAAACGTACAATGTGGGCATTAAAATTATTTCACAAAAGTGACTTGAACGTCACGAAACATAGTTTATTGGTAAGCGTAGGTATTTGTAATACAAGTTAATAACGAAATTTTAATTCGTGTTCAAGGTTGCGTAGAATATGAACTGGAAACTAGATGAAATGGAATAATTTTTGTTTTATTAAACGGAAACACAAACTTGGTCTTTGAACTCAATTTAACGAGGAGGAGAACGTTAAATAAATTAGGTTTAAAATGGCAGTCCAGATAAGAATAAAATCCGCAAATCACGAATTACTAGTACTTAAGCTAAACTACTATAGATATATGCAGGATTTATTTAAAACAGGACAATTTTTTCGTAACATAAAATTTGAATTATTAATAAGCCGCAATATTTCATTAAATATTAGTTTCATACAAATAAAGTACCTACAGTTTTGCCATAACAAAGTTTAACTTTACTCCAACTAAATCTTTCTTTACCACAAACAAATAAGATGCTTACCTCAAATTGTAATTATTAATGCATTGAAATAACTATTACTATACATTTTTCTTTTCTTTTCAGGATCAGTACGACAATCTATCCCTGCACACCTTGAAAGGAATAGATTTCGTAGAACGATATGGGCACTTTGTTAGGGATCGAGCCACAATAGAATACGAATACGCCACAAAGTTAAGGTACCGTATATTTTTTATTTATATTTGTTACGCGCCAAGCTCTCATTTTCTAAGGTTAAACATGTAATAATAAGAGAAATTTCATTGCATGCTGTGGTTCAATCAGGTCATGTTTTAACTGCAGTAGATTTTTGTGTGCCACGAAACGATCATCATGAATATTTAACGATAATAGTCAAGTGGTTATATTTTTAATTTGGTAGTCTGGGTTATTGAATTATTTGCGTTTGGACATGGGCATGGGTGGTAAACATATTATTACAAATCGCCTCCTCAGATTCGGAATCATGAGTCATGCTATAAGAAAATGGTGAATATATATGAGAAAGTGTAACTGTTGCAAAATATGCAATAATAATTTATTTGGTCAGAGTTACTAAAGGTGGCTAACCTTTGTTTTTATATAATATTTATATTTTTATTGGTGGCAAAAATTTCGCTTTCAGGTTTATTCAATCAAAATAGAATTTTATAACTTTTTTTTTCTATTTTGCGTCTCTAACAGAGTCATTATGAAACTCAAACAGGTTTCATAATAGCTTCATTGTGAACTCCGGATTTTTGTTTTTTCATAGTGGTAACATTGCTTGCCATTAATTTCCAATGACATGTGGGTAACGCAGCGTCAAAATCCAAAGCCAACCTCACAAAATTGTAGAAAAGAAACTAGTGAATTTTTGAACATTTTATTATTATTTTTTCGAAAGTAAATCATTTATAGCTAATTGGGCTCTTTTTCTTAGTTCAGGTGGTGTATTACTTGTACTTGCTTGTTTACACATTTCAATAGAATGCCAAAAAAGCTTGTTGCTGGTTGTGAAGTAAAATTGACAACTAATTTCAAATTAACCTTGTTTTATAGTTTGGTTATGTTTGGTTAGTGTTACCAACCATTGAGAAATCATTCCAAATATTTCTAGATTTATATTTTGCACATATTCTTAAATTTAAAGTATAAATAGATGCAAAATAGAAAAAATTGTATATTACACTTGTTTTATAAGACATTATTGTGGCACTCGTTCCTTTGAAGCACTCCTCGCTTCGCTCGTCGTACTTCAAACAACTTGTGCCACAATATAGCGTCTTATAAAACTCGTATAATAATATACTATTATATATTTGAATAATATATTTATTCCCACTCCCGATTCAGTAAGTAGACTATAATGACATTGTTGATAGGGACGTAATTTGATTTTTCCAAAATGTTATTAGTTATTATTGACAACGGGGCGTAAGGAGCTTCACTTACGTCCCTAGGGAAGTTTGGTGCTTATGAATAATTGTCAACTGAAAACTATTAATTAATATTTCAATAATTTATATTATAGTAATGTTACAATACACAAACTGGCGGGTGAATTCATTCTTGAAGGTTTTTCAAAATAGTAGTTTATGCCACAAGGTAGAAATTGAGAGATTCTGACGAGTGTGAAGCTAGGGCGCAAGAACACGAGACAGAATCTATTCCTACCGTGTAGCATACTCTATTTTTTCTCATACCTGAAAATGACCACTTCTTTTGCGTGAAACGTGCGAACAAATTAAAACAACATAACACTGTCATTTTGCTTGACACTGTGCGGTGAGCAAATCACCTTGACAACCATAAACACACACAAATAACTCCTGCATATCAGTGAGGGAATGGCTACCCAAGTGAGAAATGTTACCCCCACTCCTTATTTTCAGCGACTACCCTAAAAAGGCGACTTTGTACCCGCATTTCACACAAATAAAGTGGCCATTTTCGTGTAGGTATGGGAAAAAATGTTAACAGTGCGGTTTCCGAGACCCCACCGGTTTTTTTTTGTTTGACACCAATCTTTGAATAATTTATATGATAATTCGTACCGTTTCTTTGACTTTTCCGGTAGTAAAGATGCACAGACAAATCTTGCTGGCTTCTCCACTTTGGAAACACTCATTTTCTAACTATAATTATTGAAATATCCTTGTTTTGGTTTTCTGTGTTCACTTTTTGACATAAACAACGAATAATTCTAATTTCGTCTTCATAGCCACAACGCACCAAAGTCTATCTATTTCTTTCGACTTTTAGCTTGTGGTATGTCGAATATAAATTAATGAAAGATCAACAATTAAAACGATTTTTTACATTATATGTGAACTTCGGGAATAAGAAAATATCAATAAACAATTCGGAAGGTAAGTGCTTGACCAGTATCTGAGTTTATTGCCCGTCCTCGACTGGTAAATATTACTAACCTCCCTTAATGCTTAAATAATTATTTTTAGTTCCTTATTATTTTTATTATATCTCTAGGTGAATAGGTAATAGACTACTTATCTAGATGAGTTTTTAGGCCAATTAAATGTTAACTAAAGCCAGGTTAGCTTGCCATTTGAATATTAAATCATAAATTGATCAAATCACCACATCACTTAGATATTTTACATTCAGGAGCAATCTTTGAAAAACAGAAACTTTAATAAGTAACTACGTAAGTAAATAATAACAGAGAAAAAGTGTGGTGTGAAATCATCCTTAACTAAAGACGCAAAAGTCACGTTTAAAAAAATGTGATTTGTTTGTAGCAAATAGGTAAATGGAACAATATCAGCAGTAAATTGTCCTATAGTTACCATCAGGAAGTATACGTTTGTTAACTTAATACGTTTAACTTTGCATTAAATTAGGACAAATAAACTCTTGTTTTAAATTTTAAAATAATAACTTACATGAAATAAAGCATTTTGTAACCACAAATAAAGCAGTTTTGAGAGATCAATACGAATAAAGGTAATTTTTTGTAAAGATTGAAAGTAACATTTATTTGTTTATATTATTATCTCTGTATATTAAATAAACTGTTTTAAAACAATTACACCAAATGAAGGAATATGTAATCACCAATAAATCAGTTTAATAAGAGTTCAATCAATAAGAATAATAGTGGGTTTTTGTGAACAAAAGTATAACCTTTATTTGCTAGATTTTCCTTAATGTTCTGACTTTTAATTTATAAATATTTAAGTCTCGGTTCAAAAATAATATACGGCAACGTGTAAAGAAAATATGCTCCAACAAAAATAACTTTGTAGATATCGCAAATTTCCAAGATTTTCAGTTAATTTTAAAACGCTGGGTTAAGTTTAACACTAGATATCTTAAAATAGATGATTCGCTAGCTTACATTATGAAGACACTAACATCAAGTTACAGCCCACATGCACAGTGTGGGTGGTATCAACTAGTAAATTGATGGACACAGTGTTCTTGATCCGTATTATGCATAATTAAAATTTTTATCATACAAGTATGATAATTTTGTAGAGAAACAAAACTAAACTACACAAGAATTCTCATCAATTATAACAAAAATTGAAATAAATTTATTCACAAAAAGGTGCAGAAACTCATATCACTTTGTGTTTTATAGTTTTATCGTTAAACTGATTGTTTTCTTTCGTGTTATCATCTCAAGTTTGTTGTTTAGTTGTAAACTCTTGACGATATGTTGAGAAATAAAAATTTCTTTCTCTTGTTTTCATTCATTCAATCATTCCCACAAACATTATTTTCTCCAACAATAGTGTCTAGGCTCCCGACAAAAGAACAATTGCTTTCCATTTCAATTATAACAATGCACCTAGGCGCGTATATGCATATATTTTGTATCTACATCTATACCAACAACTAGCACTATACTCTCATCGTTCAATCTGCATGGTTTGGTGCACATTGGAATTTTTAAATAATGTGCTGAAACGCATGCAAGTTATTGTTTTCATTTTTATTGTGTCTAGGTTATACAGTTTTGAAATAAAGTGGGTTTTTGTACCGTTACAACAACCAACAGGGGCCATTAATTTGTAATAATGAACTGCATAAACTCAAGGCAAAAAACGTGTAAATTTAGTAAAATGATAATGCTTCTTCTTAATGTTGCTCTTTTAACTTCATGCGACTTCATGTTTTGTCATAATTGTTTTCTCCGGAGATACTGAAATAGATTTTTTTGATCTAAATATGTTAAATTGAATAGAATAAAGTATTTTGTTGGTACAACTAAATATTTATTCAAATTAACCACACAATTTATTTCCCTCTAATAATTCAAAGTGCAAAGGTGGTTTTTTTCCACAACAAAAAAATTTGGTTTTCAAACAAATTGCGTGTTTGGCTAACCATCTTGAGTTCTAATCATCACCTTATGATTCAAATTTTTGGTTGCTGTAACGTCGCGGTTACACCGACAAAATCTATAGCCTAGTAAGTATAATGTTATTTTCAAAAGCATAATATTGGCAAAACCGTGCAGACCAACAAGTGCAAAAACCCCGAAAGCATTGCGTGCGCTCTGGTCTTCCCTGTGTGATTCGCGTCAAGACATCGGTACATTCTGGAGAAAAATGCGTTATAACTAAAAATACAAAATTGTACGTTTTTAAATAATATTGTTGCATATTCTTCTTCCGACAGAGTAGTGAAACAATGCCACGTCTGTCTCGTGTGCGCCTCGAATCGGGGTTGTCAAACTTGTTGAACAGTATATCTGTGTTTTTATGAATTGGACCCTAAGTCTTTATGATAAACAAATAGTCTCTGTCGCACTTATTGCAATACGCATAAATCTGTCCTTGTCCCACTCATTATAACCGAATTTTACGACAAAAATGTGTTTAATTTAGATTTTTGACCTATTACTCACTTAAAAAATTCGATGTAGATATTTTAAGGACGTATTCGGTGCGATTCTGTAAGTTTCTAACCACCGTGTTTATTAACTACTGTGGTGGTTGCTATGATAATTACCAATCAAAAACGTCGTACCGTAGCAACAACCACAGTGGTTACATAGTCACGGTCATTAAAATGTTATAGAATCACCCCGATTGTTGGGATCAAAATAACACTTTTTACTTTCTTATACGTAGTATAAGGAAGTATTGTAATCGTGATTTTTTTTCAAATAAACATGTGTCCTAAAATGCACCTCCTCCAACCTTCCCCAAAACTGGGTTTACATAATTTTTGAAGCAAAAAATAAATAGAGTGGCTAAAAAAAGGGGGGCATGCCAATTTTCAGAAGATTTGATCCGTTATTGTGGTCACAATTTTAAATAATCGTTTTTTTTACGCAACTTACAGTGGCTGTAGCTCGGAGGGGGTGCATTTTAGGACACATGTTTATTTGAAAAAAAGCCTGATTTTGATCCCAACAATACGTCCTTAAAATATCTACATCGAATTTTGAATCACCCTGTATAAAATCACATTTATTTATTTATTATTATTGTTTTCGGTACCATAGAAACCAGTAAAAAACAAAAAAATAAAAAATAATGGTCCTTCTGGGATTCGAACCGGCGACCTCCCGTTTGGCAGGCAAGTCCCAAACTCACTCGTCTATCTACTAGTCGGATTCAAGGCGCACTATGAGAAATATAAGTGTTTTAAGAATATCTCATTTTTTTGAAATTTTTTTGACGGAATTTAAAAAAATGGTTTAAACAAAATTTGTTCAAAATTTAATTCTAAATCAATGTTAAAGAATAAAAAAATCTCGTAAATTGTTTATTTTCAAGATATTCCTAAAAAACCTAAAAATGTCATCAGGTAACTGTCACTTGTTTTGGTGCTAGATGAAAAACATTGAATGTGGCACCCACAAATTTGTTCAAACTCTTAAATATGAAATTTGAATCAAATCCGTTAAGTCGTTTTTGAGTTATCGTGGATACAGACAGACACACAGACACACAGACAGACATCATGGCGAAAATGGTCAAAATGGATTCAGGGGCCCTCAAAACGGGTAAATCCATCAAAATCTCGAAGTCGAAAAAAATCACGATTACAATACTTCGTTATACTACGTATAAGAAAGTAATAAAAAGTAGACAAAATTCTGATAAACAATATGTGGTTATTTTAATAATAAAAATCGTCATTTAGCTTTGTAATAAATTATTTTAGCAAAAATCCAATCAGCGGTTCCAAAACTGTGAATTTTTAAACATTTATTACTCTCAATAAATCCGTTTTTTAATAGGACAATATTCATATAAAGATAGCTCGGAATTTTTTTATAAAATAAAACCATCCCTCCCTTTTGCAACAAAGTTAATTAAAAAAAAACAGTGGTTCCAAACATGTAATTTTTAAAATTATAAACAGTTTATCGACTTTTTCAACATAAAACAGGCATTTCAGTTTGACAAAAATCTAACTAGCGATTCCCTCGGATTTTTTTAGGTATTCTGTCTTTATCATTTTCCTAATTTAAACTGCCTCAATTTTAAAATCAGCGGATAATGAATTATGACAAAATTTGCGTTTTTATAACCAAAAGTTAGCATTATTAGGAAAAAAGTTACACTGACCATAATCTCACTTTTGCAAAGTTCTGTGAACATTTAACCAGATATCATGGCGAACATTAAAAAATTCCAGATTACGAGCCCTAACAACTAGATGTTCGTACAAAAGTTAATTTAATTGTGTTTTTTCCATACGCGTAAAAGTTATCTAAATTAACTTCCATAATATTGATGGTTTTTTCTGTTATAATGCCAACATTTAGTTATATAAAAACGTAAATTTTGTAAAAATCCGCTCGGCGGTTCCGAAACTGTGGCACTTTAACCCAGCAGGATGGGAAAATTGTAGAAACAAAGAATTATTATTTTCAAAACGTTGGATCTAGTAGTCGGGTTTTGATGAAATTTACTTTATTGCAAAGCTGGATGTTGGTTTTCTTTACAAAAAAGTTACACAAGTTTTTATTTGGTGATTTTAGGCATTTATCGGAGCTTCTAAGTTGCACCTTTAAAAATGATAAAATATTCTAGTAGCTGTTTTAAAGAATCACAGTTTTGAAACCGCTGGTTGGATTTGTGTCAAAAAACATTTAAATCAAAGCTCAATAATCGTACTATATTGAAAAAATCCTGAAATGTTAATATGATTTTTTTTTGCCTTTTTTTCGAGTTCCATAGTTCACTTTTCAAAAAACGTGTTTTTTGAGGGTGCTACCTACATTAAAATAATCACAGTTTTGGAATCACTGGTTTGATTTTGGTAAACTTTACTTTATTGCAAAGCTGGATGTTAGTTTTATGTACAAAAAAATTCCCAAGTCTTTATTTGGTGATTTTAGGCATATTTCGTAGCTTTAAAATTGCACTTGAAAAATGTGACGTAATTTTCTAACCACTGTTTTTAAAAAATCACAGTTTTGGAACTTGGGGAAAACGACATAAAGGTGCTTTCATGGCCCTCACCCAGTCCGGACTTAAATGTCATTGAAACTCTTTGGCATAAAATTAAACGCATTCTACGCAATAATCCACCAAGAACCATTGGGGACTTAAAGACCAAAAATAGAAGAAATTTGGGACAGTTTCACGCCGGGATTGTACCAAAATTTGATAAATACAATGCCTGCTAGAATACAGGCAGCTATTAAAGCAAAAGGAAACGTAACCTTTTATTAATGGTCCTAAATTAAAAATTATCCCAACATTTAGTTGCAAATTCAATTTGTAAAGTTTGCTAATTATTAAGGTTAAAATATTGTTAAATAAATCCAATAAATAATTTTCTTCCATGCATAATATTGTTATTAAGGCTTGATCTTATTGTATTGTTAGATGTTTACTAATTATTTGCGTAAAATTTCCAATTCTCCTTTCATACTACAAAAATTTACTTTTGTCCGAACATTTAGTTGTTAGGGCTCGTATAATTGTACAGTGCATGTTTTAAATGTTATCGTTATAGAACTACTGGTAGGTTTTGAAAAAAAAATGGGGTTTTACTCAGAGTAATGTTGGCATTATTAAAGAAAAAATTACAGAAACCATAACCCAACTTTTAAGTAGGTATATCTATATACAGAGTCCGTCAAAACCCTGGCATTCTTCTATAAATTCGTTAGGTTTGGAAATAGAAATATTTTGTAAAGACAAAAGTTGTTAGAAATTTACTGCTTCATAACCTAAAATTATTTCCATTTATACATCAAGATTTTTGCGTTTGTATAAAATAAGTCATGTGCTGGCTACATCAGATAGTTATTTTTTGTAGCGACATAAGATACAATATTTATGGTTATGTATTTTCCAGTGTATTTTATTTAAAGATATTTAGCAAAAATGTGTTATAAATAAATAAATAAATTCAATGTACGAATTATTTATTTTTACATGGCGTTAGATTAAGCAGCCTTATTTTATATATTCAATAAAGTAGAAAAACAATAAGTAATTCATAAAATATTACAACTTTTTATTATTATCGTTGTCCCGTATCGCTATAACATCACCCCTACATTTAATATAGGTAGTAATTGCATGCAATAAATTTTGTCGTATTTATGGATTTTTCTATATTATTTTTAATGTTATAAAAGAATAAGGTCCTTGACCTAAGTCTGTATACAAAACTATAAAATTTGAAATATGACCGGAGTGCGGTTCTAAAATGACAAATTTTTAATAATACTATCGATTATAATTTATACTTGTTGAATTTACTGCATAATTTTGTCTTTCCGCATCATCTATTCTTCTATAAATTTTACTATCTCTATTATAAATATTTTTAAATTTCTGCAGAGATAATTTTAAACCACAATATTATCACTTCCCGAAAAACATATTTTATTTATTTTATTATAATATAACATTTACTATTTTTTTGTTACAGGCGATTAGTCAAAACTTATCAACCGAAGAAAAAAGAAGAAGATGATTACCAGTAAGTATATTTTACAAGTTTTCCTCAATTTTGAAAAAAAAAGTGTGAATACAAAGGTTTAATTCAGCTGAACTTAGAAATGTAGGACTAATTTATGTACCTACGAGTATTTTATTTTCTTTGGAAAGTTTATAAGTTACAGCAGCTAAAATGCATTTATTATGCAAGAAGTTTTATCCCATATGTAAGTAGTTATTATCTAAAATTGCAAGTGTGCACCTGCACTATATAAGGCAAAAAAATAACCTGAAATCTTTTTAACAGCAACCTTGGATGTTCAATTTTATTTATACATATTGGAATTTCGAATCAAGTTCTAGTTAAAATATTATACTGATACTTAAGCTTTAAGAAAATACTTAATTTCTTCTAAAAGAGGCCATTATGTCAAGTAAATTTATCCTGCAGTAATTAATTTTTTTGTCACATGGTTTCCATTAATTCCTGAAAGAATTTTTATTTTATTAAACATATACGGTTACACATATCGCGTCTAATTCAACATGAAGTAAAGTAATAAAATTTGTAATATGATGTTGGTTGAACAATATTTCCTTTGTTTGTAAACACCGCACGTGGAAAGTATTCAAGAAAATTAAATTTTTATGTGTAACCTTGACGAAACACGATTTTCTTAAAAAGCAGTGGTTTATGTTAATAATAATTAAAGTAAACGCTTTTGGACATAAATATTATTCGATTCAATTTGTTTGGCATTACGTCGAGATATTCTAATTTCCATCTAGATACTATTATAAATTTTCTTTTAGTATGATTGTATGTATAACGATAAAGATAAAAGTAGAACACTATTTCATCATCATGTGTATTCATTTTGTTTGCGTGTTAAAAATGTGTCAAAGGAACGTTTTGTAATCGCAGCATCTTATTATTATCGTTATTTCGTTTCTTTTTACCTTTACCTCTACATGTTACACTCTATTAATCTAGTAAGTGTAGAGTAGGCCAAAGATGATATTGTAATACACATCGTCAACATCATCATCATCATATGTCATAATTATATTGAGTGTGTAATCGAGGACATAAATTAATATTAGTTATCACTATTATTAAGTATGCTGTCATTAGTTAAATTTTATACAGGGAGGACTATTACTAAGTACGAATTTGTTCTATAACTTCTTCACCATAATACGTAAAGAGCTGATTTTTTTTTTCAAATAAGTTATTTTGGCTGCTAATACAACGTAAAATTAATGGCAACTATTTCGTATGTTTTGTTTTGTCTGGCCAGGCGTTAACTTTCGTATTTTCAATGTAATACCCTGTATGTTATTTTGTTAGTGCATTTTTAGAAACTTTAAATTTTAGTATAAAAATGTGTAATTAGTTAAATAGTTTAGATCTTTCAATTTATTTAGTTTTAAAATTTCGGAATCAAAAGTAAAACAAAATACATTTGAAGTTATAGGTACTATAATTTTTTCGTTCACAAATTATACATATAAACAAAATACAAACTTTTTCTTGAAAAAATTCTTTGGTTTTGCCGCTTCTCTTAGCACTGTGACATACTAGACTGCAAACCTAGGATCTATAAAGACAGGATATGCGACTTCGTATACCCAGCAACTTACTAAAATGTTCCGTATAGAGTCGAGGAGGTGGGTGTGTCTCCCACTTTCGATTTTTTTCTCTCTCCTACATATACACATTAAGATTTGACAAATAAACGAAATTGTCAATTTCTGACATTTCTGACTCCACCATTGGCCATCATACGTGACGTCACGAGTCACGAGACAACCCCACCCACCTCCTCGACTCTATACGGAACGTTTTTTCGCGCGGGACGCATATCCTATTTCTATAGATCCTTGTCGCAAACCTTGAGCAAACTAGTACTAATGGTCCACCCTGTATACTGCAAGAAAAACTGGAGAGAGAATAAAAAAATTGCGTGTTGAAATTGAATACATAATTACTTACAAGTAATTTCGTTTTTATTGAAAATATGTTAACATGCACACCTAACTGTATATTTTAAGTAGCGTTTCGAATTAACAACAATTTCACTCCCAAAACTTTTTGTACTGAACACGTAAACTGTCATAAAGCAGCCCCAAACTTTTTTATTTGTGTTCTAAAGATGTACCTACCCGTTAATAATATACCTACCTGTAGCGCATAGAAAGTATTCTATATATTCAATTAAAGGTTTGTTGTGTTAATCTTCGGAAGAAATTTTGTTTGTATCCTCTGTTATAGTTTGTCTATATCATTTATTATTAAAGTTGAACATTTGTATTTTTTGTTATAGTTCGTATTAGACATTTCCTATTCGTGTTGTATAATAATTTGATTGTTTGCTATACATATACAAATATACATATACAGGCTGTTTCATTAAGGGTGGCCACCGGCTATATCTCGGAAACTACTGGGCATAGAAATTCAGGAAAAAAAATTTCATTACTAAAGTGGCCATGAGAAAATCCTGGAAATTATTTTTAAGTTCCGCATTTCGCCACAAGGGGGCGCAACTGAAAAGTAAATATTAAAATTCTAGATTCGTGTACCATTGGATGCGATAATTAAAAGTACCTATATTTCTCTTCCAAACAAGCTTAAGTTTACTAAAATCGAATAAGTCGTTTAGAAGTTACAGCGATTTAAATGATTACACTTTCAATAGCTTCCCCCACTCTTATTAAGGTCGGTACGCCAATGAGTCTTAAACCAAAATGATGCAGAATTGTCCAAGCTTTCTAATGATGTTACCAAAGGTATACCTTAATGTGGGAATTTTCGGAGAAATCTAGAATTTTTATATTTACTTTTCAGTTGCGCCCCCTTGTGGCGAAATGCGGAACTTAAAAATAATTTCCAGGATTTTCTCATGGCCCCTTTAGTAATGAAATTTTTTTTCCTGAATTTCTATGCCCAGTAGTTTCCGAGATATGGCCGGTGGCCACCCTTAATGAAACAGCCTGTACAATTCGATAACACATTTTTAACATATAAGTATTTCTAATTCTACGAATAAAATTATTACAGTTGTGTATACAGGTATAGTACCTACTCTAATTACCTATTTCGACTTTTTCAAAAACATTGATTTTTTGCAAAGAATTCTTGTGAATTAGGAGGAGTATACTATCTTTGTGTCAAATATTAATTTTTTTTTTCTGTTGCATGTTGTATAGGTAAAACATTATTCTATTGAGCTCTTCAGAATAAAGAAACCACGACCAAATTTGCGATGTCCAAATTTAAATACTATACACATTTTTATTACGACATTATCTTCCAAAGAAGTATACTGTATAAAGTGAAAGTTTGATGATATATTATCTAAATGATTCATTGGCGAACTATTTATAATGCAAAAAATTGGTATTTATTTTTTTGTTTATAATAAAGTAGGATACTATTACAGTTAGCGGTTAGCGCCTATTACGTAATTTGTAAGTGTTAAAACAAATTTAATATTTCGGCGGAATAACATAGTAAGTTATAGTTTTATACGAGTCGATTATAAAAAAATTATTAATAGTTTTTTTTTAATTTTTATGTGCGTTGAGTAGGAGGACGGACATGTAGTGGTACATACTTACTAAAAAAACAACATTATCTTAACACTTTTTATATCTATAGGTATCATCCTCGGTATCATCTCATGATAATCAAATATTTTATTTAAATGGCGTAATAAAATATTTTTATTTTCTTTACCTTGTAATCATTTATAATAAAGATAGGATTTGACAATTTTTTCGATAATTTTCATCGTAACGTAAACATGGGCATGCGTATAATTACTTTTTTTGTACACAGTCCCTAAAATAGCTATTTTACGGACTCATTTCAGTCCGTAAAATGGCTCTTTTCGGGACTATTTCTGTTTTACGGACTATTTTTATTTTACTATGGTAACATTGTATTTAAAATCCGAAGTTCACTATTTTTGAGAAATATTTGCTCTAATGACATTGACATAAATTGTATTATGTAGGTATATGTCAATGAGATATCATACATAATAAAATATTTGAATGTGTTTTAGGGAGCTTTAACAAAAAAATATTGTTTGTAACACGTATCTAGTTTATCTTTATCTATTTGTAGGTAAGCAAATGATATTGCATAAAAGATAAATGAACATAAGCTATCATTTTTTTAAGGAAATATGGTCGCAAAATGAGTTATGTGCTGACCACATCAGATATGTTCAAGTTTTTACTTTTTTTTGTCTCTGCGTCCTATACTAGTTTTAACTGTTAAATTTTGGGAAATTTATCAGTTTTTTCGACGCTAAACCGTAGCTTTATATTCTAGAAAGTATTTTTTTTCCATTTCAAGGCAACGATTTATCAACCATTATGTTGCCTAATAATTCACACGATACAATAATTCCTTATTAATTTTTTATAATTTATTTCCAGATTTACGTCATGTAAAGCATTTAAGGCGTTAATGAACGAGATAAATGATCTGGCGGGACAACACGAGGTCGTGGCCGAGGATCTGCAAGCAAATGTAATAAAAGAAATAACCGCATTAGTAAAGGATCTCCGAGAGGAGCGTAAGGTAATGGAAAAGCTATGAATTTTTAAAGCATTAATTATATTGTTGTTTTTTTTACGAAATGGTTAGAAATATTATAAATTATTTTCCGGATCGTTCATGATTTCTTCTAAAAAAAATACGATCCTTTCCTATATTATATTGGAATCTGACTAAAAGTACGAAATATCAATGACACTTTAGAAATTTTTAAAGACGACCATTTGAAAAGTCCATTCGAAATCTTTTTTTTTCAGTGAGCTAAGAAATTCTAAACGATTTTACTTTTCCACCATGTTGATTTTTTATAATTTTAACCAATATTGATTTTTGAAAAACTGTATTCTAAGCAGTTGTATGTAATATTTATTTATTATGAATGAGTACTCGTATTTTAGCTCACTCTTTTTTTCCGTTAGAAACAATTACAAGAAGGACAAAGATTATCCCAGACGCTCCTCCTACAAATAGAAACCCTACAAAGAGCGAAAAAAACCTACGACAAAGCATTTAAAGAATCCGAAAAAGCCCTAGATGCCTTCCAAAAAGCAGATGCCGATTTTAACCTATCCAGAGCTGAGGTAAGTTGTACCATCATCAACTGCTCATTATTATACTATAAGAATATTTTCTTGTTGTAGGTGGAGAAACATAGATCAACTTTATCACAGAAAACGCAAGCTTGCGATTCGGCGAAAAATGAGTATGCTGTACAATTACAAAAAACCAACGAATTACAACGGCAACATTTTCGATCCGGCTTACCGGAAGTGTTTAGGCAGTTGCAGGATTTGGAAGAGAAACGGATAAAAAATATTAAAAACTTTATACGTAGTTCGGTGGATATAGAACGAAATGTGTTTCCTATTATTAATAAGTGTTTGGATGGGATTTTAAAGGCTGCAGAAATTATTAATGAAAAAGAAGTAAGTAAAGATAATCCAGACTAATAATAGTCCAGTTTATAAGTATTTTAAATCTACACTAAAAGCAGAACAGAAGTCTACAAAACCATTTTAATTTTTCAAAAAATTTATTTCACAAAATGTCTTAAATTCTGTCTTTAATATATTCAATTTTATACCGGGTGTCCACCAAGGTTTGACGTCTTTTTCACAGCCTACCTTCATGTTTATATCGTAGAACATTATTTGATTTACAAGTTGTGTTAAACTTAACTCAATTTTTTTTGTTCTTTTCAGGATACTCAAATGGTTATAGAAAAATTTAAATCGGGCTTTCTGCCGCCAGAGGATTTCGCGTTTGAGGATTTATCGAAAGGTGGAAGTGATTCGGGTAGTGCAAATAATATAAACAATATTCAACTTAGTGGCAAAATAAAAGATGGTGGTTATACCGTGAAAGGAACAATTACGGGCAAAGCGATGAAGAAACGTGCAGGGATTTTCCATATATTCGGTAGTCGAGGGGTAAGCATTCAATTCAACAATTTTTTAATCATATATTTAATTAATTAAAGCGCTTTTAACATATGATTTTCTTTTTACTTTCTTCTGTATTTGGTGATGGTGTCCGTCCATCAATCTGATGTTGCTTACAAAATATTTTTATATCGTAAGTAATATTTTCTTTGGGTGCATGGGTGTTCATAATGTACAGTTTAGTTCATCGATGTTTTAATCTGATTCATGGTTTAATTGCTTTGTTCATTTGCATAACAATACACCCATTGAACAATTTAATTGAGATTTTTGCTCGTACTAATATACATATAGCAGAATGAATCATCAGATTTGCTTATTTTTTTTTTTTAGAAATTTCAGTGCGAAATTAAAAATCATTCATTTATTTTAATACATATCAGGATCAGGAAAATGTAATCATTTTAATTTTAAACTTATTTCCTAGTATAGAGAAATATGTATACAGGGTGTCCCAGTTTATATCGTCAGGGTTTCACCAGTCGATAGTTTAGCGAAAATTAAAGGTGGTTTGTCTAATAAACTATGGTCGAATGTTGCTTCCTTTTTGACGTACAGGCCATTAAAGAATAGTAGTTTAATAAACAAGAGTGTTAATAAGAGCGATTAATAATCGAAACGATTTTAACGCGTGAGCGCAGCGAGCGCGTTAATGAGTCGAGATTATTAATCGCCGATTAACACTCATGTTGATTACAATATTTTTTTGTCGATGGCTCTTTATTAGAATGAAAATAATCTAATTTTGTTCCATGGCAAAATCCAAATTCTGACATAATATGCAATAAGTCAAAATACCACTGACATAATTAATTAATTTCGGCTGGTGTCAGTTCCAAATGCATGTTTCAATAATATAATATATTGTTGGTTACCTAGCAAATCTCATAATCTCAACAATGTTTTTTTGTGCCTCAGGTTGGCATTAGTCATTTTGCATTCGTATAAATCGGCTGGAAACTCATGTTTTGCCGGGCTAGACCGGCAAAAACTAGGAATTTTTAGTTTATCGATTGGCATCATTGAAATCATAAAGAAAATTTGTATTTTCCATAGAAACGGATTATTATTTCTGTCATTCGGCTACTACTGTCAGTGTCAATTTTAAGTATCGCGTGTTACCAATATAAAAAAAATCCCTAATACCAAATATTTAAACAAATATTTTGTAAATTTTATTTATTTAAATAAACTTCGGCACAAAAAATAGTGTGTATTACACGCCTTGAAACTGTTTTGCGAGTACTCGTAGTTGCGGGCCTCGGCCTACGGCCTCTGCTCGCAAAACTCTTGTTTCAAGGCTAGTTATACAAATTACTATTAATGTGCATGTATACATTAAACTGAGTTATTAATACACTCCTTTTATTACATTAACTAGATCTTTAATAAACGATCGACAAAAAAATAAATTATTTTAAATAAGTTGCTATAAATCAATAACAAAAAAATTTAGCCTTCTGAAATTTTGAATAGATCTTTTTTTTTGTATTCTCTTATTAATAGTGGTTGCAATTACTTTATTTAGAACACAGAGGCGTGCGTACGGGTTTCTTCAAAAACATTTTATTGAATAAAACGTACGCCACTGGTTTTTTTGCAGCACCAATATGCAAAGAGTATTTTCCATTCAATTTAGAAACTTTTTTGTATCTTATAATTTTTTGATAACTTAACTCAAAATAACCTAATAGTACAGTAAATAAGGGAGAAAAAAAGGCTTCAAATTGACTTTTTTTACCCTATAGCCAATTTTTGTAGAATCTTCTAGAGGGTCACCCTGAAAGTTTAAAACTGAGTTTGTGTATTCGTAGACCCCGCCCTTCCTTCACCAGCCCTCAATTAAGGGTTGGATTTTTTTGTTTATTGAATAACTTTTTTCTTATTAAATTTTCGAAAAAACGAGTCAGTACGAAGTTGTAAAGAAAAAATTTCCTACAACTTATGTTTTAAACTTTTTTTGATATTGTCGATATTTAAAAAGTTATTCAACAAATAAGTTGAAAATTTTGGGGAAAGAGGTAAGTAGTAGTAGTAAGTAGTATGTACAGGGTGGTCCAGTTACGGTGTCCTCGTTATTATCTCAGAAACAATTAGGCACAGGAAAAAAAGTTGTATATAGAAGTTGTACAGTCTATAAATGGTACATTTTTTAAATACATATTATTTATACAGGGTGCGTCATTTTCATGTGGCGATATAAAGTTTCATTTTTTTAAATGGAACACCCTGTATTTTACCCAAAATTATGATTTCTCGTCCAATTTGCGATAAAAAATATATAAGGTTTAATATGCCTATTATTGATAGTTTCCAAGATATTCGAGAAAATATCTAGAAATACTATGATATCTGCCGGTTTATATGAGCAATGTTAGTTCTATTTTTTAGCTAGAAAATTTTATTTCTGGTCTTAAAAATCAAGTAAACTTGAAATTGATATCATATGTAAGAAAAAGTCGTAGTATTTGACAAAGAACTATTATTTTATAGAGTAGACCTAGAAGCTAATAATAATGCTCTGTCAGGTAGGCATTGGAAAATAGTTAAATTTTTTTAAATATTTTGTTTTTATTCTAAACTAACTAAATAAAGAATATGCTTTGGATGAGCATTTTTGAAATTGAAACAAATAAAATAGCTTGCTCTAACACACCTGGTGGAAGCTACAACCACATAATACAATATTATTTTTCAAAATATTTTCTCGAATATCTTGGAAACTATCAATAATAGGCATATTAAGCCTTATATATCTTTTATCGTAAATTGGATGAGAAATCATAATTTTGGGTAAAACACAGAGGGGGTTCCATTTAAAAAAATACAACTTTATATCGCCACATGAAAATGACTCATCCTGTATAAGTAATATGTTTTCAAAAATGTAGAATGCTATAGACAGTACAACTTATATATAAAACTTTTTTACCTGGGCCCAATAGTTTCTGAGATAATAACGAGGACACCGTAACTGGACCACCCTGTACCTAACTAGAGAAAAATTTCCCTAAAATTTGCAACTTATTTGTTGAATATCTTTTTAAATATTGACAATATCAAAAAAATATTAAAAGGAAAGTTGTAGGAAATATTTTTCTCTACAACTTTGAACTGATGCTTTTTACTTTCTTATATAATAAGAAAGTATAGTAATCGTGATTTTTTTCGACTTCGAGATTTTGATGGATTTACACGTTTTGAAGGTCCCTGAATCCATTCTGACCATTTTCGCCATGATGTCTGTCTGTCTGTGTGTGTGTCTGTCTGTGTGTCTGTCTGTATCCACCATAACTCAAAAACGACTTCTCGGATTTGATTGAAATTTCATATTTAAGAGTTTGAACAAATTTGTGGGTGCCACATTCAATGTTTTTCATCTAGCACCAAAACAAGTGACAGTTACCTGATGACATTTTTAGGTTTTTTAGGAATATCTCGAAAAATAAACAATTTATGAGATTTTTTTATTCTTTAACATTGATTTAGAATTGAATTTTCAACAAATTTTGTTTGAACTTTTTTTTGAAATTCCGTCAAAAAAATAAAACACTTATTTTTGTCGTAAAATTCGGTTATAATGAGTAGGACAAGGACAGATTTATGCGTATTGCAATAAGTGCGAGAGAGACTTCCGAAATTTATTTGAATATTGCTGGAAACGCTCAAAATTGAAACACAATTTTTACAAGAAATTTAACTTAATGTCTTTAGGAAAAGTAATTGTGGTACTATCCGTATAAGAAAGTCATGTGTTGGGCACATCAGATATTTTCGAAAATCTTATAGGGAAGAACCTCTTTAATAAATAAGAAAAAAAAAGTGAAGTTATCAAGAAATTGTAAGATAAAAAAAAATTTCTAAATTGAATAGAAAATACTCTCTGCATATTGGTGCTGCAAAAAAACCAGTGGTGTACGTTTTATTCAATAAAATGTTTTTGACCCGTACGCACGCCTCTGTGTTCTAAATAAAATAATTGCAACCACTATTAATAAGAGAATACAAAAAAAAGATCTATGCAAAATTTCAGAAAACTAACTTTTTTTGTTATTGATTTATAGCAAATTATTTAAAATAATTTATTTTCTTTAATGCCCTGTACATCAAAAAGGAAGCAACATTCGACCATAGTTTATTAGACAAACCACCTTTAATTTTCACTAAACTATAGACTGGTGAAATCGTGACGATATAAACTGGGACACCCTGTATTTATTATTAAGAAAAAGATACGATATATTTATGTATTTTTGCTTTATTTTAAACATTTGTAAAAATATGAAAAAAATTATAATTCTAATTTAAAAGAAACCTTTAATCCTTGAAAGAAACAAATGTTATGTTTTATGTTGTTTTTCCCATGTTATATTAATTTACAAATACAAAATAATAATTGTCAACGACAAACTTTCACAATACGTAAAATATTGATTTGTAATCTAAGTCACAGTAATTACGAAAATCAGGTTAAAGGATAATTAGTAAATGCTTCTTGGAAACAAGTGTCATTCATAACAATAATTTTTAGGTGAAATTCGTGTTACTACAAACAATGTATGTTTATTTAAGATAATAACAGTACAATTTACTACAAATAAGCTTACTTTTTATTCATAATTTTCCGTAATTGAATATGTACTTAAAAGTGTGAAAGTCAATTTTTATATAAATGTAGGGTTGCATAGCTGAACCATTTTTTACTTTCTTATACGAAGTAATAATAATAAAATAATAAAATAATAATAATAATAATAATAATAGTAATCGTGATTTTTCTTATATTACACAACCCCATAAAAAAGTGGACCAGGCTAATCAAAACTCTTACGTATTTTGAGTCGCTGAATCCGAATCCGAGATCGGAATTCCGAAGTTAGCTTTTGTTTTGAGAGTTGTTGCCTTAGAAAAACTGATTTTTCGTTTTTTTTTTGAGGTTAGGAAGGAAATACCTACTAATTTAGTAGTTCTGTTGTTGAATTCGAATTCAGCAACTCAAAAAATATAAGCAATTTTGAGTCGATGTATTCGAATCCATGGTCAGAATTCCAAAACTAGCTCGTGTTTTTTTATTACGAAAAAAATGTTTTTTCAGGTTAGGAAAAAACAAGATCTAACTCCGGAAGTCCGACCTGGGATTCGAATTCAGCGACTCAAAATAATAGTCTGGTCCATCGGAACACCTACTTTTTTGTGGGGCTGTGTTGAATATTTTTGCAATTCTTCCAAAATAAAAGAATTTCGAATGTAATTTGTTTAAAAATGGCGGAATTATAATTTTTGTTTTCAAAAATTTAGCAGAAACCAAGGACGTATAAAAATAGAGGACAGAAAGCTCCCATGGTGGGGGTAAGAATTTCGTGGGACAGAAAATGTTGCACGTTCATATGGATCAAGCGTACTCGAAAGTTTCTGCGCATGCGTCAGCAGATATTAAAGCGCGTGCTTCAATTCTGCATATTTGTCAGTGTTTGTTTTGGTTTGTCGTTTGTGAGTACCCGAATTTTGAGAAATTGGGCTGTCTGTGCTGTTTGTGTTGATAAAAACTGATGAATGACGGAGAATAATTGCTGTCACTGTCACTGCCACTGGCAACGGATTTGAGCCTACACCCATCCGGGAGTTTTCTCTCCTCTATTTTTATACCTTCTTAGCAGAGACAGAGTAAAAACATGTGAAATACGACCTATTGAAATTCAGCTAAACCCCTAGGTATATTTTATTTTAAATCTAAGACTTGTTTTGATTACTCCGCAATTAATAAAAAAATAACCCCCTTATTTGGGTCGAGATGTCGAGAAAAAAGAACAAAAAAAATTTCAAAATTCTCTTCTAAGGTTCTCCGGTGATTATTTTTAATCTTTGAAAATATGTGGTATGGTTTTCCAAGAAAGTTATGCAAATAAACCTGCTCCTAACAACATACATATAAAAATTCCCATAACTTGGTTAGCTTATTCCAAGAAAAACCTCGAAACTGCAACAAGATTTTAATTGTCATTAAAATAATTATGTTTATTAAAATGCTGTTTTTACCACAATTTCTCACACAAAATACAAATGCTTTAACTATATCTAGATTTAATGTACCCGCAATACATTTCTTTTCTACGTTTTTGCTTTGCAAAGCTTTTTGAAATATGAATGGCATTATTGGATTTGGCTCAGTTTTTCAATAAATTGGTAGTTATACTTAATTATAAATTATATTAAGATAAACGTACACAAGAAAATTGAAAATTGAAATACAGGGCCTTAATTAATCTGTTTTATGGCATTCATATAAACGCCGTTTTATTTTTACTACTTATCAAATAATTCTGACAGTTTCTGTTTAAAAAATATCCCTACAAGTAATTTTTAAATTATTATTATTTACTTAAATGTAAATTGATAAAATAGTTGTATTATTTGAACAGAAACATATTAATATTTTGTAACAAGCATGTTGCTAATGCTTCCTGTATATTTTCATGCATACAGAAGCTTACTGAAGTCTGTATGGCCATAAAGGTATGTGCTTTTTTGCTTTTTTACTTATTGCTATTTATAAGTAATACACTGTTAGTTTTGTAACTTATTAAGGTATTAAAAGGGAAATATAACCATATATGTAATAGTAATATATTATTAGCTTCCTATTCTTCGCTATAAGTTGGATTCGCGTAATAAAAGAGAGTTAGACCATCTGGAAATGCTAATACGCATGCGTGTCATGAGGTGTCATTAGAATTCGTGCGAGCGCATGTGCACAACGTACGCTCTTTCGTCTGCACCGTAATGTTTGCGCCCCATTTTTCTTAGCGCTAGCGCTAGCAATATATTAGTATTACATATATGAATATAACATATAATATTTGATGGACTAGTGTAAAGATATATACAGGGTGTTCGCGCGAACTCACTATTGCTAACTTCGTTATTATTGGAGCTACAAAGTCGGTTAAATTAGCAAACTAGTAGTATTTTTTCTGCCGATTATAATGGTGAAAACAGAAAAACAATTGGCCATCTGGTTTTCGAGATATTCACAAAAATAACATTTTTTTAAATGGAACACCCTATACAGGGATATTCACCGAAACCGTTGGTTAGACGTTTTAAAAGATGTAGTTAATATTTTTTTCTGAAAATTGGGTTGTGCCCTAAATCTTTATTTAAAATATTTTCAAGTTTCTACGACTTCCGGTTATACCGGAAGTAGACCCTAACTTCGTTTTTTTAAATGCAACACCCTGTATATTATTACATTTTTAAATTCTACATTCAATTATAATAACATTTTATTAAAACAATTTTTCTCTAAAGCATTTCGTTTAATAATTACAAGATGATATTTTAAAAAATGTCCAAAAATGGACTAACTTTAAAATTTTATTTTCTAGCCTTCTAATATTCAAATTGAAATGTGGTTTTGGCAAAATGTTAACAAAAGTGTACTACTTGCAATTTCATCATTGCAACAGCTCAATGTTCTACAGGGGGTTTATAATTTAGGTGCCATTTAGAAAAAAATCAAAAAAGAATAACTCATTTTTTTCAAATGGAACACTCTGTATATCGATTCAAATTTGGATTATTCATTCAAATTAAAGGTAATTTTGTTGAATAAACTTTATACCCAACTCTTGCTGTTTTCGTGAAATTTCGTTTTTTTGGTAATATTGAAAATTATGCCAAACAATTCGATTATTGGATCAAGCAATCGATGTTGTCAGTAAAGCATCTTAAACAATATCGTTACATTAATCATTAATAAAAAATTAATTAAAAAAAAACTTCTCTTGTTAATCATTATATTAAGTGTAAGTACCATAAAAATTGATATTTCACGAAAACGGCAAGAGTTGGGAGTAAAGTTTATTTAACAAAATTACCTTTAAATTGAATGAATAATCCAAATTTGTATCGATATACAGGGTGTTCCATTTGAAAAAAATGAGTTTTGCCGTTTTGATTTTTTTCTGAATGGCACCTAAATTATAAACCCCCTGTAGCACATTGAGATGTTGCAATGAAAAAATTGCAAGTAGTACACTTTTGTTAACATCTTCCAAAAACCGCATTTTAATTTTAATATTAGAAGGCTAGAAAATAAAATTTGAAAGTTAGCCCATTTTTGGACATTTAAAAAAAAATCATCCTGTAATTATTAAACGAAAAGTTTTGGAAAAAAATTGTTTTAACAAAATGTTATTATAATTGAATGTAGAATTTAAAAATGTAATAATATACAGGGTGTTTCATTTAAAAAAACGAAGTTAGGGTCTACTTCCGGTACAACAGGAAGTCGTAGAAACTTGAAAATATTTTAAATAAAGAGATCTTATACTATTTAAACTATAAAACAATTTTTAGAAAAAAATATTAATTACATCTTTTGAAACGTCTAACCAACGGTTTCGGTGAATATCCCTGTATATTTTTGCAGAAATCGATGAGAAATTAAATTCTGTACAAAACATGTCCTTAATTTTTTTTATTATAATTTAAAATAAGCGAGTTATTTTGAAAAAAGTTTGCAATTCTTTAAAATCAAGTAGCCATAAAACGGAATAGTAATTTATTAAAACCAAACAATCATAATTTTGAATTTAAGCAAGTTGAAAAATACTTGAAAGAATTACGGAAATATTACTATTTTATTTAATATTTTTAATATACAGGTGTTTGCGCGAAGTGGTTCACTATTGCTAACTTTGTTATTATTGGAGCTACAAAGTCGGTTAAATTAGCAAACTAGTAGCATTTTTTCCGCTGATTATAATGGTGAAAACAGAAGAACAATTGGCCATCTAGTTTTCGAAATATTCTCAAAAATAACATTTTTTAAATGGAACACCCTGTATATTTTTGCAAAAATGGATGATAAATTAAATTCTGAACAAAGAATGTTCTTATGCTTTTTTGACAATTATTTAAAATAAGCGAGTTATTTTGAAAAAACGTTTTCAAAGTTTTAATATCAAGTAGCCATGAAAATTATAATTATGTAAATTTTCAATATTTCCGTAATTCTTTCAAGTATTTTTCAACTTCCTTAAATTCAAAATTATGATTGCTTGGTTTTAATAAATTACTATTCCGTTTTATGGCTACTTGATTTTAAAGAATTGCAAACTTTTTCAAAACAACCCGCTTATTTTAAATTACTAAGGTACGGAAGTTTTTTGTACAAAATTTAATTTATCATCGGTTGTTGCAAAAATATACTATTGGAAAAGGTAATAACGTGCGATTCTTTAAATTTCCATTCTAGGTAAGTCTTGGAATTTGAACGTACGCGCCGAATTATCTGTTGTCAGTTTCAAACGTCAACCAGAAAACCTAACATTTAAAGAAATGAGGTGTAATCAAAGACATGATTTTTTTTCCACCGCCAACTCAGAATGGAAATTTAATGAATCACACGTTATATTAAAATAACTCGTAAACGCGATGCTCCATTGTTTTTCTGGTTCCATCATTAGAATCAGCGGAAAAAATACCACTAGTTTGCTAATTTAACCGACTTTGTAGCTCCAATAATAACGAAGTTAGCAATTCGCACTTCGCTCGAACACTGTATATTTTTAAAATAAGTGAAACCGTTTCATTATTAATATTTTGAGTTAAACACTTAGTTGGTAATATTGAAAGTTTGATATTTGCACAAGGACTTTTTCCATTAAAAGCTTGAATTCCTCCTAACAATTTTCAACGAAATTTAGCTTTGCTCTATTATTAATCGCATATTTATGACAGCTTTAAAATAGAATACTTTGATCAAAAATTTTGTAGTCTTTTACACTACTCTATTGATACATCTTTGTTCTTAGAATGCTGCATTATCGGACACAAAGGAGGACTTAAGTGAACTGCCACCAAATCAAAGGCGGAAAAAGCTCACGCAAAAAGTAGATGAATTGAGAAATAAAGTTGCACAAGAAACAGCAGCTAGAGATGGACTAATGAAAATGAAGGGTGTGTATGAAGCCAATCCAGCATTAGGAGATCCGATGACAGTAGAAGGTTAGTAAATGAAGATAGTTTAACATTTATAAAGCGTCTTTAAGAAGTCTTTTAGTTGTGAACTTAAGAAACTTTTTCTCATAATGATCTATTCTTTTCCAGGCCAATTAAACGAATCCAGTCATAGATTAGAAAAACTCCAAGGCGACCTCCGCAGGTACCAGAGTTATTTGGATGATGCAATAAAGGGTATACAGTCGGGCCAGAACAACTCACTAACGAACTCACCTCGCTTACTCAACGGATCTAGACGACATCGAAACTCTGGAGGCAGTGCGGCGGAAGACGAATCGCTTAGCAGGTCGGCAAGTGACAGTAGTGTCACAAATCCCACTTTAAACCATAACAAACAGTCAGCGCCTGGCACGCCCCAGCTTAACCATGGGTGGGTGATGGCTTAATCTTTAAGTATAATATAGCTTGATAACTAGATTTAATTATTAATAGAAAATAGATTTGCTTTTTATTAATAGATAAATATTTAATTAATTAATTAACGGTAAAATTATCTAGTGTAGTCGACTAACGAATATGAAAAAAAATAATTTTATTTATTAATTGGGCGTTTGGTTTCGCTTTTTGTTTAAATATCGCTTTACGTTTTTGACATAGTTGTTCAAATAGTCCCGAAAGTGGTTTGGGTACATCGCACACATCCCTGCCAGGTGCCGATTCCGATCCAGATCAGTATGATGGACATGGAGGTGATCCAGAAAGTGAATACTATGAAGCAGATATGTTACCTACAATAGGAACATGTAGAGCACTATATCCATTTGAAGGTATGCGTTTTTAAGATTATGTTTCGTTTTTTACTAAAACCAATTTGGTTTTATTGGAAAATTGAAACAGAATGGAAATCACTTGAAAATTCTGAATTTTATTGCCTACTCTAGCCTCACTTTTAGATTTGTTCAATTTTAGACTTTGAAACTGATATACAGAGTAGTACAGCAACATTAAATAAAATATAAGACAATCTGTGATAAAATTTTCGGGTCTTTCGAGCCTTTTGCGATCCTGCGTATAAAAAATTACTTTTGGACAAACCATCGCTTCTCTTTTTTCGCCATCTTGAAAATAAGAGTGAGTTCGACTTTTTTTTTTAAATGACTCTGATCAATTTTGTAGAGAATGAAATTTCGCATATTTTTTGTTTTTAACATTTTTTCATATCTCTTATTGTTTAAATAATATAGCAGCGCAAAGTGTAAAATAGGGGTATGTCGAATTTTTCCCATTTTTATCATAGTTTTATGAATGAAACGATTTCTCTTTGAATAATTAATAATAATTTGCAATGTTTATACAAAAAAATTATAATTTGCAATAACAATGAAATTATCACTACGAAAACGAAAATTTTTTGCTTGTTACGTTTTGTACATTATTTCAACTCTATAACTTCTCTGCAACAGTTTAAAAAGCGAAAAGTGGATAAAGAAATCCTTGTAGTTATGGAAAAAAAATTTGGAGGGCAAAGTGATGAAACTCTTGACGATTTGTGATGCAAATTGTTTGCAAAATGCTTTCGCCAAGGTCAAACAAACCTCGCCAATTTGCTCTCAACGTCCGATGCAAGCAAGCAACACATTTTGAGGGTGTACCACCAGGTTTAGGGATGGTTAGGGAATTATCTTGACCCCGCAAAATCCACGTAAAAGAAAACTCTACGTCACAAGTGGTGCGCAAATGAGTTCAGTAGAAATAAAATTGATAAAAAATTATACCACAACTGTATGCGAATCTTTTGCAAAACAATTGCAGAAACCGTGAAAAAACTACCGAGATACAAAGACGTTGCTTAATAGAGGATTAACATGTTTTTCAAAAAAAATTTTTTTCAGTAATTCATACCCACTTTTATGTATAAATTTTTTTTCTCCGGATTTTTTGAGCACTGGAAAATTTTTGAAACGCGTTTGAAATTCGAACAAATTTGAAAAAGCCGACGACATGCCGAACAAAGCAAAGCAAATGTGACGTCATTCCTGTACAGGGTGGCCCATTTTCGAGCCTCATCAATCAGGGTTGGCATGATTAAATCATTTTGATTAAAATCACGATTTAATCACTGATTTCAATCAAGTGATTTTTTTATTTTAATCATTGATTTAAATCAATGTTTAATAAAACACTACTGAGAAACTTAATTTTGAAAATATAACATTTTGTTAATGTCTTCTAGAGTCAGTAGAGGTCCTTTTTGCTAAATTGTTGGTTTTGAAGAAAATTCTAACATAAAATTAAGTTCAAAGCTGAGGCCAGTCTGTATAACGAAACAGAATATTTATTAAAAGTTAAAAACGGACAAAGATTTATGTAACTATATTGTGAAAAAAATCACTGAGGTAATTAAATAATAATTAAATTCTCTTTATCTGGATTCTGGGAATTAAAATATTCATTGTAAGCATTATCATTACAAAAAAATCAATAAAATCAAATAAATCATGATTTAATCAAAAAAATCGATTTTTATGATTTTTTTAAAAAAATCGTGATTTTTTCCAACCCTGCTCATCATAGGGATTTCGGAAACCGTAAGAGATACAGGGTCGGTTAAATTATGGCAAAATTGCGCAATTTGATGCTTATCAAAATGCTGTGTTGCAATTTGGAAAATTCCGAATACTTACTGAAATATCCTGAAAAAAAAAGTTTCATAAAATCTTTTTAATATTTTTCTGACGTTATTTGAAAACCAATTTTAAAACAAACAACACTTCGTCATTGCCACTTTTTATCCTCTACAATATGGCGCTATCAAATTTTAAATCCGACGTTTCGTCTTCCAAGAACCATCATCAATTTATTTTTTTTAAATACGGACCTGGATTTTATATTTTATTTTTTGTTAGCTTTGGACTACCTTAAAGCCATGACCCGTCACAAATTTTGATTTTCAAACGTTTCGATGACAAAAACTGACGTTTTCTGTATTTTTAAAAATATTTAATACGACACTGTTTTTAAAACAAATTATTACTTCTGACTAAATAATGTTTATAACAGCTTTTCATCTGTATCATAAATTTAAAATGTTGAAAAAATAATTTGTTTTAAAAACATTATCGTATTAAATATGTTTAAGAATACAGAAAATGTCAGTTTTTGTCATCGAAACGTTTGAAAATCAAATTTTGTGATGGGTCATAGCTTTAAGGTAGTTCAAAGCTAACAAAAAATAAAATAAAAAATCCAGGTCCGTATTTAAAAAAAATAAGTTGATGATGGTTTCTGGAAGACGAAACGTCGGATTTAAATTTTGACAGCGCCATATTGTAGAGAATAAAAAGTGGCAATGACGAAGTGTTGTTTGTTTTAAAGTTTGTTTTCAAATAACGTCACAAAAAAATAAAAAAGATTTTATGAAATTTCATTTTTTTTCAGGATATTTCAGAAAGTATTCGGAATTTTTCAAGTTGCAACACACCATTTTGATAAGCATCAAAATGTGCAACTTTGCCATAATTTAACCGACCCTGTATCTCTTACAGTTTTCGAGATCCCTATGATGAGGCTCGAAAATGGGCCACCCTGTACATCTGTCATCTGATCAGATTTAAATTGTCAATAATAATAATACTGACGGATCAATAATCTCTTAAATATATCGTTATCCAAATCGATTATGAATGTAAAAAGCAGGGTTGGCATGATTAAATCATTTTGATTAAAATCACGATTTAATCACTGATATATAACATTTTGTTAATATCTTGTGTAGAGTCAGTAGAGGTACTTTTTGCTAAATTGTTGGTTTTGAAGAAAATTCTAACATAATATTAAGATCAAAGCTGAGACCAGTCTGTATAACGAAACAGAATATTTATTAACAGTTTAAAACGGACAAAGATTTATGTAATTATATTGTCAAAAAAAATCACTGAGGTAATTAAATAATAATTAAATTCTCTTTATCTGGATTCTGGGATTTAAAATATTCATTGTAAGCATTACCATTACAAAAAATCAAAAAAAATCAAAAAAATCAATAAAATCAAATAAATCATTTTTTTCGGGCGTGTTCGGTACGTCGTCGGCTATTTCAAATTTGTAGGAATTTCAATTGCTTGTTAAATATTGAAAAAAAAGAAAAATAATGAACAATAATTGTTTTTGGACTCAGGGCAACTCAAATTATACAAATAATATGCGAAACAAGGAATTTAAAAAAAATGTTAATCCTCTATTGTTCATAAATTATTAACAAAAATTTTTCCGCAGTAAAAAGTGGCTCTGGAGTGTTTGATGTGTGTAGCAATGAGAATTTCTCTTGTTCAATTTTCGTTTTCGTAGAGAAATTTTTATTTTTTGTTAATTTTATTGAAAAAATTTTTTTCATATACAGGGTGATCAGTAATTGGCGCACTCCGAATACAGGGCGTTATAGAGCACATTAAAACTAAGGATAATCTGCAAAGAAAAATTAAATCTGATGGTTAGTTTCTGAGTTAAGTATAGAGTTTCCCTCATCCAAGTTACAAGCTAATTATTTTCATAACCAAGACAAAAATGAGTGAATAATTCATGCTACTATAATCTCTGGATAAAATGCAATATGATTTTTTCAATTTTTTTCACAAAACCTCTAATACAAAGAAATTGAAAAGGTTAAAATTTAATAAAATACCTAAATTTGAGAGAATTTTGAAGTTTGGCAACCTCTCAAGCTCCCCTTGGGATAAACTAAAATACCTTCTATTGCCATGGAAATATCAATAATGAATTTCAATTGTTGTTTCTGTTTTTTAATAAAATTGACAGTACTAAATTAGTTTGACAAGTTCTCGCATCATAAAATATTGAACGTTTCTCTTTTTTTTTTTCGTCGAACCTATTCACATGTTCAATGCAGTGTTGTCACTTTTATTTTCACAAAAGTGGTCATATCTTTGCAAAGAAAGGACTTACAGCACTGCGGTAAAAAAATTCGTGATTCTTAAAACGTAAAGTTTATCACAGTATGCTCCGAGTGCGGCAATTACTGATCACCCTGTATATTGCAAATTGCATAATTTTGATTAATTATTCAAAGACTAATCGTTTCATTCATAAAACTATGATAAAAATATGAAAAAATTTGATTTACCCACTTCCTTCCACTTTGCGCTGCTATATTATTATTTAAACAATAAGAGATATGAAAAAATGTTATAAACAAGAAATATGCGGAATTTAATTCTCTAGAAAATTTTCGAAAAAAGTGACCAATTCCTAGATATCTTCAAAAGTCAAACTGGCTCTTATTTTCAAGATGGCGGAAAATGAGACGGGGATGGCTTATCCAAAAGAAATTTTTACGGTCATGTTAGACCCCTTCAATCGTAAAAAATTCGAAAGACCCGAAAGTTATATCACAGAAAAAGTTTAATGTTCTTGTACCGGGTGTCCAAATAAGAAAAGACGCCGGCTGTATCTCAGAAACTATTTATCGTAAAATAGACAAATTTCCTTGCGACTTACTTGTCTGCTAAGAACCAAGTTAGTTTTACTGGAAAATTGAGAGAGAATGAAAATTCCGTATTTAAACAAACTCACTTAAATGCCCGGTTGCACCAAGCTCTGCTAAATGCTCAATTAACTAATAGCGCGTTTAAAATTTAGCTGCGGCAGCTTATTGGGTCTTTTAAATTTGTTGCTAAGCAATGCAGTAAATAACAATCATTTAGCCAATAACATGCCGCTAGTAAATATTTATCACGCTATTAGTTTAGCAGAGCTTGGTGAAACCGGACAAAAAGTTTGTAACAGTTTTAGATTTTGTCCTTAAAACTTACCTAAATAAAATTTCGTTAAAGGAACAGGTTTCCTTGTTGTTTCCTTAGTTTTACTGGAAAATTGAAACAGAATGAAACTCGCTGGAAAATTCCGGATTCTATTGCCGACTCTAACCTCACTTCAAAATGTGTTCAATTTTTTATTTTGTTTTCTTAAAATCGATATAAAATGTGGAAATATAAACAAACAGTTTTATCATAAATTAAAATTAGTGGAACAAAGTTTCCATTATTGACTGAAAAAAAAAACAAGTAATTTAGGATCAGAAGGTTTTCAGAAGAAAACCTATTATTTAATTGGGTGCTTTTTGGAAAGCTTTTATCTTCATTTTCTATGATTTATAAATTTCCAAAATAAATTGGGTTGTTTAACACCACTCTCGATATTATGAAAGTGGTTTGCGATTTTTCCGATCCGTACTGAAGAAGAAATGATCCTCACTTGTGGTTGTTGTCTTATAGTTTTGTTGTTTTCAGCTACAAGCGAAGGAAGTATACCAATGGCATACGACGAGGAGCTGCACTTAATCGAACAAGATCAGGGAGACGGATGGACTCGCGTGAGAAGAATACACGGCGAACACGAAGAAGGTTTCGTTCCAACTTCGTATATAGAAACTACCCTATTGAACACTTAAAAACCAACGTTAACACTTTCTTTTGGTAGGGCAGAATGAGAATATATTATATTTTTTTATATTATTTATGTGGTTATATATATACAAGAAAATATGTAAAATGAGTTTTAAATTTTGTTTTTCATTGATCGTGTAATAATTGCTCAGTTAGTTTCATATTAATACCTACAATTTTCTTTACCCCATTTGGTTTTGATTATTATTATTATTATTAATTCGTTGGAACAATGTTTTTTTGTGTATATTACAGAATGATTTTCAATATAATTATTATTAAAGAATAACGTCCACAAATGTATTGCTTTAGCGATATGTTAAGTTTAAAATGAAAGTTTCCCGCTTAGCACAATTTTTTACTGTATTTAAGAATATATTTAAGCTAAAATGTTATCACTGTGGCAATTTATATCTTGTTTAGGGTTTAATATAAATATATACAATTTTTTATGTTTATTATTGTAAATTATTTATAAGCAGTGATGATGTCATTATAGTAATTATTTGTATATATGCTCACATTAATGATTAATATTAACTATATTGATAGTTGTCAAATTTACACTTACAATTTGTAATATAAAAGAATAAATACCTAGATAAAATATTTTTTTATTTTTTCACTGCTATTCTTTTTCTTTCTATGACGATTCATTACAATCTTTTCAATATTGTTTCATGTTTTCTTATTTGACTAAACAAATTGTGACCTTGGCCTACAAAAATTGGTATTAGGTATTTATTAATTACTCAAATTTCTATTTTCATTCAGGAAACTTAGTATTTAGTAACTTTTGGGGACATATTAAATAACAATTGTTGCCTGCATATACATCATCATCATTTAGTCATATCATTTTAAAATTTAGTTATAAAAATGTAAATACATAGCTATGTCATCTCATGCATATCATTGCTACTTTCTATGCTTAGAAATATTTGCTATTTTTAATCTAAAATGTCCTTAAAAGTGCAAACGTAATACGGAACAAATTTATTGTGAGTACCTATACTGTTATGTGAATTTTCTGCATTGAAATTAATATTGTAATTGTATATGACTGATTTATAAAAATAAAAAGCGTCTCTGTAACGAAAGCTCTTTATTAAACTATTGTTTCCAGTTCTCTCAAATTAATACCTCTAATTTTTTTAACAATTGCAGCTATAACTTCAATTTTGTTAACTTTTAAAGAACATGAAGAAATCGATTAAACGATCTATTTACAAGACATTAATTACATGTCATGTGTGATTAACTTAAAGCCGTTACTCTCTTGGCTTCTAGATTTTCACCTCTCATCTCATTTCCCAAAGTAAATAATCTATTAAGTACTGTTTATTTTTTTTATTACTTAACTTGAACTAGAAACATTATCACTGACTATCCTCAACAATTTTTTGTAAAATAACCGTCTGTTCCTCAATCACCCTTTGCATATTACTTATCATAACCCACATATCTCTTCTCATTCCTTCAGTATTGTTTACTAAAATTTTAGTTCGCTTAAGTTTCCTACGAGCCTCCGCCAATTGATTTCTTAATCGTGTATTTTCTTTTAGTAAGTTTTCTTCACTATCTTCGCAGTACAAATGATCCTGACGACCGGTGGATGTGTTGATCAATTCAATCTGAAATGAAGACATGGTTTAGAGTAACCAAACAATATAAATAAATGTATTGATTCCTGACTGAGAGGCGAAAAAATTGTTCATTATTTTTCTATTGTAAACCAACAAAATTTGAATACCTTACGTTGAACAGTTTTGATAATGTGCTAAATTATATAAAAAAAAAGAAATTTTGACCACACCAGCCTTCAATCCGTTATATGTAAAATATCCATCCTATGTGAATACAGTTTTAGGTATCACTAAAATATAGTTTGGTTCATTCGATGAATTTCTTTCATAATTTTTTTTTTGAAAATTTGGAATTTATAGTAAAAAGTGTGAGTTACTGCATATTCGGTTATTTTATAACGTACTAAAAAAAATTTACAGCAAGATAGATTACACAAATTCCCGAATGAGAACTAACCGAAACGAAACAACTAATATGAGATGTGTTCGATGAGATGAGACAGACATGTACAGGGTGGGGCATTTTTGATGTCTTTTGGGGGTTACACCTATTTCCACACTAAATAGAAAAAAATTAATATCGCACTCATGGAACCGATTTTAATTATAAATTTAATGCCGCTAACCAGATTCAGATATCTCTTGCCATTTTAGAGATATAGGTCAAATTTGACATTTCGACGATTTTGATGAAGAGTCATAATTTCTTTATTTATGAATATTTTTAAAAATTGTAAAAACATTATTTGTCCAGTTTTTTATGTAGTTTACGAATTATGAAATCATATTTTTCCAAGGCTACTAGATTTTGCTACAGAACCCAAACATATGTTTTTTTAAATGGAAACCATAGTTGGCTTTGATATCATTTTAAAGATTTTTTTTTTTGCTTTCCGAACATATAAACATTTATATATTTATCTCAAAAAATAACTGAGTGATTTTCTGTTTATGCCACAAATCTAGTGTGTCATGACTGAGATAAAATAAAATTAATAAACAAAAACTAGCAATAAGCAATTCTGAAAAAACTTAAACTTTAATACTAAAAAAAATGTAACATATTTACAAATAATTTTCAAATTGCCTTCCATTATGTGCAATGCATAAATTGCACCGCTTTTTTTAAAATTTGTGTAATTATGCATTATTATTGATTTTAACTTTACACGAATATTAATTTTATTGACATTTGCTTACTGTAGCATTTGTTTATTTTATTTTATCTCAGTCATGGCACACTAGATTTGTGACATAAAGAGAAAATCATCAAAAACTCAGTTATTTTTTGAGATAAATATATAAATGTTTATATATTCGGAAAGTAAAAAAAAAGATCTTTAAAATGAGATCAAAGCCAACTATGGTTTCCATTTAAAAAAACGTATGTATGGGTTCTGTAGCAAAATCTAGTAGCGTTGGAAAAATATGATTTCATAATTCGTAATCTACATAAAAAACTCGACAAATAATGTTTTTACAGTTTTTAAAAATATTCATAAATAAAAAAGTTATGACGCTTCATCGAAATCGTCGAAATGTCAAATTTGACCTATATCTCTAAAATGACAAGAGATATCTGAATCTGGTTAGCGGCATTAAATTTATAATTAAAATCGGTCCCATGAGTGCGATATTATTTTTTTTCTATCTAGTGTGGCAACAGGTGTAACCCCCAAAAGACATCAAAAATGCCCCACCCTGTACGGGGTGTACAACTAAGAAAGGCTATATCTCGGAAACTTTATCGTACAGCCTCTGGAAAAAAGTATTTATGGTAAAAGTGGCCAAGAGACAAGTTTCTAGCTTTGTCGCTAGGGGGCGTACCTGCCATAGCAAATTTAAAATCACGATTTTCTCCCAATTATAGGGAATTAAAGTATCTCAGAAATAACTTTATTGGTAAGCTGAAAAAATTATGTATAATTTTGGTTCAACATTTCTTGCTCTAGCTCATCAAATAAAGGTAGGAGGAGAGGGGAAATTCTGTACGAAAATGCTTCTGTTTGGCATTATAGAATTTGGCAAACTTAGTCTAGTTTGAAAGAAGTTTTCTTGGTTAAAACGATGTGGCGTGGCATCATTAATGAGTATCCTAAAAAGCCAAGAAATTAGATAAGGCACAGCACAGCTTATGTGGCCACGCCTTTATTTAATTGGGCCAAGAATTGTGAAACAAGATACTACTTTCAGAAAAGCTATATGTATATCAGTAGCGGAAAGATTGGCAGTTACATTGCGTTTTTACGCTTCTGGAGACTCCTTCACCAGTTTACAATAGGCATCTTGACGAAAATTTTTTTTTACATTAAATAGTTCAGAAATTGCTTCCTGAACGTAAATATATTGTTAAAAAAATTTTCCGATTTTTTTCTTAGAAAAAAAATGCGTTTTTAAATTGTAGAATTTGCAATCCCACAAAAACACTCGATGACGTCGATACCCAGTAAAAACGGTTGCTATGGAGAGCACCTGTTAAAGTTAAATGAAGGGTGCATGGGATAACTATCATAGTCACATTTTAATCATTTTGAGCAAAATGAAAGTTTCTACAGCCGTCAAAAGAACGTGACATTTTTACATAGTTATCCATACGTAAAGCTTGTAATTTTTGATTAATGAAAAAAGATTGTTAACAGTGAAAAAAGGCTATCATTTAAACGGTTAGCATAATATTGAGGTTTTAGTCAGATCTAAAATATTTTCTGCCGACAAATATAGTCAGTTGAGCCGCCACTTTTGGTCAGCAAGTAAAACAAGATTGATCTGCAAATAATGTCTTATTAGGCAGCTCTCAAGTTAATTCTATAGCTAATTAAATACATTTGCAGCAATATAAGTACATAATAAAGAGGCAACTCGTAAGTCAGATTTAATAACATTTTGGCAAGCTGTAACATTATCACTTTTCTGTACTGTGTCTATACCTATAGCTAACTAAATGAGGCAAGTGCCCCCACATAATTATTATAAGGTACTTAGCTTATGGATATTATTTAGTTGCTGATCAATTTTATAATCCTGCTGACCAAGTAATAGGTTTGTTCCATGGCAAATTTTGCGGAACGCCTTTGACAGATCCTGATTCAGTCATCGTTTTCACTGACAAAAATTTTTTCATGCATAACACTCACTTTGCCACAGCTGATAGCTGTCGTGTTTGGCATTACCCAGTACTTGTCAAAATGGCAAGTACTAGGTATATACGTCACACCAATCACAGCGCGTTCCCAAATTGCTCCATTGATTCAAATATTTGCGTGTTTTTAATTGCAATTTTTTATTATAAACATAATGTTTCAGTTAAAAAAAATGTTTCTCCATTTATTAAAACCAATCAAATTTCTCAAAAAATACCTTTTTTCAGATTTTTGAAATATAGTTCAAGATGCCTATTCCTTTTTAAAATATCAAGACAACGAATAGGATTGTTATAGTCCAGGAAGTCCGTGAAACTATTGTAGCGGAATTACAACAAAATATAAAGATAAAATATTTTATTGAAATGTATATAAACTTATACCGACAGAATTAGGTGATTAAATCCGAAAATTCGTCATCAAATCCTGTGCTTAGTTGGGTGTGTTCCTCCTGGGTATGTGCAACTTGCGACATGGTTTGTGGTGAAAGTAAAGTTGTCGAGGTAGACGTGAAATTGCAGATGCTATCATATATCTTGCTGACTGCTCTTTTATCCCTGAGAGGTTGCTATGGTTGTATTCTCCATTTCCTCTTAGGCTTTGTGGCGATGGTTGTGGAGAAGGTATAGGTGAATATGTGAATGTAGAGCTGTGGGAGGGAAGTGTGTGCGACTGTCCATAACCGTATTTATACCTTGAATCCATTAAATAAAGCATTTGAAAATGTTGAACGTCGAACGTGTATAGTTTTTCAACTTATTGGTGACAAATAACCCAAAACTTTCTCATTCGTCAATGGCTAGTCGCGTTGTAGACTCACATTTTTGGGAAGCTTTTTTTAAAATAGTAAAAGCTGTTATCATCATTTTGTCAATTGACTTTTTTGCCTTCTTGCTACGAGGTGGATGGGATTCCTCATCACTAGCCACGTTTACATTTCTGGCCATTTCAGCAATTTCATATGTTCTGTTTGTAGTCACTCCCACCTCTTCAACCAGATTATCTTCCATTTCATTGTCATTCTCAACCTGAAAAAAAATTTTAGTTTACATCAGCTGCAGAATGCAGAATGGATCAGAATTGCAAATGAGTTCAATAGCCAATCGAATTTTCCACATTCCTTGGAGTACTCGATGGAAAGCATGTTAATAATAATAATAATAGTAGAAGCGAGTTTTAAAACTATAAAAACTTTTATGTACGACTGCATTATAAAGTACTGTTTATGACGTACTTTTGCGTGCGTAAAGTGGCTCTTTATACACTAGTGTATAATGGCACTTTATTTTACTATTATTGTAAAATATCAATATATCAGCTGTCAATGTCACAATAAATACTGTCAGAATGAATTTATTTCTGTCATTTATAATTTTTCTAAATAATTAAAAGGTAATTTTCGCAGTTGAACATAAAGCTTTGTATGAAACTCGTATATAATCTATGACTTTATTGACTCGTCCTATTTATTAGCCTCGCTCGCAAGCTCGCTCTGCCATAAACCAGACTCGTCAATAAAGTCATAGATTATATACTTGTTGCATAAACTACTATTATTTTTCACTTGACTATAATTCGTTGTTAATACCTTGGATGCGAGATATATAAACAAATCCATTATAAAAGCTTATTACGCCCTATTTCTGAAAATAGCCCAATGGAACTGTCTCACTGACAGTTTTGACGAAAATTTTTTTTCTCCTGTCTTCAATTTTGTGCAGGTTTTTCTAAAGTGAAAAATAAAACCGCGGGCATAACTTGATGTTTATAAATCTCGGGCAACTTACAAAATATAAGGTCCTCGACTTTGTAACTTGGTTGCCCTCGAATATAAACATCTTCAATATGTATACCCTTGATACACAAATAATTATGTACGACTGCATCATAAAATACTGCTTATGACATAGATTTTCAGTCACAAAGTAGCTCTTTATACACTAGTGTATAAAGTTACTTTATTTTACTGTTACTATAAATTAATTATCTATACATCAGCTGCCAGTCAGTTTTTCGAGTGTTAAGCTTATGTTAATTGAAGCTGATAATGCTACTTCAGTGGTTTTTGCATCTATATCATTTGTTAAGAAGAAACTAGGAGTCTGCAAAGTTATACACTCCTCCAGGAAATTTCGACGAAGAAATTGAAGGAAACATCAGGTTACCGCTTTGGAGACAAGAAACCAAACCGACGATGTCGCTTTTACCTCTGACAAATCAGCCTAGAAGCACTAGCCTTGCAGTAAAAGAAATTCGTGATGAAATTGCATAGTTTTGTATAGAAGAGGGGTCGCTAACTTGGCAAGAACATTATGTTTAAATTACTTACAGTGTCCATAGTTGATCGTGGCTTGTTCCAGTTCAGCACAAATGCCAAGGTTTTAGAAGCGAACCAAGTATTTTTATACGTTTCTTCAGCGCCTGTAATTTAAATTTCAATATTGATTCATAAACTAAAAAAAAATCACCCGGCATAATTATTATTTAAAAAGTCTTACCTTTTCCTGTGCCTTTAGTTTTAGATATATTTGCTTACTCTCTTCTGAGATAAGTCAACAAATTAGTCATTTTGCGTTTGCATTCTTCTACTGTTGTTTCTAACTCGTCAGCCAGTTTTGCTACCAGGTCTCATTTTTTAAAATTTATTGTAGTGTTGTGTGGATCCTGAAGATCCCATAATATTGGTTTATTGCGATAAAGATCAATAAAAAGCAAACTTTTGTCTTGAGACCACTTCATTGTTTACAATAAAACTCACAAGGCACATGTGTTCGCAATTTGCCACTTTATCAACTACTGAGCACCGAGCCGGTGCGTTGTACGACCGCGCGGTATTCTCCGCCCTTCCATGTTGATCTCGCTTACTCACGAGATCTCTGTCTAAGTAATTGGCTAGTTTCCATTCGGCATACTGTATAGAATGTAAAAATTATCAGAAAAAAGATGAAGAATATTATATCAAATATTAACTAACTTATTAAGCGCAATAGATACTATAAATTCGAGGAAGAGAGATCAACAAAAAAGGGGATCTCGCTTATTATAACAGATGGATCATAGGTTTAAATTTGGCAAAGTTGCCAAATTTGGTGCTCAAAAATAATCCGCAAGCAACTTTTAATTTTTTTGAATGGTATGTTAGAAAACTGAAAATTACGATTTTAGAAGTTTGCCTATAACTTCTTTATTTCTGTAAAAACATTCTCTAAGAAACTTTTTATGCTCTATGTGATCGTCGTTTCTTTAAACATCAATTCGTTTTTTTTTAACATTTATAATAATAACAATTCGGACGGTTTTAAAGGAGGAAAGTTGTAAACCATATAAAATTCCTGTTAGACACTTATTTTTAATTACAAATGATAATTTTTCAATAATAATTATAATTTGGCACTGGTGACGGTAATTAAGTTTCCTCAATTTTGAATTTATTTAGATACAAATTACCATGGTAACCACACAAAGTAAATGGGATTGAGGCTTGAGCTACTCGATTTCTGACAATTGCGTCGTTGAATAGATTTTTTTTAATTTAATTTTAACAAATTAAAATTTAGTCTGAATATATGTAGCATATCGATGAATTTGGAAAAAAGTATGCTATCCGATGATGTGATAAGTAGAAAGTACGCCCATAAGAAAAATTGAAGTTGGTGTTAAAAAAACAAAAACGAATCGATGTTTAAAGAAACGATGATCACTGATTAACATAGCATAAAAAGTTGCTTTGAGAATGTTTTTACAGATTTAAAAAAAGTTCAGTAATAACGAAGTTATAGGCGAAGTTTTAAAATCGTCATTTTCAGTTTTCTAACATACCGTTGAAAATAATCCAAAATTGTTTTCGGATTATTTTTGAGCACCAAATTTGGCAACTTTGCCAAATTTAAACCTATGGTCTTTTTATTATAATAAGCAAGATCTCCATGCTGCCAACGGAATTTCACCCACCCTGTATTGACACTAAAAATATTTCGCTGAGTGGTTCAAAATAGACCCTTCACCCTTCCGTTTTTGAGATATTCGCGGTTAAACTGATACATTTGAATGGTATAGTAAATAGAGTGGACCCAGAGCTAAGTCGCCGATACAATTGTGTGCGCAGTTTTTTTTCCCAGCTCCCCCACTATGTAGGACATGCGTGTTTCGCCGCAAAACACCGATACAATCTGGAGAAAAATGTGTTTTAACTTAAATCTTCGCAGTTACTATATACAAATTGCATGTTTTTTCTTCGTCCGATTGTACTAGTGGTAAAACAGTTTCCTGCTTCTGTCATTTTCTGTGCATAGCATCGGGGACTTAACACTGGGCCCACTGTACTATAGGTAACTTTACTGAATAATAAATGAGGTACAAAAATAAATTGACCTTTTCATCAGCAACTGGCCCATCACAAATTCCAACATTGTCCTGCAATAAAATCAGAATGAAATATAAATATGTGAAATACCATTCATTTAAACATACTATTGAACTTGGTGTCTTTTCTTCAATTTCTATAACAGTTGTTTTTGTACTTTCAACTTGGGTGTATGAGATTTCGGGAGTAACCTACAAATAATTAATAAATCATAAAGTATATTTTTATGCTGTCCGAATTTCCAATCTTACAATATCAATATGTACATCTTCGATTGCAAGAGCTGGTTTTGTCGAGGGTTGTTTTTTACATTGATTCATTGGGGATGTGTTCTAAAACAAAAATAATGTAAAAAAAAGCTAATGAATTTCGCTAATCAGAAGTTACGATAACGATCGGCTAACAAATATATTATACAGGGTGCCTCTGAAAGGTCTGTACAGGGTCTTTCACGCAAAAGTAACACCCCCCTTATTTTCTTACCTATTGAGATATTTTAATTTTTCAAAATTCTATTTACTGTAGCTTTTTCTGAAGTTTTCAAATATGCCATCAAAACTTTTTTAACTTGAAAAATATACAGGGTGTGCTAAAAATGGCATTTTTTCTTATGGAACACCCTATATATTTTTACATGAATGGATAGATCTTTTTAAGCTGATTCCAAAAATATATATGACTAACATTTGGACCAAAAGTGACGGAGATATTAAACGTTAAATTTGTAAAATTTGAGAAAATTAACATTTCTTTTTAGGATATTTTAATTTTTTGAAATTCTATCTGCTTTATTTTTTTTCTGTAGTATTCAAGTATACTATTAACTTTTTTTAATTCAAAATTTTTTTAATAATATAAATTATACAAAATTGCCTACAATGTTCCTACATTCGCAGGTTGCCATGAATTAAAAAAAAGTTATAAACTAAGCTGTCTTCTAGTTTTTTGACATTTACAGGAAGAATAAAGGAGATACAATAAAAAAAATCAAAATATCCTAAAAGGTAAAAAAAAGAAAGGTTAATTTTCTCAAATTTTACAAATATGACGTTTAATATCTCCGCCATTTTTGGTCCAAATGTCAAAGTCATATATATTTTTGGAGTCAGCTTAAAAAGATCTATCGATTCATGTAAAAATATATACGGTGTTCCATAAGAGAAAATGCCATTTTTAGCACACCCTGTATATTTTTCAAGTTAAAAAAGTTTTGATGGCATATTTGAAAACTTCAGAAAAAACTTCAGTAAATATGATTTTGAAAAAATAAAATATCTCAATAGGTAAGAAAATAAGGGGGGTGTTACTTTTGCGTGAAAGACCCTGTACAAAAAGCTACCACAAGTATTTGGGCTCAAAACAAGTTGTTTGAATTGAACCAAACATACCTCAGTCCAAAAGTTCTTCCTTACTGAGTTACAGGGCGTTAAAAAATATTTTTCGAAATCGTTTATTAAGTAAGTATATCTACAGAACGGTTCAAAGTAGAGAGCTGAAATTTGGTGGGATAATAAGTATATAAAGAAGCTCTATTGTGTTGGTATTACAACCAAAATAATATTGTTCAGTGGCGCACTTATAGGGGAGGACTTACGGTTTTTTTTTGAATATTTTTTGTAGGGGTTTGAATTTTTTTACAAAATAACAAGAATTGTGATAGATACGCTCAAGACACGTAAAAAAGGTATACTTGTTTGATTAGCGTAAACTCAACTGTTTGGGAGATATTTAACTTTTTTTGCCATTAAAACAATTTTTGATTTACCGTGTATAGTCAAAAAGATTGGGTCACTCTAATACAGCTGATTCTACCTTCACCTCTAAACATAATTTCTTATCTTAAACCATTCTGTAGACATACTTAAAAAAGATACAGGGCGAATAAGAAAGACAACTTTTAACACCCTGTATTTTAGTAACGTGGGTCCGTTTCTATAACCATTTATGCTTAGTTTTAGACGTAGAATCAGCTGAATTAGAGTGACCCAATATTTTTGACTTTACAGGGTAAGTCACAAATTGTTTTCATAGAAAAATTTTTTTTCATAGTTAAATATCTCGCAAACAGTTGAGTTAACGCAAGTGAAACAAGTATATCTTTTTTACGTGTCTTGAGCGTATCTATCGTAATTCTTGTTGTTTTGTAAAAAAATTCAATCGCCTACAAAAAATATTCAAAAAAACCCTGAGTCCCCCTATAAGTACGTTACTGAACAATATTATTTTGGTTGTAATACCAACACATTGTAGCTTTCTTATAGCCTTATTAACCCACCAAGTTTCAAATATCTACGTTAAACCGTTCTGTACATATACTTAAAAAATTATTTGGAAATATTTTTAGCGCCCTGTAACTCAATAAGGAAGAACTTTTGGACTAAGGTATGTTTGGTTCAAACAACTTATTTTGAGCCCAAAAATTTGTGGTAGTTTTTTGTACAGACCTTTCAGTATAAGAGTAACAGGAATAAATACCTTTTTTACTGGTACTGTTCCGGCTTTCAACATCTTCTTACGACCAAAGTACTTAATGATTGAATCTTTACTAAAATGATTTTCACAAACAAGTGTATATTGGTTTATCTTTATGTCTGGTCCTAGTACATTCATCCATTTCTTGGCCAGATCTTCACTCGAAGGAAATCTGCAACAAAAATTAAATACAAATAAATTTATATTTTTTGAGGTTAGAACAGGCTTATATTCAGTTTAGTTACATACTTGAAATAAGAAGTGTCCTTAGATGTTCTAAAGCTGTTGCTACACTTTGCCACATAACAATGTTTGCCCATTATTGTCCTTAAAATGCCAAAAATGACAAAAATTAGCTGCTTCAGAAATGTTTACAAATAAATCTAACTTCAAAATTAGCACTCACAGACATAAATGTATCAAGAAGACAAGAAGTGGCGAAATTTAGTAAACTGGCTGATCCCTAGAGGCGGACGTTGTAACGATTATATTAATGTGATTTAGGCAACCCACAATACATATTTTCAGTGGGATGTTTAAAATTCATTAAATTGATAGAATAATGGATAAGAACAGTTATCAGTTAAACTGTTTGTCTTGTAAGATAATTAGCGTAAATTTTCCCAAAGCGTAAAATACTCCAACACAATATTACCGTGGTTTTGTATTATTGTTTGAAAAGTTGGTAGAGCTGCTTGTTCTGTTGGTAGCACTTTTATAACCTATAAGACAAAAGTAAGATGTCAAATGTATGCTTGTTTGTCGAGCAGACACCTGAGCCCTAGATAAATTTTAGTTAGTTAGTTTCGTTAATTTTGTGTTGCTTTTAGCATATTTTTTCGTAATTAACAGAATGGAAAATTCTCCGTTGCCTTTGGTAACTAATAACTTAACCCAAATTTGTAGGGGTTTGTGGCTAACTGGGTCATTGTGATAGTGATTATTTTACAGGCCCACAAAGAACAAAGGCAAGCAGATCGCTGTTTGAAGCAAAAACAATTTGATGAATGTATTGAGTGCCACCAAAAAGCCATAAAACATTTAATTAATGCAGACAAAAGTACTGAAAATTTTCGCACAAAGCAATCGTTATCTTTGCAAATTTCCTACCATGAGAAGCAAATAGAGGTAGTACGTATGATGAAAATTCAAATGGAGGCACACAAAGAATCGTCAGAAAACCAGAAACAAAAAATGGCATTGAAAAAACTAAAAGATTTACAACTGGGAACTGTTGAAGATGATTTACAAAGGAAGATTTATCACACGATGGAAGTGCACGATTCCTTGTTGCAATATTTAGGTAAAACTGGTGGTGGGAACAGCGACGACAGTTTTTCCGTGAGTGACACGGAAGAATATACTCCAGGCATTGAGAGGAATATTGTAGGCAACAAACACCCCAAAAATGAAGGAACGATAATCGAGGAGCTCAGAGTGTTATGTGATGAATTGCGTGGCTCTGTCGTGACTTTGATGGTGGAATTGGATAATAAGAACAAGATAATTGCGGAGCAGAATCAGAAAATTGCTCAATTGGAGAGTCAAAATGGTAAGCAAGTAAATACAGTGAAAGTTGAGCGTTGTAATCTACGTGTGCCCGCTACTTAATTTTTTACACATAACTATCTACTACCTGTATACGATTCAACTGTATTGAGCCCTCACAAACCAGGTATGTACATCTCAAAATAAATAAAATATGTTATGAATTCTTCACTGTTAAAGTCAGGGCTCAATACATTTGAATCGTATGTACAGGGTGTACAACTAAAAATGGTCGCCGGCTGTATCTCAGAAACTATTTATCGTACAGCCTTCGGAAAAAAATATTTATAGTAAAAGTGGACAAAAGAAATCGCTGGAAATTATTTTCAAGTTTCTAGCTTCGCCGCTAGGGGGCGTACCTGCCATGGCAAATGATAAAATCATGATTTTCTCCAAATTGTAAGCAATTAAGGTAACTCAAAAATAACTGTATTGGAAAGCTGATACAATTATACACAATTTTAGTCTAACACTTTTTGCTCTAGCTCATCAAATAAGGGTGGGAGGAGAGGGTGAATTCTTCTGTACGAAAATGCTTATAACTTCTGTTTAACTTTATAGAATTTGGCAAACTTAGTATCGTTTGAAAGAACTTTTCTTGCTTCAAACGATGTTCGATAAGAGAAGTTGTTTTGATTCATATATTTGTTACTAGGTGGCGCTTTTTGATAACTTATTAATTTTATCGATTTTTCTTGAAAAATTTAAATGGACTCATATATATTTTTTAACATTATTAAAATTAGTATAAAATATCGAAAATATTAGTGAAAACCGCAGATCCATATCTTTTTTCGTTCAAGAAATATGGACAAAATAGTTTTTACAAGATTCACAACCCGTATTATTGTTATCACAAGTCGTTTTGCGAATTTAGGGCTAATTGCATTTTTTTTTGTTCCAAAGCCTACTACTTAAATTCGCAAAACGACTTGTGATAACAATAATACGTGTTGTGAATCTTGTAAAAACTATTTTGTCCATATTTCCTGAACGAAAAAAGATATAGATCTGCGGTTTTCACTAATATTTTCGATATTTTATTCTAATTATAATAATGTTAAAAAATATATGAGTCCATTTAAAATTTTCAAGAAAAATCGATAAAATTAATAAGTTTTCAAAAAGCGCCACCTAGCAACAAATATATGAATCAAAACAACTTCTTTTATCGAACATCGTTTGAAGCAAGAAATGTTCTTTCAAACGATACTAAGTTTGCCAAATTCTATAAAGTTAAACAGAAGTTATAAGCATTTCCGTACAGAAAAATTCAACCTCCCCTCCCACCCTTATTTGATGAGCTAGAGCAAAAAGTGTTAGACCAAAATTGTGTATAATTGTTTCATCTTTCCAATAAAGTTATTTTTGAGTTACCTTAATTGCCTATAATTTGGAGAAAATCATGATTTTATCATTTGCCATGGCAGGTACGCCCCCTAGCGGCGAAGCTAGAAACTTGAAAATAATTTCCAGCAATTTCTCTTGGCCACTTTTACCATAAATATTTTTTTCCGAAAGCTGTACGATAAATAGTTTCTGAGATACACCCGGCGACCATTCTTAGTTGTACACCCTGTACACTGTGTCCCATTTTGCTTGTAATTGCAGGGTATCTCTGTATAATTTGTAAAGATAGAACTTTGCGGTTTTCGCGAACCTGTGCCACTTTTTCGTTAAACTTTTAATGCCGCAAACAGAACTAAGTTAACTTGTTTTGTTTCTGAGATACAGGGTGAAAACGAAATTTTTTACTTTCCGGAGTGCTGTCATATCTCACACACCATGTAAGCTAGAAAAAAAGTAATAACTGTTCCAGATAGATATTTTTGAATAGAAACCAGTGGCGTACGCGAAAAAAAATTGTTTTGCACCGTTTAAGAGAGATGACCCAAACTAGGTTTTTTTTTAATGGAACACCCTGTATTTTTTAGTCTCATTAAATTTGTCTATTTTTTCTCATTAAAATCATGTAAAGAGTAGGCATTTTAAAATTTAATAAATGCTCTAAAAAAGCAAATAACCCAATTATAAGTCAACAAATTTTAGTTTACCATGAAAATCGGGGATAAAGAAATGTTTACAAGCAACATGAGACACTTTGTTTTGTTCAAACTCTTAAATATGAAATTTGAATCTAATCCGATAAGTATCGTTTCTGACAGGGTTGGAAAAAATCACGATTTTTTTAAAAAAATCATAAAAATCGATTTTTTTGATTAAATCATGATTTATTTGATTTTATTGATTTTTTTGATTTTTTATAATGGTAATGCTTACAATGAATATATCAAATCCCAGAATCCAGATTAAGAGAATTTAATTATTATTTAATTACCTCAGTGATTTTTTTGACAATATAATTACATAAATCTTTGTCCGTTTTAAACTTTTAATAAATATTCTGTTTCGTTATACAGACTGGTCTCAGCTTTGATCTTAATATTATGTTAGAATTTTCTTCAAAACCAACAATTTAGTAAAAAGTACCTCTACAAGACATTAACAAAATGTTATATTTTCAAAATTAATTTTCTCAGTAGTGTTTTATTAAACATTGATTTAAATCAATGATTAAAATAAAAAAATCACTTGATTTAAATCAGTGATTAAATCGTGATTTTAATCAAAATGATTTAATCATGCCAACCCTGGTTTCTGAGTTATCGTGGATACAGATAGACATCGTAGCGAAAATGGTCAAAATGGGGCTCTCAAAACCTGTAAATCCATCAAAATCTCTAAGTCGAAAAAAATCACGATTACTATACTTTCTTATTACTTTGTATAAGAAAGTGAAAAGTAGGCACGAAAACACACACGTGTGTTATTTTCCTATTACGTGATTAGGATGTATAACAAATCATTTCATGTGGATATAATACTTAAAGGAATAATTATAGAACATTTATTTATATAAATTTTGTTACTTATTTTTAGTTGCAAAAATTGACTAGTGGCTACGTATAGCCTGCCCAACATTTTTATAGTAGTAAACAGCACAAAATTTCGTTTAGATCTTTGGTATAAAGTTGTTCCTCTTTAGTTGAGCTACAATATTTTGTTAAACATGATAACATCACACATTTACTCATCAAATTACTACAAAAGCTTTCTTTATGTTGTATTTTTTTTCCTTTTTGATGTAATTTTTTAATATATTTGGGGTTATCATGCTCAGAAATATCTATTCAATTCGAATAAAGAGGAACAAATAAGTTTTAAAAGTCCAAATTAAATATCTGATTTTATCCTAAAAAGCCAAATATAGAGCTATATTAACCTAAAACAGCATTTCTTAAATTAGAATTAGAGAAACTTCTTGCTGAAACTAATATAGTTGTTTTTCTAGCTCAAAGAGGAGGTAACAGTTTGAAAGTAACGGATTCATCAGGAGGAACTTCGCCTTTTAACGACTTAAGCCCTGATCTGCAGGATATTACGCCCTATGAAATGCACAGGAAGTGCATAACACTACCCCCCTTGGAACCAGTACCTAATTTTGATTTTTCATCTTTATCCATTATGCAATCTTCATCGCACAATAATAATTGAAAATAAAAATCAATACTTAGTTTCTTTTAATTTATAATAAACGTAATAGTAACGGTAATAATAGCTTAATCATTTGTTGCTACATATTCATTTACAATTATTAGATTAACCATAAATAAATCTGTGACATAATCGACAACTTAATGTGGGTATTTTACATTGATTTTTTTTGCCACTAAAAGTAAGAGTAAATAATACACTGTTATCACCTAATTATGCTGCTGTGGGCTGGTAAATAAATTTAAACAGGAACACTGATTTGCTAAATAAATGACAAATTTACAGGATTAAATTAATACAAAAATTACAGTATTTGTTTGTTTATTATTTTGTTAGTTGATTACGGTTACCTTTACTATTACTTACAATTACGAATGTGTACATACTTGTGATTTACATATAGACATTAAGATTTTGACACAAATATATTTAGTACATAACTCATTTTCAATTTGCAAGTTTATACTTATATTACATCAGGAGTGTTCATTGATTTTAATAAAAAAAAAAAGCAGTTGTAACTTTATTATATTTTACTTATTATTAAAGCATATTTCACATACAAAAGAGGTTAATTTTTGTCCATATTGTAAACTAAAATAATAACATACTTTACGAACAGTGTGTGAAGTAATATAAAGTAAAAGTAGGGAACTTGAGAATTTTCACAACCTGCTGGAGAGTAAGTTTACCAAATATGTAAAATTACAATATTACAATATTACAAACAGCAAAAAAACTTTTTTTCTACGAAAATGCGGAATGACGTTTTTTCTGACAAGATAATCGAACTTGAAAGTAGGCTTTTGAAAAACTAGTACGGAAAATTAGTGCGGAAATTTTTTTCCGCACACTTTTTTTAAACTTTCCGCACGCAAACAAAAACAAAGAAGTACTTACATTTAGTTATAATTGTAACATTTATTTAATATCTAACAACCGGAGGAGTGCACATTAGTTCATCGCTTTCGCTTTAGTTTTAGTTTTGAAACTCCATGTTTATATTCACGTAATTTGATCTCAAAATCAAAATTATTTCGATGACAGGACACAATTTATAAACTGTCAACAGCTATGAGCTTTCAGTTCTATGACAACAAACTCACTTGATGTTTTTTTAATTAGAAAAAGATTTACAAATAATTTTATTTTTTACGAATTCCACGTTTTCGTAGAAAAAATCGTATGTAACACGCTTGCGGAAATGGCCCATGACAATACTCGTGTGATTGCAGCACTCGCTATCGCTCGCGTTGCAAGTTTCACACTCGTATTGTCATGATGCGTTTTCCGCACTTGTATTACAATATACTATTAAATAATATGCAACTTACGAGAAAACTAATATTCTTGATAAAAACTTCTGGTTGCGTTAAAACCTACCCAGATTTGCCTATATGTAGGTACAGTGTTTCACAACGACTTAACAGTAAACATAACTATATTAATAAATATAATATAAATCTGAAAAGTGGCACAATTCTATTATGCAGGGTGTCCCAAAATTAGCCTGCCAACATGTTTCATCTGATTCTACGTTCAAAAATAAAGCAAAAAGTTTCAATAAATATAGGTTGAAAAATGCTTCCTAAGGAGACTACAGCCCCCCAAAAAGGAGTTTTCTGTAATATCTTTGCAACTGTTTAAGGCAGATTAATGAAATTTGGTGAGTTTGAAGCTTTTATAGTTTGCCACATATTTCTTGTTACAATTTTCCAAGATTTTTCCAGGGGCGTCACATACAGGGTGGGTGCTGGGTATAGTATGCCCCATATTTTTTGTGTGGATAATTTTTAAATTTTTTTGTCAAATTTTGAAACTTGGTTTATTTTTACACAAAAAAGATAGTCTCAGTCAATCTTTGTATCTTGAACCGTTTTCGAATAAAATCGTTTTGAAAAAATTACACTAATAAAAATTTATCAAAAGTAGACAATGGATTAAAATTCATAGGTATTTATTACTTCGTTTAGCATTTCTTCGTCAATAATATTAATAATAAAAACAAAATTTTAAAGTCAAAATTTTGTGATTATTTTTATTAGTGTAGTTTTTATGGAAGTGACTTCTTCAAAACGATTTTACTCGAAAACGGTTCAAGATTCAAAGATCGACTGAGACGACCTTTTTTGTGTAAAAATAAACCAAGTTTCATGATTTGATATAAAAAATTTAAAAATTATCCACATAAAAAATATAGGGCATAATTTACCCAGCACCCACCCTATATGTGACGCCCCTGGCAAAATTTCTGAAAATTGGAAAAAGAAACATGTGGCAAATTATAAAAGCTTCAAACTCACCAAATTTCATGAATCTACCTCAAACAGTTGCAGAGATATTACAGAAAAATCCTCTTTGGGACCCCCCTTTCGGGGGGCTGTAGCTCCCTTAGGAAGAATTTTTCAATCTATATTTATTAAAACTTTTTGCATTATCTTTGAACGTAGAATCAGCTAGTACATTTTGGCAGGCTAATTTTGGGACATGTATAGGGTGGGCAAAATTCGATGTTTTTATAGGGTAACTTTTAAACCATAAGAGATATTGAAAATCTGACCGCGCATCGTCGAGCTCTTTTTTTGACAAACCCTTGATGGTGAAGTCAAAATTTAGCGATCGTCGTTTGTTTTCGAGTTATGGACAAAAATTCGATTTCTTGAGATTTCGATTTATGTCTATATTCCGGTTGTTTGTGAATTTAGAGAAATGGCGTTTGCACGTTCTTAAGGCACTTTTTTGAGGAGAATGCAATGGCGTTAACAGATTTTGAAAATGTTTTTTTATTTTCAGGTTATGACATACATTTTTATTTTTTTATATGGAAGTCATAGTGGGCTGTCACTTTATTGAAAAGAGCATTTTTTTTCTTTTCAAATATATATAATATGTAGGGTCTATTCCTTCAATTTCTTCTTAAAAAATCAAAAAATCCAAATTTTTGGAATTAATAAAATGTATTTCGCATATTTATCGCAGTAGACGAATGTCATGATGAGAACCCTCGGCGCGCCATTGAGATCCAAAATCAGGGTTGGTTTGGTGTGCCTTAATAAAAAATCAAGTGTTGGCATATAAGATTTATGAGGGAAATCTAACTGGTGGTACCGTTCACCAATATTTAATTGAGAAAATTGTTGATGAATATTTGGACAACTTATTGTTCCGCGATAGAAGTCAGTTCTTCTTACAACACGATGATGCACCACCTCATAATACGAGATCAACTAGAGAATTGCTTAACTCAAAATTCAGATATAATTGGTTTGTTACCAATGGGCCAGTTAGATGACCACCAAGGTCGCCTGATTTGACACCTTTGGGGAATCATTAAAGATAACTCATATAAAACTAAAAGTAGAAATACCAGAAGAACTAAAAGCCAAGTTTACGCAATGCCTTAACTCCGTGTCAAATATTCACATTTCGAATGCGCACAGAAGTGTCATGAAAAGTGTATTGCAGTTAATAGACGTAATTTTGAACTTTTTCTTTGAGTTGTTTTATATAGATATTAATTTTAGATAGTGTCGTGTTTATATGTATGTCGTTTGTTGTATTTTCATTTTTATTATAAGATTTTTTTAAATTTAATTTCAAAAATTTAGATTTTTTTATTTTTCAAGAAGAAATTGAAGGAATAGCCCCTACATATTATATATATTTGAAAAGAGAAAAAAATGCTCTTTTCAATAAAGTGACAGCCCACTATGACTTCCATATAAAAAAATAAAAATGTATGTCATAACCTAAAAATAAAAAAACATTTTCAAAATCTGTCAACGCCATAGCATTCACATCAAAAAAGTGCCTTAAGAACGTGCAAACGCCATTTCTCTAAATTCACAAACAACCGAAATATAGACTCAAATCGAAATCTCAACAAATCGAATTTTCGGCCATAACTCGAAAACAAACGACGATCGCTAAAATTTGACTTAACCGTCAAGGGTTTTTTAAAAAAAGAGCTCGACGATGCGCGGTCAGATTTTCAATATCTGTTTTGGTTTAAAAGTTACCCTATAAAAACATCGAATTTTGCCCACCCTGTACAGGATGATTCTTTTATCTGGGGAAATGCGTTTTTCTCGTAAACGGCTCAAGGGAATTAAATTTTGAAAAAGTGTTATACACCTACTGGCTGTCGCTCTAGATTAGGATAGAAATTTAGACTTTAATATGCACGACGCTAGGCGTCGCGACGCCTCAAAATTTTTTCCCATCAACATACCACTTTTATTATATCATTGGAAAGGTCTTTTAATTTTGAGTCTTTTTTCTAAAAACCAATTTTTTTTATTCTTACTTTTTAAAAAGTTATCATCCAATTTAAATTATTTCTGTTCTAACTAAATTTTAAAATATTTTTAACGGTAGGCCGAGTTTTCCTTTAAATACTAAAGTAAATCTTATTATATAAAATAAAGTAGGCTTAGAAAAAACAATACCTGATATTTGTCAACATATTACAACAACAAAAAACTTATTAATACCTAAATTAAACAAAAAAAATGTGCCTCTTCAGATTAGAAGACATTTGTGGCTTCAACTAGATGGGGCTCCTTGTCATAATGCCGCTATTGTGCGGAATTATTTAAATATAGAATATGAAGATAGGTGGATGGGAACTTACGGTCCAGTAGAATTTCCTCCTAGGTCCCCAGACTTGACACCTCTCGATTTTTTCTTGTGGAGAACTTTTAAAAATAAAGTTTACAAAACAAGGTGTAATAATATAGATCATTTAAAGCAAAAGATTGTCGATGCCTGTGCTGAAATTAATGTTAATGTTGTAGGAAAAGTCACATACATATAATGAAATAAGAAAACGTTATAATTTATGTTTAGATAACAATGGTACTCATATTGAACAATTCTTAAAATAATCAACTTTTTCATTAAATTTTTTGTTTAATTTAGGTATTAATAAGTTTTTTGTTGACAAATAACAGGTTTTGTTTTTTCTAAGCCTACTTTACTTTATATAATAAGATTTACTTTAGTATTTGAGGGAAAACTCGGCCTACTGTTAAAAATATTTCAAAATTTAGAACAGAAATAATTCAAATTGGATCATAACTTTTAAAAAAATAAGAATAAAAAAAATTGGTTTTTAGAAAAAACACTCAAAATTAAAAGACCTTTCCAATAATATAATAAAAGTGGTATGTTGCTGGAAAAAAATGTTGGAGCGTCGCGACGCCTAGCGTCATGCATATTAAAGTCTATATTTCTATCCAAATTTTGAGTGACAGTCAGTAGGTATATAACACTTTTTTCAAAATTTAATTCCCTTCAACCGTTTACGAGAAAAACACATTTCCCCAGATAAAAGAATCACCCTGTACAATTCTTTAATTCTGGTATTTCCGATTATACCGGGAATAACTTTGTTATTTCAAATGGAACACCCTGTGTATTATTGTATTTTTTACATTTAATTTTAGGTATAAGTTACTAAGATACTGGAACGTTTCGTTACTTCAGAGCTTATACAGGGTGTTTGTAGTTTATTGTTAAATATAGTAATTGCTTTAATGAGGCATCGAGGATCAACAGCAATGAAACAACATGTACCTATAGATAACATCTTTTTACGAGTAGGTAATTTAAAGAAAGTAAATAGTAAAACATTCGAACATTTCGAACTACACATGTATGACCACGTGGTACAGATCTTGAGTTTTTCACCAACTTTTATGATTCGTCTGAAACAGGAAACAAAATTATAGTTAGAAAAAGATATATTACCGATGAAAATACTTACCAACTAAAGGCTGAACTTCGAAACGTGTGATAGGATTGTCGATTTTGACGCTAATCTGTATCGTAACCCGAAATTTTCTACAAAAAATGTGTCTAAAGGGTTTTATTTTATTTTTATCCCCAACAAAAAAAATCTTAATTAAATCCATACACTTTAAAATTAACATCTTTATTCTTAATGTGCAAGTACATAAGTCAATAGTACAACAATAATACGTGTCCTAATACTAAGACTTTAAAAGCCAAAATTCACTGAAACAAAGTAGTACAAGTTTGAGGATACAAATTCAATACACACCTCAAAAAAGCATTCGATAGAGACTAGATTATGGTAATGTCTATCACAAATATGAATAGTCATATATAGCAAAATATACATCTACATATTCTTAACATTTAATAGAAGTATTTCAGAATATCTTTGGTAATACAAAAACGATTCTTGCATCAAGGAGTATATGGAGGTGGCGGGACGTTGTATGGTGGAGGGGGAATGGGACTAGTAAAATGATCCCAGGTCTCATCTATGTCGCTTATAAGACATCTATCGTCATCTCCTGAGTAACTTGCTGAATGATGGGCGAGGATAAGAGTGTATATTATTCCAATAGACGTTACACCACCTGCAAAACAAATGAAATATTACAAAGTTAATCCGCAAACAAATTTCATTTGACAATTTGATCAGCGGTTCCAAAATTTTTATTTTTGATCGTTGCACTCCAAAAAAGTACAAAAATCATATCGCGATTTTTTAAAAATACTGCCACCATTATTAAACTTTGAAATTAAAGGCTTTTTGATAAAATTTCAACTAACGATTACAAAATTATGATATCTTTTAACTAATCATTGGATAATTATGTTATTCTATAGGCGTGCAACTTGAAGCCACGAAAAACGCCTAAAATCATCCGGTAAAACTTCCTGATATTTTTTTTTATAAATAAAACCAACATTTAGCTTTGCAATAAAGTAAATTTCATCAAAATCGGATCAGGGGTTCCAAAATTATAACAATATGACAATTTTCTGTCTTTACAATTTTCCATATTTTTGCTGGTTCAAAATTTTGACAAAATTTATATTTGATATATTTTTTTTTTGTACAGCTGGTATTATTAAAGCAAATATGTATAACATGAATCATAACCTTACTTTTAGGTAAGGTTAGATAGTCGATATTTTCCAACCGAAATTGTCGCAATAACAATAATCGAATGATTATTTTAAAAAAATTGTAAATATGCACCTGCTGAACGGATTTAAATTAAATGTGTGTTTTATTAATATACTTCATATTCGTATTTATTATGAAAAAAATCGATCTTAAGGAAATTATTTTAGAATAGTTTTAAGCAATTTTGTACATGGTCCACTTTGAAAATTTGTTACTCTATAACAAATTTTCGAATTTTAACTTAGAATGCAGTTTTGCAAAGCTCAATATACAGGGTGGTCCAGGTTAAACGTCATTAATTTTGGGAAGTGATAGAGCATCATGAAAAAGTAGACTTTTATTAAAAAACTTTGCTCAAAAATGTTTTATAACAAAGATACAGGGATTTCCATTAAATTTCACACACAGAGTAATGTAGTACATTTCTAGATAATGATGGGGTTCATTTATTAAAAACTTCCTCAGTAGCGTAGATACTGGGGGACCGTTTCACATTTCCCCTCCAATCTTTGACGCCACTGGATATATTGCGAAGAAAATTAAATTCTTGAATTGTCTGTTCAATTTAGAGAAAATAGTTACTCTTGAAATTTTTTAATTTAAGGCGTCGTTTTTAAGATATTTGAGTTTGACGGTTTGAAAACACAACCTCAAATGCTGCTCTGAACTAAAAAATATCTGATATGCCCAACACATGACTTTCTTATACTTACGGATAGTATCACAATAATTACTTTTCGTAAAGAAATTAAGTTAAATTTCTTGTAAAAATTTTGAAGGTTTCCAGCAATTTTCATATAGTCTCTGTCGCACTTATTGCAATACGCATACATCTGTCCTTGTCCCACTCATTACCGAATTTTACGACAAAAATGTGTTTTATTTTAGATTTTTGACCTATTACTGACTTAAAATAATCTCCCGGTATGAAATTACCTTTATTTATTCATTATTATTGTTTTCGGTACCATAGAAACCAGTAAAAAAAAAAACTAATGGTCCGTTCCTTCTGGGATTCGAACCCGGGACCTTCCGTTTGGCAGACACATGGTCTACCTCGACCCTCGGATTCAACTATCAAAGCGCGCTATGAGAAATATAAAGTGTTTTAGGAATATTTAGTTTTTTTGAAATTTTTTTGACGGAATTTCAAAAAAAAGTTCAAACAAAATTTGTTCAAAATTCAATTCTAAATCAATGTTAAAGAATAAAAAAATCTCATAAATTGTTTATTTTTCAAGATATTCTTAAAAAACCTAAAAATGTCATGAGGTAACTGTCACTTGTTTTGGTGCTAGATGAAAAACATTGAATGTGGCACCCACAATTTTGTTCAAACTCTTAAATATGAAATTTGAATCAAATCCGATAACTCGTTTTTGAGTTATGGTGGATACAGACAGACACACAGACAGACACACAGACAGACACACAGACAGACACACAGACATACATCATGGCGAAAATGGTCAAAATGGATTCAGGGGCCCTCAAAACGTGTAAATCCATCAAAATCTCGAAGTCGAAAAAAATCACGATTACAATACTTCCTTACACTTCGTATAAGAAAGTAAAAATTCGGGTAAGTTCTCAAAATAAGCTTCCATACATTTTCGAGCTCTTTTAGCCACGCAATTAATCGCTACCAATGCTTGATGGCGATTTTCCGGATTTTCCAGGCCTACCCGAATTTTTCTTTAATGCAGCACAGCATTTGATGTTGTTTCCCAACTTTCAAACTGTAATATCTCAAAAACGAAACCTTAAATTAAAAAATTTTAAGACTAACTATTTTCTCTAAATTAAACAGACAATCCAATATGTCCAGTGGCGTCGAAAATTGGAGGGAAAAAGTGGAATGGTCTCCCAGCATCTACGCCAATGGAGATTTTTTTATAAATGAACCCCATCATTATCTAGAAATATACCTAGTACATTTCTTTGTGTGCTAAAATTTAATGGAAATCGATCGAGTGGTTTAGAAGTTATGTTACGAAAAGGCGTTTTTACTTTCTTATACGAAGTAATAAGAAAGTATAGTAATCGTGTTTTTTTTCGACTTCGAGATTTTGATGGATTTACACGCTTTGAGGGCCCCTGAATCCATTTTGACCATTTTCCCCATGATGTCTGTCTGTATCCACCATAACTCAAAAACGAGTTATCGGATTTGATTCAAATTTCATATTTAAGAGTTTGAACAAAATTGTGGTGCCACATTCAATGTTTTTCATCTAGCACCAAAACAAGTGACAGTTACCTGAAGACATTTTTAGGTTTTTTAGGAATATCTTGAAAAATAAACAAATTATGAGATTTTTTTTATTCTTTAACATTGATTTAGAATTAAATTTTGAACAAATTTTGTTGGAACGTTTTTTTGATATTCCGTCAAAAAAATAAAACCTATTTTTGTCGTAAAATTCGGTTATAATGAGTGGGACAAGGAAAGATTTATGCGTATTGCAATAAGTGCAACAGAGACTATTTGAAAATTGTCTTCAGGTAAGTGCGATTTGTGTTGGTGCTAGATGAAATATCTGATGTGCCCAACACATGACTTTCTTATACTTACGGATAGTATCACAATAATTACTTTTTCTAAAGAAATTAAGTTAAATTTCTTGTAAAAATTTTGAAGGTCTCCAGCAATTTTCAAATAGTCTCTGTCGCACTTATTGCAATACGCATAAATCTGTCCTTGTCCCACTCATTATAACCGAATTTTACGACAAAAATGTGTTTTATTTTAGATTTTTGAGCTATTACTCACTTAAAAAAATCTCCCGTTATGAAATTACATTTATTTACTCATTATTATTGTTTTCGGTACCATAGAAACCAGTAAAATAAAAAAAAACTAATGGACCGGTCCTTCTGGGATTCGAACCCGGGACCTTCCGTTTGGCAGCCATATAATGAAACACATGGTCTACCTCGACCATCGGATTCAACTATCAACGAGCGCTATGAGAAATATAAAGTGTTTTAAGAATATTTAGTTTTTTTGAAATTTTTTTGACGGAATTTCAAAAAAAGTTCAAACAAAATTTGTTCAAAATGCAATTCTAAATCAATGTTAAAGAATAAAAAATTCTCATAAATTGATTATTTTTCAAGATATTTCTAAAAAACCTAAAAATGTCTTCAGGTAACTGTCACTTGTTTTGGTACTAGATGAAAAACATCGAATGTGGCACCCACAAATTTGTTCAAACTCTTAAATATGAAATTTGAATCAAATCCGATAAGTCGTTTTTTGAGTTATGGTGGATACAGACAGACAGACATCATGGCGAAAATGGTCAAAATGGATTCAGAGGCCCTCAAAAACGTGTAAATCCATCAAAATCTCGAAGTCGAAAAAAATCACGATTACTATACTTTCTTATTACTTCATATAAGAAAGTAAAAATTGATAATTTCGTTAAATTTTACACAAAAGATTTAAGTAATATTAATTATTTGAAATAAATTTATAATTAAAAGAATATTTTTCTAAAAAATGTGATCTGTTTTGAAGAAAAGAACCTTTTGGTGACCTTTTACTTTATGAATCAGGGACGTCTATTTTATATATCTTTTCTTAACCATTGAGAAAGGTATGTAGGTATCTGCCTCTATTCTCCAGATTACATTTTACACAGCTTGTCTTGTGATTGATTAGATAAAATTGCAACTTACCAGCACTTGCCACCAGATACAGCCCTATACCATACGTAACTGTCGTGTCAGGTTTGGAACAATTTTTCCCAATAGAGTCCTCCAGCAGTAAAACTACATAATACGAGAAACTAATAATAACCATGACCCACAAAACTGTACAAGTTCCCGGCACGGCATAACGCCGAATCATTCTATACAGAATGTTTTTAGGGCTCAGTATATCCAAGAAAAATCCACACAATGTAAATATGATGGCCATAAAATTAAACAAAATTATTATGCGCATCATGTTGACGATTGACGAATTTATACACTGGCATTCTGAAAATGGAATTGTAATACATATATCAGAGTCTAGTTATTATTAATCTGCAGCCTACCTGCAGAGCCCAGTAGAGTGTTGGAGTAGCCATACGAAAAGAACTGTCCTAAAGTTAAGTATGGTACGCATTCATCGCTGGAGAACACGAACCAATTTAGGTCAACCAAAGACATACTAATAAATGTTATTGTCACCATGTGAAATCCAGCAGAAATCAAATTTCTTTCGTCATCTTTGGGGTGTAAACGTTGCAAAACTGATAATAAAATATTCCTCGACATGTTGATCCTGATCTAAACAAACACAAAAGACTGTGTTATGGAAACAATATGTTTTATTGATTTACTTACAGAGGTATATCGGAGGTACAGTCAAACGGTTTGTGCACAAAATTATTTAAAATTATTTGATATATTAGCCATTAAACGCCCCTTAAAAACAATGTTTAAATAAGTAATTTTAAACGTCACAGTTGTTTTGATGGTCTGTCACAAATGTCAATTTTTAACCAGTTTTGCCAATATTAAAGATTTCCAAATTTTTTTTTTAAATTAAGTCAAAAGTTGCGATACTGGTTACGAGATGGCGATAGTAATCATACTGGAAACTGTATACAGGATTCAGTCCTACTTACCTACTTATACCATAGATATCTTACTCTTTCTAAATAGATATCTAAAGCATATGGGCTGCGCGATGAAAAAGTGCGACAAATTGAAGATTTCAATAAGGTCGAAAATCGTGATTCCGGGGGGTATTTGTACTTGCGCATTTGCTTTAGCTTTCTAATTAGAAAGAGTAAGATGTATGTGCAAAAGAGATGGCTTACAGGGGGTAAACATAAAAAAGCAAATTCCCTAAAATTGGTCTGGCAACCAACATTACAGCACGGTATTGAAATGTGATTCGGACCTATTACAATATTTTGTTTGAATTCGCGGGCGCAATATTTACTTGTGCGCAAGTCCAAATACCCCCGTGTGCAGTTTCAATTCGGCTCATTCATGGTTTTATGCAATGGCTATCTATTTAGAAAGAGTAAGATATCTGTGACTTATACAGAGTCTATCAAAAGTACCAAGTTTTCGACCTATACAGGGTGTTCCAGGTTAAACGTCATTAATTTTGGGAAGTGATAGAGCATCAAGAAAAAGTCGAGTTTTATTAAAAGACTATGCTCAAAAATGTTTTATAACAAAGATACAGGGTGTCAAAGTTTAAAATAAAAACTCGTTTTCTTAACATAACTTCTAAACCATTCGATCGATTTCCATTTAATTTCACACACAGAGTAATGTAGTACATTTCTAGATAATGATGGGGTTCATTTATGAAATACTTCTCTAGTAGCGTAGATACTGGGGGACCGTTCCACTTTTCCCCTCCAATCTTTGACGCCACTGGATATATTGCGAAGAAAATTAAATTCTTGAATTGTCTGTTCAATTTAGAGAAAATAGTTACTCTTGAAATGTTTTAATTTAAGGCTTCGTTTTTAAGATATTTGAGTTTGACGGTTTGAAAACAAAACCTCAAATGCTGCTCTGAACTCAAAAAAAATTCGGGTAAGTTCTCAAAATCAGCTTCGATACATTTTCGAGCTCTTGTAGCCACGGAATTAATCTCTGCCAAGACTTGATGGCGATTTTCCGGATTTTCCAGGCCTACCCGAAATTTTCTTTAATTCAGCATAGCATTTGATGTTGTGTTTGCAAACTTTCAAAGTCAAATATCTTAAAAACGAAGTATTAAATTAATAGTTATTTATATTATAAGTGGGATATGAACATCATTAACATAAGAGTCTGGAAATTGCAGAACGAGTCGTAGACGAGTTCTGTAATCAGACGAATATGTTAATGTGTGTATATCCCACGTGTAATATACAAGATTTTATCTTCTACCGTCCAAATAATTAAAAATGAATTTTGAATTTATCTCCAGCGACATTGCTCAGTAGTTGTTGTCAAGTTGTCGTACTGGACTACCTAACCTAAGTTGTGTAAAAACTAGCCAGCGCTACACAACAATGAATTTGAATTATAAATTTTCAAATAATTAAACAATTTATACACCAAAAAATCTGGGACGTGGACCGTGTTATATTTATTATTAAAATATAAAACTAATTTATTATAAAATAAAACTAAAATTTTTTTCAGTTATCTAACGTGAAGTTAGGGTTTTTTCTAGGTAGATACGCTATTATAAAATTCTCCAGGTTTCAAAAAATCAAACTTAGGAGTATGAAGTGTCATTACTCAATGTTAATAACAAATTTTAAAGAATTAAACAATATATATTATATTATAATTAGACATTTACAAATATAAACTTTCCTATAAAGATACTAAATTGTAAAAATTGTGTTATAAATACTTGTAAGAAAGAATTTTCTTGTTGAAATTTCAGTGTGGTAATGATTTCTTTAAAACACATGTTGCGTAATAATCTGACTTACCTTACTCAAATTAATGTCAAATCAAGGCTATTATGAATTGGTAGTAGATAAAAATTTTTAAGAGTAGGTAACTATTTTCTCTAAATTAAACAGACAATGGGGATGTCCCACTATATGTAAAGTTGTATTTTTTAAAATTGGGTATGATAGTACCCTATATGCATATAATAGATATTTATTTTATTAGGAGTATAAGCGAAACTTTTATGTGACGAAGTATGGAGGTGTAAGCGCCGAGCGGAGCGAGGAGAATTAACTCCATACGGAGTCACATGAAAGTGCTTATACTCCGAATAAAATACAATATTTTATTTTCAAATGGAATCATTCTAATCGTAATATGACAATCAATTTAATAAGTAATTTTGCAACTGTCATGCAACTGTCATAAATTTTTGCAGATAATGATATAACTTATACTCCGCCGGAGTATAAGTCCTACTTATACGCCGCTCAAGAGTGGTGTCATAGAAATGAAACTTATACCTTGCCTACTCAGTCTTATAACACCATGTTATACGCCGTTTGAAAATAATTAATATATACAAATAGTTTTTTCTTCAAACGTCATTTAAGTGTGACATTATCCTGCTGTACTGATTATGTTTAAGTGTCACTTTATTGCCGGCGGCAGGTAAAGTTCTACTTTATCTGCCGCCGGCGCTTAAGTGCTACTGGTCATAAATCATTAATATATTAATTTTTAAAGTTTATTTATTAAAATTTACATTAAAAATACATTGTTGTGAAAGCGAAGAATTTTGAAAATTTGAACTAAATGTTGCATTATTGTTTTTGTTTAAAGTTTTCCCACTTGAGCCGGCTTCAGAATTGCTAGTGCTGGGATCGAACTTGAGGTCCAAAATCTTTATAGCTATTTCGTTTTTGTTTTTTTTTTCTATATACCCTTCAGCTATACTATTGGATTTCCAACCTCCGTGGCGCTTTAAACAGGTGATGTCGGCGCCACCATCCACCAAAAGTGTAGCTGAAGTTCTTCTCAAACAGTGGCCTGTATATTCCTTCCAATTAACCCAGTTTCAGCCCTTAGTTTCAAATATTTGCTTATGTCTACTCCATATTTAATATTCAATAATGATTTGATCATCGAATAATGTGACCACATTGATGAACACTTCATCTTCTTTTTAGTGGCCAAATCAGAAAAATATGCTAGTAGTACCTTTTCGGAATAGTTCATAATATTTTTTTCTTCGCACCATTTAATAAATCTTTGAAAAACTTCAGGGGGCGTACATGGCATTTCCTCTTGCGAATCTTCCATATCGAAGCTATAAAAGAATTTGTATAACTAGCCTTGAAACTAGAGTTTTGCGAGTGCAAGTAGGGTTTGCGAGCAGAGGCCGTAGGCCGAGGCCCGCAACTACGAGTACTCGCAAAACAGTTTCAAGGCGTGTAATACACACTATTTTTTGTGCCGAAGTTTATTTAAATAAATAAAATTTACAAAATATTTGTTTAAATATTTGGTATTAGGGATTTTTTTTATATTGGTAACACGCGATACTTAAAATTGACACTGACAGTAGTAGCCGAATGACAGAAATAATGATCCGTTTCTATGGAAAATACAAATTTTCTTTATGATTTCAATGATGCCAATCGATAAACTAAAAATTCCTAGTTTTTGCCGGTCTAGCCCGGCAAAACATGAGTTTCCAGCCGATTTATACGAATGTAAAATGACTAATGCCAACCTGAGGCACAAAAAAGTTATTAACAATTTATTGTTTAAAATGCAATAACTCGAAAAGTATAGATTTTAGCGAGCATTTTACCAAAAAAAGTTTCAAACAAAAGTTGTTCAAAATAAAAAGACTCTCCGAAAAGGTCGTATGATATTTTGTCATAAAGTCGCATGGACAAATGTTATTAACAATTTATTGTTTAAATGTTTAAAACGCAATAACTCGAAAAGTATAGAATTTACCAAAAAAAGTTTCAAACAAAAGTTGTGCAAAATAAAAAGACTCCGAAAAGGTCATATGGTATTTTGTCATAAAGTCGCTTGAACAAATGTTATTAACAATTTATTGTTTAAAACGGAACATACCAAAAAGCATACATTTAGGAGAGTCTTTTTATTTTGCACAACTTTTGTTTGAGACTTTTTTTGGTAAAATGTACACTTTTCGAGTTATTGCATTTTAAACCATAAATTGCTTTTTTGTCCGAGCAACTTTATGACAAAATACCATATGACCTTTTCGGAGAGTCTTTTTAATTTGAACAACTTATGTTTGAAACTTTTTTTGGTAAAATGCTCGGTAAGATCTATACTTTTCGAGTTATTGCGTTTTAAACAATAAATTGTTAATAACTTTTGTTTGCACCACTTTATTGAAAAACGACGCACGGATTCGGATTCAGCGACCAAAAAACCTTCAGAAAACACTGCGTCATCTCATCGCGCTTTTACTTCCTACCTTTTGACTCCTAGCTGAAGGACTATTACATCAGTTATCGATTTTTGGATTTTTCTGTAGACTTTGTTTACAGTCTACCATAGTAACGTTTCCAATATTACAAAGCACGCTGAATTAATTTGGTTTTTATACAGGGTGATCAGTAATTGGCGCACTCCGAATACAGGGCGTTATAGAGCACATTAAAACTAAGGATAATCTGCAAAGAAAAATTAAATCTGATGGTTAGTTTCCGAGTTATAGAGTTTCCCTCATCCAAGTTACAAGCTAATTATTTTCATAACCAAGACAAAAATGAGTGAATATATCATGCTACTATAATCTCTGGATAAAATGCCATATGATTTGTTCAATTTTTTTCACAAAACCTCTAATACAAAGAAATTGAAAATGATAAAATTTAATAAAATACCTAAATTTGAGAGAAATTTGAAGTTTGGCAACCTCTCAAGCTCCCCTTGGGATAAACTAAAATACCTTCTATTGCCATGAAAATATTAATAATGAATTTCAATTTTTGTTTTTGTTTTTTAATAAAATTGACAGTACTAAATTAGTTTGACAAGTTCTCGCATCATAAAATATTGAACGTTTTTTTTTTCTCGTCGAACCTATTCACATGTTCAATGCAGTGTTGCCACTTTTATTTTCACAAAAGTGGTCATATCTTTGTAAAGAAAGGACTTACAGCACTGCGGTAAAAAAATTCGTCATTCTTAAAACGTAAAGTTTATCACAGTATGCTCCGAGTGCGGCAATTACTGATCACCCTGTATAAAAAAATCTTGAGAAATTTTACAATTTAATGAATTGTTTGCGTTTGAAGAAAAAATAGCATATTTTATACGGAGCTTAAGTCGCTTTATGTGCTTCGGCTGCTTTTGTCTGACTCACTTCGTTCGTCAGTCAAACACCAGCCTCTGCACATAAAGCATCATTTAAGCTCCTCATAAAATAATATACTATTAATTTAAAATTTTTTATCATTTAAAAAAATATAATATTATGTTTCTAATAATTTATAACTGCCTCCATTTAACGGACCAATCAGACGAAACTTGACTAAGACAACGTTGTCAAGTCTTGACGCGGTCATTGATACTTAACATGGATATGGAACATAATTATATTTACAGCTAACAATCAGCGACAAACCTGCATTTCAATTCCCGTATCGTGTTCTAGTATTGGATGTTAATACGCCTCCTAAACATAGTCCTATGACGTCATACGACTATTATCTTAAACTTTATAATTTTTTTAAACCTTTGCGATTGTCAAAAAAATCTGAAAAAAAATGGTGGTCTCAGTTTCACAAATACTATCCATTAAAATAATAAAAAAAATGTGAAGAGCCAATTCCAAAATTGAATTTTCCTCGCAATATATCCAGTGGCGTCGAAAATTGGAGGGTGGAAAGAGTTGGGTATAAAGTTTCTTCAACAAAATTACCTTTAAATTGAATGAATAATCCAAATTTGTATCGATATACAGAGTGTTCCATTTGAAAAAAATGAGTTACGCTGTTTTGATTTTTTTCTGAATGGAACCTAAATTATAAACCCCCTGTAGAACATTGAGATGTTGCAAAGAAGAAGTTGCATTAATACATTTTTGTTAACATGTTGCCAAAACCGCATTTCAATTTGAATATTAGAAGGTTAGAAAATAAAATTTGAATCTTAGCCCATTTTTGGACATTTTTAAAAAAATCATCCTGTAATTATTAAATGAAATGCTTTACAGAAAAATTGTTTTAACAAAATGTTATTACAATTGAATGTAGAATTTCCGGTATAACCGGAAGTCGTAGAAACTTAAAAATATTTTAAATAAAGAGATCCTATACTATTTAGGTTATAAACCAATTTTCAGAAAAAATATTAATTACATCTTTTAAAACGTCTAACCAACGGTTTCGGTGAATATCCCTATATATCTCTTTTATTATTAATTGTAGCGAAAAATTTTTAATGTGCATAATACATTACAAAAACATTTTCAACTCAGATCGTTCGGTTTTATTATTTTAAATGGAACATATTCTGTACAGGGCGTCTTATTTTCGGCAGTTTTAGTGGGTAGGTATTGGAGTTATTACCAAAGATATAGTGTTGCGGTTTTTACTTTCCTATCCTACTTTTTTACGAAACGAAAGATTCCTGGGTCAAATTTGTCATGGCTCTCTTTAATCTACAGAGTGATTCGGAAAATCTTTATTTTTTAGACATCCCTCGTATTTTCGTTATGCGTCTACTTATCAAAAAGGTGAAAACTGATTTTGATAGAGTTTTTTAGGTAGAATCAGTGGCGTAGGCAGTTTTTGTCTAAAAGGTTAATTTTTTGAGATATATAATAATAATCAAACTTATAATATTTTAAATGGGACACCCTATATATTAGTTATTGTATTGATTAAACAAAATTTCAGCTTTCCAAAAATGTATAATTGTTTATATTTATTTTGAAAAGCTCAAAATTCGATATTTTTAATAATTTACTTTATATTTGTAACAGTAGGCCATGGCTAATTTTTTAGAAACAAATGCAAAATTTTCACAATGCATAACTATTCTAAAGCTAAACACTTCAAAAGAGAATTAAATTTTTTTTCTATACAAATATATTATCAATTGTGTATTAACACAATTATTATTACATTTTTTATCTACTTTAAACAACACATTAATTATTATAAAATCCGAATATAAAAATTTGATTACAAAAAAACAAGAAAAACATTATTACATAAAACTAAAGTAAGAAAAATGAAAAAACACTGAAACTAAAAACAATCAAGAGTTTTTTTAGTTGATAATTTTATTCATAGTAATTTCGACCAATCATAATGCAGTATTGGACCAACCTACATGGTTTTCCAGCGATAAAATTTCGATAAAATTAATTGTAGGTTTTCCATAGTAACAATATAAATAACAATTCTGTTACTTACATTAATATGAAATAAAATAAACTGTTGTGTACATTCATAAAATTATCTTAACGAATATAATACGTGCTTTGGATTTTCCGATGGTTAAATTCCTCAAACTTCCTGCACAACAACAAATCGTGTCAGTTTGACAGAAAATACCTCGTGCTTCGCACTCGGTATTTTTAGACTGTCAAACTGACACTCTTTGTTGCTGTGCAACAAGTTATCGTAATTTAACCGGAAAATCCAAAGCACTTATTATATTACTATTGATAATTTACAAGATGGCGGCTGTTTTCTCGAATGCAATATTGGCACATTTTTGTTATTCTTCTAATTGCGTTTAAAAGAATCATAAGAGTTTGGAAGGCCATACCGATGGTCTCATTTCTAATAAACTGGCCATGGCCTACTGTTACAAATAAAGTAAATTATTAAAAATATCGAATTTTGAGCTTGTTCTCAAAATAAATATAAACTATTACCTATGTATATATTTCTGAAAAGCCCAATTTTGCTTAATCAATATAAAAAATAATACATAGGGTGTCCCATTTAAAAAAGTATAATTTAATTATTATCTCAAAAACTATACCTTTCAGACAAAAACTGCCTACGCCACTGAACTCCATGTAAAAACTCTATCAAAGTCAGTTTCACATTCTTGATAAGTAGTCGCATAACGAAAATACGAGGTGTGTCTTGAAAACAAAGATTGTCAGAATCACTTTGTAGATTAAAAACTAAGAGAGCCATGACAAATTTGATCCCGGAATCATTCGTTTCGTAAAAAAATTTGTTCATTTCGAATTATTTATTTACCTTGTCACATATGAAATAGAAATCTACTGAGATTGTTTGCACTATAACTAAATAAAGTTTGTGTAAAGTTTTAGTTTCATGTCCATTAAAATGTATTCGATTGTGTGCTTCATTGTTTACCGGTCCTGATGTGAAATCATCAAAACGTCAAACCAAGTAGAATCAATTTTTATTTTTTTGCAGACATTTAATATATAGGTTATATAGTAGGTATACGTAAAGCGGATTGTCTTAAAATAAACAGCCAAAAGGCCAGTCAATACGATGTTGTACAAACAGAAGCAAAACGAAATAAATATATAACACAGATAAACAAACGGCCCGAAGAATAAACTGGACATAAATTACAACCATTTATATTCTACAATTCGTGGATTTATTCTTATCCATCCAATAGAAATAAAGTTTTGTTAAAAATCTCATGTAGATACCTAACTATATCAATCATATACCTATTCTAAATATTTATATTTTTTACTACTTACCTAATAAATAGATTAATTAATTAATAGTATAATGATGTTTGAGTGAATAATGGCCATAATCGCGAATGTAATACTATGCTTTTTCCAAACCTATTAAAAAATAAATTAGACTCAAATTTGATAATTTTTTTGACATTTATTTAATTACTGTCAAGCTAGTCGATTGCCAAGTGCAGAAAGACTTGATAGGGGGGCGATTTAAAATATCATTGGTTCAGCAACATTGAATTATGAATTTGTGTATTTGTGATTGGCCGGATACACAGTGAATAATGAAAATAATTCACTGTAGTGAATTATGGGCACGATTTTCCACGAAAAAAATACGAATAATTGACATATAATTAAACATGTGTGGAAAAAAAAATTTAAATCTTTTAATTAGGTACTTTAAGTTTAGAATACTGTACAGGGTGGGCAAAATTCGATGTTTTTATAGGGTAACTTGTAAACCATAAGAGACATTGAAAATCTGACCGCGCATCGTCGAGCTCTTTTTTTGACAAACCCTTGATGGCGAAGTCAAAATTTAGCGATCGTCGTTTGTTTTCGAGTTATGGACGAAAATTCGATTTCTTGAGATTTCGATTTATGTCTATATTTCGGTTGTTTGTGAATTTAGAGAAATGGCGTTTGCACGTTCTTAAGGCACTTTTTTGAGGAGAATGCAATGGCGTTAACAGATTTTAAAAATGTTTTTTTATTTTTAGGTTATGACATACATTTTTATTTTTTTATATGGAAGTCATAGTGGGCTGTCACTTTATTGAAAAGAGCATTTTTTTCTCTTTTAAAATATATATAATATGTAGGGTCTATTCCTTCAATTTCTTCTTAAAAAATCAAAAAATCTAAATTTTTGGAATTAATAATATGTATTCCGCATATTTATCGCAGTAGACGAATGTCATGATGAGAACCCTCGGCGCGCCATTGAGATCCAAAATCAGGGTTGGTTTGGTTTTAGTGTTTGGGTTGCCTTAATAAAAAATCAAGTTTTGGCATATAAGATTTATAAGAGAAATCTAATTTCTGAACGGTACTACCAATATTTAAATGAGAAAATTGTTGATGAATATTTTAACAATTTATCGTTCAGCGATAGAAGTCAGTTCTTCTTACAACACGATGGTGCACCACCTCATAATACGAGATCAGCTAGAGAATTGCTTAACTCAAAATTCAGATATAATTGGTTTGTTACCAATGGGCCAGTTAGATGACCACCAAGGTCGCCTGATATGACACCTTTGGGGACATATTAGAGATAATTCATATAAAACTAAAAGTAGAAATACAGAAGAACTCAAAGCCAAGTTTACGCAATGCCTTAACTCCGTGTCAAATATTCACATTTAGAATGCGCACAGAAGTGTCACGAAAAGTGTATTGCAGTTAATAGACGTTTGTTTTACTTTCATTTTTATTATAAGATTTTTTTAAATTTAATTTCAAAAATTTAGATTTTTTTATTTTTCAAGAAGAAATTGAAGGAATAGCCCCTACATATTATATATATTTGAAAAGAGAAAAAAATGATATTTTCAATAAAGTGACAGCCCACTATGACTTCCATATAAAAAAATTAAAATTTATGTCATAACCTAAAAATAAAAAAACATTTTCAAAATCTGTCAACGCCATAGCATTCACATCAAAAAAGTGCCTTAAGAACGTGCAAACGCCATTTCTCTAAATTCACAAACAAGCGAAATGTAGACTCAAATCGAAATCTCAAAAAATCGAATTTTCGGCCATAACTCGAAAACAAACGACGATCGCTAAATTTTGATTTCACCGTCAAGGGTTTCTCAAAAAAAGAGCTCGACGATGCGCGGTCAGATTTTCAATATCTGATATGGTTTAAAAGTTACCCTATAAAAACATCGAATTTTGCCCACCCTGTACAAGAATCTAACTGATTTATTCGTTTTTGAAACTAGAAATGTTAAATTTTATTATATTCGATACTATGGACAAGCCATTATTAAATTTGTTTATCCACAACCAGTATATTATAATTTCATAATTCTACTATTGGGAGACGTCTTATGATATTAATAAAACACATGGGTCTTAATAATTAATAATTAAAAATTAATAATTAATACCCATTACTACATACTCTTTAATAAAAATTAATTCTACATAAAATGACAAAAGTTACTTCAAAATGTCAAATAAAAATTTTCCCAACTATTAATTTAAAAACTCTCTGGTCTGGTTGTGGATAAAACGTTGTATTGCATACGTGTCTTAGGTGTATATTATCCACTTTAAGAACTTTAAATGCTCGAACTTCGTTCTCGCGTTTAAACATTCTTGCGTGGATAATATACTACTTATACCGAGAGATCAAAAATTATCTTGGTCAAAGGTGGTTAAGAAATGAAAAACGACGGTCTAAGTTTGTATCATCCTTTTGAAGTTTATCAAGTTATGTGCCATAATAAGTATTGACACGATACTAGCTCCGACAATTATTTTAAAATCTATGACCACCTTTGACCAAGATAATTTTTGATCTCCCGGTACAACAAATAACTATTATTTTAAAATTTCTGCCGGTTATCCAATTATAAAACACAAATTGGTTCATGTCCAAAATTCCGTTTCACACATTTTGGAAAAATGGATATTATTCATGTTCATGTTGTAGTGTTTTCTTGTTTAATTGATTTTACTTTGTGATTGTGTAGAATTTATTTGATTGAAATTAGGATGGTTTTAATGTTTATTCCTCGTAGTTCCTTTTGGGTGATATTATTGAACTTGTCGAAAGAAACCAACAGAGACTGTCAATTTATTTATTGATATAACAAACACTAAAAAACACTACAAATAATATAATAACAATAACTTGGTCAAGACCAGGTTTATCAGTTTTGTACTGGTTGAAAGATGTACGTTTTATTACGTATGTTAAGTTAATATTATTTGGTAAATGAAAATTGAACTAATGAGTATGAAAGATGGAAATATGCTGTTTTTAAAATAGGATAAGTTTCGATGACCTGAAAGTCATCCCCTGAAAAGGCGAGGTGCATGGTTTCCGTCCCAACCGTAGGTGATAAATCTGTCGACTGGTCTTGACCAAACATATACATATTACTTACAAGTTACATATTAGAAGTTTAAAATTCGTGTATCAAAAGTGGATCTCTAGCAATGGGGGGTCGTCAAACTGACGCCATAGGCCACACATTAAGATATTGGCATGTGTTAAAATACTTAAAATGAATGTAACAAGTGAAAACAACAGAAATAAGGGCATAGAGGTAGTGGTACATTACAATGTTATAAAAAGACAAGGTATGATCTTGCACACGTTTGGTGGTGGAGGGCCAATCAGAGCCATTCCCTTATGGCGACCATATTGACCGCGATATTTGAATGTATCAGATGTATCAATGTATCAATCCTATTGAATGTTGAATGCTCTTATTATGACGGTAGTTATGGATGGAGTTCCGCAGGGCTCAATACTTGGTCCGTTGTTATTTCTTATATATGTGAACGATATATCAACTGCAGTGGCCCGAGAATCACTGGTGCAGATGATACCAACATTTCAAATAGTAATAAAAATTATAATGAATTACTGCTGGCTATGGACGCCTTGATTTCTCGTGCAGGGGACTGGTTTGCAGCTGAACGCCTCAGTCTTAACACCGCAAAAACTGAAAAAATGATATTCACATTACGTAAAAATTACTGTATAGATAATCCACAAAGCATCAAATTTTTGGGTATACACATCGATCCTATGTTGAATTTCGGCTGTCATATCAACTATATGGCTAGTAAAATTACAAAGAGTATTTTTCTCCTAAAAAATTTAGTAAAGATTGTTCACGCGGAAGTGTGTGTTGTGACTTTTCATGCACTCATTCAGTCGGTATGTACTTATGCCTTGCTTGTCTGGGGCCACTCTGCTCATGCGGGGACAATCTTTGGCTTACAAAGGAAATCCTGCAAAGCAACTCTTCATAATGCACCTATCTTTTACAACAAACTTCCAATTGAGATAAGAACATTGGACGAAAACAAATTAAAAAACGTACTGAAAAAATTCCTGACCAAAGAAGCCTACTACTTATGTGATGAATTTTTGAATGATGATGTGAGCTGTGATAGCTTTAAGTTACACTGACCGATTTAAGTTTTAAGTATATGTATACCTATGTATAATGTAATTCGTTATTAAGATTTTTAGCTTTATGCCTTATTGGCACACTTTGTACCTGACCTGTGTAAGCACTATGTGTATGATCATCAATAAATTTATCTTATCTTATGTTACAAGCCTTCTTACGTTTTTCATTTATAACACTTTTCGAGACTCTGAACTGTTTAATGTCGTTTTTCTCGAAAACGGTTGAAATTATCAAGTTCAAACAAGTACAGCAATTTTACATATATTTTTATATATATTTACAACATATTTTTTAGTCAAAATTACCAAAAAGGTTCGTCAAAAAAGGTTATGATCGAATTTCATCATCAGATATCGCTCATGTGGCGCCACCTATAACAAAATTTAAAATAATAAATAAAATAATATTCCTTACCTAAAGTAATACCTCTCTGACAAATTTTGTAACAATTTATAAAGATGTTGTGATATTATTACCAAAAAAAGAAAAAAATATTTCAACTTTAACACCCTGTATTTTTTTCCACAGCAACATTTTACTAAGGCATATTTGGTCAAATCCTCATATTTTGGTCCGAACTATCTGTGGCTACTCTATGTCCGAATAGTTACGACCCAGCCTGTATATCAGCATTTTTATTTTCGTTTGACTGGACTATAAATTGTGTTGTTTCTTTTAGGTACGGTACTAGCATAGAGAATTATTCTTTTTCCTCAACCGAATCATTTGGGAAAAATTCTTGTATTTGGTACTTAACATAAATCAACTGTAGTAGTTCCTTCATTTACAGCTGCATCATAAAAATAAAAACCAATTGCTGTGAATAATGTAAATAATGAATTGTTATACATGGTCGAGCATTTTTAATGGGATTACATGGTACTTGGGGTTTTTATTAAAATTAGAAAAAACCGATCGCACATTTTTGGGTCAAATTTATAAGACAAATTGAATGGTAAAGTACGAAATGTCTAACTTTTATTTATATCTATGAATATCGATATGAAAATTTATGTAAATTTATGTATCTAGTGCTTTAATAAAAAAAAATCACGAAGAAAATACCTAAATCATTTGAAATTTGTTATTTTCTCACTAGAGAGAAAATATCATAGTATATTTTACAAGACTTGAAAATAACGTTTTTTTTTATTATGATGTGAGCCAATTTCCTGAACGAAAAAAGTAAAACGTATTTTATGTCGAGCAGTAATAGTTATTTGTTCTATAAGGCAAAAAGGCTGAATCCAAAGCCTCGAATTCGTCTCGGCTTTGAATCTTCTAGCCCCGCCATTAAATCATCAGTTATGTTGCCGAATTGATCATCTGATTTTTTAGCCGATTATTATTTAAGTGTTACGGCGAAGCCGAACATGACTTCCCTTGTTCGGCTTCGTCTCCCACGAGAATTTGTCTCGCGCGCACGGAAAATCCATTTCTAGACGTGTAATGAACGATATTTTTTATTATACTTATCTAAAAACAACACAAAAAAGGATTAGAAGTAATTTTAGAACATTTTATTTTCAAAGTAATAATACATCATAAAACTAGTAGGCAAACACGATTAACATTTCCAAAGCAACGACTTGTTTATTATCGGCAATGTTTTGTTTTCTGTCATATTTAGCGCACGGAGAAAAGAATAGGAGATCGGGAAAAGTTTTCTGTGCGCTGTTCTGAAAATGTCACCTTTACGTCATTGCAAAAACAGGTGAAAACAAGGTGTTTTCAGATAAGTATAAAAAAATAGTACATTTCATTACCAGTCTGGAAACAAGGATTTTTCCGTGCGTGCGTGACAAATTCTCGTTGAAGGTGAAGCCGAACACGGGAAGTCATGCAAGCATGGAAAATCCATTTCTGGACGTGTAATGAACGATATTTTTTATTATACTTATCTAAAAACCACCCAAAAAAGGAAACATTTTATTTTCAAAGTAATAATAATACATCGTAAAATTAGTAGGCAAACACGATTAACATTTCCATAGCAACGACTTGTTTATTATCGGCAATGTGTCATTTTCTGTCATATTTAGCGCACGGAAAAAAGAACAGGAGATCTGGAAAAGTTTTCCGTGCGCTGTTCTGAAAATGTCACCTTTACGTCATTGCAAAAACAGATGAAAACAAGGTGTTTTCAGATAAGTATAATAAAGATACGATTACACTAAGGTGGCTTATTTTTGCTGTATAGGCAGTAAAAGAGACAGTTTAGTGTGTGTACCTACGTCAGTTGTCATTAAAGTTTGACGTTTAACGTCGATCGGCAAAAATTAGTAATTTTTTCTACTGCCAAGTCATTTTGTCACTTTTTTAATACCAAGGCAGTAAAAAAGACAGTTTAGTGACTGACGGTTGTCACTAAAGTTTAACGTTTTCTAACGATCGGGAAAAAATATACTATTCTTCTACGATAGATACTGTAATTTATAAAATAGATTAGTAAGTAAAAATATCTGATGTGCCCAACACATGACTTTCTTATACGGATAGTATCACAATAATTACTTTTCCTAAAGAAATTAAGTTAAATGTCTTGTAAAAATTTTAAGGGTTTCCAGCAATTTTCAAATAGTCTTTGTCGCACTTATTGCAATACGCATAAATCTGTCCTTGTCCCCACTTATTATAACCGAATTTTACGACAAAAATGTGTTTTATTTTAGATTTTTGACCTATTATTCACTTAAAAAATCTCACGATATGAAATTACATTTATTTATTCATTATTCTTGTTTTCGGTACCATAGAAACCAGTAAAATAAAAAAACTAATGGTCCGTCCTTCTGGGATTCGAACCCGGGACCTTCCGTTTGGCAGCCATATAATGAGACACATGGTCTACTCGACCGTCGGATTCAACTTTCAACGGGCGCTATGAGAAATATAAAGAGTTTTAAGAATATCTAGTTTTTTTGACGGAATTTCAAAAATAAGTTCAAACAAAATTTGTTAAAAAATCAATTCTAACTCAATGTTAAAGAATAAAAAAATCTCATAAATTGTTAATTTTTCAAGATATTCCTAAAAAACCTAAAAATGTCTTCAGGTAACTGTCACTTGTTTTGGTGCTAGATGAAAAACATTGTATGTGGCACCCACAAATTTGTTCAAACTCTTAAATATGAAATTTGAATCAAATCGGATAAGTCGTTTTTGAGTTATGGTGGATACAGACAGGCACACAGACAGGCATCATGGCGAAAATGGTCAAAATGGATTCAGGGGCCCTCAAAACGTGTAAATCCATCAAAATCTCGAAGTCGAAAAAAAAACACGATTACAATACTTCCTTATACTTCGTATAAGAAAGTAAAAATTAATATTTTTGTTTATTCAAGATGATAGCTTTTAAGTGAAACGTCATAATAATATTTTAGGATTTTAAAAGTATTTCAAGCTTTGTATATAAAATATTCCATTGAATGAATGAATTCATATTGAAAACGTATGCAAATTTAGTGCAGTAATGCCCGGTTGTACCAAGCTCTGCTAAATCTTTGGAAAATACTGGAGGGGTAGCCAATAATCACATGCAGTCCACATTCAATACGTTATTAACAAAAACTCACATTTATTTATTTATTATTATTGTTATCGGTACCATAGAAACCAGTAAAATACAAAAAAAGGTCCTTCTGGGATTCGAAGCCGCGACCTTCCGTTTGGTAGCAAAGTCCCAACGTCCCTAGTCTATCTAGGCTGTCGGATTCAACGCGCACTATGAGAAATATAAGTGTTTTAAGAATATCTGGTTTTTTTGAAATTTTTTTGACGGAATTAATATAATAATTTTGCATTTTAGGACACATATCTGATGTGCCCAACACATGACTTTCTTATACGGATAGTATCACAGTAATTACTTTTCCTAAAGAAATTAAGTTAAATTTCTTGTTAAAATTTTGAGGGTGGTTTCCAGCAATTTTCAAATAGTCTCTGTCGCACTTATTGCAATACGCATAAATCTGTCCTTGTCCCACTCATTACTGCCAGATTTTAGGACAAATAAATAACAGAATACTTATGAAAATTCCACAGTGCGAAAAATGCTTGATATCTTTGAATTTGCTGTAGCTAAACTTTAAAGATTTATAAAATACTTCTCAGTTTTGGTCAACGTTTCACTCAAACAAACTGTGCAGTGCACAATAATCCTTCTCATCAAAATATTTCGATCTTTTGCCTTTGACAGTTGTTTGACTAACAATCTCTTCTTCTTCTTCGTACTTGGATTGCAAAGCAATGTCAAGTTTTTGGTGTTTGGCGATATAGCCACTCTCACCAGGATTGGATTAATTGGTTTTCACTTTTTAAATTTTTATAACTTTATTCGAGCTCTTCGTGTGTTTAATGCAAATAGAATCTTTAGTATAAAAACAAATAGATTTCTGTAATGTAAACAACAGCCACTCAGAGATAGATGGCAACACTATATAAATATGTAAATAATTTATAATTATTAAAAAACGGCGCAAAATAAAACACTTTTGTTACTTTGTCGACACGTCTAAAAATTGAAAGAGCATTCACAAAAAATTTGGCGTCGATATCTTTAATGTAGATTTGCATGCATAATACAATTTCACGACTTTATTGTATATATTAGAAAAAATTTTAATCGAGTTGCCATGATATGTAAAACAAAACCGTAGCCGTTGTAGCCGTCGATCTTTTCAAATAGTAATGCTACAATCGATTTCCTCAACGGTATAGATTTCTGTATGTAAACAACATGTACTTTGTAAATCGTAGATAGATGGCGCCACTATATAAATAAAAATTTTTGACGGAATTTCAAAAAAAGTTTCAAACAAAATTTGTTCAAAATTTAATTCTAAATCAATGTTAAAGAATAAAAAAATGTCGTAAATTGTTTATTTTTCAAGATATTCCTAAAAAACCTAAAAATGTCTTCAGGTAAGTACCACTTGTGTTGGTGCTAGATGAAAAAGATTTAATGTGGCACCCACAATTTTGTTCAAACTCTTAAATATGAAATTTGAATCAAATCCGTTAAGTCGTTTTTGAGTTATCGTGGATACAGACAGACACACAGACAGACATCATGGCGAAAATGGTCAAAATGGATTCAGGGGCCCTCAAAACGTGTAAATCCATCAAAATCTCGAAGTCGAAAAAAATCACGATTACAATACTTCCTTATACTACGTATAAGAAAGTAAAAAGTCTTATTTTGATCCCAACAATACGTCCTTAAAATATCTACATCGAATTTTGAATCACCCTGTATAAAATCACATTTATTTATTTATTATTATTGTTTTCGGTACCATAGAAACCAGTAAAATACAAAAAAATAAAAAATAATGGTCCTTCTGGGATTCGAACCGGCGACCTCCCGTTTGGCAGGCAAGTCCCAAACTCACTCGTCTATCTACTAGTCGGATTCAAGGCGCACTATGAGAAATATAAGTGTTTTAAGAATATCTCATTTTTTTGAAATTTTTTTGACGGAATTTAAAAAAAATGGTTCAAACAAAATTTGTTCAAAATTTAATTCTAAATCAATGTTAAAGAATAAAAAAATTTCGTAGATTCGTTTATTTTTCAAGATATTCCTAAAAAACCTAAAAATGTCTTCAGGTAAGTGCCACTTGTGTTGGTGCTAGATGAAAAAGATTTAATGTGGCACCCAAAATTTTTTTGCAAACTTAACTATGAGATTTGAATCAAATCCAGTAAGTCGTTTTTGAGTTATCGTGGAACAGACAGACAGACACTCAGAGAGACAGACTTCATGGCGAAAATCGTCAATATGGATTCAGGGGCCCTCAAAACGTGTAAATCCATCAAAATCTCTAAGTCGAAAAAAGTGACGATTACTAATTACTATACTTACTTATTATTTCGTATAAGAAAGTGAAAATACGGAGTACCCCAGGGATCAATCCTTGCAACATGCACAATATCTCGCACCTTTTTCATAACAGCTTTCCTATTTTTATATACTTAAAGTCACGATACCCCATAGAAAACATTTATACAATAGTGGTATTTTATGTTTCTCCTAATTTGGTATCCCTAATTGTTTCTAAACATGCAGGGGAATCAGTTAAAGACATTATTACATTAAAATGATATAACACTAACAGATTACTTTAAACACAGTTCAATTTTTTTCATTTCACAATAATAATGTCTACAAATAATCATCAAACCCTTAAAGATTTTAATCTACTTCGAATCATTTTTCGAGCAGGCCACATCTTAGGTTTAACACCACTATGTAATATAGACTCTAAAATAACGATATCACCAATACTAGCTTATATTTGGTCCATCGTGTGTACGCTATTCTGGACAATTATTTCATTAGAATATATTCGATGGATGATCAAAACATTTTTGGCAACTAATTTTACCACAAACATGTTAAATGTCTTGATGCTAATTGGAAATGCACAATGTATATTAATGATAGCATTTGAGCCTTGGCGTACAAGAAAAATGTGGATCACTTTTTTAAACGAATTGAGAAGCGTAGAAGAAACCTTATTAAAGAAAGCCTGTAAAAAACAACGCATCGCAAAAATTGTTTATCCCTTAATTGCAATTGTACTAATGCTAATAAGTGGGTTAATTTTAGCACAAATCTTTTATATGAAGTATCGTAGAGGAATGTATATAATATACACAGCATTGCTCTATATTACTTTTTATTACATTGTTTTTATGTGTGGAGTCTCCTTGTTTATTAAATGCAGATACAAACAATTAAACCAAGTTTTACAAGCAGTCGTGAAAGGATTCTTAACAAGAAAAAATACGGATATATACACATTTATGACAGTCATCAGCTTAAAAGAAATTGGAAGTGTCTATAGAAGTATATCAAAATTGGTTCAGCATTTTAATAAAACATGTGGACATACTTCAAGTTTTTTTACGATGCTTTTAGTATGTGATTTATTGAAAAATGTATTCTTCTTTTTTATGGGAATTAATCGTTTTTATTATGTCAATACTCTTGGGTACTTGATGGTAGTGGTTGTAAGTGAATTCATGTACAATATGAGAATTAAATGGGCAGTATGAAGCATTTTCGATGGGTATCTGGGGTTTCTATTAAAGTTAGAATAAAACCGATGGCACATTTAAAAAATATCGTAATCTCCTTGTGCTGTGACTGATAATCATTTCTGAAACAAATTACTGAATTTATTAACTAACCAGATGCCAAATATCTGATGTGTCCAACACATGACTTTCTTATACGGATAGTACCACAATTACTTTTCCTAAAGAAATTAAGTTAAATTTCTTGTAAAAATCGTGTTTCAATTTCCAGCAATTTTCAAATAAATTTCGAAAGTCTTTCTCGCACTTATTGCAATACGCATAAATCTGTCCTTGTCTCACTCATCATAACCGATAGTCCAGGAAAAATAGACTTTAACATGGAAAAAAATTGTTACAGGCTGAATTTTTGCATGCGCCTTAGTATTATAGCCCTCAATAATGTGTGAAAGTTCCCCATCGATTTGATGGCTGCTAACTGAGTTACTCGAGGTCAAAGGTCGCGATAAACAGTTTTTTGCAAATATTTCGAGAACGGCGACCTTTATTGAAAAAAATAAAGAGAGCTAATTTTTAGCTAAGGCAATTTGCTATAAAAACTTATTCAGAAGTTTTTTTGTAGGGGCAATCGTTCACGAGATATAGCGTTTCAAAAACTAAGAACGTAGAGGACTTACTTCACTACGAAGAATAACGACTGATCTTAGGATACGAAAGTTGGATAATAAATTATTATTCAATATGTACATTTATGGCGTTTTTTATTTATTTGTGCATTTATTGTATTTATTTGTTCATTTATGATACAGTAATTAACTTTCTTCAGTTTCGGAGAGGCGGAGAGCGATTGTTCCGTAACCAAAGTTTGGACAAGGAAAGACGATGGATCGATGTCGTTATCGATCTCCTCGTTATCAGTATTAAAATTTTCCATGTTCATACATGTTTGGCCATTACATTGGCTACAAACTACAGAACAGCTCAATTCTGCTTTCCGCCGACAAGTATATCAAAATTGGTTCAGCGTTTTAATAAAACATGTGGACATACTTCAAGTTTTTTTACGATGCTTTTAGTATGTAATTTATTGAACAATGTATTCTTCCTTTTTATGGGAATTAATGGTTTTTATTATGTCAATATTTCTGGGTAGTTGATGGTAGTGGTTGTAAGTGAATTCATGTACAGGGTGGGCAAAATTCGATGTTTTTATAGGGTAACTTTTAAACCATAACAGATATTGAAAATCTGACCGCGCATCGTCGAGCTCTTCTTTTGAGAAACCCTTGACGGTGAAGTCAAATTTTAGCGATCTTCGTTTGTTTTCGAGTTATGGCCGAAAATTCTATTTTTTGAGATTTCGATTTGAGTATATATTTCGGTTGTTTCTGAATTTAGAGAAATCGCGTTTACACGTTCTTAAGGCACTTTTTTGATGCGAATGCAATGGCGTTAACAGATTTTGAAAATGTCTTTCTATTTTTAGGTTATGACATAAATTTTTATTTTTTTATATGGTAGTCATAGTGGACTGTCACTTTATTGAAAAGAGCATTTTTTTCTCTTTTCAAATATATATAATATGTAGGGGCTATTCCTTCAATTTCTTCTTGAAAAATAAAAAAAATTTAAATTTTTGAAATTAAATTTAAAAAAAACTTATAATAAAAATGAAAATACAACAAACGACATACACATAAACACGACACTATCTAAAATTAATATCTATATAAAACCACTCAAAGAAAAAGTTCAAAATTACGTCTATTAACTGCATACACTTTTCATGACACTTCTGTGCGCAATCGAAATGTGAATATTTGACACGGAGTTAAGGCATTGCGTAAACTTGGCTTTGAGTTCTTCGGTATTTCTACTTTTAGTTTTATATGAATTATCTTTAATATGTCCCCAAAGGTGTCAAATCAGGCGACCTTGGTGGTCATCTAACTGGCCCATTGGTAACAAGCCAATTATATCTGAATTTTGAGTTAAGCAATTCTCTAGCTGATCTCGTATTATGAGGTGGTGCACCATCGTGTTGTAAGAAGAACTGACTTCTATCGCTGAACGATAAATTGTCCAAATATTCATCAACAATTTTTTCATTTAAATATTGGTAGTACCGTTCACCAGTTAGATTTCCCTCATAAATCTTATATGCCAAAACACTAAACACCAAACACTAAAACCAAACCAACCCTGATTTTGGATCTCAATGGCGCGCCGAGAGTTCTCATCATGACATTCGTCTACTGCGATAAATATGCGAAATACATATTATTTCCAAAAATTTAGATTTTTTGATTTTTTAAGAAGAAATTGAAGGAATAGACCCTACATATTATATATATTTGAAAAAAATGCTCTTTTCAATAAAGTGACAGTCCACTATGACTTCCATATAAAAAAATTAAAATGTATGTCATAACCTAAAAATAAAAAAACATTTTCAAAATCTGTTAACGCCATTGCATTCTCCTCAAAAAAGTGCCTTAAGAACGTGCAAACGCCATTTATCTAAATTCATAAACAACCGAAATATAGACATAAATCGAAATCTCAAGAAATCGAATTTTCGTTCATAACTCGAAAACAAATGACGATCGCTAAATTTTGACTTCGCCATCGGGGGTTTATCAAAAAAAGAGCTCGACGATGCGCGGTCAGATTTTCAATATCTCTTATGATTTAAAAGTTACCCTATAAAAACATCGAATTTTGCCCACCCTGTACAATATGAGAATTAATGGGACAGTATGAAGCATTTTCGATGGGTATCTGGGGTTTCTATTAAAGTTAGAAAAAAATCGATGGTACATTTAAAAAATTATGTAATCTCCTTGTGCTGTGACTGATAATCATTTGTGAAACAAATTACTGAATTTATTAACTAACCAGATGCCAAAAAACCAAGAAAGCAAAAAAAATATTTTACGAAAATAAAACGAAATAATTTTTTTCTATAGCAAATGTAGATAAAGTAGCACTTTATCTACTATTTTATACAGGGTGGTCCAGGTTAAACGTCATTAATTTTAAGAGGTGATAGAGGATCCTTAGAGAAACCTTAAATTAAAACTTTTCAAGAGCAACTATTTTCTATAAATTAAACAGACAATCCAAAAATTGAATTTTTTTCGCAATGTATCCAGTGGCGTCGAAAATTGGAGGAGAAAAGTGGAGCGGTCCGCTATTATCTACGCCACTGGAGATTTTTTTTATAAATGAACCACATCATTACCTTAAAATGTACTACATTTAGTGCAGGCGCCAAAGGTACTTGAGTATGCATAATATGAGGACCGGCAACTATGCTCGGATTCTTATATCTGAGACCCTAAATAATGAAAAAAATCATGTTGCCGGAAAATCGGATGGTTCATTTCAATTCCCTCGCCCTCTTATTATGTTATCACTATTATTACAGTCAATCAGATATTTGAGATTTAAAAACTTGCGGGTAGGCTGAATTTTTAATGTTGTTTCTGATGGTCCGAAAGGTAAAATCTCAAGTTGGCGTATCCCCACCTATTTCGGAATCCCCGCCACCTAGAAAAATTTTTGGAATCGATTTTTGGATTTGCCTTATGTTCTGTTGGTCGGAGGAAAAAAGAGTAAAGACAAAAATTGTATAGTTCAAAATTTGCAATATTTTTTGTCTTAATCTGAACTCTCTGTAGTTAGTCCCCAAAAAGATAGAGGGCGCCAAAATTTCCAAAAATGCGCTGTACCTATGTGCCTGTTATATGTTAATGTTTTTCTGGTATTTGAGTACCTAAAAGTGTTTTATTCAAAAAAAACGTGAAAAAATATCGTTTCAAGTGTCCAATTTGAAAAGAAAAAGACCGAACGAGTTAACGTGTTTGTTTTGTGATACAACAGGAGACTTAGTTAAAAAACCAAAATCTCAATCGTGAATGACTATTATAAGAGCAGCAAATTCAAATTTCTTCGCAATATATCCTGTGGTGTCGAAGATTGGAGGGGAAAAGTGGAGCAGTTCCCCAGTATCTATGGCACTGGAGATTTTTTTTATAAATAAACCCCATCATTACTTAGAAATGTACTACATCACTCTGTGTACGAAATTTAATGAAAATCGATCGAGTGGTTTAGAAGTTATGGTAACAAAACGAGTTCTTATCCTATACTTTGACACCCTGTATCTTTGTTATAAAACATTTTTGAGCAAAGTTTTTTCATTAAAGTCTACTTATTTTTTGATGCTCTATCACCTCCCAAAGTTAATAAAGTTTAACTTTTACCACCCTATATATAAAAATATAAAAGGGGTGCGGAAAAAAATTGGACCATATGATGGAGCGGCAACATTCAAAATATTAATCTTTGAGCTGTTATGCGCTTATATCAATTGATAAAATGCGGTCCTCATATTATGCATACTCAATTCCATTCAGCTCTCGGTCTAATTACTCAGTGTGCGAAATTGAATGCAAATCGATCGAATGGTTTAGAAGTTATGTTAAGAAAACGAGTTTTTATTTTAAACTTTGACACCCTGTATCTTTGTTATAAAACGTTTTTGAACAAAGTTTTTTAATAAAAGCCTACTTTTTTCTTGATGCTCTAGCACCTTCCAAAATTAATGACGTTTAACCTAGACCACCCTGTATAGGGTACTTTGATTTTTTTGAAATGAATGAATTAAAACGTATTACTGTTGATTTTGACAACTTAATAACTGACATTTTAAATTGTCGTTCATGATAATTTAATTTGTAATTAGTTTTTCTGTATAATTGATTTTTCTTTAACATTTGCTATAGAAAAAAATTTTCTATTATACACGACGATAATATTTCATTATTTTCTCGCGCTTATTAGCGTCTCGGCCGACTCCTAAAATCGCTCTCGAAAATTAACTACAATGTTATCGTCTTGTATAATATAGTTATTTTTGTAACAAGTACCTAAAATTAAAACTGATTTAGGTACGTGTTACAAACAATATTTTTTTGTTAAAGCTCCCTAAAACACATTCGAACCTTTTATGATATGTCATTGACATATCATACATAATACAATTTATGTCAATGCCATTTGAGCAAATATTTCTCAAAATAGTTATTTTTGTAACAAGTACCTAAAATCAAGTTTTTTGGGACAAATTGCTGTTTCCGGACGAGGCGAAGCCGAGTCTGGAATAGCAGATGAGTCCCAAAAAACTGATTTAGGTACGTGTTAAAAACAATATTTTTTGGTTAAAGGTCCCTAAAACACCTAAAACACATTCACACCTTTAATTATGTATGATATGTAATTGACATATCATACATATTACAATTTATGTCAATGTCATTACAGCAAATATTTCTCAAAAATAGTGAACTTCGGATTTTAAATAACATGTTATCATAGTAACCAGACTGAAATAAGTCGGTAAAATAAAAATAGTCCCGAAAAGAGCCATTTTACGAACTGAAATGAGTCCGTAAAATAGCTATTTTAGGGACTGTGTACAAAAAATAATGAACTTCGGATTTTAATTACCATGTTATCATAGTAATCAGACTGAAATGTCCGTAAAATAGAAATAGTCCTAAAAAGAGCCAGTTTACGGACTGAAATGAGTGCGTCGTGTATAGATAGTGTTTTTAATGCTATAATGTTGATGACCCTGATCTGGAATTCAATTCAAATGTGTCAGTAGGGGGGCGGCCTCGCATGTCGGGACAGTCGGGAGCGAAAACGCAATCGGTGGATTATTGGCCACATTATTACGCAACTTTGTTCCAATTTAACCCAAGCTGTATCTCTTACCGTTTCTGAGATCCCTATATGTACATAATAAACGATTTCGTAAGGTATTTTTTAACGCCCTGTAAGGAAGAAGTAAGGAAGAACTTTTGGACTGAGATATGTTTGGTTCAAACAACTTATTTTGAGCCCAAAAACTTGTGGTAGGTTTTTGTCCAGGCCTTTCAGGGACACCCTGTAGACTTCGAGTAGGTAGGCGGGGCTACCGAAGAATTACTGCCAGCGCTGTCAGTGACTAATTCGTAAACTAGATGTTGAACACAATAATAGACCTTTTTATTTATTCTACGCGCAAGCGCAATCCCTACTTTTTGCGTGTGACACGTTTAACCGATCACTCTTGCTCTCTTTCTCCCATAGAAACTGTCCGCAAAAAATGGCGGAAAGCATTAATAAATAAAAAGATCTATTGCATATGATTGTATGCAACTGACAAACATCCGTTAAAATCAGTGACATCCTAATAACCTCAATATTGTATGAGACAATTCATGACTGACAATTTGCGATGACGACTAGAAAATTTAAAAATTGTTGTTCAACATTTAATTCGCATTAATGACAACGCCAACGCGGCGCCACTTGTCACCTTGCTCGAAGTCTACAGTGAGAAGCGAATTTGAAACAGCTTATATAGAGTTTTTTTTAACTAATTTTCTCAGACTCCACTAACGATCCCCTACACCGTACTGGAGAGCTTATGCGCCATTTTAGAATCACCCTGTATAATTCTCGAAATAAAATCGATTATTTAGAATAGGTACACTTTTCTAAAGGTTTGACTGTATTAGGTGCAACTATCTAATTTCTGATTTGTTAACATTATGTTGTTTATGCAGAAAGAAATCCAAAGGTGATAGATCGGGAGATTTAATAGATTACAAAATTAGCCTGTAACTAGATACCTAATCACCTATTAAGAAAATAATAAATTTATAAAATTTCGAATTATTTTACGTTTAAATTTTATATTGTTTAGGTTTAGTGAAATAATTGATAAATACAATATGTTCTTTATTCCTGGTTTCTAAAGAGCGAGCAAATAAATTTGTAATCGAGTCATCCATGAACGCGAAATCGTATGTAGTTTCTTGAACTGCATTACAATAAAATGTCAGTTGAAAGCAAGAAGGTATAAAAATATAGAGGAGAGAAAGCTCCCGGATGGGTGTAGGCACAAATCCGTTGCCAGTTGCTATGACAGTGACAAACTAAAACAAACATTTGACCAATAACGCGCCTTATTGACTGCTGGCGCATGCGTAGAAACTATCAAGTACGCTTGAGTCCATTTGAACGTGAAACACTTTTTGACCCACGAATTCAACCCCCACCCCGGGGATCTTTCTGTCCTCTATTTTATACGTCCTTGGTTGAAAGCTAAAATGGTTCAAGTTACAGACATACAGATTCAAATCCATGGATGACTCGATTACAAATTTATTTGCTCGCACGATACTTCTGGTATAAATTAGTTAGCTAATACATTCATTTATTTCACAAATAATCAAGTCATGGCACACGGAGATTAAGTTATTTTTTGATCAGAAAATCGGTAATACCTAATTTTGTTATTTGAAAAAGTAAATACACTGTATTATACATTTTCATAAACCTGATAAAAAATCCTTTCTAATGGATCCATAGCTAACTATGGATTCCATTTAAAACCACATTTAAGTCATAACTCAAAAACAATTAGATACACTCATTTGGAATATGAATGAATCATATTATTTTAAATTAAAATCTGTATAAAAAACATAAACTTTTTTCGACTTTTCAAATACCGAGATATATACAGGGTGTATCAGTTTTAATCGAGCAAACTTTAATGGTACATTCTCCTAGTCGTCCTGAATCGGAAAAATGTATATTATATACCTCTATCTCGATTCCTAAGAAAGATACAGGGTGTTGAAGTTTCCGCAAAAACAATTGACCATCTGGTTTTCAAGATATTCAAAAAAATAACATTTTTTTAAATGGCACACACTATATATTTTTGCAAAAATCGATGGTAAATTAAATTCTATAAGTACAAAAAATGTTATCATCTTTTTTTGATAATAATTTAAAATAAGCGAGTTATTTTGAAAAAAAGTTTGCAATTCTTTAAAATCTAGTAGCCATAAAATGGAATAGTAATTTATTAAAACCAAACAATCTTAATTTTGAATTTAAGCAAGTTGAAAAATACTTGAAAGTATTACGGAAATATTGAAAATTTACAAAATTATAATTTTCATGTCTACTTGATTAAAACCTTGAAAACTTTTTTCAAAATAACTCGCTTATTTTAAATAATTGTCAAAAAAGTATGAGAACATTCTTTGTTCAGAATTTAATTTATCATTGATTTTTGCAAAAATATATAGGGTGTTGCTAATTTAATCGACTTTGTAGCTCCAATAATAACAAAGTTAGCAATAGTGAACCACTTTACGCAAACACCTGTATTAAATATTAAATAAAATAGTAATATTTCCGTAATTCTTTCAAGTTTTTTTCAACTTGCTTAAATTCAAAATTATGATTGTTTGGTTTTAATAAATTACTATTTCGTTTTATGGCTACTTAATTTTAAAGAATAGCAAACTTTTTTTCAAAATAACTAGCTTATTATAAATTAAAATTAAAAAAATTAAGGACTTTTTTGTACAGAATTTAATTTGTCATCAATTTCTGCAAAAATATATAGGGTGTTCCATTTAAAAAAATGTTATTTTTGTGAATATCTCGAAAACCAGATGGTCAATTGTTTTTTGTTTTCACCCTTGTAATAGTACGAAACCTATAAAATCAAATTTGATATTCCTTAGTTTGAAAAACTGATAAAAAATGTAAATTTTTTCAAAATGTATAATTTGATAGTTCACAGAGTTCACACACACATACACCAATTTCTATCTCTTATTGCTGAAAAATCGATATAATCGATATATATGTTACAACAAACTAACTTAATAATAGAGTAGCGATAATATCAAAATTGGAAAAACGGCAGAAATTTTACAACAAACTAACTTAGTAAGATGGTATTAAAGTTAAAAAAAGAAATTTGTGGTGTGTAGCTTAAAAAAATGAATAATGTCAATTTTTCCAAAATGTCTGATTCCATATTTCGCACATGGACATATTTATCTATTTTAGTAGAAAAACTGAAAGAAATTTTACAACAAACTAACTTAATACTCACGTAACTACTGATAGCCGAATAACTGCTAACACAAGAACAGAGAGTACCGATGGTTCACCAAGAAAACCGACGCCCGAAGTGTCAGTGACCTGATAAGGCTGCTCAAAGAGTGCGATACTCTCCGTACCGAGACCGCTAACCCCACAATATAATCATCACCACCCCCTGCCCGATATTCTAATCCTGTCCCCCACCGAAACTCCATCACCGCCACCAATATACCAACAACCCAAAACAACCCACCACCGAGAAGCCTTTCTACCAACCGTCCTGGTCCCACCGAACAATACTTCCGTGGAAACAATCCCCAAAGACCGATCCCCGAAATCAAACCTCCGACCCAACGTGCTGGCGTTGCGGTAAAGACGGGCACTACTGTACCCAATGTCGCTCACCAGAAGCGGTCATCTTCTGCTCCGGCTGTAAGCGACCTGAGATCTTATTCCGTAACTGCCCGTGCCCATCGGGAAACTAGTACGGAATTGTGCAAATAGGAGGTCCGCTCAGTTCCGCCACAAAGAAACGTCCGACCCCAGCTTACTGACAACCGTGACGAGTTGTGCCTCCTATGATCACACCCGTAAAGACATCCGCCCTCACGTCGACCTAGAAATAGGAAACTTTTACATATCCGATCCGCCTTGGTTGATACCGGCAGCACCCACTCCTTCATGAGCCGTCAAGTTGCCGAACAATGCATAGCCGTAGAAGCAGAAATGCATGACCTTCTCATCAGAGAAGCTAGAACCGTAACTGGAGCGTCAATAACTATAACTGATGCCCTCCGAATGAATTTCCGCATCAATGGTTGCCACTTCTATGAACTCTTCCACATCATAGACACACCGGTGTCCGACGTCATACTTGGAATCCTTTTTCACTTTAAAGTGATGCCATTTGGCCTGCATTCCGCACCGGCTACTTTCCAACGCCTCCTCGATACCGTCATTGGCCCCGAAATTAAACCCCGTGCCTTCGCCTACTTGGATGACATCATCGTGTTGGGAAAAACATTCGAAGAGCACCTAGACAACCTCCAGGAAGTTTTCCACCGCCTCCTTTCCGCCAACTTACGATTAAACCCCGAAAAATGCCACTTTGGAAGGAAATCGCTGAGATATCTAGGACATGTCGTAACCGAAGACGGAATTCACACCGACCCGGACAAAGCCTCAGTATTCCAGAGCCAACCAATATACGTGAGTTATGCCGATTTCTGGGAGTCGTCTCTTGGTACCGACGATTTAACCCAGCCTTTTCCCAAATTGTGGCTCCGCTAACGAAATTACTCCGCAAACAGCAACGATGGACCTGGTCACCTGAACAAAGCTCCGCCTTCGCCTCGTTAAAAACGCATTTAACTGAGTCTCCCGTTTTGACTTGTCCCGACTTTGATGATATCAGCGAACTCTGTGTTCATGGTACAACCGAAAGAAACTTCATGTTGAACAACACCCAGAAACCCACCCGGATTACTGCATCCGAGACAACCAACTTTACCGCCACTTCTGGGACTCTAACAACTTAACCGAACCCCACATATCCGATCCCTGGAAAATGTGTGTACCGCAACCACTCCGTAAAACCGTCCTCGAGGAAAACCATGATGCGCCTACCGCAGGACACATGGGTATTGCCAAAACCATCACCCGAATCGCGCTGCGGTACTATTGGCCAGGAATGTTCTTAGACATTGCCAAGTACGTGCGAGGGTGTCTGCAATGCCAACGCTATAAACCGTCCCAACAACCCCTACCTGGAAAAATGCAACCGTCCAGCAACCGTCATACTTGGGAAACCGTCAGTACCGACCTAGTGGGATCGTTACCACGCTCCAGCAAGGGCAATAACTACCTGATTGTTTTCCAAGACAGTTTTACCAAATGGGTTCAATGCCGTCCTCTTCAAAAAGCAACAGCTCAAGCAGCCAGTCAAGCCATTTACGAAGAGATCATGTCCAAAGACCATTATCAGCGACAACGGCGTCCAATTCGCCGGTCGAAAATTTCAAAACCTACTAAAGGATCTAGGTATCACCCACCAATTTACACTACCGCACACTCCTCAAGCTAATCCCGTAGAGCGAACCAATAAAACCCTGAAGACCATGATTTCGCAGTAGTGTGAAGCAAACCAGCGCAAATGGGATCAACGTCTTCCGGAATTTTTATTTTTGTTAATTATTCGCCTCTTCTAGTAGAAGGTTCAATTCGGATCACCCTGTATAATTTATCATGCTTATTTCAATCACATTTCTTCGCAAGCACCCACGAATATGCCATATATGATTCAAATTTGTTCTCAATAGAAAAGCAATATTTGCCTTTACCAAACTGGATTGGATTCGGTATCTAGGTACTTTCTACCTTTAAACAAGGATCACTTTCCATGATTTGAAATTATTCTTTCAACTCAAATATTTAACTACCTGTTAGATTTATAAATCGACGTTTAGAAGTAAAATAAAATAATAGAAGTGTAGAGGACAGTAACAAAGTAGAAAAAAATCAATTTTGGTTATCAGTCAATGAAAAATGATTTGTGTGCTTTGCAATTTCCTATCACAAGATTTTATTTCACCCTATCTGTATATTTCGTGTAAATAACAATTAATAAGCAAAATAAAATGTTTTGCTAGTAAAATACAGAAATATTCATTAAATACAATTGCAAAGAAAACGTCTATTTTCAAAAGTAGGTACATTTATCATTGCCTTCTGTAATAACAAAACGCGTTGTCAACTAACTTGTATGTGTATTTCAAACTAAAACTTTTAAGTGTCAGTACAATATAAAGAACATTCTTTACGAGTGATGCCACTACATACAGTACATCCTTTATGTCTCTGTTAGTTTCTACAAAATGAAATTTTTCTTATATTTACCATGTCTTTCATGCCCATATAATTTCAAACAGGAAATATCTGAGAATCCGGTATTTGTCAAAGCGGTTTATTAACACTGGAGGATTTCATGCTTCCTTACTTTAGAACTAAACAAATTGCCCATATATTATATATGTATATATTCATGCATAAAACTGACTTTTATTGTATAACAAAATCATCCAGTTAAAAGATAATTGGCGATTAAATTAAAACTAAATTGTAGGTAGCTAGGAATATTGTTTTTCCGTTATATTTCATTTTATACCATCGTCCAGGATCCTCTGGAGAATAAGCATAGCTTTAGGAAATTCCACCTCTCATAACTCTATTCAGTCCCTGGCTTATTGTGACCCACCGCAGCAGGTTTCAGAATGGTAATGAAATGTTTGATACCAATAAAATCATTAAATTATACCTTAGGATATTTCATGACACATGATGAATTATTCAAATTACTAGAGAGTTTCAATGTAATTTAGGTATACATGCAACGGAAATGGAAAATTAGAAATAATGTGTTCTGGTATTGGATTTGCAATTACTGAATATAACATACGAGGTTCTAGAAAAAGTGTAATCAAAATTTCAAATACATCAAAATGAGGGATAAAGTAGGAGAGCCAACATCTTTTACTTATAAATTATACAAACAAATGTACTTACAGGAATATCTATATAAAAGTGAACAGGCTTTATAACTTTTTAATTTTATAAATGATTGGAAAAAATATTAGATATGAAAGTTTTGGGGATTTTATGGGTCATTCATATCAATTAAAAAAAATATAGTATAAAACATCGATTTTTAGGCTAATTTACAACTGGATTGTATGATTTTTATCGAATTTTTTTATTCTAGGAGAAGTTTAAGACAATATTTTGTATAACATACCCTATGCGGTTTTTCTGTCGTTTTTGAAATATTTACAATATACAAACATACGAAATATATCAAATGATATATTAAAATAAAATTTTTCTCATAATTGCACGAAAATGACCACTTTATTTGCGTGAAATGCGTGTAGAAAGTCGCCTTTTTAGGGTAGTCGCGGTAAATAAGGAGTGGGGGTAACATTTCTCCCTTGGGTAGCCATTCCTTCCCTTATATGCCGGAGTTATTTGTGTTGTCAGCATAAACAGGGTACCTTGTTTATGGTTGTCAAGGTGATTTTCTCACCGCAAAGTGTCAAGCAAAAATCTCAATGTTATGCTGTTATAATTTGTTCGCGCGTTTCAATCAAAAGAAGTGGCTATTTTCGTACAGGTATGAGAAAAAATAGAGTATGCTACACGGGAGGAATTGATTCTGCCTCGTGTACTTGCGCCCTCGCTTCGCTCGGGCCCAATTTTCACACTCATCAGAATCTCTTAATTCCTACCTTGTTGCATAAACTACTATTAAAACATCGTTTTTTGATTCATTTATAATGTTGTAGTTTTCATTCTACTACATCATGTTGTAGTGAAATTAGGGATACAAAATATAAAATAGTTAGAAAGATATTCTGTAAGTTAAATGTATATTATATAGCAAGGTAGAGAAGTTCAGTATTATAGAGTATGTATACACGCAGTAATTAAGGAGCCTATATTAAAGGCAACTTTAAATAACGCAATTTTTATTTTTTTATACGAAGTAATCAGAAAGTATAGTAATCGTGATTTTTTTCTACTTCGAGATTTTGATGGATTTGCACGTTTTGAGGGCCCCTGAATCCATTTTGACCATTTTCGCCATGATGTCTGTGTGTGTCTGTCTGTATCTACCAGAACTCAAAAACGAGTTATCGGATTAGATTCAAATTTCATATTTAAGAGTTTGAACAAATTTGTGGGTGCCACTTAAATCTTTTTCATCTAGCACCAACACAAGTGCCACTTACCTGAAGACATTTTTAGGTTTTTTAGGAATATCTTGAAAAATAAACAGTTTGTGAGATTTTTTATTCTGTAACATTGATTTAGAATTAAATCTTGAACAAATTTTGTTTGAATTTTTTTTTTTAAATTCCGTCAAAAAAATTTCAAAAAAAACGCGATATTTTTAAAACACGTTAATCGTTGAATTCGACCGACAGTCTAGGTAGACTAGTGTCAATGATATTTCTTTTAATTTTAACAAAGACAAACAAACGGCAATGGTTCTACTGGACGTACAGAAAGCTTTTGACCGCGTTTGGGTGGACGGTCTTTTGTACAAACTCATAAATTACCAATTCTCTCCCACAATCATCAAACGTTTACATTTGTATCTCACAAACAGACAATTTCGCGTCCATATCAACAATTCATATTCGGAAACTAAACAAATTTCTGCCGGTGTTCCACAGGGACCAGTTTTAGGGCCAAAACTTTCACACTTTTTGTCAAAGACACTCCAAAGTTTGCACAAACCAACACAGCGTTATATGCAGACGATACTGCAATATATGCATACTCTTTCAGTGCCCCAGTAGCAAACAAGCAATTGCAAATACATATTAATATGTTGGAGAAATACTTTGAAAAATGGAAAATCACTATAAACCCAAACAAAACTGAAATGATCCGGTTTTCAAAAAGAATCACCCACAATAAAATCTTTACACCCTTAAAGGTTCAGAATGTACCAATACCAGTTAGCAAAACCATGAAATATCTGGGAGTTCAATTGGACTCTAGACTATCTTACATTACAACCAACATATCCACAGTGTGCTAATAAAGGCTAATATAATAGTCAAAAATATGCACGCATTACTAGTAAGACATAATGGTTTATCAGTAAAAAATAAACGTCTGTTATATACAGCAATTATTAGGCCCGTACTAACATATGCTGCTCCAGTTTGGTGTAGTGTCTCCAAAACTGCAATGAAGCCAGTACAAATTTTTCAAAATAAATGCTTGAGACTAGTAACTAATTCAGACAGATACACGAGAATAGATTATTTACATAATTTGGCGGCACTGCCTACAATTCAACAACACATTCAAGAACAATCATAAAAATTTTATACACACAAACTAACTCAAAACCCTCTACTCCACAACCTCACAAGCATCAGGTCAGGCAATAGACCATTCAAAATAAAACATACACTGCCCTACCAAGCATTGCCCATATTTACAGAGAGGGACTAGCGCATTCTTACCATCAAATACATTTGTAAAACAACGAATATTCTGGTACCCGGACAGCAAGAAGGTACACATTATCTGAAACAGGTTTTCCACTCTAACCTTTCCTGTAAAATTTATAATAATAATAATTTACGATATTAGCCACAATTTCGAAAAAATGTATATAAATAAATTATTTTAACTTCTGAGAAAAAGATGTAACAAAATTAAAGGCTAAAGCTTAATCTATAAATTACGAACTTCGAAAAAAATCGTAGCAATAATTTAATGTATAGGTAATATGTTTATATATTATATAAATCTATTAATGCTGAATAATAAAGATACTTTGTATAAAAAAAAAAGTGTCACGTAGTGGATTGTCTGCCAAACGGAATGTCCCGGGTTCGAATCCCAGAAGGACCTTTTTTTTTGTCTATCACAGATTTCTATGGTACCGAAAACAATAATAATGTATAAATAAATTTAATCTTATACCGGGAGATTTTTTAAAGTGAGTAAAAGGTCAAAAATCTAAAATAAAATACATTTTTGTCGAAAATACGGTTATAATGAGTGTGGGACAAGGACAGATTTATGCGTATTGCAATAAGTGCGACAGAGACTATTTGAAAATTGCTGGAAACCCTCAAAATTTAAACACGATTTTTACAAGAAATTTAACTTAATTTCTTTAGCAAAAGTAATTGTGGTACTATCCGTATAAGAAAGTCATGTGTTGGACACATAATATATTTATTATTGGTACATATAACATATCACAGTCTAAACCTCATTTAATTAAAGTCGACTTTTATTTTGATTATGAAACCGACCGTTTAATAATTTAATTAAATTATTGCGATTCGTGGCACTCTTGCTAATCGTTTTCGCTGACGCAGTACGGTGTAACCAAACTTCAGACTTAGTTTAACGTAGGTACCATGCCTAACACTTCTGTAAACATATTGTATATACCGTCATTTTGAATAATTTTACTAAAATGATAACGGAAAATTTCAAATGAACTACATCGATATAAAGTGTTAATTATTCTAGTGGTAATTTATATTTGTTTACTTTGAATAATTTTGTAAAATAATACTTACAATATTTTACTACACAAACTGGAATTAATTACCTACCTACGGGAAAATTTATATTACCACCATTTGCTAAGCTATTAATGCATATTAATTCTACTGAAATTGGACCATTGATTATTTAACTATAGCATGATTATTTATATAAGTTGTAAATAGGCAATAAAAGTTATATATTTTGTTACAAAGATACAGATCACATTTACTTGACAAAATGTGGCAAAGTGAAAACTATACAACCATACATTTACCGAAAAATGATGTTTTATATTTCATTTCAAAAATATCAGTCGACATAATGTACAGCAAAGGAATGAAGTTCGTATGCATTCTGCTTATATTATTTCATTCAATTGTGGCGCTTTTAAGTATTTTCACGTTTTTAAAAGAATTTAATCTAGACTTTTTTATACAATATGGAACAATTTTCTTTGTATCAATTCATGTACGATAAATAAACAGCCTCCATCTAGTAATATTTTGATATTCCAATCATATTTTAGGGTTTTGTAGCTCTTCTCCTTAATACCATCCTACAACAAACAATAGTTTCTATAAGGGATCAAATACATAACTGTTACTGGAGTTGTGATACAGGGAATAGTTTTTTGCAAAATAAAATAAAAAAAGAAGGCAAAATATTAATATATGTGGTTTGTGTTAATGCTGTATTAGGAGTCACTGCGGCTGTATTACTTTTACCATACAGTGGAAATGAAGTTGAACTGATGTTCTATTTATATTTGCAACCAATATTTTCCAGAACCTATTAGACGTCCTTTGTATTTTGCTTATCATTCAACGTCGTGAATATAGGAAATCTTTGGATCAAGCCAAAAAATTGTCTAACGACAACTTTATTTCAAATGCAAGCAATCGAGCCAAAGCGGCGTGGCAGGTTATAGATGAACATAGGATTAAAGAATGTTCAAGGTCAGATGTGATTCCGATATCCGCCAACGAATTCAATGAATATTTTACAAACATTGCCCAGAATCTGTTGAGGGCTGCTCCTGCAGCATACCCGACGTCTACAAACTACAGTCCTAATGGTAATATTGAAATTCCAAATTTCACATTTAAAGAACTTAGTTTCAATCAGGTTCGCGATATTACTCTGTGCTTGAACAATTCGAGTTGTTTAGACAGCTTTAACCTTAATTCAAAAATATTAAAATACATTATTTTTCATTTAGTTTACCCCCTAACAAAACTGTTTAATATGACAATAAGAGAGGGTATTTATCCAAAAGTTCTAAAAATATCCAAAGTCCTGCCGCTTCATAAACAAGGTGAGAGGGGTAGCACTAACAATTATAGGCCGATCTCTATAATTCCTATTATAAGCAAAATATTTGAAAAAGCTTTAGCTGCCCAATTGTATGAACACTTTGAATATTACAATCTTTTTTCTGAAGCCCAGTTTGGTTTCAGACCGGGTAAATCAACTACGTTGGCTATATGTAAGTTGTTACGACTTATTTCAGATGCTTTCGAGGAAAAGAAGTTTGTCGGCGCTGTTTTCTGTGACTTGACCAAGGCATTTGACTGCGTTTCCAGTGATATTTTATTACATAAACTCAGCTATTATAACGTCAATCATGTTTCTCTGTCTCTTCTGCGGTCGTATCTAGCGGATAGGTTTCAAGCAGTTTTTGTAAACAACACTAAATCCGATTTATTACCGATACATATTGGTGTGCCCCAGGGCTCGGTTCTGGGACCAATTCTCTTTTTATTTTATATTAACAACATTTCAATCAACGTTCCAGATGTACAGCTTTACCTATTCGCAGATGATACGATGGCTGTGGCGACGAATAGCAATTTTTATGAACTCCTTGCAGACTTGGACGAAGCGCAGTCGACCCTCAATGATTGGTTTATCAGCAACAAATTGACATTAAATCTACAAAAAACAAAGAAGTACTTCTTTTCCTTAAGACCATTGCCATTAACAAATAATCCAGAAACTATTAAGTTTCTGGGGGTTACTCTGGATGGTGGATTAACCTGGGGTGCACACGCGGACGTGGTTGCAAGCACTGTATCGACCTACGTTTTTGTTCTTCGTATGTTGAGCCACAGTGTTTCGGATAGTGTTCTCTTAACAACATACTTTGCTCTCATTCATTCCAGAATCTCCTATGCCCTATTGGCTTGGGGTCATGCAGCAAGCACTCAACGTGTTTTTAAATTACAACGCCGTGCCATCAGAATATTAAAAAAACTGAAATATCGTGAAGATTGCAGAAGCGCATTCAAAGATCTAAGAGTTCTAACACTTCCCAGCCTATATATATTTCAGTGCCTTGTCTATGTCAGGGAAAACCTCAACGACTACCGGTCGCGTTTTGAGTGTAATAGTTTTAACACGAGATCCAAATCTGAATTGCACATTGAGTTTCATAGACTGAACAGAAGTCGAAATTCCATTAATTATTGGGGACAATTATTTTTCAACAAACTACCACTGTCAGTACGGGAAATGAATCTTTTGCAATTTAAAAAACACACGAAGTCGTTACTTATTCGCCACTGTTTTTACTCTCTTCAAGAGTTTTTGAATTTTAATTTTGGAAATCTTTAATTTAACCTTCTTTTTTTTGTTGGATATGATTGTAATTATGTGAGTGTACCGTATAAGTGATTGATTGTTAATGTTATTGAGTTTAAAATGTTATATTGAGTGTTTTATTGTGTTTTTTTCTCGACGTATGTAAAACTGTAAAGTTATTAACCATAAATAAATTTCTATTCTATTCTATTCTATTCTATTTATCTTTATGGTACATATTATGAGTATACATGCATACATGTTGCTGTATTTTACTACTCATGTTAAATTTCAACTATACATAATCAACTATCATTTAAAGGAAATTAGTAGAGAATTTAATGTAGATGACGAAAGCTTATATTTATTAAAAAATCCTATATATCAAAAATTGATTAAAAACAGGTTATGTATGGTAATACAACAACATAGTATTTTAATAGAGTAAGTGTTTATTAAAACGTTATTAAAACATGACATTGGTGTATATTTCCTATTTTAGATCATGTTTTCGAATATCTAAGATCACAATTTTCTTTATAGTAGGGTTTAGCATTACAGGTATATTAATTGGAGTCTCCGCACTGTTTAACATTTCATCCCAGGTAAATTTATTTTATGGAAATAGGTGATTCTAATAAACATATATTACAGTATAAAACTTTAACAAATATCCACTTGGCGGGATATGTCGTTGTAATATTCGTTTCTATAATCACAATATTGTTATTTTGCAACGCCGGCCAGACTTTAAACGATGAGGTAAGTTGAAATAATTTTAATGAAGTTATTGTAAGCTGATATTCCAGTCTACCAACATGTATGATATGTTACTAAAAGTACCGTGGTTAACTTGGAACAAACAGAATCGAATGACCTATATGCGTTTTCTCGTACAAGTAAAAGATCCGCTCAGTGTATCCAGAATAGTGGTTTCTTTAGATTATTCGTTTGCAGTTAGTGTGAGTATTATTGTTTGCTCTATATTAATTAATGCAAGTAAACAAATCTGAATATTTTTACAGGTTACAAAGTTTATCTGTACAACTGCGATTGGAATAACTCGCCTGAAATCATCTCACTCAATTAAATTTGAATCACATTAAATTGACTATTTATTATTAGGTAACACGTACCTACCTATCTACTAATATGAGCTAAACTAATATAATTATTATGTATTATAATTGAAATTTTTGTCATGATATTGTACCTACCTCATTGGAAAAATAAATACGTATCGTATCTTTATTATAAATAATTTAAATAGTAAAACATCCGAACTACACATGTCTGATCACATGGAAGCACCTTCTCAGCAGCAACCAACACGGATATTAAGTAAAGCGTAGCACCACAATGGTACTTATTGAGGTAACTCAGTTTGTACCGGAAGCTTTAGATAATAAAGTCATTGACATGTTAAACTTTGTTCTGGGGAAGGTGTTCGATTCGGTTCCTCACAACTTGTTGCTGATGAAGCTTCATTACTATGGGTTCAGAGGTAATGTACAACAATTACTACGATCATACTTGGCAGAGCGTAGTCAAAAAGTATCCTGGAAAAAGAAACTTTTAAACTACCCTACAAGTGTAATACGGAGTTCCCCAGAGATCTGTTTTGGGGCCTGTATTTTTCATAGCATACATAAATGACATTTGTGTAGTAAATAGCTGTTACACCTGCATTTATTGCGCTGCTTATGTGTGGGAAGGATAGAATACAGCTACAAGAAAATGTAACGGGTCAAATTTCTACTAGCAACATCTTTTGTATAATTAATTGAAAACTTAGTTCCTTCATCTCGTTAACTGGAACCCTATCACAGGATTACTACCTCTTCCCGATTAGTGACCATCAGATGGCGATACTAGTTTCTTTTCATCTTATTTTTCTTTGGCTTTTGGAAAAATTCTAGGAATTTATTTAGCGTCCCGTTCAACGAAAATTCTTGTGTGAAAATCATTCGCAATTCGTACTTTCGTCTGCACACTTGGTAGCACATTTTTAATCAGATATTTTCTGGATCATCTGCCACGTGCTGCAAACTTAATTAACGCCAATTTGAGATTACCGTTGTTCTATTTAAGATAGAATTTTTCGTTTAATTGGCGTTAAGAAACTCTACGGAGGATTACAAACGAAACTACATTGTTCGATTTTCACACGAGGCCACACTACACCTAAGGTAATTAATTACGACTCAAATTCCTAGTTTTTCCAATAAGCTAATTTACGTTCTCTTTTAGGTCTCTCTCTCTCTCTCACTCACACTCTCACGCAAACGTTTTATTCTCTCTCCCTACTCGTTACTCTATTCTTCGCTTTGGTTTTGCCGTTCGGAGACTGAGAGTATCCAGCCTGACTTCCTGGACCTTCCTTGGACATCTGGACAGGTCTTCTTTGGGCGACGCAGACTCCAAAAATTAAGGTCAGAGATTTCCAATACTATTTGTCTCGCTGTGGGATTCAAGGCCATAATTTTATCACGCTTTACCTAGACTAGTTTTTTTGTTAATTTACCATCATGTTATTTTGAATCAAGTGGCTATAGCTTGACTATTGTATTTTTACGTGTTTCGCCTCTGGATTTATTACTTCGCTAATTGTGTATACTTGGTCGCGTTAATTATTCAACAACACGATAACCGGTGCGGGGTAGCGGAAATCACATGTACATGCGGTTTAGGGCTCCTTTACCGTTAACGACTATTCTTTTTTATAAGCGCCAGTCGCACAATTTGGGAGGGTTTTTAGATGAGGGGTTAGTAAGCACCTTTTAAAATATAGTAGCATTGGTCACTTGACCTATAGGATTTTATGTTATATTATTTTATATTATACATTCATATATATATTCCACAAATTGTTATAAGTACTAGTCAGGTCAAAATAAAGATCGATATTTGTTACCGTTTATTTTAGTTTTATTTTATCGTTAATTATTGGGTATAGTTTCATTTGAATCCGATGAAACCTTAATTATTATATGGCTTAAGGATTCTGGCGCCCTTTTAAAGATTTTCAAGGTCCACTTATAAGGAAATCTTTACTCAGCCCGCGACCACCCCGCTGAGTTTAGTCGAGCCTTTTGTCTCGTCCATCCGAGGACCAATTTTTAACTTTATATTCACCTCCGCTCTTGCCGAGGAAAAACGCGTGAGAATCAATTCTCGAGAAGGCTGAGGAATGGTTTGCGACAAATAAGTCCAAGTTGAATTCCAATAAGATGCAATAAAAACTTACTTATGCTGCTAGAGGTGCAAATGATACAACATGGCGCCGACATTGGGCAATCCACATATTATTAGTGAACTAAATAAATGGAAGAAGAGTGAATTAATAGATTTTATCGTTAGTAAGAGGATACCAAACAATGTAGAGGGTGAAATTATTGAAAGGTTTTTGAATAATCAGGACACAGAGGAATCATTTCTCGCAGCTGACAACCAAGTGAGTACTTACTGCAAAAATAAGGAATGCGAAAAACTGTTGCAGGAAAACACAAATATAAATGCACAGGTCCAGCTACAGAATAAGCTAATAACACAGATGGAAGGAAGGGTTAAAGACCAGGAATTGATAATAAATCTATTAAAGGGTAAACAAGAAAATCAGGTTATGAAGAGGGAAAAGTCAATTTCGAATGTTGGTAACAATGTTAGAAATGTACACGGGGTCATTTTGAAACCAGAGGTTAACAAACAATCTATCAACCAGGAAACAGGTGTAAGTGATGTAATTGGGTTCAAAGACAAACACGGATTGGTAAGACAGCAAGATCAGGAAGGAGAACAGAAGAAAGAACGAAGAAGAAATGAAGAAGCAATTAAAATTGTGGGGACGGCCAATATAAATGATAGTGAAGACTGTTTAAGAGCCGCTGACCGAAAGGCTTGGCTTTATGTAGGACGTGCTAGGTCAGACACCACAGCAGAAAAAATTGAAAGGTATTTACTAAATAAATGCCCAGATCAAAACTTTGAAGTTGAACAGATAAAGAAACATGAAGAAAATAAAAGCAAGAATAAATCTTTCAAAGTAGGAATGGCTTTCGAATTATTGGAAAAAGTGACACAGCCAGAATTCTGGCCACAAAACCTAATTATACAGAAATTTCGGTTTTTTCGAGAACGCCGCAGCCCAAAATACATACTGTGAAAGTATCTCGTTATTAAATATCAATACACAATCCGTTTCAAATAAAATTGATCAACTAAATTTAATCCTGCTGGAGAATAACATAGACATCATATGCATGACAGAACACTGGCTTAGTGAAACACAGGTACCGAGAGTAAATTTGCAGAATTACAATATTGTGAGCTACTATTGCAGAAAACATCACATTCACGGAGGAACCATGATAGCAATGAAGAATAATTTAAGAACTGAGCGCTTAATGGAGTTGGAAGATATGTCCGGGGACAATAATATTGAAATAGCAGCTGTGAACTTAGTGTCACAGAATATTGTTGTATTAGCAGTATACAGGTCTCCATCGGGTGACCAAAAAACTTTCTTAAATATAGTCGAGCTAGTATTGAAGAAAATATTGGATAAATTCAAAAGTCAGAGTATCTTGATGGCAGGCGATTTTAATATCAATTTTCTCACAAATAACAAAGAAAAAAATGAACTGCTGAATCTAATGACAACATATGGATTAAGGATGCTTTTAAAGGAGCCATCTAGGATAACAAATACAACGGCGACGTGTATAGATAATGTTTTCACTAACATCGAGCGAAATAACATTAACAAGATTAGTACAATAAATTTGCATGTATCGGACCACTTAGGCCAGTTAATTAACTTTAATATTGAAAGATCCACAGCTGAAACAAAGTATGAATTAATCAAATGTAATTTATTGCGTATCCATTACTTGCAATAATTTACACGCATCTTCTTAGCATCGACGAGATTAATGTTTGTATAACACTTTCCGGAGTATTCTTCCAAATATCGTTGATTTTGTCGATAAACGTCTGCTTGTTTCTAAATAATTCCGGAGTATTGACAACTACAATGAAAGAGGACATCTAGAGACTGCACCAAAATCCGGACGACCACGGAAAACCACAATCCACACGGATAGATTAATTAAAAGAATTAGTCAGAATGACCCTTTCAAATCAGTTCCAAGTATTAAAGCAGAAATTGCGAGCCTGAATATTAGTTGCAGGACTATTCAAAGGAGGCTGGTTGCTGTAAAGCTGTTCAGTAGAAGATCTACAAAAAAAACTCTAATTTCAGCAAGAAACAGGGCCGCCCGACTTGCCTTTGCACTTGCTCACTTGAATTGGACCGTGGACGACTGGAAAAAAATATTTTTTAGCGATGAAACCCGGTACACGATTTTTAATTCCGATGGAATGCGTCGTGTAAGACGACCAGTCGGTCAGAGGTTTAATCCAAAGTTTGGTACACCAACCCTAAAGCATGGCCATGGAAGCGTGTTCTTATGGGGTTTTTTCTCATGGAATAGCGTCGGCCCCGTCCATATCAATGATGGCATCATGGATGGGCTTGCTTATAGGGACATTCTCCAAAACACAATGCTGCCATACAGAATGGGAAATGCCCTTACACTTCATTTTCCAACATGAGAACGACCCAAAACGCAAATCACACATAGTAACAGAGAACGTGTTCGAATTTTGGACTGGCCAGCCCAGTCACCTGACCTCAACCCAATAGAGAATCTGTGAGAAGAGGTCGAGAGACGAATTAGAACGGAATTATTTATAAACAAGCCTTGATCGACAAAATCAGCGATGTTTGGAGGAATATTCCGGAAGGTGTTATACAAAAATTAATCTCCTCGATGCCAAGAAGATGCGTTAAAATTATTGCAAATAATGGGTATGCAATAAATTACTAAATATTATATTTATTGTTTACTTGTTTCATATGTGTCAGTGTTCAGTTAGTTCAATATAATTGAAATGTTGCTTTACTTTTGTCCGACTCCTTTTTCCCACAATTGGTTTTCATTTTTTATCGAGCTTAATAAGAAATATTATAAAAGTATGAATCTCCAGATCAAATGTTTTTGACTATAGAAAACTAATTACATCATATTTTTCATGTTTTTAAATGTAAGTTTCACTTTCTGTTCACATATTTCAAAATTAATAGTTGTTGCTTTACTTTTGTCCAATAGTGTATGTAGGTATTTCAAACAAATAAATTAAAAATAAAACAACTAAATTTATTTTACAACAGAAACTTAAATCATTGGAGGAACTGCTCAAAATAAAAAAAAAGTTCAGGAGATATTAAATTTATTAAAAAAAAATATGTAATTTCAACACCCTGTATTTCTGAAAAGGTTGAGATTTCGATATAAGTATATTAAGAAAATTGATATTATTTTAACATTTTTAATTGATTCCCAAATTATCGAAGTTTCAATTCGGACCACCCTGTATACTTGGTAGACTGTGTCACATAGAGGCTTGGCTGCCAAACGGAAGGTCCCGGGTTCGAATCCCAGAAGGACCATTATTTGTTTTTGTTATTTACAGGTTTCTATGGTACCGAAAACAATAATAATGAATAAATAAATGTGACTTTATACCGGGAGATTTTTTTAAGCGAGTAATAGTTCAAAAATCAAAAATAAAACACATTTTTGTCGTAAAATTCGGTTATAATGAGTGAGACAAGGACAGGATTTATGCGACTATTTGAAAATTGCTGGAAACCCTCAAAATTTAAATACGATTTTTACAAGAAATTTAACTTAATTTCTTTAGCAAAAGTAATTGTGATACTATCCGTATAAGAAAGTCATGTGTTGGACACATAAGATATTTATTTTTGGTACATATAACGTATCACAGTCTAAACCTCATTTAACTAGAGTCGACTTTTATGTTGATTATGAAACTGACCATTTAATAATTTAATTAAATTATTGCGCTTCGTGGCATTCTTGCTAATCGTTTTCGCTGACGGAGTACGGTGTAACGAATCTTCAGACTTACTTTAACGTAGGTACCATGCCTAACACTTCGGTAAACATATTGTATGTAACGTGTGATTCATTAAATTTCCATTCTGAGCTGGCGGTGGAAAAAAAAATCATGTCGTTGATTACACCTCATTTCTTTAAATGTCAAAATAGGCTAGGTTTTCTGGTTGTGGTTTGAAACTGACAGCAATACATGAATCAATTCGGCGCGTACGTTCAAATTCCAAGGGTTACCTAAAATGGAAATTTAAAGAATCACACGTTATATACCGTCATTATGAATAATTTTACTAAAATGATAACGGAAAATTTCAAATGAACTACATCGATATAGTGTTAATTATGCTAGTGGTAATTTATGTTTGTTTAGGGTAAAGGCACCACTAATTGTCACTTTTTTTTGGAAAACCCGAAAATAAGAATCCACGTCGTTTTTTAGCAATGTGCTGCCATCTATATAACTGTCCAAAGCTTTACAAGACGTCTGTACCGTGTACTAAATTTCATAGAGGGTGCTACCAAAATTATGAGCAGAGACATTTTGCACTGTTGACTGTCTTGAAGTGAACAAGTGTTTCCTTGTGGTTAATATTAAGATAAGTAACTTCTATGTGTACCTTCAGTAGACATATTTTATAAAATTTAACAAATTTCTAGTAGTCACTATTAAAGGCAGTTGTTATTGTAACGATATTTTACCAATTTGAATTAATTTCTTGTTGAGGTTAGGTTTGATTTGGGGGGTGACAACTACTGGAGCTGAATTATGTTCGTTTACCAATAACTGTCATTATCTGACAATTACTGGATAACAGCATAACATTGAATTTGAAAATATTACTTAGCTATTTTTTATAGAAATCAACAATATAACGATATATCTGCAAAAATAAAATTAATAACCTTAAAAATTCCAGTAGTTGTCACATTTTGTATATGTATGACAATTATTGGTGTCCTGCATGACAATTACTGGTATTTTTATTTTTGTAGTTTTAATAATGGAAAAGCGACAAAAAACATTCTTTAAATATAGTGAAGTCGCTATGAGGCAAGCAGTAGAAGCTTGTGAAAACGGATTGCCATATTCCACAGCAAGTAAACGTTTTGGGGTACCAAGGATGACATTGAGAAATAAGGTAATCGGGAAATCTCCTCTATGTAGAAAAATGGGACCTAAAACAACTTTAACGTAAAAAGAAGAAACTGCATTGGTGGAATGGATCAACAAAATTTCAAGAAGAGGTTTCCCGCCAACAAAAGATAATATTTTGGACACCGTTCAAAAGATTATGACAGCTACAAAACGAGAGAATCTGTTTAAAGATAATAAACCTGGTAAGAAATGGTTAGCGTGGTTCTTAAAGAGACATCCTCAATTAAGCTCTAGTCTAGAGTACCAGACTCTTACAAATGTAAGAGCCTCAGTCACGGAAGAGAAGCTTAGAAACTGGTTTAACGAGGTAGAACTCTACTTAAAAACGGAGAATATTTTTGATGTGTTGTCAAATCCTGCGAGAGTATTCAATTGCGACGAATCAGCTTTCCAGCTTTGCCCGAAATCAGGCAAAGTTATCGGCCCGAGAGGAGAAAAGAATATTTATGATTTAACAAAAGGATCGGATAAAGAATCTTTAACAGTTACTATAAACATTAGCGCAGATGGTACGCTATTGCCACCATTTATACTGTTTCCATATACAAGACTACCTGGTCATGTAGTGCTGAATGTGCCAGATACATGGGGTATAGGTAAAACACAGAGCGGTTGGATGACGGGGGAATAATTTTTTGAATACGTAACTAATGTCTTTTACCCTTGGCTAGTGAAGAACAACATTGAGTTTCCCGTAATTCTATTTTTGGATGGACACAAGTCCCATTTGACCTTGCATTTGAGTGATTTTTGCGATAAAAAGCAAATAATACTTGTAGCACTGTTTCCCAATGCCACATATCATTCAACCCTGCGATGTAAGTGTCTTTAAACCACTTAAAAGTCAGTGGAAGAAAACCGTTCACAAGTGGAAACTAGAAAAAAACTTAGAAGTACTGAATAAATAAACTACATTTCCTCTATTATTTAACGAAACTATTGAAAAAACCAGCAAGGAGTGTATCATCAACGGATTTAGAAAATGTGGTCTATATCCTTGGACTGCAAATGCTGTTGATTATAGTAAGTGTAGGTATTAAAGATAACCTGCTGCAAAGTGAAAATCTGCAAAGTGAAAATCTGCAAAATAATAAAAGAAAAATGTATTCAAAAACTACCTACCTATATTTAGAATCGCTTATAGATGAAGAAACACTAACTAGTTTCAAGCAGCAGTATAGTGAAGGAGTGTGGAACGGAGAAGTTAAATCATCTGATCTTTTTAACGTATGGAGCAAGTGTAAAATTGAAGATTTTTTTTTTTTATTGTACATTAAGAGTACGATACATTGAAACTGGTCAAGCATGACCAACCATCAATTTATCTCGCTTTTAATCCTATGACTAAATGACTATACTTAAATAACTAATGTTCGTCCAATGACGTCCACAAGTTTGCCACGCACACACTAAAATAGACACACCGAGCACTGTACCCTGCTTTTAAGCACAAGTCACGCATTACACCAATTCAAAGGGTTTGGTTCTCTTTAATCGGCGCAGCAGATCTTCGTTGTCGAGGAGATGGAGTACTTCGACGTTTGGGTGATGACGAAGACGGTCTTCGTGCCTCACAGCAAAACGTTGGATTTCCTCTTTGACGAAGGGGATCCTCAAGTCTCTGTGTAAATCCGTGTTTCTCACATACCACGGAGCATTGGCTATGCACCGCAGTACTTTATTTTGCCACGTCTGGATAATCTTGACGTTGCTCTGCCGCGTGCATCCCCACAGCTGGATGCCGTAAACCCATACCGGTTTGAGTATCTGGTTGTAGATCAGCAATTTGTTGGCTATGGACATTCTGGAATGTCTCCCCAGGAGCCAATTCATTTGGCGAAACTTAAGCCCAAGCTGTTCACGTTTCTTCTTTACATGTTCTTTCCACTTCAATTTTGCATCAAGGGTCATGCCTAGGTATTTTGCGGTGTTAGCGTGAGGGACGGCTATACCGTTGAGGTATACTAGAGGAGCATCCTTTATCTTGCGATATGCAAAATTGACGTGAACAGATTTGAGCCCATTGAGCTTGATCCTCCATTTCCTGGTCCATGCCTGGATTTTTTCGCTTGCATGTTGAAGTTTGGTGGTGGCTTCATGTACTGTTTTCCCAGTCGCGAGGAGGGCAGTATCATCCGCAAAAGTCGCACTGGTTACTTTACTGCACAAAGGAAGATCGGCCGTATATAGGAGATATAATATCGGACCAAGGACACTACCCTGCGGTACGCCTGCTTTGATCTCTTTAAAGCTCGAAAATTCATTATCTTGTCGCACTCTGAAGATTCTTCCAGTCAAATAGGACTCTAGGAGCTGGGCATATTGGGCTGGCAGCACGTTATGCAATTTATAAATCAATCCTTAATGCCAGACTTTATCGAAAGCCTGCGCTACATCAAGGAATATCGCTGAGCAGTATTGTTTATTCTCTAAAGTCTTTTCAATCAGATCCGTGATACGATGAACTTGGTCTATGGTTGAGTGTTGGCTTCGAAATCCGAATTGATGATCCGGGATCACTTTCCTTTTCATTAGGAGTGGTTTCAATCTCTTTAATAGCAACTTCTCAAATAGTTTCCCCATGATGGGCAGCAGTGATATAGGCCTGTATGAGTTGATATCAGTAGCTGGCTTCTCTGGCTTCGGCAGCATAATAACTTCTGCCACTTTCCAGCACGCTGGCACATGTTTAAGTCTAAACGCGGCATTACAGATGTACGTGAGCATCACGATACCTTTACGTGATAATTGCTTTAAGACTTCACCTGTAATTATGTCGTATCCGGGTGCCTTTTTTGTGTTTAAGTTGGTGCGTATTTCTTTAGCTACTTCTGTTGGTGTTACCAACTCAATACTCTCGTTGCTTTGATTTTCTATCTCTGGCAGTTGAAGATTTGGTCCATCATGAGGTCTGAATATGTCTTCAAGGTGGGCTGCGAATGCTTCAGCCTTTAGCTTGTCTTCCCGAATCCACTTTCCATCATGATTTCTTATAGGGGGAATTGCAGCAATTGGTTTCTTAATCTTCTTCGTCGCTTTCCATAAGGAGTAATTTGTTTCTTCATTTGCTGTAAGTTTGCTAAGGTAGGCCGCCATTGATTCTTCTTTCAATTTCTGAATCTCCCGTTTAAGTTGCTGAGTCTTATTGTTTAGCATTGTTTTGTCAGCTGGATCGCGTGACTGTTGCCACTTTCGTCTCAGACGTCTTTTTTCCCGCACTAAGTTGCGCACTTCCACTGGATAATTAATGCCAACTGTTTTACGAGTCAGCTCTTTAGTATTTTTCCACGCTGCTGTTTGTATTATTGTCACAAACTTTTCCACTGCAATATCGAGTTGCTCACTTGTCTTTAATGGTACACTTAGGTTAAGTTCACTGTCAAGGTCTCCTCTGAAACTATCCCAATTAGTAGTTTTGTTCACTAACATTGGACGCACTTCCTTGAAATTGAAGATGAAATACAAATAAACCAAAAAAGAAATAACAAAGAGGAGACTGTCTTACAAAACAATGAAGTACATACAGTCGACTCTCCTGCACCAACAATTACTACAACAATTCCGGAAGATAGAACTACCCCGATCATTGACACTTTTATATTACCGGAAATTCATAACAGTCCCGATCAAAACTTGCCAGGTTGTTCGTACATAAACACAAACTTTAATCACACACCTCTTTTGGACAAAACTGGAAATTCGTCTGTAAACATAAATGAAAGTTCTAATTCAAGTGTCGGATCACCTTTTAAGAAAGCACTTTTTTGGCCTGAAGGAAAAGAAAATATTTCAAAGCGTAGAAGAAAGGTCGACAAAGTGCCATCAGTTGTAACTTCAAAAGAATGGAGGAAATATTTTGCCAGAAAGGAAAATGATAAAGCTATAAAAGAAAAGGAAAAAGAAGAAAGAAAACAGGCAAGAAATCAGAAGAAACTTTTGAAAGTTCAAGAATTAGAGAAAAAAAGAACTGAAAGATTACAAAGAAATAAACAAAAGGACAGTGAGAGTGATTCTCCTGACTCCTCTGTAATTTTTGATGATAATTCTTCGGACGACCCAGAAACATTTTCTGATATAGATCAAGTAGAAACTCTCCCAGTTAGTGGACGTCCATTAGACGAAAAAAAAAAAACTGAAATACCGTTAACTGTGGAAAATTTTTATGCGGTGTACAGTTGGCGCCACGGAATAGTTCGTCTGATTACAGAACTCGTCTACGACTCGTTCTGCAATTTCTAGACTCTTATGTTAATGATGTTCATATCCCACTTATAATATAAATAACTATTATTTGTCTACTTGACCAATTATCTTCTAGCTGTGCCACAATTGCGCCTTTTTGAGCATCAGTAATAAAAATTTGTAGGCGTTTTACTTAAATGCTTTACATAAAATATTGTGACACAAGTATGACTGTTAATAATGTCACTAAGCAATTATCGAGCCTATGAACATGATTTAATTTACAATGGAAAATAGTGCCTGGAAACTATTCCATGTCGCCAACTGTACAATGAAGAAAATTATTACATTGGCCGTATTCAAAAAATTTGTAATGAAAAAATTAACATGACATTTTTAACAGAGGCAACTGAAAATTCGTTTTTGTGGCCTGAAAAACAAGATTTAGATAGACTTCATAAAAAATATATTTTTTTCGGGCCTATAACTTTGTTATAGGAAGCGCTCCTAATTTCTATATTGATGAAGTTATATTACGGAAAATAAAAATTGCCTACAGAATATTTAAAACAACTTAATTATGTTATAAATTCTAATTTGAGTGTACTTTAATTAAATAAATAGTTTATTTTGCGCTGAACTGAGTTTTATTGTTAATTCTAACATCAGTATAAGATAAATAATGCCCATTCAATAAAATGTCAATTACTGGTTATTTTTTCTGACAACTAATAGTGATTTTTTTTCTATTGTGTCAATTATTGGTGGTAATGTAACGCTTGACAAAATAAATAAATTAAGAAAAAAAAATATCATTTCAACTTTTCCAAATGCTAGTCAGTATTGCCAAGAAGTCGAATCACCGTATAGACTTAAGAATTATTTGAATAATAAACGTTTTAGTGTCTTTTAACAAAAAAATAAAATAAACATTTCTAATAGTGCCAATTACTGGTGCCTTTACTCTACTTTGAATAATTTTGTAAAAAATACTTACAATATTTTACTAAATAAACTGGAATTAATTACCTACCTACTGGAAAATTTATATTACTACCATTTGCTAAGCTATTGATGTATATTAATTCTACTGAAATTAGACCATTGATTATTTAATGATAGCATGATTATTTAATGATAGCATGATTATTTATATAAGTTGTAAATAGGCAATAAAAGTTATATATTTTGTTACAAAGATACAGATCACATTTACTTGACAAAATGTGGCAAAGTGAAAACTATACAACCATACATTTACCGAAAAATGATGTTTTATATTTCATTTCAAAAATATCAGTCGACATAATGTACAGCAAAGGAATGAAGTTCGTATGCATTCTGCTTATATTATTTCATTCAATTGTGGCACTTTTAAGTATTTTCACGTTTTTAAAAGAATTTAATCTAGACTTTTTTATACAATATGGAACAATTTTCTTTGTATCAATTCATGTACGATAAATAAACAGCCTCCATCTAGTAATATTTTTATATTCCAATCATATTTTAGGGTTTGGTAGCTCTTCTCCTTAATACCATCCTACAACAAACAATAGTTTCCATAATGGATCAAATACGTAACCGTTATTGGAGTTGTGATACAGGGAATAGTTTTTTGCAAAATAAAATAAAAAAAGAAGGCAAAATATTAATATATGTGGTTTGTGTTAATGCTGTATTAGGAGTCACTGCGGCTGTATTACTTTTACCATACAATGGAAATGAAGTTGAACTGATGTCTATTTATATTTGCAACCAATATTTTCCAGAACCTATTCGACGTCCTTTGTATTTTACTTATCATTTGACTTTTATCTTTATGGTACATATTATGAGTATACATGCATACATGTTGCTGTATGTTACTACTCATGTTAAATTTCAACTTTATATAATCAACTATCATTTAAAGGAAATTAGTAGAGAATTTAATGTAGATGACGAAAGCTTATATTTATTAGAAAATCCTATATATCAAAAATTTATTAAAAACAGGTTATGTATGGTAATACAACAACATAGTAATTTAATAGAGTAAGTGTTTATTAAAACATTATTAAAACCTGACATTGGTGTATATTTCCTATTTTAGATCATGTTTTCGATTATCTAAGATCACAATTTTCTTTATAGTAGGGTTTAGCATTACAGGTATATTAATTGGAGTCTCCGCACTGTTTAACATTTCATCTCAGGTAAATTTATTTTATGGAAATAAGAGATTCTAAATTTAAAATATATATTACAGTATAAAACTTTAACAAATATCCACTTGGCGGGATATGTCGTTGTAATATTCGTTTCTATAACCACAATATTGTTATTTTGCAACGCCGGCCAGACTTTAAACGATGAGGTAAGTTGAAATAATTTTAATGAAGTTATTGTAAGCTGATATTCCAGTCTACCAACATGTATGATATATTACTAAAAGTACCGTGGTTAACTTGGAACAAACAGAATCGAATGACCTATATGCGTTTTCTCGTACAAGTAAAAGATCCGCTCAGTGTATCCAGAATAGTGGTTTCTTTAGATTATTCGTTTGCAGTTAGTGTGAGTATTATTGTTTGCTGTATATTAATTAATGTAAGTAAACAAATCTGAATATTTTTACAGGTTACAAAGTTTATCTGTACAACTGCGATTGGAATAACTCGCCTGAAATCATCTCACTCAACTAAATTTGAATCACATTAAATTGACTATTTATTATTAAGTAACATGTATCTACGTATATACTAATATGAGCTAAACTAATATAATTATTATGGATTTTAATTGAAATTTTTGACATGATATTGTACCTCATTGGAAAAATAAATACGTATCGTATCTTTATTATAAATAATTTAAATAGTAAAACATCCGAACTACACATGTCTGATCACATGGAAGCACCTTCTCAGCAACAACCAATACGGATATTTAGCAAAACGTAGCACCACAACGGTACTTATTGAGGTAACTGACCGTGTACCGGAAGCTTTAGATAATAAAGGCGGGTTTTCCTAAGCAGCGTGTTTTGTGCGCCGCGTACAACGTAATACGCCCAGCGCAACAAGCCGGCACTCCTCAGTAGGAATGTTGTGCTAGTGTTCTCCTTCAGAGCGCAATACGTTCCACGCCAGCGTTGTATGTCGGGCATGATAAGGCCGACTGCATTCGGAGGAGTCTATTGCGTCGTACGCTGCGTATCTTAATATATTTTGTGATAGTAGCTCTGTGTTCTTTGGTTTGTAATATTTTAATATTAAAATGTCTAAAAACAATGCAAAACCTAAAAAAATACCCTTTACTGCTGAAGAGGACGAACAGTTAATTGAACACGTCAGTTCTTTTGAGTATGTATGGAACATGAAACATGCAGACTACAAAAGTGGACACAAAAAGGACAACGTTTGGCAAGACATTGCGGACAAGTTAGAAAGAAAAAGTAAGTAGGTACATATCAAAATTATTTATTTATTTTTGTTATAGTATAGTAGAAGTAGGTATTTTATATTAAATCGGCTTCTCACTTGAAAACCTGTAGATTTGTCAAAACCACCTGTGCCTGCTAAAGGTATCATGTTTTCGGTAGGAAGCTCAAGGTCCGCTATGTTTTCTTCAGCAGTATTATTGGTGTAAGCAAACGAATATTCTTTTCTCAACATGTTATGTAAACATTGTAATCAGCAGCACACAGTGATGATCAAGTCTACAGTTTCAGGTTTTATGTTTATATGTGTACAAAATATTCTAAAAGTTGTACACAGTATCTCGAAGGCGTTTTCAAACACTCTCTTGCTCTGCTCAAATGATAGTTGAAGTTTCGCTTTTTCGAGTCTTTTAATGCTTGATTCTTGCAGAATAGTTTCATCATATGTTCATTTAAAGAGCAGGCTTCATCTCCAAGTACTACTAGAAAATAATACGTTCCTTAGGAAAACAGAAATGCACAGCGTAACAAATAACACGCTCCTGCCGACGTGAAATTCCCTATTCAGTTCACGCTGCGTATTAGATACGCTGCTTAGGAAAACCCGCCCTAAGATCATTGACATGTTAAACTTTGTTCTGAGGAATGTGTTCGATTCGGTTCCTCACAACGTGTTGCTGATGAACCTTCATTACTATGCGTTCAAAGGTATTGTACAACAATTACAACGATCATACTTGGCAGAGCGTAGTCAAAAAGTATCCTGAAAAAAGAAACTTTCAAACTACCCTACAAGTGTAATACGGAGTTCCCCATTTGCGTAGAAAATTGCCGTTACACCGGCCTTTATTGCGCTGCTAGCTGCTTATGTGTGGGAAGGATAGAATATATCTACAAGAGAAGAAAGAATCAATTCTCGAGAAGGCTGAGGAATGGTTTGCGGCAAATAAGTCCAAATTGAATTCCAATAAGATGCAATAATAACTTACTTATGCTGCTAGAGGTGCATCAAAATCGGTCAGATTCCTGGGTGTTCATATAGACCGAATTGGACCGAACGTGGACAGTGCCTGCAACAAATTGGCAAAATCATTGTATCTCCTGCGACAAATAAAACGCGTAGGTAGCATCCTATGAGGTTGCCTACAACTGCTTACTTTGCTAATAACGTATGTTCCATAAGTTTTGTCAGAAAATTCAAGGTATGCTAATGAGATACCTATGCTACTTATCGAGATGGCTTTGGAAACAAAAGTATGTTTTTTTATTAGGCTTTCAATTTGGCACATGTAAATCTTTATCCGGTTTGCGAAAAATGTCGTACAAACTGGAAATTGACGTATCTCCTGAGAGAAGAAAGAGAAACACTTATATAAAAAACTATATGATAACACAGCGTAGCGCTGTAGTTGCGCGATTCACCAGTGGCAGTCTGTTAGTTCTATTTATTTTGTAATGTTGGCGAACACGGCTGTCACTGTTAATGCTGCTCTTTTAACCTTGCATTTTGGAACAAAACTTCAATATTAGTGTAGTATTTTAACATCTGTCAGTCAAAGATGACAGAATTGATGTCAAATTTGCACCTGCCCGCCACAGGATGCGCGCGCAGCCCAGGTGTAAGGAGATACGTTAATTACAAAAAGTATTTATAATTTAGTTGGGCAAATGCGTAAGGCCTGAAATAGTGGGTATTTTTCAAAACCAAGATATATCAGCTAGGACCGTATATCGAACTATAGCGGAATGCGAATAGGGTATCCCTTGTATGAACCTTCCAAAAAGTGGAAGACCAAGGCTTTTAACTCCTCAGCAGTGCCGAAGAGTGGTGAGAAGGGCTAAAAATAGAGTTGGTGTATCTGTCAGGAAACTAGCCAGGGAGAATTGGACTTCTGGTAGCACTATTTTTAGAATTTTGACCAGAAGTGGTCAAAAATACCGTAAAAAACAAAAATGTCCAAAATAACAAGTTTACTGTTTTAAAAATATTTGATTTTTAATTTTTTGACAAAACTTATGAAACATACGTTATACACAGCATGCTCTCGTGTGGTATTTTTATCTGGAGACAAGCCGGACAAGCAAGTTGTAGCATTCAAGTATTTTTGATTAAAAGTGTCTTGGGTATAATATAAAAATAGTAATTATCTGTAAACAATATGAGTATTCTACAAATTTTGTCACCAAAACTACGAGATGTTGTAAAAGAACTGCGAAAAATCCAACACACCAGAAGAAAAGCCTGAATGGAATTCCTTATTCAAATTGGAAATGGCCTTGCAAAATTTACGGATTCTAAAGGCAATCTTCTGCAGGAAAATTCAGGGAAGGTACTTCTCAAGAACTATCAAGGAAAGTTCGAGTTGTCCATAGGGTCCATTAGTCAATTCCCCTGCGACAATATTATCTGGTATAATTGCGTAAATACAAAAATAACGTCTGAGCTAGTAGAAGGATTTGTCGCAAAAACATGTATCTGGGAGTTGAAGTCAACAGAACAAGTAAATAAGATAATTTTATTCATAGTAATTTCGACCAATCATAATGCAGTATTGGACCAACCTACATGGTTTTCCAGCGATAAAATTTCGATAAAATTAATTGTAGGTTTTCCATAGTAACAATATAAATAACAAAATTTGTATAAGAATTAATTTGTAATTATATATTATTATGATCTGTTACTTACATTAATATGAAATAAAATAAACTGTTGTGTACATTCATAAAATTATCTTAACGAATATAATACGTGCTTTGGATTTTCCGATGGTTAAATTCCTCAAACTTCCTGCACAACAACAAATCGTGTCAGTTTGACAGAAAATACCTCGTGCTTCGCACTCGGTATTTGTAGACTGTCAAACTGACACTCTTTGTTGCTGTGCAACAAGTTATCGTAATTTAACCGGAAAATCCAAAGCACTTATTATATTACTATTGATTATATCCCACGTAAAACCTCCTCCTAAACCGAGGGCACCACCGTACGAACATGGCGAACTTCGTCGAATACCGATTCTGAAGACTCTTGTAGAGGAAAAACGGGTGGAGTGGACAACTCCTTTGATTCAGATGACCCGGCAGTCATGACAGTCCATGATTTAGTCATGACGTTCTATCACCAAAATGTAATATTTTATTTTCTTTATTTATAGAATTACTATTGTTCAAAGTTAACATCTTTCTTAATTTATTTTGTTGTGAGATGGCAATATGTCCAAACTTGAACATTTTTTATATGGGTGTACTTACCGTTCCTTTCATCTACTTGATGGAATGCCGCAAGTACACCCACAGTAACTTAGACAGCATACGGAGGAATCGAGATAGACACAAATTCAACACAAGACATAAGGATGATCCAGAACTCCTAATTCACTTTCAAAATCCACCCAAAAATTTGTTGTTTTTTTGGGAGTTAAGGTTTGTAATAAGTTACCAGCAAACATTAAAGCACTTAAATCGAATAAAAAATTTTCTGAAAACGATCAAAAAGATGTTGGCTGTGACCTTACCTACTTGTTTTGTTTAGGCCCTTATTTAAATGTGTAACAGAAATAACTACATTAAAATTTAGTCAGTAACAGAACTCGTCAAATTAAGCAATTTTTCCTAAGCGCCCATTTTTTAATTCCATCCCCCCAGAAATTAACGAGCCCCCTATAATTGTATTGTTCTAATTACAAGCAGCCTTAGTCCAACGCATTTACATGGGTCGTTTTCCGAATGTTCGTACATTTGTAAGAGTGGTGCAGCATCTTCGAAACCACGGATTCTTTAAGGCTGCAGCTTATGATCATGGTCGACAACGTCCTGATCGAGTTGCAAACATTGAGGAGGTTGTTTTGAATAGTGTCGAGGCTTGACCTGGGTCCAGTACTCGAGGACTGGCATTGCAACACGAAGTATCGCATACTACAATTTGGAGGATATTAAAAGAGCAACAGTTGTATCCCGATCATGTTCGCAAAGTGTAGTTCTTACAACCTGAAGATTTACCTCTCAGACTCCAATAATTGCGAATGGCTTCTTGCACAAATTGACATATAGGAAACATTTTTGTCAATTGTGTTAACAACAGATGAGGCTGGATTTACCCGCGAAGGTATCTTTATTAGTCGTAATACCCATATCTGGACAGACGAAAACCCTTACGCTGTTAGGTAAACCTTTTTCAGCATCAATTTTCAATCAATGATTGGGCAGGAATTATAAACGGACGATTCATTAGACCTCACATAATGCCACCATGCTTAAATGGAGAAGGATACTCAAATTTCTTGAAAAATGTATTGTTTCAATTACCTACCGGAAGAATTACCGTGAGAGATTCACGCAAACATGTCGTATCTGCATTATAGCACATGATGGTGCTCCATGTCACAATGCACGTATTGTAGGTACGTAATTGGTTAAACGACAATTTTCCTAGATAGTGGACAGGAAGAAATAGTCCATGCGACTGCTTTTTATGGAGGTATATGAATAATTTGGTATACTCAGTCCCAATTGATACCATCGAAATTTTGCAAGAACGGGTAGATTGCAATGATTCGCAACAACAGAATAATGTTAGAAAGTAATTCATGGTCAAAATATGCTAAAACATTTTTAAAATGTATCTATCTAACTCGATCTCTTGAAAGACGAGGAACGGAGACAGACGTACATGCTCCTTCTGAAAATAATCCTAACAAAACTAATACATTTCAAACTTGATTTCTCCTTCTCCTTGCATACAGCTATTATTGTTATTCTTTTTTGTATACTGTCACACTGGGTTTTATTCCTGTGATCGGGGGGTTGTAGTCAATAGGTTGAGTATAGTAAAACATGTGGATTATAAACATAAAAATATATTCAACAATAAAGATAACACTTAATACTAAATAATAAACAATTAATAGTTATTTATATTATAAGTGGGATATGAACATCATTAACATAAGAGTCTGGAAATTGCAGAACGAGTCGTAGACGAGTTCTGTAATCAGACGAATATGTTAATGTGTGTATATCCCACGTGTAATATACAAGATTTTATCTTCTACCGTCCTGTTGTGTTTGTTCCATTTGTTTTATTTGTGAAGTTTAAATGTACGCGCGCGTGAAGAGTGTCGCCCCCCGGAACTAGTAATGGAATCTCTCTACAATTGACAGTTTTGCAATGACAGTTGTATTTGACTGTTTTGTTATTGTGTTGTATCTTAATAATAAGCATTCTTATACATGAACTTTAATAAATGAGATATAAAAGTGGTGTTAGAAGTTGGATAACCGAGTGCATAACACGACGGCACAATGGAAGACGTTCCCCCCGCACTATTGCAGGCGCTTTCGAGTATGATTGCCAACGCGATCCAGGCGGCAGCAACAAACGCCATCCCAACGATTGCACCTAATGCTCAGGCCAACGCATCCATCAAACCCCCGGTATTTTCCATGTCTGAGTACCGACCCACTGAGGAATTCACGGTAGAAGATTATTTCAAACGTTTCGACTGGGCCCTGCAACTTTCCAAAATCCCGGACATTGAACACGCCAATTACGCGCGAGTTTACATCGGTGCGGAACTGAACAACGCATTAAAATTCTTAGTGAGTCCCGAATCCCCCGAAAACCTTTCATACGATGATATAAAGAAAAAGCTTGTCGAACATTTTGATCGTACTAAAAATAAATATGCTGAAAGTATAAAGTTTCGTCAAATTACCCAACAAGAAAATGAAACTGTCACACAATTTACTCTTCGATTAAGGCAAGGCGCAGCCCATTGCGAATATGGTGAATTTTTAGATAGAATGCTTATCGAACAGTCCTACATGGACTCCGATCTCGCGAAATGTGCGACGAAATCATTGCAAAAAATCCTACTAGCTTTACAGATTCCTATAAAATTGTACATGAGCTTGAAGCGACGCATCACACGGCAAACCAAGTCAAATACCCAGAAACAGCACCTGCACCAGAACCCATGAATAAATTAGGATTCGCAGCGCCCCAGATCAGTCGTGAGCAAAAATCGTTCCCTTTCAAACCATTGTCGAGTTCCAGAGCACCACAACGAGGCACCCAAGGATCATCACGAATCGCAGACAACAGTGGCAAACTCGTTTGTAATGGTTGTGGAGGCCCACACATGCGTAGCCAATGTTTCTTTTTCGACAAAGACTGTAGAACTTGTGGAAAAAAAGGCCACATAAGCCGGGTCTGCAGGTCTAAATCTCAACAAACCACAGCACAAATCTCCCATTCAGAGCAACCAGCGGAAAATATCGATCATGGAAATATCGATTCCATCGACTACTTGGAGAAAATCAACGTTATCAGCAGCACCAAACCAGCAGACCGTCGTATGATAACCGTTCAAATCGACGGGCGCAATCTCGAGATGGAACTTGACACGGGGGCACCGTGTGCTATAATTAGCGCAAAAGCTTTGCGTTCTATCAAACCCAGGTTTTCTTTACAAAAATCGGATCGACAATTTGCCAGTTATACTCGCCACAAAATTAATTGTCTCGGCCGGCTTCCTGTCCATGCAACGATCGGAAACAGAACACGAAGACTCAATCTTTACGTCATCGAGGGCGACTTCGATGCTCTTCTGGGCCGAGAATGGATTGCACACTTTGTAAATGAAATTAATTTTTCCAATCTTTTTCCAGAACCCGAACAAATCCGCAAGATAACAACTTCGATACCTCGCCTTACCCCAGAGCAGAAAATGCGATTGGAGCATTTACTGGCCAAACACGAAGATATATTCAGCGTTACAGCTGGCAAACTGAGAGGCCCCCCAGCAACCTTGCACCTGAAACCTGGTGCAGTACCGGTCTTCGCCAAAGCGAGAGAAATTCCCCTAGCTCTACGTGACACATACGCCAAGGCAATTGAGGCGAAGATCTCATCAGGCCTCTACGAAAAAGTCGACTACTCAAAATGGGCGTCAACGACACATATCGTCGTCAAAGGTAATGGAAAACTGCGCATCACAGGCAACTACAAACCCACACTGAATCCTCGTATGATTATCGACGAACATCCGATCCCCAAACCTGAACATATTTTCAACCAGATGAGAGGTGCTAAGTTCTTCTGCCACTTGGACATCACCGACGCATACTCACACCTTCCTGTTGACGAGGACTTCGGCGAGGCTCTTACACTCAACACACCAACTCACGGATTGGTTCGCCCGACACGCGCAGTTTATGGCGCAGCCAACATCCCCGCAATGTGGCAACGACGAATGGAAACCGTGCTGAAAGACCTTCCTAACGTCAGAAACTTCTTTGATGACGTAATTATACACGCAGAAGATTTTGAAAGTCTGCTAGAAATCACCGACCTCACCCTGGAACGCATGAAATTCCATGGACTTCGCCTCAACCGTGAAAAATGCGTCCTCGCGGCGACTTCGATAGAGTTTTTAGGACACCGAATCGATGCCCAAGGCGTTCACAAGTTTGATAAACATATTCAAGCTATTCGTGATGCGCCCAAACCAGCCTCACCAGAAGATTTACAGCTTTTTCTAGGTAAAGCTACTTACTACAATTCATTCATTCCAGATTTATCGACGAGAAATCGCCCTCTGCGCGACATGTTGTACGAAGACCCTTTCCAGTGGACACCGGAAGCGGAACAAGCTTACAAGGACATAAAAGATGCCCTTACTTCACCTCAAGTCCTGATGCCATACGACCCATTACGTCCTCTGATTCTAGCAACAGACGCCAGTAAGACGGGTCTCGGCGCCGTTCTATCGCACCAGCTGGAAGATGGACGAGAGCGCCCAATTGCCTATGCTAGCCGGACCATGACCACTACAGAGCAGAGGTATCCTCAAATCGATAAAAAGGCACTTGCCATAGTATGGGCCGTACAAAAATTCTTCTTTTACTTGTATGCCCGACAATTCACATTATATATTGATAATAAACCACTCTCGCAAATACTGCATCCAGAAAAATCGCTCCCAGTACTCTGCATCAGTCGCATGGCAAACTATGCCGACTACCTTGCTCATTTTAATTTCGACGTCAAGTTCAAACCTAAACAAATGATCGCCAATGCTGACTACTGCTCGCGTGCACCGTTGCCCGCACCAGTCAACAGAATTCACTCAACTGCTAGGCGAGAAGGGGAAGGGGAAGAAGAATATGATGAGTTTGACTATTTCGTCATACGACAAATTCAGCAGCTCCCAGTACGTGCAGAAGATATTGCCAGAGAAACAGCAAAGGACCCTCATCTTGGAAAAATTCTCCACTTATTAGAATCGGGACAAAACCTCGCACGCTCTGGGTACAAGGCACCTGAACTGGAGTATAAACTTGCCACCAACTGCTTGGTTTTCGAGCATCGTGTCGTCGTTCCACCTAAGTTTCGACAAACCATCCTCAACGACCTACACGCAGCACACCTAGGCATCGTTAAAATGAAGGGTATGGCTCGTTCCTTCGTGTACTGGCCAGGAATTGACGCTGACATCGAGCGCATGGCCAAAGCTTGCAACGACTGCGCTAAACATGCGCACATCCCACCGAAATTTCGTGAGCACCATTGGGAATACCCGCACGCCCCTTGGGAGCGCATACATATCGACTACGCTGGACCATTTGCTGGAAAAATGCTGCTCATCGTTTCGGACGCTTACAGCAAATGGCTCGAGGTCAAAATCACCAATTCCACAACGACATCCGCCACAATAGCAATCCTAGACGAATTATTTGCGGCCTACGGAGTTCCCGTAACTGTCGTGTCCGATAATGGGACCCAGTTCACATCCACCGAGTTTAAAGAATTCCTACAACAAGGCGGCGTCAAGTATCACAAACTCACAGCTCCCTACTCACAAACTCACAGCTCCCTACCACCCATCGACAAATGGCCAAGCAGAAAGAAACGTACAAACGGTCAAAGATCACCTCAAGATCATGGCCACGACACCTGGTTCTTTGCATCGTAACTTGAATGAATTTTTGCGACAATATCGGAAAGCCCCACACTCGACCACCGGACAACCTCCAGCACAACTCTTCCTTGGACGTTCCTTGCGCACTCGCCTTGATTTGGTCAAACCTGAAACCCTGTACACAAAAATCACTGAAAAGCAACGAGCAGCATTCGAGCCTTCGTTCCGTCTGTTCTATCCTTCCCAAGCAGTTTATTTTCTCTCAGGAAACCCACGAATGGACAAATGGACTCCTGGTACAATTATCACACGTCTAGGAGATCTACATTACGAGATTGATTTCTTCGGGAAACGCTTCAAGAGACATGTTGATCAAATTCGAGGTCATCAAGAATACGAGCCGTCACAACGACCCAACATCGAGGCTCGATCCGAGCAGCCGCGACGACTTCGTTTCTACGACTAAGGTTTAGCTGCCTCTGGGACCTCCCTAGCCACAACCGTGGCAGACCGGACTACGCCACTAAGACCTGAAAACCCGCTGCCGACGGCCGTACCAGAGGGTACCCTCGGAGCCCCCTCGCTCGCATCACCGGCGCCAAATGCGCCTCCTTGCCAGATCATGACACCGATGAACACTCCACGGAGATCTTCACGTGTTCGCCGGGAACCACAACGATACTCCCCAAATTAAGAACTTTGGGACAATGAGGTGTTCGGCGAACATTCCGAGGGGGGAAGAAATGTTGTGTTTGTTCCATTTGTTTTATCTGTGAAGTTTGAATGTACGCGCGCGTTAAGAGTGTCGCCCCCCGGAACTAGTAATGGAATCTCTCTACAATTGACAGTTTTGCAATGACAGTTGTATTTGACTGTTTTGTTATTGTGTTGTATCTTAATAATAAGCATTCTTATACATGAACTTTAATAAATGAGATATAAAACGTCCAAATAATTAAAAATGAATTTTGAATTTATCTCCAGCGACATTGCTCAGTAGTTGTTGTCAAGTTGTCGTACTGGACTACCTAACCTAAGTTGTGTAAAAACTAGCCAGCGCTACACAACAATGAATTTGAATCATAAATTTTCAAATAATTAAACAATTTATACACCAAAAAATCTGGGACGTGGACCGTGTTATATTTATTATTAAAATATAAAACTAATTTATTATAAAATAAAACTAAAAATTTTTTCAGTTATCTAACGTGAAGTTAGGGTTTTTTCTAGGTAGATACGCTATTATAAAATTCTCCAGGTCTCAAAAACTCAAACTTAAGAGTATGAAGTGTCATTACTCAATGTTAATTACAAATTTTAAAGAATTACACAATATATATTATAATTAGACATTTACAAATATAAACTTTCCTATAAAGATACTAAATTGTAAAAATTGTGTTATAAATACTTGTAAGAAAGAATTTTCTTGTTGAAATTTCAGTGTGGTAATGATTTCTTTAAAACACATGTTGCATAATAATCTGACTTACCTTACTCAAATTAATGTCAAATCAAGGCTATTATGAATTGGTAGTAGATAATAGTAGTTTAATAAACAAGAGTGTTAATAAGAGCGATTAATAATCGAAACGATTTTAACGCGTGAGCGCAGCGAGCGCGTTAATGAGTCGAGATTATTAATCGCCGATTAACACTCATGTTGATTACAATATTTTTTTGTCGATCGCTCTTTATTAGAATGAAAATAGTCTAATTTTGTTCCATGGCAAAATCCAAATTCTGACATAATATGCAATAAGTCAAAATACCACTGACATAATTAATTAATTTCGGCAGCTGTCAGTTCCAAATGCATGTTTCAATAATATAATATATTGTTGGTTACCTAGCAAATCTCATAATCTCAACAATGTTTTTAATGAGCATGTATGCATTAAACTGGGTTATTAATACACTCCTTTTATTACATTAACTAGATCTTTAATAAACGATCGACAAAAAAATAATTTAGCAGAATGCGTCTGTTGGTCAGAGCTCTGAAGGAGGGACGCTAACGTCCTAGCTAGTGATTATGTTTCGACTAATAATCAACTGATCTTCGACTGATCAACTTAGGTATCAACTAACTCCTGACCTACGGTGACAACTGCTTATATGCAATTCTTGTTTGCTAACTCAGCATAACAGAACACTCTACGTAGTGTAGTATATTTGTAATGCTGTGTTTTATCAACCTTGACTGGAAGGCTATTAAGAATTAAATATAACAATTGTGACCGTGTCAGTTGTTGCAATGAAAACAACGAAACTATTCTCAAACATAGGTAATGCCTTTGTGACAATATCTCCAATTTTTATTAAACAGACTGGCCGGCATCCCACGGCGCGTGGTTTGGCGAACCTGGCTTATGTAAGCCGGGATCAGACGACTGGTGTACTTGGCCAATATTTGGTATTGGCGTATACTTGCCATGTCGTGTGAGTGGTTTACTTGTACAATTATTGGCCACTGGTGAGTACTGGTCCGTTTCCCATTTTCTGTCGGTAAAAATGGCACAAGTCAAAGGCTTCACAAGTATTGCTACATTACTGCCGTATTAAAAACAAAATTGTACACGTCGTGTGAGCGTCTTTACTTGCTAATGGTCTTTGTGATTTGGGTTACTTGCCAAGTATACCAATATTTGTGTATTTGTCAAGTACACCAGTCGTCTGATCCCGGCTTTTAGACGTCCTCCGGGCAGAACCAAGGGAGTCGCCTTGAGCATTGTATCGCTATTCGCTATTATTGTTAACTCTGAAGTACGGTCGGCGCCAACCAAAGTTGAACGAATTTCTGTTACTAGTGCCAGTGGTGTATTACTACAGTAAAAATATAAGCAAGCACTATTTTATATAATAATTCTTCAATTTTATTTTTCTTTGAAGTTCATTTTAATAATTTTTTTAGCAGAGTGTCGATATACTCGTAGTTTTCCACTATTACAGGACAGGAAAGTCTTCCCATCAGAAAATACAACGGTGTTTCAAAATTCCTCATCAATGTTCAAATAATGATTTGCAAATTGTACTCTTCTTTGTTTGTGTTCAGCAGATAGGAATATTTTGCGTGCGGCAACGCCGTTCTTTAAATGAGACTCTTTGAGACGTCTCTGTGCTGTCCTAGGAGATCCTGGAATGTGTGTTTCTTCTCTAGCTCTTATAGCGCTGCCAAAAGGATTCTGGTTAAGATATACAATTAACGCATTGTCTTCAACCCCATTAGAGATCCTTCCGATACCCTGTCTCGCTGGCCTTTGAAATCTCAGTTCTTCTTGCCATCTTTTCCGAACATAAAATATGCAGCCTTTAGATACGTTTAAATCAGCTGCCACTTCATTTAACGTCCAGTTTTCTTCTAACTTGGCTATGGCCCTTGCTTTTTCGGCTTCAGTTAAATGTCGTGGCATATTTTTCGGCAAATTTATGGAATTTTTTGATGACAGATTAATTTTTGCAATGTGCCAAATCTGGCACATTACAGTACGCCTATGAAGTTACAATATAAAAATTAACCGTTCAAGTTTGGCTGGCGCCGATAGTACCGAGAGATCAAAAATTATCTTGGTCAAAGGTGGTCATGGATTTTAAAATAATTGTCGGAGCTAGTATCGTGTCAATACTTATTATGACACATAACTTGATAAACTTCAAAAGGATGATACAAGCTAAGACCGTCGTTTTTCATTTCATGACCACCTTTGACCAAGATAATTTTTAATCTCTCGGTACTTATTGAATAAAGATAAACTATTAAGTTGTGTTCAAGTTTAATTGGTGTTTTAATAATAATAATTATAACCGATGTGACATGTAGATATCTCTTAAATAACAAGTATTACTTAATCAAATGTCAACGTTTCGCGTCAAAATTGAATACGTCTATTTGGACCCCCTGATGCAGTACCTATGGTATTACCAAGTCAGTCTTGCTGCAACATACCATGTCTAATATTTCAGTAAACAGAATGTATATACTGTTATTGTGAATAATTTTACTAATATAATAACGAAAAATGTCAAATGCACTAAGTATATCGATATAAACTCAGTGTTTCTGATCGTTGACTAGTTTTACTGGACAAATTGAAAAAAAAGAAACGTTTATAAATAATTGAATTGTACCAGAAGTATTAAGTATTTTACTGATTATTTTGTTTACTTTGAAAACTTTTGCTACTTACAAAATAATGGATTAAACGAACGGAAATTATTTATCTACCTACTATAAAATTTATATTAGTACCATTTGCTAGGCAGTTAATGAACATTAATTCTACTGAAATTGGATCATTGATTATTTAATTATAACATGATTATTTACATCAGCTTTATTATTTCATGCATATGAATAAAAAATGGGCAAAAAAGTTATATGTATATTTTGTTACTTATTATATTTTATATTTCATTAGAAAAATTTACTTCATCATCACTTTTTTTTCAGTAGTAACACTATAAGTAGTTCACAATAATCGGTTATATCAGGTAACTAAAAAAGTTCGTGCGGTTTTTCTTATAAAGATTTCCATCAAAAACCGCACCAACTTTTTTGGTTACCTGATACATCGATAACTTGTTACATAATAGGGATGTTGCATTTTTTTTAAATTCCGATTTTTTCTGTTAGAAATGTAAAACGACTATATTAATAATACTCTACAGCAAAAATAATTTTTTTTACTCAATATTTGTACATAAAAAACATAAATTGACCGTAATTCAAATATATTATTGCCGCCCGAGAACGCTTTGAAATCGGAGAGTCCTGTGTGACGTCACAAATCCAGTTGACATTGCCATGTCTAAATATTTTTTACGCGTTTGACGTTTTTCAAAATAAATCAAAATGCGGCGTGCTGCACTGTGGAACTAGATTCGTGACGTTGGCAGTCTTTTGGGCCGATTCGGGCGTTTCCGGGCAATGCGTGGAAATTTCAAATTTTACAAATTTTTTTATTTATTTACTTGGAAAGTACGGACCAAAATTTTTTTTCAAAAATATTGATAGTGATAATTTAGCATCAGCTTTTCAAAAAAAATTATTTTGAAACTCATGCAAAGTCCCTATTACAAAAGTCGATTTTTCGCGAAGGAACACTGTTCCGGTGCGGTTCTAAAATGGTTCCTCCTCTCCCCAAAATATCACGGGAGTAAAAAGAGGAACACCTGTAAACTCTAAAATGCCATGGTTATAGTGTGGTTGGTTCCTTATGTTTAAGTGCTTTAAGAATAGACACTAAATAGACATAGCAATAGAGAACCACGATCTACCATGCTCGAGTAGGTGTTCCAGTTCTATTCAAATTTGACATATAACGATAACGAAACCACTACGTCATAACACTTCCCCTCCGAAACCAAAGTGAAGTGAGAACTTCACGAAAATGATTCGTTCCACAACCATTCACATTGTTCCAACACTTGCTCGCGAAAAATTGCTATTTATGCGCGACAAGCACATTAGATATATGGTACCTATGGTACATTCGCAGGAAATTGACGCTGCCACTAACGTTAATACCATGGCAAAAAAACGTCATACAATTGCAAAAAGGCAAATACAGTGCCACCAAGCTTACAAAAGCCCCGGAAAATATGCGAACTACTTTTAATATTTCTAGGTGGGAAAAGTTCCGACCAATTGAAGACCATATCTAGTACTCCGTACACTCCTTTCAAAAAGTGAAAAATGTCAGAATTTAAACTCAAATATTTATTAAATTAGCTAAATAAGTAATTTGCGTTTTATGGTTGGATTATTGGTTCTTTTGCTGTTGTTGTTACTTGTTCCAGTTATTTCGTTTGTGTCCAAATACGAGCATTTTCGGTCCTGGTAAGTTATTTTAAACCATTGAAAACTAAACAAATGTTCATATTATGCTTACTTTTGAAGACAGAGTCTGTGAAAATGAGCGGTAAATACAAAGCACGAAAAATTATTCATTCCGAAGCAAGGAACGTTATCGACTTTTTTGATAGACAAAAACAAGCTGGTGAATGGAATGGACATACCCGTCACAAAAAGCCACTGAATTAGCTGCGATAGCTACAGGAAAATATTTAAATATGTAGAATAAGCATTTCTTCATTACTATACGTTGTTTTAATCCCCTAGGCAAAAATGCTAGACAGTTGTCATTTAATTTCACTGTCATTCAAATTTACCGGCACATCATTTTACTTTTGAATGTACCAGTAAAAAGACTGCTGCTCTGTACACGCCCATTTTTGATTTTGTAAGCCAAAAGAAAAGAAAACAAAAAACACTTAGAAGAAGGCAATCGAAGGGAAAGAGAAGTACATATTATTATCTATTAATTTGATCCGTTATACCTATTCATTTTAATTCCATTTTGTAGATCGCTGGACAAAGACAATTAATTATAGAGGGCCTGTACAGATCTGTCGGAGGAGAGGAAGTGGATATTAGTAAGGCCAGGGCGCTGCCTGGTTAGATTGCGGATGTTGATGTTGATTGAAAACAAATATAATGTCTTAATTTTTTATTTTATTTGTTAATAGGTATTAGGGCCGTTATTTTGGCGATGTCGGAATTTTTTTCAATGTATTTCCCATCTAAAATTTTAACCGCTCGGTGGCACGTTATTTTTGAAGAATATCTTGATTGATTTTAGGGGGGAAATGTAAAAAATTCCAACATCACCTAATCACAAAACAACGGCCACCCTAATGCCTATATGTATTTTTGCCACACCTACACGAAACTGGCCACTTTATTTGCGTGAAATGCGGGTAGAAAGTCGCCTTTTTAGGGTAGTCGCGGAAAATAAGGAGTGGGGGTAACATTTCTCACTTGGGTAGCCATTCCCTCACTGATATACAGGAGTTATTTGTGTTTTTTTAGGGTTGTCAAGGTGATTTGCTCACCGCACAGTGTCAAACAAAATGTCAGTGTTATGCTGTTTTAATTTGTTCGCGCGTTTCACGCAAAAGAAGTGGCCATTTTCGTGCAGGTATGAGAAAAAATAAAGTATCTACACGGTAGGAATTGATTCTGACGAGTGTGAAAATTGCGCCAGAGCGAAGCGAGGGCGCAAGAACACGAGGCAAACAGATTGTCAGTTGTCGGTTTTTTTGTATACATCAAAGGGAATGCTCGGAAATGTACCTATTTTCAGGTTTGGACGGGACCACGAGTAAAACGGCGAATGTGCCAAGAACGCAGTAAGGTTTGAATATGAATATACGCTACTGCCTTGTTTGCAAAAAATTCTGGGAACAGCACAAACCCATTCTGATCATTGTTTAGTTCTTGTCCATTCTCAACTTTGTATGGCGTTCTGCTCGTTGTATTGCTCGTCGTATGTAGCCCAGTCAATAAAGGAAAATCAGGCGCAATAAATCATGTAGTCCGGTTTTTTTTTAAGAGATAGAGGGGACCCCCCCCTGACTAATATACTAAAAGTCCTGAGCAGTAGGGTGTGAGCGTTGGGAGGGGAGGGGTTGGTAAGGTCCATTTTTTAAGTTTTTCGTGAATATCTCGAAAACTATGCCTTCTAAGAAAAAGGTCACTTTATATAAAAAGAAAGTAAATTAAATTCCATACAAAAATGGTCCTATTCATTCTTTCGCTAGGAGCAATATTTAGGGAGGTGCGGGGGGTGGAAAAGTAAAAAAGTTATTTATTAAAAAAAGGTTCAATATCATTTGAATTTTCCTCATCATCGAGTTGATCTTGAGGAGGACTATTGGTGCATGCACCGTGGCAAGTGCCGCACACCATGGAACATGGAATGCCCGCTTTCCTGCATCCACAACGTCCTCCACAACCCGTTGAACATCTACAAAAGATGTTGTTGAGGATGTTTTCCGGAGCTACTGGGTCCGTAATTGTGAGTGGGATGAACCATCCATCTTGCCCCCGGGTCCATCCCCAATCGGTCGGTTGTATGCCGTTATCAATTTCGAGCCATTGTTCGATTTGTAAATAAGAAAACCAACCACGAGAAATGTTATAAAAAATATTATACAAATCCAGTAAGAAAATATGTAAACATTTTTAATAAGCATTAAGTAAACATCATGATGTACCTGCAAGTAAACTCTGAACGAGTGTTGTCGAGCATTCTCTCTGGTTGGTGGTAGTACGGCCAGGTCAGACTTTGGCTTTGTTGAGGCTTTCACAAAGGCAGCGTGTCGAACTTTGTTTAAATCGGGCTCTGGTGGCGCCTGGTACACCTCCAAAAATATCTTCTCGCCTGCCTCAGTCACCATTTTTGCTCTTGTCGAAGGGTTTGAGAAGACGTCGTATACTTGTTTTATTTGCTTGGGAAATTTGGTGAACAGTTTTACCATACCTCCCTTGCTTTTACTGAATATTGCAGATGTGGTGTCACACCCACTGAAGGCATGGAGCAGGATGATGGTGTCTGCCAACGGTAGTTGTTTGAGATTGTTTGTTGAGTACAGTTTTGACTCCGCCTTCCCCCTGCTAGGCTTGAAGAAGTACATGTTTCTCTCTGGTGGTGAAAGAGCCAGGAGTAAGACCAATAAGTCTACATCTTCGATTATTATTGTTACAGTAGGGTGTAGGGCACCTTTCGCCGACCAACATCTTACTATAGTTGCATCTGTATCCCTTTCTGCAAGTACCGTGTCTACTCTTCTTGCCTTCATTTTGTCTGAGAGTAGTTGGATAAGCCTGATTTTGTTCTTTTCATTTGCACGAAAAATGCTCCTGTTGAACGGTGTTATTCATGGTATTAAAATGAATGACCTGTGCCAAACCTACCAGCTGAACGAGAAAATTTCCCAGGGGCGCACATAATGGGAGGTTTGACTTCGAGGCCGAACCTGGCCTCCCTCACGAAAAAAACTACGTTATTTAAGACTTTTTTACTTTTTACACCCCCGCATCTCCTTAAGTATTGCTCCTACCGAAAAATGAATACGATCATTTTTGTATGGAATTTAATTTACATTAATTTTATATAGGATGACCTTTTCGCTAGGACGCATAGTTTTCGAGATATTTACGAAAAACTGAAAAAAGGGACCTTTCCATCCCCCTTCCTCCCAACGCTCACACACCACAGGTCAGGACTTTTAGTATGTTGGTTGTGGGGGTCCACCCTACAACTCAAAAAAAAAACCAGACTACATTATTTATTGCGCCTGAGCGGCATTTTTGAATAAATTATGTGGTGGCAAATTTATAAACGGATAAAACATATTTAAAAACATCCCTATTGATAACAGAATCGTTGAAAATGAGCGGTAAATTCGAAGCACGAAAAAATATTCATTCCGAAACTAGGAATATTACCTATCAGAAAGAAGTATGATCGACTTTTTTGATAGACAAAAACAAGTTGGTGAATGGACACTCCCGTTACAAAAAGCCACCGAATTAGCCGCAGCATCTACAGAACAATCTATTTCTATGATAAAAAAAATTCGTCCAGAACCAGCTTCAGCTGGAAGTGGTCTGATAAAGTCCCCGAAGAAGAGAAGACGTTCAGGAGCTGTCAACCATACTCAGCAAAAAAGCTTGACAGTTGAAAATTCGTCTGTATGCTTTTAATCATTTCACAGTCATTCAAATGTACCGTCACATCAATTTACGTCCGAGTGTACTAACTGCGATCGTTTTACTGATCGCAGCTCGGTACACGCCCATTTTATGTATCAAAAAATTATAAGGATGTTAATGAGAGAGGGCAACGGGGTTAAAATCCAGAGGGCCGTTAGGCCCAATGTATAGTATAAGTTGCCCGAGATTATTAACATCTAAGAATTCACGTGATACATAGATAATTCTATTTTTCTACTCTTATACAGGGTGGTTCAGAGTTTACCTTTCAAACTTCAATAGGTGATAAAACTCGCCAAAATAATAAGATTTTTCATTTGCCACTTCTTTTATAAACGCCTCCTGTGGAAGATACACGGTGTTATGAAATGAATAAGAGCATACTCATTTGTGAAAAATCTTGGCATGTTGGTACATGAAATAACTGTTTAAAAACATATTTACACCATTTAACCGTCATTATTTTATTTTTATTTATCATGGCAACCAAGATTACGAACTTGCAATTTAGTACATTTTATCATTTTGGAGGTAACAACTTTTAAAAGAAGCCAAATTTACAAAAAATGTAAGAGTATTAAAAGTTAGAGAAAAGGCCTGTCGATTCTAGTACTTTATTAAAAATAGTCAAAGGAATACATTGAAAAAGTTAGAGTGCATAAAAGTGTATAGCCCATCAAAAAAAGGAACATCCAGTACATAAAATACAAATCAAAATACCCTTATTTGATAGCAATAAATAACATTTTTTTAGTAATTTCAGTGCATAAAACGAAATTCTCTTTGCTTATTGAGATGTAGGTACCATGTAGTAGTCTTCGAAAAGTGAACGATTCTACAATGCAACTTTAACTTTATTCTCACTTTTCTTTGTAGATATATTCTCATGCATTCTACACAAACTCTCAAGATCTTCCTGTTCTTCATTACTTTGCGAATCATTTTAATTTTTGATTAATTCCTGCGAGAAAATATCGTATTCTTCTTATAGACCGGGAGCTGAATGGAATTGAGTATGCATAATATGAGGACCGCATTTTATCAATTGATATAAGCTCATAACAGCTCAAAGATTAATATTTTGGATGTTGTCGCTCCATCATATGGTCCAATTTTTTTTCGCACCCCTTTTATATTTTTATATACAGGGTGGTAAAACTTAAACTTCATTAACTTTGGGAGGAGATAGAGCATCAAAAAATAAGTAGACTTTAATGAAAAAACTTTGCTCAAAAATGTTTTATAACAAAGATACAGGGTGTCAAAGTATAGGATAAGAACTCGTTTTGTTACCATAACTTCTAAACCACTCGATCGATTTTCATTAAATTTCGTATACAGAGTAATGTACTACATTTCTAAGTAATGATGGGGTTTATTTATAAAAAAAATGTCCAGTGGCGTAGATACTGGGGGACTGCTCCACTTTTCCCATCCAATCTTCGACACCACTGAATATATTGCGAAGAAATTTGAATCTGCTGCTCTTATAATAGTCATCCACGATTGAGATTTTGGTTTTTTAACTAAGTCTTCTGTTGTATCACAAAACAAACACGTTAACTCGTTCGGTTTTTTTCTTTTCAAATTGGACACTTGAAACGACATTTTTCACGTTTTTTTGAATAAAACACTTTTAGGTAATCAAATACCAGAAAAACATTGACATATAACAGGCACATAGGTACAGCGCATTTTTGGAAATTTTGGCGCCCTGTATTTTTTTGGGAACTAACTACAGAGAGTTGAGCGTAAGACAAAAAATGTTGCAAATTTTGAGCTATACAATTTTTGTCTTTACACTTTTTTACTCCGACCAACAGAACATAAGGCAAATCCAAAAATCGATTCAAAAAATTTTTCTAGATGGCGGGGATTCCGAAACAGGTGGGGATACGCCAACTTGAGATTTTACCTTTCGGACCATCAGAAACAACATATTAAAAATTCAGCCTACCCGCAAGTTTTTGAATCTCAAATATCTGATTGAGTGTAATAACATAATAAGAGGGCGAGGGAATTGAAATGGACCATCCGATTTGCCGGCAACATGATTTTTTTCATTATTTAAAGTCTCAGATATAAGAATCCGAGCATAGTTGCCGGTCCTCATATTATGCATACTCAAGTACCTTTGGCGCCTGCACTATAAATTCTTTTTAAGATTTTAAATTTTTTTGGAAGTTATTGAAATATTCGTTTTAGGTCCATGTGACTTTTTATTACATTCTTCAGATTTGCAAACTCTTTGTCCATTATACAAAAAATAAAAACAAGCAGGAAATCAATTTGCAGAATTTATGGAACGACTTTACAATACCGGACATATCACCGATGGAATTGCAAATTTTTATAATGATGATTAAAAGCTCTCTAAATACGAATATAAAATTATTTTTCTGTAGAAGAAGTTACTTTTCAGAAAAAAAATTATTAAAAAGTTGATTATTTGAATTTAGCGGGCGATGAAGGAGGATTGGACAGTGCACCACTGCTCACCAGGAAATATAGAGTTACTAGACTGCGTAAATTTGACCATTGACGACTGGAAGCTAATTTTATTTTCCGGCGAAACAAGAGTAAGTCTTAATTGACCAGAAGAACGTCAAGTCTGACGGATGCCAGGAGAGGAGTTTGCTGCCTACAATATCTCTCCGAGGAACTCTTTTTTTGGTAGATCAATAATATTCTGGGAAGGAATTTTAGATTACAGAACGAGTTCAAGCAGCAACTGGCGTAAGTTTAGCTACAATTACAAAAATAAAACGTGAAGGTAAGCAGATGAAAAGCGACTATAAAACTTCATTTTTAATCCCAAATAAAAAGCAACTTAATCGAAAAACAACAGTGGCATTAGATGACTTTGAACGTAATGCACTCCGAAGAATTATAATAAGTTTCCATCTTACGGAGAAAAAGGTGCCAACCATTAAGCTCATACATAAAATATTTTGTAAGGATATTGGGTATAAAGGAAGCAAAGAATCTTTACGAAAAGAAATACCCAAAACAGGATTTCGACGGCTGAAAACCAAAACTAATTGGAAGATGTTAATTGAGCGGCACGCAATCGGGCATATTCGGTTAGAGTTTTTAAGAAAAATGAGGGTATATAGTGTAACCTTACGGCCCCCAGTCAGTACTGGAGAAATAAATAGCGTCGAAATTCCCTACGTTGTCTTCTTTTTAGAGTTCTGTGCAGGCGAAAGAAATAAAACAGTTTTGGCGATTATATAATTTTTATTCAAGCTCATAGCAAGAAAACACATAATATGCCAAATGATCAGTCTAGGATAATCACCCTATGGGACACTATGATAACTCGACCCTTTAATGGTCGCACCAGCATGATAAAACAAATTATTACTGCTCCAAAATATTCCATTAAGAAATATTAGTAATATTGCATCAAATAATACATATTGCAACTGCTGTCTCCTAACTACCCGTTACATTACTCACATTCTGGGTGTACATTCCCCTGGTAGGCGGCATCTATTAGATGAATCGCACCTCCTTGTGTTCGAAGAGGGGTATTTTAGCAAATAAAACATATAAAACAATGGTGCTTATGTACACCACACTGCGCTAGAGATTGATTAGCCTCGCAGTGTATTCCCTCGTTGCAGATTGTACATGATAGTCTAAGCGACCTTAGGAATGCAAGCAGTAGCCAGGTAACAAGCAGATCAATCAAACATATCAAAAATAGGTTATACAAGTAATAGATAAGTTGTGTGTTGTACAGAAAACCCTGGAGCAATTTCAGAGAAAGTTAAAAAGAAATATTGTGATGGCAAAGAATTATCCCAAAGGTAGATTTTACAAATACAGCAAAACAAAAATTATGTAAATATTATCAATGCAACCAAAGTTATAGCGAGCTGAATATATCAAGTTAAAATGAACAAATATGAATAATCTTTAAATGGTTTTTCGATGGTTTACGGACCTGCAGGTTCCAGACCCTCGGACACATCCATGGTGGCGGAGACTCCCCCGGAACTCTGGCCGTCAGCCATCGTGGGTGGCACGTCTAGGCAACTAAACAAAATAAGGATTAAACAGTCACGGTGGACTCACAGAGTTAACGAAGCACCAGAGTAACCTACGAAGCAAAAGCTGCGAAGTTTTGAGTGCCCGCCTCTGCGGTGGACCGCGGGGCTGGCGCAACACCAGAGTAACCCACGAAGCAAAAGCTGCGAGGTTTGCGGTGTCCGCCTGTGCGGTAGATCGCTGAGATAACGCAACACCAGAGTAACCCACGTAGCAAAAGCCGCGAAGTTTGTGGTGTCCGTCTCTGCGGGGGTTCGCTGAGATAACGCAACACCAGAGTAACCTACGTAGCAAAAGCCGCGAAGTTTGGGGTGTCCGCCTCTGCGGGGGTTCGCTGAGATAACGCAACACCAGAGTAACTTACGAAGCAAAAGCTGCGAAGTTTGAGGTGTCCGTCTCTGCGGTATGTTTTGCTGGACAAGTCAGGACTTAACCAGGCAATTGAGACAATCAAGATCGTCTGCCTTTTGCAGCCAAACGGTCCTCTATTTATACGTGAAATTCTTTTATTTTCCATTCGCCTCTGACGTCAGTAAACTGGGAATCATGTGCTGGACCAATCGGAGGTAGGGTTGAGAGATTTTTCATAAACTGATGCACTGGTATTTGCTGCCATCGGGGTGACAAACGGGTAGAAAAACTGAACTGTTCAATAGCGCACGGTATTCGGGTACTTTCACCAATCTGGGTATTGGTATTGGTTGTGGTGTGCATTTCAAAAAGGGTAGTACTACCTGGATCGATCGGAGATCGTACTTGAAACTTTCACCGGCTTTTCTTCCCTTTTTTGATGTAAACAGTGACGCTTTCTACTAAGGTCAACCACCGGATGGGTACCTGACCATGGGGTTGTTATTTTGTGGACCATGGAGGACAATGCTCTCACCAGTTGGTAAACGGGGCAGTGTTCCATTTAGGTCAACGTTCCAAGTCGAGTTTATGATGGCAAGGGTGCAACAATGGGGATCCACTGGGCATCTTCCACTGCTTTGTTGGTGCTGGCTGTTTTATTGTTGGGTCCTTTTCTCGGTACGATCCTTGCAGTGCCTGCGTTCTTAAGCAATTTAGTTTATTGGGGAGGATAGGGTGGCTATTGTTACATATTGGAAATAATATTTTGCTGGAACAGAAACTCTTTATTTACACAAACACAATGTTTTTTAACTAATGCGTTTCTACGGTTTTTATGAGGGCTCCCAAATAGATACAACTACAAAAAAATAAGTTTGGGTCGCGGTTTGTAATACACAAACAACTAACATAAATTTCTAAATAATTTTAAACATAGTAAGACGAATGTATTTTATGCGAAATAATTTTATATGTAAGGGACCGGGGTTTGCCGGTCTCAGTGAAAAAGGACGTCCCATATGGACGAAACTTATATCCATTCGTTACATACCCATAAAAAAGGATGGAGTGATGAGAGCAACAATGGCCTAAGGAAACCAATTGAGCTAGTATAGGCAGCCATGAAGCATTATGTTGCTTCAAAAAATGTTAGCTTTAGTTTTGAAAATAGTACGAAGTGATGTGATGAATTCTTTGAGTTTAGTGTTGAATAGTGAAAACCACTTTGCGTACGAGCGAAAACTTTTGAAAACCAATTTATTACAGTCGAGCCAACGATGGACATCATCATCATCATGAGCATATCATGAGTGACACTGATACTAGTGACAGTGAAAGTAACTTTGACGTGTTATCTGGGATAGATTAACTTCAAGAATCAATTATTTCAATAAGTTTAATAAATCACATTCAATTTTTGATGATTGATTACCTCTAATAATAGTTAGGTATATTTACGTATTAATTGAGGTTAGTAATACTTACCAGTCGAGGCGGGTAAGAAAGTCCGAGACTGGTCAAGCACTTACCTTCCGAATTGCTTATAATATTTTTTACACTTCTAAACTCCTTTTTAAATGTTTTTGTGGGAAAAATTTATTTTTTGACAATTTTTATTAAAATATCAGCACGACTTGCTGGTTGCTAAGGCTTTTATCTGTCTGTTTTTTCAAACAAAGTGTGAACGAGAAAAGTTACAGCGGTTTTTAAAATGAATTTCCACGAAAATCCAGAAGAAATGAACATTGAAGAAACTGCAAACACTGCATGTTTCTTCCTCTTATCCGAGAAGTCGAAGGGACATTATCAAAATGCATATAGATACAATATAAAGGCACTTTGTTCTTGAAAGTCAGTTCGGTGTCCCATATTTTTGAGTACCTCTCCTGTAGAATTTATTAAGGCTTTTCAATGAATGTACAGGTTTTAATAGTAGCAACATTTTATATAAAGAATAATATTTTTCGTAAAGTTAACAGTAAAAAGTTCCTTTTGTAAACTCAATCCGAATGACGTCATACACCGTGACAGAAATGCCCACCGTCAAGCAAGAAAACGCCTCAATAAGTGCACGATATCAAGATCGTCTTAGCGACCACCCCAACACCCTCGCCACAGATTTACTCATCATCCCAAGTGTCAAAAGGCTGAAGCGGTTCGACCCGCTAGACTTGCCCCAGCGCATTTAAGTGTAGTGTAGTTTAAATCCATGTAGCCATAACAATAACGTGAAGTGTTAAGAACTTAAAGAGGCTTGCCAATGGGTGTCTGTGTCTGTGTCTTTTTATATTTACAATACTTTTATTTATTGTCCTTATGGACAGATTGTAAAATAGCATGGGAATTAATAAAAAAAAAATTAAAAAAATTTACTTAAGTCTTTTTTGAAACAAAGATTGATAATAATTCATAAAGGTAATCAATGGAGGTAAATGACTCCTAGTAAGTGGTTTGCAAACATCGAAACAGATGTAAGGCAAATTTCCGCAGCTTAAAAAATGCAAAAATCGCTCTCAGGTCTTGTAGGTATGCTTTGTCAGTGAACAGAAGTGTACACAGGTCATTCCTTTGGAAGGACTTCAGCCACTTAACTAGCCAACACTGGAGTCGACATCCTTGCATTAAAGAGACACGGAGGGTGAAAATCGGATACCATTGTTGAAGGGTACGTTGCAGATAGCCTTTGAAATGAAAATGAGTTGGCTAACAGAATTTTCTACAACAATAACTGTCTTGCTTCGAACATCATAACAGAAACAACCAGCACATTAACTGAAACATCTTTTGTGAATGGAATCAACCGAAATCTCAATTGTAGATGAAAATGTTTGGAAAAATCTTCAACAATGAATACACCAGCAAATTTGAGGTGTAAATATTCCATGTTAAAAACCACAATTTTTATAAATAGAGGCATTAATATATCCAAATATTTAAAATTATTAGCTTTACTTTTCTCTAGGGACGTAAGTGAAGCTGCTTACGTACCGTTGTCAATAATAATTGATAACATTTTGGTAACATCAAGTTACGTCCCTATCAACAATGTCATTAAAGTTTACTTACTGAATCGAGAGTGAGAAAAAATATTAACAAACATCAGGAAGGGCATAGGGACATAGGACATTTTTAAGGGCTCCAAACAATTTCTATACTAAAAACTGTAACAAGTGATCGATTTTCAAAATCCTGACTGTTATGTAAGTAAATTGTTATTAGGTACAGGAAAAAATCAGGGGCGGCATAGAATAATTGTTAGTATTTTTCAAGGATTCCACACAATCAATGATGTCTGTCTGTCTGTATCCACCATAACTCAAAAACGAGTTATCGGATTTGATTCAAATTTCATATATAAGAGTTTGAACAAAATTGTGGGTGCCACATTCAATGTTTTTCATCTAGCACCAAAACAAGTGACACTTACCTAAAGACATTTTTAGGTTTTTTAGGAATATCTGGAAAAATAAACAATTTATGAGATTTTTTTATTCTTTAACATTGATTTAGAATTGAATTTTGAACAAATTTTGTTTGAACTTTTTTTGAAATTCCGTCAAAAAAATTTCAAAAAAATGAAACTTATTTTTGTCGTAAAATTCGGTTATAATGAGTGGGACAAGGACAGATTTATGCGTATTGCAATAAGTGCGAGAGAGACTTCCGAAATTTATTTGAAAATTGCTGGAAATTGAAACAAGATTTTTACAAGAAATTTAACTAAATCTCTTTAGGAAAAGTAATGGTACTATCCGTATAAGAAAGTCATGTGTTGGACACATCAGATATTTATTCTAAAAAACGTGTAAAACTGTTTTAAAACCTTCTAAATTGAATTTATTGGTTAAATAGAGGATGAAGGACTCTAAACAAGATATTTTTAAGTCATGGTGGCGAAGTCTGCCCTCTACTTCCAAGGGTCTATGAAGTATTTTGTAATAAAGAACACTACAACCATAAACATTTACAGTTAAAATTTATGCAAGAAATTCACTTGATTTCGTAGTCTTGCCTGAGTTTCTTTTATAAAGGTACCCTAATTTATATTTTCTATTTTATTGTTTATTGAAAAACTAACAGAAAACAAGTAATATCATAATTGCGAATCGCACTCCTGTATAAGGTATTAAGTAGGTAATTTCTACAATTAATTTTACTCAAAATCAATTTAACCTTCAACGTTATACCTACACCAAATTAAATAACCATTGTTAACATATAGCTTGTATATTTTCTAGTCGATGTTTTCATTTTCATGTTAAACCACTTGCACAATATAGCAATCGCATCAACATCAGCCGCCCGCCCTGCATAAGCTTGCCCTGCAGCAGAACCGTTATAAAGGGGCAGCAGCAGGAGCAGGAGCTGTTTAAAAGGAACGAATGTACAAGATGCTGTTGCTGCCTGCAGCAATTTGAGTCTTGTTCCGGGGAAGTGTTTTTCACGATCAGTTGCAGTTACACGAAAAAAATGCAACAGGAGAAAAAATAAAAGAACGAGATTGTAAGGGTCTCTTTCTAGGCTAAGGATCCGAAATATCATTGCTTATAAAATAAGGATTTTGTTGAAAATACTAATTCTAATATACCTAAATAAATATATGTTAGTAATTTAATTAAACTAAAAGTTCCTTTACAGTTTGGATTTTTTATCTCACTTTTAATTTGGGAAATTTATTCTAGTTAACAACTTAAATAACAATAAATCAAATAGGAAATCATATGAAAAGCGTCAACATATTTTAAAGGGTCTGCTGTTTCCTGACAATTAATTACATTGTCCATAAACTTTACTATGAACTATGAGGTTAGATATTAAATGTTTTCTAAGATTAATGATTCATGTCATAATACATCAAGATCTGGCGTTAAACTGGTTTTTAATTTATTTATAATAGTGTTTTAATTGTAATTTCATGATAATTTTTCATGTGTTATCTTTTGGAATCTCCTAGAAAAAGTTAAAATGATAAACGGAGAAATAAAATAAAATATCAGATGGGTCTAGCACATGACTTTTTTGTGATATAGTTCTAACCTTTATAGACAAAACAAAATTTTAAAGGAATAAAAATATATTCATTTAATATTTAGTAGGTACACCTACGTAGGTATAACAGAAACCACCAAAAATAAAAACAAAAATTAAGCACATTTTGGGATTCGAACCCGGGACCGTCCAACTATGAGCCCGGCGGTCGATTCTTGAAATCATGGGAATATACTCCTATAGGAAACTTTTCCTACGACTTTATTCCACTAATGTGAGACATTGGTATTCTCCAACGTGAGTGGAATATAAATTCTCATGGGAATTAGTAATTTTTGTTGACATCGTGCAACATTGCTTCATCTCACAAATTTTGTAGTAATCCCTGAAAGTTTGACATACTTGTCTTCTGATTTCTAATCATAAAGGCCTCACCACATAAGCTGTGCTGTGCCATGTCTATGCTATTTTTCATTATTAATGACAATGATTGTTATGCAGCTAATAATGAAAAATAGCATAGACACAGCTTATGTGGCGAGGCCTTAACAATAAATAATATAACCCGATTACCGGTGATCATCATAAGTATCATAACAGTTGTTGTTAAGTCACGTGTAATTTCAATTTATTTTGTAAGTGCATGATCGTTTGATGATGGAACACAATAGAAACAAAACACAATTAATAAGTTTAGTTGAAAATGATGAAAATGAATAAAAAGGGAAATTGTCCAACAGCTTCACTTTTAAAGATTCCCCAAAAAGTGGGAAGATATAAGCAATAAACTTAATTCCATTCCTGGAGCTCAAAAGAATTGAAAAGAATGGAGAAGGTTAAGATTGACTAAATATTTATAACAGTTAAAATGCGTAGTTTCACGACTTTCACTTCGTATAAATATATTCTGAGTGTTGTTGCGTAGAATGCAATAGTTTGATACTATCTATACCAGGTTTAGCAGGATATAAAAAAAAATTGAATAAGAGAAGTTCCATGGTTAGGCAATAGCTATATTCAAGGTACAGGAGGCCCACCCATAGAATTAACGAAGGATGAAGTAAATACCCTCAACATTATAAATGGCGATAGAATTATTGAAGAATCAGTAATTGAGGCTGATTTCGAGGATGTAATTGATGTAGTGAGCTTATTATTAACTTAAGTACCCACAATTTTATGTACTTTAGCAGGTAAAAAACTACATATTTGGTGATGGCAACAAATAAAATGAAAAGCAAGCAGAATCACCAAAACTAGCGGAAACACATAGGGAAACATTCAGCATTTTAAATTCTCGAAGTGGGAAAAAAATCTACTCCATGCAAAGATGCAGAAATTCACTAATGCCCAAAACCAACATTTCAAAAATTATGGAGGATAAAAAGAAAATAAAGGAAAACTATGTGACGCACTTTGTTGGGGGGAGACGGTTAATTAAGCGGAAAAGGATCTCGGGCGCCAGATTTATTCGAGTGGTTTACTCCACGTAACACCTCGGGTAGCTGCAGTGAAGACACGGTACTCCAGGGGTCAGATCTTGACTGGGAGGCGTGGAACTCCAATACAGGCTTAAAAAAAGGTTAGATAAAAGGCAATTAAACAATGTATTCAAATAAAATGGAAATTTATAACATATTCAAACAAGATGAAACCATACGGGAGGGGACGACGGCAGAATTCAGATCGAAAAGGGGGAACACGGGGGGACAGATGTGTGACAGTGACGGTTTGTTAATAAATAATTAATAACGGTTATGGACGGTCGGAAGATAAGAACATTGGTTCCTCACAAGGCTCCGGACTCCGCAATCAAATCGTCCAACAGCGGGGCTGAATATGATATTCTCCGAATATATTATCTTGGGATAAGGATAACTCCTGGTGGATGATCCTAAAGCCCAATGCCCAAGAGAGCCAAGGTTAGAACAGGAACGGAGTTGATGACTTCTGGTGGATGGCTCGAAAGCCCGACGTCCAAGAAAGCCAAGGAAGTACTAGGATCGGACACTAGGTGGGTAACTGGCTCCTGGTGGATGGCCCTAAAGCCCGACGCCCAAGAGAGCCAAGGTTAGAAAAGGAACAGAAGTGTAGGGTCGGAACAATATCATGAACAACACTGCAAATTACAAAATAAGACGGCAGAAAGACGGTTTACCTCGGAAATCCCCAGTATACTCACTTGTGAAATTACTGGTCAGATTTTAAGGTAGTTTGTATTTTTACAAAGCAGAATGTTGGTTTTCTTACAAAGAAATCAAAGACTTAAAAGCTCTGTTTGAGTATTTTTCATATTGTGACGATAATATTTTGAGTCTTATCATCATCTCCACCATATGTGGCGTTAATGATTTTGGGCGGTTTTAGGAAAGGGATTAAGGGATATTGTATGGAAAAACGATGTGTAAGATAATTTACATTTTAATAAAGATGATTGAGTTATAATAATATCGGGTGTTCATTTAAATTTCACGTCAGAGTGGGCGTTGAAGAGTCGATTATCAATGAACTGACGCGTCATTCCATTCATAAACGACTCTTCAACACCAACTCTGAGTTGAAATTTAAATGAACACCCGATACAATAGTTAAAATATTAACTTAAGTATCTAGATTATAACTAATTTTCTATATCTAAGGGTTCTATGCAGGGTGTTCTCGAACTTGGTGCTTTATTTTTAACACGTGATAGTACACAGAAAACTAATGCATTTCACCAAAAATTTTGTTAATAAAAGTTCATAAATAAGCAAGTAATTAGCATTTATAATTTTCATAATATGCGAGTCCAGCTCTGGCCTTGAAGCAAACGGATTTTTTTCATATACAGGCTGTTTCATTAAGGGTGGCCACCGGCCATATCTCGGGAACTACTGGTCATAGAAATCCAGGGAAAAAAATTTCATTACTATAGTGGCCATAAGAAAATTCTGAAAATTATTTTTAAGTTCAGCATTTTATCGCAAGGGGGCGCAACTGAAAAGAAAATATTAAAATTTTAAATTTCTCCGAAAATTCCCACATTAAGGCATGCCTTTGGTAACATCATTAGAAAGCTTGGACAATTCTGCATCATTTTGGTTTAAGGCTCATTGGCGTACCGACCTTAGTAAGAGTGGGAGAAGCTATTGAAAGTGTAATCATTTAAATCGCTGTAACTTCTAAACGACTTATTCGATTTTAGTAAACTTAAGCTTGTTTAGAAGAGAAATGTAAGTACTTTCAATTATTGCTTCGAATTGTACACGATATTTCCTAATAAAAATGCTAGAGGGCGCAATTTAAAATAATAACAGTTTTTTTGATTTTATCCCGAAAACTTAAATTAGACGGTATAATTATGAGATTATAATCGGAAAGTAGATTAAATTTGCAAGAAAAAACGTTAAAACCGTAATTCGATATCTTCGTTCGTTTCAGAGTTATTGCCAAAAGAATAATTTTTAACACTTTAATTGAAGATATGATTGTTTTCATAGTTCCGTGGTCTAGCAATCCATGACAAAAAATATTTTAAAACTTTATTATGTGCAGGTTTGTCACTCATTATGCCAAGGGCCCAAAAACTACTTTAGAATTAATAAAATAATCATGGAAAACTTCGAATTTAGGCACAATAATTATTTTAATATGGTTTTTTTAAAATAAATATAGATAGCCGTGAAACAAGATCGGCAGGTTTCCAAGGAAATTAATAAATTGTCAACTGATTTAATTCTGATAGATGTTGTGTTGACAAAAGTTTCTCTTTGATTCTTTTTGAATTTCTTGTTACCTATATCAAAATTTGTGATACATCCCTCAAAAATGGCTTACACCAATGCCGAGGCTTACGACATGCTTACGTAAGATTCACCATTTAGATAGCAATTAAAAATAAACGGTCCAATAATTCTGTGTCCTAAAACTCTGCACCACCTGTTTTGGTGATCCACTTCGCGCATCCAATGAGGATTTGTTTGTGACCAGTACTTAGTTCATAAGTATTGTGTAAATTTACGATGCCACAACTAGTAAAACTGGCTTCATCGGTTCATAAAACCAGGGAGAGGAATTGAGAATTTTTGAAGGATGTAGCACAATTTTTGGTATAGATAAAAAGAAATTCAAAAAGAATCATAGTCACCAAGAAGAAACTTTTGTCAACAAAACACCTATCAAAATTAAATCAGTTGACAACTATTCCAATTTATTTATCTCCTTGGAAACCTGCCGATCTTGTTTCACGGCTATCTAGATTTATTTTTTAAAAACCATATTAAAATAATTATTGTGCCTAAATTCGAAGTTTTCCATGATTATTATTGGCAATAACTCTGAAACGAACAAAGATATCGAGCTGCGGTTTTCACGTTTTTTCTTGCAAATTTAATCTACTTTCCGATTCTGACATCATAATTATACCATCTAATTTAAGTTTTCGGGATAAAATCAAAAAAACTGTAATTATTTCAAATTGCGCCCTCTAGCAATTTTATTAGGAACTATCGTGTACCATTGGATGCGATAATTAAAAGTACCTACATTTCTCTTTTAAACAAGCTTAAGTTTACTAAAATCGAATAAGTCGTTTAGAAGTTACAGCAATTTAAATGATTACACTTTCAATAGCTTCCCCCACTCTTACTAAGGTCGGTACGCCAATGAGCCTTAAACCAAAATGATGCAGAATTGTCCAAGCTTTCTAATGATGTTACCAAAGGCATACCTTAATGTGGAAATTTTCAGAGAAATTTAAAATTTTAATATTTTCTTTTCAGTTGCGCCCCCTTGCGATAAAATGCTGAACTTAAAAATAATTTCCAGAATTTTCTTATGGCCACTTTAGTAATGAAATTTTTTTCCCTGGATTTCTATGACCAGTAGTTCCCGAGATATGGCCGGTGGCCACCCTTAATGAAACAGCCTGTATGTGCCGACTGGTAGTTAGCAGCAAAAAACTTTCGTTTTTTTACTGGAATAATATCGACTGATGTTGGAAACTTAGATGTTATGATTGCTGTGAGTGTTTGTGTGCAGTTCTACAGACTGTTTTGTGTGAAAAGAGCTCACGTGTAGGTACAGTAACAATGAACTTGTGGACATCATGCTTGTGTGCGGCAAAAGCAGACAAAATGCTGCTTTAGCATCTCGTCTGTACGCAGATAGATTTCCTTTAAGGGGTCATCCCGCTCCACGTAGATTTATTAACATCTGCTAGTGTGCACAGATACCATTGTGAAGTACATGGAGGTAGAGATCGGTCTCATCTCATGGTTGCCATCTAGGAAGAAATCTTGGATTTGGTTGAAGAAGATTCAGGTACAAGCACCCGTCAAATTGCTGCAAATGCGGGTGTTCTTCATAGCAAAGTTTGACATACGATACGAGGAAATCAATTGTATCCATTTCATGTGCAACGTGTGCAAGCTTTGATGCCCCAAGAAGAGTTCAATTTTGTGAGTGGTTTTTGCGCAAAAATATCGCGGAAGAAAATTTCCCTATGTGCGTCTTGGTGTCCGATGATTTTTCACTCATAACGGTATTAATAACTTCCACAAAACTCACATAGTTTCGATGATCAGTCGCCTTTTAGCAATAAAGAAAACGTCCGTCACATACCATTTCATAATCTACATAATAACAGTAAGCTTAAGGATTTTTTTCAGATTTGCGGAAATACGAGTATGATCTACACGTTGCTGGTTCTTAGACTATTAAAAAATGTACTGGCTGACTTCAATATCATCAGCAAAATTCCACCCACGATTTATGAAGATAATCAATCCTGTATTCACGTTCTTTCCAAATGGGAACACAAACGACTTAAACACGTCGACATAATAGTATATTAAATATGTAGAACGGTAAGGGATTTTTACCGTTCGAAGACAATTGTTTGGAGGACGAGCGAAGCGACGACTCCAATTATTGTCTGAGAACGGTAACCCTTAACGTTCGACATGCTTATAACATTTTTTGCACGATCCGTCAAATTCACGTATTTATGGGTTTAATTAAAGAATAGTAACCAAACTAAAATTTGTTCATGTCAAGGTGACAACTATAAAATTATCTAAAATAAAGTGACAAAACTTTCAAATGACATTACTTACCGATCAGAATGCGAGAATCTGATCGGTAAAATTACTTACCGTTCAGTAATTTGTAAACAAAACCTACTATGCTTTTAATTAAACCAGTAAATACGCGAATTTGACGGATTGTGCAAAAAGTATCGAACGATCAAATAAATTTGTAATCGAGTCATCCTTGGATTTGAATCCGTATGTCTTTAACTTGCCACATTTTTGATTTAACGTCAGAATTTGTTTTTGTAAAAAATTATTAATTTTTATTTCGCAAGCCCAACCTAATTCTGGCACATAATTACTCAATTGACTATTTCCAAGTGACGTCACAAATATCAGAAATCAGAAGATCGCTGAACACGTTTGTATAGTTTCTTATGCGATTATAACAATTTACTCAAATAAGTACACTTTATATTGCAGTTTTGTATGTTTTAAAGCCCGAAAAGGCGACAATCGGTAAATAAATACTGATGTTTTAAATAATCCTTAATACGAAAACTCTCAGATGCCTAATAATTATTAAATTTAGTGAATGTAAAATGTAAAACAAGAAAATTACTAGCAAAATCACTGATCCAATTTCTTTTACACTTTCTACGGAGTGTGTAAAATTATCGTAAATGTCTTTAAATGAATTTAATCGATAAAGATACAGTGAAAAACTAATAATTTTATAGTTTGCCGTAAGCGACAATGCAAACTTGTTCAGCGATCAGCTGAGGTCTTTTGACGTCTGGTGACGTACTTGTAAAAACCTAATATAATTAATTAATTAATTTTCAATATTATTTCTATAAAATAATTTTGTATATTTATTGGCCTTATCGTCACAATATATTTAAAATGAAGCTGTGAAAGTAGCGCTTGTGTTCGAAACGTGGCAGTTTTAGTGTCAAAGTTATAGAACCACTGATGATTAGATTTTAAAGTAATTTGCATTTTTACAAAGCAGAATGCAGTTTTTGTTACAAAAAATTAAACAGTTAAGACTCTAATGCCCGGTTGCACCAAGCCGTGTCAGATATGTGACACGGGATTAATTGTCTGACGCGGTGTCAGATTTTATTTTCCGTTGCGCCAACTCAAATTAAGTCGAAAAATCAGTGTTACAATAATCCTAGTTCAAAAATCGGTGTCAGTCAAAAAATTGCGTTGCCTCAACCCGTGTCAGTTGTTTGAACCGGTGTCACATGAATATCTGACACCGAATTAGATAATCCTGGTAGTAGCACGGATTAAATCGATTATAACAATTTTTTATACTTTTTCTAAGTGCTAATATTTTACTTTTATCTTTATTATTGTTATTATTTATATTTGATTTTCATATTTATACATATTATACTTACATACGAGCTTACATATTTTTAATTTATTCTTTATATCGTGCGGAAAGTAAAGTAAAATGCATACAATTTATTATCTTTTATTTTCATACCTACATAAAAACAAACTAATTAATGCTGCACTTGTAGAAAATGTTAGTCTACTTCAAGTTCAAGTAGTAGTTGTTCCAATGATGGAGTTAAGTGTATGTCGACGCAAATTCAATAAAACAACTAACACCCTTTTTACAGCTTTATTTTGACTTGACTAAAAAGTACATGCATTGTCTTACTGACTAATTTGCACACTGCCTAATATCTTGGCGTCTAACGCCTCAGTGGTTAGCCTTTAGCTCTCTTTGACCCCCCTTCAACCCCTTGCAAACATCTGGTGTACAAAAATGGACATAATATCCAACATTATAACCCAACAGTAGTGATGAGGAACAGAGAGTAACGCCTCGAAGAATTCGTCGTGTAAGAACTGTTCGAGAACGTAGCCGTCCATTTGAAATGAGGCTAACTTCAAAGCACCTTTTCGATTTAACAAGGCGACAGTACGCGAATTGTTAAACATATATATGGCCACAAGCTAGAATACTTATGCGACGAACAAGGTTATGTCTCAGATTTCTGACATTTGACATCGCTCAATACTCAATAATCGTTGTGTTTTCCCTCTCTTCGGCGACTAGGTCCACACAAGCACAATTTAAGGTACTTAAAATATAAATAAATTTTTTATTTATTTTGTGTTTGTTCAATAAAATTTTGTATTTTTTTGGAAATTGTAATTTTAATTCCATTTATCCACTATAAATAATTCAATCTATGAATTAGTTCTCGAAAGGCAGGCGATACCAATCGAAATTTAAACTGTGAATTATATATTTTCCCGCCTCTTTTTGAATAAAATACGATATAATACGGTATAATACAAGTATAATACAATGTATAATACAACGAAAAATAAAATACCGTATTTTAACATCTCTGGGCGTAATACATATCCTAACCTAAAATTTTGTACTTGAAGGGGCAATAGATAGTGCCCACGTTCCTATTCAGTCGCTAGGTGGTGTCAATGCCGCTGTATCGCAACAGAAGAGGATATTTTTCTTGAAATGTCCAATGTGTTTGCGATGCGAATCTTAAAATTAGACATATTATAGCTCGGTGGCCAGGTTCAGTACACGACAGTACTTACAATTTTTAATGATTCCCCACTAGCGGCTGAATTTGAAAATGGGAACTACAGAAATGATATTCTCTTGGGAGACAACGGATATGCATACCAACAGCAAACGATACTTGTTGACTCCTCTTCTAAATCCAGCAACACCAGCAGAAAGCAATTATAATTCGTCACAAATTTGTACCAGAAATCCAATTGAACGTTGTTTTGGTATTCTAAACCGTAGATTTTTTCTTTTTTCCTATCGTCAACAATTCTTCTTTTTCCTAATTTTTTGTCTATTATTTCCAATTTTACTCGTATTTTAAAAAAATCACAGTTGAAAACTTATTCAAAACTAAATTGAAACAAATGTCAATTTTTTATTTTCCCCCAGATATGTTACCAACTGATGTATAAATATCCCTAGACAGGGAGTCACATCATCTAACACCGGGATTAGCTAACACGAGATTGGATACTGTTTAATTCACGTTGGCGCAACCCGATCAAATGTGACGCCGGTGTCAGAATTAATCCGGGATTGGATAATCCTGTATGTAACACCGCTTGGTGCAACCGAATATAAAAGTTGTCTTTGGGTGTTTACAAATAAAAAAAAAATTTGAAACTAGCAACCTTTTCATGAATTGACAATTCTGGTGTCAGTTTTAGAACCACTGGGTAGATTTTAAGGTAATTTGCATTTCTACAAACTGGATGGTCGGTTTTATTACAGGAAATATATGATAAATATTCAACACAATTAACATTAGTAAAGTTTATGACCACAAATGTGACTTTGTAGGTTGTTTATTTACTGAAGTAGTTTGAGTGAATGGCAGATGTTATATTTCCAATTCCAAATTATTGTCATAATTTTTTCCAATTTTGTAGAAATTTTTAAAAATAAGTTCTAATTAAATATGTTCAAAACTTAATTTTAACGCAATATTGTCTGCCCCAGAGGCGTGCGTGTCTCTCGAGGGTCCGTTATTACCAAGCAATAGATGAGGAATAAGGGGAAAAAGGTCGAAAAGCAGAGGAGAGATAGACTGAACTCTTTTATAGGCGAACTAGCGATTTTAGTGCCTATGGAGAAGCGCTAAAAGAATGGACAAAACAAGCTTATTGAGACTGACCGCCACTCATTTAAGGATTTATCAAACTTTACTAAACGGAAAAGGTAAACAACACATGAAACTTACGAAGCATCTCGACCAATGGGTACGTCCTCGAGCAACTGGTTTGTGATCAACTAGGAGGATTACTAATGTTAACGACAACTGGTAAAATAATTTTCGTGTCTCACACAGTGGAACACCTTTTAGGTCATTTACAGACCGACCTTATGAGCCAGTCTCTATTCATATAACCTCAACAGACGACCATGATAGAACATATACTCAACATCAGGCGGAGTAGTGGAGAGTGATTGGGAAGAGTGTTTTAACGTCCATTTAAACCGAGCGGGACCTCGTTCGAAGCCTGCTGTATATGAACTAGTGAAAATGATGGGAATGCATCAACATGCAAACGAAATTCACCCACTTGCAGTTCGAGTAGTAAGTAGTAATAGTGATTCTAGTATGTAAAGAATTAAGCACTAGTTCTATTTCTAATGACGTTTTTTTGTATTTTGTCAGAGTAAAGGGCCCCTTTCCCGTACAAACATGTTTGCGCAAACTTGTTGGCGTCGTTGTATACACTTTAACGCTCAAACATTTTTGGTGCATCCGGTGATTTTGCCGACGTTTTTTAGTTTGAAGTTGGTTGCGAAAATATAATAAAATTTTATTCCAAAAGTTCTTTACAGAAATTATAGTGTAAAAATTTTTTATCGCCAAGTATCCAATTCCACAGAACCAAAATTCTTGTCCAGAATTTTCAATTTCCCAAATATTCAGTTGTTTTCATTTGTATATGCCCTGGATTGTATATTTGTAAATATTCCAATTTACTGAAATATTTCGACATTTTTAATTTTTGATACACTGACTGCAATAATACGGGTCAAAATTATATTTTACGTTTTATACTGCGATGCGCAATGGATTGATGAAAAAACTATACGCACCTGACACCATGTCACATGCGCAAATCACGTTAAAACGCAAGCGCTATGCACAAATCGGTTTGAATTACTTTGAATTCATCCTTCCACGCTCAATCCAACGCACCAACCTCAAACCAAAAATCAAACCGAGACTGATTTTATTTTGGTTTGTGCAAACCGACGCCAACACGTTTGTACAAACATTTGTGGGCCCTTTCACGCAAAAACTATTTCTGCAAATAGGTTTGCACAAACCAGTTTGCGCAAACATGTTTGAGCGTGAAAGTGGCCCTTAAGCCGTCCAGAGCCTTTGGTGGACCAACTGATAGAGGCAGCAAAAGACGAGTAGGTACATTACAAAGCATCTAATTGATGGTCGGATAATAAATTACGACCAGCGCATATCGCTTATTGTTGGATATATGATCAGTTTATTTACTTGCGGACGGTTAGTTATTTGGAAATTTATTGATGATCACGGAATCGTTGAAAGTTTTGTATGCATTAATACATTGGTGACGGAAAACGAGGGAAAACAGTTGATCAATGAAATGAAGGAGCAATATTCGGCAATTATAAATACAGCACTGAACACGGTGCAGACGACTGTGATAACTCCACCTCACAGTAATGGCTCAGCAGTCGACATTGTTGAAGATCCAAAACAGGTGCAGCACAGGCTCCGATAATAATCGCTCAACACCCAGTCCACGAGTTTATCATGAGATCCAAGGCAGCTTTAATGATAGGTGCTCACCCAGCAAACCGTATCAAGTTAGAATAAATACTGTGACAAGCAATAGGCCGCCTAGTAGTGAGAGTGACTCCCTCCCCTTCTCCCCCCAAGCTGAAACATCGTAAAGTGAAAAGACAAACAGCTTTCCGCTGACCCACCCAATTTATTCCCACCTTCCTCTCCTTGATACTTCCCTCCGGTGGTCTTAATGATACAGATTCTCTCATCTATAACAAAAAGAAAACGTATAAATTGATTGAACTTTATGATGACGAAAAGGAATATGAACACGGAATTTACAATGCAGGGGCTCGGATCCCTAGTACCGGTCGGAACAGGGGTGGGCGTACAGGCCCCTACCGGCCGTTACCCAGCGTCTGGACGAAATCCGCGAGTGGCCAACCGGGCTGCGGTGCCTGCCGTTTCGGTGGGAGAAGCTACTGGCACAATGGAAGTAAGAAGACGGGGAGAGTTGGCAGAAGGAGAAGAATTGGCCGAGGCTAGAGATAGACAAGAAATGGAGGGTGATATATCTGTATGGGAATCCATGCTGGAGGCAGGTCCCTTCGCGAAAAGAGGGCTAAACCGATCACCAATACATTCCACGGATGGATCGAACAGCTCAATAGAGTCATGGTATAAACAAAACCAAACGGGAAAAGCTTTGTTGTACATGAACTAGTGAAAATGATGGGAATGCATCAACATGCAAACGAAATTCACCCACTTGCAGTTCGAATAGTAAGTAGAAGTAGTGATTCTAGTATGTAAAGAATTAAGCACTAGTTCTATTTCTAATGACGTTTTTTTTGTTTTTTGTCAGAGTAAGTCGTCCAGAGCCTTTGGTGGACCAACTGATAGAGGCAGCAAAAGACGAGTAAGTACATTACGAAGCATCTAATTGATGGTCGGATAATAAATTGCGACCAGCGCATATCGCTCATTGCTGGATATATGATCCGTTTATTTACTTGCACACGGTGAGTTATTTGGAAATTTATTGATTATCACGGAATCGTTGAAAGTTTTGTATGCATCAATATATTGGTGACGGAAAACGAGGGAAAACAGTTTATCAATGAAATGAAAAAGCAATATTCGGCAATTATAAATACAGCAATGAACACGGTGCAGACGACTATGATAACTCCACCTCACAGTAATGGCTCAGCAGTCGATATTATTGAAGATCCAAAACAGGTGCAGCACAGGCTCCGATAATCGCTCAACACCCAGTCCACGAGTTTTTCATGAGATCCAAGGCAGCTTTAATGATAGGTGCTCACCCAGCAAGCCGTATCAAGTTAGAATAAAAACTGTGACAAGCAATAGGCCGCCTAGTAGTGAGAGTGACTCCCTCCCCTTTTCCCCCCAAGCTGAAACATAGTGAAGTGAAAAGACAAACAGCTTTCCGCTGACCCACCCAATTTATTCCCTACCTTCCTCTCCTTGATACTTCCCTCCGGTGGTCTTAATGATACAGATTCTCTCATCCATAACAAAAAGAAAACGTATAAATGGATTGAACTTTATGATGACGAAAAGGAATATGAACACGGAATTTACAATGCAGGAGCTCGGATCCCTAGTACCGATCGGAACAGGGGTGGGCGTACAGGCCCCTACCGGCCGTTACCCAGCGTCTGGACGAAATCCGCGAGTGGCCAACCGGGCTGCGGTGCCTGCCGTTTCGGTGGGAGAAGCTACTGGCACAATGGAAGTAAGAAGACGGGGAGAGTTGGCAGAAGGAGAAGAATTGGCCGAGGCTAGAGATAGACAAGAAATGGAGGGTGATATACCTGTATGGGAATCCATGCTGGAGGCAGGTCCCTTCGCGAAAAGAGGGCTAAACCGATTATAAAATACATTCCACGGATGGATCGAACAGCTCAATAGAGTCATGGTATAAACAAAACCAAACGGGAAAAGCTTTGTTGTACATGAACTAGTGAAAATGATGGGAATGCATCAACATGCAAACGAAATTCACCCACTTGCAGTTCGAATAGTAAGTAGAAGTAGTGATTCTAGTATGTAAAGAATTAAGCACTAGTTCTATTTCTAATGACGTTTTTTTGTTTTTTGTCAGAGTAAGCCGTCCAGAGCCTTTGGTGGACCAACTGATAGAGGTAGCAAAAGACGAGTAGGTACATTACAAAGCATCTAATTGATGGTCGGATAATAAATTACGACCAGCGCATATCGCTCATTGCTGGATATATGATCAGTTTATTTACTTGCGGACGTTTAGTTAATTGGAAATTTATTGATGATCCCGGAATCGTTGAAAGTTTTGTATGCATCAATACATTGGTGACGGAAAACGAGGGAAAACAGTTGATCAATGAAATGAAGAAGCAATATTTGGCAATTATAAATACAGCACTGAACACGGTGCAGACGACTATGATAACTCCACCTCACAGTAATGGCTAATAAAGACTGTGACATGCAAAAGGCCGCCTAGTAGTGAGAGTAACTCCCTCCTTTCTCCCCGCAAGCTGAAACATACTGAAGTGAAAAGACAAACAGCTTTCCGCTGACCCACCCAATTTATTCCCTACCTTCCTCTCCTTGATATTTACGTGATATCTGCCCACGATCCTGACACCCCGTCCCTCCGGTGGTCTTAATGATACAGATTCTCTCATCTATAAGAAAAAGAAAACGTATAAATTGATTGAACTTTATGATGACGGAACGGAATATGAACACGGAACTTACGGTGCAGGAGCTCGGACCCCCAGTCGGGGTGGGCGTACAGGCCCCTACCGACCGTTACCCAGCGTCTGGACGAAATCCGCGAGTGGCCAACCATGCTGCGATGACTGCTGTTTCGGTGGGAGAAGCTACCGGCACAATGGAAGTAGGAGGACGGGGAGAGTTGGCAGAAGGAGAAGTGTTTGCCGAGGCTAGAGGTAGAGAAGACATGGAGGGTGATATACCTGTATGGGAATCCATGCTGGAGGCAAACCCCTTCGCGAAAAGAGGGTTAAGCCGATCATCAATACATTCAAGGATGGATCGAACAGCTCAATAGAGTCATGGTGTAAAGAAAACCAAACCGGAAAAGCTCTGTTTAGTACACCTGATAAACAAAGGGCCAATTCCTTGCCGGACATAAGCGCAGGGCCCTACCAGGACATTCTAAGCCAGTCCAAGAAGAGGAGAATTGAACAACGGGACGAAGGGAAAGAGGTGGAAGATAGGCGAAACAGAGCGTCCCTCTATGACACACTGGATGTCCTAGAAAAGAAGTTGGATGGAAGGAGGGTTAGCCTTGAAAAACTCTTGGAAAATACCACATTAAAGAAACAAAAACGTGCACGTCCGTATAAAGGCGAAAAGACAGTCATAGGCGAAATAAAAGATGGAGTGAGGGAGATGAAATTCATTCAAGGAAGCGAGATCTGAGGTGGAGACAACGGTGAATGGACATATAAGGATACTGACCATGGAGATAGAGGCACTCAAAGCGAAATTAGAAAACACGGAGATCAACGCTCCGATTAAAGAAAGTACCCAGAAGAAAGAAACGGAATTTGAATACTTCATGCGCAGAGCCAGAGCGTCTAAGGACGAATACACGGCGGTCACAATATGCGAGGAGGATCTACTGACGGAGCCAATGGAAGATGCATTGGCATGTTTCTCAGAGATGTTGGAGTCTGGGAAAAAAATAGAAAAAAGGTATAGATGCATGAAAGACCTCCGAAAGCAGGGAGCGGAGTTGGGGGGTGTAACCTTCATGCAGTGCCAAGAGTCTATAACGGTGGGCAGTAGACAAGTAGACAAATCCAAAGTTGTCTACTTTATAATAAACAAGAAATCCAAGGAGAATGGCCCCATGGTGAAAGACCTGTACAAAAGCATGAAGAGACTTAAAGACCTCATGGAGATACACAAACAATGTAAGCTAGTAATCTCTAATATGTGGGCAGGAATGAATAAGCGGAAGCTTACTCTCATCGCCAAGATGCTGCAGACCATGTTCCAATCGGACGGGGTAGAAGTGATTTTATATACACGGGGGGAAAAAAAACTACAGAACAAAAGGGAGATTAGGAAAACAACAACAAAAGAGCGATGGAAGTGATCAGAAAAGAAAATCAAGAAAACCACTCCCAGAGGCGGTTACAGTAAAGGCAGAACCTACGCGGACTTCTTAAAATCCGTGAAAAACAAAGTGGACTTGGACTCAGTAGGGGTTAAAATAGGTTCCATAAGAAAGACAGGGGCTGGAAACCTTCTCATGGAAGTGGCGAGAGGAGGGGGATGTATAACCTAAAGGAGGCCATTGTCTCGAAGGTGGAAGGAACTAAGGTAATGACAAGAAAACAGCGTGGGGTCGTTCTATATGTGAAGCAAATCGATAGTGACGCAACGGAAGAGGATGTAAAGAAGGCTTTTTGGAAAGCTCTAAACACGGAGGATAGCGGAGACCTAACAGTTGAAAAACTTCGACAAGGCAACTTACAGTACCTACCACCAAAATGTTGCCAAACTAACTGTAAGATGTGCACATCTTACATTGTATCCATCAAGTGCTGATTGTACCGAATATGCAAGTTCTTCAAAAACTTCTCCTTGTGTAGATTGTGAAATACTTTGTGAAACACTTTATCAAAAGCAAAATCTTGTTTGGAGTCAGTCGATTTGCCACTAAAAGTTTTTATACTTTTCTTACTTTTGTGCACTTCTAAATGCGAATAAATCTTTTTGTAAAATCGATGCAATGGCATTTTGTAAGTCGGACTGACTTTTGCTTAATTCTGCCTTTGTGCTCCGTAATTCCTCTTGTAGGTACAGCCGTAGACTCATTTTTGGAGTAGGAGAGTTCTACTCTTAAACTCATATTTTCTTTTTCCAAACCTGCACATCTTTCCGTCAGTTTGGCAAAATCGAACTGAAAAAGCTTCCACAAAACAACTTACAGTACCAACAAGGTGTTGCCAGACTAACTGTAAGATTTAAATGAACACCCGATACAATAGTTCAGATATTAACTTAAGTACTAAATATTTGTTTTATTTTATAAACTAGATATAATCAACAAAAACTTGTACAGATTTTTCATATTCTTACTAATTATAGTTATTCTGGGATCATTAGGGTGGCAGTTATTTTGGCGATGTTGGAATTTTTTTCATCCCTCCCTAAAATCAATCAAGGTATCATATAGTATAAAATTTTTGGGTACCTATAATTTGGAAGGATTTGGATAATATTAATACGTGCCCCCGAGCAGTTGACATTTTAAATGGGAAAATACATGTATTTTTTGCAAGCTTTATTTGAATATTTTGTACTTTTATAAAAATGGACAGAAACATCTGCAACTTGGGAGAGTTTTAGTACATGATGGCAGGTACAAGAAATATTTTTTTCATTATCGTTATCACTATGTCCCGGGCTCTTGTAAAATACCTACACCTTGTTCCTGTTTTATCAGTTATCCTGTGATAGTGATAAAAGAAAATGATCATGAAAATATCTGATGACTTTCTTATACATTGTCATGATACAGTTTTAATCTTTGGAAAATACTGAAGGTGTAGCCAATAATCACATGCAGTCGACATTCAATGCGTTATTAATATAAAATCACATTTATTTATTTATTATTATTGTTTTCGGTACTATAGAAACCAGTAAAATGCAAAAAAATAATGGTCCTTTTAGGATTCGAACCCGCGACCTTTAGTTTGGCAGCCAAATCCCAACGTCATTAGGCTGTCGGAGTCAACGCTCACTGTGAGAAATATAAGTGTTTTAAGAATATCTCATATTTTTGAATTTTTTTTGAGGGAATTTCAAAAAAATGTTCAAACAAAATTTGTTCAAAATTTAATTCTAGATCAATGTTAAAGAATAAAAAAATCTCGTAAGTTGTTTAGTTTTCAAGATATTCCTAAAAAACCTAAAAATGTCTTCAGGTAAGTACCACTTGTGTTGGTGCTAGATGAAAAAGATTTAATGTGGCACCCACAATTTTGTTCAAACTCTTAAATATGAAATTTGAATCAAATCCGATAACTCGTTTTTGAGTTATGGTGGATACAGACGGACACCCAGACAGACATCATGGCGAAAATGATCAGAATGGATTATCTTATACTTCGTATAAGAAAGTAAAAATTTGAAAAAATTGGGTGTTGTACAGGGTGGCCAGATTTCGTTGTAATTGCGGGGTATCTCGCTTACTAGCAGAGATAGATGCGGTTTTCGCGACACGAAGTAATAAGTCTGTGTCTGTCTGCCTGTATCCACCATAACTCAAAAACGACTTATCGGATTTGATTCAAATTTCATATTTAAGAGTTTGAACAAATTTGTGGGTGTCACATTAAATGTTTTTCATCTAGCACCAACACAAGTGACACTTTACTGAAGACATGTTTAGGTTTTTTAGGAATATCTTGAAAAATAAACAATTTATGAGATTTTTTTATTCTTTAACATTGATTTAGAATTGAATTTTGAACAAATTTAGTTTGAACATTTTTTGGAAATTCTGTCAAAAAAATTTCAAAAAAAATTAAACTTATTCTTGTCGTAAAATTCGGTTATAATGACTGGGACAAGGACAGATTTATGCGTATTGCAATAAATGCGAGAGACTTCCAAAATTTGTTTGAATATTGCTGGAAACGCTCAAAATTGAAACACGCTTTTTACAAGAAATTTAACTTAATTTCTTTAGGAAAAGTAATTGTGGTACTATCCGTATAAGATAGTCATGTATTGGGCACATCAGATATTTGGTAAAACGAAAGATGCCGTCAATGGTTTTTTCATAGCTCCCTTCGTTTTTGAGATACAGGGCGAAATTGAAAATTTGCACTTTTAGGGCATACCTCGTATCTCGGGAATGGCTGAAGGTATTGGAAAGGTAAAAACTGCATTTTATACAGATTTTTACGTAGAATCCAGTGGCGTAGTTAGATTTTTTTAGAAGCTATAATTTTCGAGATATTTACTAAACTTATGTTATTTTAAATGAAACACCCTGTATATTTTTCACTAGTTAAGGACTCTGTAATTATTTTCTATATTAAGCTAGAAAATGACAATTTTCAAAAATTCAGTCAAAATTTTCCAGTTGTGGTACAAGAAGCACCAAATTTAACGTTCTCTTTAAGTTCATACAGAAAATAGTTAAAATGGATTCACGGATCCATAAAATATGTAAATCCATCAAAATCTCGTCTTCAAAACGCGTTTTTCTCCATTTATAGTCGCTGACGACTGCGACCGATTGGTCAATATACAGGGTGAATTCACTGCAATGTAGATAAAAAAATTTCAAGTTTGGTGTTTAGGCATGCTTTAATAGGACGTTTTGAGATAAGCATCTGATTTGGTTGCAGTAAAGAAATAATTATTTGAAATAAACTAAACTTTGTTATACCATGAATATAATGTTTTCTATGAAACTAATGCTTTGATTGACTGTGGATTGTACTTCAGGAAGTATTGCGATTAATTGAAGTAAATTTGAAATGAACTTGAACTAAATTTAAAATTAATCCAAATAATATTCATTTTGTTGAGATACTGTCTTTATTTCACTATACCTATTAAGGAACAGAATTTCTTTGATATAAATAAATTTAGTGTAATCTGGAATAAGTACAACATGATACTTCATAAATACTTAAGTATGTACGTATATTTTATTTAATATAATTGTTATAAATTATTTCTGACGGTCATCCAAATTTAATTAATAGTTATATCCACCAGCCTTCGGAGCCAAGTATTGTCTGCTGGGATTCGGTGCATTAAAGGAAGAATACCCCGAAGACAAACTGCCACTGGTTGCAGCAATTGGCGGTGGTGTAGGAATATGATCTCCGGTTGCTCTAAATCCAAATTCATCCGCAATGTAAGTTACGGTGTAAGTTTTACCATCGGGAGCAGTATACGAATAACTGCCTTGCACTGAATTCGCTTCGTTGTTAGTTCCGGCATTTTTTAATTGACCTGTCTCTTGGTGGCTAATGTGGTTTTCAGTTTCATATCTTACAAGCAGAAAAAAACAATTTAAAAAGTAGAGTATTTACTTAAAGGAAAACACTCACTGAAATCTGTATGTGCCATCTCCGTTGTTGTCGTTCGTAAATTTAAGAATAGCAGCAGGAGTGCCAGAGGTCTTAAATGCAGGGGCGTTGTAGAATCCGGCAGGCGCTGGTCCGGAAGCTGGGGGGATATAAGACGAAGCAGAGGGTGCACGTAAAAAACTACCACTGCCCCCTGAGGTTTGCGCTCTAAGTGGTGGTAAGTATGTGTTCTCCAAACGGTCTGCCGCAACGGCGGACACGAAAAGGACCAAAGCAATTACCTAAAATTAACACAACACTTAAATGCGCACATAACAAAATTACACATGAACTAAATATTAGAATTTGTAGTTTCCTATACCTTACACATATTGTAGCTATTGTTACAAATCAACAAATGATGTTACATGATCCAGTTAACCACGTTTATATATCGAATTGATGAGTCCAATAAATTTTAGAGATGATACATATTTCATATTTCATTCGGGAGTTCTTCCGCATCAAGGACTTATTCAAGGTAGTCTTCTTGCATTGAATATCTTTGTTTTGAAAGAAAGGTGTGTTTAAAGGAAAGGTATCATTTTTTTAAGGATGACCTAGAATTACCGTTGAAGATCGCATGCCTAGTGTTTGAATTTGAATGTGGATTAATTAAGTGTAAATGTCAACTGACGATTCATTCCTCAATTTGGAAGTGAGGCTATTAATTCTCAAACATTAATGTGTGTATTATTATGTTTTTTTATTGCGAGCAAAAGGAATTCCGTAACTTTTTATGTGGATTTCATTGTAGTAAAGTTATTTTTTTTATTGCTAATTTTAGTCTTGAAATATGCTCACGATGTAAAACTGGAACAACAATATTTGTTAGGCATTTCAAACAATAAAATATATTTTTTGTTTTAATCATCCTTAACCTTTAAAATTATTATTTTGCGGATAGGTACTTATGAAGGAACTGTAACAAAATTTTGATTACACAATATGACTTACATGTTTAAAGTGCAATTTTTTAAATTTCAGATAATTATATGTTTCATTATTTTGCATATTCAAAATTTCTCAATACATAGTTAATATAATAAGTGCTTTGGATTTTCCGGTTAAATTACGAAAACTTGTTGCGCAGCAACAAAGAGTTTGACAATTTGACAGTTTAAAAAAACCGAGTGCGAAGCACGAGGTTTTTTCTGTCAAACTGACACGATTATATTCGTTAAGATGATTTTATGAATGTACACAACAGTTCATTTTATTTCATATTAATGCAAGTATTAGATCATACTAATATATAATTACAAATTAATTCTTATACAAATTTTGTAATTTATATTATTACCATGGAAAACCTACAATTAATGTTATCGAAATTTTATCAGTAGTAATACTATAAGGGCCGGTTGAAGAAAAATTTAATCGCGAGATAATCCTCCAAAAAGCATAAACTGCCTTAGAAACGATTGTTGATTACAATTGTCACTATAGATATTTTGGAGGATAAAAATTTAACATCGCGATTAAAGTTTTATACAACCGGCCCTTAGTACTTCAAAATAATCGGTTATACATCGATAACTTGTTGCATAGTTACAAAGAGTGTCAGTTTGACAGTTAAAATAATCCGACTGCGAAGCAGCAAGTTTGAGATGTATAACCTTAATTATTTTGAAGTACGAATTGTATTTTATGCGATTATTTTTTAAGTTACTATGGAAATGAAAATTATTTAAAATTTTTGATTGGTCGAGCTACTCTATGTATAATCAAATATTATCGAAATTATACAAGCTAACTTAAGTATTTTAGACGTACTGATTGGTTGAAAATCATACGAAAAAAATAATCGCTGGAAAACCATGTAGGTTAGTCAAATACTGCACTATGATTGGTCGAAATTGCTATGAATAAAATTTACATGTAAAAAGTTTTTTTTTTACAATAGGTAGCAAAATTTGAAATTCATGTAACCACTGACCACGGTTATAAATCAATAACAAACCAATGGGTCCAGTATGTTAATATGATGTACCTACATCAAGCATTCATTGATAACATATTACAATTAGAGAGTGATATAAAAAGTATAGTTTCACTGAAAATTGTGTATTTCAAAACAAGTTATAAAAATACCGTTTTTTTTGGCAAGGTGAGAATTTGTTCACGAGCTGCGTCGTAGCAATAATATACAGGGTGTCCCAGTTTATATCGTCAGGATTTCACCAGTCGATAGTTTAGTGAAAATTAAAGGTGGTTTGTCTAATAAACTATGATCAAATGTTGCTTTCTTTTTGATGTACAGGGCATTGTAGCGAAATGCCAGACTCCCTTCTTCCCTTAGCCTTAGTTGGGGGGGGGGTCGCGCGTGAAGGTTGTTTTGGGGTTGAGAGTGGGAAAGTGGGAAATTTTTGCTGTGTGCCAGCATTTTGGGGTGACCATGTGCTAAAGTAGACTAATCTGAGTGCATCGAGCTTCGATCTGCTTTCTGATGCAGGGTAGGCATTGAAGTTGCATGCACCCGCACTGCAGTTTTTAGGTTCGTACGCTTTTTCCATCTCGAATATGTTGTGGGTGTGATTGTTTGTCGTGTTGCTCTTTTTATTTGTAAGCCTGTTCATGTTTATTGTAATTTTTAGTATCGTTGTACGAAGAAGCGAAAAGTAAAGGATTGTATTTTAACTTGAAGCCAGGAAAGCTTTTATTTCACCCTGTTAACACATCCCTGGGGTTCGTTCGGCCAATTCTCCCTACTAGAGCCGTTTCGGTTCAGCATTAAAGAAAATAAATTATTTGAAATAATTTGCTATAAATCAATAACAAAAGAAATTAGCTTTCTGAAATTTTGCATAGATTTTTTTTTGTATTCTCTTATTAATAATGGTTGCAATTATTTTATTTAGAACACAGAGGCGTGCGTACGGGTTTCTTCAAAACATTTTATTGAATAAAACGTACGCCACTGTTTTTTTTGCAGCACCAATATGCAGAGAGTATTTTCCATTCAATTTAGAAACTTTTTAGTATGTTATAATTTTTTGATAACTTAACTCAAAATAACCTAATAGTACAGTAAATAAGGGAGATTATTAGATTTCCGAAAAAAGCATCAGTACAAAGTTGTAGAGAAAAATATTTCCTACAACATTCTTTTAATATTTTTTTGATATTGTTAATAATTAAAAAGTTATTCAACAAATAAGTTGCAAATTTTAGGGAAAATTTTCTCTACTTAGGTACTACTTACTACTACTACTTATTACTACTACTTACTACTACCCTTTCCCCAAAATTTTTAACTGTCTTTTTGAATGTCAACAATATCAAAAAATGTTAAAAAGATAAGTTGTAGTAAATATTTTTCTTACAACTTTGTACTGACCCTTTTTTTCGAAAATTTAATAGGAAAAAAGTTATTCAATAAACAAAAAATCCAATACTTAATTGAGGGCAGGTGAAGGAAGGGCGGGGTCTACGTCTAAGTTATCAAAAAATTATAAGATACGAAAAAGTTTCTAAATTGAATGGAAAATACTCTCTGCATATTGGTGCTGCAAAAAAACCAGTGGCGTACGTTTTATTCAATAGAATGTTTTCGAAGAAACGCGTACGCACGCCTCTGTGTTCTAAATAAAATAATTGCAACCACTATTAATAAGAGAATAGGTACAAAAAAAAAGATCTATGCAAAATTTCAGAAGGCTAACTTTTTTGTTATTGATTTATAGCAAATTATTTAAAATAATTTATTTTCTTTAATGCCCTGTACATCAAAAAGGAAGCAACATACGACCATAGTTTATTAGACAAACCACCTTTAATTTTCGTTAAACTATCGACTAGTGAAATCCTGACGATATAAACTGGGACACCCTGTATAATCAAACAATTTGTATAAATAGTATATAATCGTATTAAATTACTGTGAAATAAATAGGATAATACCAGCCTACTTCCTATTAAAAGAAGTGAAAAATCACAAATTTAACTTTTTTGTTCTGAAATTTTACAAATTTATCGTAAAACAATTTTTACGATATTTTCAATGAAAAGTCCATTACTAGCAAATTTTTATTAAATTTAATATTGAATTTGACAGGGAAGCAAAGCAATTGCACGTGACTACTTTGACTAACCCATTCAACTTGCATTTTTAGCGGCGGCACAGAAGCGAGCTTGGATTAAAATCGCACGGGTTGATCCATCCAATAATGAACAAGATATAACGTCGCTTGGAAATAGTAGTTTATGCAACAAGGTAGGAATTAAGAGATTCTGACGAGTGTGAAAATTGCGCCAGAGCGAATCGAGGGCGCAAGAACACGAGGCAGAATCGATTCCTCCCGTGTAGCATACTCTATTTTTTTTCATACCTGTACGAAAATGGCCACTTCTTTTACGTGAAACGCGCAATTAAATTATAACAGCATAACAGCATAACATTGACATTTTTGCTTGACACTGTGCGGTGAGAAAATCACCTTGACAACCATAAACAAACACAAATAACTCCCGCATATCAGGGAGGGAATGGCTACCCAAGTGAGAAATGTTACCCCCATTTCTTATTTTCCGCGACTACCCTAAAAAGGCGACTTTCTACCCGCATTTCACCCAAATAAAGTGGCCATTTTCGTGCAGGTATTGAGACCGGACAACCCCGGTCCCTTACATATAAAAATACATTCGCCTTACTGTGTTTTAAATTCTTTAGAAATTTATTTTAGTTGTTTGTGTATTACAAACTGCGACCCAAACTTATTTTTTGTAGTTGTACATATTTGGGGGTCCTCATAAAAACCGTAGAAATGCATAAACGAAAATGTTTGGTACTTATAAATAAAAAACCTTCCATTCCAGCATAATATTATTTCCAATATTTAGCAAACGAAAACCACATTGCCTTCCCCATAAAAGTTAAGGGTGTAACAAAGGAAGCGGTCCTAGTAGGTTTTGTACCAAAACTGCCATCCAGCAATAAAAGCACCACCGCCAACAAAACCAGATGCCCAGATGGGTCCCCTTGTCCCACTTGCTGACCGTAAAACTTGACCTAGGTAGAAAATGCCACAGTTTACACGAAGGAAGAATATCGGTGAAAGTTTCTGGTACCATCCACACAATGTTATCTCCCATTGGTCGAGCCCCCGATTTGCCACCCCAGTTTACTGACGTCACGGGGAAAAAGCGGGGAATTCCACAAGCAAGAAGATGTACAAGGGATAGTCAAGCAACGGCTTGAACGAGAGTATGACGAACTTGATGGTGCCAAGTACTCAGTGAAGTTAAGTAGACAAATAATCTTGATTGTGTGAATACTGCCCTTAAGTTCTGACTGTTCCACAGTAAATACCACCACTGCCGCCACGACTGTGCCCGCCACCCTGGAGTCGTACCGCCAACCCTGATCGACGGCCACAGTTCCGGGGGAGCCACCACTCCCGCCATAGATGTGTGGAAGGGTTCTAACCCTACAGGTCCGTAAATCAATGGAAAACCCATTGAGAGATTATTGATATTGTTCATTCTAACTTGATATATTCAGCTCGCTTTAATTTTTGTTGCATTGATAATATTTACATAATTTTTGTTTTGCTGTATTTGTAAAATCTACCTTTGGGATAATTCTTTGCAATTACAATATTTATTTTAACTGTCTCTGAAATTGCTCCAGAGTTTTCTGTATACAACCCAACTTCTCTATTACTTTTATAACCGTTTGATGATATGTTTGATTGATCTGCTTGTCGACCTGGCTACTGCTTGCATTCCTAAGGTCGCTTAGACTATCATGTACATTCTACAACGAGGGAATACATCGTAGGGGCTACGCACCCCTGCACGATGTGGTATACATAAGCACCATTGTTTTATATGTTTTATGTTTGTATTTGCTAAAATACCCCTCTTCGAACACAAGGAGGTGCGATTCATCTAATAGATGCCGCCTACCAGGGGAATGTATACCCAGAATGTGGGGGATGTAACGGGCAGTTAGGAGGCCGCAGTTGCAATATGTATTATTTGTTGTATTTTACTAATATTTCTTTATGGAATATTTTGGAGCAATACTAATTTGTTTTATCGTACCGTACAACCCACAAAGGGTTGATTAATCAGGTTATCCCATAAGGCGATTATCGTTAAGACTGATCATTTTGCATATTTTGTGCTTTCTGCCAATGAGCTTGAATAAAAACTGTATATGATCGTCAAAACTGTTTTATTTCTTCCGCCTGCACAGAACTCTAAAAAGAACACAACGTAGGGAATTTCGACGCTATTTATTTCTCCAGTACTGACTGGGGGCCGTAAGGTTACAGTATGAAAAAAAAACTTTTCCTGGCAAAAAGTTCGTTGTGCAAATGTTGCAAAAAGGCAAGACGCGTTCAGTTCGGCATTCAAAGTTGGTGCCGATCTGGACCTTCTTGACGAGCTTTACAAGCAGGGGCATTGGCCGAACGATGTGAAAGTGTCTCGTTTTAATTTTTTTCGGGAGCAAACAACCGAGAACAATGGAACTTGAGCAGTGTGTAGGTAGTAACGTGGTGGACCATTCAAGGACCCTAAAAGTATTAAGGGCCAACATGTTGGCCCAATGCAATGGGCCATTGTGTAGAGAGCGCATTTGCTTAGGTTGGCGTATGATGGCCAAACATGGCTGACTAAGTTATCGGTTTTTGGAGCGCACATCAAAGGAAGTTGGTGCAGATGCTAGTGCATGCCCACACATTGGCCCATCATTCAGTACGAGAGCACAGAACACCTGGTACGAAAGTTCGATCAGCTGATACTCAACTACCCGAGAGATGATACTACAAAGCATTCTACTTTATTTTCATAAATAAATCTTAATTTTTCCCTTATTTAGTGAATCATCCCAACACCTGGGTCAATGTGTGGGCACCTGGAGTGGCCGGTGTTGGTCGAGGCGTACATTGGTGTGCAATTGGCGATGGCTTATGTTGGCCCATTGTGTGTAGGAGCCTTTACACGTAAATATACAATCTATATTTAATAAAACTAACGAAATTGAGTTAATTCTCAAGGACAGTGATCCGGACATTGTGTGTTTCAGTGAGCACTGGGTAACGCCCGACAGTATATCTACAGTAAACTTTCCTAATTATTATGTAGCAGCAGATTATAGCAGACCAACGCGGGCTCACGGTGGCTCTCTAATATTGTGTAAAACTAACCTTAAATCAAAACGAGTCCAATTGGCTGAAGATAGCTCGGAGATGAACATTGAAGCCTGTGCATCCATAGTGGAGCTCGGGGGTTATAAATCGGCGGTGGTTACTATTTACAGGCCACTCAGTGGGGATTTCACTGTATTTTTGGAAATGTTGAATGGTATACTGCTGAGGGTTTGTGATTTAAGCAAAAATATTATACTCAATGGTGACCTAAATGTTCACTTTTTGGTACGCGACTTGAGGCAGAGACTTATAGAGGACATACTTCAATGCCACAATATAGCAAACTTGGTAACACAAGCGATCAGTTTGAGGGGCAACCTAAAAAAAGGGTTAGACTACATCTGCACCAACATAGAGGCTGAAAAGTGCAAGTGCACAAATCTAAATTTAGCAGATCACTTAGGACAGGAACTAGAGATCTTAACTACCAAAAACACGCAAATAGTACCAAATAAGCAGAAGCCAAGGAAATGTTTCAGCGAGGGTAACTTGAAATATTTCAAAAGACTTTTGTCTACGGCTCAGTGGCAGGACATTTGCAGCATGACCAATGTAAATGATGCGTAGAACCTATTTTTGTCAAGGTACACGCAATTCATGGATCAAGCTTTTCCACTAAAACTATCTAAAGATGTACCTGATGGAAAAACATGGGTAACTAACGAACACAGAGCAGCTAGCAATGAACTAAAAGATTTATTTTGGGTAAACACCAACGATACATATATATATATATATATATATATATACAGGGTGATCAGTAATTGGCGCACTCCGAATGCAGGGTCTTATAGAGCACAACTAAGGATAATCTGCAAAGAAAAATTAAATCTGATGGTTAGTTTCCGAGTTATAGAGTTTCCCTCATCCAAGTTACAAGCTAATTATTTCAATAACCAAGACAAAAATGAATGAATAATTCATGCTACTATAATCTCTGGAAAAAATGCAATATGATTCGTTCAATTTTTTTCAAAAAATCTCTAATACAAAGAAATTGAAATTGTTAAAATTTTATAAAATACCTAAATTTGAGAGAAATTTTAAGTTTGCCAACCTCGCAAACTATCCTTGGGATAAACTTCTATTGCCATGAAAATATTATTAATGAATTTCAATTGTTGTTTCTGTTTTTTAATAAAATTGACAGTACTAAATTAATTTGACGTTTCTATAAATTGTCGCATCATAAAATATTGAACGTTTCTCTTTTTTTTTTCTCTCCGAACCTATTCACATGTTCCATGCAGAGTTGCCACTTTTATTTACACACACATGGTCATATCTTTGTAAAGAAAGGACTTACAGCACTGCGGTAAAAAAATCGATCATTGTTAAAACGTAAAGTTTATCACAGTATGCTCCGAGTGCGCCAATTACTGATCACCCTGTATATATATATATATATATATATATATATATATATATATATATATATATTCAATGATGAAGAATACACCAAAAACAAAAAAGATTATAAAGTTTTAGTGAATGAGACCAAACAAAGAAATTTTCCTAGATAATTCAGGAACGAAAAGAGATACCTATCGCAGTTTTGATGACAGATTCATTTTACACTTCGAATCCCTCAAATTTTGTCCCATTTAATCCACCCAGTATCTCTTACTGTTTACGAGATCGTAATGGTGAGGATCGAATTTGAATCACACTGTATACTAATAATAACACAGCTGACAAGTGACAACTCATATCGAACGTCTTCGGCACCATCTAACATACATGGTGTCTCAAAATTAAGGCATTCCGAGTTCAGAGCGTTGTAGGAGATCTTACCAGGAGTAAGAGAAAATTTGTTAAAAAATTCGGCGACCTGTCCTTACAAAGATATAGCGGTCTCAAGATATGTACTAACTTTGCATCAAGTTATCTTCAAATAAAGGATATGAATGTTGGTGTTTATTATTATTTATTATGAGCATTATTATGTGTAATAACAATCAAAAAAAAATCTTGAAAAAGTAGCTTTAACACGGAGTAGGCCGCCAACAACAAATTTTACTTGACAAGTTCTGTCAAAAAATTGGGTTTTTCAATAAACATGGCTCATTAATCTAATATCGAGTAAGCTGATATGTACAGTTGGCGACACGGAATAGTTTCCAGACAAATTGATCAAAGTAGCGATTTTTAAATTTTTTTAGCATTATAAATCAGACTTTTTAAATCAAAATTTCTTTTAACGACGATGGTGGAGACAGGAGAAGTTCTCACTAAATTACATTTACTTGTCTACTTGACCAACTATCGTCTAGATGTGCCACAATTGCGCCTTTTTGAGCATTAGTAAGAAAATTTCTAGGCGTTTTACTTAAATACTTTACATAAAATATTGTAACACAAGTATGACTGCTAATAATGTCACTAAGCAATTATCGAGCCTATGATCATGATTTAATTTACAATGGAAAAAAATGCCTGGAAACTATTCCGTGTCGCCAACCGTACTTGCAGTTACGTGCTTCCAACAACAGGCCAGTGGTAGCTGCTCATGCTATCAGAAGGGCAGAAGCTTGTAGCAATGTTGGAGGCAGAAATTGTGGACAATTAGGTACTTTAGTTATTTACTAGTCAATAAAGGTAATAAAATGAATAGTTTCTTTTTTTGAACAAAATCTCAAATGCTTCGGTTTATCAGTTGGTCACGGGCAACGCAAATTACTTTTCTTTTACATCTGATCAATTCAAATTTTGCTGATGAGATTATTGCCTTCTCAATTACTCATGGAAACCTAATATAGCATAATGTTAACAACGCTTCCAACTGAGGTTCGGAAAGGTGCGAAACGCGAAACACCGTACGCGCAATGTTGCCGTATTGAACAAAGTTGAGAGGCGAATATCTTGTAGTGGGTAATTTTAAAAAGTGTTCTGTACATTTTTAGTTACTTCAAGGGGTATCCCCTACAACACTCCGAAACTCGGAATACCTTAATTTTGAGACACCCTGTATAATGAATGGAGCGATATGATACATAGATCTTGAAAATGTGCTTTACAATGTTCAGTTGGTCTTAGATTCAGCATACATATTATTACACTTTTTTGTCTCTTAAATATCCTGTAGGCAAAATAATAAACCCGCAATAACTCTATTGACACAAAGTTACGAACATGTCTAATTACGAAGTATACTGAGTTCAGTTTCTCCTTAAAATTATTGACGTGATCCATCCATAAGAGGTTTTTATCTAGAGTAACTCATTGGTTTAGTAGGATTGTTTAAAATATTTATGGTACACTTCCCATAAAAAAAAACAGAATTTCTTTTCAAATGCATTGGACAACCTTCTGTTCTGTAGTTATTAAATTGGTTCTTTGTTAAATTTATGCTGAAATATGTTGAGCCTATTAATTAAAGATATTGGTTCGTCTCATTATTTACTTGTATTTTATTATAACAAAATAATTAACATTTTAATTATCATTATAAATAAATTATTTAAAATCTTGGATCTCCAGTGGACCTTGGAGGTCTAGGTTCTCCAGTAGGGCGAGGTGGCCTTGGTTCTCCAGTTGGTCGTGATGGTCTGGGTTCACCAGTAGGGCGAGGTGGTCTTGGTTCACCAGTTGGTCGTGGTGGTCTTGGTTCTCCAGTTGGTCGTGGTGGTCTTGGTTCTCCAGTTGGTCGTGGTGGCCTGGGTTCACCAGTTGGTCGTGGTGGCCTTGGTTCACCAGTTGGTCGTGGTGGCCTTGGTTCTCCAGTTGGTCGTGGTGGTCTGGGTTCACCAGTAGGGCGAGGTGATCTTGGTTCTCCAGTTGGTCGTGGTGGTCTTGGTTCACCAGTTGGTCGTGGTGGCCTTGGTTCTCCAGTAGGTCGTGGTGGTCTGGGTTCACCAGTAGGGCGAGGTGGCCTGGGTTCTCCAGTTGGTCGTGGTGGCCTGGGATCATCAGTAGGGCGAGGTGGTCTTGGTTCACCAGTTGGTCGTGGTGGCCTGGGTTCACCAGTAGGGCGAGGTGGTCTTGGTTCACCAGTTGGTCGTGGTGGCCTTGGTTCTCCAGTTGGTCGTGGTGGTCTGGGTTCTCCAGTAGGGCGAGGTGGCCTTGGTTCACCAGTTGGTCGTGGTGGCCTTGGTTCTCCAGTTGGTCGTGGTGGCCTGGGTTCACCAGTAGGGCGAGGTGGTCTTGGTTCACCAGTTGGTCGTGGTGGCCTTGGTTCTCCAGTTGGTCGTGGTGGTCTGGGTTCTCCAGTAGGGCGAGGTGGCCTTGGTTCACCAGTTGGTCGTGGTGTCCTTGGTTCACCAGTTGGTCGTGGTGGCCTGGGTTCACCAGTTGGTCGTGGTGGCCTGGGTTCTGCAGTTGGTCGTGGTGGCCTGGGTTCACCAGTTGGTCGTGGTGGCCTTGGTTCTCCAGTTGGTCGTGGTGGTCTGGGTTCACCAGTAGGGCGAGGTGGTCTTGGTTCAATAGTTGGTCGTGGTGGCCTTGGTTCACCAGTTGGTCGTGGTGGCCTGGGTTCTCCAGTTGGTCGTGGTGTCCTTGGTTCACCAGTTGGTCGTGGTGGCCTGGGTTCACCAGTTGGTCGTGGTGGCGTGGGTTCTCCAGTTGGTCGTGGTGGCCTTGGTTCACCAGTTGGTCGTGGTGGCCTAGGTTCACCAGTTGGTCGTGGTGGCCTTGGTTCACCAGTTGGTCGTGGTGGCCTGGGTTCACCAGTAGGGCGAGGTGGTCTTGGTTCACCAGTTGGTCGTGGTGGTCTGGGTTCACCAGTAGGGCGAGGTGGTCTGGGTTCACCAGTAGGGCGAGGTGGCCTGGGTTCACCAGTTGGTCGTGGTTCTCCAGTTGGACGTCTTCGTTGATCATCATTATCATCTGAGTCAATCTCCCAGACTTCTTGTGTATGTTGAGGCTGTTTTTCAACTAAAGCATTTTGATCTTCAACGCTCTCATCGTAAAACCATCCCCAGTTTAATGCAGCGCTAGACTGTGTAAAATATACAAAAAAATTTAAAAACAATTATTTTGATCATAATATTACTGAAAAATTTTACCTGAATGGCTGATACAGCCAAAATAAACTCAAATAATAATTTCAAATTCATATTGCTTCTAATGTAGTTACTGAATAATAACCAAATTGAAACTGATATAGCCTAAAAATTTTGGATTAATTTATATCAAAAACTAGAAGCATAAAATAATTATATAATCTTATCAGTACATTTTTGATACTTCGGGGAAAATAATAACAATCACTTGCGTGTCTGTCAAGTATTCGTGATACTTATCATTGAAATCAGAATAATATTCTCTTATCTTACGTTTTGATTTAATTAAGTTGACGTGGTTTTTGTGCCTATATGGAAAATTGGGAAACTTTATGCAATATCGTTAGAAAGAATTTCAAAAATTTCCTTCTTGCAATATTTATAAGTTAATTGATACAAGAAAATTATTAAACTCGTCTGTTCGCTTTACTTGGAAACATGCAAAATGGATCATCATATTAAGAATAATTTTTTACTACTTTATAGAAACATGTTTGTTCTTTTCTCCTCTTTGTCTTCCAAACAACATTATATTGTCGCTTTCATTAATTCAAGTATAAACCAGATATTTATTTAAAAAATGTTTCTATAGACTGATAACTTCTTCAAAATCCATTCAAGTACCGCATATCTGACTTCTTTTGTTTCTATTTTTGTTATTGTTTTAGATAAATATTTCTAATGTAATTAACCTTTGCTTCAGATCATTACCTGCAAATTTTGATTTATTTTTAATATTATCCATAGTAATTTAGTAGTATTTAGTTGCGCAAAATTGATGTATTTTCTATTTTTTCCTGATAGAAACATGCTTTAAATTTAATACTCTCCTATTATTTATAGTAGTACCTTGAATTACTTAATTAAAGATTCTTTAAAAAATGCCAATTTAAAATTTAATTGTTGTTTCTTTGAGTAAAATGACTTTAGAGAAGTTTCATTGTATCATCATCAATTTATGCAGAATCATCTCAATGACAAACAGTTTAAGAGCTCACATAAGCTTACAGTATACACTTTTTGTACATCATATTTATAATGAATGATAATACATGCTGTCCCAAAATTATAGAGTACAATAATTTAACGGTAAATTCAATGGAAAAAATAAGTTATAAATATTGGTCGAAAAATGTTTTCTAGCTGATCTAGAACCCCTCAAAAGGTGCACACTGACGATGATTTTTTCTAAATATCTTCCAAATAAGAAAAAGTAGAATTATAAATTTGGTATACTAGATATCTACTGATTTTTAAATTTATTTTGTAAACATTGTTAAAACATTTTATTCAGGCGTGCCGCTATCAGGCGGGGTCGGTGGTGAAATGTACCTCAATTTTATGGATTTTTTTTATAGTAATTAAGGTATTAAGGGCGTTATTATCCTGATAACGACCGTGGTGTCTTCAACGTATAATGTTTATTATTTTGGTCTGAAATATTTTTAAGTAAAATTTGCTGTTTTACTAATAAGAATAATCTAGTAGTTTTTAAAAGCCGTTGCTAGGATACATTGAATCAACAAAGTAGTACGGCTTGATGGCCGGCACCTAGGACATTACTTTCATTAATGATCCAATGGCCATTTTTGTGTCACAAAAAAATCCTAAATGAAAGTTGTGGGAAATAATATCCTCTACAACTTTTTTTGAAGATCTTTTTCATAATTGTAATAGAAAAGTATATACAGAGTTTTCACCCGTGATAATGAGCCTGGAAATGAAAATGCAACCCACAATTCATTTGCAAAGTTAACGTGGATAGTTGTTTCTTGGTTTAAAACACATAAAACTTAGTTAGCTGTGCAGTTTCGTAAATTTTAACATAAATGTCATTCGCTTTTGGTTAAATGAAATTGTGACAAATAAAACTATTGGAAGCAAAGCTATCATAGATTCATAATTTTATTTTAAAACCATAACATATTTAAAATAACCACGTTAACTTTGCAAATATACAGGGTGATCAGTAATTGCCGCATTCGGAGCATACTGTGATAAACTTTACGTTTTAAGACTGACGAACTTTTTTACCGCAGTGCTGTAAGTCCTTTCTTTACAAAGATATGACCACTTTTGTGAAAAGTGGCAACACTGCATTGAACATGTGAATAGATTGGACAAGAAAAAAATATCTGATGTGCCCAACACATGACTTTCTTATACGGATAGTACCACAATTACTTTTCCTAAAGAAATTAAGATAAATTTCTTGTAAAAATCGTGTTTCAATTTTGAGCGTTTCCAGCAATATTCAATGAAATTTCGGAAGTCTCTCTCGCACTTATTGCAATACGCATAAATCTGTCCTTGTCCCATTCATTATAACCGAATTTTACGACAAAAACCAATGTTTTATTTTTTTTGAAATTTATTTGACAGAATTTTAAAAAAAAGTTCAAACAAAATATGTTCAAAATTAAATTCTTAATCAATGTTAAAGAATAAAAAAATCTCATAAATTGTTTATTTTTCAAGATATTCCTAAAAAACCTAAAAATGTCTTCAGATAACTGTCACTTGTTTTTGTGCTAGATGAAAAACATTGAATGTGGCACCCACAAATTTGTTCAAACTCTTAAATATGAAATTTGAATCAAATCCGATAAGTCGTTTTTGAGTTATGGTGGATACAGACACACACACAGACACACAGACACACACACACACACACACACACAGACAGACATCATGGCGAAAATGGTCAGAATGGATTCAGGGGCCCTCAAAACGTGTAAATCCATCAAAATCTCGAAGTCGAAACAAATCACGATTACAATACTTCCTTATACTACGTATAAGAAAGTAAAATATCTGATGTGCCCAACACATGACTTTCTTATACTTACGGATAGTATCACAATAATTACTTTTCCTAAATAAATTAAGTTAAATTTCTTGTAAAAATTTTGAAGGTTTCCAGCAATTTTCAAATAGTCTCTGTCGCACTTATAGCAATACGCATAAATCTGTCCTTGTCCCACTCATTATAACCGAATTTTACGACGAAAATGTGTTTTATTTTAGATTTTTGACCTATTACTCACTTAAAAAATCTCCCGGTATGAAATTACATTTATTTATTCATTATTATTGTTTTCGGTGCCATAGAAACCAGTAAAATAAAAAAAAACTAATGGTCCGTTCCTTCTGGGATTCGAACCCGAGACCTTCCGTTTGGCAGCCATATAATGAAACACATGGTCTACCTCGACCATCGAATTCAACTATCAACGCGCGCTATGAGAAATATAAAGTGTTTTAAGAATATCTAGTTTTTTTGAAATTTTTTTGACGGAATTTCAAAAAAAAGTTCAAACAAAATTTGTTCAAAATTCAATTCTAAATCAATGTTAAAGAATAAAAAAATCTCATAAATTGTTTATTTTTCAAGATATTCCTAAAAAACCTGAAAATGTCTTCAGGTAACTGTCACTTGTTTTGGTGCTAGATGAAAAACATTGAATGTGGCACCCACAAATTTGTTCAAACTCTTAAATATGAAATTTGAATCAAATCCGATAAGTCGTTTTTGAGTTATGGTGGATACAGACAGACAGACAGACAGACAGACACACAGACACACAGACAGACATCATGGCGAAAATGGTCAAAATGGATTCAGGGGCCCTCAAAACGTGTAAATCCATCAAAATCTCGAAGTCGAAAAAAATCACGATTACAATACTTCCTTATACTACCTACGTATAAGAAAGTAAAAAGAGAAACGTTCAATATTTTATGATGCGAGAACTTGTCAAACTAATTTAGTACTGTCAATTTTATTAAAAAACAGAAACAACAATTGAAATTTATTATTAATACTTTCATGGCAATAGAAGGTATTTTAGTTTATCCCAAGGGGAGCTTGAGAGGTTGCCAAACTTCAAATTTCTCTCAAATTTAGGTATTTTAATAAATTTTAACATTTTCAATTTCTTTGTATTAGAGGTTTTGTGAAAAAAATTGAACAAATCATATTGCAGTTTATCCAGAGATTATAGTAGCTTGAATTATTCACTCATTTTTGTCTTTATTATGAAAATAATTAGCTTGTAACTTGGATGAGAGACACTCTATAACTCGGGAACTAACCATCAGATTTAATTTTTCATTGCAGATTATCCTTAGTTTCAATGTGCTCTATAACGCCCTGTATTCGGAGTGCGCCAATTACTGATCAACCTGTATAGTGGGCTGCATTTTCAAATCCGCCAGGCTCATTATTACTCGTGAAATACCCTGTATACACATATTATTAAGAAACTCACCCCCTAAAAAAGGGCAGAATTTAGTAATAACTTTTTTTTAAAGAGCTGTCAAAAAAGTAAAAATTGAAAACAGCGAGTAATTCTTATAAATTTAGAACACTTATACGAAAGATCTTTTTTTTGTTTTTTACTGGTTTCTACGATACCGATACCAAATACTAAATAAATGTGCTTTAATATTAATAAAATATCACAAAGTGCAGACCATGTGATTATTGGCTACCAGTTCAGTATTTTTCAAAGATCAACTGTATCGCATGTATTCGAAAGACATGTGCTGGACACATCAGATATTTCATTTTATGGATGAAAATATCTGATGTATTCAACACATGACTCCTATAAGATACGAATTTAATTCTAATCTTTGGAAAGTAGTGAAGCCGTAACTAATAATCCGATATTTTATTAATAGTAATGCAAATTATTAATTTAATTAATATTTAATATCGGGTGAGGCCGAAATAAACTAAAATGTTAAGTGTATGGAAAATCATAAAACTTCTTGGTTTCAGGTGTGAATAATTTTAGTACATTTTTGGTACTTCGGATAAAAAAATAATTATCACTTGCGTGTCTGTCAAACATTTGTGATACTTATCATGTAAATTACTTATCTCACGTTTTGATTTAAGTTGACGTGGTTTTTGTTTTTATATGGAAATTGAAATTTTGAGAAACTTTGCGAAATATTATTTCGTAGAAATTGAAAACTTTTCTCCTTGTAATATTTATAACTTAATCAAGATTAAGAAATTATTAGGTATGGCATGTCTATCCGCTTGCAAAATGGATCATCGAATTAAATGTTAGATATTAAATCTACTATATTTATTATTAGTACTTTACAGAAAAAAAAATGTTCCTATGACAATGAGTTCCAAACAATATTTGAAAGAATTTTAACTACTTATTGTCGCTTAGATTAAATCAAGTACAAACTAGATATTTATTTAAAAAATGTTTCTATAGACTGATATCATCTCGAAAATCCAATCAAGTACCGCATGTTTGACTTTTTTATTTTTAGATAGTTTGTTGCTATTTTTATTGTTTTAGATAAATATTTATAATGTAATTAACCGTTGGCTCAGATCATTATCTGCAAATTTTGACTTATTTTTAAATTGTATCTCCAGTATTTTATTAGTGCCCCATTCTCAAAATAAAATCACTTTTAACACGTAAATACACTATTTTTTCTACAAACACATTAAAACGCATTTCAAAGACTTATTAAAGATTCCAAAAATTACCTAAAAATATCTGATGTGTCCAACACATGACTTTCTTATACGGATAGTACCACAATTACTTTTCCTAAAGAAATTAAGTTAATGGAGCTATTCTCTATCGAAAATGTTAGATAACATTCTGTTAAATCTATGTTATTTGACATTTCAACAATGTTTTGTATTGTTCAAACGTCAAATAACATAGATTTAACAGAATGTTATTTAACATTTTCGATACAGAATAACACCATAAATTCGTGTTTAAATTTTGAGGGTTTCCAGCAATTTTCAAATAATCTCTGTCGCACTTATTGCAATACACATAAATCTGTCCTTGTCCCACTCATTATAACCGAATTTTATGACAAAAATGTGTTTTATTTTAGATTTTTGACCTACTACTCACTTAAAAAAATCTCCCGGTATAAAGTCACATTTATTTATTCATTATTATTGTTTTCGGTACCATAGAAACCAGTAAATAACAAAAAAAAAAAATAATGGTCCTTCTGGGATTCGAACCCGGGACCTTCCGTTTGGCAGCCAAGTCCCTTTAGTCACTAATCTATCTAGGCTGTCGGTCGGATTCAACGATCAACGCGCACTATGAGAAATATAAGTGTTTTAAGAATATCGCGTTTTTTTTGAAATTTTTGAAATTAAAGAATAAAAAAATCTCGTAAATTGTTTATTTTTCAAGATATTCCTAAAAAATCTAAAAATGTATTCAGGTAAGTACCACTTGTGTTGATACTAGATGAAAAACATTTAATGTGGCACCCACAAACTGGTTCAAACTCTTAAATATGAAATTTGAATCAAATCCGATAACTCGTTTTTGAGTTATGGTGGATACAGACAGACAGACACACAGACAGGCAGACATCATGGCGAAAATGGTCAAAATGGATTCAGGGGCCCTAAAAACGTGTAAATCCATCAAAATCTCGAAGTCGAAAAAAATCACGATTACTATAATATGTATTTTCTTATTACTTCGTATAAGAAAGTAAACTTTTTTTTTTCATTTAGATACTTATTTCACAAATAAGATAAGAAAAATTGATAATGGTAAGTTAATCTGAAATAAACACAAGTACAGGCTCGCGTAACATACTAGTAAGTGGCTTTGGGCCTTTTGTTGAAAATAAAGTAAACGCTAATTGGGAAACAGTAAAAATCTTACCGGAGAAAATTGAAAAATTTTACATAAACATGAAATTCCTGTTTCTTATAACCACGTAGAACGAGACCTTTACTAGACTATGGGAAGACAATAACCCTAAGGTGATTATACTTTGTGGCAAATGTTCCTCTACTTAAAGATATGTGGGAGTTTCAAGTTTCGCAACTAAAATGGCCATCGAAACTTGTGCTCATAAATCAGGCTATAAACGAGAGGATTGTTATGGAAAGGATAATCCAGAGGTACTTAGAATGTCCCGAACACATTGAGGAATGCTTAAAAACCACATTTAATATTCAAGATTTGCGTGTTTATGAAACAAGTTTGGTTTTGCTGAAGTTGTTGCTTCGGAGGTTGCTGGAAGGTAGGTAGGTAATAATGGCTTAAAGACTTACTTTGAATGTTACCTGCGGTTTTCTTACAAATATTTGTGTGAATTAATTTTTTCACTTCTTTGTGTATTGATAAAAGTCGATGTTTATTTGTACATCTACCACAACGTGATAAACCATATTAAGTGGAAATGTTGGCATGAGCTTTAGAAGAAATAATGAAAGGAGTACTATTGCAAATAGAGTTACAAGAACTGAAATAGCAGTAAAATTAGTTGTGATGAAAACGAACTTTGCTTTATATTTTTTGCACTATAAACGTGCTACCAACAGTTTAAAATAAAAATGTAAAGTTCATTGTGTTACTTATTTGGTGATCAAATTAATCCTCAGAAACACATATTCACATTCTGTAAACCGCTGATTTGTAGACCAACTTACAAACCGGAGGAATCACAAAGGAACTCTCAGGAACCGCCAAAAATTTTAGTTACGGAAGCCTCTAATAACGGTAACTTAATTAGGAAAAATAATTCTAAAATTGTTTAGCACTAGAAAGGTATATTTATGTTATAATGAAGGAGTGTCGCCGACGAAGACTTCCTCTTTCCATTTCAACTTTGGATCATAGCAAGGCGTTCGATATGATGTCGCACAATAGCATCGATTCGGCCTTCTCGCCTCCGTAGATATGCTTTAAAGCGTTGCGCCGTTGGGTGAACAATCGTGGTATTTGTCGGTTTAAAGGTGTGGGTGACTTTGTCATAACCCCACACCACAACACTGATGCAGGAAGAGCACGATTTTAGATGTGTGTGTGTACAGGACGAATGCGGCGCTGAAGCAGCATAAGAGGTACTACTGCAAGGGACAGAAGTGTGAGCCCAACACCACCTGCATGATTTGCTGCCAGGTCTTTCGAACGTTTCCTGGCCTGCATCAACACACCCGCAGAGCTCACCCAATTTTGAGAGAGACAACAGACGAGTCCACACCTGATCGCGTCTAGAATCGCTACAGCTCGTTCAAGCAATAAATATCTGGCGACCAAGTTCGATAGACCGGTTGACTAATTAAAAAGCCGTCGCCGAACAGACACAGAAAAACTTCCTGGCACGCGTAAGGGCAGACATTGTGAGGCGGCATCGGACGAGGAGTTTCCCGCTCGGCTGAGCGTTGAGTACGCCTATAGGCATATTTTCGCCTGGGAGTCTCTTCCTGATAAGGAGACAATAACGGATGTTAAAACACCACTGTGGAGCTTTATGCTTCGATTAAGGAAGGTAACGAACAGCACAGAACTGAGGAGAATCCCCCTAGTCCGTCTGGGACTCCTTTACAACGCCATGCTGTTCAGTCAGCGGACTCCAACACCGCACAATGCTGATTACCAAAGGTGACGAACGTTTAGATGATGTCAATAACTGGCGGCCCATCACCATCTTCTTCGAGAAGGGGCACATGGGCCTGAATGCCGCTAATGGCACCAACATGACTACAAATCTTCTCCATGCCAGGAAGAACAACAGTTTCATGGGCACCGAGAATCCAGAGATTTCGAAGTGGACCGTGCAACTAGACAGAGTTGCCAAGGCTGCCCTAAAACCCCACCAGAAGCTGTGCTTATTGAAGCAATATCTACTACTAAGCTACGTGTATATCTTGCAATCCCCAAACACTGCGGGGGTTGCCCAAGGCGCTCCCAAAGCCTACATATATGCCTTCACACGATCGGGAAGCCTAGGCATCACCTCCTTTGGCTACAGCAAAGATTGAGGAACATCGGACGTGACCCACGGGCTGCATCTTCTTATTGGGCAGCACGACTGGAGGAGTCTACTTCTGGCAACGGTATCTGCGAGGTGAAGAATCATTCTGCGTCGTCCTCGTGGATATGGTATCCCCCACCACACTGGTCGGGGGAGATTATATGACACTGCGATGTGATCGTAAGCTGGGAAGGTCCCGATTCGCTTATGATAGCGTACCAGAGCAAGGTCGGGATCTACTGCGAGACTGGTGGACGGAGTGTCGATGACAAGGAGGAACGTCGAACCTCAAGGGTGGCTGGAGGTCTCATCTAGGTTTTAGTGCGCGGTTTTGGAATCGTGCCGAGCCCTAACTAATTAATGATCCTCTCAACCTATAATAAATATATAATATTAATGTTATATACCATCTATGCTCCTTTTTATAAATTATGTAACGGTGATATTATTATAATTATACTTTGTGATCAATAAATGAATTATTTACACTGTTTACACTTGTGCTATTTTGCTGCTGCTGCCGTGGAGAGACTTAATAATTATACGATGTATGATATATTTACTGGTTTCTATGGAACCGACACTAAGAAATTAATAAATAAATGTGCTTTTATATTATAAAATATCGGATGTGGCCAGCATGTGATTATTGGCTACCCCTTCAGTACTTAGAGATTAGAACTGTATCGCATGTATAAGAAAGTCATGTGCTGGACACATCAGATATTTTGTTAGAGAAATTGCTAATTATAATAGTGAAGAAGCCACATGGGAAAATCTTTTTATTGCAAAAGACAAATCGTCTTTATATCATTTAAAAATATGAAGAAAAATTTGTGTTGCATGTGAATTTTTTTTTCAATCCATCATCATCATTCTAAGACAAATCATGTCTTGGACTACTTTTTTTCAACAGTTATCCAAATCAATAGGTACGTTTTCGGTAAGTACTTTAGAGAAAAAATAATCATTTGCATGTTTGTCAAACTTCCGTAATAGTTATCATGTAAATAATAATGATTACATATCTCACATCTTGATTTTAGTTAGGTTGACGTTGTTTCGATATGAGAATAGTTTTTGTTAGGAAAACGACTGAGAATTTAGGAAACATCGTGAAATATTGTTTGGGATAAACTGGAAACACATTACTTGTTTGTTTATATCATATTGATTTTACTAGTGAACTTTTAAAACTCGTATTTTGTTAAAGTAATCATGAATAATATAAAACGGAAGATGAATAATTTAATTACTACATAATTAAGTATAATTCTATAATTAATGTTCTTATAGTTTCCTTAGTATTTCTTTCAGAATCGTGACATAAAATTTTACGGGAATTTTAAGTATCTACCTATTATTATAAAAGTACCTATTATGACTTTGATATTAAATCAGTAATAAACCAGATATTTATTTTAAAAGTGCTTCTATAGACTGATAATAGCTCGAACAATCCATTCAAGTACCGCAAGTTTGGCTGTTTTATTATTAGATCGTTTGTTGCTATTTTTGTTATTGTTTTAGATTAATATTCATAACCTTTATTTCAAATTATTACCTACAAATTTTGATTTATTTTTATCTAAGAAGTACTAGAAAAATATTTTTTATTAATTTTAAATGTTCTCGTATGATAACGAACGGAGACAATATACAATTTTATTTTAACATATTTTTTAATAAATAGTTTTCAATTATAATACTAGTTACTTTATTTGAAAACACAAACAGTAATATTTTTTTAATTCATTTCTGGCATCAAGGATTGATTTATAAATTGCATAATGTGCTGCCAGCCCAATATGCCCAACTCCTAGAGTCCTATTTGACTGGAAGAATCTTCAGAGTGCGACAAGATAATGAATTTACGAGCTTTAAAGAGATCAAAGCAGGCGTACCGCAGGGTAGTGTCCTTGGTCCGATATTATATCTCCTATATACGGCCGATCTTCCTTTGTGCAGTAAAGTAACCAGTGCGACTTTTGCGGATGATACTGCCCTCATCGCGACTGGGAAAACAGTACATGAAGCCACCACCAAACTTCAACATGCAAGCGAAAAAATCCAGGCATGGACCAGGAAATGGAGGATCAAGCTCAATGGGCTCAAATCTGTTCACGTCAATTTTGCATATCGCAGGATAAAGGATGCTCCTCTAGTATACCTCAACGGTATAGCCGTCCCTCACGCTAACACCGCAAAATACCTAGGCATGACCCTTGATGCAAAATTGAAGTGGAAAGAACATGTAAAGAAGAAACGTGAACAGCTTGGGCTTAAGTTTCGCCAAATGAATTGGCTCCTGGGGAGACATTCCAGAATGTCCATAGCCAACAAATTGCTGATCTACAACCAGATACTCAAACCAGTATGGGTTTACGGCATCCAGCTGTGGGGATGCACGCGGCAGAGCAACGTCAAGATTATCCAGACGTGGCAAAATAAAGTACTGCGGTGCATAGCCAATGCTCCGTGGTATGTGAGAAACACGGATTTACACAGAGACTTGAGGATCCCCTTCGTCAAAGAGGAAATCCAACGTTTTGCTGGGAGGCACGAAGACCGTCTTCGTCATCACCCAAACGTCGAAGTACTCCATCTCCTCGACAACGAAGATCTGCTGCGCCGATTAAAGAGAACCAAACCCTTTGAATTGGTGTAATGCGTGACATGTGCTTAAAAGCAGGGTACAGTGCGCGGTGTGTCTATTTTAGTGTGTGCGTGGCAAACTTGTGGACGTCATTGGACGAACATTAGTTATTTAAGTATAGTCATTTAGTCATAGGATTAAAAGCGAGATAAATTGATGGTTGGTCATGTTTGACCAGTTTCAATGTATCGTACTCTTAATGTACAATAATAAATTTAAAAAAAATTTCGTTATAAAGCAATTATTAATTTTGAATTAGTTGAACACGTCCATTGTGTTTGTTTGTAAAAATTAATTACTTACGTTTCTGCAATTCGCTATGCCCTTAAGATAATCTAAATAATATCCTCTTTTGATCTTTATTGCTTTATTATAAAATACGCTTTAACTGTATCATAATAAAATAATAATCATTGCTTTGACTTTAACGTTCTGAAAAACAAGTAAAATTTTCTGCAACCGTAAAGGAAATAATAATATAAATCGTAACGTCCCACTCCCATAATTTTTATTTAATCTTTAATGCGGTATAAAATGTAAAGTTAGTAGACGCAGGTTAAAATTCCTTTTTAATGATGCAGTGAAACACGAAAAAGGAGAAACTAAATGCACATTAATCATTAAAAGGTTTTCAATAAGTTGTATAATGACAAAGAGGCAATCAATTTCACTTTTATTAGATAAAATCTATCTAGAATTTCGACGATTTAGAATATCGTTAAGAGATTATTTTATGGCGGTGAAGCCAAAAGTGTGTGTGAGTCAATACATCAAATACAGCCTATATATTTTCTACGAAAGTCATAAAAAAGGAACCCCACATAAATTTATATCCGGTTTTGTCCCAATGTTTCAAGAATTTATTATATTGAAAGTAGTCACCACACAAGCGGTATAAATAATTTAAATGAGTTGCTGAGTCGGATATCATTATTCATTTTCATGTACACAATAACTTCATTATGGTTGGAAGTGAGAAGATATTTATTATCAGTGGCATTTAAAAATGTAATAAAAACGTGTTTGTACTGACAGCTGAAAGCGTGAAAACTGAAAATATACTAAGTCGATATTTGAAATTAATAAAATAGGTAACAAAAAATATAGAGCTTAATAATCTTAAATCTTTTTGGCAACGCGTAAAGGGAGTTATTTAAATTAGCAAATTTATTTTATTTTTTCCAGTGACTATTTTGAAAAGCCAGAATGGGGTTTTACCTAAAAAATTGGTTATTTTTACTTTCTTAAAAAAAATATTCAATCGCAAGGATGCGAATACACCAGAAGTCTTTTTGATAAAAAATCACAGATAAAATTTAGACAAACAATATGCGATTATTTTAATAGTAGAAATCACTTTCTTTGATATAATAGTAAGTAGTAAGTAATATAACATCAAGGCTGCGAATTAATACTTTTTGGTCGCTTCTGATATTTGGACCCTAGGGTCCTAGGCGCCAGTCGAGGCATCCAAATCAGAAAAAAACCAAAAAATAAATTACAGTTGAGGCGCATACAACATTTCTTAGGTGACAATATCACGAAATCAACAAAAATAAGATAATTTATATGCAAAATCTTTCTTCTGAGTTTTAAGAACGTTCTCTGATGCCCGATTGTATAAAAGAATCTTAAGATAAGTTTTTAATACGACCATCTTATAAATAAGCTCATCTTGTTACTGTCACTGGTTGTATAAAACAATACAAAGCTTGTCTTGATAAAGTCTAGCTATAAGCTGGGATTTTGATCCAATGCGACTGCGAAGAATAAGAAGAGCAGTTTTGACATCTGTCTCTTGTTTGAATTTTAAATCAGATATATATTTATCATAGTAAATACTATAAATTGTGTTTAATAGTGTTGAGTTCGCTATCAGAATAATGGATAGTCAAAAAAAAACATTACACACCAGTAGAGAAGGAAATGTTGATTGAATTAGTGAAAAAGTATGTATAATAAGTATTCGTCATTTTACCTTAAAAGATACATTACACTGATATTTATTTTAATTCCAAATACATTGAGTACCTATTTATCGTATTGGTTCTTATTCACATATTCCTATCTTTCCACTTTCCGCATACCTAATCCTAATCCATTTTAGATATGGGAGCATAATTGAAAGCAAGTGAACTGATGGAAGTTCTGTTATGCAAAAGCAGCAGCTTGGACTAAAGTGACTGAAATGTACAATGCTTCACAACAAAGTGTACCGCGAAATATAAATCAGAAAGGATGTGGCTAACTCGAACGTAAGTCAAATATATAGAAACAATACAAAAAAATTGGGTAAATGTAAAGAATAGGGGCGCACACTCAAATTTTCGTAATTTTCACATATATCACTAATTTCTATGCGTAGATCACGAATCTAAAATTATTTTGCGTCGCTCTCTTTTACTTTTTTAGATATAACTGTTTAAAGTTGTGACATTTTTAGCATTAATTTTTGACGTTTTATTTATGATTGTCATGGTTACGAAAATTCGATAAGAGAAATGATGTATTAATTTTGTAGTTTGTAATGGTTTCTATGGTAATGTATAATTTACGTCTTTTACTAAAACAATTTTGTAAAAAACAGAAAAATTAAAAATTTGTTAATATTATTTAGTATATTTTATGAATAAAAGATAGAAAAACAAATTTAAATTATATTTAACATTTTATTAAGCTAAATTCATCAATATATATTTTTTTAATAAATCTATTATTAGTTAAATTATTATCATTAAATTCTAATTATTACTAGTAGTATTAATATTTTAATGGATAAAAATGTTTTATGTAAAGAACATATATGCCCAAAGTGTGGATGCCAATGCAGCTTCTGTCAAGAAAGTATGCTGTTTCGGTGCGACAACTCGTCAGTGGTGATTAGTAAACATAAAAAGAAACTGAAGATGCGCTGCTACTACAAGTTTTCGGCAAAATCACGATAGTTTGCTATTCGATGGGATATAGAGTGGCAATCAACTCAAAAAATTTTGTGATCCTCTCTTCATGAGCAAAATTTCGTTTAAAAATGAATTCGGCCAAATATCCCAAGAGGTGTTCATCCGTCGTACCATATCGTGGTATATTGGCACGAACTTCTCTCCACGTCCTCTCAATATTTTGAGTATGTGCACCTGAAAAAAATTATAATAATTTGTTTGGACTGTATACTACACTATCGCACATGCGCAGAAATGGAATCTAGGAAACTAGAGTCTGGCAAGAGCGCGTCACTTTATTCCCAATATCCCAATGCCACACTTGCACAAAACGAATCATAGTCATATTATGGTACCGATCTATACTCTATTATTTAAAGGAAAAAAAAAACCTATACAAAACAACCTAACCTGGTCCGTGACCTATAACCAAACTTCAACCAAACTCAAAACTTAATCTTTTTTTTGGTTGAGGTTTGGTCAGGCTAGGCTTGGATCAGTAAAACGCGCGCGCACGCGCGCCCGTTTAACTGATCCGTTGGTTGTTTTGTATAGTTTTTTTTCCTTTAAATAATAGAGTATAGATCGGTACCATAAAACTGAATCTTTTTTTTTGTTGAGGTTTGGTTATAGGTCACGGACCAGGTTAGGTTGTTTTGTATAGGTTTTTTTTCCTTTAAATAATATAGTATAGATCGGTACCATAAAACTGAATCTTTTTTTTTGTTGAGGTTTGGTTATAGGACACGGACCAGGTTAGGTTGTTTTGTATAGGTTTTTTTTTTCCTTTAAATAATATAGTATAGATCGGTACCATAAAACTGAATCTTTTTTTTTGTTGAGGTTTGGTTATAGGACACGGACCAGGTTAGGTTGTTTTGTATAGGTTTTTTTTTCCTTTAAATAATAGAATATAGATCGGTACCATAAAACTGAATCTTTTTTTTGTTGAGGTTTGGTTATAGGTCACGGACCAGGTTAGGTTGTTTTGTATAGGTTTTTTTTTCCTTTAAATAATAGAATATAGATCGGTACCATAAAACTGAATCTTTTTTTTTGCTGAGGTTTGGTTATAGGACACGGACCAGGTTAGGTTGTTTTGTATAGGTTTTTTTTTCCTTTAAATAATAGAATATAGATCGGTACCATAAAACTGAATCTTTTTTTTGTTGAGGTTTGGTTATAGGTCACGGACCAGGTTAGGTTGTTTTGTATAGGTTTTTTTTTCCTTTAAATAATATAGTATAGATCGGTACCATAAAACTGAATCTTTTTTTTTGTTGAGGTTTGGTTATAGGACACGGACCAGGTTAGGTTGTTTTGTATAGGTTTTTTTTTCCTTTAAATAATATAGTATAGATCGGTACCATAAAACTGAATCTTTTTTTTTGTTGAGGTTTGGTTATAGGACACGGACCAGGTTAGGTTGTTTTGTATAGGTTTTTTTTTTCCTTTAAATAATAGAATATAGATCGGTACCATAAAACTGAATCTTTTTTTTGTTGAGGTTTGTTATAGGTCACGAATCAGGTTAGGTTGTTTTGTATAGGTTTTTTTTTCCTTTAAATAATAGAATATAGATCGGTACCATAAAACTGAATCTTTTTTTTGTTGAGGTTTGGTTATAGGTCACGGACCAGGTTAGGTTGTTTTGTATAGGTTTTTTTTTCCTTTAAATAATAGAATATAGATCGGTACCATAAAACTGAATCTTTTTTTTGTTGAGGTTTGGTTATAGGACACGGACCAGGTTAGGTTGTTTTGTATAGGTTTTTTTTTTCCTTTAAATAATAGAATATAGATCGGTACCATAAAACTGAATCTTTTTTTTGTTGAGGTTTGTTATAGGTCACGAATCAGGTTAGGTTGTTTTGTATAGGTTTTTTTTTCCTTTAAATAATAGAATATAGATCGGTACCATAAAACTGAATCTTTTTTTTGTTGAGGTTTGGTTATAGGTCACGGACCAGGTTAGGTTGTTTTGTATAGGTTTTTTTTTCCTTTAAATAATATAGTATAGATCGGTACCATAAAACTGAATCTTTTTTTTTGTTGAGGTTTGGTTATAGGACACGGACCAGGTTAGGTTGTTTTGTATAGGTTTTTTTTTCCTTTAAATAATATAGTATAGATCGGTACCATAAAACTGAATCTTTTTTTTTGTTGAGGTTTGGTTATAGGACACGGACCAGGTTAGGTTGTTTTGTATAGGTTTTTTTTTTCCTTTAAATAATAGAATATAGATCGGTACCATAAAACTGAATCTTTTTTTTGTTGAGGTTTGTTATAGGTCACGAATCAGGTTAGGTTGTTTTGTATAGGTTTTTTTTTCCTTTAAATAATAGAATATAGATCGGTACCATAAAACTGAATCTTTTTTTTGTTGAGGTTTGGTTATAGGTCACGGACCAGGTTAGGTTGTTTTGTATAGGTTTTTTTTTCCTTTAAATAATAGAATATAGATCGGTACCATAAAACTGAATCTTTTTTTTGTTGAGGTTTGGTTATAGGCCACGAATCAGGTTAGGTTGTTTTGTATAGGTTTTTTTTTTTCCTTTAAATAATATAGTATAGATCGGTACCATAAAACTGAATCTTTTTTTTGTTGAGGTTTGGTTATAGGCCACGAATCAGGTTAGGTTGTTTTGTATAGGTTTTTTTTTCCTTTAAATAATAGAATATAGATCGGTACCATAAAACTGAATCTTTTTTTTGTTGAGGTTTGGTTATAGGCCACGAATCAGGTTAGGTTGTTTTGTATAGGTTTTTTTTTCCTTTAAATAATAGAATATAGATCGGTACCATAAAACTGAATCTTTTTTTTTGTTGAGGTTTGGTTATAGGACACGGACCAGGTTAGGTTGTTTTGTATAGGTTTTTTTTTTCCTTTAAATAATATAGTATAGATCGGTACCATAAAACTGAATCTTTTTTTTTGTTGAGGTTTGGTTATAGGACACGGACCAGGTTAGGTTGTTTTGTATAGGTTTTTTTTTCCTTTAAATAATATAATATAGATCGGTACCATAAAACTGAATCTTTTTTTTGTTGAGGTTTGGTTATAGGTCACGAATCAGGTTAGGTTGTTTTGTATAGGTTTTTTTTCCTTTAAATAATAGAATATAGATCGGTACCATAAAACTGAATCTTTTTTTTTGTTGAGGTTTGGTTATAGGTCATGGATCAGGTTAGGTTGTTTTGTATAGGTTTTTTTTCCTTTAAATAATAGAATATAGATCGGTACCATAAAACTGAATCTTTTTTTTGTTGAGGTTTGGTTATAGGTCACGAACCAGGTTAGGTTGTTTTGTATAGGTTTTTTTTTCCTTTAAATAATAGAATATAGATCGGTACCATAAAACTGAATCTTTTTTTTTTGTTGAGGTTTGGTTATAGGACACGGACCAGGTTAGGTTGTTTTGTATAGGTTTTTTTTTTCCTTTAAATAATAGAGTATAGATCGGTACCATAAAACTGAATCTTTTTTTGTTGAGGTTTGGTTATAGGTCTCGGACCAGGTTAGGTTGTTTTGTATAGGTTTTTTTTTTCCTTTAAATAATAGAGTATAGATCGGTACCATAAAACTGAATCTTTTTTTGTTGAGGTTTGGTTATAGGTCTCGGACCAGGTTAGGTTGTTTTGTATAGGTTTTTTTTTTCCTTTAAATAATAGAGTATAGATCGGTACCATAAAACTGAATCTTTTTTTGTTGAGGTTTGGTTATAGGTCACGAACCAGGTTAGGTTGTTTTGTATAGGTTTTTTTTTTCCTTTAAATAATAGAATATAGATCGGTACCATAAAACTGAATCTTTTTTTTTTGTTGAGGTTTGGTTATAGGACACGGACCAGGTTAGGTTGTTTTGTATAGGTTTTTTTTTTCCTTTAAATAATAGAGTATAGATCGGTACCATAAAACTGAATCTTTTTTTGTTGAGGTTTGGTTATAGGTCTCGGACCAGGTTAGGTTGTTTTGTATAGGTTTTTTTTTTCCTTTAAATAATAGAGTATAGATCGGTACCATAAAACTGAATCTTTTTTTGTTGAGGTTTGGTTATAGGTCTCGGACCAGGTTAGGTTGTTTTGTATAGGTTTTTTTTTTCCTTTAAATAATAGAGTATAGATCGGTACCATAAAACTGAATCTTTTTTTGTTGAGGTTTGGTTATAGGTCACGAACCAGGTTAGGTTGTTTTGTATAGGTTTTTTTTTTCCTTTAAATAATAGAATATAGATCGGTACCATAAAACTGAATCTTTTTTTTTTGTTGAGGTTTGGTTATAGGACACGGACCAGGTTAGGTTGTTTTGTATAGGTTTTTTTTTTCCTTTTGTATAATAGAGTATAGATCGGTACCATAAAACTGAATCTTTTTTTGTTGAGGTTTGGTTATAGGTCTCGGACCAGGTTAGGTTGTTTTGTATAGTTTTTTTTTTCCTTTAATAATAGAGCATAAATCGGTACCATAATATGACTATGATTCGTTTTCTGCAAGTGTGGTATTGGCCCAAAACTTACCAGAGGCAGGATCAACAAAATTTTGAGAGTGATTGACACTCTGATGTCGATATCCCTCGTCATTTAAACAATCGTAGGCTTTCCAACAATCAGACATGATTGTGGTACCCGGATGTATCCACTCTTTGATTACCGTTAACAAAGTGTCTTTGTTTCTTTCCGGTACAGGCACAATAAAAAATGTTTTGCTCTCTCTTTCGAACCCTCCGAAGATCCACTTTCCGTCGATTATCCGCCCTCTATTGTATTTTCTTTTGCCAATCTTGGCCTCATCTATCTCAACAGTTTTCCCTTTTCCGCCGATTTTCTGGGAATTAAGGTCGACCCAGTAAATACACACCTTGAAATATACACTATGTTAAGCATCAGTTATTCTTAATTAATAATGTACAACTTATTACTTCTCTACAAAAATTACTCCAGTCAATTATTGTTGGTTTCGAAATACCCAACTCGCTAGCAATGAAATTGCAACGAGGATGTCGTATCATTAGAAAGTAGCCGATGAACATGCACACATTTTCAACTGATAAATTAGTTTTTTCAAACCATGTTCCAGTTTTTGCCGAAAACTTGTAGTAGCAACGCATCTTCAGTTTCTTTTTATGTTTATTAATTACCATTGACGAGTTGTCGCACCGAAACATCATACTTTCTTGACATAAACGGCATTGGCTTCCACACTTTGGGCATATATGCTCTTTACGTAAAAGATTTTTATCCATTAAAAATGGATACAGATTTACACTATTCACTAGAACAATCAATTCGTGTAGTTTCATTTTCGTAAAACTGTTACAAATTATTACCAAATAAATAAGGGTAACAATAGTAACTATAAATTTAAAACGTAAGTTCACTCTAGATTTTTTAAAGAAACTACAAAATTATTTAATTAATCTCATAAAGTTTTCGTAACCATGACAATCATAAATAAAACGTCAAAAATTAATGCTAAAAATGTCACAACTTTAAACAGTTAAATCTAAAAAAGTAAAAGAGAGCGACGCAAAATAATTTCAGATTCGTGATCTACGCATAGAAATTAGTGATATATGTGAAAATTACGAAAATTTGAGTGTGCGCCCCTATTCTTTACCTTTACCAGACTATTTGTTCGAGGTTCTAGTACAGCCCCAAAGTTATGCATAAATTGCATAACAGTTGCTTTCGAAAACCTATAACGGCTTTTGAATTCGAATTCATCATAAAATTCCATAGGATTTGTACGTTCTCGAAATATCCTAGGTCGTCTATACTGTTGAGGTACAAGTACTTCATTATCTAAAGATGAGGATGTGGATAAAGAGGAATCGGAGTCGGACATGGCAAAATAACTAGGAGGAAAAGCATATATATAGATACTTATTTGAAATCGTAATGGAGTGAAAATGTTCTAATATATGTTTATTTACACTTACCAAATCAACTTTATATTATATGAACAGATATTGTAACATTTAACATGAAACAAAAATATTTTAAACTGACAGCTTTATTTTTGAATTTCTTAAGACCTTATTTTGCTGGGCTTATTACTTTGGATAATACGACCGAGTCTTAAGCCTTGATATTGTTTTATACAACCGATTGTTTGACATAAGAACAGTTTAAGACATGCCTTATTCTAGTTTGTCTTATATATGTTTATACAACCAAAACAAGCAATAATCTCGGCTTAAGACTATCTTATTCAACAAGCTTCTTTTATACAATCGGGCATGAGAGTGCTTAAAATGTCATCACTGAACAACCATTAAAATAAATAAAACTACTGTCACAAATTTGCAAAATCCAAATGAGCGATAAAAGTGATTAAGACGACGGTTCTCACAGAAGTTCCGGCACCTTTATTTAAAGCAGTATGATTTGTTCATGGAATGGTTCAACAAACATAAAATTAAGGATATTACAGAAAATGTGATTCTGGCATTCTTAGCCGAAAAGGCCAAACTGTAGAAGCCGTCGACTTTGTGGTCAACACTAATAATAAAAACAATTTGGATATAAGCATATTTAACAAGGTGGTGGCATTTTTAAAAAAGGAAAACGGCAGTTATAAAGCCAAAAAATAAAAAATCATCTATTTTTACAAGACAGGAAATTACCCAATTTCTAGCAGAAGTATCGAAAGAAGAGTATATTTTATGGAAAGTAATTCAGTGAGATTTGTCTTTCACTGCTGAAGAACAATAAATATTTACTTTTAGATGTGGCTTATAATTTAGATCGCAAAAGGGTGTAGAATTACGAAAATTGGTGTGTTACTGATATACAAGATTAAGACGCCATTTTGATAATAATAACACCTGCATCAAATACATACATATAAGGTCAAAACTGTGAGTGTCAATGAGGCTTTCAGCAACTTTTTCGACGCCTTCAACTCTCAGTTTCTCGCTGCATGCCCTGGGAAAAGAATAAAACTGACGAAAAAAATATCTTATGTTATGGAAAATTAAAGAAAATATACAGGGTGTTTTTGAAATACACTACCAAAAGTGAAACGGAGTCTCTGGGGCTTTTAAGGAGGCGAATAGACCCTTTTATTTTTTTTGCGATAGGAAAAAATAACCTCTGATCCCTTATAAAACCAGAACGCCACTGATGAAAATACACGTAAAACTGATTGCGTTCGATTTCAATAAAAAGCCATGGAACTAAAATTAAATCATTTTGAATAAATAGCCATAGTAACCATTAAAGTCAGAACTGACAAGTCGAAAGTAAATTCTGAGAGGTAGATTTTAAATTACGGTTCAAGCATCCAACAAATTGAGATCTGACATTTCTGACTCGACATCTCTTGGCGCCAGGCGGAACTGTCGTTAGTACGTCGGAGATGTCAGATTACAAATGTTTAATTTTTTTAAACCTTTTTATTAAAAGTATAAAAATATGAGCTACGTGAATCCAACTCCCAATGCTTCTAAAAAAACACAATGTTTATTGAGCGATTGTGGGTTGCAATAGCAGCTCCCTACTCCCTGTAAAACATTCGAATATACTCTTATTTAAAGCTACATGTAAGTATAGGTAGAAAAAATTATCTGTGCATCTATAACAAACACTAGCATCTAGCGCTCCACAACTTCTAAAAATCATATCATAATCGAACGAAGCATAAAAAAATTAATTTGATAAGTTCCAAATTTGAAACTGCACAAGACTAGAATTGTTTATATCATCATACCTAACTATTTTTTTTCTGCTTTCTAAGAATAGACTTTTGTACAGGCGATAAAAGTTATAGACCTCAAGAGGATAGGTATTTTTTTGAGTTTTCGACTGCAACTTGAAATCAATCACAAACTTAAAAACGCATTTACTTACAGATTATTTTAGCGCATAAAATGACGCCTAAACGAATTTTATTTACTTACACAATAATATGTTTGTTTAGGATTAGGCGATTAATAGATACCTCTTTGAAATTTTGCTGGCTTGGATTTGTCTCGGCGCAAGAGCCAAGAGCAAATTTCGGCTGCGGAAATCGACATTAAAAAAATTCACTCCTATCTTTTCCCGTGTATTTTTGAAGTGACAGCGTATTAGCGACGGCCATATTGTAATATTTGAAATAAGCTCCGCCCCTATGTCAGATCTCAATACGTAGTGGAATACATAATAATTTATTTATAAAAATTGTTCAAATTGCCGACCATCGTTCGTAATGCAAGCTCGAGCTCGACGAATTAGCGATTCTTGGGCTCCCCTTATCATGCCTTGGTTTGTCCTAATAGGTGCCGCAACATCGTGAATCCTGTTTGTCAATTCTTCAACGGAATTAACCGGCGTCGCATACACTAATTGCTTCATATGCCCCCACAAAAAAAAATCGCAAAAATTTAGATCAGGAGAACGAGGAGGCCATAGTACCTGGACCATTTCTCCCTATCCATTTTCTTGGAAAGGCTTGATCTAACCATTCTCGTACGTCCTGGGTATAGCGGGCAGGGGCTCCGTCATGTAAATACCACATATTTCTTAGGGTAGCTAGAGGTACATCTTCCAAAAAGGTTTTCTAGGTTGTTTTCCAAAAAGTTAAGATATGCGGCACCAGTTAAATGAGGCGGCAAAACATGTGGCGCTATCAACTGATGTCCTGCTATCCCTGCCCACACGTTTACGCTAAATCGTTCTTGAAAGCGTCCCTCATGAGTTGCATGAGGGTTTTCGTCGCACCAAACATGAGAATTATGGGAATTAAAGACTCCGTCTCTTGTGAAGGTTGCCTTATCTGTTGACAACAAATTTTCAACAAACTGTGGATCTTGATCATTTTTTGGCAATATTCATTCACAAAACCTGATCCTTCGGGGTAGATTTACTTTGAGTGCATGTACTCGCTGCAAATGCAAATCTACCTTTTATTCTTGTTACTAAACAACCAAAATAATTACGATTTCAATTATTATGGGGTGCGTTTTTAAATTCGTCGGTGGATCATTTTGTTGCCACCACATCCACCAAGACTGGTTTTTTAATCTTTGGTGGATTTATGGTGATCCACCTAAAGTGTTTTTTTATTCCTGTTGGATTGCAGTTGGATTCTATCACAAGCTCAAAATTTCCACCAGCTGGAAATGCCGGTAGTTTGGTGGATTTAGTTTGAGTTTGCGCATTATGACTTTCAATCGTAACGTGTCATAACCTTACATTTTCTTCGTGTTTGTTAACGAAAATAGGGTTTCTTCATCGGAAGAAGAGTTCTTTATAATTTGTTTCACTAGAATTATAGTTGATGAATACTCCATTTTTCAATAATGACAGATTCACGGCCGTTTAAAGTCAACGAGCTGTGGTGAATTCCATCAAAGTGTTTTTTAATATCGTATTTGGTGGATTCATCAATGATGGATTGCTGGTGACGTCATTCCATATGCTTCCACCAATGATGAAATCCACCACAACAAATAGTTGAATTTAGAAACGCACCCATTTAGTTACCTTTAACCCAGTAGCGCACTGGAAATTTTGACCAAATTTTCGATTAATTTTAGTTCGAAAACAAAAAGACTTTTATTCAAGGTATTTTTTGTCAATGGCATCTATTTTTCATCACCTATTACCGTTCTTTTTTTGGTAGTGTACTTCAAAAACACCCTGTATAAGAACAGAGTCACGGAAATCAGAAAACAGGCTCACACCAAATTTATTCTTGAAGCTGACAATAAACAAAAAGCGGTATGGAACTTAATAAAAATAGGAAACGAAACTCACCAAAAAACCCTTAGGAACTGATTTAAATCCTGAAATATTTAATAACATTTTTTCGGAACTAGGCCAAAATATTAGCTCAACAATATCTAGAAAAATCCAAAACTCGTAGGTAACAGAAATTCAATCTGTTTTAAGGAAGTTGCAGACAACGAAGTTTTTGATATTGTCGAATCCTTGACGTCAAAAGAGTCTAAAGACATAAAGAGCGAGCAAATGAATTTGTAATCGAGTCATCCATGAACCCGAAATCGTATGTAGTTACTTGAACTGCATTACAATAAAATGTCAGTTGAAAGCTAAAATGGTTCAAGTTACAGACATGCGGATTGAAATCCATGGATGACTCGATTACAAATTTATTTGCTCGCACTATCGTGTTGAAACAAGTGATCGGTTCCATAGTTGTTCCATTGACAGTTATAATGAGTAGATGTTTCGGCGAAGGGGTTTTTCCTACTAAATTAAAAGTAGATAAAGTAATACCAATTTATAAAAAAGGAGATAAGAGCATTCCTGAAAAGTATCGGTCCATTTCCATTCTTCTTGTCTTCGAAATTGCCATCAAGATTAGGGTAGTGGGTTATTTTGAAAAGTATAAGCTGTTCGATGAACGCCAACATGAATTAAGAAGTTCAAGATCAACCGTAACGGCAATTGTTGAATTGACAGATTACATTCTGAGGGTCCTAAGGAATGGAGAAATATATCAAGTGAGCTCTTGCAATTTGAGTAAGGCATTCGATAGTGTCGATTTTGAAATTTTTTTGATGAAATTCGAGTTTTATGGAATTCGAAAAATCACCTGGAAGTTTATGGATTCTTATCTAACAGACAGCAAATCATTACCCTCGGCGACACTGCATCTAGCTTTAAAAAATTAACATGCGGCGTTCCACAGGGCTCACTGTTGGGACCAGTCCTTTTCTTGATTTATTTGAATAACCTTACCCCAAACATAAACAGTTCAGTAACATGTCTCTTTGTGGATGATACGAGTGTTGTACATAAATGCTTTGACCGAACCGAAGTCAATGAGAAATCGGAGCTAGGTGGTGCTTCAGGCAGAAATGTGGTTTTCGGCGAATAGATTGTTGTTGAATGCGGAGAAAACCCAAACAATTACGTTTAGTAGCAATCAATCGGCACCTAAGGAAACAATAAAATTCCTGCGAATTTAATTCCAGCAAAATTTGACATGGTTGAAGCAAATAATCTCTCACAAATGACACAGCTTTGACAGTTTACTACGCAAATTTTTACAGTACGATGTAAAACCGAATTATTGTGTGGGGAACAGTCTTGTTGCAAAGATTCCAGTAAGAATAATTTTATGAACTTTACTCATTGTTTTATAATTGCATCATTGAAATAATCATTCTTAATCGAAAGAAAAATAATTCTAGATATATTCTTTTAATACTAGAACGGTTATATTTCGTTTTACAATTCTATTAATAAACAAGTTCACAAAGGGAACATTAAACTTACATGTTACAAAAAAGTTTGAGTTAGCGCTATAAGTTTGAGCGAAAACTTTTACTTTATACGAAAGAATTAAATTACTTTGTTCACTTACAAATTATATAATTGACCAATGCAGCGATCTTTATATTTTATATTCTGAAAGCTCTTAGTTTTACAATGTGGATAATTAAACTTTTAATGTTGAGTTCGCTATTGTCAAGTTCGTTTTGTTTCGGTTGGATTAAGGTATTTAGTGAAACAATTAATTATCTGTTTCTATGGTGTAAATTTCATGTTTTATTTATGTGTGTTTACTTTTTCAATACAGATTTGATTTAAATTTTCATCATAAAAAAAACAATAACGGCTTTCATTACCTAATGCGCTTCGATTTATCGATTTCAGAAACTCTATTATATAGCACGTTGAAAATTTAATGTTATTATATTATTTTATAGCTAATAAAATATCTAAAATCATAACTCGTAGTCTAGAACATTGATATAATAAAAAGTAAAAATACTCTTTAATTTTGTGTACGGCTTTTTATTAGTTTTTAACTGACAATAAATAACATCCTAATATTTATAACCACCGTTGCCCTGTTGTTGGCCAGAACCGGCCTTTGGTGCCAAGTATTGTCTGCTATTGGCAGCTCCTTCAGATGCATCTGGACGGTATTGTCCATCATCAACAATACCGGCAGCTTCATCAGCGGCATTTTGTTCTAAAGCTTTCAGAATTTCGGCTGGTACTGGTGGGGCAGTTGGGATGTGCTCACCAACGGGTTGGAAACCATTTTCATCGGCTACATAATTAACGGTGTAGGTCACACCATCGAGTCCTTGGTAAGAGTAGGATCCTTGAACAGAATTGGACTCGGCGTCGGAACCTGCGTTCTTTAGTTGACCGGCTTCTTGTTGAGAAATGTGGTTTTCAGTTTCGAAGCTAGAAAAAGAATTTAGGTACTTATTCATGAATAGGATATTGAAAGACTATAACAAATAGATTCTATAATAATATAAAATATTAATTTAGAATCCGTTTTCAACAGGCCATTAAGCAACGAGTTTAAAAATTCGGTAATATGTCCATTCTTACCATAATTATTTTGGGTAATAGTGTGATTGTACTTCAAAAGATAAAGTGAAAAAAAGAAAGGTATAGTAGAACGTGATTCTCACGAACAATAAACGAAGAACGAGACGAAGGTGAACTAGCGATTGAGCACCTCAACTATCAGCAATATTTCCATTGAAAGCAGAAGTTGCAATTTCTAGCAACAAATTCATTCTAATCCGAAACAGAAAATTTGATAATTTAATCGATGAGTTACACTTTCTTCCAAATAGGGCGGATTGAATCTTCTAAAGATAGGGAAGTCGAAGCCTGGAAGATAGTCCTCAGAAGATCCTTCCTCCCAACAGATGGAATTTTGCTCTGTCAGGTTCTCCAAAAAAATCTAAGGCATAGCTCTGCTTCCTAATCATGATTCCTTCCCTGTCGTTTACTCAACTTTAGAAGCAGAGTTTGGGAAAAATTATCGAAAATCAAAAAGAAACATGACTAACTAACAAACCTATATAGCAACATGATTCCTCAAAAAGAATACACAAAATTCTCGTCCAATCATTCATTCCTCACTTTAAATAAATCTGAGGAGCCATAAAATAATTTCACCCACAAGGTGTAATGACAATACAAGAATATTCGAATAATTTCTACAGAAATGAAACGACAAAAAGCTCTTTCAAGTGTCACGCCTATTTGGTTGATTGATGATGTGACACTGAATCTAATTGATTATTTACCAATATTGCTGAATGATAAGAAGAAAATACCTTGAACTGATGGTAAAAACCATTAGATCCAAATCAATTATTGCAATGGTTTTTCTCTAAATCCTTATGGAATTAATCGTATATGCTATCTTATTTCGTTTAAAAATATAAAGATTAGATGTTGGAGAACTAACTTTTAATTATATGAATACGAATACTTGATAGTAATTTAAATAGTTTCAACAATCTTGAAGTAGGTACTTAGGTACTTAAAAACAGGCTATATATATATATATATATCTAATTTAATAGAATTTGTTTATCTTTGATATGAAATAATTTGTTTAGATTTTGAACTTAAATCCTCTATCGATTGAGACACGCAATTAAAACAAATATAAAGGTATCACGTGACTGTAAATGACTAAAACAATTTAAGCAGACTGGCATATCTGAGCCTGGTAAACTTCGTTAAACCGCATGCGTGAGCGAAAACGAACGCGTGAGATTTAGACTAAATAGACAAATTCTAAGTTAATCGATTCAGCATTCTGCGATCCTTGAATATTTTGTAATCCACATATCCGGAAATTACGAAACATCAAAACCCAAACTTGCTACAAATAAACTTCTTCAAACTGAAGACAATAAATGGACAAATGATATTTGGGCGTGCTCTTACATCAATTATTAATTATTTTGAGAAAGTTTGTGGTTTAGTTAACAAAAAACTGCATAGTAAACTTACTGCGTTATATAAATAAAAAGTTTTGTTCAGTTTTTTCAAAAAAACCCGCGCAAATCAACACACATTCGTCTTAAATGTACGTTACAGAAAAGCCTGTATTAGCCCAGTAAAATTAGATTAAAAAATGGCAAAAATGACACTATGGCCAAATTTTTGAGAGCAAGTCAAGGATCATTGATGAAGCTCCGAACCACAAAAATCTAACAAAATTTCTTTGTACGTCACCTGATAAGTGTGATTTTTTATATCTCTGTTTCTACTGGTTGGATTTTAATGAATTTTTTTTAATATATTCACAAAAATATTACAAATAACTTTTGATTAAAACTTTTTTTGATAGCTCTTTAAAAAAAAGTTATAAGCAAAATATAATTATGAAAAAAATCTTCAATTAAAAGTTGTAGAGGATATTATTTATTACAACTTTTATTTTGAGTATGTTTTCGTGATGCAAAAATTACCTGAGGAATTCCTATTCATATTGGCTGCCATTGAAAAATAGTAGTTTATACAACAAGGTAGGAATTAAAAGTGTGTTTACACTATCTGATTTTTCGTTTGATTTTCAATTCGATAAATATATAATTTACAAATTTCAAAATTTCTCGATTGTATTATATTTCAATATTTACACTATCTGACTTAGCTTTCAAGTTTTCATTCGAGTTAATGTCATCCGTACCTTGAAATAACCTCAATAAACAAATAAACTTAAAAGTCAAATAGTACATTCAAATTAGACGAAAAATGGGCTATTAAGGGAAATAAATTCAAAAAACTCCAAATTTTTCACTAAAATACTCGTAATTGGATAAATTAGTTACTCGATAGGAAATTTTATGATCTACAACAAAGAAAGAGCATACTTTTGGACAAAGTGCATAGTTAAATCGCAAATCGCAAAAAACAAATGCACTCTTAAATCCTAGATGGCGGAAAATCCTCCCGAGGGATGAAGTCTAAAACTTGGATTTAAACTTACTGTTGTGGGCCCACAAAGTTTCATCCTGCCCTCTCCGATTGCGAACTAAAGCATTGGAACTTGGATAGATTGCTTGGACTATATCTACTCTATTGTTGTAGTTTGAGAACCACTGTATATAAGAAAAAATGGTAAACACATTTTTTGTGCAGAATTTTATAAGGATTATTTTTGTATAGAGGCTAAAATTGCGAAATTGTGGCCGTTTTGCGGTAAAATTCGGAAAACCACGAACATACACCTTGAGGGTGGCTTTTAGGGATGGCAGGCTCTAATAAAATTGGGGGACAGCACAGAATATTGAAACCCACCACTTTCCGCGTTGGATCCCAAAAGGGCAAGTTTTTTTGATTTATTTTCCTTATTTTTGCTAATTTGAATGTACTAAAAACACGACAAACATGTGATAGTTTTAATTAAAAATGAGAATGCGCACCACAAAACTCGGTTGTAAAATCAAACCAAAATAGGTGTTCTATTCCTGGACATTCGAGAAAAATCGAATACAAAATCAAATACAAAATAGAACCTCTGAAGTCAAACACGAAATCGAATAGTTTGAAGTAACAAATATAAATATTTCATAAATCGAATTGAAAATCAAACGGAAAATCAGATAGTGTAAACACACTTTAAAGAGATTCTGACGAGTGTGAAAATTGCGCCAGAACGAAGCGAGGGCGCAAGAACACGAGGCAGAATTAATTCCTCCCGTGTAGCATACTCTATTTTTTCTCATACCATTATAATAGCATAACACTGACATTTTTGCTAGATACTTTGCGGTGAGAAAATCACCTTGACAACCAAAAACAAACACAAATAACTCCCGCATATCAGGGAGGAAATGGCTAACCAAGTGAGAAATGTTACCCCCACTCCTTATTTTCCACGACTACCCTAAAATGACGACTTTCTGCCCGCATTTCACGCAAATAAAGTGGCCATTTTCGTGCAGATATGAGAAAATAAAATTTTCACCATTTGAGATTTGTGCAATTTACCTAACAATAAACTACAAACACTCTGTATAAGAAAATTTTACTAGTAGTACATCAAAACATTCTCTAGACTTTCCTTTTCATAATTCTTACTTGGTTTTCAGAAACTGGGTTTTTCTGTTAAGATATTAATAATTTTGTTATGAAATTTTTAGAATTTTTTTAAAAACAGTAATTAAAAAACCATTAACTTTAAACTACACACAACCAGTAGACTTATATGCTTTCAATTGATTGACCAATCCAAAAATTAAAAAATGCTCAGGGTGCTCTTTTTCAAATAACACAGTTAGGGTCGGTTGTATAAAACTTTAATCGCGGTGTTTTTATTTTATTTTTATCCTCCAAAATATCTATAGTGACAATTGTAATCAACAATCGTTTATATGGCAGTTTATCCTTTTTGGAGGATTATTTCGCGATTAAATTTTTATACAACCGGCCCTTAGTGCGCCTAACAAAAACCAAACACTCTGCATAGTTTTAGAAATACTTTTATATTATAATTATGTACACTTCTGTTTACTAAAAAAGCATACAAGTATTGAGAGCGATTTTTGCATTTTTTAGCTGCGTAAATTTGCCTTACATCTGTTTCCATGTTTGCAAACGATGAATGAACACTTTTTGAAAATCTTGAATATGAAATGAACGGATATTACGATTGTTGTCTGACAGTGACATTAAAGTCAAGTTACACAAATAAAATGTAAGTGTATGCATTTTCAGTGAACAGAAGTGTACATTTAGTAAATGAAGCATATTTGATCATTAAATTTTTAGCAAGGATAAATATAAAATATTATTTAGCTAATCGCCTACTTGCGCTCTCTACGTCGTATGCTATATTTTTAATTATCTTACATAATTTTTTCTAAAAAACCAATTCTTCTCAAATCAGCGCTTTCGGAAATTATAAATATTTTAATCATTCTGCAACTTGTATTTAGTTTGTTTGATGTAGTCAGTACATAGCAGCATAGGCACAAAAAATGATTATATTCCATTAAAAATTGTTTGTATAAACTTAGAGTGTACGTTACGTATATTTACATGAAAGAATAGAATTTTAAAGTAATATATTGTTACCAGGAATAATAGAAATTTTTGCAGCTTTTACCGCGTTCTTTAAACGTCAGCTATGCAAATAAAAATCAAGTTTTCCCGTCACTCACAATAACTCTAAATGCACACTTTGCAATTGTATACAAACCTGGACTGCAAAACTGAAATGATACTAAACAGAGTGCAAACTAAAAAAGTTTTATTAAAACTTTTTCCGTGTTTTCCATACTTTAGCCACTAATCAAATCAACTGCACTTTTAAATTACCCTAAGTATATTTATATTCATTAGTTAACTTACTCGAACTTGTAGGTTCCATCACCATTATTTTCATTATTGAGGCGGAGAATTGCAACGGGGGCGGCTGTTTGACCTCCAGCAGGAGCATTGTATTGGGGAGCGGAAGCAGGGGCTTGCTTAAATGGGGCATTTAAAAAGTTCCCACTTCCCCCAGCGGTTTTTGCACTATTTGGGGGAAGGTATGTGTTTTCCAAACGATCAGCTGCTGCTACAGCTACGAAAACGGCCACAAGAAACTGCAATAATCGACAAAAATATTTAGCCACACTTATATTTAACGATGTAACAGATCATTACCAATTTCATGGTTGTTGTTAAGATTATCAATATTAACTAAATGATGCTAAATTAAAACTGTGCTTTCGCTTTTATACTTGAAGATGTACCATCAGATTTGAAGCAGATGATATAGTTTAATTTGGATATTTCATAATCACAATACGCAGCAAGGTAATCAAGGTAAATTTGTAAGTGATTTTATTAATAATCTTAACCAAAGGTTACAAATGTTGTAAATAAAACTGTTTTGTTAATTACCTGTGCGAAAAAATGTCTAATTGGTTATTTAAGATCTACATTTTTAGTTTTTGAAGGACAGATACATTAAATTTTGTTTAAAGGAAGAAGATTAAGTGTTTGAAATATCGATCGTTGATTATTTTGGAATTGCGCTGACCTTTTAAACGGTCTGGTATTTTTAATATGCCTCCATAAATTAAATTCACTGTTCTAAAATGTGTCAGGATCAACTAATTATGTACCCACTTCAATGCTTATTAATATTCATGTTATAGTTGTTTTTTTAACTAATTAATTGAACAAAAAAAGGTTACACGTAAAATTTTAATTTGTATCCTGGACGTATTTGTTTTTCTGACTGAAATGATTGGGTTATCTATATTAATTTTAGGTGTTAGTACATGATGTGTCCAGCACATTATCTTCTTATACGATGCTCGTATAGTTCTGATCTTCGATAAATACTAAAGTCGTACCCAATATCCACGTTTTGTCTACATCCGATATTTTTATTAATAGATATTAACGCAAATTAATTTAGTTCCTATTTTATATCGATACACAGGGCAATATTCAGGTGTCTTATATCAATTCGGAAATATTCGGAAATAATTCAGTAATATTAAGTTGTATGGAAAAAGACATCTGCAAAAAACTCAGTTGTAATAATTTTATTAAAGAGACTTCGGATATATTCGAGTCATTACGATAGAAAATTGTTTGAAGAAATTCCAATGTAAAGAATAAGAAAATACCCCAAGATATTCTTAAAAAAACTAAAAATATCTTTAGATAAAACCACTGGTGCTGGTACTAGAAGAACCAAATATTTAGTCAGTGACGCACAATTTTGTACAAACTCTTAAGTGTGGAGTTCGCATAAAGGTCGTTGTATACTCACGTGATAAAAACATCTTGTCCCTCTTTTTTAAATCTGGATTAATTTTATCATTTAATAACTGTAAGAACCAGAGTGCAAACGCAAAAAGTCAAAGAGTGCCTAAGACTGTTTATTTTAAACGCTTGTAGGTACCTAGAACTTATTTAAGCTACAAGGAACGTAAAGTGGTATTAACATTCGAGGAAGTCATATGAGCGGAGGCTGCTTGTCTCACATTTTTCTCTTTTTACTCAAAGAAGGCTTTCAAAATAGTAGAAGTCTTACTAATCCAAATTTTCACAGAAAACGAAATGTTTTAATCAAATTAGTCAAAAATATACTCCACGTACTTAATTACTTTTTCAATATTTAACATCTAACACGTTGACGTCAACTTTCGTGATATTAGAATAAATTAATCTTGATAGACTTGTAAATAAACTTTTGTTACAAGGATATCAATAAGGGTCCACGCTTATACAATATAGTCTCGTAACTGAAACATAAAAAACAGGACCGGTTCCTTGTTCCTTTAAATAATTTACTTTCGTTCTGTATAAGAAAGTTTACCTTTAAATGGATTTCAAAAACATTGGAAACGTATTAATTTTCCAGTGACTTTATTGTACGAATATGCATTACCCTTTTCTACCAAAGTTGAATGAGTTCATTACTCGTGCATAATTCTGTCGTTTGATTTATTCTTAACTATTTGCTTCTTTGCTCTTTGAAACGATTTTAACCAGAGTTGTATGTATCTGACGGTTCCTAAGCATATTTTTTTCGTAAACTTACATAAACTAGCTGTTTTTGATTACGTTAATAATATAGGTACCTAATCAATAGTGTATAATGTATAATATTAAAAAGAAATTGGAAATACTTTGAGGTATATCTACAGGGTAGAAAATTATATGTATAAATAAATAATCAAGTGAAAATATTGTAAGAAACTATATTAATATATTTTTTTATATCGTCATAAATTGAAACCCTAGTTGAAGACGCCAAATATTTCATTTATTTAACCAACCCCAAGAAGTAGCAACAAGCCATTTGTGTTACAATAGTGACATTTGATCATAACTATTCGCTTTTTCTATTGTTCTGTGGTTTTTATAATACTCCACCTAAAATTTATGAGGCAGTGTCAGCAGTAACGTTCAATCTCGTTCCACAGAAGTCCCGCACCTTTATTTAAAGCAGTATGATTGGTTCATAGAATGGTTCAACAGACACAAAATTAAGGGTATTACAGAAAATGTGATTCTAGCATTATTAGCCGAAAAGGCCAAGCCGTGCAAGCCGTCGACTTTGTGGTCATCTTATTCCATGTTGAAGTCAACACTAAGCACGTTTAACAGGGTGGTGACATTTCTAAAAAGGCAAAACAGTAGTTATAAAGCCAAAAAATCAGCAATTTATACAAGAGGGGAAATTACCCAATTTATAACAGAAGCGCCGGAAGAACAGTATCTTTTAAGGAAAGTAATTCAGTGAGATTTGTTTTTCACTGCTGAAGAACAATAAATATTTACTTCTGAGTTTGCTTTATAATTGGGATCGCAGGAGCGTGGAGAAGGGACGAATTAAAAACAGATAACAGCAGAACTTTCTTCGTGACTGAAACAATATATGGATATATAAATTTATTACGTCTATATAGAAAATACGTAGCCTTAAGACCATGCCATACAAATCATAAAACGTTCTTTATAAACTACCGTAATAGTAGAAAAGGCGGCTGCAAAAAGTTAGTCGTCATAAGGTGGACGAACGGGAAAAATAAGAATGATAGTTTAGACCGTTATTAAGAAGGAACGCTAAAGTTGCCTACGAAAATCCTGCCGAAACAGGGTTAAAAAATAGTATTTTATGTTATAAGGACGAAAAATGATATTTTTCGGATATGTCCGGAAACGTTTCGCTAAAGATGGAGGCTAAAATGAGGTTCTTATTTTTTTTTCAAATTTGGATAAAGATAAAAAAAATGAACTTTAGTAGGGATTTTCTACTAATGGAAACGCTTCTAACGAATATTTTTTTAATCATCCTTATAGATAAAAGGGGTGAAATCAGCAACCCTTTTTTAATTTTTATATTGAAACTCCGTAACGGACCCGAATTTATCATATAAAAAATTGGTCTGGAAAGCTAGATTCATTTAGAAAGTATTTTGTCTCTTTCATTTTATTTATAGAACTGACAGTTTATAAATAAAAAAATAAAATAGTTCTTATCCACATGGTTATTTTGAAAGTTATTGCATTATTTTATAAAATGGAAAATGTCCAGCAGGCTGCTGTCAAATAACTATACTTTGATAAATTTGTAGTAAAGGGTAACTAGTAATTAATTATTACCTAATTGTTAGTAACTAACATCGGGTTATTTTCAGCAAATAAAAATTACTAAAATCATTTTTACTAAAAGGGTCCGTTTTACTAATACTTAGGTAATAATTAATTACTAGTAACTCGTTCCAAAAGGTTTAATAAAATACGGTTATTTGACAGCATCAGCCTGCTGGCCATTTTTCATTTTATTAAATGCAATAATTTCCAAAATAACCATGTGGATCGGGACTATTTTATTTTTTTATTTAAAAAGTATTAATTCTATGAAAAAAATGAAAGAGAGAAAGTACTTTCTAAATGAATCTAGCTTTCCAGAACAATTTTTTATATGACAAAATTCGGGTCCGTTAAAGAGTTCAATAAAAAAATTCAATAGAGGTTGCTGATTTCACCCTTTTTATCGATAAGGGATGATTCAAAAAATATTCTTTAGAAGCGTTTACATTAGTAGAAAATCCCTACCAAAGTTCATGTTTTTATCTTTATCCAAATTTAAGAAAAAAATTAAAAACCTAATTTTAGCCTTTATCTTTAAAGGGGCGTAACTCTTTAACGAACCGTTCCCGGACATACCTCCATAGAAACATTTTTCCTTATTTTGAGGTCCTGAATTCAGATTTTAAGTTTGTCCAGTTAATCCTGAAACACCCTCTATAGTTTGATTTTGTTACCTGTCGTAAGACTTAATTATAAGACCCATGTATTTTATTAATATCATAAGAGTCTCCTAATAGTAGAATTATGACCTAAAAATCTACTGGTTGTGGATAAAATATTTAACACCCAGCCCCCAAGTTTGTTTAACTTTCATGCTCTTCAAAAATTCATCTAAAAGAATATTAATTTAAACATTGTAGCAAGCCCCTGTATTCATTGAAACTTTCCGCATTGTTAGGGAAGTAAACACAGTCCAAATTATTTATTTGTTCCAATTTCCAAGGAAACAAAAGTTGTAGAAACTTTTTTGAAGGGATATTAATGAAAAATTTAATGTTACGCCGATCTGAAACTTTTAGGACAATTTGTTGAATAATGAACCATCGGAAGTAAGTCGTAAGGGGAGTATTTAATTCCTGGTGCTTCGAAAGTTTTCAATGGGGCTAAATGACCAACAAAAAACTTTCTGATGATTCTCACTCTGAATGTTAATTTTCTTCATTGTTTACTATCAATTTTATTTACGGAAATATGTGTTTGTTATTGAAGTTTCGCGCAAATTAAAAATTGCACCACTTGACTCAATCGATTAGCTACACGTTAATATTTTTTTAATTATACAAATATAAATGTTAAATTCCTAGATATAATTGTATCCTAAAGTAAAAAGTAAAATGCTATTTTTACATAATATTGGCACTTTCTTAATGTTGTGGGTGAACACATTCAGGTCAAAATAAAAAATATTACTAATAATTCATATTTATGTATGTGTGTGTACAGTTAACCAAACTGTCTGAATACGTGATTCAATATACATTTCTGTCACTATTTCAACATTATAATTAAAACCCTGAATATTTAGCCAGAAGCAAATTTGTATCATCTTACTGTGAGGCTGTGTTTATTTATAATTTATAATTAATAAGTTTAGATTTAGACATTATAATAATTTGTATTGAGTAAATAAATTAAAATTTAAGTATATGCAATAATTATTTCTGTAATAACTAAGGTAACGGCGGGTAACATTGACAGGGTGTTAACATTGACACATTTTCAAATATCTCGCCTAGTGCCTGAGTGTTCAAGAAGAACGCAATTTTAACGTTTCTAAAAATTCATTTATGATACCACCCTCTAGTCAGAACAGCTGAAAATTGGGTTGGGTTGGTGCATAAGGTTTCTGTAAGTCCTTCAGTACGTACTTCCTTAAAAGTGGTTTTTGCGCGGAAACGAAACTTTGTGTGTATACGATATTTATTAATAGTTTATATTTTTTTATGCAAGGTAGGTTGTTTTTCATCAATATTGATGAGGTAATGGAAATTGTTGATGAAGAATTGAACATCGCGAGGTAATCGTGACATTTTTAAGAAGGAAGAAAATGTGTATTGTTTATCCGAACCTGAGAGATGGGGCAAGAATCTTGTTTAAAGATGTTGCAAGGGTTCTTTCAGAACCAACTATTCGTTGGGGCATGCATATATTCAATATTGACTTCACCTGTTTAATTAAATACAGAAAGTCACCTATTGCTTTTTAGTGATTTTAGTGATTATTTTGCTCATTTAAATTTTATGTTCCTATTGTGTTAAAAAAAAAAGTAAAAAAAAAACTTTTTTATTAAAAATTGTGTGCAAACGTCTTATTTTATGTCAATGATACCCTACGCTTAATAAACATTGATTTATAATTCAGTTTATAGACGGTGTCAATGTTATCCGACCTGAGGGTAACATTGACACATTAGAGACTTTTTAAAAAAAAATTGTAATATTAAAAATTGCAATTCACTCTCGAAACTGAAACCCAATACACATACACAACATTCTGCTTTAACTAAAACCAGATTTCCAAATTTCTAGTTATTAGTTATTAGATTATAAGTGAGAAAAAAAATATTTTATGAAGATGTGTCAATGTTACCCGGTTTTACCTTATATCTGCAAGTAGAGTTTCATTCTTCTGCAATACTTGATATTAATACACTTTTACGTAAATTAAAATATCTAATGTGCCCAGCACATGACTTTCTTATACACTGCCATGATACAGTTTTAATCTTTGGAAAATACTGAAGGGGTAGCCAATAATCACATGCAGTCGACATTCAATACGTTATTAATATAAAATCACATTTATTTATTTATTACTAGCTGTCCTCCGCGGGCTTCGTCCCACGATAGTTTTCTATTTAGCGCCCTTTTTTCAATAATATTTAATTGTATTACAATATATCAATATCCCGGGTGCCTGTTTTCAAACCTGAACATAGGGATTTAACATTATTGTGAATTCTTGCTCGCCAATTCGGCCTAGAGAAAATATTTTTTTATCAGTGGAATGAGAAACTTATTGCGCGTCGAATGATATCAAAAACTACATTATTTTCATCGATATTTATTGAAAAATATTAATTTAAAAATTTTAATCGAGTTGCCTTGATATCCAAAATATAAAAACGTAGCTGTCGATATTTTCAAATAATATTGCTACAATCGATTTCCCCAATAGATTTCTGTAATGTAAACAACATACACTTTTGTAAATCAGAGATAGATAGCGCCACTATATAAATAAAATTTGTTCAAAATTTAATTCTAAATCAATGTTAAAGAATAAAAAAATCTCGTAAATAGTTTATTTTTCAAGATATTCCTAAAAAACCTAAAAATGTCTTCAGGTAAGTGTCACTTGTTTTGATGCTAGATGAAAAACATTGAATGTGGCACCCACAATTTTGTTCAAACTCTTAAATATGAAATTTGAATCAAATCCGATAACTCGTTTTTGAGTTATGGTGGATACAGACAGACAGACAGACAGACAGACAGACATCATGGCGAAAATGGTCAAAATGGATTCAGGGGCCCTCAAAACGTGTAAATCCCTCAAAATCTCGAAGTCGAAAAAAATCACGATTACTATACTTCCTTATCACTTCGTATAAGAAAGTAAAAATGTACACACAAATTTTATTCGAGGTTACAAATGTTTTGTGTTTAATGTTTATATGTATTTATTTGATGTTGTAATAATAAAGACTGATACTAGATATAATTATACATGTAAAATATCTGATGTGCCCAACACATGACTTTCTTATACTTACGGATAGTATAACAATAATTACTTTTCCTAAAGAAATTAAGTTACATTTCTTGTAAAAATTTTGAAGGTTTCCAGCAATTTTCAAATAGTCTCTGTCGCACTTATTGCAATAGGCATAAATCTGTCCTTGTCCCACTCATTATAACCGAGTTTTACGACAAAAATGTGTTTTATTTTAGATTTTTGACCTATTACTCACTTAAAAAAATCTCCCGGTATGAAATTACATTTATTTATTCATTATTATTGTTTTCGGTACCATAGAAACCAGTAAAATAAAAAAAAACTAATGGTCCGTTCCTTCTGGGATTCGAACCCGGGACCTTCCGTTTGGCAGCCATATAATGAGACACATGGTCTACCTCGACCATCGAATTCAACTATCAACGCGCGCTATGAGAAATATGAAGTGTTTTAAGAGTATCTAGTTTTTTGAAATTTTTTGACGGAATTTCAAAAAAAAGTTCAAACAAAATTTGCTCAAAATTAAATTCTATATCATTGTTGAAAAAGTGTCTGTTTAAAAATTTAAAAATATACATTGTCATTTATAAAAAAAAACTGCCGATAACTTCATATTTCGAAAAATAGGGAAACCTAGAATTTGAAATAACCGTTCAAAAATAATCTTGGTTGCATAACTTTTGGTTAATCTTCACCAACAAAATCCAAAAAAAAATGCCTGAACTAGCGCGGAGCGCGGACTGATATAGGTACAATGCGTGATTAGATTGGACTTGGAGGACAACAGCGAGAATGTGAAACGGAACTAACGAATTGAAGGAATAATTATTATACATATAATTTATTAATTTATAGAAAATGTAAGGGAGTAGAGAAGGACAGAACTAGAACTAGAATGATAAAGAAATAGGAACTTGATCCAGAGATCTGAAACCAAGAAGTTCAAAAAAATTAATCTCGTTGCGCTCAGTGAAGAAAGTGTGTGATTTAGGTAGGACAGCAAGCTTATGTTTTTATTAATTGTTTCATATGTATAAATTATATCTTATATCGCCAGTTTCAGTTGACAAAATTATTTTGGGCGAACATTCTTAATTAATTAATTATTTCAGATTAATGTATCTTTGTAATTCTTATGAGTATGTTAATGTAAAATAAGCTCTGGACTAGAGTCATTAACATTAAAATAACAAATCTTAAGAACTTGCTATAAGTAAAGATTTTTGATTTTATAAAGGCACATTCCGAAATTACATTAAGTATTATATTGTAAAAAGTGTTTACTCGAATCATTTTACTGTAAATTACATATGACAGAAGTTTCAAATTCTGGTGCAATTACAAAAAGATATTTAACTTTCATATATGAAATTCATTAAATTTACAATATGCCATTTTTAAAATAAATCCTAAATAAAAATTTCAATTATACGTTTACCTATAACATTTTGTTAATCGACTTGGAAGTCTCATCTGGCAAAGGTTAATAATTATTAATATATTATTAATAATTATAATCAGTAGTAATATCACAAGAGCATAGAAAATAATCGATTATACTTCCGAGTCACTAGACGTATTCTGCGAAACACCACGAGAGCGTTAGCTCGAGTGGTGTTTTAAGGATATACGTCGAGTGACGAGGTTAGTATAACGATTATTTTCGTTTGCTCGAGTGATATTCGTTACGATTATATAAAGAATTGACAAACAAATGGTTTTTCTGACGTTTATTAATAAACATCAAAAAATGTTACTATGACAAAATTCACATTGTTGGAGGAGCGAATATACGAAAACGGTTATACCACGTCGTCAAGGGGTATATTCGCTTATCAATACATAGTAACTATGTAAAACTTGTAATAGCTATTGGCTAAATTTATGATGAGTTATATAATCTGTTGGACACATCGGATATTTTAAACTGTCAAACTGACACGTCATCAAACACCAAGTAGAAACCAATTTTAAGACAGCTAACTTTTCCACTCTAGAGGCGAAAGTTGACCAATTAATAACAAGCATCAACAACATGTACAGACTGGGATCTACATCCTTCTCGTCCTCCTACTCCAACTGATACAGATAGTAGTATATTAAGCCATAATCAGAGGATAGAGAGACCAACTCCTTATGGTACTTCTTCTCAACAAGCAAGATATTCTATGAAACCAAGCAATCCCACAATACAATCAACTATGACAACCTCTCACCATCCAGAGCCACCACGTTCTGATTTATCCAGTGGCAGCAGTTTTAAGTTATCAGAGTATAAAATTACAATTTTTACTTATTGTAAAATTAATATTACACACATACGCGCTCCGCTTCGCGTCGTGCTTTAAAGGCTTATTTATAAACTTGTATCATAATATACTATTAAAATGAAACTTTGAAAGTATTACCGGATGTCAGAATGTGGCAGTTTTAACGCCATAGTTTTAGAACTAATCATTATATTTTAGGGTATACCTAATTTGAATTTTTACAAAGCAGAATGTAGGTTTTATTACAAATAAGTAGTTGGAAGGCTTTTTATGTTTTTAGACGATTAAATATTTTAAAATGAATCAAACTTTTAAATATGAAATTCGGATCAATTCCGATAAGTCCTTTTTGAGTTATACTTCGTATAAGAAAGTAAAAACTCATATTTATAAAATATAATATTTCGGGTGGTAAAGTAAAACTTCGTCTCTGTGCTGGTAGGTTTGCTGCAAAAATGGAAAGACGACGACATAACGCATAATAAATAAAAACATAATCAATACTATAAACACAAAGTTCCAATTGAAAAAAGTGAAAAGGTTTTAACTAAACTAGTGGATTATATAGGATGGACTGCCGACGATGAATCACATGATAAGCAATTTTCTTACGCCACACTTGCAATGGCCTTTGAGGCATTAAAGTAAAATTTAATTATATTAATTAAATATTTTACGATAATTAAATCTGGAAATATTTTAGGACGATTCACAAAAATAAAAAAGCCAGTAGTGGACTTAGTAGAGTCAATATTTTGTAAGTACGTGGCTATCGAGCCTCGCAATAAGGACATTACGACCATTTTGAAAGACATTATTGAAATATTGGAAATCTATCCGGAATCCTATCCATTTGTTAAGCACGTAAGTTTTTGAAAACATGAAAAAGGGAGGAACTTAATAGGAAAAAGCTGCGTGCGGTTCTCTTTATATAATGGACGTATACCAATTTTCAGATTTAAATTATAGTTAGTATGGAATTATGTCTACTGTCCACTCGTCGTGACTCACCTTCTATATTAATAAAAAATGGTGACGAACACTCTTAAACCTACCATAAACAATTCGAGGTTTCAGTATGTTTATTTCAGTTAATTGCCACGTTAGGAGAAGACTCTTCATAACTTATAACCTTAATGACTTTGATCCAGCCCCGCAGGGTCTTTAGAATTGTAAAAAATTTGTCTAGAAGGTTTGATCCAGCTCAATATGAATTAGTACGTATTCCGAAAATATTCGATGTTTTCTTGGATATTTTGGAGAAAAACAAATCAGGTAAGGAATTTTTACTATTCAGTCAAAAATGCAGAGTTAAATTATTGAATTATTTTGTATTGGGGAACAGAGAGACGTACATGGAATATTTGGAATCCCTGGAAATTCTTGTGGATGAAAGACCTCCTAGATGCTTTTTAGTTGAAGGTGCATACATATCTAGATTGGTAAAATTGCTTGAGGATTTTAAGGCACCCAGTGAAGAAGTAAGTAGTGATGTAGTCAGCAGAATAATTGCCGAAACTTCGCATAACTAGCAACTCCTGGATTGTATCACGAGGACCATTTATTTGCACTTTGTGATATTACAGAAACCCGACACCACATAATACACATCAAAGGGGTAGCTAGTAAACGCATTTTTTTCGTGGAGGAAACTTTCAATTTTACAAAATGTATACCTACACCTACCTAACTTTTGGTTTTCAGATGACATTTTGTAGTGTACTCATACGCATATTTAACAAATTATAAGATGAAGATTGTTGGAATTTGATACAATTGAACAGTAACGTGGTAGAAATTATGTTAGAAAAGTTGATAAGGTGCGTCGGCGATTCCAATTATGAAGTGGTTGACAGTAACTGTCAGTTATCGTGGTGTACTTCAAGTGTGGTAAAAATGACTATTTTTGTAGATTACGTACCTACAGTTTTTTCTAATTGTCAAATCCAGTAATCAATTATTTTTAACATAAGCAAATTAAAAACTTGTTCTAGAACTTCTGGTTTACAAAGGTGATATTACATCTTCTTAGACTAGCGCTTAACTCTTTCAGGAACCAAAAACTATTCAAATATTCCAATTGGTAAAATTTTTACAAGACTTTCAGATTGTCAATGCTAAAAAGTAAATTATCTTTAAAATACTCCAAATAAAAGCTAGTTTTAGTACTTTTGATCTTTTATCGTGTAAATCAAGCTTTTCGCTCTTTGAGGAACAAAAAAATATTAAAAGAGTCTAAATGGTACCTACCGATTTTGCTATGCTTTCTAATTGTTAATGTCAAAAAAGACAAGATATAGGAAGTACCACTTCTGATATAGGTATACATGAATGGGGTTCAGATCCGTTATGCAAAGGTATTAATTTTTAGATTGTGGAAATATAATTCGTAACAGTGAGAAGCTGTTCAAACGGTACCTGGAGGCTAAATTGAGATTACCATTACATGCTTATAAATTAATAACAACATTAATGAAATGCTCGGTATGTCTTTCAAAGAACAACAACAAGAACATCAGGGAGAATTTAAGGCAAAGAGTTGATGTTAAAGATTTAATCTATGAAATTTTAAGGTAGGTTAATATTCTTAAGCAACCCTCGCAAATATCATTGGTTAACTTTCAGTTCAAACGATTGCGTAATGCTACTAATGCAGAACAATTTTATAGAAGAAATGTACTGGTTAACGAAGTGCCTACGTAAAATGTGTAAATAAACGGGATCAAAAGGGGCGGGTGTTTTTGAAATCATGACGATAATAGCGGAATCAAGTGATGGAATACGCAATATTAATTCTTTTGCACTTACATCACAAGCTAGGAGTGTTAAAGAAAAAGTACTGCTTAATACATAGTATTTACATCATATGGTAAATAGTATTTGATGTTTTTTATTTTTCGATTAAATTGTTGTTTGTAGTACGCCAAAAATTCTCGATGGGATCTTGACTCATTTTGAAGCTTTTCACATGCTCTTGGAGATGATCACGTCTAGTGAAAGTGAGAGGAGGAACACAGCTCTTAAGGTATTATAGTATTATATCGACTAGTAAACTAGGCGAATGTGCACCGGAGCGATATTCGAAAAAAATTGATCTTGTCTTATTTATTAGGACTAGCTGATTACGAAAATTATTTTTATCATTTTCTTAATAAGTGAGTCATATTTAATAAGAATTTTTTCAAAAATCGGTATATATTCGCCAATTTTTACAATTCCACTTCTGCCACGTGCTATACCTACTCATATGGTATTATTTCCTTAGGAACTTCCCGCAATGGCTGCACAATATTTACAAATCCAAACATCACGAAGGCCACACGTTAAGTTAGTAATGAATGAAAAGTTGCCGTCAATCGTCCAAGATAAGGAAGTAGCTTTTGAACTTGACGATGGAAGTGTGCTGTTAGGTCATCAAAAATTACTAAACGAACAATCCCATTTCTTCAATCGATTATTCAATGGAAATTTCCAAGAATCATCTCAAGAAATCATCAGATTCCGGAATGTGAGTTGTAGTGACGTGAAACTTGTAATCAACTTGTTATGTCCCAACTATTATAATTATAAAGTACCGAATCTAGAGCTAACCACCATTTTGAACTTAATCGAACTTAGTGATTGTTATCTACTTTTAGATCACGTGTACGATAACCTAATGACCACTGAATCGATACCTATGGTTTACTGTTGGTCCGTCACCGTCAATTTGTTGGGTCCTTATAGCGTAAATTTGCTGTTAGATGTTAATAAGACTGATAGTGAACGCAAAAACATGTTTGAACAAGTGATGCGGTGTGAGTGTATAGAATATTTCCTCTGGGATGTACAGGATATGATGAGTAGGTGTTGGCCCGGAAACAATCGAAGAATGCACAGTACATCAAGACTGTGATAGTGCAATGCCCACTTTTGTGAAACATAAATTTGATGTTTAATAGATATTCGGGATCGAAGGGGTGGAGGTGTGATCCAGACCAGAGAAGTAATGCCGAGAGGCGATCTCATTGCTCTGGGGGAAAAAGAGGAGGGGTTTTAGTCGGTCGGGGTCCCCAAGAGAGGTCTTCAATCCGACACTACCCTGGGCGCGCGAACATCATCTGTAAGCAGATTTCCCCTCCTCAAAAAAAAAAGAAATTTAAATTTTTGGTTCTGATATTCTATGGCTTTTGTGTATTATTAAAATAGTTCAAGTGCTATCAATTTTACAAGATTTTAATTGTTAATACCATAAAGTCGACTATTTTTAAAAACTTGTTTTAGAACTTCTGGTTTACAAAGTTGATTTTTTATCATATAAAAGAAAGTATTTTAAAGAACCCAAAATTATTAAAAGATTAATTGATACTAATTTTACAAAACCTACAAATTGTCAATGCCAAAACTACAAAGACCGTGGGGCGGTTCTGGGGGCTACCCCCCAGGATCCTCCTCTGGCTATATGTGGCAGTCATTAGGCCGATGCTATGCTACGGAGCACTTGTCTGGTGGCCCAGAACCAGACAAAGAAACGAAAAGGCTCACACCAGTCACATTCAATGGTTAATATGCCTTACAGTGACGGGAGCCATGAAATCAACCCCAACTGCGGCCTTGGAAACGGTCCTCTGCCTACCTCCCTTCGACTTGCACGTGGAGGAGGTGTCATTGGGGGCAGCTCTGAGACTGGGGGTATATGGAATACGGGGGGCAATTTAAGTGGACACAAACGCATCCTGGATGAGGCATTCGCCAGAATACGTATTCTTGAAAACAAAGTCTGACCGCATCTCAGTGAAATACAACTTCATAAGGCACTATCGTATTGAGTTAAATTGTTGTGAAGTAGACGAAGCAGACGTAAACATTTTTACGGATGGTTCCAAAAACAGTGACGGCGCTGGTTCGGGAATATTTTCCAAGGAACCAGACCTGCGAGACAGTATATCTCTAGGCCATTACTCGACTGTATTCCAAGCGGAACTAACAGGAGTGACCCATATGAAGCTAAAAAGGCTACCTCTGGAAAGACTGGCGGAAAACAATGTCGTTCAACTCAGTTGGATCAAAGGACATACAGGGAACCACGGCAATGAAGAGGCAGACAGGCTGGCACGATCGGGCTCCGACCGATATTTTGTTGGACCGGAGCCAGTACTTCCGTGAACCCTGACTACTCTAAATGCTCTGATAAAGGAATATACCCTAAAAAGACACTCTTTGCGATGGGTAAATCACGACAGCTGTAGACAGGGAAGGGCCGCCATAAAAGCACCATCCTCAAAAACAGCCAAGGGGCGTCACATAAGGGGTGGGTGCTGGGTAAATTATGCCCCATATTTTTTGTGTGGATAATTTTTAAATTTTTTATATCAAATTATTTTTACATCGATCTTTGAATCTTGAAACGTTTTCTAGTAAAATCGTTTTAAAGAAGTTACGTCCATAAAAACTATACACTAATAAATATCTGATGTGTCTAGCACATGACTTTCTTATACATTACCATGATACAGTTTTAATCTTTGGAAAATACTGAAGGGGTAGCCAAAAATTACATACAGACGACATTCAATACGTTATTGAGTAAAGTGTTTAAGATGGCGAACAATGAAGTCACATTTGGGAATTGTGGTAATAATAATTCTTGTAAAAGGTGTAAAAAAGTATGTTCTAGTGGTCAAAAGTGTGTAAACTGTGGGATCGTAAGCCACCTCAGTTATGTAAGACATTTAAAGAACGTTAAAATCATAGACAATCATAACATAATTTGTTGTGAAAATACAAGTGACTACACACCTGTATCGGAAATCGACGACATTGACAAATCCTTCACGGGTGCCAAAGAAATCCAGACGGAGGATGCAAAATCTGTGGAGATATCGTATCTAAAGGTAATTGTGAAACAAAAAGACGTCATTATTGAAAATCAAAAAGACATCATTTGTTCATTAAAAGACCAAATTGACTTATTAAACAAGTTGTCGAAAGTATCACAAATGCCATCTAATGGGTTGCAGTGCAAGGAACCATATTCAATTTTAGATACGTATGAAGTACCTCCGACATCTAACGCTAACTGTGATAACAATTCAATGACCTCTGGGCAATGTCCTTCCCAGACCCCTGCCATTACAAAACCAAAATCAAAACAAAAGCAAAACAAAATAAAGAAGAAAGATGTTGCAGTTGTTATTGAAAACGCCCAATCCCTGGTGAACCAAATCAAAAGCACTAAAGACGAAGGAAGTTTGATAGTATCTGCTAACGAAACAACAAAATTAAACAAGGAAAAAGATGCATGGTCTATGGTTAGTTCTCGCAAAAGTAGTAAGCAAAAGACAATTAAAGGTACTTGTGTCAACGAAACTATGTCTATTAAAGGTGCTCCCAAAAAGGCATACATCTATGTTTATGGCCTGGATAATGCAACCACGGCAGAGAAACTAACTGATTATCTTGGGGGGATTGTGAAGGATGTAGTTGTTTGCGAACAAATGGTAGCTAAACATCCTCAGCTGTATTCTTCGTTTAAGGTAACTTTACCCGAAGAGCATCTGGAAGTGGGATTGAGCTCGGAGACCTGGCCCAGGGGGGCTTGCGTTAGCAGGTTTCTTCAGCGTCTACAGCAGTCAAAATCGACAACATAGGGAAAAACTTTAGAATATGCCACCTCAACGTCAGAAGTCTACGTAATAAAATGAGTGAATTTTACGTGTTGTTGGAGAGTTTGGGTCTTCCAGAGGTTGTGTGTGTGTCAGAGACGTGGCTCAATTGTGGTGAGGCTGAACGGATTAAATTACCCTCATATGTTCTGGCAGACTCCTTCTGTCGAACACTGACCAGGGGCGGCGGTGTTGCTATTTTTGTGCTAGAGGGAATAGAATTTAAATCATGTACGAAATCTATTGTGAGTGTAGAATCTGTGTTCGAATATTCATCAGTTGATGTAAAATTGCAAAGCTTTAAAATAAATGTAATGTGCTGCTATAGAGCACCTAATGCTGATTTTGCAGAATTTAAGAATAGCTTAGACTCCTTACTTAATAAACTAAATAACCATAACCCAAATTTTGTATGTGGGGATTTTAATGTGAACTTTGATACTAACAATCAGTCTAGAGGGGGCATAGATATTTGTAATGTGTTTTTGTCTTATGGAATGAAACAATGTATTAATGATTTTACTCGTGTTCAGGGCCAATCGAAGACAATACTGGATACTATTTTCTCGAATATAGATTTGACAGTATTTAATTCAAAGATAATTTATAGTGACATGTCAGATCATTTTATGCAGATTGTGCATTTTAATTGTGATGATTATCAATTAAAAGATAAAGTCGTGTACAGAAGATATTTTAACAGTGAATTGAACATTAGACATTTCCAGCAAATAATCTCGAGACAGGCTTGGGATGTGATTAGTAACAATGACAATGCAGATGAGGGGTTTGACAATTTTGTTGGGAAATTTTCAGAATTAATGGATATCGCATTTCCACTTACAGAAAAGAAAATTATTCATCATTCAAAAAAGAAGCCTTGGGTTACCACTGATATAATTGAAAGAGGAATCATTTTGAGAGACATTTATAGACTTTACAAAGAATCAAATAGTGAGGATATTTTTCTGAAATACAAAGCATTAAATAACAAACACAAAAAGTCAATTATCGATGCAAAAAAACAATATTATGATTCGCGTTTTAGGCGTGCAAGCAATAAATCCAAGGCAGCTTGGAGCATTATCAGCGAGGAGGTTAATACGGGTTCTAAAACTAGGTTACCTTCGGCTTTTGAGGGTAAGTTAGGTCACAAATTTTCGAACTTAAATGATGCCGCACAGGCTTTCAATGATTACTTTATTGATTCAAATGAGCTTTTGTCGCAAAACAAGTCCTTTAATGAGGATAGACTTTGTGACAACAAAATAAATCCATGTTCGATGTACTTATACTCTGTTACTGCTGTGGAGGTGTCAAGAATAATTGAGGATGTTTCGGTTAAAGATTCTGCGGGTGACGATGATATACCTTGCTCACTTCTGAAACATGTCGTCGATTACATCGCGGTCCCTCTGACTGATTTAATAAATTTATCGTTTAAACAGGGAGTATTCCCATCTAAATTAAAAATTGGTAATATAATACCCATTCATAAAAAGGGAGACGTTGTGACGATTGCCAACTACCGGGGGGTTTCTCTGCTTTCTGTTTTTGCAAAGGTTTATGAGAGGGCTTTTTACGCTAGATTGGTTTCCTTCTGTAATAAATTTGATGTATTGTTAAAAAATCAACATGGGTTTCGTCAAGGGTCATCAACCCAGGATGCAATCGTTACTTTGGTAAATTATGTTCTGTTTAAGCTGGATAATAGGGCTAAGGTGGCGGGCATATTTTTTGACTTGACGCGTGCGTTTGAAACTATAAATCACAATCTCCTTCTTGGGAAACTAGCGAATTGCGGAGTTAGGGGGGGGGGGGGTTCTTGCTTGGCTGTCATCGTACCTAAAAAATCGTACTCAGAGAGTAATACTAAAGTTGAATGGTCAAAGATTTTCGTCTGATCTCAGATCAGTTGGTACGGGAGTTCCTCAGGGGAACACACTCGGGCCGCTGCTTATTGTAATTTTTTTGAACGATGTGATCGATGAAATGAATCCCAATTTTGTGACATTGTTTGCTGATGACACCTCTGCGGTGGCAACGGCGGAGAACACCTCGGAATTGCAAACTAAGGCGAACTCATGCACTTATAACATGCAAAAGTACTGCAACAACAATGGACTAGTACTAAACCAGAATAAATCCGAATTAATACTTTTTACAGCGAAAGAAGTGGCTGATTACAGCCTCTTAGTAAAAATTAATACAATGAGTATTAAGCAGAGGAACACAGTGAAGTTTTTGGGTGTATTTATTGACTCAAATTTGTCTTAGTGCAGTCAAATAAATTTTATTGTTAGAAAGTTGTCGACCCACTGTTACGTCATTTGGCAGTTGAGGTCAATTGTAAATGAGGAAACGATGAAGGAGTATTATTTTTCATATGTGAATTCTTTAATTAGCTATGGCGTCATTTGTTGGGGTAACTCATGTAAAATTGAGGAAGTCTTAATAGCTCAAAAGAAAATATTAAGAACAATGTATTTTAAGAATAAATCATACTCATGTAGACTACTATTTAGAGAATTACAAATCCTAACTGTTATATCTATTTACATCTTGAACAGTGTAACTTATGTTAAACAAAATGAACAAAACTTCAATAAAAACAGAGATGTTGTGATCGACCATAATTTGAGAAATGGTGATGAACTTGTTGTTCCGAGGCACAGATTGACATTAACAGCAAGGGGGTCGCATATTATGTCAGTTAGATTGTTTAATCACCTCCCAGCTGATATCAGGTGTTGCTCGGGCAATATTAACAAGTTTAAAAGGGCTGTGAGGTGTCTACTGTTGAAATTTTCATTTTATTCAGTAAAAGAATACTTTGAACAAAGATTTTAAACTATGATGTTTTATATTTAGCTGCTTCGTTGTGTGTATTGTGATCATTGTAGTCTTACTATTATTTAATGTAACACATTATCCATGTAGGATATGACATATTATCAACACATGTAAATGTCAAAGAAAATAAATGTTTGATTGATTGATTGATTAATATAAAATCACATTTATTTTTTATTATTATTGTTTTCGGTACCGTACAAACCAGTAAAATTAAAAAAAATATAGGTCCTTCTGGGATTCGAACCCGCGACCTTCCGTTTGGCAGCCAAGTCCCTTTAGTCACTAGTCTATCTCGGCTGTCGGATTCAACGCGAACTATGAGAAAAGTGCTTTAAGAATATCGATATTTTTTTCAATTTTTTGACCGAATTTAAAAAAAAATCTAACAACATTTGTTCAAAATTTAATTCTAAACGAATGTTAAAGAATAAAAAAATCTCATAAATTCTTTATTTTTCAAGATATTCCTAAAAAACCTAAAAATGTTTTCAGGTAAGTACCACTTGTGTTGGTGCTAGATGAAAAAGATTTAATGTGGCACCCACAATTTTGTTCAAACTCTTAAATATGAAATTTGAATCTTATCCGATAACTCGTTTTTGAGTTATCGTGGACACCGACAGACAGACAGTATGGCGAAAATGGTCAAAATGGACTCAGGGGCCCCCAAAACGTGTAAATCCATCAAAATCTCGAAGTCAAAAAAAATCACGATTACTATACTTACTTACTTTCTTATTACTTCGTATAGTAAAAATCATCAACACGGTGGAAGATAGAATTTCTTGGTTAAAGTTGAAAACAAAATGATCCAATTCCAATAACTTTTTCAAACAGTCGTCTATATATATTAACGTCATTAAAACTTCAGATTTTTACTTTCTTATACGAAGTAGGGGAAGGTGGGGGAATGGCGCTCACGTGGGTAATGGCGCTCACTCTAATTTACCGCGAAAAAGTGATTTTGAACACGACTTGAGAACGTAGCACACTACCCGTTGTTAATGTGAAGAAGAATATCCAACACCAGTTTGATTTTAACGTAAACACAAATCGGTATACTAAAAAATACGTTGTGCTGAAATTTCATATAAATTTGTGCTGGCAAAACATTACTCGTAATTAAAGCAATTTTAATTAATATATATTATGTAAACAATGATGAAGCTAGTTACTTATGCTGTTTATACTCACATATGCAGTTTTGAGATCAAGTATAATATAAAAATGTTATAGGTTATAAACCACAAAAAAAACACAATGGGGTTATGCCGCTCGTACTGAGCGTCTTTACCCTAATGATGTGGTATAGATGTAAAATATGTGGAAATTGGATTTATCAAGAATGTAGTGGTTGCTTAAAAGCAAAAAAATATATTTGTGACTTTTGTCGGGAATAATACAACCATTAAATTAATAATTATTTATAGAGCGGTATTACCCCATACATTGGGGAAATGCCGCTCATTGCATCAGTTGATTTAATTTTTTTTGTGTGTGTCAAGAAGTTATTTTTTAGTTTTTACTTTCTTATACGCAGTATAAGGAAGTATAGTAATCGTGATTTTTTTCGACTTCGAGATTTTGATGGATTTACACGTTTTGAGGGCCCCTGAATCCATTCTGACCATTTTCGCCATGATGTCTGTCTGTGTGTGTGTCTGTCTGTGTGTGTGTCTGTCTGTCTGTATCCGCCATAACTCAAAAACGACTTCTCGGATTTGATTCAAATTTCATATTTAAGAGTTTGAACAAATTTGTGGGTGCCACAATCAATGTTTTTCATCTAGCACCAAAACATGTGACAGTTACCTGATGACATTTTTAGGTTTTTTAGGAATATCTTGAAAAATAAACAATTTATGAGATTTTTTTATTCTTTAACATTGATTTAGAATTGAATTTTGAACAAATTTTGTTTTAACTTTTTTTTGAAATTCCGTCAAAAAAATTTCAAAAAAAATAAAATTAATTTTTGTCGTAAAATTCGGTTATAATGAGTGGGACAAGGACAGATTTATGCGTATTGCAATAAGTGCAAGAGAGACTTCCGAAAATTATTTGAAAATTGCTGGAAACGCTCAAAATTGAAACACTATTTTTACAAGAAATTTAACTTAATTTCTTTAGGAAAAGTAATTGTGGTACTATCCGTATAAGAAAGTCATGTGTTGGACACATCAGATATTTTATTGTTGGTAAACCAAAGAACATAAAATAAGGCTTATTATATATTTTTTAGAAATGGTATTTGATTTATTTTTTAATGAAAATTTACACATTTTAATTAAGTGAGCGCAATTCCCCCACCTTCCCCTAATAATATTGATATAATATTAAATATTGTATTTTTAAGAAAAAATCACGAACGAACGATGCAGAAATTAATTGAAAATGTTTCTGCCCGTTTCGTAAAAAACAATAAGTAATCAAAATTGATAGTTTGTCACTTGAAATTCGAGTTTGCAATACAAAATATAAATTAGGTTAAGTTTGTACAAGAAAGTCATATGTTGGCTACATCATCATATTTTCTTTTCCAAAATGACTAAATAATTGAACAAAGAAATCGATTTGCTTCACAATATTTCGTAATTATATTCACCTCGAATAATTATTTTATCTACAAGGAAATATAAAATGTTTTCACTAATTCTTATTCCACTATATTTATTGTTACAGGACCTGAAATAGGTACCTATATCGGTTATTCAGATAACCCGAAAATGTGTTCTATAGTATGTTCATAAATTTAATTTACAACTTAATTGTTTTGTTCACCGAATATTGGACTTGTCTGATACAACAACCGATACCTACATTCGACTGGCTGGTAAATTATGCTGTAAATGGAATGCCAGTATTCATCGTAATTTAATGGCTTATAATCTAGAACATCCTTGAGACACCTTGCATACCAAAGACACGTGCAATTAGTACGTACATCCAACTATAGAGATGTTTTACAGTGAAATCGCTAAAGGCCTCTTATCACAACACATTTAACATTACATTAAAAGTCAATATTCTTTTTCTTTATATGATTAAATATGTGTTAATGTGCTATATTTGTTCATAGCTTAAGTTTAAGCATTTAGTACAAAGCTTATTAGTAGGTTAAATTGCATCCTCATAAAACAGCAGAGAAATATTACATGAAGGAGACAAAACATATTAAATTATTTTAATAGTTCAACAGCTCGATGAAATTATATTAAAATGTGGTAATAATATAAACAACATGATACATTTCTTTTATTCTTCGAACATTATATTATATTGTTCCAGTTCAAGGTTTATTGCAATTATATTACCTAGTATATGTATTATAATAAGACTCTAAACTATTTGTATAAAGCTGGATCCTTTGGCAAATGTCTACATATGAAGCTGTTAGTTTTTATCAGTAAACTCAATCGAAACTTATTTCATTCAAAGAGAACACACACATTCAATTATCGTTGGAACCATCAAACAAATCAAATTGTTGTGAAGCTTAAAGCAACAATTTCGTGATTTCTATTATAGGTTTATGTCTTTTAGAAGGTCGATAAATAAACTCTCACGATTTACCAAAGTTGTGGAAGTTAGGTCACGCATCTTTACCACAAGAATGCCTTTTATTGTATTATTCGAATTCCTCCACATTTTGTTCTTAAATCGCCTTATAGTGCTGTATTAATTTTTCTTGTTAAGTGGAATTTAGAACATTTTTAATTTGATGGTTTATTAAAAGTCCTCGGTACTCTATGAAGTATACCACAATTTGCTGTTATTGCACAATATTAGTTATATTAGTTTTGCGAAAAAATGTGTTTTAATTTTATACATCGATAATAAAAGGAGTTCAATAATAAGAATGTTTTTGTCCTTGAAATCGAACCCAAATAAAAAATATCGGATGTGTTTGACACATGAATTTCTTATACCGGCACTTTTTTTTAACTTTGAACTTAGTCCCCAATAGTCCCTATGTTAATTTTGAAAAAACACACCTCAATGCATGTATTTAGGTAATCAAGTAACCAATTTTACGTGAGAATAGCTACTTGACAAATATCCCGATTATTAAAAATTTTATTAAATAAAATTAAATCAGTTATGTGGTATAATTGGTTGCATAGCAAATACTCGCAATGCATTGATCTGTGCTTTTTACAAAATTGAACATAGGGAATATGTTCAGAGTTAAAAAAATATCCCGGTATAATATGAAATTAATTCTAATCTTTAGAAAGATAGTCAGATGGGTCGTTTTGTTTTGTTCAAACGGCCAGCCAGAAATCCTGATTTGAGTTCCTTGAAATTCTTTTGATGGGGATAACATCAGACACAGACTACAGAAATTGAAATATTGGATAAACGAACGAAGTCTTTAATGAAATTAATGTAAGATAATAAAGTGCTCAATGTGAAAAGAAATGTTTGGACAACTTAGGTTACGGTTTAGCGGCTTATGGTAGATATTTTAAAAATCTGAAAGAACATTTGAGTAACTTTTTTAGATGTCCTTATTAATTTTCCAGCTTTTAACATTATTCCTGTAGGTACTGTATTAGTTCTCTAGATCAGTGGTCTCCAAACTTTTTTGATCTCGTACCCCTAGGGTAGAAAAAATAAATAGCGCGTACCCCCAACTAATTGAAAACAATTTTTTGTGCTAAGTACCGTTCCTAGGACAAAAATTACACAGTATTTTATTTTATTAGGAGTATTATTTTAATAATGTCGTACCCTCATGTACCAACTCGCGTACCCCACTTCGGAGACCACTGCTCTAGATGATAACGTACGTTCAAGATGGAGCGCAACTTTTGGATCACCCTGTATATCAAAGATAAGATTTGGTTAATTATTTAATAAATATTAAAGTTTTTTCAACATTAATAGATTTTGAAGTAACTACAATATCTTATATTATTTCTTTTAGTTTTTACAATATCTCCTTGTTAACTAGAGTTCCCTCATCCTTGTAACTATAAACTACAAAATGTATAAAAAGAATTAATAAAATGCTTTGATATTTGATGTATACCTATGTATACATATGAGATGAATATAAATTAAATGTATAGGTTTACCTGCATCCGAATGAGCAGTGAATTATCAATTTGCGTTCATATTATTTTAGCCGAACTCAAAAGGAAAATATCAAATAGCAATAACATATACGAGTATGTACGGCGCACTACTTGAATAAATCTAATTATTATTGATGTCCAGACTACTGCGGTTGGTACGAGATGTCATCAAATTAATCGATAATTCAAAAGACGTCTATTTAGATCTAGACATCAGTTAATCAAATATCAAATGCTTCAACTTCGTCTCAAGTGCTTCCAGATAATATTTTATTACACTTGAAGTTGCTCTTTTATAATCATATAAAAATATCTGATGTGTCCAGCACATGACTTTCTTATACATGGCCATGATGCAGTTTTAATCTTTGGAATATACTGAAGGGGTAGCCAATAATCACATGCAGTCGACATGCAATACGTTATTAATATAAAATCACATTTATTTATTTATTATTGCTTTCGGTACAATAGAAACCAGTAAAATATGAAAAAAAATGGTCCTTTTGGGATTCGATCCCGCGACCTTCCGTTTGGCAGACAAGTCCCAACGTCACTAGACTGTCGGATTCAACGCGCACTATGAGAAATATAAGTGTCTTAAGAATAAGTATCTAGTTTTTTTGAAATTTTTTTGACGGAATTTCAAGAAAAATTTCAAACAGAATTTGTTTAAAATTTAATTCTAAATCAATGTTAAAGAATAAAAAAATCTCGTAAATTGTTTATTATTCAAGATATTCCTAAAAACCTAAAAATGTCTTCAGGTAAGTACCACTTGTGTGCTAGATGAAAAATATTTAATGTGGCACCCACAATTTTGTTCAAACTCTTAAATATGAAATTTGAATCAAATCCGATAACTCGTTTTTGAGTTATGGTGGATACAGACAGACAGACATGGCGAAAATGGTCAAAATGGATTCAGGGGCTATCAAAACGTGTAAATCCATCAAAATCTCGAAGTCGAAAAAAATCACGATTATCAGGATACCAGGTATACTTTCTTATTACTTCGTATAAGAAAGTAAAAATGTAATTGTTCAAATCGCAAATAAGAGAGTGGTAAAGACTAAATATTTTTTGTAGTTATTAAAAATAATAAGGAATTATCCTTTTGGGAGAAAGCTAGTCCAGGCGTGGAAGCGAGAAGGCTAATATATCCGCCGCGGCGGTTGGATAGTCACTCCCCTCTGGTAAAGCTAGCTTCATCTGTTGAAAGCACACAAGACAAAAAAGGGTGCCTAGGTACCTATACCTACTATAAATATAATTATTAAAGGAATAACTAATTGTAGAACATATGTTTACATGAACTTTTTCTTACTTATTTCTAGTTGCAGAAACCGACTACGTATAGCCGGCCCAACATTTTTGTTACATCATATTTAAAATAACGGAGTAATATGTATCTTCTACAATATAAAAACAAATTTCAAGTAGAAACGAAGAGAACGTTAAATTTCAATCAATCCTAAAAAACAAAGTATAATATAAGGCAACAATATGAATGAAATAAACATATTTCTGAGGTTTAATACAATTAGCATTATTCATATTAAAATTGTTAATTTGATGAAAATACCACCCCATTATAAATGGAACTGAGTTATTTCTACATAAATACAAAACCTTGTAATTATATTCAGACTGTATTATCAAAATTAATTCATTAAAATAAATCCGTCATCCGATAAAATTAAATTGTAATTAAATACCTGACATTAGAAAATATTTAAACATAAACGTAATGTTATACTTAATTACTGTAGTGGTGTGCTCTATGGAATTTGCTTAAACTTAAAGTTATGTGAAAGTAAAACAGCATCTGCTCTTCACTGCGAAGTTTTAGGTCATCTTATATACATAAAAAGACAGTTTAGACAAGAGCACGAGTAGTCGAACGGCATAATAAATACAATGTGTGAGAATTCGATCACCAAAAAACATGAATGAAGGTCGTGTGTGGTATGAATTATTTCAGTGTGTAGTTAACGGATTTGTTTTTATTTTTTTATTGACGTACCTGACCATGACGTAATCATGCAATTAATTAAATTATAAACTTGAAGTGGGTGCGATTGAGACATATTTACTTTTTACAGAATATTTAAATTTAAAAGAGAAATAATTTACGTCATTTTTAAAATAAAATGTAATAATTGACAAAATTACTGATATTTCTAAAACAATAATAGTACATTACACTACATGTTATGAAAATGCTGCATTGTTCAATGAGAAAGACATTTTATACACGAGCGATAGTGTATTGAAAATGTCTTCGAGTTGAACAATTGCACTTTCATAACAAGTTGTATATACTATTTTTTCCAACGTCTCATTTCCGTTTAAATAAAATTGTTATTACCAAAACTCGGTAATTAAAATATCTGATGTGCCCAACACATGACTTTCTTATACTTACGGATAGTATCACAATAATTACTTTTCCTAAAGAAATTAAGTTAAATTTCTTGTAAAAATTTTGAAGGTTTCCAGCAATTTTCAAATAGTCTCTGTCGCACTTATTGCAATACGCATAAATCTGTCCTTGTCCCACTCATTATAACCGAATTTTACGACAAAAAGTGTTTTATTTTAGATTTTTGACCTATTACTCACTTAAAAAAATCTCCCGTTATGAAATTACATTTATTTATTCATTATTATTGTTTTCGGTACCATAGAAACCAGTAAAATAGAAAAAAAACTAATGGACCGGTCCTTCTGGGATTCGAACCCGGGACCCTCTGTTTGGCAGCCATATAATGAAACACATGGTCTACCTCGACCATTGGATTCAACTATCAACGCGCGCTATGAGAAATATAAAGTGTTTAAAGAATATCTAGTTTTTTTGAAATTTTTTTGACGGAATTTCAAAAAAAAGTTCAAACAAAATTTGTTCAAAATTCAATTCTAAATCAATGTTAAAGAATAAAAAAATCTCATAAATTGTTTATTTTTCAAGATATTCTTAAAAAACCTAAAAATGTCATCAGGTAACTGTCACTTATTTTGGTCCTAGATGAAAAACATTGAATGTGGCACCCACAATTTTGTTCAAACTCTTAAATATGAAATTTGAATCAAATCCGATAACTCGTTTTTGAGTTATGGTGGATACAGACAGACAGACATCATGGCGAAAATGGTCAAAATGGATTCAGGGGCCCTCAAAACGTGTAAATCCATCAAAATCTCGAAGTCGAAAAAAATCACGATTACAATACTTCCTTATACTACGTATAAGAAAGTAAAAATGAATCAACAAACATCGATCAACTGACAAAAATCTGACGTTGTTGACAATAGGATTTTTACTTTCACCACAAGTGATGGAAGTAATGCAAATGCCATCTTTCTTTTCTAAATTTAGGACAGAAATGTCATTTTCATAAGCGAGGTTGGAAAAGATATTTTTTTCACTACTAGTCATAGAACACGTCATTATTGCCTATACTAGAATGCCGTGAAGTTTCATTTCTCTACCTTTTGTCAATATGGTAAATAATGTGGTAAATAATGAACAAATTTATATTTTTTGATAATCCAGTAACAGTTTTAAAGAAAAACACTTTATAATATGATTTAGTAGGGCCAAGAATAGTAGTTTAATAAACAAGAGTGTTAATAAGAGCGATTAATAATCGAAACGATTTTAACGCATGAGCGCAGCGAGCGCGTTAATGAGTCGAGATTATTAATCGCCGATTAACACTCATGTTGATTACAATATTTTTTTGTCGAACGCTCTTTATTAGAATGAAAATAATCTAATTTTGTTCCATGGCAAAATCCAAATTCTGACATAATATGCAATAAGTCAAAATACCACTGACATAATTAATTAATTTCGGCAGCTGTCAGTTCCAAATGCATGTTTCAATAATATAATATATTGTTGGTTACCTAGCAAATCTCATAATCTCAACAATGTTTTTAATGTGCATGTATGCATTAAACTGAGTTATTAATACACTAGTTTTATTACATTAACTAGATCTTTAATAAACGATCGACAAAAAAATCTATTTAATGTTTTTTTAGGAATTAAAATCGCTTAATATAAATAAATTTAATTGTAAAAGTTCCCATATAATTTGAATTGCCGCCACGTATTCTAACTTGAATCAGTGGCCAACATCATATTTAACGTAGAGAGAAAATTGTTATTAATAAGGCTATTGCAAACAGAACTACTTAAAAGCAATGTATGGTGTTTTAATAATGTGAGCAATTTTTTTGTGTATGGAAACTTACCAAAAGTCAAAATTCTACAACCTTTACTTTTGTGTCAAAATCAATTAATAAACAACTGTCAGTATTGTCACATTATTAAACAAAAGACATTTGTTTCATTTTTTGAAATGAATAAGTATTCTAAATTATAAATAACACTATTTATTAACAATTATAAGAGTTAATAAAACTAGTAGTGAAAAAAACTATGTATAAACCACGGTAGAGAAGTCTCTTATAGCCTTCGGGCCTTAGATCCCTCGGCGCTACGCGCCTCGCGATCTAATCTTGGCCCTCTGTCTATAATACTGAACTTCTCTACCTTGGTATATAATATACTATTATCCAACATCGTTTCATAATAAGCTTATTTAATGTAACACAACTTACTATAGCAACCGTTCCACTACTTGATTACTAATCACTGACAGATTTTGAAAACCTAACAGTTTTTTCGTCAAATCATTTGTCAATTAAAATAATTAACGATAAAAAAATCTTATTGTGATGTACGCCGATGCGGGAAAAACCCAACTGAGCGGATTCATTCCGGACGTAGATGACCAACAAGCAAGTCGACAAGGGAACAGTGAAGTTTAAATAAATGCTTGTTATATTCAGTGATACAGTAAACTCCTTTAATTATAATCCGTGGTTAACTCTTATTTATACTAATATTCTACACTTATAATTTAGAATTAATGGCAATGTTGGATAAAATATGATATTAAATTCGTGTGGAATGCTTATTAGCCACTTTTTCTTTCGTGACTAATATATCACATTCCACACTTATGTAATGTACCACTACCTCTATGCCCTTATTTCTGTTGTTTTTACTTGTTACATTCATTTTAAGTATTTTAACACATGCCAATATCTTAATGTGTGGCCTATGGCGTCAGTTTGACGACCCCCCATTGCTAGAGGTCCACTTTTGATACACGAATTTTAAACTTCTAATATGTAACTTGTAAGTAATATGTATATGTTTGGTCAAGACCAGTCGACAGATTTATCACCTACGGTTGGGACGAAAACCATGCACCCCGCCTTTTCAGGGGATGACTTTCAGGTCATCGAAACTTATCCTATTTTAAAAACAGTATATTTCCATCTTTCATACTCATTAGTTCAATTTTCATTTAACACATAATATTAACGTAACATACGTATTAAAAAGTACATTTTTGGACCAGTACAAAACTGATAAACCTGGTCTTGACTAAAACCTTAACGGTTATTATTTGTAGTGTTTTTTAGTGTTTGTTATATCAATAGATAAATTGAAAGTCTCTGTTGGTTTCTTTCGACAAGTTCAATAATATCACCCAAAAGGAACTACGAGGAATAAACATTAAAACCATCCTAATTTCAATCAAATAAATTCTACACAATCACAAAGTAAAATCAATTAAACAAGAAAACACTACAAAAAAGTGGCGCAGTCGGTAGGATTCGACAGAATCCATTTCGCTGTAGAATTTATCTTGACATCGAGTGTGATCAAAAATTTTGACAAACAACAAAACAGTGACAGTGCTTTCAACAACATCCGGAGACCGTCTTCATAAAGTTTAATTTTCAACGACCAACAACCCCTACGAGAATATCACCAGCATATCATCCCCAATAATATTGTACTAATTTATCTGCTACCGATTACCCTGCAATAATCACCATCATTGAAAACTTCTGCTGCAAATTTACATCATTATCCACAATCAACAATCGACAACCAGCAACCAAACAACTGAGGAGGAAAGACAATTCGTACATTTGATTCTCAATATAGCAAATCTGTAAGTGAAAAAATTTTCTTTTAGTTTCAATATTCTCTTCATATTAATCAAGTTTATTTTCCTATAATTTTTTATTATTTCTTATATTTGTAAATCAGATTTATTAAAAAACGAAAATGCCAAGAAATAATTCAAACGACAACGATGCCTCAGGCAATAATTTTGGACTTTTAACTTTTGTAATAAATGCTCTCACTAACGTCTTTTTTGACGGTACAAAAATTAATAGTAATTTAGAAAATTTTATTGGAAGTTGCAACCACGCGTTCGAATTGATTCCCGCAGTAGATCACCCTAAGTTATTAGCAGTGGTAAAAATCAAACTTTCTGGTGAGGCGCAAAATCGCATTAAAGACAAAGTACTACCTACTTGGAATGCATTAAAAACATTTTTAAGATCTGAATTCTCCACTAAATCGAATTTCCTACAAGCTCAAATTGAACTGAATTCGTGCAGACAAGATCGCGGTGAAAATCTAGAATCATATATAAATAAGGTAGAAAAATGTTACAAAAATTTATTGTCTTGTTTGGACCACAACCTCAGTGCAGCGGAAAAGGAAGCAAATACGAGACTAATTAATACTCAAGCAAAGGGTAGTTTTATAATGGGAGTGGATAAAGAACTTAGTATAATAATAAGAGCACGCAATCCTGAGAGTTTAGAAGGCGCTATTCAAATCGCGAAATCAGAAAGCCAAATCTCTGAAGCATATTCAAATAACTGTACATCTTATTCTTCTTCAAATCAATACTGTCATATTTGCAAAAAAAACAATCATACCACTGACAACTGTCGTTTTAACTCTAAGAGAAAACCACAATCGAATTTACGTACCCCAGTACAATGTAGCTTTTGCCAAAATTTAGGACATACGATCCAGGAATGCCGAAAGAAATCAAATCAAAATCGAAATCATTATTATCAAAATGGCTCTAACAATTTTAATTATCAACATAATAGGCGCGAAGGTAATTCATGGAATAATGGAAATCGAACCAATGTCTCATATCCAAATACCGAAGCCTACAGAAACCCTAACTACCCGAACCAAACCCGAAATTATCAAAATCAATCAAACCGCGTAAACACAATTAACGAATCGTCTTTAAACTCCAATGGCCCCGAGAGCCAAGCCGAACCTCGGGAAGCCATACAAGTTCAGGCATCTATACAATAAATGTAATAGGTGCAACGGCACACGTTAAGTTAGAAGTATCTGACTTAATCAGTACTTCTTCGTTTTTATTAGATACGGGATCCGAAATTTCACTAATTAAATTATCCAAATTAAAACCTCATACTCTTTGTTTTGAACATAATCCTATTTACCTTAGGGGGATAGGCAATGTTCTAAATCTTATTAAAACTATCGGTTATTGCTATTTAAATTTTACATTCGGGTCCGATACAATTACTCACATTTTTCATATTGTTCACGATTCTTTTCCCATCGAACACGATGGTATAATAGGCAACGACTTTCTAAAAAATCACGATGCTATAATAAACTACGAAAATCGACACTTATTAATAAAAAATGCCATAATTAAATTAAATTCTAACGAAGATAGTAGCTCAGACGATAATCCTGACACTAATCATTCTAATCATCAAGTCGATAATACTAGTTCTACACTCAGTGCCAGTGTAACAAATAACACTCCAAGAAATCCAGTTCCAAAATCCAAAGTTACAAAACGCGACTCTCTTGCAGACTCGACAAGGAATCATTTTAGACCTAGGTCAACTTCCAGTTCGAGAATCAACGCGACTTGCGATTTTGTACCGGATCAAATTATTAAAGCACGCACCGAAACGGTAGCCCAAATCAGAATTTCAAACCCGGAGATTATTGAAGGCATAACACCAAATATAAGCATAAACGAAAACGTCTATCTCGGAAATAGTTTAGTAAAAGTCAAAACAAGTAAAAACGCAGATGCTTTAAGCAGAATAGCACAAGTAAATGCATTAACTTCTAAGTCACCTCGCGAAACATACGATAATTTTTTACAAACCTTAGGAACTTCCGTCATAACATATAGCAAAATCAACGATCTTAACGACGACATAGTAACCGCACGCGATAATATTGCAGTTTTAATCCCATTAGATCTAAATATAACAGATAATAATTTAAAAAATATTTTCAAAAAATTTAATCACTCGGATCATCTATCAAAAATAAATTCTAATCAATATGAAATTCATAATTTCAAGGAAAAAGCTAAATTTGTAATTTACGGATTTTATAAAATAAATCACTATGATTCCGCAACATATCAAGATTATTTCGAAACATTATTAAATTTACGTAGCTTTTTATTAGAAGAAAACATTGAAACAATTAGTATACCTCGTTTTACCGATGTTTATGATAAAACACAGTGGAACAAATTAAGATCAATGATTAGATACATTTTTAAACACACCGATATTACAATTAACATATTTCACAATATTTTAATAACACCCCAACGCGCAGACTTGATTACAATTTTGAAAGAAAATCACGATATTCCCAGTTCCGGCCATTTAGGTGTACACAAAACGTACCACAGAATAAAACAGGTTTATAAATGGAAAAATATGAAAAAAGATATTAGTAAATATGTGAAAGAGTGTAAATCATGCCAAAAGAACAAATTAATTAGGCGCAAAAACCGTATGCCTATGGAACTGACAACTACCTCTAAAAAGCCATTAGAAAAAGTGTTCTTAGACATTGTTGGCCCCTTGCCATTAACTGAAAGTGGTAATCGATTCATCTTGACATTACAAGACGATCTTACAAAATTTTCACAAGCATTCGCGATCTCGAACCACGAAGCCCTAACGGTAGCCCAAACATTCGTCAATAACTTTATATGCAAATTCGGGATACCTACTTGTATTCTAACTGATCAAGGAAGAGAGTTTAACTCTAATTTAATAAAACACATCTGCAAACTTTTCAAAATTAAACACGTCACCACCACCGCATATCGACCGCAATCAAACGGTGCTTTAGAAAGAAGTCATCTAACGTTAGCAGACTATCTTAAACACTACGTTAATGATCAAGCAGATTGGGAAAATTATCTAGATTTCGCCATGTTTTCGTATAATACTTCGGTGCATGCCACTACTAAATTCACTCCATACGAACTCCTGTATGGCTACAAACCTGAACTACCATCAAGTATAAAAAACACACCTGAAATAAAATATTCTTACGACGACTATACAGAAGAACTGAAATATCGGCTAAGTAAAAGTCACGAAATCGCACATAAGCATTCGATTCAATCAAAAATTGTCAATAAGTCATACTATGATAAAAAAGCAAAGCCGATCACGATAAAATCTGGTGACATGGTTTATTTGCTCGACGAACAGTCCAAACCGGGTACATCGAAAAAATTAAATGCCCGTTACAAAGGACCTTACCAAGTTCAGTCCATAGATTCTAATGTAAACTGCACAATAAAGATTAAAAACAAGAATGTGAGAGTATACTTCGATAAACTAAAGTCAGTCATAGCATAGAAATAGAACCGATTATTTTAACTATAATCATCCCATAAGAAATTCGATTTATTAGCATATGGAGACGCCTACAAAAAATGTTTTTCTATGATATTACGGAAAGAAATACGTAACAAGTGGAGTTGTAAAACTTAAAAAAAATATCAGTTTTTCTCGTCTAGTATTGGCCGTCAAAAGTTTGACGAAGTGAGAGATTAATTAACAAAATTGGCATTAAAAGGAAAAATAATAAGATGAATATTGCAAAACTAAAATAAAATATGTTTCATTCATTTCATTCATGTTAATGTAGATATAGATATAGAATAGTTACACTTAAATCAACTGTGAAGTGCATCCCAGGTTAAAATCCGACGAAGAAGACAAGTTAGTGAAAAACGCAAATCGGTTACCTGAATGTGTTAATTCAGAATGTGTAGTGAAACAAAAAAAAAAAACTTTAAATAGTACCTAAATAAATAAAATTTTGTGAATGTGCAGTGAAAAAAAAATGACAAACAAAACTTTATAATACATTAGTTTAATAAAATTATTGATGAATGACTTTGCTGTACCTTTGTTCAACTAAAACATTTTTTATATTTAAAATACAATTTATTTTATATGTACTCTGAGTTGTTGTAGACATCGACGTTTAATTTTAGGAAATGTAAAAAAAAAAAATTTAAGGAAAGTGATTATTGTTTCAAATTGATATAATATTATGTACTTACCATTCAGTACCTAAAAACAAATTATAAAAATTTTGAATGAACAAAATTTTCATCTTTTAAGGGGGGGAGTGTAATGTACCACTACCTCTATGCCCTTATTTCTGTTGTTTTTACTTGTTACATTCATTTTAAGTATTTTAACACATGCCAATATCTTAATGTGTGGCCTATGGCGTCAGTTTGACGACCCCCCATTGCTAGAGGTCCACTTTTGATACACGAATTTTAAACTTCTAATATGTAACTTGTAAGTAATATGTATATGTTTGGTCAAGACCAGTCGACAGATTTATCACCTACGGTTGGGACGAAAACCATGCACCCCGCCTTTTCAGGGGATGACTTTCAGGTCATCGAAACTTATCCTATTTTAAAAACAGTATATTTCCATCTTTCATACTCATTAGTTCAATTTTCATTTAACACATAATATTAACGTAACATACGTATTAAAAAGTACATTTTTGGACCAGTACAAAACTGATAAACCTGGTCTTGACTAAAACCTTAACGGTTATTATTTGTAGTGTTTTTTAGTGTTTGTTATATCAATAGATAAATTGAAAGTCTCTGTTGGTTTCTTTCGACAAGTTCAATAATATCACCCAAAAGGAACTACGAGGAATAAACATTAAAACCATCCTAATTTCAATCAAATAAATTCTACACAATCACAAAGTAAAATCAATTAAACAAGAAAACACTACACTTATATAACAAATATCTATTAATAATATGTATCATGCTGGTTTGTCCACAATCATTGCTTACAATTCTTGACATAATCATAAAATACACATTTCATCAGTACTTCCATCATTCAATACAATATGAAATTTTGCCACAATATAATATATTTGAGTAAAGTTAATTTGGTCACGTTCTGCTTGTATAACTACATATATCATAAATTACAATAAGCATTATTTAAATGTTGGAAGGTATGTCTGTTATACACAATTCTGTAAAATAAACATAATTAAACTAATTACGGTTTATTAACAAAATATCGATTGCTCACCACATAACAACAGTTATTTACACTTATTGTGTTAGGATATATAGTTGAACTTAACCTTAACCTTTTCCAAACAATCGTACGGTAAATCAGTTTCATATACGAAGTAATGAGGAAGTAACTATAGTGTAATGACTAATGTATTGGCAACTCTGTTAGTTATAAGGGGTTGGAACTTTCATTGTGTTTTTTTCTACTCTTATACAGCCAAAATTAAATGTTGTATGTAAAATCGAATTCTAAACATAAAATAAAGAATAACTTTTTTTCAGATCGGGCTTCGTTTAGGAAAAAATACTACATTATTTTATTCAGCACTTTGTGGTGATTACAACAAAAGTTATTACAAGATAAAATATCTGATGTGCCCAACACATGACTTTCTTATACTTACGGATAGTATCACAATAATTACTTTTCCTAAAGAAATTAAGTTAAATTTCTTGTAAACATTTTGAAGGTTTCCAGCAATTTTCAAATAGTCTCTGTCGCACTTATTGCAATACGCATAAATCTGTCCTTGTCCCACTCAAAATGTGTTTTATTTTAGATTTTTGACCTATTACTCACTTAAAAAAATCTCCCGGTATGAAATTACATTTATTTATTCATTATTATTGTTTTCGGTACCACAGAAACCAGTAAAATAAAAAAAAAACTAATGGACCGGTCCTTCTGGGATTCGAATCCGGGACCTTCCGTTTGCCAGCCATATAATGAAACACATGGTCTACCTCGACCATCGAATTTAACTATCAACGCGCGCTATGAGAAATATAAAGTGTTTTAAGAATATCTAGTTTTTTTGAAATTTTTTTGACAGAATTTCAAAAAAAAGTTCAAACAAAATTTGTTCAAAATTCAATTCTAAATCAATGTTAAAGAATAAAAAAATTTCATAAATTGTTTATTTTTCAAAATATTCCTAAAAAACCTAAAAATGTCATCAGGTAACTGTCACTGGTTTTGGTGCTAGATGAAAAACATTGAATGTGGCACCCACAAATTTGTTCAAACTCTTAAATATGAAATTTGAATCATATCCGAGAAGTCGTTTTTGAGTTATGGTGGATACAGACAGACAGACAGACAGACAGACATCATGGCGAAAATGGATTCAGGGGCCCTCAAAACGTGTAAATCCATCAAAATCTCGAAGTCGAAAAAAATCACGATTACTATACTTCCTTATACTACGTATACTACTAAGAAAGTAAAAACTATAATAGATTTTCAAAAATGCCACCATTTACATTGATACACGCCTGGCAACGCAAAACAAGTGAATTGTAAACTTCTGCAAAATTTACAGTGTTTTGAATAATATGTACTGATTTAAAATTCTATCTGCTAATTGCTAAATAGCATCTGAAAAAAAGTTATTCTTTGTTTTATGTTTATAATTCGATTTTATATACGATATTTAATTTTGGCTGTCCAGTTACGAAACACCCTGTATATGAAAATAGCCATTTTTCCATATGAAATTTCAAAAGTCATGTGCTGGACACATCAGATATTTTAAGAAGAATCACGAACTTTGAAGAATTTAATTTAGAATATTTTTGACCGTTTCGTATAAAAAACACTAATATTATTAAACATATACAGAGTGATCAGTAATTACCGAACTCCGAATACAGGACGTTATAGAGCACATTAAAACTAAGAATAATCTGCAAAGAAAAATTAAATCTGATGCTTAGTTTCCGAGTTATAGAGTTTCCCTCATCCAAGATACAAGCTAATTATTTTCATAACCAAGGCAAAAATGAGAGAATAATTCATGCTACTATAATCTCTGGATAAAATGCAATATGATTTGTTAAATTTTTTTCACAAAACCTCTAATACAAAGAAATTGAAAATGTTTAAATTTAATAAAATACTTAAATTTGAGAGAAATTTGAAGTTTGGCAACCTCTCAAGCTCCCCTTGGGATAAACTAAAATACCTTCTATTGCCATGAAAATATTAATAATGAATTTCGATTGTTGTTTCTATTTTTTAAAAAAATTGACTGTACTAAATTAGTTTGACAACTTCTTGCATCATAAAATATTGAACGTTTCTCTTTTTTTTTCTCATCGGACCTATTCACATGTTCAATGCAGTGTTGCATATCTTTGTAAAGAAAGGACTTACAGCACTGCTGTAAAAAAATTCGTCATTCTTAAAACGTAAAGTTTATTACAGTATGCTCCGAGTGCGGCAATTACTGATCACCCTGTATACTTTCAAAATTCATAGATTTTCACTTGAATTCTGAGTTTGCAATGCCTAGAATATTTCATTTACTATTGTATACAATACATTCAAAATATAAGTTAGGTTAGATTTGTATAATGTGCTGGCTCCATCAGATATATTTTCTTATATAATACATTCGTGATTTGTAACAATATCGTAATCTTCTTAAAACGCACATCCGCTGTTGTTTGGTACATCGTTTAAGACCTTGAATGTTATAAATTTCTGTGGAGAGGACATAAGTGTATGAAGTGCATGAAAATGTGATTACATTGCATATTACACAATTTAGTTTTTAGTTTGCGTGCATATTTGTGATAGTAGCAAATAAATTTCCGGATAATAATGTAATTGTAGATAAAGTATACTTACATTTTCTGAACTCTACAGAATAGCTGAAATTTAAAATACCCCATAGGAATTGCTATCTCGTTACTTAAGAGGGTAATTTATATCAATTATATATTAATTTTGTCAATCAAGGGATTGTAATTCACATTGAAAGCTATTGCCAATGTAATTAATATGTAGGTGCCCTAATTGCTTTGAAATTACTGAGGACCTTCATGGTATTGATTTCGATAATAACACCAGAACTATATGATAGGTATTACAATTTTTTACAAACCAGCGATATGTTTCTACTTCCTATATTTCAAAGGTTTCAGTAAAAGTCATTTTTTGTCGACAATGAACAGCCATCGTGTTCGACAGATTTAACAGTTGTAGATAGTAGTAGTAGCGGTGACGATGAAAATTATTTAGATTGTAGCAATGATACTAATTTTTCTCCAGGGGGAGATGAGGGACAGGTGGTAGGTTTCAATAAGGATCAGTTAACTACAAAAGTTAGTAGCAAGGGCAGGTTAATTAAGAAACCAATAAGGTTGAATTTGTGAAATCGTAAACATGTTACACATAGCAGAAAATGAATAAGTATATTATACTGTATAATTTGGGTCATTACAAATGATTGTATTCTTGATTGAGGTTTTTCTCTATGTTTATCCGTTTATTTTATACAAATTAAAATGTTAAACTTTGTATTGTATTCATGATTAAAGTTTTTCTCTATGTTTATTCGTTTAGTTTATACAAATGAAAATGTTAAATTTTAGATTGTCCTGCGTAATGAATGTTGGTGATGTGTTGTTGTTTTTGGATTGTAAGTTAAAATACATAATTGTATGTGGCGAATTTTGAAATTGTTAACAATGTTAAAGGGGAAGATGTGATATAGGGAACCAACAATACATATTGTAAATCAAAATTGGAAAATAAAGTCAGTCTCAAGTCAGCCACCAACAAGTACAGACGTTTCATTTCCCACCCCATCCATCCTCATACAACTATCACATAACCGATTATTTTGAAGTACTTATAGTATTACTACTGAAAAAACTACTTGTTCTTATAGGGAAACTGCTTTACTTATCATAGATAAGACTGATTTAAAATATCAATTGGGTATTACAGGTTTGGAAAATTGGATAGTTTCTTCTAAAATCTAAAAACTTAGTTTTAGTTCGTTAACACATAAAATGTTGATTACTTGACAAAAAACCAGAAGTTGAACTGTTGTCATGTGGTGAAAACATTTTAATTTGTTTTTAAATTTTTATACTTTTACACATAGACATCGCACACCATTAATGAGAAATTTAAAACGATAAAAAGGCGTGATTTATATGTAAACTCGTTGCATAAAAAATGTAATTTAGAGATGATTATTACATTATTGTTGTGGGAAAATACGAATGCCGATTTGTGCAAATTTTGTAATTCCAACATCCAATGAAAATGTAATGACGACGAAATATTATTAAATATTTATATACAAATACGATTGTAAGAGAAATTCAAATTGTTCTAGACCATATATTTTCTATGTGTACTAATTGAGTTAGTAGTTGGAATTGGTGTTATTGGATTAGAACTACTATATGAAAATGTCAACTAAGGCAATTTGTATCAGCAGTAGAATTAAATTTGGTTTTGAAGTACGGCGTATAAATAAATTTCTAATGTGGGAATATTATAAACTGCCTGCAACTTCCTAATCAAATTTAAATGACTTTAACGATAGTTAAGTCTGGATACCTCGTATAAATTTATGCACAGTTCTTTTGTTAGATGAAGAGAATGTGCAGACAAAGAATTAATACATTTAAAAATAAAACAAAATTTTACGGGCGCCATAAATTTATTACAGAAAATAAACGAGAAATGGAAATTATCAGATGCTCATAAAAATATAAAAATTAATGTGTCATAAAAATTGAAAGGAAATTTATTGGGTAGAAATTTAAAAGAAAACATTTAATAAAGCTGGGATATGATTCAGAAGTTAATTGATAGTAAAATAAATACACAGTGGAAAAAGCAATAGGTAGGTACACCTGAAAATTCAATTATTTTACATAATATTTTAATCCTACTAATAAATAAATTTGATTACATGGATTCCTATATTGGACATAGGTAATTTACATATTCGCAAAATAAATAAACATCTAGAAAAGCGTATAATATAAATTACTTTAAAAAGGGAGTTAAAAAACAGTTAATAAAATACATGTAACGTGAGTATTTCAAATTCACGAGATTATTGGATTGCTCAATAAAAACATGACTTTCTTATAAAACCGAATTTATATTTTGAATTTATTGTAGGTATGTGGTGGTAAATGAAATATTGTATTGCAAACTCGGAATTCAAGTGACAAACTATGAATTTTTAAGGTATGCTTAATTGTATTATTATTCTAAGAGCCCGCGACGCAAACATTAACCATTAAAATCTCCATACTACAAAAGATATTTTCGATTTCTTAACGGCTTATTATTGACCACCTTATTACGCAACTTTGCCGTAATTTAACCAAAGCTGTATCTCTTACCGTTTCTGAGATCCTTGTAGTGAGAAGCGAATTTGAAACAGCCTGTATAGGGTGTTCCATTTAGAATAAGTTAGGTATAATCGGAAGTACCACAATCATGCCATTATTTTCATTCTATAGAAAATTTCAGCCTGATTGTCCTAGTGATTTTCCATAAACGTCTAATAGGTCATTCACCGTGAATGACCCCTTGTATTTATAAATGCTGTGAAGATTTAAAAATAAGATTTCGGAGTTTACTAGTTTCACAAAGTAAAATAAAAGTTGGTGTATTACAAATTTGTAAATTAACTATTGTCGCACTTTTGCTGATGAGTAAGTTTCTTGCAGATTTTGAAGTCTTGGTTAAATTAAACGAATAAAATTTTTACTTACTCTCTTGAAAAATAATATGAAATAACCAACTGACAATATTTAATTAAATATTGCTAGATAAAATTGAGTATCTGCTTATTTTAATGAATTTTATATAATTAATAATTATAAAAAGATTTTTGCTTAATTTATTTGATCTAAATAATAAGTATTATTTTTAGTAAGGGAGACGGACGCAGTTTTACTACCCCTATCGTGTGAACACATAACTATGTGTTCAGACTATCATTAATATACCGGGTGATTTTTTTAGTTGGTACAGCACCTTTTTCTTGCTTATTATTAAAGGTAGAGTTTTGAAATTTTGCAGGCATACTTAGAATCATTTTTTGCATCTAATCACTGTGTTTTTATTTTTGTGCTGTTTTCCGTCTAACCGGAAGTGACGTCAACTTTAAATTTTCAAATGAGACACTATAGTTTTTCTTTTGGATTTTAAAACTAGATTTTTTTCTGAGTTAGAATGTGAAAAAAAAGTATTAGGTTGAAGAGGAAAGTTTTTGAAATAATGCGATTTTAAAGTTTCAAGGGTTGAGGTACTAAAAAATAACCGAGTTACCCATGGAATGATTTTGTGGCACATTAAAATACCCGTCAAAACGCGTAGTAGGTGCATGTCAAATCAATACAAGTTTGCGTTGCCGTCTTTGAAATTAGCATTTCAAAGTTTCTCGCATCAGTTCACAAAAAATTGGTGAAGAAAATGGAAAATGATTATACAAACGAAGATTTGTTTAACATCCTTATCATTTTCAACCGAAATGGTCAAAAATACTTAACAACTTGTCGCAGTTTCAATGCAGAATATCCCGAAAAAAGAAGACTTGATCGTCGATTAAAAAAAAAATAATTACGAACTTAAAAACTTCAGGACAATTTAAAGTGAAACGAAACAGAAATTGCTATGTGACGAGGCAAGAGGATAATGAATTAAATATTCTATTGGCCGTTATGGAAAATCCAAATATTTCAATTCGTCAACTAGAAGTACAATTTGACATATCATATTCTTCTATCCAGAAAATACTGAAACGATACATGCAACATCCTTACAAATACTCGATACATCAAAAGTTACTTCCAGGAGATTTTCTTAGACGAACTGCGTTCTGTGAAAGGTTCATGATAAAAAATCAAGAAGATCCGGGGTTTTGGCGAAAAGTAATTTGGAGTGACGAGGCCTGTTTTATCAATAACGGCATTTTCAATCGACATAACGTACACTACTGGTCCACGGTTAACTTAAACTTAACTAAACCCAGCAACTTTCAGACAGTTTGGAAGTTCAATGTTTGGGTTGGGCTTATTAACAACCAACTGATTGGACCTGTTGTTTATGATCAAAATCTCAATGCAGCGTTTTATTCCCAAATCATGTTACCTTTCTTGGAAGAAAATTATCTAGATAATTTACCTTTGGCCACACTGAGAGAAATTTATTTTATGCAGGACGGAGCCCCACCTCACAATGCAAGGGTGATGGACGCTGTTCTAACAGTTATTTTTGAGGACAGGTGGATCGGAAACTCCGGGCCAATTAGATGGCCAGCTAGGTCCCCGGATCTAAACCCATTAGATTTTTTTTATGGGGTCACATTAAAGATAACGTGTATCAATTCGAAGGCGAAACAAAAGCGGATTTGGAAGCACGTGTTCGTGAAATCTGCCAACAGATAAACCCCCAGTTTATTCTAAACACAACAGAAAGTCTCAACAGAAGAGTTGAAAAGTGTTTAGAGCAAAATGGTGGTATATTTGAAAATTTTTTGTGATGATAATTTCCTTGCTATTGCAGCTTCATGTTTAAAATTTTGTCATTACTTAAATAAAAATGTTTATTGTTTTTTTTTATTTTCTTCACCAATTTTTTGTGAACTGATGCGAGAAAACTTTGAAATGATAATTTCAAAGACGGCAACACAAACTTGTATTGATTTGACATGCGCCTACTACGCGTTTTGACAGGTATTTTAATCTACTACAAAATCATTCCATGGGTAACTCGGTTATTTTTTAGTACCTCAACACTTGAAACTTTAAAATCGCATTATTTCAAAAACTTTCCTCTTCAACCTAATACTTTTTTTACACATTCTAACTTAGAAAAAAATCTAGTTTTAAAATCCAAAAGAAAAACTATAGTGTCTCATTTGAAAATTTAAAGTTGACGTCACTTCCGGTTAGACGGAAAACAGCACAAAAATAAAAACACAGTGATTAGATGCAAAAAATGATTCTAAGTATGCCTGCAAAATTTCAAAACTCTATCTTTAATAATAAGCAAGAAACAGGTGCTCTACCAACTAAAAAAATCACCCGGTATAGCTTTAATATGTGCAACCATGGAACGACAATCCTGCCTGAGCAAATGCTGCCGGAAATGCCTTTAAAAAATTGTTAAAAAGTTATAAAATATGTGACAGTATTCACGCAACAAATGCTGACCAGTAACAGAATAGAAATTTTGACGGGTGTCGTGTTCAATTACGCTAGATACGCGGTCAAATACGTTTCAAATTTGTTAAAACTCAAAATTGAAAACTCAGGGCTAGTGAAAGATTTTCGCAGGGGAGCGTTTGGAATCAAAAGAACAAATAAAAGTTTAGCTCGAACCGATGTCGACATAACATTGGAACCAACAATTAATGGTGATGCAGCAAACACCCGCAGTGGCATCTCTCATTTCACAGACTCGATTTCAGCAAGACAAAAGTGCATGGGCATTCAGTCACAGTATGAGAACGACAATAATTTCCAAACTGATGGAAAAAATTGGCATCTCAGGTTCAAATTCGGAATCGGATTTTGATTAAATGTCTAAGTTTTTTTGGAGTACTGTCTGCGTTAGATGTAAAAGCGTAGAAGTAAGAATTTGGGCATCTAAAAACATCTTTATGTACCTAAATTAGTGACTGTTGTTCTTAATTTACTTAATTTATTTTATACATCGTCGGCTTACTTGTAAAGTCTTCTAAGTCTGAGGAGCACAACTTTTCAGGAGAAGCAAAAAACCCAAAAACTGATTGCCATGTGGTTGCTATGACAAATTGTTTGTTTACTGTTTAATTATAAAAAACAGTTTAATTATGGATTCCTAAGACCACTAGTGTTTTATAGAACTCATAAGATATTCAAAACCGGCATTATTATATGACTTCATAATAAACAGATGTTGGATAAAATGTTTTTTTTAAGAGGGGAACATTCTAGGAATACTGAAAAACAGCATATTTTTCATTAAATATATTTCCAACTAGTTTCACAGCCAAAGTTATCTAAAGGTATAAATATTACATAATTTTTAAAGTATAATTGCATAAGGAGAAATTAATGCGTTTAGCATTTTTCCATAAAAAATTACGATGTTCATTCAAACATCAAAATAAGTATGTACATTCACAAATTTAATACAAGTTTTCAAAAATGTAGCGTTCATTAAATAAAAAAAAATTGTATATTTGTAAGTAGGTAGGTACTAGTGACAAAATTAGCGCTAATAAATTAATGAACAAGAACAATCTTTAACAGTTCATTTAATTTTTTTACTTCTATCTCAAACAGTAAAATTGACTAAATGAGAGAATATTAAATTTATATTGTTAATATAATGCAGGGTCATTGATTATTATTAATCTTGTATTGTTATTATTGACTCCCTTCCTCTACTAACGCCAATCCATTTTACTAAAAACATAAATTACAGTGTTAAACATTTGTTTGGGAAACGAATCATAAAGTTCTATCTACCTGGGACATTAACCAGCTCCTCAATTTTCTGCACGTATTTTTTGGCGTTGTCAGGTAAGTCAACGAATTTCCTCACATCTTAGGTTCTTTGTTACCATCCAGGCATAGAAATATACTCAACCTAAAGTAAAATGTTACATATTCATCACTTTTAAGAGTCAATTTTCTAAATAATATTTAACTGACGCTAGCTGATAGATGTATTATACAGGATCTTTCATAATATGTGAGAAGCAAAGCAAATATATCCCCGAAATTACCAGAGTTTGCACGCATAAGTAGGTACCTTTTCAAAGTTCACATCCATTGAATATTTTATATCAAAAGTGAACATATTGAAAAAGGACTACTATACAATTCAAATGTATTGAGCCCTCACTTCGCGAATATCTCAAAAATGGAGGGGTGAAAAAAAATATCGTTTAGTAGAATGAAAAAGTTTTGAAATACTAGTACGAGGTAAGCGCCAAAATTTTCCGGCCTTACATAGATCCAGGTATTGCAGCGTGTCAAAATTTTGGTAAGAGATTGATTCAAGTCTTATTAGACTTCGAAAAAACAAAAATGGATTTTATGTCAATTAGTTTTCTTATCACTGACACTCGTTCATCACGATGTCACGAAAATTGAGTAGGTATATAGTTGTTATTACATTCCTTAATCGAGAAGGTCTTTCACTCCAAAGCATCAAACATCGGCTGGATGAAAATTCCACGTCCTATTCTGTAGTAAAAGATTGGTCAAAACGGTTTCGAATGGGGCAGGAATCCTTGGAAGATGACGCAAGAACAGGAAGGAATTTTTTGAGATTGTGAGGGTTTCTTCTCATAGAATTTAAAGAACGCAACATCACAGTCAACGGGGCATATTATGTAGCACTCCTGCACAAATTACGGCAAAATATTCGGGAGAAAAGATGTGGGAAACTGACCAGAGGCGTGCGTTTGCTGCATGACAATGCACCCGTGCACACTGCTGGAATTGCGTAAGCCGCAATTTGTGATTGCGGTTTCCAACAAATTGATCATCCTCCGTATAGTCCAGATATGGCCCCCAGTGACCACTACCTGTTTGGAAATTTGAAAAAGGACCTTCGTGAACTCATTTCAGTGACGACGAAGAGGTGAAAGCTGCAGTTTGGGCACATTTTGAAGACAAACCGAAGGAATATTTTTAAGGGGTATTGAATTGTCGCTGAAACGATGTCATAAGTACATTGATGTCATTGAAAAATAAAATTTAATTGTGAGTCTACACCGTTTCTTTCATAGTCAGGTGGGAAAATTTTGGCGCTTACCTAGTATATAAATATCTTTTAAGATAGGTTGATGTTTTGTCCTGATGTTTTGTCCGGTCAATTGCAAAATAGATGAAACGAAGAATGAGGCAATTGAAATGTAAACCAAGGTGCGAATATCCTGCGTAGATGATATAATTTCCACAGCAATATGTAATGGTTTCAGACTGTATGTTTTTTTTACCTTTATTTCGGCGAGGTCGGAAACAGTCGAAGGAATATAGTCAATAATTTTCCCTCGCAGTGTGTATCTTACAGCCAGCTTAATTTCTGGTAGCGTGTCTAAAATGTCCAGTTTGGTTAAACACAAAGAAGTATAACCATTGATCATATTGCTATACTGCAGTAAAACAATATCTATCCAGCCACCCCTGCGTTTCCGTTGTGTGGTTACACCGATTTCACCACCTCTCTGCTGCATCAAATCACCAATGTCCTATAAAAATCAAAGAGTTAAGGGAAATTTTAGCTAAAACAAAACGTTAACTTACATCTTTTAATTCAGTGGGAAAAGGCCCATCGCCAACTCTTGTTGCGTACGCTTTAACAACGCCGACAACTTCGCCAATTCTCATAGGTGAAATACCTAAGCCAGTACACACACCTCCAATACTGCAGTTCGAAGAAGTAACATATGGATAAGTACCTAAAAAACGATTGTCCTTTACTGTTGATTATATGCCTGAAAAGATAAGGCCTTACCAAAATCAATGCCTAACATGACAGCATTTGCACCTTCTACCAAAACCTTTTGCTCAGCTTTGATAGCTTTATCCAGTAATGAAACAGTATCACGAACCAAAGGTCTAATTTTTTCTTTGTAATTTTTATATTTCTTTAATTCTTCATCGACATTCACAGTTAAATGTGGAAACATTCTTTGGTAAACAGCTACTAAATCCTGGAATCTACAGAGAATGATTACGAGGTAAACGCAAAACCGACAGCACTAACTTTTTGGAGAATTCAGAAAAATCCCCTAAAAGATCTCCAATGCGGATACCATTTCGCGTTGCTTTGGAAGAATAAGTTGGGCCAATTCCACGCTTAGTCGTTCCAAGCCTATTTTGGTTCTTCTCCTGCTCTTGTAATCCATCGACTTGTTGATGAAAGTCGAACACTAAATGAGCCCGATCGGAAATGACTAACCGCTCCCGCAAATTTTCGAGGCCTTTTTCTCAACTTCCTCAACTCGCTGAAGAGGCCAGGTAAATGAATTACCACACCATTACCTGAGAATCATCAAAACAAAAAGCTTTTGAACTCAATTACACATTAGCAGGTGGATATATAGGATGTCCCTTATTGGTAATGGGACACAGACCAATAGTGGTTCCCAACATCAAAACATTACAATCTAGCCAAAGTTTTCTTGGTTCAAAATAGAGAGTAAGTATTAAAGTTGAAATTTTTATTTTAAACGAGGGATTTTTGAGATGGAAAATAACAATTTATTTTTAATTTTGAAAAAATTTCGTGTCGTTATCTACAGTCTACAACCTACAATATTTACCTACAAAATTTGCATAGAGGACAAACCTACACTTTTATATGCAGTGTACTCTCTCATAGCGGACACTTTTTGAAGAAACCATATGGCTTTGTTAATAAAAATTTCCTCTTGAGCGGACTCCCTATTAACCGGACACGGATACAAAATTGCGCGGTCTAAAGTCACGTGAACCTCTCTTATGCGGACAATCTGTGTGGTGTAAATGTAAAAACGTCGGAATTTCGAATAACAATCATGCCTTGTGTTGATATGGCGGAGGATTCGGAAAAATAGCGTGTTAAAGTAAAAAATACTAAACCTCGTGCTCCTCGTAAAATTAATTTGGATAGTTTACTAGTAATGTAACGATCGAATAAAAAAACAAGGATGACCTGTGACACAATGTCGAGGCTTCAAGTACGAAAAATTCGGCTTTTCCTCAATAACGTTTGGTACATCTCATCCAAGTAAGTTAAATTGACAAATATCAAGATACATTTTCTTCCTCCCAATACCACTGGATTTTGTCAACCGTTAGATCAAGGGATTCTCAAAAATTTTAGAAACTGGTATTGATCTATAATTTTGAAACATATTTTGTCGAGACTGTTGACTCTTTAGATAACCTAGTAAAATGAATTGATGTCTTAGATGTCGTTTACTTTGTTAAAAAGGCATGGGAGCAAGTGACCTCTACAACCATTCAAAATTGCTTTAGAAAGGCAGGATCCACATATTCCGAATATTCAGAATTGGATCTTGACGAGGAGTTACTTTTGTCTATTGTGGCTGAAATGTGTAAGATGGATGCATCAAATTGCATAAAATACTATTGATTTTGAGACGTATAAGGCTAAAAAAACATTGTAGGTGAATGGAAAATTTTCTCTTGAACGGACACCTTTATTAAGCGTACACGACCGCGCACTGTAAGTATAAGATTATGTATTTATTATTATATTTTATTATATATGTATATTATATTATAAGTCGGGCTTATACACTATTGGCTACGCAGACGATTTAGCAAGCAATTCTCCCTACTGGCAAACATGAAGGCGTACTCTGTAACCTCATGCAGAGCGCGCTAAACATAGTTGATAAATGGTGCACTGAACGCTCCCTAACTGTGAATGTCACGAAGACGGAGCTAGTTTTGTTCACGAAGAAACGGAAGCCGGGTAAAATGACCTTACCCGGACTTAAAGGAACCCAACTCAGTTTGACGAAAGAGGTCAAGTATCTGGGAATCATACTTTACAGCTAATTAAACTAAGAGAGACACTTGGAGGTTAAAGTAAATAAAGCATGCGCCGCTTTTTGGCAGTGTAGCAGAGCCGTGGGGCGGTCCTGGGGGCTATCCCCCAGGATCCTCCTCTGGCTGTATGTGGCAGTCATTAGACCGATGCTATGCTATGGAGCACTTGTCTGGTGGCCCAGAACCAGACAAAGAAATGAAATGGCTCACATCAGTCACATTCAAAGGTTAATATGCCTTGCAGTGACGGGAGCCATGAAATCAACCCCAACTGCGGCCCTGGAAGCGGTTTTCTGCCTACCTCCCCTCGACTTGCACGCGGAGGAGGTGGCATTGGGGGCCGCTCTGAGACAGCGGGCTGGGGGTATATGGAATACGATGGGCAATTTAAGTGGACACACACGCATCCTGGATGAGGCATTCGCCAGAATACCTATCCTGGAGGCAAAGTCTGACCGCATCTCAGTGAAATACAACTTCACGAGGCACTATCATATTAAGTTAAATTGTTGTGAAGTAGACGAAGCAGACGTAAACATTTTTACGGATAGTTCCAAAAAGAGTCACGGCGCTGGTTCGGGAATATTTTTCAAGGAGCCAAACCTGCGAGACAGTATATCTCTAGGCCATTACTCGAATGTATTCCAAGCGGAACTAACAGAGCTGCGTTCGACTTGGCTGGGTAGAGCTAGAGTGAATAGAGTCAGGAGCGAGATCACGTGATTAAGGAGTAAAAAGTGCAAGAATTGTTTACCCGAACGCCGAATGTCATTTTAGTTAAGGTTAAGTTGAGTTGACAACATGGGTAAGATTATTATTTGCGCGGTTGATGTCTTGGCTTGTCTGCCAGATAGATCTGTCGTTAGCTACTGATACACGGACAAAACTCAAAAATTTCTAAACATTTTTCAACTAACATTTCATAAGCTTAATTTCTCAACTGTTTGTTGCTATATGGCTTTTAACATTCCACAAACTTAGCTTTGACTTGAATAATAAAATAAAGCTCTCCCAAAAAGGCTTTGTTATCAGCAAAAGCCATTTTAAGAATAAAAAAAGGTTAACCTCACATGCACAACAACTATTGCCAAATATAGATTGACGTGATATGCCATGTCTGACAAACAAGACCAGAGTCTAGGCAAAGAATATAAACAAAATGAACAAGAACCGACAGTCGCGTAGTGGGGGTAAACCGTTTTCCAGTGTGCAGGTTTACCAGAACCATGATACTATTTAACCAGGTATGTGCTTCCCGCGGACGCGTTTGGATTCAGTCTGCGCACCATCCCAGGCTGTCGTCTTCTTTCGCTCCCGCCTTAAATTCAAATTACGTTTTTTATAAAACGCAAGAAATCATTGATTTTTATATGAAAATATAACTCGAATAACGAAACATTACTGTGTAAATTATCTTTAGCTTATTTTTATATTTACCTTAATTAGGTATTTCCAATTTGCAACGAGGCACCTAACCTAGGGGAATCCTAGATGGTCGCCCTGGATGCCGCTGCTTGAAGTTTGTAGGTTTTTGCCTCAGTCCTACCCAAGATGCACAAGAACATACCTGGTTAATAGTATCATGACCAGAAACTATCTCTTGATTCTTGTCAGTTAGGTTGTCAGTGTCAGAGACACTAACCTAATTTTAATATAACTAGTACTAAGTATTTAATTGGCAATAATCTCAATCATGGAAAAAGTACGTAAACGTGGTTATTCGTGTGCGGTTAAAGCTTGCTCCACGCGCAACGATGGTACACTAAGTTTCTTTCGATTTCCTAAAGACAATATAGAAAGGTAAGGATTTAAATTTGAATTTCCCTCTCTTTCTGCACCCCCACAAAATGGCGCAAGGTCACCGAATCTGGTTATCAAAATATCAAAGGTGCCGACGAGAGTGTCGCTTCCTGTTCATTTTGTATATATTCTTAGGTCTAGGCATAGTGTAAATACATAAGGTGTGATACGACGGGAGCTCGTTTTTGCGACTTACTGCGCATTGACGCAACCACCGCCATATTGCCTAGGTGTCAAAACAATTCAAACTTCAATCTTTCAACTGAATCAGGACTGAATTTTGAATTAAGTACCTATAAACTGACTGAAATGCCAGTTGATCCGTTTTAAATTGTAAAAATTGGTCGTCAAAGACCAAAAATTACAATATTAGTTACTTTAGATTTCCCAAACACGAAGAATTCGCCCATAAATAGATCGCTTTTTGTAACCGCGAATCTTAAAAATGGTAAGTTAAGTGTATTGAGAATAAAACACTTTTTCGCAATATTTGTCCTGCTGATGTTTTCAAAATTTATTGAAACAAAATTTTTCCATATAACACGTGTGTTCAGCACATTTTAAGGATGAAGACTTTGCCGAAATTCTGGAATCTGGAATATTTAAGTGTAGCTGGTTTTTCTTTAAAACGAAAAGTCGTTGACAATGTTTATTGTCAATTCCAATATATGAAATTGAAAGTATTTTTTCGTTTCAATTTCATTAAAATTACACCTTTTTAGATACAAAATGTATTGAAATTACTCTTAGAAACGGTTGTATCAGATTTCGAAAGTACCGCTCGCTAGTTCGTACGCTCATTGGTTTGAAATTAAAGATGGACACGATTGGGTCAATCGTATGATTGGCTGAGAAAAGAAAGCTGCGTCGTAGCACACCTATGTATTTACATCATGGGTCTAGGGAGACACCATTGGGAGCAACCGAGCTAGAACGAGTTTACCCGAAACAATTCTACAGTTATCCCGATAGCCGAAATCATATTATGGTACCAATTTCTGCTATTATTTAAAGGAAAAAAATAGTAGTTTAATAAACAAGAGTGTTAATAAGAGCGATTAATAATAATATATACAGGGTGTCCCAAAATTAGCCTGCCAAAATGTATCAGCTGATTCTACGTTCAAAAATAATGCAAAAAGTTTCAATAAATATAGGTTGAAAAATGCTTCCCAAGGAGGCTACAACCTCCCGAAGGGGGAGCCCCAAAGAGGAGTTTTCTGTAATATCTTTGCAGTTGTTTGAGGTAGATTAATGAAATTTGGTGAGTTTGAAGCTTTGATAATTTGCGACATATTTCTTTTCCAAATTTTTAGAAATTTTGCCTAGGGCGTCACATACAGGGTTGGTGCTGGGTATATTATGCCCCATATTTTTTGTGGGGATAATTATTAAATTTTTTATATCAAATTTTGAAACTTGGTTTATTTTTACACAAAAAAGGTAGTCTTAGTCGATCTTTGTATCTTGAACCGTTTTCAAGTAAAATCGTTTTAAAAAAATCACGTCCATGAAAACTATGTCACGCGTTTTCCCTCGGCAAGAGCGGAGGTGAATATAAAGTTAAAAATTGGTCCTCGGATGGACGAGACAAAAGGCTCGACTAAACTCAGCGGGGTGGTCGCGAGCTGAGTATAGATTTCCTTATAAGTGGACCTTGAAAATCTTTAAAAGGGCGCCAGAATCCTTAAACCATATAATAATTAAGGTTTCACCGGATTCGAATGAACCTATACCCAATAATTAACGATAAAATAAAACTAAAATAAACGGTAACAAATATCGATCTTTATTTTTGATCTGACTAGTGCTTAACAATAAATTATGTGTGAAATATGTATAATATAATATAAAACCTAAAGGTCAAGTGACCAATGCTATTATATTTTGAAAGGTGCTTACTAACTCCTCATCTAAAAACCCTCCCAAATTGTGCGACTGGCGCTTATAAAAATAATAGTCGTTAACGGTAAAGGAGCCCTAAACCGCATGTACATGTGATTTCCGCTACCCCGCACCGGTTATCGTGTTGTTGAATAATTAACGCGACCAAGTATACACAATTAGCGAAGTAATAAATCCAGAGGCGAAACACGTAAAAATACAATAGTCAAAGCTATAGCCACTTGATTCAAAATAACATGATGGTAAATTAACAAAAAAACTAGTCTAGGTAAAGCGTGATAAAATTATGGCCTTGAATCCCACAGCGTGACAATAGTATTGGAAATCTCTGACCTTAATTTTTGGAGTCTGCGTCGCCCAAAGAGGACCTGTCCAGATGTCCAGGGAAGGTCCAGGAAGTCCGGCTGGATACTCTCAGTCTCCGAACGGCAAAACCAAAGCGAAGAAAAGAGTAACGAGTAGGGAGAGGGAATAAAACGTTTGCGTGAGAGTGTGAGTGAGAGAAGAGGCCTAAAAGAGAACGTAAATTAGCTTATTGGAAAAACTAGGAATTTGCGTCGTAATTAATTACCTTAGGTGTAGTGTGGCCTCGTGTGAAAATCAATATTGTAGTTTCGTTTTTAATCCTCCGTGGAGGTTCTTAACGCCAATCAAACAAAGATGTCTATCTTAAATAGAACAACGGTAATCTCAAATTGGCGTTAATTAAGTTTGCCGCACGTGGCAGATGATCCAGAAAATATCTGATTAAAAATGTGCTACCAAGTGTGCAGACGAAAGTACGAATTGCGAATGATTTTCACACAAGAATTTTCTTTGAAAGAGACGCTAAATAAATTCCTAGAATTTTTCCAAAAGCCAAAGAAAAATAATATGAAAAGAAACAAGTATCGCCATCTGATGGTCACTAATCGGGAATAGGTAGTAATCCTGTGATAGCGTTCCTTTTAACGAGATGAAGGAACTAAGTTTTCAATTAATTATACAAATTTGAGATAATAAGAAGTTAGATGGAAGATTGATCAGTGTTATGCATACTTTTAGACTAGATGTTGCTAGTGGAAATTTAACCCGTTACAACTACACTAATAAAAATAATCACAAAACTAAAAGTTATCAAAAGTAGACAATGGATTAAAATGTATAGGTATTTATTACTTCGTTTAGCCTTTCTTCGTCAAATATCAATAATAAAAACAAAATATCAAAATCAAAAAATTGTTTTCAATTTTGTGATTATTTTTATTAGTGTAGTTTTTATGGACATGACTTCTTCAAAACGATTTTACTCGAAAACGGTTCAAGATTTAAAGATCGAATGAGACGACCTTTTTTGTGTAAAAATAAACCAAGTTTCATAATTTAATATAAAAAATTTAAAAATTATCCACACCAAAAATATGGGGCATAATTTACCAAGCACGCACCCTGTATGTGACGCCCGTGGCAAAATTTCCTAAAATTGGAAAATGATGTATGTGGTTAATTATAGAAGCTTCAAACTCACCAAATTTCATGAATTTACCTCAAATAGTTGCAGAGATATTACAGAAAACTCCTCTTTATGGCCTCCCTTTCGGGGGGTTGTAGCTCCCTTAGGAAGCATTTTTCAACCTATATTTATTAAAACTTTTTGCATTATTTTTGAACGTAGAATCAGCTGATACTTTTTGGCAGGCTAATTTTGGGACACCCTGTAATTGGCGCACTCCGAATACAGGGCGTTATAGAGCACATTAAAACTAAGGATAATCTGCAAAGAAAAATTAAATCTGATGGTTAGTTTCCGAGTTATAGAGTTTCCCTCATCCAAGTTACAAACTATTTATTTTAATAACCAAGACAAAAATGAGTGAATAATTCTTTGTGACTATAATCTCTAGAAAAAATGCAATAGGATTTGTTCAATTTTTTTCACCAAACCTCTAATACAAAGAAATTGAAAATGTTAAAATTTAATAAAATACCTAAATTTGAGAGAAATTTGAAGTTTGGCAACCTCTCAAACTCTCCTTGGGATAAACTAAAATACCTTCTATTGCCATGAAAATATGATTAATGAATTTCAATTGTTGTTTCTGTTTTTTAATAAAATTGACAGTACTAAATTAATTTGACGTTTCTCTAAATTCTCGCATCATAAAATATTGAACGTTTCTCTTTTTTTTCTCTCAGAACCTATTCACATGTTCAATGCAGAGTTGCCACTTTTATTTACACAAAAATGGTCATATCTTTGTAAAGAAAGGACTTACAGCACTGCAGTAAAAAAATTGGTCATTCTTAAAACGTAAAGTTTATCACAGTATGCTCCGAGTGCGCCAATTACTGATCACCCTGAATATATACTGTTTTGAAATTTTTGGGTCATGTATTGGAAAATGATGCTGTTTTACCCTTCTGATGTTTTATTTATTGAAGTATTCTGTATATAAAGTTGTTTGTGCGAACGAGCTGCAGTGAGAATGATATTTTTTTTGAATTTTCACACATTTCCCATGTAGTTTCTATTAAATCTACAAGAAATCTATTGCAGGTGTTTTTATATATTTAAATTAAAATATTAAATACTAGAAATATTTTATATGCCAAATAATAATATGTGTAAATATATGAAGAGCATGTGTACACCATATAAATGTAAAAACTGGAGCTTTCTGAAAAATAACGACTTTGTTACTATGGATTTGGATCAAGTTGCATCTCTGAAGGGTATAATTATACCCTTTTAGCATATGTCGAGGATGCAAACCAGAACAAAACTTATGTCCTCTTTGCAGATGTGAAATCCATAATACCCGAAACTACATTTCAGAACATGCGTTCACTTTAATAACATATCCCTGCAAAAACTCAGTGTTCTTTCACTGCCTTAAGAGATCCAAAAAAACACGAAGAGTTTTGCAAGTTTGGCTTTTATGATTGTCCAGTATGCGAGTATGATAAAGATTGTTTGTGGTCGGGCCTACCTACAAAAATTTACAATTCAGTTTTTGAGAGTTGCTTAATTTTACGGGATCTCCAGAACATATTCATATTGCATATGAAATATTGAAAATCTTTACAACAGTTCTACTGGTCACTCATGTCAGGATTATAAATTCGATATTGATATTATTGACAAAAATGGAAATAAAATGCGAAAATATATGAAGAGTATGTGTACACCATATAAATGTAAAAACTGGAGCTTTCTGAAAAATGACAACTTTGTTACCATGGATTTGGATCAAGTTGCACGTGTGAAGGGTATAATTATACCCTTTTACCATATGTCGAGGATGAAAACCAGAACAAAACTTATGTCCTCTTTGCAGATGTGAAATCCATAATACTCGAAACTACATTTCAGAACATGCGTTTACTTTAATAACATATCCCTGCAAAAACTCAAGAGATCCAAAAAAACACAAAGAGTCTTGCAAGTTTGGCTTTTATGACTGTCCAATACGTGAGTATGATAAAGACTGTTTGTGGTCGGGCCCACCTACAAAAATTTACAATTCAGTTTTTGAGAGTTGCTTCATATTACGGGATATCCAGAACATATTCATATTGCATATGAAATATCTCAAATCTTTACAATAGTTCTACTGGTCTATGCAATTAATGGGAGCAGCTCACTTATGTCAAGATTATAAATTCGATTTTGATATTATTGACAAGAATGGAAATAAAATGCGAAAATATATGTAGAGTATGTGCACACCATATAAATGTAAAAACTGGAGCTTTCTGAAAAATGACGACTTTGTTACCATGGATTTGTATCAAGTTGCACCTGTGAACGGTATAATTATACCCTTTTAGCATATGTCGAGGATACAAACCAGAACAAAACTTATGTCCTCTTTGCAAATGTGAAATCCATAATATCCGAAACTAGATTTTAGAACACGCGTTTACTTTAATAACATATCTCTGCAAAAACTCAAAGTGTTTTTTCACTGCCTTAAGATATCCAAAAAAACACGAATAGTCTTGCAAGTTTGGCTTTTACGATTGTCTAGTACGCGAGTATGATAAAGACTGTTGTGGTCGGGCCCACCAACAAAAATTTAAAACCGAGTCTTTAGAGTTGCTTTATTTTACGGGATCTCCATAACATATTCACATTGCATATGAAATATCGCAAATCTTTACAACAGTTCTAGTGGTCTATGCAATTAATGGGAGCAGTTCATTATGTAAGGATTATAAATTCGATATTGATATTATTGACAAAAATGGAAATAAAATGTGAAAATATATGAAGAGTATGTGACACCATATAAATGTAAAAATTAGAGCTTTCTAAAAAATAATGACTTTGTTACCATGGATTTGGATCAAGTTGCACCTCTGAAGGGTATAATTATACCCTTTTAGCATATGTCGAGGATGCAAACCAGAACCAAACTTATGACCTCTTTGCAGATGTGAAATCCATAATACCCGAAACTACATTTTAGAACACGCGTTTACTTTAATAAAATATCCCTGCAAAAACTCAAAGTGTTCATTCACTGCCTTAAGAGATCCAAAAAAACACGAAGAGCCTTGCAAGTTTGGCTTTTATGATTGTCCAGTATGCAAGTATGATAAAGAATGTTTGTGGTCGGGCCCACCTACAGAAATTTACTACCCAAAAATTTGAGAGTTGCTTTATTTTACGGGATCTCCAGAACATATTCATATTGCATATGAAATATCGCAAGTCCTTACAACTGTTCTACTGGTCTATGTATTTAATGGGAGCAGCTCAATTATGTAAGGATTATAAATTCGATATTAATATTATTGACAAAAATGGAAATAAAATGTGAAAATATATGAAGAGTATGTGAACACTATATAAATGTAAAAACTGGAGCTTTCTAAAAAATAACGACTTTGTTACCATGGATTTGGATCAAGTTGCACCTCTGAAGGGTATAGTTATAGCCTTTTAGCATATGTCGAGGATGCAAACCAGAACAAAACTTATGTCCTCTTTGCAGATGTGAAATCCATAATACCCGAAACTACATTTTAGAACACGCCTTTACTTTAATAACATATCCCTGCAAAAACTCAAAGTGTTCTATCACTGCCTTAAGGGATCCAAAAAAACACGAAGAGTCTTGCAAGTTTGGCTTTTATGATGGTCCAATACGCGAGTATGATAAAGACTGTTTGTGGTTGGGACCACCTACAAAAATTTCAACCCAGACTTTGAGAGTTGCTTTATTTTACGGGATCTCCAGAACATATTCATATTGCATATGAAATATCGCAAGTCCTTACAACAGTTCTACTGGTCTATGCAATTAATGAGAGCAGCTCACTTATGTAAGGATTATAAATTCGATATTGATATTATTGACAAAAATGGAAATAAAATGCGAAAATATATGAAGAGTATGTGTACACCATATAAATGTAAAAACTGGAGCTTTCTGAAAAATAACGACTTTGGTACCATGGATTTGAATCAAGTTGAACATCTGAAGGATATAATTATTCCCTTTTAGCATATGTCGAGGATGCAAACCAGAACAAAACTTATGTCCTCTTTGCAGATGTGAAATCCATAATACCCGAAACTACATTTTAGAACATGCGTTTACTTTAATAACATATCCCTGCAAAAACTCTAAGTGTATTTTCACTGCCTTAAGAGATCCAAAAAAACACGAAGAGTTTTGCAAGCTTGGCTTTTATGATTGTCCAGTATGCGAGTATGACAAAGACTGTCTGTGGTCGGGCCCACCTACAAAAATTTACAATTTAGTTTTTGAGAGTTGCTTTATTTTACGGGATCTCCAGAACATATTCATATTGCATATGAAATATTGCAAATCTTTACAACAGTTCTACTGGTCTATGCAATTAATGGGAGTAGCTCACTTATGTCAGAATTATAAAATCGATATCGATATTATTGACACAAATGGAAATAAAATGCGAAAATATATGAAGAGTATGTGCACACCATATATAAATATAAAAACTGGAGCTTTCTGAAAAATGACGACTTTGTTACTATGGATTTGGATCAAGTTGCACCTGTGAAGGGTAAAATTATACCCTTTTAGCTTATGTCGAGGATGCAAACCAGAACAAAACTTATGTCCTCTTACACTTACTCCACTTACAAAAATTTACAACCCAGACTTTGAGAGTTGCTTGATTTTACGGGATCTCCAGAACATATTCATATTGCATATGAAATATCGCAAATCTTTACAACAGTTCTACTGATCTATGCAATTAATGGGAGCAACTCACTTATGTAAGTATTATAAATTCGATATTGATATTATTGACAAAAATGGAAATAAAATGCGAAAATATATGAAGAGTATGTGCACACCATATAAATGTAAAAACTGGAGCTTTCTGAAAAATAACGACTTTGTTACTATGGATTTGGATCAAGTTGCGCCTGTGAAGGGTATAATTATACCCTTTTAGCAAATATATGGGTAGGTATGTATGTATTTTTTGATTTTTTATATATTTTTACTTAAGAAAGTCTAGTAATTGTGATTTTTTTCGACTTCGAGATTTTGATGGATTTACACGTTTTGTTAGATTCAAATTTCATATTTAAGAGTTTGAACCAAATTGTGGGTGCCACATTAAATCTAGTACCAACACAAGTGGTACTTAGCTGAAGACAATTTTAGGTTTCTTAGGAATATCTTGAAAAATAAACAATTTACGAGCTTTTTTAATTCTTTAACATTGGTTTAGAATTAAAATTTGAAAAAGTTTAGTTTAAATTTTTTTTTAAAATTCCGTCAAAAAATTTAAAAAAAAACGAGATATTCTTAAAACACTTATATTTCTCATAGTGCGCGTTGAATCCGACAGTCTAGTGACGTTGGGACTTGACTGCCAAACGGAAGGTCGCGGGTTCGAATGCCAGAAGGACCATTTTTTGTATTTTACTGGTTTCTATGGTACCGAAAACAATAATAAAATTGTAGTTTAATAAATAAGAGTGTTAATAAGAGCGATTAATAATCGAAGCGATTTTAACGCGCTCGCTGCGCTCACGCGTTAATGAGTCGAGATTATTAATCGCCGATTAACACTCATGTTGATTACAATATTTTTTTGTCGATCGCTCTTTATTAGAATGAAAATAATCTAATTTTGTTCCATGGCAAAATCCAAATTCTGACATAATATGCAATAAGTCAAAATACCACTGACATAATTAATTAATTTCGGCAGGTGTCAGTTCCAAATGCATGTTTCAATAATATAATATATTGTTGGTTACCTAGCAAATCTCATAATCTCAACAATGTTTTTAATGTGCATGTATGCATTAAACTGAGTTATTAATACACTCCTTTTATTACATTAACTAGATCTTTAATAAACGATCGACAAAAAAATAAATAAATGTGATTTTATATTAATAACGTATTGAATGTCGACTGCATGTGATTATTGGTTACCCCTTCAGTATTTTCCATTACCATGATACCGTTTTATATCATGGTAATGTATAAGAAAGTCATGTGCTGGACATACAGAAAATAAACGAGAAATGGAAATTATCAGATGCTTATAAAAACATAATAGTATATTATACTACGACGCTATAATGAAAGTTATTATTTCTGAGGATGAAAATTACAACTCGAGCGAGCGAAGCGAGCGAGTGTTGTAACATCCGAGGGAATAATAGCCATTATAGCGAGTTGTATACTATACTTTATCTACGACGAAAACCCATCTTCAATATCACTTTCCACATTTTCCATTATAAAATGATACAACACGTACAACACTATCAGTACTTTGACAATTATTTATTTACACTGACATTTTGTTTGTCATGGCTATTTTCAGTTTCACAGAAATTGTGATTGTTATACTATTTTTTTCATTGGTTTACAAGTATGGAATAATGGAATTTGTATGGAATAATGAGATTCATTATGTTACAAAAACCAAAAATATAATACATATATTATATATTAGTCGTGGATAAAAATGAATGTGTCATAAAAATTGAAAGCAAATTTATTGGGTAGAAATTTAAAAGAAAACATTTAATAAAGCTGGGATATGACTCAGAAGTTAATTGATAGTAAAAGAAATACACAGTGGAAAAAGCAATAGGTAGGTACACCTGAAAATTCAATTATTTTACATAACATTTTAATCCTACTAATAAATAAATTTGATTACATGGATTCCTATATTGGACATAGGTAATTTACATATTCGCAAAATAAATAAACATCTACAAAAGCGTATAATATAAATTACTTTAAAAAGGGAGTTAATAAAATACATGTAACGTTAGTATTTCAAATTCACGGGATTATTGGATTGCTCAATAAAAACATGACTTTCTTATAAAACCTAATTTATACAGGGTGTCTCAAAATTAAGGCATTGCGAGTTCAGAGCGTTGTAGGAGATCTTACCAGGAGTAACAGAAAAATTGTTAAAAAATTCGACGACCTCTCCTTATAAAGATGTAGAGGTCTGAAGATACAAACTTTGCATCAAGTTATCTTCAAATAATAAAGGGTATGAATATTGGTTTATTATTATTTATTATGAGCATGGTTATGTGTAATAACAATGCAAAAAAATCTTGAAAAACTAGCTTTAACACGGAGTAAAGAAATAAATCAATTTTCTCAAATTTTGATGAATCTGCTTACAAAGACTTCATGGAGTGGTGTGGCTGTAAGAAATCGAAGAACGTGTGGGAAAGTGTGATACTGTGATACTCTAACACTGTGGTCCATTTATTCTGGGTTGAAGAAAACATTGAACGTCAAACAAAATGTAGACTTAGCCAATTTTTCAAAGTTCGTACCATATTCGAGAAATAAATATGTAGGCTATCGTTCAAAAAAGTCAAAAGTCTTGACCGAAACAGAAATTGAATAATTTATAGACGAGGTTCCAGACAAAAGTCATTTAGTTAGTTTCAGATTATTTTGATAATGGAAATATATGGTGCATGAGGAAGAGTCTAACTGTTGAAATTAACAATTAATGATATTGAAGATAAGGATTCAGTTGTTATTGTAAAAATTCAAGATTCGAAAACACACAGTCAAAAGACATTCGTCGTTTCAAATTCGACTCATATTAAATTATACCGAAAATATTATGTTTTAAGTACGTCCAGTGTACAGGGTGGGGCATTTTTGATGTCTTTTGGGGGTTACACCTATTTCCACACTAGATAGAAAAAAATTAATATCGCACTCATGGGACCGATTTTAATTATAAATTTAATGCCGCTAACCAGATTCAGATATCTCTTGTCATTTAAGAGATATAGGTCAAATTTGACATTTCGACGATTTCGATGAAGAGTCATAACTTCTTTATTTATGAATATTTTTAAAAACTGTACAAACATTATTTGTCCAGTTTTTTATGTAGATTACGAATTATGAAATCATATTTTTCCAAGGCTACTAGATTTTGCTACAGAACCCAAACATATATTTTTTTAAATGGAAACCATAGTTGGCTTTGATCTCATTTTAAAGATCTTTTTTTACTTTCCGAATATATAAACATTTATATATTTATCTCAAAAAATAACTGAGTTTTTGATGATTTTCTCTTTATGTCATAAATCTAGTGTGCCATGATTGAGATAAAATAAAATAAACAAATGCTTCAGTAAGCAAATGTCAATAAAATTAATATTCGTGTAAAGTTAAAATCAATAATAATGCAGATTTACACAAATTTTGAAAAATACGATGTCCTGGAATCGTATATTTTATCCAGATATAATGCTGAAGAAGCTGCAGAATTATATTTAGCTAATTATCCAGAGAGATGTCAGCCCATAATGCACAAATTACTAGAAATTTCCTAAAGTTGGAATTTCCTAATAGGTGGTTTAGAACTTATATGGTCCGATACCGTGTCCTGCCAGATCTCTAGACATGACACTGTTAGATTTTTTCCTTTGGGGATTTATTAAAAATGAAACATTATAAAACGGCATCTAATTCAGTGGACGAATAATAAATTAATGAACCATGTTGAGAAAGCAGTGCACAACACTAATCCAAGATTTTTTATCAAATATGTCAAGGGAAAATGTGTAAATCAAGTCATGGACAAAATAAAATCAGAAACACCCAAAGGAAATAGCCACATAAGTACTTAAAATTATCGGAGGCCTCATAGTCATTCCGGTGTTCAATTTCCAATAATAAAGGATAATGAATAAATCAACCACAACAAACTTGCAAACTAGAAAATTCTTCAGAGAACGATTTCAGAATACCGGACATACATATCAAATTGAAATTTTTTATATTGATGAATAAAAAATCTCTGAATACGAATATGAAATTATTTTTCTGTAGACAAAGCTACTTTTCACAATAAAAAATTAAATAAAAAAGTAGATTATTTGAACTTAGCGGGCGATGTTGGCCAATCAAAATCATTCCAATAATAAAAGTACCGAGAGATCAAAAATTATCTTGGTCAAAGGTGGTCATGAAATGAAAAACGACGGTCTTAGCTTGTATCATCCTTTTGAAGTTTAACAAGTTATGTACCATAATAAGTATTGACACGATACTAGCTCCGACAATTATTTTAAAATCCATGACCACCTTTGACCAAGATAATTTTTGATCTCTCGGTATAATTATTATGAAATAGTTTAAGCTCTAAAACTCCTTCAATTTGGTTTTTAAACAATGTTTGTGCTGCTAATATTCTTAACGTAGGTACTCGAGCGCATCAAAATATAAAGTGCAGTCCATAAGCATGGAATAAATTCATTTTAAACTTAATTATGAACTTTTATAAAAAATCCTGAAACAGATCGATTTCTAATTTGAACTTATCATTTTTTAGCATGAAAATAGTACCCCCGCAATCCCTGCTTGCACCCTTCTGAATTATGACAACCTCCAAATTAGAAAAGGCGTCGTGCGTCACCTCGTTCGAAATGGATTTTGATTCTCTATTCAGCAGTATAAAGTTTTTTAAATTTGGGGCATTAATTACTGAGAAAATTTACATTTTTTCGAAAATGGTCAAAGTGTCTTCAGAAATCCTCCAAAACAGACTTACTTAGCATAAGAAAATAATAATGGAATATTGATCAGTAATTTTTCCAATAATTAAAATAATAAATACTACTCCTAAATAATTACAATACAATTTTTATTACAACTTCTAATTATTATACCATAATGTTTCAGATATAAACTGTCTTTTATAACCGTTAAAAATCCAATAATTTAAATCTTTAAAACATCATAAATTACTTCCACTTGACAATACAAATATGCCAACTCCCATCATTTGGGTATATAAGCGGTAGAGACCAATTGGTATTAAGTTTACTGTGCAGGAATTTCTCAATCAAATTACATCCACATGAGTTATTAGGGAAACAATTTTCAGTTACTTACACATTTTGTCAGGAAAGGTAGCAAGACCACTTCTTTTTTAACAACCATCAGGGCATTAAATTATTCACAGTGGAAACGTTCGCAGAAAAATAACAGCTTTTTTAAATCCACAAGTTTCATTATAAAGCCAATGGATTGAATGACATTCTTTTTAGAAGCTATTAGTATAGGGAACTTTGTCCGTACAAAGCACCCGGAGAACAATATAAGACATTATCTGACATTGTATTACTCCAGTACACTTCCATTTTAGAACAATTCTGATTACTGATAACTTTGTTATTGCCTGCAATCTTTTCACATCTCTTTAAATGGATTTTCGCGTACTCTCCACGGAAGTTAAATAGACTTTTCTTAATTTTTATGTCATTGTCGTCGAAGGAATATTGGTTTTAGGGCACCATATTTACATTATAGAACGATAGAAAGAGTTGCGAGATTTATCTTTGTACTTTTCATAAATATTCAAACGACATTTTAATTAGACGTTCATTCAGAAAATATACACGCAAAAGTTTGTTGCCAGAAATTAATATAACTTTATATACTTATTACAGTTATTTCCCTTATTGTTGTTTACTTCAAGCATCATTACTGCATGAGTAAATATATAAGTTTACAATAGATGTTAATGAAGATATTTTATTTATTTATTATTTCATGAAAGCAATCTTTTTGTACTTAGGAACAGTGAACTAGCTCTTTTAATTACTTTAATATAGATATTTGCGAGGATATTTGAATAAAAGTATTAAATTGTTGCCTTAATTTATGCGGCAGTAAACTGTTACTGACACTGGATGCAATTTCTTGTAATTCTGTAGGAATACAGTCTATTAGCGTCGCTGTTCCCTAGTAGCTCCATCTTGGCGTATTGTACTTTGCAAGAACGTGCATTTTAGTTTCGTTGTCTCCGCCACAGAGCCTGCATCCTGGGTTCACCTCGTGTCCCATCTTTAAGCGTACAACTCCACAAACGTCATCATAGTCGCCTGTCTGCCACTACATCGACAAGGTACCCCAGTCTTTGTGAAGCCGCGCCGCCTGGCCCCAGACAAGCTGAAACAAGCTAAGGAGGAATTCCACGTCATGCTAGAAGCCGGTGTTATCAGGCCATCGTCGCCGCCGTGGTCAAGCCCCCTCCAAATGGTTAAAAAAGCCGGATCATGGAGGGCCTGCGGAGATTATAGACGATTGAACGCAGTCACAAAGCCTGAGAGGTACCCGATACCGCACATCCAGGACTTTTCAAGCAAATCTTTTCCTCCATAGACTTGGTAAAAGCTTTCCACCAAATACCAGTAAATCCTGAAGACGTACCGAAAACCACCATGACTACCCCGTTTGGCCTTTTGGGTATGTATAGAAATGCTGCATAAACTCTGCAGAGATTAATTGACCCAATCCTCCGGGACTACAATGTCGTACATAATACAGAGCCGATATATTCTCGTGGCATCCGACAACGAAGAAGAACAACACATGGTCTTCAATAAGCTCACTCAGAATGGAATGGTAATCAATCCTAACAAATACGTCTTTGGTGTCAGTCAGACCAAATTTGTAGACGTAGAAATCTGACCCTCTGGCATCAAACCATTAGACAACAAACTTGATGCTATCAGAAGTTTTGCTCGCCCCTCCAACATCGGTGAACTTCGTCAAAACAGTTGCTCAAGCCCTAATAGACCACTGGATTGCTAGATTCGGTGTCCCAGAAAAGATTACTACTGACCGTGGGCGTCAGTTCGAGTCAGCCCTCTTTAAGCACGTTTCTCAAATTCTAGGTATCAATCATATGATGACCACAACCTACCACCCCCAGGCCAACGGCTTCATAGAACGTTTTCACCGAACTCTGAAGACAGCGATAGTGGTATCGGGCTATTAAAAATGGAAGCACTGCCGTTAATCATGCTGAGATTGAGATGCGTATTTAACGAAGACCTACAGTGCACGGCCGCCGAACTCGTATATGGCACGACTTTAAAGTTGCCTGGCCAGTTTTTCGAAATCCTGAATCCACAAGTTGACGAAAACGAATTCGTTAACCGCTTAAGAAGAGTAATCCACTCACTAAAACTAACTCCCACTTCTAATCACAGCAGCCCTATGACTTTTATACATACGGAACTCCAACATTCCATCTATGTACTCGTACGTATTCAGCAGAACAAGTCGAAGGCCCTTTTAAAGTACTGAGTAAGTACGATAAATATTTTCTGCTGCAAATGAAAGGAAAGGAACAGACAGTTTCTATAGATGGAATAAAACCAGCCTTCCTGCCCAAGGAACAGAGTCAAATTCGAGACGAACACTCGTACACCAGTATGGACCAGATTCAAACATTGCCGCCACCAATCAAGAAATTCGTTCGTTTCAAATAGTCACTCATTGATGGGGGAGTAACTCAGTTGGCGACACGGAGTCGTTTCGAGCCATTTTATTCCTTTGGAAATTAAATCATATTCAGGCTCGATAACTGCTTAAGGACATTATTAGCAGTCATACTTGTGTCACAATATTTTATGTAAAGTATTTAAGTAAAATGCCTAGAAATTTTCTTACTGATATTTAAAAAGGCGCAATTGTGGCACAGCTAGAAAATGGTTGGTCAAGTAAACAAGTAGCGGCCCTTTACAATGTAAAATTGTAAACCATACATGTATTTTAAAAAGCAGAAGATTGTTAGAGACACATACAGTGGAACATTTAACAGGATCAGGAGGTCGTGTTGTCTCAAATGCTGAACATGACGAAGAATTGGTCCAGCATGTGAGAGAAAACCCATTTGCGACAGCTGTCGCAGTTCGGGAAAGAACTAACTTTCCAGGAAGTGTTAGAACAGCTCAAAGAAGAATAAAAAATTCTGCAATAGGTAATTACGCTGCTGCTAGAAACCCGTTTCTGACACAAGAGACCAAACAAAGCCGGTTAGAATTTGCCCATAATTTTTTAAACAGGGACAATGGTTACTGGCAAAATGTTGTCTTTACCGACGAAAAAAGTTTTCAGTTTTGCGATAATTGCAGAATACGTGTTTATCGCCCACGAAACTGCAGATATGAGAAAAGATACACAAATCGAATAAGTTACAGTAGAAGGTTTTCTGTAATGGTGTGGGCTTGGATTTCAGCTGATGGTAAAGGAGTTATATTAGTTCGATTAGATGACCGCTTTACGGGACCCACTTAGTAACATCCTCGAAAACATAGATAATGCTTCCGTCTGTTAGAAATAGATTTCCTCAAAACGATTTGATTTAATGGATAGCAGATAAAAATATTAATGTGTGCTTTCTTGGCCGGTAAGAAGCCCAGATCTAAACCCTATTGAGAATATATGGGGATACATGGTAAAAGAAATGTATTATAGAGACTTTAGATCAAGAAATAGAGATCAACTGGTTGCAGCAACAGTCCTGGCATGGGAAAATCTACGCAACTAAAATTATGAAAACCTAGTTTTTTCAATGAATGAACGTCTACAATGCGTAATAGATGGTAATGTAGCTGCTATTAAATATTAGATAATACATATAACTTAGTAGGTAGCTAAATTACACTGTTATTTTTGTTCTTGTTACTTTGTTACTGTAATATTTCTTTAAGTGATGTAAAATAAATTAAAAAAATACAGTTATTTAAGCATTAAAAGCGGTAAGGATATGTTACCGGTAGAAGGCAATAGTTTGGTGGCCGAGGGTGCCTGATACCGGTAACCCTTAACGCAGTACAGTACAGACACCGCACGGTGTACATCCCTTTTTATTATATTATAATTGGGAAATATAGTGCGATCTTTTTGGTTCGAATTTATTGCCTACTATAATTAAACTTCATCTGGAACGCGTCGTTTAATTAACAGACAGTTATCGTGAAGTAAAGACAGTTAACGTGACATTTTGTTTTGATTATCAAAAATAAGAGATGGAGTCGAGTGCGGACTTGACTGCTTACACTGCTCTTCTGAACAGATTAAACAAATCGGACCTTGTATCTATTATCATCAATAGATGTGCCAAGTTTGAAAGTGTAGCTGGCATGAGCCAGACATCAGTGGAAAGACTTAATAATTTTACAATGTTGCATATGAATGCCAGTGATGGGGATGTGTTTGAAAAAGCCAAGGTTATTGACCAGAATGATAAACAAACCCTTCTTGAAAGTATGATTGTACAGCTCCAGGAGAGGGTTAGTGAGCAGAAAATGTTTATTAAATTTCTTCAGGACAATTTTAACCACCAAAGCGCTCCAAATACAGGAAAGAATTACAAATCCAGACAAAATTTTAAATCGTTGACACTTCCTAATAAGGACGTTAACAAAATTGACACGATGCCGCGTCTTTACAGCGCATCTTCAGCAACGAGTGACAACATATCAGAGACAAAAGCACTAAATAACAATCCAGTGAACCCAGAAAGTTTGGATCAAATCGACACTTCCCTAGTTGTAAATGAGGGTAATAAGGAAGACAGCACTGGGAGTGCCTGGAAGACTGTAGAGCGGAAACCAAGGCACAGAAATTACATTAATAAAAATAATAATATTATTCGAGGTACGGGAACATCAATTAATGGTTCCGAGTTGAGGACTGCTACCAGAAAGGGTTGGCTGTACGTTGGCAAGTTGGATAGCACTGTTACCGATAAGGATATTAAAAATCATATGTCAAAAGTTTTTCCTGACCTGGAAATCAGTGTTGAAGAAATTCCCAAACATGTTACAAACACCAGTATAAACAAATCCTTTAAGTTGGGCTTTGATTTCACGAAGTTAGATGAAATTTCGAACCCAGACTTGTGGCCAAAGGATTGTATTGTGAAAACATTTAGGTTTTTTCGTCGCTCCAACGCAGCCAATGTCAGTAAACAATGATGCCAAACCAGTGAACCGTACTGCTGTTTCTTTTAATTTGTTTTACATAAACATCCAATGCATTCGTAATAAAATTACAGACATAGAGGCTTTACTTGAAACTAGCAAGCACAGGGAATACTCAATTTTGGCTTTCAGCGAGCACTGGTTATCAAAAAATGAATGCAACGGTTTCAAGCTTGATTCCTGGAATACAGCCTCCTTTTTTGCTCGTGAATCATCAGTTCATGGTGGAGTAATGCTCCTTTGTAGGGAGGAACTCGATTTTGAAACTTTGCATAATATAAACATCCTCTCTATTGAGAAACATTGTGAAGTATGTGCCGTTCATTGCAGGAAATTTGACGTAACCATTATTTGTACTTATAGATCTCCTACTGGGGATTTTACGATATTTTTGAGTACACTCGAGAATATTTTAAGTAATTTTGACCTTTCCCATAAAGTGGTGATTGTGGGTGATTTTAACATTTGTTTTGGTGGTGTTGTTTTGGATAATAAACTGAATGATTTGTTTGATGTTTTGAGGGCGTATGGTTTCTCGCAGACGGTTTATGGGGCAACTAGGGGCCATAATTGTATTGATAATGCGTTTACAAATCTTTACATAGGAAATAACTTTAAGACAGAAATAATTGATCCCGGTTTATCTGATCACCTGGGTTTAGATATTAGTTTGACCTCTTCAGATACAATTGTCAACTCAAATATTACAAGGAAGTGCAGACCTTTGACCGAGAAAGGTTTTCTGAGTATGCATAATGTGTTGGGAAAGTTAAACTGGGGGTGGCCTAGGCGTTAATGATTTGTTTGGTGTATTTTTGGATAATGTTGTGGATTCGTTTCGTATTTGTTTTCCCGTTAGGGAAATTAAAGGCAGAAAGTTTGATAATGGAATCAGATGGTTTACACAGGATCTCGTGGATATGAGGGAACACCTGCAGTTTCTAAACGACATGTTCAGTTTTTATAAGACTGACGAATTGCGTCAGGCTCGCAATAGAATTAGGAATTTGTACAGGCTGTCTGTCAAACAGGCTAGAATTCGCGCTAATGACATTTACATTAATTCATCATCGAACAAAACTAGAAGTATGTGGAAGCTAATCAAAGCAAAATCAAACAACAATGTTGCAGATAGGATGCCGGATATATCTCCGAATAACTTTAACGAGTACTTTGTCTCCATAGCTCCGGGTATAGCGGCTGATATTTTGCCGACAGGGACTGATCCTCTGGATTTGATGTTCAATCCAACTTCTGATAATATTTCGTTTAAACTGAAACCTATTACGCTAATTGAAACAAGGGACATTGTAATGAGCTTGAAGAATAGCGGAGCCAAAGATATTTATGGACTGAGTACACTACTGATTAAGAGAAATGTTGAACATCTTGTTAGCCCGTTAACAAATCTTATTAATAATTGTTTTGATGCTGGATGTTTTCCTGACTGTTTGAAGGTTGCATCGGTTCTGCCTTTGTTTAAAAAGGGTGACAGAGAGGACTTAACTAACTACCGTCCAATATCACTGCTTCCAATTTTTTCTAAAATTGTTGAAAAAGCTCTATGTTCTAGAATTTCTGAATATTTTGAGTCAAACAGGCTTCTAAATAATAGTCAGTATGGTTTCAGGAAATTTCGTAGTACGACTGATGCTATTGTTCAATTTGTTGATCTCAGTACTGATTGCTTCGAAAGAGGGAAGTATCAATTGTCCTTGTTTTTGGACCTTAGTAAGGCTTTCGACTGCGTGGACAGTCAAGTTTTGTTGGATAAACTGAGGAAGTATAACTTTGATTTTAATAGCTTAAGAATGATTAAATCTTACCTGTTGGATCGTTACCAGGTCGTGAGTGTGGATGGAAGTATTTCTGAGAAGAAAAAAGTGACATTGGGCGTACCACAGGGATCAATTTTAGGTCCCTTACTGTTCCTAATTTTTATAAATGACTTTCCAGATTATTTGTCTGTGTTTGACACAATCCTTTATGCGGATGACAGTACTATTTCTGTATTGGATGATGATGTACGACTTGCAGAACAAAAATGTGAGTTTGCGCTTTCCAGAGCTTTGTTCTGGTTTTCAACCAACCGCTTATGTGTGAATATCCAGAAAACTGAGAAGATGTTATTGACTTTAAGAAACATACCTGAGCCGAATAACTACGAGACGGATGTCGTGAAGTTTTTGGGTGTACATATTGACTCACGATTGGTCTGGAATAATCACATTGACGCACTTGCGGGTGGGCTGTGTAAGGGTATATTTGTTTTGAGAAATTTGTCTTTGAGTGTGTCTGGTAGTACTCTTAGGACAGCTTATTTTGGATTGTGTGATTCACAGATCTCATATGCGATTTTAGCATGGGGCAATTGTTCAGGTAGGCATAGAATTTTCAGGTTGCAGCGTAAGGCCATTAGAATAATTAGTGGTCTAAAATATCGAGAAGACTGTAAAAATGCTTTTATTCAACGGGGAATACTAACACTTCCTTGCATATATATTTTGCAGTGCCTTCTGTACGCATTTAAAAACCAACACACTAAACGATTACAGGGAGACATCCATACCTATGATACAAGAAATAAATTAAATTTGCGTCTTGATTTTTGTCGCCTAACTAAATCTCAAAATGCGCTTCGCCATATGTCATTCAAGTTGTTCGATAGATTGCCTGTGATACTTAGATCATTGTCTGTGAAACGTTTTAAGTCTTTGGTTTCTGTGTTTTTAAGATCTCACGCTTTTTATAGTGTCGAGGAATTTTTAGTATTTAAGGATTTTAACAGTAGTTTTAAGTGATTAGTTTTTAAGACTTCTTTTGCTGTAATGCCTTGTTGGCACAATTTTGTAAGTACCTGACTTGTGTAAACACTGTGTGTATAATCACCAATAAACTTACTTTACTTTACTTTACTTTACTTTACTTTACTTTACTTTACTTTACTTTACTTTACTTTACTTTACTTTACTTTACTTTACTTTACTTTACTTTACTTTACTTTACTTTACTTTACTTTACTTTACTTTACTTTACTTTACTTTACTTTACTTTACTTTACTTTACTTTACTTTACTTTACTTTACTTTACTTTACTTTACTTTACTTTACTTTACTTTACTTTACTTTACTTTACTTTACTTTACTTTACTTTACTTTACTTTACTTTACTTTACTTTACTTTACTTTACTTTACTTTACTTTACTTTACTTTACTTTACTTTACTTTACTTTACTTTACTTTACTTTACTTTACTTTACTTTACTTTACTTTACTTTACTTTACTTTACTTTACTTTACTTTAATTTACTTTACTTTACTTTACTTGCGATACTTATTACGTTTTTTGCACGATCCATGCAATAACCAAATTAAAATGATTCTAAATTTATTCATGTTTAAGTGACAACTATAATTAAACCAGTAAATTTACTGTTTTAATTAAAAGACTACTAGGTTTTGTTTACAAATCACTGATACCAGAGTCATGTTAGCAATAAACGGCCAGCCATAAAAAATACCGGCCAACAACAATTTTTCATTTAAATTCACTATTGTGCCTTACCAGGTGCTGATCAAAGACTGAAACCAGTCGGCCAAGGTAGATTACATGTTTAGCCACCAAATAAAACCAGTTTCAGGCCAATTCGACTGTAGCATAATTTTTTAAACACGTAATTCAACCGGAAAATCCAGAGCACTTATTATATTACTATTGATAATTTTATAGTTGTCACTTAGACATGAACAAATTTTGAATTATTTTAATTTGTATACTATACACTTAGCTAGCAAACATTCCTAAAGACTTGACATTTGGTTAAAAATAACAAATTGACGGGAACATCCGCAGCACGCAGCTAATGAAAAGTCAGCTGGATGATAATAGTGTCAATCAAGTAGTATCAATAAAATCTCCGAAAGTTTACTAAAATTCCATCTGTGCAAACTCAGTAGCGCTTAGGGCACCAAAATATAATATTAAAACTGCCATGCGCCAGTGGTACTTATGTTAGGCAAAGATGTATCCATGTCATCCCTTTTATTCTTGAATATTAGCGCCGGGTTGTGTGTGGTTGTTGAACTATTTACGAGACATGCGCAAAAGTGTCCTACACTATCAAAAAGCATTGATTATCATGAACTTTTTCATTAATTCCACAAACAAATGGCACTTTAGTTAGTAGTGCCATTAAAGTTTTCCTCGCGGGAACCGCAAAAGTTCTTTGTAGTAGCCGGTAACATCGAGGACTTTGCTTCAGTAAAGAAAGCCCAAAAGTCTTATCGTGCAATGTGTATCGGCGACCACGGCTGCTGCGCTTTTGCAACCTTACTTGCGAAGTAATAAAATTCAATGTCTCTTTCTTGTTAGTGGCATTTCCGGCAAACAGTTTCCTCGCTGTATGCAGCATGCCCTTCGCAATTTTATAAAATTGTCCCGCAATAGGCGATAGTTGTTTTCGCCGGGTGACGTTTGCTTCTGCTAACAAATTTCTTCTACAACGAATATCTGCGGATTAAAAAATATATGAAGTAAGTTTTTGATACGTAATGTAGAACTAGAAAGGGGTATAACCGTGATCTCGAGAATGCACTAGGTGCCAGCAAAGCAAGATCCCCTGGAAATTTTGAAGTCGCCAGCTCCCGATTCTAACACGTCAATATGGACATCGTCGGCCCACTTCCGCTGATATGCATCGATCGATTTACGCGCTTACCCGAGCCTTTCCTATGGAAGACATGACAACGGATGGATTTTCCGTTACGTCGTTCCTGTGGAAATCACAATCGACCAGAGACGGCAGTTCGAGAGTGAGCTTTTCAATTCTCTCTCCAGTCTGATAGGCTCGAAAGATGTACATACTATAGCACGATACCGAGAATTGGGTCGAACAAATTTTAATCGTTCTACTACACGAGCAGCATGGAAGGACGACCTCGGAACAACGTCGGCCGAACTCATTTTCGGCGAGCCAATTCGATTGCCCGGGGAATTTCTCGCCCCACATGCAACAGCAAAATCCCTACGTCACTCACCTCCGCCACTACTTCGAAAAACTTTTAAGCCCAAACCGACTTCGAACACAGCAACAGACCAGTTTTCGTTTTCAAGGATTTGCCCGTATCATCTCACGTTTTCGTATGCCGCAATGCTTCAAAAGTTCATTTAGAAAACCCGTACGAAGGCCTTTTCCCCGTCATTTCCCGAATGTCGACATTACTTTGTTAAAATCATAGATATCTTACTCTTTCTAAATAGATAACTAAAGCATATGGGCTGCGCGATGAAAAAGTGCGACAAATTGAAGATTTCAATAAGGTCGAAAATCGTGATTCCGGGGGGTATTTGTACTTGCGCATTTGCTTTAGCTTTCTAATTAGAAAGAGTAAGATGTATATGCAAAAGAGATGGCTTACAGGGGGTAAACATAAAAAAGCAAATTCCCTAAAATTGGTCTGGCAACCAACATTACAGCACGGTATTGAAATGTGATTCGGACCTATTACAATATTTTGTTTGAATTCGCGGGCGCAATATTTACTTGTGCGCAAGTGTAAATACCCCCGTGTGCAGTTTCAATTCGGCTCATTCATGGTTTTATGCAATGGCTATCTATTTAGAAAGAGTAAGATATCTGTGGTTAAAATACGTAACCAAGAAGTACCAGTATCACTCGACCGACTGAAACCAGCGTACATCGCTACCGACGAAAACGAGCAACAAGATGCGAAACGACAAATCTATCAATACAAGAGGATAGCGGCTCTGCAAATCATCCACAGACTCCCCAACGACATCATAACAACGACAACCTCACGACACGCTCCGGAAGAAGAGACCGCTTTACCTAACGATATCAACCTTGGTAGCTTTTGGATTAACTATTTCAAATTTTCGTGAATTCATCACTGGCAAGGGGGGATGTGGCGCCACATGTTGTAGCAACTAACAAATTATAAATATTGAATTATTGACTAAAATAATTATTTAATCACGCGAATTCAAATTAGTTTGTTTAATTAACACCGACGTTCTCTCTTTTTCCTTCGACCGTCTTGGGACTAGGATCGACCTTACAGGTACTTCGCCCCTGCCTGAGCCACATGTTGTAATGCAAGTGGTTTTGTTAATAAATAATATATTTCATTAGGAGTCTGGAAATACGGATTTTGTCGTGCGCGCGTGACAAATTCTCGTGTGAGGCGAAGCCAGAACACGGAAACTCATGCAAGTACGGAAAATCCATTTCTGGACGTGTAATGATCGATATTTTTTATTATACATATCTGAAAACAACGCAAAAAGGATTAGAAGTAAATTTAGAACATGTTATTTTCAAAGTAATAATAATACCTCGTAAGAATATTATTAAACAAGATTAGCATTTTCAGGTGTTTTCAAATAGGTATAATAAAAACTTTATTTTGTTATATCATGTGTTAATTAATTTGTGGAGAACTTCATCCCACACTTTAGAAATCTAACGAGATCTCCGCCTGAGCGTCCACCGCTGTCAACCGAAATTTGATTTAAAAAAATCTGATTTATAATGCTAAAAAAATTTTAAAATCGCTATTTGTTCAATTTGTCTGGAAACTATTCCATATTGCCAACTATACTGTGGCCTTGATATTAAGAACTAAAAAGCTAACTAGACTTGGTGTAACCAGTGACGCCAACGAATAGAAGAAGAAGAGTCTGGTGTTGCTAGGGGATCAGGACTACCAACCGCTAGAGAACTGCTATAAACTCATGCTCGACACGCCTTCACTCTCTTTCCCATCGCTCTTGCTACTTGCACTTAACTTGTACAGTGTCAGTGTAGGTCTATTTTTGTCATAAGTTAGTTCAATAAATTTTAGTGGTTGTTAAAGTATATCAGGTAAATATCGATCCAAACATAATAACCAAAGTAATAACAATAATAACGTAACTTTAGTTTTGACAGTTCTTATGTAAATAGATATTATACAAAGTGCTTTCATTTGGATTTGGTTACACTCATGGCATAAAAAGACCAGGTAAGATCATCGTATTCGTAGAATGAGTTTCGGTTCGTTCTGCGCAGTTCCCGTATGGCCGCCATATTGCCTTCCCCTCTTTTTTTGCAGCATTCTGTTTCTATAGAATTTAGTGTTGTCAGTGTTGACATTTTTGACAGAGCAAGTGAAAGGCAGTGGTAAATTTTGTGGATAAGGCAGATGAGGTGAAAATTAGAGTCGAACCGGGGCTGTAATAAACATAAATTTAAATAAGGAACTTCTGTAAAGGACGTGCGAGGAGCGAGGAGCATGTGCGGATTCTAATCATTTTATGGTTGTAGGAAAGATAAGATTAAAAGTTAAATTGATAAATAACAGAAAGGATAAAGTAAAAAAATGGGATATTGAAAGATTAAGCAAGGGGGACATATATAAATGATTATATAACTCATCATAAATGTAGCCAATAGCTATTACAAGTTTTACATAGTTACTATGTATTGATAAGCGAATATACCCCTTGACGACGTGGTATAACCGTTTTCGTATATTCGCTCCTCCAACAATGTGAATTTTGTCATAGTAACATTTTTTGATGTTTATTAATAAACGTCAGAAAAACAATTTGTTTGTCAATTCTTTATATAATCGTAACGAATACCACTCGAGCAAACGAAAATAATCGTTATACTAACCTCGTCACTCGACGTATATCCTGAAAACACCACTCGAGCTAACGCTCTCGTGGTGTTTCGCAGAATACGTCTAGTGACTCGGAAGTATAATCGATTATTTTCTATGCTCTTGTGATATTACTACTGATTATTTTTTTCGTATGATTTTCAACCAATCAGAACGTCTAAAATAGTTAAGTTACCTTGTATTATTCGATAATATTTGATTATACATAGAGTAGCTCCACCAATCAAAAATTTTAAATTATTTTCAATTCCATAGTACTCAAAAAATAATCGCGTCAAATACAATTCGTACTTCAAAATAATTAAGGTTGTACATCTCAAACTTGCTGCACAGTTACAAATCGTGTCAGTTCGACAGAATAATCCTCCCGCTTCGCGGTCCATGTCAAAGTTAACAATATAAGGTACCATCCCATTTTTCGTAAATCGGACACTGACAGACTAGCTGATTGATATTTCAAATATCGCGGTCAATATGGCGGTCGTACGGGAATGGTTCTGATTGGCTCACCACCAGATAACATGCGCGAGATTATACCTTGTCTTTTTATGCCATGGTTACACTACCAGCACTGAGCTAGAAAGATTTGTACAGGGATATCCAATCAAAAGTGAACAGGCCTTATAAATTTGTAATTGTTAAAGATTGAAAAAATGTTACATACGAAAGTTTTGTGGATTTTTACAATTGAGCATCGAATAAAAAAAAACTCGAGCATTTGATTATTATCTTTCAGTTAAGTAAAGTTTGAAAATAACTAATTATAATAACGATTTAAAAGAAATTAATATTTTACGTCAGTCTTGGTCAAAGGAGGTCGTGAATTTTAAAATAATTGTCGGAGCTAGTATCGTGCATTTATGTTAACTATTTTTTTATTGTCAAAATTTGTTCTTACTATTGTAATCTTAAGCAGTTTTTGAATATGGTTTACACCACAGAGCACAAAATTTACATAATTGAAACTTATTTTCGAACTGGTGTGTAGTTAATGGAATTTAAGAATATAGTCAGTCTTTATGTTTGGACAAACTTCAAAAGGATGATATAAGCTAAGTCCGTCGTTTTCCGGTTAATGAGCACCTTTGACCTTGACCAAGATAATTTTTGATATCTCGGTATAATGCTATACAGGGTGTCTCAAAATTCCGAGTTCGGAGTGTTGTAGGGGATACTCGTTGGAGTAAGTAAAAATGTACAGAACATTTTTTAAAATTAGCCACTACCAGATATTCGCCTCTTAACTTTGTTCAACATGGCAACATTGCGCATACTGTGTTTCGCGTTTCGCGCCTTTCTGAATCTCAGTTGGAAACATTGCTAAGATTATGCTATATTAGGTTTCCATGAGTAATTGGGAAGGCAATAATTTCATCAGTAAAATTTGAATTGATGAGATATAAAAGAAGAGCAATTTGCGTTGCCCGTGACCAACTGATGAATCGAAGCATTTGATATTTTGTTCAAAAATAGTATATTATTATACGAGTTTTATAAGACGCTATATTGTGGCACAAGTTGTTTGAAGTACGACGAGCGAAGCGAGGAGTGCTTCAAAGGAACGAGTGCCACAATAATGTCTTATAAAACAAGTGTAATATATTATTTTTTTTATTTTGCATCTATTTATACTTTAAATTTAAGGATATGTGCAAAATATAAACCTAGGAATATTTGTAATGATTTGACAATGGTTGGTAACACTAACCAAACATAACCAAACAATAAAACAAGGTTAATTTGAAATTAGTTGTCACTTTTAGTTCACAACCAGCAACAAGCTTTTTGGCATTCTATTGAAATGTGTAAACAAGCAAGTATAAGTAACACACCACCTGAACTAAGAAAAAGAGCCCAATTAGCTATAAATGATTTACCTTCGAAAAAATAATAATAAAATGTTCAGAATTTCACTATTTTCTTTTCTACAATTTTGTGAGGTTGGCTTTGGCTTTTGACGCTGCGTTACCCACATGTCATTGGAAATTAATGTCAAGCAATGTTACCACTATGAAAAAATAAAAAGCCGGAGTTCATAATGAAGCTATTATGAAACCCGTTTGAGTTTCATAATGACTCTGTTAGAGACGCAAAATAGAAAAAAGATATTATTCAGTTTATTACCTATATTGACTAGTAAGTAACTAAAGTAATTTTTCAAAATTTCTGCCTCCAACATTGATACATGCTTCCGCCCTTCTGATGGCATGAGCATCTACCACTGGCCTGTTGTTGGAAGCACGTAACTGCAGGTACATATCAGCGTAGTCGATATTAGAATAATGAGCCATGTTTATTGAAAAACCCGATTTTTTTGACAGAACTTGTAAAGTAAAATTTATTGTTGGCGGCCTTCTCCCAAGCAACGAAATAATATTCTACCCTCGTTGCCATTCCATTTTGACCAAAATTTGCGAAAATTGAATATTTCTTTACTCCGTGTTAAAGCTACTATTTCAAGATTTTTTTTAATTGTTATTACACATAATCATGCTCATAATAAATAATAATAAACGCCAACATTCATAGCCTTTATTTGAAGATAACGTGATGCAAAGTTTGTATTTTCAGACCTCTATATCTTTGTAAGGAGAGGTCGCCGAATTTTTTAACAATTTTTCTCTTACTCCCGGTAAGATCTCCTACAACGCTCTGAACTCGAAATGCCTTAATTTTGAGACACCCTGTATATTATTTTTGGAATGTATTGAAAAAATCGTAGTGTAATCAAGCCTTTAAGTTTTATGTTAATTGTCATGTGATGTGTTTTTGTTTATGTGTGAACTTTGCACTGATTGTGAAATATAATAAAGTTTTATGTACAGGGTGGACAAAATTCGATGTTTTTATAGGGTAACTTTTAAACCACAAGAGATATTGAAAATCTGACTCTTTTTTTGACAAACCCTTGATGGCGAAGTCAAAATTTAGCGATCGCCGTTTGTTTTCGAGTTATGGACGAAAATTCGATTGGTTGTTTGTGAATTTAGAGAAATGGCGTTTGCACGTTCTTGAGGCACTTTTTGAGGAGAATGCAATGGCGTTAACCGATTTTGAAAATGTTTTTTTATTTTTAGGTTATGACATACATTTTTATTTTTTTATATGGAAGTCATAGTTGGCTGTCACTTTATTGAAAAGAGCATTTTTTTCTCTTTTCAAATATATATAATATGTAGGGTCTATTCCTTCAATTTCTTCTTAAAAAATCTAAATTTTTGGAATTAATAATATGTATTTCGCATATTTATCGCAGTAGACGAATGTCATGATGAGAACCCTCGGCGCGCCATTGAGATCCAAAATCAGGGTTGGTTTGGTTTTAGTGTTTGGTGTGCCTTAATAGAATATCAAGTTTTGGCATATAAGATTTATGAGGGAAATCTAACTGGTGAACGGTACTACCAATATTTAAATGAGAAAATTGTTGATGAATATTTGAACAATTTATCGTTCAGCGATAGAAGTCAGTTCTTCTTACAATACGATGGTGCACCACCTCATAATACGAGATCAGCTAGAGAATTGCTTAACTCAAAATTCCGATATAATTGGTTTGTTACCAATGGGCCAGTTAGATGACCACCAAGGTCGGCTGATTTGACACCTTTGGGGACATATTAAAGATAATTCATATAAAACTAAAAGGGGAAATACAGAAGAACTCAAAGCCAAGCTTACGCAATGCCTTAACTCCGTGTCAAATATTCACATTTCTAATCAGCACAGAAGTGTCATGAAAAGTGTATTGCAGTTAATAGACGTAATTTTGAACTTTTTCTTTGAGTTGTTTTATGTAGATATTAATTTTAGATAGTGTCGTGTTTATATGTATGTCGTTTGTTGTATTTTCATTTTTATTATAAGATTTTTTTTAATTTAATATCAAAAATTTAGATTTTTTAATTTTTCAATAAGAAATTGAAGGAATAGCCCCTACATATTATATATATTTGAAAAGAGAAAAAAATGTTCTTTTCAATAAAGTGACAGCCCACTATGACTTCCATATAAAAAAATAAAAATTTATGTCATAACCAAAAATAAAAAGACATTTTCAAAATCCGTTAACGCCATTGCATTCGCATCAAAAAAGTGCCTTAAGAACGTGCAAACGCCATTTCTGTAAATTCACAAACAACCAAAATATAGACTCAACTCGAAATCTCAAAAAATCGAATTTTCGGCTATAACTCGAAAACAAACAACGAACGCTAAAATTTGACTTCACCGTCAAGGGTTTCTCAAAAAAAGAGCTCGACGATGCGCGGTCAGATTTTCAATATCTGTTATGGTTTAAAAGCTACCCTATAAAAACATCGAATTTTGCCCACCCTGTACAGCGGCATTACAAAAGAATCTAACATCGTAGTTGGCTGTAAAATTTAAATACATTGTGTTATTTTGTAAAAAAATATGATCTAAACTAAACAAACCACAATAGACCGATTGCACCGTCATTTTTTCGGTGAAGAATGCGTGTACGCATCCCCCTCTACAGATACTTTCCGCGTTTATAAAAATCCAGTTGATAATCATAGTCAGACGAAAGATTACTCTATAGTCCTTCAGCTAGGGGTCAAAAGGTAAGAAGTAAAAGCGGGATGAGACGACGCAGTGTTTTCTGAAGGTTTTTTGGTCGCTCAATCCGAATCCGTGCGTCGTTTTTCAATAAAGTGGTGCAAACAAAAGTTATTAACAATTTATGGTTTAAAACTCAATAACTCGAAAAGTATAGATTTTACCGAGCATTTTACCAAAAAAACTTTCAAATAAAAGTTGTTCAAAGTGAAAAGACTCTCCGAAAAGTTCATATGGTATTTTGTCATAAAGTCGCTTGAACAAATGTTATTAACAATTTATTGTTTAAAACGGAACATACCAAAAAGCATACATTTTAGGAGAGTCTTTTTATTTTGCACAACTTTTGTTTGAGACTTTTTTTGGTAAAATGTACACTTTTCGAGTTATTGCATTTTAAACAATAAATTGTTTTTTTGTCCGAGCAACTTTATGACAAAATACCATATGACCTTTTCGGAGAGTCTTTTTATTTTGAACAACTTTTGCTCGGTAAAATCTATACTTTTCGAGTTATTGCGTTTTAAACAATAAATTGTTAATAACTTTTGTTTGCACCACTTTATTGAAAAACGACGCACGGATTCGGATTCAGCGACCAAAAAACCTTCAGAAAACACTGCGTCGTCTCATCCCGCTTTTACTTCCTACCTTTTGACCCCTAGCTGAAGGACTACTAGCCTCGTGTTTCTCGTATACCGTATACGTTAGGTTCGCATATCTATGCTTTAATGTTTTGTGCTGTTAAATTTCATTCTAGGGATTTATTTATGTTATCAACCTAAATTGTTTAAAAAATCCCCTTATTTTTTAAATATGAGAGAAAAACCGGGAATGCGCCGCGCATTGATTACTACGATTTAGTGACAAAATGCAATCGGTCTATAACGATATGTTAGGTACCTACCTTTCTAAACATGTATGTGTGGATAATTATAATATTATTTTATTATACAATTAGTAATTATAATAAATAAATTCACAGCCACCTACGATGTTGGGTTTTTTAATAATGCCCTGTATTTATCTGACTAAAATCAAATTCTAAATTAAATTACAATTTCTAATATTGACTTCACTATCTAACAGTAAAAATATTTGGTTCCAGAGCAAATTCTTTAGTTAAGAACTTCTCAAAAATGTCTGCCGAAATGAAATATTTATTGAAAAAGGCTGATGCAGTGTGCTTCGATGTAGATTCCACCATAATTCAACAAGAGGGCATAGATGAACTAGCCAGTTATTGTGAGAAAGGTGAACAAGTGGCCAATTTGTAAGTTCAATAAAACTTTTAGAAGAATAGTCAAAATTGATATGGTTTTCCAGAACAGCCAAAGCTATGACTGGTGGTATGACCTTCCAAGAGTCTTTAAAACTCCGGCTTGATATTGTTCAGCCTTCTATTAAACAAGTGTGCAAGACGACAGAAAATGGATTCACTTTTTCACCAGGCGCTGCGTATGTTTAGTTTATTTAATATAAAATAATTTACCTCCTAACCTACTAAATAATTTAAAAAAGTAAAACTAACTATAAACAGAGCAATTTTGTAATGGTTCAATACAAAATAAATATTATAAGTTACGTTTATTGACACGATTTTCTAATCTGTAAAATCACTCTATACTACATAGATATTTACTAGTAAAATATTGGATAAAGTTATTAACAAATTTATAAAAATAAAAAATAAATAAAAAAAATATTTGAAAAATATATTTTTGTGCCTCACGTGGGCATTAGTCATTTTGCATTCGTATAAATCGGCTGGAAACTCATGTTTTGCGGGGCTAGACCGGCAAAAACTAGGAATTTTTAGTTTATCGATTGGCATCATTGAAATCATAAAGAAAATTTGTATTTTCCATAGAAACGGATTATTATTTCTGTTATTCGGCTACTACTGTCAGTGTCAATTTTAAGTATCGCGTGTTACCAATAAAAAAAAATCCCTAATACCAAATATTTAAACAAATATTTTGTAAATTTTATTTATTTAAATAAACTTCGGCACAAAAAATAGTGTGTATTACACGCCTAGAAACTGTTTTGCGAGTACTCGTAGTTGCGGGCCTCGGCCTACGGCCTCTGCTCGCAAACCCTACTTGCACTCGCAAAACTCTAGTTTCTAGGCTAGTTATACAAATTACTATTAAAATATGAACTTAATTACAGATTAGTTAACATTTGCCATTTGCTGTGCACGATTTTGGCAATATTTCGTTAAAAGCTTTTTCTATCTGTTACCTACTTGGTAACATTGAACTAAAGAAAACTTCAACAATAGGTAACACAAGTATTGTTTAACAGAACTGCATTTGAATTTGGAAAATTGAATTGAATTTCAATCAACAATAATATATTATTTCAATATTGACTGAAAATAGTATTTGGATGGTATTTGGTCAAGGCACCATTTAGGTATGTCTTATTTATACCGGGTGCCAACCAGATTACTAGCTAGTCAGCCATTTTGTTATTAAATCGTAATTTAAATTTGTTTACGAGGTACTACCCAGTTATGTTACAAGAGTGTCACTTCCAGTTTAACCTGAAGTGCTACGAGAATTGACATTCATATTTAAATTACGTCAATAATTTTAATGGGACACACACACAAGAAATTTAAATTCTACTTACTTTTTCGAATATTTTTCGTTTATACTATCCTATGTCTAAACCTAATAGTTTTTGAGATATCGGAAATTAAACGTCAAAACGATATAATTTGTGATCAATATGACATTTTCAATCACCATTTTCTCGAAAATTGTCAAGAATAGGTACTTATATGATGTGATATACCATTTTTTTCCTTAGAATTTTACATTGAGGTATTTGAGTACTCAGAATTTGCATCAGATTCTACCATACAACTTCCCCAAATTTCAAATCGATATCTTCTTTAATAACCAAATGGCGGGCTGGCTAGTGGCACCCGGTATACCTAGGTACATGTATATTTTTTTACTTTAATATTTTTTAATTATCGAAATTTGAAAGATCGAGGCTTTCTTTTTTCAAATGGGACCCCAATTGTACATCCTAGCAACATTTTTCATCTACTCATTATAAAAGTGTATGACGCAAGTTGTAGGAAATATTTTTATCTACCACTTTTATCGTAACTATTTTCGGCGTAGGAACAACCGAAAACAAGATATTTCGAAAAAGCTTCCTCTTTAATTCAAGATGACGGCTCGAAGAAAACACCACGGGGCTTTTATGAATAAACCAATTTTTCATACTCGAGGAAAGCACCCACGAGTATGAAAAATTGGTTTTTTTCATAAAAGCCCCTTTGTGAACAGTATTCACTAAGATTTATTATATCTATAATTGTTACAACGATTGGTCTAAAACATTAACATTATTTTTTCCAAGAATGGAACAATTTTGAAAATAAATTAATTTTATATTTACCTCCAAAATTGATCGTCTGAATCCAATTTTTTTAAATGAGTAGATGGGATTTTATTCACGTGTACATTGATATGTTTGAAATTTCAAAGTAGGGGTCGTTCGATGGAAGGGGGTGAAATCTATAATTCAATCAGTATTGTTTAAACTTCCCCCTCAATATACAGGGTGATTTGTAACATATGGAAGAGAATAAAAAGGTAGATAGAGGGGCTCAAAATGAACTAGTTTCATTAATACATTTTTCACAAAAGCTCAATAATTATGGAGATACATCAATGCAAAGTTAGAAGAATTACTAGCATTTTTCAAGAAAATGACAGGTGTAATTTATGTTTTAAATTTTATACTGGGGATATTTGAACTTTTTTCCTTTTAATCTCCTAAATTTTCCATTGTTGAGAGCCGCTGAATACAGTGTAAGTTACCGTTGAAATGTAAGTAAGTGTCAAACTGACATTTCAGTAAATTGCAATAATATCAGTTTTTTTAGTTAATGTTGTTATTTATTAGTTGTTAGAAGTTATTGTTATTAAATTAATAGTTAAGTTAAAATGGTGAATTACACTAATAATGAATACATGGACATGCTGTACGAGCAAGGTGTATAGAAAGATTTTCAGATAGACGCACGCCTTCAGAATTTAATTTCAGCGGTACTCAAGAGAAAAAATTTTTTTGTGACAGCGTTTTATAACGGTGAGTATTTGATGACGTACTTTTAAGCACTAGTGTTTAAAACTGCGTCATTTAGCAACCAGAATGGGAATTTAAAAAAAATTGAATGCAATAGGTACGTTGCAAAATCTATGCCTTTTAAGCTCTTGACGTCGCGTGCTTAAAAGAGTCTCTTTTTGCAACTTATTGTATTAATAGCTATTAAACTACTGTAACTTTTGTTTTATTGGGTTTTCGTCTAAAATTTATTATGAAAAATGTTTATGTTACTCCCCACTAATTGCCCTTTCAATCTGTTCGTCTGTTCCATATGTTACAAGTTACAAATCACCTTGTATAATTCATAGTTACATATTTTTTTTAGATATCGGTAATTAAAGTTGTCAAAATGATATAAGTAATTTGTGATCGGTATGATATTTTCAATCGCCATTTTCTCGAAAACTGTCAAAAATAAGAAACATTTGTCGTAGAATGTTTAATTCCATGTTTTTTTACAAAATTTCCCAAGTTCCCTTTCATAAAATTAGGATCCTTTTACAATATTTTTTCAGGGATTTGGTTAAGCTTTTGCAAGAGAAATCCGTTGACGTCTATTTGATATCTGGCGGCTTTAGATGCCTAATACTACCAATCGCAGCTCAATTACATATTCCGGACGAAAACGTATTTGCAAACAAACTATTGTTTAATTATAAAGGTACTAACAGTAGATAACTAAATTCTCCAAACAAAACTAAATATTTGAAATTTGTCTGTAGGGGAATACGATGGTTTCGACGAAAATTCACCAACGTCTAAAACTGGCGGAAAGGCAGTCGTTATTGATTACCTAAAATCTAAGAACAATTACAAAAATTTAATTCATGTAGGAGATGGAATTACTGACTGGGAAGCATGTCCACCTGCAGATGGTTTTATAGGTGAAACAAGTCGAGTATTCTTAGAATATCATTTGTTAAATTGTTATATTCTAGGATATGGTGGCAATGTTATCAGACCACAGGTTCAAGCCAAGGCTAAATGGTTCGTCACCAAATTCCAGGAAATATTAGATGTTCTTAGCGAATAACATTCTTTAATACTGTTTTATATATTAGATAAAATAAAATGTACTACCTCTATAAATATTTAAAAGTTATTTCAATGAAACTAAGAAATCATCTGACGGTTTTTGTAAAACATCTGGAGCCATCTTGTCTTTACAAAAGTTTATGCTACGTTGCAGATAATCATAACTTAAACCCGCATCGTTGTCCAATATCCTCGGTGTAACTGTCTGTATTTTTTGACACCTCAAAACGCATCCACTTGTAGTAAGCACATTTTCTAGTAGGTACCTGGTGAATTTTGTATCAAGTTTAGAACAGTTGGATGGATTAGTCTGAAGAATTCATTGCCACGAGGACGGGTGCTCACTACGTTCAAAGCACAGATATCTTACTCTTTCTAAATAGATAGCCATTGCATAAAACCATGAATGAGCCGAATTGAAACTGCGCAGGGGGGTATTTAGACTTGCGCACAAGTAAATATTGCGCCCGCGAATTCAAACAAAATATTGGAATAGGTCCGAATCACATTGAAATACCGTGCTGTAATGTTGGTTGCCAGACCAATTTTAGGGAATTTGCTTTTTTATGTTTACCCTCTGTAAGCCATGTCTTTTGCACATACATCTTACTCTTTCTAATTGGAAAGCTAAAGCAAATGCGCAAGTACAAATACCCTCGGATACACGATTTTCGACCTTATTGAAATCTTCACTTTTTCATCGCGCAGCCCATATGCTTTAGTTATCTATTTAGAAAGAGTAAGATATCTATGGTTCAAAGTCAACGCATCGTTTATGCGTTGCAGTAGTAAAGAATGACAAACGTGGGAAGCATAGATGATAGATACTATAGATGAGAAAGACCAATGATATCTAATATTACTACGTAATAGTACCTCGCCGGCTCACCAAAGCGCTGTTTTCTTTTGGCGGGTTTTTTAAATGTTGGTATTATATTTGGATTTGAATTTCAGTATTATTACTACTATTACTAGACTGTAATCAGAAATAGCATTGTGATTGAATTGTAAAATGCCATATTTCTGTAATTACAGTAAAGTAATTTTAAAATAAACACATTTAAGAAAAAATATTAACATATAACGTGTGATTCATTAAATTTCCATTCTGAGTTGGCGGTGGAAAAAAAAATCATGTCTTTGATTACACCTCATTTCTTTAAATCTCAAAAAAGGTTAGGTTTTCTGGTTGTCGTTTGAAACTGACAGCAACAGATGAATCAATTCGGCGCATACGTTCAAATTCCAAAGCTTACCTAGAATGGAAATTTAAAGAATCACACGTTATTTAAAGAAACGAATAACATACATAGGAAAAAATTCAAATTATATTTTTGAACACAAACCTTTTCAACAATGGAAATTTATTGGTTACCAGAGTACAAATTTGTTTCCAAAAGAGATAAATGAGCACCAACCGATGAGCAGAAACATAAAGTTTGATCGACGACTTTCAACTCCAAATTTAAACGATCTTCTCTCCCAATTAATATAAGCAGCAAGTTTGAAACATCTAAAGGAAATTTGAAAGTTTAATGTAAGATGTGCATAATAGATATTTTACAAAATTTTATATTTACCTCGTTATCGTTTGATAATTTATGTTGTTTCGTCCCGACTTTTCACAAATCGGTACCTTACAACACTTGCAAACACCCATAATAAAAAATATCGTTAACGGAACGAATAACAAAAAGCAAAATAACAAGAATCAATAATAAAACACAATAACAATAACAAATTAGAAATACATAAATAACAAAATCGCGAATAAATAACTAAAATCTGGAAAAATATTTAGAAACGCGTTGTCTAGTTGACGTTTCCAAATTTCAAATCGAAAATGACAGTTTAAATAATAAAGTCCCTGTTACAGGGAGTTTAATAAAATAACAGGGAGTACAGGGACTTTATAAAATAATAGACTACAGCGCCACAGGTGAGCCGGCGAGGTACCATTACTTTATTATATTTTGTCCGTAAAAGATAACAGGCCATGGTGGGAAGTGTCGCCTATTATAGGCGCCGTGCAATCATGGCGATATTTTTTATTATGGGTGTTTGCAAGTGTTGTAAGGTACCGATTTGTGAAAAGTCGGGACGAAACAACATAAATTATCAAACGATACGAGGTAAATATAAAATTTTGTAAAATATCTATTATGCACATCTTACATTAAACTTTCAAATTTCCTTTAGATGTTTCAAACTTGCTGCTTATTAATTTGCAGAGAAGATCGTTTAAATTTTAAGTTGAAAGTTGTCGATCAAACTTTATGTTTCTGCTCATCGGTTGGTGCTCATTTATCTCTTTTGGAAACAAATTTGTACTCTGGTAACCAATAATATTTCCATTGTTGAAAAGGTTTGTGTTCAAAAATATAATTTGAATTTTTTCCTATGTATATTATTCGTTTCTTTAAATATATGTTAATATTTTTTCTTAAATGTGCTTATTTTAAAATTACTTTACTGTAATTACAGAAATATGGCATTTTACAATTCAATCACAATGCTATTTCTGATTACAGTCTAGTAATAGTAGTAATAATACTGAAATTCAAATCCAAATATAATACCAACATTTAAAAAACCCGCCAAAAGAAAACAGCGCTTTGGTGAGCCGGCGAGGAACTATTACGTAGTAATATTAGATATCATTGGTCTTTCTCATCTATAGTATCTATCATCTATGCGTGCAATCCTTCAAGTGCTGCCCCCTGTGCCAGCCATGCTAAAAGTATCATGTCCAGATAAACCGTGCTGCTAAAAGTGTCAAAGTATATTATAATAAATATATAAAGATGAATCTTTTTTGGACAAAAGATATTGAAGACAAAATATACTTGGACGAAATATCCTTAAGATAAAATATACTTGGATGAAATATCCTACATTTTTTTAAAATTTTTTTTAAATTTAATTCAATTTATTAACCCATTATAAACTTTAAAAAATATTATTTATATTAAGTAATTATTTCAATTCAGGGCTAAAACTTTGAAACAAAACCTAAAATAAAAAACCTAACCTAAACAAAACTACCAACGTATATCATTTATATATTTCGTCCAAGTATATTTTGTCTCAAGGATATTTTGTCGGGGATATTTTGTCAAGGATCAAAACGCCGATTACCCATGCTTCCGCCCGTCTGATGACATGAGCTATGTCTGTGGAAGGAGATAAAAAATCCCTGTCTTGAAGAATTTAGTGCGACTGTGACAAGGAACTTCTGCTGTATCGAGCAGAATCGTCTTCCCCCTTTAAATGAAAGTACATTGGCAAAAATTAGGAGTCAGCTGATAGAATGCGATGATGCTTCTGTTGTTGCTGTACATAAGAAACGATTTTCATTGAAAGGCGAAAACATTAACGTCAGCAGAAGACCATTGGCAGAAATAAACAATTCTCCACTAGTATCATCGCCTGTAAAGGAGATTTTTGTCAATATGTTGGCTTCAAGAAAACTTGATTTTTTGTTACTCGAAACTTTTGTACCCAAAAACTGTTGTCAAATTTTTTACGACAGAACCTTTAAAAGTACCAGTGTTGAAAATATAGAAAAAGATTCAAAACAAGATCTCCAAGTCTGGAAAAAAGAAAGAAAATTTCGAATCACTGGGAGTCGATGTTATGAAATTTATACATATTCAAAATATCTGATGTGCCCAACACATGACTTTCTTATAACGTGTGATTCTTTAAATTTCCATTTTAGGTAAGCCTTGGAATTTGAACGTACGCGCCGAATTGATTCATGTATTGCTGTCAGTTTCAAACAACAACCAGAAAACCTAACCTTTTTTGACATTTAAAGAAATGAGGTGTAATCAAAGACATGATTTTTTTTTCCACCGCCAACTCAAAATGGAAATTTTATGAATCACACGTTACTTACGGATAGTATCACAATAATTACTTTTCCTAAAGAAATTAAGTTAAATTTCTTGTAAAAATTTTGAAGGTTTCCAGCAATTTTCAAATAGTCTCTGTCGCACTTATTGCAATACGCATAAATCTGTCCTTGTCCCACTCATTATAACCGAATTTTACGACAAAAATGTGTTTTATTTTAGATTTTTGACCTATTACTCACATAAAAAAATCTCCCGTTATGAAATTACATTTATTTATTCATTATTATTGTTTTCGGTACCATAGAAACCAGTAAAATAAAAAAAAAACTAATGGACCGGTCTTTCTGGGATTCGAACCCGGGACCCTCTGTTTGGCAGCCATATAATGAAACACATGGTCTACCTCGACCATCGGATTCAACTATCAACGCGCGCTATGAGAAATATAAAGTGTTTTAAGAATATCTAGTTTTTTTGAAATTTTTTTGACGGAATTTCAAAAAAATGTTCAAACAAAATTTGTTCAAAATTCAATTCTAAATCAATGTTAAAGAATAAAAAAATCTCATAAATTGTTTATTTTTCAAGATATTCTTAAAAAACCTAAAAATGTCATCAGGTAACTGTCACTTGTTTTGGTGCTAGATGAAAAACATTGAATGTGGCACCCAAAATTTTGTTCAAACTCTTAAATATGAAATTTGAATCAAATCCGATAACTCGTTTTTGAGTTATGGTGGATACAGACAGACACACAGACAGACATCATGGCGAAAATGGTCAAAATGGATTCAGGGGCCCTCAAAACGTGTAAATCCATCAAAATCTCGAAGTCGAAAAAAATCACGATTACTATACTTTCTGTGGTTTGTCAAATCAACTAATTATTTCTGGCCTAAATTAATCACTAGCAAATATACAGATCATGGAATTAAATTTGAGTCGAGAGCAAGAGATAAGTACAAGGCAGACACTCAGTATGATGTACAAGAATGTAGGTTGATAGTACATGGTAGAGAGCCATGGTTAGGATATTCCCCTGATGGAATAATTATGGTAAACAATAAGTATAGAAATAATAGAAATAAAGTGTCCATATGATTTGAAAAGCACAGATGATGAAAATATCCTCTTGAAATGTACAGCTTTCATTGGTACAAGTGACAATGGAAATATTAAAAAAAAAAGACACAAGTACTACGCACAAGTGCAATTTGGTATGGCTCTACTTAATTTAAACTATGCAGATTTTGTTATCTATGCTAGTCAAAATGATACTATAAGAAAAATTAAAATACCCTTGGACGAAGAATTTTTTCGAGGTTTGTTTATACGACTGAAACATAACTTCTTTGCACAAATGCTGCACGTTGCATGCTCGTCCAACAGAATTTGAGAAACTGACAAATCTATAGATCTCATGTTAATAGTCCTTCCATCATAATTTATAGGTTTAAGCCTTTTTATATTATGTTATTATTGTTATATACACTCAGGTGCAATGAAAACGGGCACCTATCATTTTTAGTGTTGAAAACACTCAACTGATGCCGCATTCCCGATCTGAAAGACACGCTCAAGCGTCACACAGCGCAGTTAGATGAGATAGATAGGTTGAAAAGCACCACGTACGATCAGAGTCCAATGTTAGAATGTTGCCGTTTCAAGAAAATTATTGTATTGTTCAGAGTGATGATGATGATGAAATGATGGTCACCTGGATGGGTGGGATGTTCCTGTATCGTTGTAATATTAACAGACTGGGTAATTTAAATGAATGAAAAAATTTAAAACTAGTATTTTTGAATAATCACAGCGTATAATCTATTAATCTAAATTCCAAAGCTAAAAAGCACTAAATTTGGGTAAGTACGATTTTACTTAATAAACATTTCTAAATGTTATTTAAAAATAATTATTTAAAAAAACTTAAAATTTAATAACAGTAGAATTTTCTCGCTTTAACATGAAAGGGTTCAATGCACCAAACTAGACCAGGTAGTTCTTAATTTGTTGAAAACATGTAGAAAATAACACAAGTTCGTTTATACGATTACTATTATACAGGGTGGTCTGAATTTTACCTTCGATAATTTGGGAATCAATAGAAAACCTTAAAAAAACTTCAATTTTTTTAATAAACTTATATCGAAAACTCAACCGTTTCAGAAATACTGGATGTTGAAGTTGCATTTTTTTTTTAATAAATTTAATATCTCCTGAACCAAAGGGAATATTTTATTGAAATTTGGTGGATATTATTTTCCTAATAAGTACCATATTAATCATCACAATTTGTTTTCCTACTTCAAGCAGTGGCTAACCATTGGGGTGAAATTATTTCTTTTTAGAACAAAAATGGTACGCCAATGATATAATACATTTTTTCTACATTTCTGAAACCAGCAGTCGATTTACGAAAAAAAAGTTTTCTTGTAGTTTTTTGTAAAACAAATCGTTATACAGTAAAATTTTAATTTTTGTAGGTAATTTATTGCAATAAAACAAGTACCAAGTATATAGGCTGGTCCGAATTGAACCTTCGATAATTTGGGAATCAATTAAAAATGTAAAAATAATATCAATGTTCTTAATAAACATATATCTAAATCTCAACCGTTTCAGAAATACAGGGTGTTACATATTTTTTTTAATAAATTTAATATCTCCTGAACTTTTTTTTATTTTGAGCAGTTCCTCCAATGATTTAAGTTTCTGTTGTAAAATAAATTTATTTTTTTTTTATTTTTTATTTATTTGTTAGAAGTACATAGGTAGGTACATACTTGTCTTGTTGCGATAAATTACCTACAATGAATTCTAATTAAAATTTTACTATAAAACGATACGTTTTAGGAAAAAACTACAAAAGGACTTTTTTTTCGTAAATCGACTGTTAGTTTCAGAAATGTAGAAATAGTAGTTTAATAAACAAGAGTGTTAATAAGAGCGATTAATAATCGAAACGATTTTAACGCGTGAGCGCAGCGAGCGCGTTAATGAGTCGAGATTATTAATCGCCGATTAACACTCATGTTGATTACAATATTTTTTTGTCGATCGCTCTTTATTAGAATGAAAATAATCTAATTTTGTTCCATGGCAAAATCCAAATTCTGACATAATATGAAATAAGTCAAAATAACACTGACATAATTAATTAATTTCGGCAGGTGTCAGTTCCAAATGCATGTTTCAATAATATAATATATTGTTGGTTACCTAGCAAATCTCATAATCTCAACAATGTTTTTAATGTGCATGTATGCATTAAACTGAGTTATTAATACACTCCTTTTATTACATTAACTAGATCTTTAATAAACGATCGACAAAAATAGTAGTTTAATAAACAAGAGTGTTAATAAGAGCGATTAATAATCGAAACGATTTTAAAGCGTGAGCGCAGCGAGCGCGTTAATGAGTCGAGATTATTAATCGCCGATTAACACTCATGTTGATTACAATATTTTTTCGTCGATCGCTCTTTATTAGAATGAAAATAATCTAATTTTGTTCCATGGCAAAATCCAAATTCTGACATAATATGCAATAAGTCAAAATACCACTGACATAATTAATTAATTTTGGCAGCTGTCAGTCCCAAATGCATGTTTCAATAATATAATATATTGTTGGTTACCTAGCAAATCTCATATTCTCAACAATGTTTTTAATGTGCATGTATGCATTAAACTGAGTTATTAATACACTCCTTTTATTACATTAACTAGTGAAGGTAACAAAAAATCATACACGAAATGAGATTATAAAGAATTCTACAAGAGATAAAGGGCACAACGCTTATATAAGATATAATAAGCTAGTTATAAACGGAGAAGTACATGGAGCAACAGGCTTAAGACAGACGGAAGAAAGAAAAGTGGAAGGAAAAAACGAAAACAAAGAGATAAAGAATTACAACAAGAGAACAGCCAGCATTAGATCCCCGGAAGAGGATAGATTTGAAGAACAAATAAGAAAGATAACAAGAACAAAAAACTAATAAAACAAGATATGTACTCGGAAAATGACGACGACAAGAGCTATGAACATGGACTGAATAGGTATAAAAAAGAAACGAAAACTATAACAATGGGAACGTGGAACGTTAGAGGACTCTATGAAGAAGGGGCATTGAAGAATCTAGAAAAGGAAGCCAAAAGATATAAACTGGATTTGATAGCATTACAGGAAACACACATAAAGGAAACAGGAATAACCGAATTAGAAGACTATATTCTTTTCAAAAGTGTAGGAGAGACAAGAAGATATGGAACGGGTTTTTTATTAAAAAAAGACATGAAGGAAAATGTAAAAAAATTTATGCCGATATCCGACAGACTATGCTATATTGAATTAAAGAATGCGAGAGATGTTGCGATAATAAACATACATGCTCCAACAGAGGAAAAGGAAGAGGAGGAAAAGGAAGAATATTATGAGAAACTCTACGAAATTCACAGTGCACTAAATAGGAACAAAATAAGAATGATTGTTGGAGATGCGAATGCGAAAATAGGCAGAGAACCCATGTATAGGCATATAGTAGGAAAAGAAAGCAAACACAGCGAAAGTAATGAAAACGGAAGAAAACTGATAGAATTTGCGGAAGAGAGAGGAATGGTCATAAAGAGTACACACTTTAGGAGGAAGGAAATATATAAAGGGACATACACAAACCAAATAGATCATGTCATAATAGATGGAGAACACAAACAAGTAATAAAAAATGTAAGATCATGCAGGGGAGCAGATATGGACTCGGACAACTTTCTAGTAAGAATCGATCTAAGGATAAATCGAACAGAGAAAAGGAAAATATACCGGAAGATCAAAAGAACATTTGACACGAGTCAATTACAAAATCCAGAAATACAAAGAAAATACCAAAAACATATTAGAAAGAGTATGCAGGAAAGGGTGAATCAGCACTATACAGACGTGAATTTAGAATGGGAAGAAATAGAAGACATCATTCAAACATCAACAACAGAAGTAGTACCAAAAAGACAATATCCGAAAAAGAAAACATGGTGGGATGCGGAATGCACACAAGAAACGGAAAAGGGGAAAAGACTCAGAATGATAGCAATACAGACAGAGGAAGAGGTGGATAAGGAAGCTTACAGAGAACAGAGGAGAATTACAAAAAAGGTGTGCAGACAAAAAAAGAGAGATTATAACGGCAGAAAAATCGAGGAAATAGGAGAATACTATCACAGAAAAGAGGTGAGAAATTTTTATAAAGAGGTAAAGAAAGAAAAACAAAGAAGGGATACCACAATATTTATCAAAGACAAAAGCGGAAACCTTTTAGGAAATGATGAAGAAATTAAAAGAAGATGGAAAGAATATTTCCAAGATATGCTAAATGATGACGAACAAAATGAGATAGAGGAAGAGCGACAAAGAGAAGAAGAAGCAGAGTCAACAGTCGAGGATCCAACAATACAGGAAATAGAGGAAATTATAACAAAACTGAAAAACAACAAGAGCTCAGGGAAAAACGGAATAACAGCGGAGAACATCAAATATGCGGGAAAAGAAATGACAAATAGAATATACGAACTAATAGTGAACATATGGAAAAGAGAAGAAATGCCAGCAGAGTGGAAAAGCGCAACCATCGTCCCAATTCTAAAGAAAGGAGACGTAACAGACTGTAATAATTACAGAGGGATCTCGTTGCTAGACGTTGTATATAAGATAATGGCGACACTTATAAAAACGAGGATGGAAGTAATTATTGATCCACAAATCGAGGAATACCAGGGGGGATTTAGAAAAGGAAGAGGTACCACGGACCAAATATTCACGATAAAGGAAATAGCAACTACATGTTATGAGTACAAAATTCCACTTGCAGTCTTGTTCGTCGATTTTAGGAAAGCTTACGACTCTGTAAATAGATTTAGAATGCTACAAATGTTGAAGGAATTTAATATACCAACCAAATTAACCAGATTGCTCAAAACAACATTGGAAGGAACATCAAGTAGGATTTAGATCAAGGGGGAACTAACAGAAGAATTCGAAATAGAAACAGGGCTCAGGCAGGGCGATCCATTGTCAACCCTCATATTCAACGTAGTTCTGGAAAAAATAGTAAGAGATGGGGGGCTGAACAGAGAAGGAACAATTCTGACTAAAAGTCACCAACTCATAGGTTATGCTGACGACGTGGCCATACTGGCAAGAAATTTGAAAGAATTAGGAGAAATTACAAGCAAAATGGCAGAAGCAGCACAAAATATGGGACTAAGGATAAACGAAGATAAGACCAAGCTAATGAGAATAGGATAAAAAACAACAGAAGACAGACTAGTGGTAAAGATAAATAAGACGAGGTTGGAATTTGAGGAAGTAGAAGAATTTGTGTACCTGGGGTCACTACTCACGAATAGAATGGAAGAGGAAAAAGACGTAAACATGAGAATACTGAAAGCCAACAAAAGTGCAGGAGCCTTAAATAACCTAATACGGTCTAAACAATTATCCAGGGGTGCCAAACTTCGTCTTTATAAAACAATAGTAAGACCTACAGCAATCTATGGGTATGAGGCCTGGGTGCTAAACAAAACTGCAAAGGAGGCCCTTAGGAAATGGGAAAGGAAGATAATTAGAAGAATAGTAGGCGGAAAGAGAACAGAAGAAGGATATAGAAGAAGAACGAATGATGAGATATATACAATTTTCAAAGAAGCGACCATAGATGTAGTAATAAATACCAGAAGAATGCAGTGGCTAGGACATATTGAGAGAAGGGAGAACAATAGAATAATAAAGAGAATAGCGTGGAAAGAACCTATATACAAGAAAAAAAGAGGAAAACCGAGGAAAAGATGGAGAGATGCAGTAGAGATGGAACTAAAAGAGAAAAACATAACGAATTGGAGGATGAAAGCGAAAGACAGGAAAGTGTGGAGAGACATTACCAAGCTCTGGGCCTAAACGGCCCGCAAATAGCTTCTATATATATAGATCTTTAATAAACGATCGACAAAAAAAAAATTATTACACTGGCGTACCTTTTTTTTATATAAAAAGAAAGAATCACACCCTGTGGTTACACCACTGCTTGAAATAGGAAAACAAATTATGATGATTAAATATGGTACTTATTAATAAAATAATACCCACCAAATTTCAATAAAATATTCCCTATGGTACAGGAGATATTGAATTTATTAAAAAAAAATATGCAACTTCAACACCCTGTATTTCCGAAACGGTTGAGTTTTCGATATAAGTTTATTAAGAAAATTGATGTTTTTTTAAAGTTTTCTATTGATTCCCAAATTATTGAAGGTAAAATTCGAACCACCCTGTATAGCTGGAAGAATTTTTTATATCCTTAAATTTTAGAAATTAGCTGAAAAGGGAGTTTTGAAAAGTACCTATAGTATTTTAAACTAAATATGAAATTGTGTATTTGGAGCACATTATGCTGGTTTGTTGTCAATGGTTATAGTTTTGTATGTGAGTTTTAGATACAGAGGGTATTCTGTGGTTTTAGAACAGTATGGTAGTGTTCAGGGTTGTTTATGTTAAACACGTGCAAGGCGGACTGGATTTTAATGTTGTTAATATAAACAAACATACTCATTTATGATTAAAGACAACGGATGGTAGGTGCTATCTGCTTATAAATAGTATATTACACTATAAGAGAAGAAAGTGACACTGAGTAGAAAAGTTGTATAAATAAGTTGGTTAATTAAAATGATTTTTATTATTTCTAACTACCTAACTCGTAAATTGAGATGTGTATAAGATATATTATATAAATAAGCACTTCTTAAGTTTTTCAAAAATAAAATGCTAAAAAATTCTATGTTTATAATAAACAGTTAATTATGTTTCAAATTTGGTGTTATGATTTCCAATGTCTCTGATGGTTACAAGGATTGCGAACATTTTTTATCATGATTATAAATTGTGTTTGTTTTCAACACCCTCCGATGGTTGCAAGAATTGCGAGATCTGTGGATTTTTTTCAAAGGCTCTTCTGGACTATAAAAAAAGAAGAATATGGTACTTATTCTCGTGTTAAATGGAACAATAAACATGTTAGAAAAGTCAAATTCAACATTTCCACGCCGCATGCAAGCAATTATTAGATCTAGAGGTGTTTTTTTAATTTTATCTTATTTTAAGTGTTAAATTCGTTTTCTGCACTTCTAAAGTTTATTGTTGTTAGCATAGATTATTCTAAGTTTACACGTACTTTTTCTTGTGTTATTGTTTATTAAGACAAGAATAAGTACCATATTGTTTTTTGTTTATAGTCCAGGAGGGAGTCCTTTGTCAATAAAAAATCGAAAGTGTAAACTAATAACCAAAATAATTAACAAATATAGCCGACTTTGAAAAAATAATAGGTGGCCCGTTTTCATTGTACCTCAGTTTACTTACATCTATATATAATAAAACGTGATATGTCGCAAAAGTACATAGCAACGGGTGTTGGCAACGGTGTAAACAAACTTTCAAATGGATGGAAAAAATACTTGGTGCGGTTGGATTTCAATAAAAATATGCCTATATGATATAAAATTTCTTCGACTTTTTGGTCGTTTTTGTTTAAAATCAATTGGTGGAGTGGTCTAAGTGCTGTAGAATGCCCCGAAAAGTACCTCCAGTTAGAAAAGGCATTTTGCATCCTTTGTTCTGGCACGTACGCGGAAATTGACTACACATAAACACTCGATTATTACTATACTACACATGAAATTTTCACTATGCGACACGGAATGGACCATAGAATATCTAGTAAGAGAAGCGTTAACTCCGTGTTACGCCTATGGAAACGGCGGAGACATTTTGTTTTGTTAAGAGCGCATGATCAAGTGTGCGAGGAAGAAGATGAGCTTATATTATTCTTGTATTTCTATTAATAATTTATAAGTAAACTAGAGGTTCTAACGAACCTCAGCAGTCCGGCCGCTGCGCGACAAACCGCCGATCAATGACAGACCTCGGTTTTATGACAGAACTCGGTTGATAACTAACTTGAATTAACACTTCAGATTTAAATTAAAAAAACATTGCATGAGGCAAATCCAGCCATACTTTCACACTGTACTAAAATAAATCAATTCATTGTGTTTTGAAATAGGTGGTAGTATCTTCATGGTACTCGAGAACACATCGCCTAATTGCTCTGTAAAAATCTCCTCCACCTCCACGTCCATACATATCCACATTAATCCCTTCTGTTGATGGCCATCCATGTTTTTGACACCTTTTCCTAGACGATTACTTTTCTTCATGGTGTTTCCATAGATATTCATCTCCATCATATCAGCGATCTAAGAAAGTTTCGCGATTTGAAATTTGAATGAAACTTAATAAAACCCATAAAATTTATTTTTTTAAGGTTAATATGCCAAAAAATTTCAGCAATGTGTTAAAAACTGATATGGTTAGGGAGTATTTTTGTATTCCAAAAAGCTTTAATAAATTGTATACCTAATATTAAACCGGTTTCTGCTTTTGACGTTGTGTAGCACCCATACACTGGCTGATGAGCACATTTCGAAACATTTAAATGCTTCTTCTCCAATTTTGGCTAGTTTTTTTGGTGGAAGTAAAATTGATGGAAACTATTGTTGCTTAAACTGCTGGACTATTTATATTCTTGGTTGGCGCTTCAGTTCAAGCATTTTTTTACGCAAATAAAAGACTAATAGAACTTTTTATTGTGAAAATCTTTTCTTATCAAATTGCGTTGTTGTGTATATCATAGAAACAAATTTTATAACTGAAAAAAAAATTGTTTTCCTCTAATTATGAAAGCACATTTGATTTTAGAAAAACAAATATATGTTCAAATTTATTTCTAATCAAGAGAAGCGCGCGAATCTAGAATTTTTTGATAATATAATAACCTACAGTTGCGTCTAATATATTTACTTACGTACATTTTTATTTTAAATCACAAAGTAATCGTATCAAGATAGTGTTAATTAATTTTATTAATTAAGTAGTAGGTATTCGAAACATTCCTTCTTAAATGTTTTCTATTAAAATATGAAAAATTTTTATGTGTTAAAAATTGATAAGAAGAGGGAATGTTTTTTTTATTCCAAACCTTTAATCAATTGCAATCCGCAATTTCTATTTTTAATATTGTGTGGACGGTTTGAAAGAAATCTATTGTTTGAATAGGTTACTACATTTCTTTAACAATAATCAAGTATTTGCGTACAAAGTTTGTTTCAACAAAAGCGCAAAAAAGAATATAAATAAACAGTCCAGCAATTTCTGTGGCAATTATTTCAGTCAATTTTACTTTCACCAAATCAACTGGTAAAAAATTCGACAAAGATCCTCTAACATTATTACAGCTATTACAAAAAATGTTTTTAATTTGTATGGGGGTACCTTTATAAAAAGAAAATTTTGACTTAGCCTAGGTGCCATCAATTTACGAACACTCTGTATTTCAACTTTCTATTCTCACGTTGGAATAAACGTGCAACGAATTATCCAAAAAGAAACTGCATCATCTTATTTTTGCATACTCAGTTTTGGCTACATCCTCCAATTACTTCTATTAGGTACTAAATTAGGGTATTTTCCTTTATCAGAGCATTTAGAGTAGTCAAGGTTGACGGAGTCTCTCAGTGCCAGCCTGTCAGCCTCTTCATTGCTCTGGTTTCCTGTATGTCCTTTGACCCAAATGAGTTGAACGACATTGTTTTCCGCCAGTCTTTCTAGACCTAGATGGCATTTCCAGACCAGCCCTGAGTTGATCCTAGATTCTCTCAGAGCCATCAATACCGCCCTGCTGTATGTCATGATGCGTACGTGTTTGCTGCTGATGTTATGTTCAGTTGACTTTTTACCTCCATGGGTTACTCCTGTTAGTTTCGCTTGGAATACAGTCGAGTAATGACCCAGAGATAGACTGTCTCGCAGGTGTGGCTCCTTGGAGAATATTTTCGAGCCAGTGCCTTGACTATTTTTGGAACCATCCGTAAAAATGTTTACGTCGCCTTCGTCTACTTCATAACAGTTTAAGTGCCTAGTGAAGTTGTATTTCACTGAGATGCGGTCAGATAGGTATTTTGGCGAACGCTTTGTCCAGGATGCGCGTGTGACCACATGAATTTCCCCTTGCATTCCATATACCCCCAACGCCACCTCATCCGCGTGCAAGTCGAGGGGAGGTAGGCAGAGGACCGCTTCCAGGGCCGTAGTTGGGGTTGATTTCATGGCTTCCGTCACTGCAAGGCATATTTACCTTTGCGATGGGTAAATTACGACAGATGTAGACAGGGAAGGGCCGCCATAAAAGCACCATCCCCAAAAACCGCCAAAATCTGCCTACGTCTAACTAGGGACAACCTTAGAAAACTCGTAAGGATATGGACTGAACATACACCTCTACACAATGGGAATCGTAACTGATCCCACTTGTCGGGGGTGTCTAGAAGAGGATGAAACTGCGGAGCATGTACTATGCTACTGCTTCGTTCTTGCATCGACCCGAGGATCCATACTGGAGAACTTCTAGTCGAGTATGGCCAACATAAACAACACCTCACCCGGCACGATTCTTGAGCTAATCAACTCCGTTGATATATAATATTTATTAGTGCACGGTAAAGAAAACAAGAAAGTTTGATGTAAATAATTCTATATATAAAAGGAGTACAATATTAAGTAGACTACTAGTACTTATTAATTATTTTTTCATCTTAAGGTTTTATTATTTTTATTATTACCTATTAAGTAAATATTCTTCCACAACATTTTATAAGCATGGAATACCAGCTTAATGCAATTCGTTAGTTTAATTTAATTTAATTTTAATTTAATTTAATTCAATACTGAGTGGGATGAATCCACAATGTAGTAGCCACTATTGATAGTAACATACTGGTAAATGTGCAGGCAACTTTACTAATTCGAAGAAGACTGTGTATTGAAATGGAACGAACTCATTTTGAGCACCTACTATGAGTTTACCGTTATTACCTATTTATCAATTTTTTATTAATATTAACATTGGAAATGTTTATGTTCGTATATGGGGGCCAAGTTATGAGTTTTCGTTCAAGGCCAAAAGATGTCTGGGTCGCGGTGGCGGTGTCGCGATGATAGAGCAGGCTCGGCCGGCCAGTGGCGAGAAGAGTAGTGGGAGTGTTCAGTTCTTTGAACAATATACTACGTAACTGTTTCCGAGGACGTCTCACGTCAGGAAGGCCATGTTATCGTCGGGTCTAGGGATTGTTTATGTTAACAAGGTTAACAAGCAAGGTCAAGACAGCAAGGCGGACTGGATTTAATGTTGTTACTATAAACAAACTTGGAATGCTGGCGATACACCATACACCACATTCATATCGGTGATGTGATAGAGACGCATATGATAGCGCAGCGCTCGGCCGGCGAGAGGCGTGAAGAGTAGTGGGGAGTGATATTATAATCACTATGAGTGATGAAAGATAACTCATCAGCATTGCCTAGTTGCACATTAAATTTTATCTGAAATCGTTCTATTCGTAATAAGGCAAAACAAATGACCAACTGACGGAATTTAAAAACAGTAAGAAAGTTCAGTCATCTTCAAGTGATGGCGCATCACATATGGTGTTATCATTTCCAATGTCTCCGATGGTTGCAAGGATTGCGAAATCTGTGAATTTTTTTGACATTGTTACCGAGTTTACATTTTTTATTTTAATTGACAATAAACATATTTTTTAGATTTCTTTTGTTACCTATTCTGTATCTAAGATCAGATCAATTATTTTAAGTTAAGTACTAATAATCAAGAAATTCGTCTAATATCTTTGTTAGGAGGAATAGTCATCCGGTCAAAAATGAAAACGCTTAATGTAATCTAGAGGTAAAAAGCACTACAGAATTTTTTTTATACTTCAAAAGTTAATCTCGACCCTAAATTTTCAAATTGAAAAAAGGTACTTTTCAAACACCCCGAAAAGCGCGCCATGTTGCGTGATTTCATAAGCCAGTGTCGAAATGTCAGTCAATGTTAAATTTTGTACACAAACGACATTGACAGCTGAACAGAACATGGCTAATGACACACACGATGACGTCGTGTTTTAAATGCGAACTAATTTTTACTACTTTTAATAGTATTAAATAATTTAAAATTGAGCAATAAAAAAACACTTTTTTCTGTAGCAAATGTTAAAGTGGGCTTTTATCAACTCAAAATAGTAGATAAAGTAGTACTTTATCCGCAAGGGTAGATAAGATAGGTACTTTGATTTTTTTGAAATGAATGAATTAAAACGTATTACAGAGTTGATTTTGACAACTTAATGACAACTCATAATATTCACTGACATTTTAAATTGTCATTGATAATAATGTAATTTGTAAGTAGTTTTTCTTTATAATTGGTTTTTCTTTAACATTTGCTATAGAAAAAGAAATTGTATTATACAGGGTGGAGCATTTTCGATGGGATTACAGGGTATCTAGGGTTTCTGTTAAAGTTAGAAAAAAACGGTTAGCACATTTTTGGGTCAACTTTTTAAGACAAATTGAATGGTGAAAACACGAAATGTCTACCTTCTTTTGTTTTTGAGTTACAAGCAAAAGCTGATTTTTTACCGAATTTCTCAAGTCAGTGTATCTCGGTTAATTGAAAAGTTACAAAAAAATACTTTATATGTTTTTTATAGATATTTTAATTTGAAACAAGAATATATAATCAAATTTTAATTCCGTTCAATTGTTTTTGAGTTATGACATAAAGTTGTATTTTTTTAAATGGAAACCATAGTTGGCTATGGATTCATTAGAAAGGATTTTTTCTCAGCTTTCCAAAAATATATAACATCATATATTTATTTTTATAAATAACGAAGTTATTGCATATTTTCAGTTTAAAAAAGAATAAATCTATTATAGGTGTGCCGTGATTGATTTGTTTGTGAAAAAAATGACTGTCTCAGCTAACTTGTTACGAAAACTAAAAATTACAATAAAAGAAACATTTTGTTAAACAAATAATTAAACGTTGTTTCTATTTAAAATTGGTTTGGTTATTTGTTTAATTATTTGTTTAATAAAATGTTTCTTTTATTGTAATTTTTAGTTTTCGTAACAAGTTAGCTGAGACAGTCATTTGTTTCACAAACAGATCAATCACGGCACACCTATAATAAATTTATTCTTTTTTAAACTGAAAATATGCAATAACTTCGTTATTTATAAAAATAAATATATGATGTTATATATTTTTGGAAAGCTGAGAAAAAATCCTTTCTAATGAATCCATAGCCAACTATGGTTTCCATTTAAAAAAATACAACTTTATGTCATAACTCAAAAACAATTGAACGGAATTAAAATTTGATTATATATTCTTGTTTCAAATTAAAATCTCTATAACAAACATCTAAAGTATTTTTTTGTAACTTTTCAATTAACCGAGATACACTGACTTGAGATATTCGGTAAAAAATCAGTTTTTGCTTGTAACTCAAAAACAAAAGAAGGTAGACATTTCGTGTTTTCACCATTCAATTTGTCTTAAAAAGTTGACCCAAAAATGTGCTAACCGTTTTTTTTCTAACTTCAACAGAAACCCTAGATACCCTGTAATCCGGATGACTCTATTACGTACCTTCTGAGAAAAAAGTTAATGATCTGTCAGCTGAATTTATTTCGAGGGAAAAACTGGTTATAATAATAGCGAACATAAAATAAAGCAACTGGAGCGATTGATTTTTCGAGAAAGATCATACTGCGTTATTGTTTACTTAGGAGTATTTTATAATTTAGTCAGACGTTTCGGGTGATTTTAGAAAATGCCAGAGAAAACTTTTGACACAGAAAATGTCGCGATGCCAACTGTTGAACGATAAAAGTATAACGGTTATGACGAAAGTAATTCATGAATACTTGTGAAGAAATATGATTGAAGTAAGCACGATAAATTATACGTATAATGAATTTAGAAGACAATAGCTTATGAACTTACAATATTTTTAACGAGATTTGGACGGCTATAAAAATGCAATATACAGGGTGATCAGTAATTGCCGCACTCGGAGCGTACTGTGATAAACTTTATGTTTTAAGAATGACGAATTTTTTTACCGCAGTCCTGTAAGTCCTTTCTTTACAAAGATATGACCACTTTTGTGAAAATAAAACTGGCAACACTGCATTGAACATGTGAATAGGTTCGACGAGAAAAAAAAAGAGAAACGTTCAATATTTTCCGATGCGAAAACTTGTCGAACTAATTTACTACTGTCAATTTTATTAAAATATCTGATTTGCCTCCAACTTGAATGTGCAATGACAAAAAATAGTAGTAGTAACTAAAACACAGGCGTAACAATCGTAACACATGTTCACCACAGTTTCGTGTTTAAAAATATAAATCGAGGAGCGCCTCGCAGCCCAGAGCGCAAGTGCGGGTGTGTGTGACAACACATAGGCAGAAGTGGGATCGAGTCGTAAGTGGTATAGAACCATAGATGAGAGAAGTTAACGAATATTTCGAGCATTTCAACAGGGTGGCGGTTAATTCAAATTCTGATTCAAAATATTTATCTGTAAAAGTTGTTAAATTAGTGGTGCTATTCTATATCGAAAATGTTAGATAACATTCTGTTAAATCTATGTTATTTGACGTTTGAACAATATAAAATATTGTTGAAATGTCAAATAACATAGATCTACCTAGTATCTATATTTTAAGAAATTGAAAAAAACATATTTGTAAAATAAAAATAAAATACATTAATGGCCATAGAGTAGGCACTGCCTCCCCTGACGAGCCGCCACTGGATGAGGGAAACTATATACTTAACTCGGAAACTAACCATCAGATTTAAATTTCTTTGCAGATTATCCTTAGTTTGAATGTGCTCTATAACGCCCTGTATTCGGAGTGCGCCAATTACTGATCACCCTGTATATATAAATATTGCAATCTGCATGACCTAACGAATTTGTGTTGGCAATTATTAATTCACCCTCAGGGATGAAATGATGCGCCTCAATCTTTAGTATACAGGGTGGGTGAAATTCCGTTGCCAGCATGAAGATCTCGCTTAAATTTGGCAAAGTTGCCAAATTTGGTGCTTAAAAATAATCCGAAAACAATTTTGAATTATTTTGAACGGTATGTTAGAAAACTGAAAAAAACTGAAAATACGATTTTAGAATTTCGCCCATAACTTCGTTATTTCTGAACTTTTTTTAAATCTGTAAAAACATTCTCAAAGCAACTTTAAACATCGATTCGTTTTTGATTTTTTAACACCAACTTTAGTTTTTCTTATGGACGCGCTTTCTACTTTTCACACCATCGGATAGTACTTTTTTTTTCAAATTCAGCGATGTGCTACACATGGTATTCAGATTTAATTTTAATTGTTAAAATTAAGGAAATGTATTCAACAACGCAATTATAAGAAATCGAGTAGCTCAATCTCGTCTATTTTGTGTGGTTACCATGGTAACTTGTAAACAAATTCAAAATTGAAGAAACTTAACTACTGTCATCAGTGCCAAATAACAATTATTGTTAAAAAATCTTAATTTTGATTAAAAATAATGTTTCCGAATAATGAAAAGTGTGATATGATGCGAATTTTTTATTCTTTACATAGAAACTCTATTATATCAAAACAACAATACGCCGAAACTTATCCTGAGAGAAGACAACCGTCTTTAAGATTATTTTCAACATTGGACAAGAATTTAATAGAATTTGGCGCCTTTGAGAAACCGAAAAGCAAATATGGAAATAGAATTACAGATGAAAATAAAGAAAATATTTTGGCTGCGGTAAAATAAAGAGTTAATTGTACTTTTGATATAATTATAAAATTTCAACCCTTTATAGGTAAACGAAAATCCTCGTATCTCCACAAGGGAACTGACCCATAACTCACAGTTACCTCGACATCAAATTCGGACGGTTTTAAAGGAGGAAAGTTATAAACCTTATAAAATTCATATTACGCAGACACTGAGACCTGGAGACGAACTTCACAGGCTCCAGTTTTGTGAGTGGTTTGTTGAGCAGTACCAACGGAATGGAGATTTTCTAAAAAATATTATTGGGACAGACGAGTGTTCATTTACCAACTTGGGAATGTTCAACAGACACAATGAACATTATTGGGCCAGAGAGAATCCCCGCGTCTACAGAGAAACAAGACCACAGCATCGGTTTGGGTTGAATGTCTGGGTAGGTTTATGGAGGGAAAGGATTATTGGTCCACATATTTTTCAAGGCACTCTAAATGCCGAACGCTACGAACATTTTTTAAATCAAAATGTTATGGAATATTTGGAGGACGTCCCTTTAAATCAATTACGCCAAATGTGGTGGCACTAGGATGGCGCACCAGTGCATAATGCCCACGTTATTAGAGGGCGGTTGAATGAACTCTTCCCTGATCAATGGATTGGAACTCACGGGCCTGTGCATTGGCCAGCCAGATCGCCTGATTTTAACCCCTTAGATTTTTTTATATGGGGTTACACCAAAAATAAGGTTTTTAAAGAATCCTACAACACTGTGGAAGAACTGACGAACGGCGTTTTGGAAGTATTACATAATATTCCACGTAGAACAATAGCGCGAGCTTTAGACAGCGAAGTACGAAAACGTGTGCGATTGTGCATTAGGGAAGGGGGGCATTTATTCGAACACCTACTTTAGCTTTAGTTCTACAATATTTTTTTTAATTCTATTTTTCTATTTTGTTTTCGGTTCCTCAAAGGCGCCAAATTCCATTAAATTCTTGCCCAATGTTGAAAATAATCTCCAAGACGGTTGTCTTCTCTCAGGATAAGTTTCGGCTTATTGTTGTTTTGATATAATAGAGTTTCTATGTGAGGAATAAAAAATACGCATATCACGCTTTTCATTATTCGACATTTTTTTTCTCGCACAAAAATGGCCACTTTATTTGAAAATAAGGAGGGGGGGTAACATTTTTTTTAACAGTTTTTTGTGTTGTCACTGTTGCCAGTGTGATTTTTTACCACAAAGTGTCAAATAAAAATGCCAATATGTTATGCTATGTTAGAATTTGTTCGCGCGTTTCACGCAAAAGAAGTGGCAATTTTCGTGTAGGTATGAGAAAAAATAGAGTACGCTAGACGGGAGGAAGTGATACTGACTCGTGTTCTTGCGCTCTCGCTTCGCTCGGGCCCAATTTTCACACTCGTCAGAATCATCTCCTTCCTACTTTGTTGCATAAACATCTATTAAATCCCAAATTATAATTTTACAAGAATTGTAATTTGGCACTGGAAACACTAGTCAAGGTTCTTCAATTTTGGATTTGTTACCATGATAACCACACAAAATAAACGAGATTGTGCTACTCGATTTCTGATAATTGGTGTGTTGAATACATTTTTTTTATTTTAACAATTAAAATTGAATCTGAATACTATGTGTAGCACATCGATAAATTTGGAAAAAAATGTACTATCCGATGGTGTGAAAAGTAGAAAATGCGCCCATAAGAAAAAATGAAGTTGGTGTTAATAAAACAAAAACGAATCGACGTTTAAAGAAACGATGATTACTGATCGATAGAGCATAAAAAGTTGCTTTGAGAATGTTTTTACAGATTTAAAAAAAGTTCAGAAATAACAAAGTTATAGGCGAAAATCTAAAATCGTAATTTTCAGTTTTTTTCAGTTTTCTAACATACCGTTCAAAATAATCCAAAATTGTTTTCGGATTATTTTTGAGCAACTTTGCCAAATTTAAAGCTATGGTCTATCTATTATAATAAGCGAGATCCCCATGCTGGCAACGGAATTTCGCCCACCCTGTATAATATACTATTAGTTAGTTTTTGTCCCATTTTTTAAAAACGCTCGCACATAGCATTGTGATGCATGCGCCCGAAATCTTCGTTAAATAAAAACTCCTATTATGTTCGCATATATTTGTTATGTGGGTGTCGTTTTTATAAAATGGATACAGTATAGTTAACACACTAAATTAATAGATTCTATGTGACTTACGATTTTCTAAGTAATGTCTCAATAGAAAACCATTTCGAATAATATTATTTAGTAAGTTCTCACTCTCCATCAAGTTAATTCAATTTTGATTATAAAACAATGGTAATAACAAACCCATAAAAGCGACCTTAAAGACGCAAGTGTGTTTAAATAGCACCTTAAAGTGTTGCAAAACTGTTCCTTAAAAGAAATGTCACTGGTAATCCCTAAATTATTTTAATTAAATCTGCGAATAGTGGTCTGCTTTTCAGGCAATAAATAAACGCTACAATAAAATTTAATGACACCTTTGAATAGGTTTAGAGCCAGCAATAAAACGAAAATTATCTCAGTGTGCATCAGTCACAAAGAGTAATATTTGAGTCGACAAACCCTCTTTCCTATATAGAGTTTATTATAAAAGCGTACAACATTTCAATCTTTAAAATCTCATGTGGAATTTAAAACATGCATCTGTCCCTAGGTAGGAAACGATCGATTATAAAATGAATTTTATATTAGGTTTTAGGTTTTAGCTTATGCGATATATGTAAATGAGGAAAAGTTAAAGTTTACAGAAAAAAGTTAACATGAACTTTAAAAAGTATACAACGGCGTTGAAAAGTTACACGTTATCAATAATATATTCAGGAAATCTTGTAGGTAAATATGTTAACGAAACAACACTCGATTATGGGCTGTTTTTCTACTGGAAATATCCGGTGATCGGCTTGTGGTTTTTATGGAAAACCATATTTTTTAATAGTCTTTGTGAGTTTTATCACACCACAATAAATTAATTAAAGATTTTAAATTGAAGAAATGTGTGATGTAGTAATACTTTTGGGATCACACAAACAACAAGAATATTATTATATATTTCTTACTTCTCAACTAAATGCGAGAGATTGATTCGATTGACATTTCGCAGAAATTAATTAAACCCGCGTCTATTGATGGGAGCAGTTCAAAATTGAGATAAAACTTAATCGAAGAAAATTGTGCCAAGATACCAGTTTCGTGTGGGGAATTACTAATTTTATTTTGTGAAAACAAAGCAATTTTCAGGTCGACTCCGTTTTGTGCCTTTCCAATACTTAAATCCCTAGTTTAGAGGAGAGGATTGCAATTTTATGTCGATGGCTGAGTATCTGTGACAACTGCTGGAACATCGTTACACAATCTATGTTCTGCAAATACCTGCCTTTAGTATGTAGTTGAGAATTTAACAATCCGCGGTATGATAAGGGCATATTCCACTGACATTAATCGGTCAATAAAATATTGAACCAAGTACTTTTACATTTCAATAATTTCATTAAGGAGTAAAAGAAGTTTAATGTAAAAATAAGTTAATTCAGTGAAAGTGAAAGTTCGTGGAAACAATTAAAATACTAATAATCAAATATACAGAGTGTGCCACATCGAATTGACCGTAGACATACCTCTATTAATAAATATAATAAATCTGAAATATGGCACACGTCCATTGCACAAAGCGATCTCTTTAATGAAAATATTGTCGATTTTATAGTTCTTCCGGATATAACGAAAGTCGACACTAACTTTGTTATTTTAAATGGAACTGTATATTATTATATTTTTGAATGTTATATTTAATTTTAGGTACATACAAAGTACTTCATTAAAATTAACGATACTGGATTTTTGTAAGTACTTTAAAAATATCTGATGTGTCAAACACATGACGATAGGGTCATTTTCCATTTTATTAAATAATGCAATAATTTCCAAAATAATCATGTGGATCGGGATAATTTTATTTTTTTATTTACAAAATATCAGTTCTATGAAAAAAATGAAAGAGACAAAATACTTTCTAAATGAATCTAGCTTTCCAGAACAATTTTTTATATGAGAAAATTCGGGTCGGTTAAAGAGTTTCAATAAAAAAATGAAATAGGGGTTGCTGATTACCCCTTTTATCGATAAGGGATGATTAAAAAAATATTCGTTAGAAGCGTTTCCATTAGTAGAAAATCTCTACCAAATTTGGGAAAAAAATTAAAAACCTAATTTTAGCTTCCATCTTTAAAGGGGCGTAACTCTTTAACGAAACGTTTCCGGGCAAATTTTTCCTTATTTTGAGGTCGTGAATTCAGATTTTAAGTTTGTCCAGTTAATCCTGAAACACCCTGTCTACATATAAATGTTCTCTTTATGCTAAAAAATAGATATGACTACGAAAGTCATAAAAGCGCAAAATTTCTAGGTATTTGGATAGATAATTCGATGACATGGAATCTTCATGCAGATCACGTTGCCAAAAAGTTAAGCAAGCAAATTTTCGTACTAAGAAATCTGAGTGGTACGGTTTCAACTGATGTCCTAAAATTGGCATACTTTGCACTAATACACTCAATGTGAGTTATGGTCTAATAATATGGGGTGACTGCGCTGAAAGAGAGCGCATCTTTCGGCTCCAAAGGAGGGCTGTTCGAGTTGTGGGGGGTGTGCGGTATGGGGAAGACTGTAGGGGGCTATTTAGGTTATTAAAAATTATGACATATCCTGGTCTCTATATCTATCAGTGCCTGACGCGCGCGCGACGCAGTTAGGACAGTGTTACTCGTCAAAGAGAGATTCACGAGCATTACACGCGTAATAGGGATGATATTAGAAGACCTTTCCACAGGTTTTCTAGGTCCAAAAATGGTTTTAATTATTACTCCTATGATTTTTATAATAGGCTACCTAAAGATATTAGGGAAAAAATATAAATTCTTTTGAGAAACATATAAAGGAATTAGGTATTACTGATAATTTTATTCATAGTAATTTCGACCAATCATAATGCAGTATTGGACCAACCTACATGGTTTTCCAGCGATAAAATTTCGATAAAATTAATTGTAGGTTTTCCATAGTAACAATATAAATAACAAAATTTGTATAAGAATTAATTTGTAATTAAATATTAGTATGATCTAATAATTGCATTAATATGAAATAAAATAAACTGTTGTGTACATTCATAAAATTATCTTCCTGCACAACAACAAATCGTGTCAGTTTGACAGAAAAAACCTCGTGCTTCGCACTCGGTTTTTTTAGACTGTCAAACTGACACTCTTTGTTGCTGTGCAACAAGTTATCGTAATTTAACCGGAAAATCCAAAGCACTTATTATATTACTATTGAAAAATGCATTTTACTCCATAAGTTTTAACTTTGTTTTCGTCTAATGCGTAATGGTATTATATGTAGGTCTTCGTCTTAAGTAGCAATTTTATGTAAGTTTTATATCTCTTTTGCCAAGCTATTTTTATGTCTATTTTTATATCTATATTTATATTTGTACGAGTATTTATCTAAAGAATTTGACCTGTGCAAACTTTGTATATAGCATCAATAAAATATTCTATTCTTTTCTATTCTATATTCTATTCTATTCCATGGAAATTAAGGACTATAATAGTTTCGGATTTACAGTAGTGCTGCGGTTTAGAGATGATTATATGAAAAATGTACTTACATTAGAATTTTAAAATAGGAAACAAGTGGAAGCAGTTATGATACAAGTATCACAAATCAGACCTCATCCGGTGCCCTACAAGGACAACGTGTAAGAAAACCCAAACAATAGCTTAAATTCTGTTTTTTCCAACAGACATTATTTCATTTTGCAGAACGTCTTCGGATACCGTTTCGGATGACTCAGAATAAGAATAAAATTATACAGGGTGTCTCAAAATTAAGGCCTTCCGAGTTCGGAGTGTTGTAGGGGATACCCCTTGGAGTAAGTAAAAATATACAGAACATTTCTTAAAATTACTCACTACAAGATATTCGCCTCTTAACTTTGTTCAATACGGTAACATTGCGCATACTGTGTTTCACGTTTCGCACCTTTTCGAACCTCAGTTGGAAGCGTTGCTAAGATTATGTTATATTAGGTTTCCATGAGTAATTGAGAAGGCAATAATCTCATCAGCAAAATTTGAATTGATGAGATATAAAAAAAATAGTTATTTGTATTGCTAGCCTTGAAACAAGAGTTTTGCGAGTGCGAGTAGGGTTTGCGAGCAGAGGCCGTAGGCCGAGGCCCGCAACTACGAGTACTCGCAAAACAGTTTCTAGGCGTGTAATACACACTATTTTTTGTGCCGAAGTTTATTTAAATAAATAAAATTTACAAAATATTTGTTTAAATATTTGGTATTAGGGATTTTTTTTTTATTGGTAACACGCGTTACTTAAAATTGACACTGACAGTAGTAGCCGAATAACAGAAATAATAATCCGTTTCTATGGAAAATACAAATTTTCTTTATGATTTCAATGATGCCAATCGATAAACTAAAAATTCCTAATTTTTGCCGGTCTAGCCCGGCAAAACATGAGTTTCCAGCCGATTTATACGAATGCAAAATGACTAATGCCAACCTGAGGCACAAAAAGCAATTTGCGTTGCCCGTGACCAACTGAAGAACCGAAGCATTTGAGATTTTGTTCAAAAAAAGAAAGTATTCAATATATTACCTTTATTGAGTAGTAAGTAACTAAAGTAATTGTTCAAATTTTCTGCCTCCAACATTAATACATGCTTCCGCCCTTCTGATGCCATGAGCAGCTACCACTGGCCTGTTGTTGGAAGCACGTAACTGCAGGTACATATCAGCGTACTTGATATTAGAATAATGAGCCATGTTTATTGAAAATCAACAAACCATAAATCAACAATAATAATTTTATACATACTCGTATGTACTAATATTATTGATCTGGGGACTATTTACTAAACTACTTATTTTAACAATAATTATAATAAAAATAATATAAAACTTGGAAATAATGTACAGTTGGCGACACGGAATAGTTTCCAGGCATTTTTTCGGTGTCGTTTGATTTGAATACGCGATAGTTATATGAGCTTTGCCATAAATAATTTTTGATGGGATGATTACTTCTTAAATAGAAAATGGACATGATCGTCATTGTAAGGATATAGAAGGATTAGACTTACACCATATTTACAAATTTTTATTAATTTCAAATTATTTCAGTTTAAACTTCAATCAGCTGCTTATGTACAATTAATATATTGAAAGGTCTACTCTACAGTTAGTTTAGACGAAAAAGTAAAAAGAAGAAAAGACGAGATAACAAGGGGATTTGATGGAAAGTTATTGGGACTTAGTTAATTTTTTGGAAATGATTGTTTTTCTAAAAAACTAGATCCCGATCATTGCTTGAACACATCATCGCGAGAATTTTCCATTGAGCTTGAATTTAGAACCATTTTTTTACCTTTATTAACCTTGGATTTACAGTAAAATATAATAAGGCAAAATCCTCCTTGTAACCTCATTTCCTCAAAACCCTTTTTTGTCCTTTTCACCTATAAATTAAGAATCTAGAAATAAATTTCGTCTTTTAAGTTAGTGACAGTCAAATCATTTTTAAAATCATCCAAAGACACTAATTCCATAGCAGTAAAATGAACAAATCGAGTTTCTTCCACAAGTAAAAATCCATTTTCGGAAAAGTTGCCCATAATATTTGGAGAATCCAGCCAAACAAATAACGCAATGTTATCTGTTTTCAAAGTGATTTGGAAGAGTTTACTATCAGTAATTTCAGTAACGTTAAGAACCTAAGGTATAACAATCATTGCATAATAAACGAGCGATTCCAAATTTACCTACCTGTAGTTTAGGTTGTTGGATATTTGAGTGTTTTAGTTTGTCAACTAACGCAAAATTTTCATAGCCTACTCTCAGTCCTGAAGATTCAATGGATAAATGGAAGAAACAATTTGTTTTGGCTTCAGATAAAGAACCACAACCCAAAGTAGAAAGATCGTCATCTACATTGTATGAAGTCACAGTTGTAGCTGATAACGGTTCCTGGAAAATTTGGTTTTTTAGCTGTCTAAGCGGCATTTTTCCTGCAGTGAGAGTATTAAAGGCGGGAAAATGAAAAATATGTTCATTTGATTAAGTGTTTCTAGCAGGATCCAGTTCATACAGTACACACGGTAATTGTAATTGCTTATCTTTATGCAGGAAAAATATCGTTCAATAAAAGTTTTGAGAATCATATAATCTTAGTACAGTGATGATTTTATGAGTCGTTATATTCCTTTAAAGTACAATAATAGTTATTTGTATATAAAGGCCGTAAAAGTGATCTTTTTTGGTCGAATCTGTTGTCAGCCGAGGCTGCAATTCCGATGAGACCAAAAAAGCCCTTTTGGTCGAGGTGCACGCAACGTTTTTTAGGCGATCATCACGAAAGAATTCAAAAGTTTGGTCACGAAACACAAAGTTTTTTTTTTTTTGTGAACATTTTGCTGAAAAACAACTTAGGGCCGGTATTTCAATATCGAGTTAACTTTTTAGTTTCGTAACTGTCAATAAACTTTAATCAATAATTTATTTCGAGTTAACTTAAGAAGCGTATTTCCACAAGTTTCTGGAATTCACGTTAGCTAATTGCAAGTTAACTGAAAACATGTTAGGTTGGTACTGTTGAAAACTAACAGAAGTATCAAAAATGTCAAATACAAAAATTTCATAGCGTCAAAATCACCGGTTTTCAGTGGTATTTTGTGAATTTATAAACAAATTCGTTTCATTTTTTCTAAAGATGGCTGTAAACGTGCGCCCAACTTCACCTACAAAGAAAAATGCTACTCACAAGATTAGTTGATCATCACAAACATGTCATTGAAAATAAACAAAGTGGTGTAGTCCATTGGAACGATAAGGAAAAGCTTAGAAAAGCATTGAAGAAAAGTTCAACGGGCAGAATGGAAATGTGTATCACTCGGTAACAATTTTAAAACACAAATATGCCAATTTAAAAAAAAATTGTAAAGTGAACTTTAGTCAAAATAAAACGTCTTCTAATTCCTCAATCACATTTTCCAGGGTTCTAGTCGACAGGCGAAAACGTTGAAAAAATTCATTTTGATCCCACTTTTCAAAATGGTTAATTCGCTCCCTGACTACTTTGTGCTTACGAACAGGAATATCTTCATCTTCACAAAATGCATTGATAACGAAATCGTCCCATATATCCATAATAATAGTAGTATTCGAGATTAAATTATTTCAAAAAGTGACATCCACGATATAATTACTAGTTAACTCATACCTCAGGCATGAGTTAACTTTACATGCACTTTTACTAACACTTTGTATGTCATCTCAGATTGAAATACCGAAAATTATTTTAACTAAAAGTTAATCGAGACTTTGAAAGTTAATTCTATATTGAAATACTGGCCCTTAAACATTCTTACCATGTTAACTTCAACCACATCCGTTTTAATCGGTTTAATTGAGTTCCAATTATACACGCGTATGACAGCACTGAAATTAGTCTGAGACATCAAATCAGATACCACAACAATTTCCAAATTTCGAGCGGCGCTTAGTCGACTAGTAATTAAAACCGGTGCAAAAAATTCTCTAGCAAAATAATGCAACATTTTCCATTTGCCCGTATAGTCTAAAACAAAATTTTTGCTATGGTATAGAATCAGAAGAAATAACTTCCTTAAGGTTTTCATACCGATACTTGACCAAGTAGGCGCAGCCCAAACATCATTTAGTTGCCAGTATAGAGCACCCATAGTCATTCCTTTTCCAACATCATTTAGTTGCTTCTTATATGAGCGATAGTGTTCAGTTTCTATTTTTATCGACATGGCCTGAACAATCTACCAAAAAAAATCTTTTCTGCAAATTTCCTCGAAGTAACAAATAAATACAAATACCTGTGAATAATATATGAAAGCCTTGTAGTAATTTTCACTGTCTTCAGAAGGCAATTCTATTTGATACCCAATCAACAACTTAAGTTCAAAGTTGCCAAACATGTGATGTTGACGATCATCCATAAAAGTACTGTTGATTCTCAAGTCGTTAGTATCGTTGGTGGCGGTTAAAAGCGTTGCAATACTTGGAAAGGCTTGGTATCCGTATTCGGAGCCAAATCTAGGAGTGGGGAAGTTGAATTCGTTGAAGCTATCCAGAACATAATTGTAAAAGTGTACTGGAAGAAATAACAAAGACTTTAGTGTATGTTAACCAGAGCTTCAAAAGGAATTATTATAACGGTGAATGTACAGTGGGCCCAGTGGTAAGTCGCCGATACAATTGTGTGCGCAGTTATTTTCCCCAGCTCCCCCACTATGTAGGACATGCGTGTTTCGCCTCAAAACACCGATACAATCTGGAGAAAAATGTGTTTTAACTTAAATCTTCGCAGTTACTATATACAAATTGCATGTTTTTTCTTCGTCCGTTTGTACTAGTGGTAAAACAGTTTCCTGCTTCTGTCATTTTCTGTGCATAGCATCGACGACTTACCACTGGGCCCACTGTAAGTAAGTGGAAGATATCTGATGTAGCCAGCACATGACTCTCTTATACGATGTAGTTCTAGTTTATTTAGAAATACAGAGCTAAATTTAGAAATCCCAAAAAAGGAAATATGCACAATTGTTTCTACACAATTTTTGTTTACAGGAATAGAAAAGAAGGCTCGAGATACGTCGCCACTTCGTTTATCATGAAGGGAAGTATTGATATAGTAGAAAATAAAAAATTTCTTACAGCTGACGTGGCGCAAGTACAATATGTATTCCGAGGTTTTCAAATATTTCAGAGTTTGATGATCATGTTATTCGGCTAAGAACTTCATGAAATTGTGGAGGTAAAATTTGATTTGATGTCAACTAGTAATGGAGCGTGTCTGCGTTACTTAAAGACTGAAATCTTTAGGACCTTTATACGATTATGCCAAATTTGAGCATTGACTCCAGAAGTGTTAATGAATTACATGACAACTATACTTCCACATATTCGTAATATTAAGCAAGCAAAGTGCTAATAAAAATTGTCTTACCATCACCATAGAATTCACTTTCTGGATTAGTTGCAATATAACCTTCTTCAGTGGTGTCCAAACCATTTGATGGACTAGAACTCACGAATATTGTTCTATTTTTCGTCAAACGATTAAATTCCGCTTGAATGGTATTGATGTACAGCTCAATGTAGTCTTTTTTATACTTGGGATAATATTCACTAAAAATAAATCTACAAAAGCAAAGTTTAGACAATTCCCTTAACATATAATCTGGTCCTTACGCATATCTCATGAATAATTCTACTTCATTATTTCCAGCAAACAAAGCCATGCTTACATGCCCTCCAATTCTTTTAATTTGATGTCTAACTTCCTCTACCACGTTCCTAGAAATAAATCTTGTATGTAAAATCGTTTAAAATCTTACAAATTCATACTTCATGTATTTTAGATCAGCTGGATAAAGTGCGCAAGCAAACATAAAGTCTTGCCATATCAAAATTCCATATTGGTCGGCTAAATCGTAGAAATAATCCGATTCGTATACACCACCACCCCAAACCCGTAACATGTTCATGTTAGCATCCTTTGCTGCGCTCAACAAATGTTTAATGGTTGTGGGGTTTTGTCCGAGTTCCGGTAGGATGTCTATGGGAATTTCGTTGGATCCCTTTATGAATATTGGAACGTTATTTACTTTGAAATAAAACGAAAGGCCATTATCTAAAAGACAAAGGGATTAGCCCAAATAATTTCAGTAACAATGGCAAATTTGTTACCTAATTTATCTTGTACAAGCTCCACTGTCCTAAACCCAATTTTATAACTTTTTGTGTCCTCTTCCAATCCAATGTTATCCACAAACCTCACATGCACATTGTAAAGATTTTGAGCACCATATCCATTTGGCCACCAAGTTTTCACCATAGACTTTGAAATTAAAATTTTTCTAGATTCATACTAACCAAGTCATTTCTAATCAAACACTTACTTTTGGTACTACTGTAGAAGTTGTCATTACAATTTCACCTGCTTCATTCACATCTTCATCAACATTTAATACATGTGTAATATTCTCGTTAAATAAGTCAACAGTATATTCAAGCTTTCCCAAAACGTGTTGCCTAGTATTATTGGCGAAATATGTGTTAAAAACCACCTCCCAACTGTCATTATCCGCTTTTTCAACAACTTCAGGCATCAAATATCGAATAACTGTTTCATTGTAAGTTTCAATAGATACATTCTTCCTAAAAAAATGAAGTATAGGTACGACTTACTAAGTGGAAACATGATATCATATTAGGCAGCTTTGTCGCCTTATTGCTACGTCATAAGATCTGCCCTTCACGTTTATGCTTGAAACCGAGATATAAGTTTGGCTTGCGTAATTCATACTTCATTTTTGCCTTATGCTGGTATAATAACATTAAGTATTTATTTTAAAATTCTGGGTTTGTTTTGACCAAAGATAGGAAATTTCATATACAGGGTGCTGAAAAATTCACGCATTAACTTAACGGTACTATGTCGAGAAATGATTAAGAAGTGTCAGAAAAATGTTAAAAAAAATGAAGGTGCAGTAAATAAAAATCCTAAAATGGTTGTCCTGTAATATTGATAAAAATGGTATTGAAACCATAGATAATAATGTTATCAGAGAACTTTCCCAGTTTTTCTCTAGTAAACACCAATGTTCACCTACGTATGTATTAACATCAATTTCCTGAAAATATCTTCTGACAATGTTGGATTTAAAAACATACAATCTGGAAAATTATTACTATTTCTAATAGCAATATTCCATCCTCAAAAAACTAAAGTAAAAATGTCACTAAAACTTTCCAAATATTTCTCTAGTTAAAACCATTGTTCACCTTTGTATTATTTTATTAATATCAATTTCAAGAAAATATCTTAAGTGATTATAACATTGTGCGATTTTAAAGCATACAATCTGAAAAAGTATTACTATTTCTAATAGCAACATTCCATCCTTAAAAAACTAAAGTAAAATTTCCCTAATTTTTTTCTAGGTAAAACCAATGTTTACCAATTTCAAGAAAACATCTTCAGTGGTTCCAACATTGGGGGATTTTAAAGCATACAAATAGAAACATTTTATCCTCCATAAAATAAATTAAAAATATCACTAAAACTATTCCATTTTGTTTCTAGTTAAAACCCTTGTTAAGTTTTGTATTAACATGAAAATTATTCGAAAACTACTATGATTTCTAATAGAATAATAAAAGACTAAATAATCTAGTGTCATATGTTGTGAATCCTGGTTAAATATAATAGTATACATATAGGGTGTTTCAAAAATACTGCAAAATATTTCATAGGGTGATTCCTGAGATCATTCTAAGAAAAAAAGTTCATATGAACATGGCTCCGAAAATGGTTCTTTTTCACCCCCCATCCCTCAAGTCTGATCCACCTCCGGTGAAAATTTCATAATGATTTACACTCTATCTTATCTATACAGGGTGTCCCAAAGTCACCGAGAATAACAGAAACCATAGATTCCTCACAAAATTCTAAGACGATTTTTCCTTTGCCATTTTTAATTTTTTAATTTTGAAAAAATTTTTTTTCCCGTCCCAGAGCTGCTCAGTTGTTCTGGTGGAGGGGAGAGAGCTACGTGAGATCTTGTCTTTCCAGTTTCACCTTCTTGTCTCCCCTTCACCATCCACCGGGACAGTTGAGCTACTCTGGACAGGGAATAAAAAATAAAAAAAAATAAAAAATGACAAAGGAAAAATCGTCTTAAAATTTTGTGAGGAATCTATGATTTCCGTTGTTGGCGGTGACTGTGGGACACCCTGTATATATAAAAATGAATGTCTGTCTGTCTGTCTGTCTGTAATACGACACTAAAACTCATAAACTATATGGCCGATTGAGCTGAAACTTTTACAGAATGTCTGTTTCGGATAACCCGAGGTAAACCTCATAAAAAATGCAAAAAAACATGTTTTTAAATTATTTATAATAATATAAGTACGTGTGGCGCCATCTATTCCTCATTTACGAAAGTGCATTGTTGTTCTCTATATTATAGAAATCTATACCGGGGGCAGCGAAGCGCACCGGGACAAAGCTAGTTAAGCATAAAAACATTAGTGTATGTGGTGAATTTCATCATTTTACCTTCAACAGTTTCGAAACTAATAAAAAGAACCTTCTTCACGGTCCCAAATATATAACTCAGCGGGTAAGCATTTTCGGACCCATGTTCATTGTTCATATGAACTTTTTTTCTTAGAATGATGTCAGAAATCACCCCATGAAATATTTTGCAGTATTTTTGAAACACCCTGTAGAAACTAAGCAGAGGTTAAGATCTTACCATATTCCTACAGAAGGAAATGATGGTCCCCAATCCCAGGAAAATGATGCCTGCATTTTCCGTAGCATATTGACATGACATTCACCATGAGAACTAGCAGGTGGGCAAGAAGGTTGAATAGGATATGGTTGTTTTTCTGCTAGTTTTGCTGCAGCTTCAATCGGTGATTGAAATCTTACCTCAATAGTATTTTGACCTTCCTACAAAATATTATAGTATAAAAAGAACTACTAAGAATAGAAATAATTTACCTGGATAATATTTTTTAAATCAAAAATATAACGCACGAACATATTTTGACTTTGTCCTACTAGTTTATCGTTTAGAAAAATTGAGGATATTGTGTCGAGACCTTCGAACACAACGTTGATGTTCTCGTAATTTAAAAAACTCTCATCGACTAGAAAATAAAAATATTATGGGACATTAAATGCAAATCCATGTGACCTTACCGGTAAAGTTCCTGTAATAAGTCCAGTTTGTTCTTGGTACCCATCTGACGACGTCATAATTAAATCTAAAGTGGATGTTTTCAATAATATCATTATTCATCAAATCTGTGTAAATTCCCCCCGGAACCGCTACCTCCAAGTCTTTGTATTCTACCACAACAATAATAGATCAATCACTAAAAAATTGGGCTAAGACACAGCAGGTTAAATTTCATGTACGAGTAATATACCTGAACGAAGAGTTTTATGCAAACTTAAAAATTAATGCGAACATCATCACCCTTATATCTTGAGAAAATAATTAATATAGAATATTTATAGATACAATTAATTATTATAAATATTAATTAATGAGAGAGCATTAAAGCCCATTCACAACCATTTTGCATACGTGACATAACAAAAAAACATAGCGTTTGACCAATAGTGGCGAATAATGTTTAGATTTTTCTATTGGTCGAACGTTATGTTTTTTTGTTATGTTCCGTACGTTAAGTGGTTGTGAATGGGCTTTTATAATCATATGAGATAAGCATTAAAATAATTTTTCAATATAAACAACAGGTACTTACTTTCTGTATCATCTTTTAGAAACCACTTTCCATCTAATGTTAGAAAACTCGCAGAATTTACAATAGTAAATACAGTGAAGAGAAACAGCAAGTACCCAATCATCTTACAGCAATGTATACAAACTTTGTGAGCAATATGACTAAATAGCCTCGGTAATTTGATATCTCTATTATGGTAAACATTGTTAAGATTACTTAGTGGAAACCTACATATATGTGTACTAGGAAACACTTACAATTGATGAAAATCAGTATTAAATAAACAGAACGATGATGATGTAGTAATTTTATAAGAGGTACTCATATTATTGTTTTAGTTTTCAAAATAAACTTACATTGTAAATTTGAAATAAATTTTGCGTGTTGCTGTTATTAGTTTATGTTGAACCGTTTATCCTTGAATATGTTTTCAATAGTTTATCAATGTAGTATGTTTGCTATAAATAAAGAAACTTATACAGTGTTACCAATAAAGTTCGTACCTATCATTAAATGGGAAAAACATTGTTAATTAATTTAAGCAAAGTTTGAGTCTCTCTGCTTCAAAAATGATGCAAAATTACGTCGATAAAAGAAAGTAGACCATGAAATCTATCAAATTTGATATTTTTCCAAAAAATTGCGAATAAGAGGGTTATTTCTAAAAAAATTAGAAAAATGTCAATTAGAAAAGTTATATCTGTTTCATTGGAAAATCCAAATTATAGCTCTATTTTTACTTTCTTATACGAAGTAATAAGAATGTGGCACCCACAATTTCAAACTCTTAAATATGAAATTTGAATCAAATCCGATAACTCGACACACACACAGACAGATATCATGGGGAAAATGGTCAAAATAGATTCAGGGGCCCTCAAAACGTGTAAATCCATCAAAATCTCGGAGTCGAAAAAAATCACGATTACAATACTTCCTTATACTTCGTATAAGAAAGTAAAAATCGATTTGTTTCAGGATTTTTCCTAAAAGTTCATAATAGCATCAATAACGCTTAAAATGAATTTATTCCATACATATGTAGTATGGATCGTACTTACTGTATACTTATTCTGTTTTATTAAACACTAATTTAAATCAGCATAATATGGAAGTTATATTTATTATAACTACAACGATACAGGAACATCCCACCCATCCCGGCCACCATCATCTCACTCAGCTCAGTACAATTTTACTGAAACGGCAGCATGCCAACACTGATCGTACGTGGTGCATTTCAACTTTCAACCTATCTATCTTATCTAGCCGCGCTGGATTGCGTGACGCTTGAACGTGTCATATTTATGTCCGAACTCAAAACCATAAGTGTTTTCAACACCAAAAAAAATATTTCCTACAACTTTCCTTTTAACATTTTTTTAATATTGTGAATATTTAAAAAGTTATTCAACAAATAAGTTGAACATTTTTGGGAAATTTTTCTCTAGTTACGTACTACTTACTACTACTACTTACTACGCTTACCCCAAAATTGTCTACTTATTTGTTGAATAGCTTTTTAAATATCATAAATGGGTCTGACTCTATAACTTTTTAACGACTGTGACTATGTAACCACTGTGGTTGTTGCTATGGTACGACGTTTTTGATTGGTAGATATCATAACAACAATCACAATAATTAATAAACACGCTGGTTAAAAACTTACAGAATCGCACCGATTATCGATAAAAATTTAAAAGAAAAGTTGTTGGAAATATTTTTCTCTACTACTTTGTGCTGATGTTTTTTTTTCGGATATCTAATAATAAAGAAGTTATACCATAAATAAAAAATTCAACTTTAATTAAGGGCTGATGAAGAAACGGTGGGGTTTACGAATACAAAAACTCAGTTTTAAACTTACAGAGTGACCCTCTACAAGATTCTGCAAAAATTGGCTGTAAGGTAAAAAAAGTCTATTTGAAGCCTTTTTTTCTCCCTATTTACTGTACAACATAGAAACTTTAAAATACTACGATCCCAAAGGACCAGTAATCTTGGAATGTGACGCTAGCAGTTTTGGTCTAGGAGTGGCAGCTTATCAAAAATCAGGTATCATTAGTTATGCTTCAAGAACTATGACAAAAACTGAACAAACTTTTGCTCAGATAGAAAAAGAGTTGTTGGCAATAGTCTTCGCCTGTATGAGATTCGATCAACTTTTGATAGGAAATCAAGCCATTATTAAAACAGACCACAAACCTCTCATTACTATAGTTAAAAAACCTCTACTGACGGCACCTAAAAGACTACAAAGAATGCTAATGACATTACAGAGGTTTAATTTGGAATTTAAATACGTTGTAGGCAAAGAAAATATCGTTGCTGATGCATTATCCAGGGCACCTTTAAAATCTACAGGTACGGATTTCGATAATACTTGTCCCGGATTTGTATTTAAATGTTAAACGGAAAAGAAACTAAAAAGGTATAGAAACAATTAAAATTTCAAATGAACGTGTTGAAGAAATTAGAAGAGAAAGTTTAAAAGACCCTACATTCAAAGAATTGATGTATTTCATAACAAATGGCTGGCCATCCAGAATCACAGACCTTCCTGAAACTATAAAGATTTACAACCAATATAAACATGAACTCTCTATTCCAGATGGCATCATTTACAGATGTGATAGAGTCCTAATTCCATACAAGTTACGGAAAATTTTGATAAAAAGAGTCCACGTAAGCCATAAGGGCATAGAAGCCACTTTAAAATTGGCCAAGAATAACATCTTTTGGCCTGGTATGAACACTGAGATAATAAACAAGATCCAACAATGTGAAATATGTGCGAAATATGCCAATAGTCAACCACGTACACCAATCCAATCTCATGATATCCCTCTACACCCTTTTGAAATAATATCAATGAATGTCTTCACTACAGAGTTTCAGGGTAAAATTCAAAAATTTTTAGTTACAGTAGATCATTATTCCGATTTCTTCGAGTTAGATATATTAAAAGACATGACACGATCAGCTATAATTAAAAGTTTCAAAAATAATTTTAGCAGCCATGGAATTCCCAGCAGAGTATGCACTGACAATGGTACCAACTTTGTGAATCAAGTATTTAAGGAATTTAGTAGAACATGGGATTTCCAACATGTAACTTCATCCCCGCATCATCAACAAGGAAATGGAAAAGCAGAGGCAACTGTTAAAATAACAAAAAAGTTAATAAAAAAGAGTGTAGATAGTGGTGAGGATCTGTGGTACTGTCTTCTACACTTACCAAATAAAATAAACACCAGTCCTGTCCAAAGACATATTCTAGACAAACAAGATCAGGTATTCCAACCAGCGGAACAAACTTAAAACCAAAAATCCCCGCAAACGTATCAGATTTAATTGAAATTCAACGACGTAAAAGTAAATATTATTACGATCAACATACCAAACCTTTACCTACACTACACATTGGCCAACCAGTAATGGTTCGCATAAATCCGGAAACCTTAACTGATACATCTTACAAAGTGAACGTCAATGGCTAAACATACAGAAGAAATATCATTCATATTAAACCTCATGATTCAGAAGACATCCGCATAGAAAATGGACTCAATGACATGGAAATTATTAAAACTGATTACTAGTAGGAGATTCGGAAGAAAATACTCCTTACAAATCATTATATGTATAGTCAAAACTTACCATCTTTACCCAACTATTTATAAAGAAACTGGAAAAGATCAAAACCAAATTGAAAAGAAGGAGCCATGTCTTTCTACAATACCATCAGAGGACACAAGTTTGGAAAACCATTCTACCGAAGTCCCAACTAATATTCGACCAACCCGTAAAACCAGACTTTCAAGAAACTTACAAGATTATCACTTGTCTTAATAATTCTCAATTGTACTTCCATTTTATTCGTGTGGATTCATTCTGTTTTTTTTTTCTGAAAGATTTATTTACAATCTAATCCTATATGGATTAATAAGTAAATTTTATGACGTCTAAAATGAACGAGGGAGGTCATTGCCCAATGACAAATTCCTCACAATTAACTTAACTTATTTAACTATATACACTACACACAATTAAATATAAATCACAACATGATCTGAACTTATAATTTAGAAAATTAAAATTAGAAACGATTTGGTAAATCGAGAGGTTTGAATCTCTTTAGTCTTTTTGTTTGACAAGTTCTGTTCAAAAGTTTCACTGCAAGAGTATTTGGATGGTTATTAAGTCTATCACTGTACAGGGTCTTTCACGCAAAAGTAACACCCCCCTTATTTTCTTACCTATTAAGATATTTTAATTTTTCAAAATTCAGTAGTTTTTTCTGAAGTTCTCAAATATGCCATCAAAACTTTTTTAACTTGAAAAATATACAGGGTGTGCTAAAAATGGCATTTTTTCTTATGGAACACCCTATATATTTTTACATGAATGGATAGATCTTTTTAAGCTGATTCAAAAAATATATATGACTTTGACATTTGGACCAAAAGTGACGGAGATATTAGACGTTAAATTTGTAAAATTTGAGAAAATTAACATTTCTTTTTTTATACCTTTTATGATATTTTAACTTTTTGAAATTCTATCTGCTTTATTTTTTTCTGTAGTATTTAGTCCTTCAGCTAGGGGTCAAAAGGTAGGAAGTAAAAGCGGGATGAGACGACGCAGTGTTTTCTGAAGGTTTTTTGGTCGCTGAATCCGAATCCGTGCGTCGTTTTTCAATAAAGTGGTGCAAACAAAAGTTATTAACAATTTATGGTTTAAAACTGAATAACTCGAAAAGTATAGATTTTAGCGAGCATTTTACCAAAAAAAGTTTCAAACAAAAGTTGTTCAAAGTAAAAAGACTCTCCGAAAAGTGCATATGATATTTTATCATAAAGTCGCACGGACAAAAGTTATTAACAATTTATTGTTTAAATGTTTAAATTAACTCGAAAACGAAAAGTATACATTTTACCAAAAAAAATTTCAAACGAAAGTTGTTCAAAATAAAAAGACTCTCCGATAAGGTCATATGGTATTTTGTCATAAAGTTGCTCGGACAAAAGTTATTAACAATTTATTGTTTAAAATGCAATAACTCGAAAAGTGTACATTTTACCAAAAAAAGTTTCAAACAAAAGTTGTGCAAAATAAAAAGACTCTCCTAAAATGTATGCTTTTTGGTTTGTTCCGTTTTAAACAATAAATTGTTAATAACATTTGTTCGAGCGACTTTATGACAAAATACCATATGACCTTTTCGGGGAGTCTTTTTATTTTGCACAACTTTTGTTTGAAACTTTTTTTGGTAAAATGTATACTTTTCGAGTTATTGCGTTTTAAACATTCAAACAATAAATTGTTTATAACTTTTACTTCCTACCTTTTGACCCCTAGCTGAAGGACTAATTCAAGTATACTATGAACTTTTTTTAATTCAAAATGATTTTATTAATAATATAAATTATACAATTCCTACATTCGCAGGTTGCCATGAATTAAAAAAAAGTTATAAACTAAGCTGTGATTTAGTTTTTTGACATTTACAGGAAGAATAAAGGAGATACAATAAAAGAAAATCAAAATATTCTAAAAGGTAAAAAAAAAAGAAATGTTAATTTTCTCAAATTTTACAAATTTGACGTTTAATATCTCCGCCACTTTTGGTCCAAATGTCAAAGTCATATATATTTTTGGAATCAGCTTAAAAAGATCTATCCATTCATGTAAAATTATATAGGGTGTTCCATAATAAAAAATGCCATTTTTATCACACCCTGTATATTTTTCAAGTTTAAAAAGTTTTGATGGCATATTTGAAAACTTCAGAAAAAACTACAGTAAATATGATTTTGAAAAAATAAAATATCTCAATAGGTAAGAAAATAAGGGGGGTGTTACTTTTGCGTGAAAGACCCTGTACTTCGCACTAGGGTGGGATTACAAAACGCGATATAATCAACTGCTGGAAAAACATAAGTAATTGGTTGATGGTAAGAGATAAATTTATTTTTATTTCATTGAGAAACATGTTACAGGCGTTGCAACCAAACATTGCCCAAGGTCAGATGCGCAGTCGTTCAAAGCTTACGGAAGGGGAAAAGCGCCAACACGTTATATTTAAAACCGGTCAGTGGCGTCGATATATATTTCAAATTTTAAAATTATTAGTGGATTTACCGATCAAATTACGAAAACTGATTGCACAGCAATTTAACCAATATTTTATCAATAGTAATACACTGAGTTTTTTTTAACTCTCCCCATAGGGACATGGTAAAATGTTTAACTGCGAATTTCAAAATAATTTTTGGCATATTATTAGTTTGCATCTTTTTTTACATGTTCTAGTAGTTTTTAAAATGTAAAAAGTAAATTAATTTATTTAAAAGGGAAAATAATTAAGTACATGATTTTAGCTCGTCTTCACATTAAAATTTAGTAGGTTAGGAGACTTTGTCCACTGACAACCGAATAAATAATCCAAAGCTGTCACTTGATTTGCATGTTCTTATGAAATGTGATTAGTGTGAAATGTAAAAACAAGCTAAAATCATGTACTTAATTATCTTCCCTTTAAAATAAATTAATTTTATTTATCTACTACCAATTCATAATAGCATTGATTTGATATTAATTTGAGTAAGGTAAGTCAGATTATTACGCAACATGTGTTTTAAAGAAATCATTACCACACTGAAATTTCAACAAGAAAATTCTTTCTTACAAGTATTTATAACACAATTTTTACAATTTAGTATCTTTATAGGAAAGTTTATATTTGTTAATGTCTAATTATAATATAATATATATTGTTTAGTTCTTTAAAATTTGTTATTAACATTGAGTAATGACACTTCATACTCTTAAGTTTGATTTTTTGAAACCTGGAGAATTTTATAATAGCGTATCTACCTAGAAAAAACCCTAACTTCACGTTAGATAACTGAAAAAATTTTTAGTTTTATTTTATAATAAATTAGTTTTATATTTTAATAATAAATATAACACGGTCCACGTCCCAGATTTTTTTGTGTATAAATTGTTTAATTATTTGAAAATTTATAATTCAAATTCATTGTTGTGTAGCGCTGGCTAGTTTTTACACAACTTAGGTTCGGTAGTCCAGTACGACAACTTGACAACAACTACTGAGCAATGTCGTTGGAGATAAATTCAAAATTCATTTTTAATTATTTGGACGGTAGAAGATAAAATCTTGTATATTACACGTGGGATATACACACATTAACATATTCGTCTGATTACAGAACTCGTCTACGACTCGTTCTGCAATTTCCAGACTCTTATGTTAATGATGTTCATATCCCACTTATAATATAAATAACTATTTCTCAATGTTGCCCACTATAGTATTTTTATTGATACAGCACTGGTACTGGTCATGACAAATTAGACCCCGGAATCTTTCGTTTCGTAAAAAAGTCGGAAACTAAAGTACAATTTAAAAGGAGTTGACGAATTGGAACTCCCCTATTACAAGTGTTTAACAACAGAGGATTGTCATTTGGTGCAGAGACTGTTTTGTAACAGTCTGGTGGTCGTTGTATCCAAGGACGCACTTCGAACAGTCCAACTGATCAATTTTATTCACCATGAAAATTAAAAAAGATATAACTTTCCTATTTGAAATAGCATCCGTCGTAAACGTGACTATCGACTGTACAATTTAAAAGGAGTTGACGAATTGGAACTCCCCTATTACAAGTGTTTAACTATAGAGGATTGTCATTTGGTGCAGAGACTGTTTTGTAACAGTCTGGTGGTCGTTGTATCTGAGTAAGCACCTCGAACAGTTCAACTGATCAATTTCATTCAGCATGAAAATTGAAAAAGATATAACTTTCCTATTTGAAATAGCATTGGTTGTAAAAGTGACTACCGATTATACAATTTAAAAGGAGTTGACGAATTGGAACTCCTCTATTACAAGTGTTTAACTATAGGGGATTGTCATTTGGTGCAGAGACTGTTTTATAACAGTCTGGTGGTCGTTGTATCTGAGTAAGCACCTAGAACATTCCAACTGATCAATTTCATTCACCATGAAAATTAAAAAAGATATAACTTTCCTATTTGAAATAGCATCCGTCGTAAACGTGACTATCGATTGTACAATTTAAAAGGAGTTGACGAATTGGAACTCCCCTATTACAAGTGTTTAACTATAGAGGATTGTCATTTGGTGCAGAGACTGTTTTGTAACAGTCTGGTGGTCTTTGTATCTGAGTAAGCACCTCGAACAGTCCAACTGATCAATTTCAATCAGCATGAAAATTGAAAAAGATATAACTTTCCTATTTGAAATAGCATTGGTTATAAAAGTGACTATCGATTGTACAATTTAAAAGGAGTTGACGAATTGGAACTCCTCTATTACAAGTGTTTAACTATAGGGGATTGTCATTTGGTGCAGAGACTGTTTTATAACAGTCTGGTGGTCGTTGTATCTGAGTAAGCACCTCGAACAGTCCAACTGATCAATTTCAATCAGCATGAAAATTGAAAAAGATATAACTTTCCTATTTGAAATAGCATTGGTTGTAAAAGTGACTATCGATTGTACAATTTAAAAGGAGTTGACGAATTGGAACTCCTCTATTACAAGTGTTTAACTATAGGGGATTGTCATTTGGTGCAGAGACTGTTTTATAACAGTCTGGTGGTCGTTGTATCTGAGTAAGCACCTCGAACAGTCCAACTGATCAATTTCAATCAGCATGAAAATTGAAAAAGATGTAACTTTCCTATTTGAAATAGCATTGGTTGTAAAAGTGACTATCGATTGTACAATTTAAAAGGAGTTGACGAATTGGAACTCCTCTATTACAAGTGTTTAACTATAGGGGATTGTCATTTGGTGCAGAGACTGTTTTATAACAGTCTGGTGGTCGTTGTATCTAAGTAAGCACCTCGAACATTCCAACTGATCAATTTCATTCACCATGAAAATTAAAAAAGATATAACTTTCCTATTTGAAATAGCATCCGTCGTAAACGTGACTATCGATTGTACAATTTAAAAGGAGTTGACGAATTGGAACTCCCCTATTACAAGTGTTTAACTATAGAGGATTATCATTTGGTGCAGAGACTGTTTTGTAACAGTCTGGTGGTCGTTGTATCTGAGTAAGCACCTCGAACATTCCAACTGATCAATTTCATTCACCATGAAAATTAAAAAAGATATAACTTTCCTATTTGAAATAGCATCCGTCGTAAACGTGACTATCGATTGTACAATTTAAAAGGAGTTGACGAATTGGAACTCCCCTATTACAAGTGTTTAACTATAGAGGATTGTCATTTGGTGCAGAGACGGTTTTGTAACAGTCTGGTGGTCGTTGTATCTGAGTAAGCACCTCGAACAGTCCAACTGATCAATTTCATTCAGCATGAAAATTGAAAAAGATATAACTTTCCTATTTGAAATAGCATTGGTTGTAAAAGTGACTATCGATTGTACAATTTAAAAGGAGTTGACGAATTGGAACTCCTCTATTACAAGTGTTTAACTATAGGGGATTGTCATTTGGTGCAGAGACTGTTTTATAACAGTATGGTGGTCGTTGTATCTGAGTAAGCACCTCGAACATTCCAACTGATCAATTTCATTCAGCATGAAAATTGAAAAAGATATAACTTTCCTATTTGAAATAGCATTGGTTGTAAAAGTGACTACCGATTGTACAACTTCAAAGAAGTTGACGAATTGGAACTCCACTATTCCAAGTGTTTAACTATAGGGGATTGTCATTTGGTGTAGAGACTGTTTTGTAACAGTCTGGTGGTCGTTGTATCCTAGGAAGCACCTCGGACAGTCCAACTGAGGAGCAAACATGCAAAACGTTATACTTCGTATAAGAAAGTAAAAACTGTCATAAATAGACTTCTTGATTTTTGAGGTGTACTCTATAATTTTGAAATTAACTGTACACGGTGGACTAAATTGCGTGTTTTGATAGGACAACTCGTTACCTATTACAAATATCGAAAAATAGACCACGGAGTCTGAATCTCTTTTTTCGAGATTAACTCAATTCTGAAAACAAAAATTAGCTGTCGTCTTTTGTTTTCGAGTTATCAAGGAAAGTTCGATTTTTCAACTTTTCGATACAAGGCTATACTTGATTGATTTTCAATTTAGAGAAAAGTTAATAACACGTTCTTCAGGCACTTTTTTGCGTAGAATACAATGACGTAATCAGATTTTCAATAAATTTATTCATTTTCAAGTTATGACAGAAATTTGTGTTTTTTATATACAAATAATAGTTGTCTATGGCTGAGTTAAAAATATATTATCTTTGTGTTTTCAAAAATGTATAACATGTGGGGTCTATTCCTTCGTATCTATTTTATTTTTCTAAAAATTCGCAAATTTCGGGTAAGAGGTAATATTTCCTATATTTTTAGTATCATAAAAGTTGACGTGGAAGTTGACCTAGATGAAATGCTGCCGTGGTGGCCCATTGTCTATACGGCCCACAATATTACACCCATCCGGTAGTTGATCTTAGTAGCGTCACTGTTTATACCAAAAAGGAGAAAAAGTAGTGAAAGTATAGAGCGCGATCTCTGATTCGCCCAAATAGCCTTACCACTTTCTTAGAACCTACACGACGATCAATACCAGTACGCAGATTGGTGAAAGTACCCCAGTACTATCCACTACTGGTCCCTCTAAGGTTTTGCATTCTTTTGGCACCCTGATGACGACCACTACCAGCAAAGCAATTTAAAAAGAACCGATCAACACTGTTTCCCATTGGTCGAATATACAATTTCGAATGTTAGGGCAATAACTAAAAATTGGGATGTGCTTGGCGGGACTGCACGACAGGCAGGTGTTCTTTTGTAGCAAAATAAGGGGCAGTGCACCGGATAACAGAATTAAAATTAGAAAGCGGGATATTGATACCAAGTTGGGAATGTTACACTAATATGAAGGTAAAATTATTGGTTAAGTTGTTTACCTATACTGTGGATTAATTTACTACTCCTCAAAATATATTAATAATATTGTAGAAAGATAATTATACAAATTCCATATTTATATAAATTTTCGTTTCTTCACAATATAATTTGTTGATTACCTATTAGGCAATTTTAAATATACTTCAGTTATAAATTGCACATCATAACCTTTCCACCGTAATTTTCGAGTTTCATTACGACTTACAAATAATTAAATACACATGTGTATATTAGAAGCTAATTGAGAAGGTCTACTCTACCACAATTCTAATTAATGTCCCCACGAAAAACCCCACAATTTTCCATGTGAAGGTACAAGTCAAATAACAAACTTCATGCCACGTGACTTGTAATTATGCGTACTTGGCATCCAACATTTACTTCCAATTTTGTCATGATATATGCCATTTGCATTAATTGTATCCACCTAACTATTATTTATAATTAAATTACTGTTCTTCTTCATCCTTTCTATGTTCCTTTTACATGCCACATATTTTATAAGAAAACCCTTTAGTCCTTTATTACAATAATTGTTTTAATTTGATGCTTTAAAATTTAATCGATATTCCTTTTCACATCACGTTGATGATTACAGTCAGCTGCTCTTCCGGGTGCCCGGAGTCCAACTATAACCTACATGCCTATTGTCGCAGGATCTCGTCCATCTTCCATATGCATGAGATTCATTGTCACAAATGGACTTCGACCACGTGTTACATTTAACATACGATTCTGCATCAAATTAGGGTCCAACTGCAGCTTTGTAATCTGATTTGCTTAAAACATGCTAAAAAGATCTACATCCTACATGTCCATTTTAATTTTGTATATTACGTTAAATTTGGTTTGTTCTTGCATAGAGGAAGAGAGGATATAATACAGCGTATTCCACTTTTTTCTAATAGGATATAACACTTCATAAAGGACTGTGTTTTTAGTGAATAATAAATAGTTACTTAAGCATTAAAAGCGGTAACCCTTAACGTTTGTGATGCTTATTACGTTTTTTGCACGATCCATGCAATAACCAAATTAGATGATTCAAAATTTGTTCATGTCTAAGTGACAACTATAAAATTATCTAAAATAAAGTGACGAAAGGTCATATGTCATTACTTACCGATCAGAAGGCGGTAATCTGATCGATAAGATATCTTACCGATCACTGATTTGTAAACAAAACCTACTATTCTTTTATTTAAACCAGTAAATACGTGAATTTAACGGATCGTGCAAAATAGTTATTTAAGCATTAAAAGCGTTTTTTGCACGATCCATGCAATAACCAAATTAAAATGATTCTAAATTTGTTCATGTCAAAGTGACAACTAAATATAAAATTATCTAAAATAAAGTGACAAAAGGTCATATTTGATTACTTACCGCCTTCTGATCGGTAAGTGATGGCTTAGCGATCAGTGATTTGTAAACAAAACCTACTATTCTTTTAATTAAATCAGTAAATACGTGAAATTGATGGATCGTGCAAAAAATTATTAATAACACTAGTTTACAAAATCGAAAATTTTTTATGCCCACCTCTGATTTTCCCATGTATTTTGACTCACTAAACACGAAAATCATACTTAAATTTTCTTTATCTACTACCAATTCATAATAGCCTTGATTTGACATTAATTTGAGTAAGGTAAGTCAAATTATTACGCAACATGTGTTTTAAAGAAATCATTACCACACTGAAATTTCAACAAGAAAATTCTTTCTTACAAGTATTTACAACACAATTTTTACAATTTAGTATCATTATAGGAAAGTTTATATTTGTAAATGTCTAATTTTAATATAATATAAATTGTTCAATTCTTTAAAATTTGTTATTAACACTGAGTAATGACACTTCATACTCTTAAGTTTGATTTTTTGAAACCTGGAGAATTTTATAATAGCGTATCTACCTAGAAAAAACCCTAACTTCACGTAAGATAACTGAAAAAATTTGTAGTTTTATTTTATAAAAAATTAGTTTTATATTTTAATAATAAACATAACACAGTCCACGTCCCCGAGTTTTTTTGTCTATAAATTGTTTAATTATTTCAAAATTTATCATTCAAATTAACTGTAGTGTAGCGCTGGCTAGTTTTTACATAACTTAGGTTAGGTTAATCCAGTACGACAACTTGACAACAACTACTGAGCAATGTCGCTGGAAATAAATTCAAAATTCATTTTTAATTATTTGGACGGTAGTAGATAAAATCTTGTATATTACACGTGGGATATACACACTTTAACATATTCGTCTGATTACAGAACTCGTCTACGACTCGTTCTGCAATTTTCAGACTATTATGTTAATGATGTTCATATCCCACTTATAATATAAATAACTATTAATGGACGCGTTTTCGACATATGAACTTTCGAAATTTTTTTCAATTTTCGGAATTCCTTCGATGTTTTTGAGTATATATCAAGATTTAATTGGCCGATTTGGCCACACAAGCACTCAAATTAAAAGGAACTGAGCCTTCTACAATTTTCTTTTACATAGTTTTTTTGGCAAAAAATCGATGTCGAAAATTCACATATCGTCCTGGGAAAAATAGAAATCGCAAAGATAAGTTCAGTTCAAATTTTTTTACGTTCCAAATGTGATCAATACTAAAAAAATTGAAAATTTTAGGCCTATAAATACTCTGCCCGTTTATGAAAAATTGTTGGAAGTGATAGTTAAAAATCAAGTGATGGCATACTGTGAAAAAAATAAAATTTTAACAGAGTGTCAATCAGGTTTTCGTCAGGGACATTCATGTGAAAACGTGGTGATAAATATATGTGATGAGTGGTCAAGACTGATTAATGACGGACAAATCATATTGGCTGTTTTCCTTGACTTTAGAAGAGCTTTCGAGACAGTGAATCGGTCTTTGCTGTTGAAGAAGTTGGAAAAAATGGGTATCAGTGGGAAGGTGTTAAGTTGGTTTAAGTGTTACCTTTCAAATAGAACACAAAAAGAGTTATTTTTTAAGTAGAATGAGTAAAAATTTGAGTTTATACAAGGTTACTGTTGTATAAGGTATTAATAGCTCCTCACTTGGAGTTCTGTAGTACGATGGTGTTTACGTTGCCAGATTACAAACTGAGACAGATGCAAACAAATCAAAATAAGGCTATGAGAATTGTACTCAGATGCAGCAGATATACACCTACTGATAATATGCTAAGAACTTTAAATTTGCTGAATGTGAAACAAAGAATCATTTTTAAAACACTAATGTTTGTGCATAAACTAAGAAACCGAATGTTGCCTGAATATGTGTATGAACATGTAAGTTATGTAACAAGGATGATTTCGTGGTACCTATGTACGGAAGGAAATTGATGTTTGACTCAGTATATTCCAGGGGGTTAATTTATTATAATGATTTACCCAAAGATATAAGAAACTGTATTACAATTAATAATAGATTTAAAGTATTGCTGGGGGAGCATGTAGTTTCAAGGTATTGAGGGTGCAGTGATTTTGTGTTGTACACTGAATTACCGTACCAGTGCTTTTGTCTGTTTTTGTAAATTGTATGCATATTTATCTACATGTAAATTGTGTAAAACTTTGTAATTCATAGCTTTTGCTAATAAACTTTACTTACTTACTTACGTGAAGCTGAACACTTTTACGGAAAAAACAAGCTATACTATTGATGAAAATTAATGGACAAATGACGAAGTTATGTATTTTTCAATGGAAGACCAAAATTCAGCTTTTTGATGATTTTCACGTCTTTTCTTCCTTTTATTGAATCACATACATTCAACATATTGATAGATACCATTTTGTTATAATAGTTGAGACTCGGTAACATTCCAAAGTAATTCAGATAATTTCAGATAACAGGGTGATTCAAAAGTGGTTCTAAATATAAAAAAATAATTTTCGCGTAAACAGATGGGTTAAAGCAAATCAAATAGTACCTATATAACTTTTTACGTGTTTCATAATTTTTATAAAAAAAATTTTTTTTTTAAATATATGTCAAAAAAACTAAGTTCTCATCCCATAAGTATGCCAATGAATCATATTTTCTTTGTAGATTTATAGTTTATACAAAAAGACTAACTAACTAACTTACCAAATTCATATCTCTATCTTAAACCGTCATGAAGATCTCAAAAAAATAATTTTTTACACCGTGCATTTCACAAACGAAGCGTTCAACGAACCATGTTTATAGGAACTTTTATTCTTAATTAAAGCTCCTCTATCAACGGTTAAAATCCTGCTACAAGACCCAGTATAAACTATTTTTATAAATCATGTTATGTTTCCGAACATCTGGAATTATTTCTACCTTCCAGGTATTTAGCGTTCTTAAATAGGGTAAAGAAATTCAATGCATATCCGTTTGGATGGCGGGGTAATAAATAAATAAATAATTAAGTTGGAGCAAATTAAGCAGGGTTTTAGGACAGGTGGACGAAAACCGCTTGGGACCTTTTTTGGTCATTGCAAATTTGGTTTGGACAGAATATTTAATCGAAGGTACAAATGAAAACGAATTAGCGTTTGAACCAAATAATTTTAAATATATTCGATTTTTTGCTATAGTTAATTAAGAGTACGAAGTGTTGTTTGTTTGTTCCGCTTGCCTAACTGTATTTTCTACGGAAATTTTATCGTAAACAAATTTATAATGGAATATAAATTAGAAATCTGTCTATGCTCTATCACTTTGTGTATAAGGTATAACTGATTTTTCGGAAGGTTAATATGACTTGCAAATGAAATGGTAATAACCAAATAAAAATTCCTACAAACCCTTCAAGCTTATTATACTGTTAAATTAACAAACTCGGACGTTAACCACATTTGGCGTTTAATTTCATAAAGATCGCGTTTAAAATTAATTGTCTCTCTATTCTTTTAATGGAAAACAATTTTGAAGTTATTGATTTAATGTTTTTATATTGGCATATTAAATAATACACTTGGGAAATTACAAAATATGGAAATAAGTATATATTTCCGTAATGAATTTTCCGTACCTACATGCAATATTCGTTGAAATTGTTGGAAATTTGTAAGTAAGTACATACATACGTTAGTATTTCTATGAACATTATATTTAAATAGTTTTTTTATTCGATTGTACTATAAAACCGTATTATTCGGTTCGAAAATGCGAACAAAAACGTCACCTTTTCGTAAAATAATAGACTGCGTTTTTTCATCCTAGTCCGAAATAGTATATTATGCTAAAAGTTTTCGACAATTTTTTTATTCACGTAAAAAACTGCCGAATTTGTCTGATCGAGCTAAGTTATTTTCATTTAGGTAGTAGGGACTATAGTATGAGAATCTAATAACGGTTATTGGATTTTAATATTTATTTACGTTATCCAATATCAACTGGAATAGTATCTTGGTACCGGGAAAACCTGACGAATCCTTCGAATTGTTTTTGTCGACTTTCCTGTGGTATTTTGAAATTTTTTGTCCTCTACAGAAAGTAAAACCTAAAACGAATAAAAAACGAATTCCCTGGTTAACAGCTGAGATAATTAATATGAAGGATGAGCTAAAGCAGTTATACACAAACATGACGACTTTTAGGGATGAAGTAAGCAATGTGCTATATAAGGAGTTCAAAAAGTATTACCGTAAAACCATCAATGATACAAAGAGAAACTACTACAGAAACTCCATAAACCAGGCATCAAACAAACCCAAGAAAATATGGCAACTTATAAACCAGAGTACTGGAAAAACATCAAGTACATCAAATAAAGAAATAAGTTTGGGGCGTGATAACTCTTATACGTCTGATCAACAAGAGGTGGCAAATCTGTTTGGAGAGTATTTTTCTATTACAGCTGATGAAACTCTATCCGATCACTATGGAAATAATAAAATTAACAGCTGTGAGAATGTTCAGCAAATTATGTTTTATTTTCCTGTGACTGAAAACGAAATAATATCAATAGTTAACAAACTAAAAAATAAACACAGCACGGGTTTTGACAATGTATCCATACGTGTCGTCAAATATATCATACACACCATTAGTTATCCACTGGCATCTCTGATAAACAGCTCTGTACATAAAGGTGTATTTCCATCAGCATTAAAGCTGGCAGTTGTTCTTCCAATACATAAAAAAGGGGATACCAGCTCTGTCGAAGACTACAGACCCATTTCAATATTAAGTGTGTTTTCCAAAATCTTTGAAAAAGTAATCTTCAACAAAATGACAAAATACATACAGAAATTTCAATTGCTAGCTAAAACACAACATGGCTTTTGTCAAGGAAGATCAACAGAAACTGCGTCAGTTAACTTTCTGCAGGAAATATATGAAAATATAGAAGAAGCTGGTCAAATCACCGTCGCGCTATTTTACGATCTCACTAAAGCGTTTGATGTAATAGATATTAACTTTGCTAGAACAAAGCTCTTCAGTTTGGGAATACGTGGTAATCTGTTGGATTGGGTGACGTCCTTTCTAAGCCAGAGAAAAATTGTGGTTAGATTGAATAACTACATGTCATCGAACTATCGGCTTAACTACGGAGTGGCTCAGGGCTCAATTCTTGGACCACTAATTTTTTTAATTTATATTAATGACTTGCCCTCGCACATTAGGAGTGGCGAAGTAACAAATTTTGCGGATGACACAAGTGTTTCTCTTTCTTCCAACACCCTAGAAACAATGAAAACAAAGGTAGATAATGTTAATCAAGAAATGATGGAATGGTGCACCAAAAATCGTTTAATACTAAACGATTCAAAGACGGTAACAATGATGTTTACAAATGGTAATGACCTACCCCATCAGCTACTCTCCAAAAGTACTAAGTTCCTGGGCATTAGAGTTGACTGTAAACTGAGTTTTGGTCAGCATATTGAGTACGTGTGTTCTAGGCTGAGTAGTGCCTTTTATGCAATACTGAAAATGAAAAACAATGGTATTGATGTACTCATGACGATGTATTACGCTTTGGCCTACTCTCACATGTCGTACAATGTTTTACTTTGGGGAAAGGCTACCACCATAAAGCGAGTATTCGTTCTACAGAAGAGAATTGTACGATTAATATATAACCTGAAGCCACGGGAAACTTGTAGGAATGTCTTCGTGGACAAACAAATTTTTACTTTTACCTGTATTTTCATTTATAGATGTGCTGTGTATGCTTTCACAAATAGACAGCAATTCACACCAAATAACTACAACCACAGATATGACACAAGGCATGGGTCTAGCATTAGAATTCCAGCTCACTCTTCCACACTATATGAAAGATCTCCCAAATACAGTTGCCTAAACGTATTTAACAATTTGCCGAAACATATACAACATTGCGACACAACAACCAAGTTCAAGAACTCACTAAAGAAATTTTTGCATTCTCAGGCTTTTTATTCATTGGCAGAGTATATGGAACTGTAGTTGGTTTTACTTTTGTTTTAATGTTTTTGTATAAATTGTGTTTTACATCTGCATTTTGATCTATACATCTGTATGTCTCTTTTTACCTGTTTTTAATATGTATATCTGTATGTCTCCTTTTATTTTGTACATCTTGTCACTTATTTTAAATTGAGCGTTTGTTTTTATATTAATATTAAGGTTCTTTAAATTGTAGAACTTGCAAAAATTTTCCTTTTGCTTTTGACTAGTTTTATGTCAATCATGTATTGATCCATTGAAACAATAAATTATCTATCTATCTATCTATTCATTTTATTTTAATAAAATAACGTAAAAGAAACTTCCGGGGCTGATTCGTTACCAAACTACCAGGGCAAATCCGTCACCTATAGGGAAAACAGTGAAAAATGTGAATTTATGTCATTTATGTAATGATAACAAGCAACCACACGGAAAGAAAACCGTTAGGAAAGTGCCCAAAAATATCTATCCAGGATGAACAACAGTCATCAGATTTTGTCGATTCTGATAGCAATTACATTCCTACTTAGAAAATTGCATTTTTCTCAAAATTTCAAACGTTTTTATGTAGGTAATAATGATTAAAAAACAATATTTTAATACATTCACCTAAAAATAATTATTAGAGAATGTTGCATTTAATTTTTACATTGGGGTGACGGATTTACCCCAGCAGTTCTCAGTTTTCCAATTTTTAATTTTTTTACTTTTCAATTTATAACTAATGACATAGGTACAGGGGGGCAAAATTTGAAGTTTTTATAGGGCAACTTTTAAATCATAAAAGATAATGAAAATCTGACCGCGCATCGTCGAGCTCTTTTTTTGATAAACCCCCGATGGCGAAGCCAAAATCTAGCGACCGTCGTTTGTTTTCGAGTTATGGACGAAAATTTTATTTTTAGAGATTTCTATTTATGTCTATATTTTGGTTGTTTGTGAATTTAGAGAAATGGCGTTTGTACGTTCTTAAGGTACTTTCTTGAGGAGAATGCAATGGGGTTAACAGATATTGAAAATGTTTTTTAATTTTTAGGTTATGACATAAAGTTGTATTTTTTTATATGGCAGTCATGGTTGGCTATGACTGTTGAAAAGAGCATTACTTTCTCTTTTCAAATATGTGTAATATGTAGGGTCTATTCCTTCAATTTCTCCTTGAAAAATAAAAAATCTAAATTTTTGAAATTAAATTTAAAAAAATCTTATCAAATAAAAATGAAAATACACAAACGAAACATACATATGAACACAACATTGTCTAAAATTAATATCGTTATAAAACAATTCAAAAAATTAGGTCTATTAACAGCAATATACACTTTTCAAGACACTTCTGTGTGCATTATGTGTGAATATTTGACACGGAATTAAGGCATTGTGTAAATAGGTAGTCCAAGAGGCGGCTGCATAAAGTTAGTCGTCATAAGGTGGACGAACGGGAAAAATAGGAATGATAGTTTAGATCTTTATTAAGAAGGAATGCTGTTGGCTGCGAAAATCCTGCCAAAACAGGGTTAAAAAAATAATTAATTAAAAAAATAATTTCAAAAATAATCATTGTGGTGGACAAAAAGGATTCATCACATTGTAGGGGAGAGCGAAACGAACAAAAATAAATAGGGTTGCCTACACCCACCCTGTCGGAACACCACGGCAGCCCCGCTTAAAGGGTGGTTTTTATATTAAAAACTAACGTCATAAGGCGGAAGCATAAATGAAGCGTCTTTTTAGTGATACTTGATCTAAATTTATGTCACTTTTGAAATTTAATTGAGAACTTCACAATACCCAAACATTTCACTAGTTTTTCGACAAATTTCTAAAATTTAGACTCAATTTACACAAATTGCGTTGTTTGACGGGAGAAGCATGCTGGTTCAAATTGTTATCCTTGATAAATAATCGAAATACATGAATGATACAGATCTAAAACATGATTCCAGTCTATGAAATTTGTTGAAGTTGTAAATACATTTTTTTTAACTCTGTTTCGGCAGGATTTTCGCAGGCAACCTTAGCGTTCCTATGATTCCAATTTTTCCCGTTCATCCACCCTATGACGACTAACTTTTTGCAGCCGCCTCTTCTACTAAAACTTGACTTTGAGTTCATCTGTATTTCTAAAAATAAATCGAAATCTCAAAAAATCAAATTTTCGTCCGTAACTCGAAAACAAACGATAATCGCTAAATTTTGAGTTCGCCATTAAAGAGCTCGACGATGCACGGGCAGATTTTCAATATCTGTTATTATATAGTTACCCTATAAAAACATCGAATTTTGCCCACCCTGTACATTTTCGCTGAGTATGAAAGTCACTGCATTATGTAATTAATTAAATTCGCTGTCTATTGATGTGAAAAATATCGCATTTTGCTTATTAAGTTCTACACCTAACGGTACATTGGACTTATTGAAATAAATAAGTAAATAAAAACTGTTAAAAACAAATGTATTTATATCAAAAGTGGGATTTACATCGACGGTAAACAACGTTTTTTCTCTATTACATGCTCTTTATGGGAAAAATTGAGAAGTTTTGTAGAAGCATTCGTATAAGATGACAGTTAGGTATATCATTGAACAGCTAAAAATTAAACTTGGTAAATGTTTTCTGTTTGTCGCGGATTTGGGATCGTGTTTTATTGAGTGGCTTAGCCCACGTGGTTGAATGTTAAAATATCTGATGTGCCCAACACATGACTTTCTTATACGGATAGTATCACAATAATTACTTTTCCTAAAGAAATTAAGTTAAATTTCTTGTAAAAATGTTGAGGGTTTCCAGCAATTTTCAAATAGTCTCTGTCGCACTTATTACAATACGCATAAATCTGTCCTTTTCCCACTCATTAAAACCGAATTTTACGACAAAAATGTGTTTTATCTACGACTAATATATAATATATGTATTATATTTGTGGTTTTTGCAATATAATGAATCTCATTATTCCATACAAATTAAATTATACCATACTTGTAAACCAATGAAAAAATAGTATAACAATCACAATTTCTGTGAAATTGAAAATAGCCATGGAAACCATGACAAACAAAATGTCAGTGTAAATAAATAATTGTCAAAATACTGATAGTGTTGTACATGCTGTGTCATTTTATAATGGAAAATGTGGAAAGTGATATTGAAGATGGATTTTCGTCGTAGATAAAGTATAGTATACAACTCGCTATAATGGCTATTATTCCCTCGGATGTTACAACACTCGCTCGCTTCGCTCGCTCGATTTGTAATTTTCATCCTCAGGAATAATAACTTTCATTATAGCGTCGTAGTATAATATACTATTATTTTAGATTTATGACCTATTACTCACTTAAAAAAATCTCCCGATATGAAATTATATTTATTTATTCATTATTATTGTTTTCGGTACCTACCATAGAAACCAGTAAAATAAAAAAAAACAAATGGTCCGTCCTTCTGGGATTCGAACCCGGGACCTTCCGTTTGGCAGCCATATAATGAGACACATGGTCTACCTCGACCGTCGGATTCAACTATCAACGCGCCCTATGAGAAACATAAAGTGTTTTAAGAATATCTAATTTTTTTGACGGAATTTCAAAAAAATTTCAAACAAAATTTGTTCACAATTCAATTCTAAGTTAATGTTAAAGAATAAAAAAATCCCATAAATTGTTTATTTTTCAAGATATTCCTAAAAAACCTAAAAATGTTCTCAGGTAAGTGTCACTTGTTTTGGTGCTAGATAAAAAAAATATAATGTGGCACCCACAATTTTGTTCAAACTCTTAAATATGAAATTTGAATCAAATCCGATAACTCGTTTTTGAGTTATGGTGGATACAGACAGACACACAGACAGACCGACAGATATCATGGCGAAAATGGTCAAAATGGATTCAGGGGCCCTCAAAACGTGTAAATCCATCAAAATCTCGAAGTCGAAAAAAATCACGATTACAATACTTCCTTATACTTAGTATAAGAAAGTAAAATTTCAAAGCTCCCTACTCTATTCAGTTACTTTTAATTAAGACAATATTTTGCATAAACAGGAAGAATCCGAGTCACACAAGCTGGCCAAAGAAGGTGTTCGAATGGGCACATCAGGGAAGACGTAAAAGGGGATGCCCGGGTAAATCCTGGAAAATGCTATGAAAGAACGAGATTTGGCAGAGGAAACAACCTACGATAGAGATGTTTGGAAAAATGAAGTGAGTAGACAACAACTTGCTGTCTAATTAACGTATTGTATTTGTATAAGTTTTGTACATCTAATTAGCCCAAATATACAGATATGAAGAACTATTAAATAATTAAATGATTCAGGTTTTGGTGGATCATATCTGATTCTGATGGTTTGTGAAAATTATAATACCATCTTTTTATCAGATTTACAAGGCTAATTGATGTAAAAGATCTTTGGCCAAGGACTGAAGACTTGTATCGACCTATAAATTTCATGGTTACTGAATTATTTTATTATCTAATAAACAATGTTTTATTGAGTATTCTTTTCAGGATATATTTGTTGATGTTTTGTAAAAGATTGTTTAAAATGACTTTAAAATCTGATTTTTGCCTCGTATACCGGGTGTTTCACTGAAAACTCCCCGGCCTATTACTTGGATACTAAAAATCATATATTTAATAAATAATTTATAAATAATAATAATAATTGCTAGCAACGTATCTTTCCCTATAAGTTGGACGCGTGTAATGAGAGAGAGATAGAGTAACAGTAATGGGCACTAATGCGCATGCGTGTCATTGTCGCGACTTTTACCGTTGATTGACATACCTATATTAGGTTAGATTCCGGTGATTGAGATAGATTAGGTTAGGTTATATCACGAATATCTCGATTTATTCTTATCAAATTTATTCATACATAATTCTTAACTATAAAAATATTTCATAATATACATATAATAAATAACACGGAGCATTAGAATTTGGAACATTTATTAAAGGAATCGCCCAACTTTCCACTTTTTTTTGTAAATTCCGTTTTCAAGTCTTCGTCTTTGAAATGACATGAACAAATTCGTTGGCCAGATATGTCATCTTTCTCATTTAGATTACATACAGCTAACCATTGCTTTAGACTCTTTAGAGTATGTGCTGTTTTTTCAGAATTACTCGGAAATCTAGAAATAATAATCTAATTGTAAGGAAAAAAGCTTATTTACACGTGCATGAATAATAATGTACAAAACTGCAAGAAAAACTATTTCGAAAAATTTTTTCAAGTTCAATAAAAACTTGAAGAAAGTAGAGATTTTTAAAAATGTAAGCAATATAGGTAATAAACAACCAATACTTACTTATGCAATGAAATTTTCTTCATTCTGTCGGGCACATTTCCACATAAATAACATTTGTACACCATTTTATATTAGCAAATTTTTAGATTTGACAAACAAGTGACAAATTTCCAATATAACAAAATATCCAAAATTTCAAAAAATGTCACATACCGCGCATGAGCACAACGAACGCTCACTTAATTGTGCGAGCGAGAGGTTGCCATCGTCTGCACCGTAATTTTTGCACCACTTTTATCTTAACGCTAGCAATATAGTTAGTATTAAATATATGCTAAAAATAGTATTGAGTTTCTACTAAGAGGGTTATGATATAGCACCATCCAAATGTTTTTATTTAACTTACTAGTGTTGGCATCGCGACGCTTCTAAGTTGACATTCAGGTGCGGGAACTTTTAAAATACGGTATGTATTTAGAATTAAATGTTCTAGGTACTCAGTTATTCTAATTTCAAAGTTCCTGCCACCAACTTTTCACTGCTGTAGACAAGACTATCTTTTACACGCCAAATAAAAATACTTGGCTGCTATTTTTGTTTATCGTTTACAGATTTTAAATATCGTTTTTAGTTGCCGAGTAAAAGGCCTGGAAATTTTAAGTGAAACACCCTGTATACCAGAGAAGACTTGAGAAAACTGTAATTTGTACTTTTAATATTAGACAATCACACGTGTCAAAAACAAATGTGGACTTGTAAAATAACGATTCAATATGGAAAGAGCGTATTTTCTTTGCTTGGATAAATTTCTATGCAATTTTAAATCTGTACGTATATTTCTTTCTTTACAGCTCAAATGTTGCAAATAATACGTAATTTATTTTTATTTCTTAAAACAAAACTAGAGAAATTTGAATTATCTAGAATCCAGTTGTAATTTATATTCCAATCATTCCTACCGACGTTATTTTTCACTTAATTTAATCTACTAACAAGCAATGTGATTCTACAGTTTTTGTATTTAGTTGAAAAGTATATAAATAATTCAACAAACATTTTTCACGGCCTGTAAATTCTGAAAATCATACATGTGTATTTTTTTCACTGCAGTCTTTATTTAGGTAAATTACACACATATGTAGATAGCGCAGTGACATCAACAATTTTCTAGACAGTTGAAATTACTTAGAACTTACCCATTTATATCTGTAACAAGTTGAGACAAAACAACACTTGACCATATTCGTGGGACGTAGTTTTATAGAACTTAACGTCTTTTTGTAGATTGAGATCTAACAATATAGTTTAGGAAATGTTAAATTAGTTACTGTTCAAATTACGTAGTCTTGGTTAAATCTTGAGGCGGGAGGTCAGTGAAATATATAAGTTAAAACTACTTGGACATTTTGAAGTACCAAAAATACAATTTTAGTGTCTCAAGTAGATATTTACAACTTGCATTTTTGGGAAAACATGACTTTTACACTTATGGTTTTAGCCGTTGGAAGTGATTTTAAATAGATTCGAGGATCCGAGTTGTGGTTCGTTAGTTAGTGCGGAGGGTCCTGGGTCTTGTCGAATGTTATTGTCACTTGAGTATTGCCGTCTAATTGCGTTAGAGAAGAGTTATGGCCCTCTGCACTATTTCGTGTTTGTTTGATAAGATAGGAAACATTTGTGGATTTTGTCTTGACAAGTTAGATTTTCTAACGTCTTTTTTGTAGTGGGAATACTGCCCCAACACCAGGCACGACTTTTGGCTTCACCAAAAATCTCGAGTTATATTCTAGCTTTTGATAACCTCACTTGATTGGTCTTGGCAAGATTCATAACTAATTACTAAGTCTAATTTCACTTACTTTATTGGTTATATTTGTTCATATTTAAAACGATAGTAATAAATTCTGATTTTGTTGTTGAAAATCTGTGTGTTTTCGTGATTGTATTACCTTTTGTGTCAAGGTAAGATAATTTCCATATTTCGTTGTCTGAGTTAGCTTAACCGCTCAGGTACTGAGGTCTCGCTACTGTTGGCTAATTAAGTGCTCGTTGCGACTGGTGGCAGTTATCTACCTTTTCCTTATGGTTAAATTTGAATTAGGAATTATCCGATTAACCTAGGTCACCTGACAGGCATGGAAACGCCTGTTACATTGCGAAATTGCATCGAAAAATGAATAACCACGGGCTACATTAGCGGTAAAGGATTGAAAAAAGAATATAATCACCTTTGCTTTGTAAATGGCTTGGGGCTTTCAAAAGTTTGTGAAATTCAAAAAGAAAATGACGTGTCTTGTGCCAGGTAGAAGGAACGGTATACCCTATTGTTATTCATCCATACTCCGTTTTCATACACGCACACCTGGCTTTCATATCTCTTTAGATAAAAATGAATGGTTCTTAAGGATATAAACACATTTTTGATATAACTAGTTCTCTTTGGAAGTTAGTAATAGTAACGCAAATAAAATGGCAGCATCTGCAAGTGAAATTGAGGAATTCCTAGCGGGGCCTTTAGTCACAAGGTTGGGTACCTATGTGGAAAAACCGGAGACTTTGCAAATATATTACACTTTCTTTAATGGGGACTCCAATCCTGTAGTTTTGATTCTAATCGATCCAGAACCATTTCAACCTGTGCCTACAACGGAAAACTTACAGGGACTGAATATCAATGCATCAATGGTAAAGATATTCCACTGTATCATTAAGAACATAATAGCCGTTTATGAGGACGAATTGCGACAATTTGTGATTATCCTTCCGGACTGCATAACTTTAGGTAGGGCTCCAGCGTCGGAAACAGCGTTGGAGCAATTAAAACTGATAATCCTGCTGTTGTTGAGCTGAGCCGTCCAGGGCCCAACTAAGGAACTTTTCTTAACTGAAGTAAAGTAGTTATCAGTTGAACCAAAACATGATACTGTCCAGTGCATTAAACAAGTAACCGATGACCAAAATTTCGTTCTGACTTTAGACTGGTCAGAACAACTGCCACAGAAGTTATATTCTAGCTTTTGATAGTCAGTTGACTGGTCTTGGCAAGAGTCATAGCTAACTACTAGTCTAATTTCACTTATTTTATTTTATTTGTTCACATTTAAAACGATATAGTCCAAGAGCCAGCAACCTGGAGATCGTACCTATTTCCGCAAATCTGAAAAAAATCCTCAAGCTTACTGTTATTATGTAGATTATGAAATGGAAGTTGACGGATGTTTTCTTTGTTGCTAAAAGGCGACTGACCATCGTAAATGTTATAGTCCAAGAGGCGGCTGCAAAAAACACTTTTATCAACTTTTATTCACTAAAAATGCACTCAATGGAACTTATTGCACTAATTAATGATTAATCAATCATTACATTTTAGTAAAAACGATTTATTACTCTATTTCGGCACGTTTATTTTTATGGTTTTGACATGCTGTGTAAATTGAATACGGAAAAAGAAATCCAATATGGCCGCCTAGTTCTCCCAAAACATAATCTACATAATACCAGTAAGCTTGAGGATTTTTTTCAGATTTGCGGAAATAGGTATACGATCTCCACGTTGCTGGCTCTTAAACTAGTTATTATAATAGTATATTATTTTATGAGGAGCTTAAGTGATGCTTTATGTGCAGAGACTGATGTTTGACTGACGAACGAAGTGAGTCAGACAAAAGCAGCCGAAGCACATAAAGCGACTTAAGCTCCGAATAAAATATGCTATTTTTTCTTCAAACGCAAACAATTCATTAAATTGTAAAATTATTAATTGAAATTTTAATAAATAAATTTTGACAATTAATTTGACTTATGACCAGCGGCGCTTAAGTAGTACTTAAGCGCCGGCGACAGATAAAGTAGAACTTTACCTGTCGCCGGCAATAAAGTGACACTTAAACATAATCAGTACAGCAGGATAATGTCACACTTAAATGACGTTTGAAGAAAATTGATATTTATTTTCAAACGGCGTATAACATGGTGTTATAAGACTGAGTAGGCAAGGTATAAGTTTCATTTCTATGACACCACTCTTGAGCGGCGTATAAGTAGGACTTATACTCCGGCGGAGTATAAGTTATATCATTATCTGCAAAAATGTATGACAGTTGCATGACAGTTGCAAAATTACTTATTAAATTGATTGTCATATTACGATTAGAATGATTCCATTTGAAAATAAAATATTGTATTTTATTCGGAGTATAAGCACTTTTATGTGACTCCGTATGGAGTTAATTCTCCTCGCTCCGCTCGGCGCTCACACCTCCATACTTCGTCACATAAAAGTTTCGCTTATACTCCTAATAAAATAAATATCTATTATTTTCAAATGGAATCATTCTAATCGTAATATGACAATCAATTTAATAAGTAATTTTGCAACTGTCATGCAACTGTCATACATTTTTGCAGATAATGATATAACTTATACTCCGCCGGAGTATAAGTCCTACTTATACGCCGCTCAAGAGTGGTATAGAAATGAAACTTATACCTTGCCTACTCAGTCTTATAACACCATGTTATATGCCGTTTGAAAATAAAATGTTTTTTTGTTGTTGAAAATTTGTGATTGGAGTACCTTTTCTATTAATGTAAGAGAATTTCCATATTTAGTTGTCTAAGTTAGCACTACCATTTGATATAAAATTTGCTTATTGTGAAATTACACATACATCACCAAAATATAACTCTCTCCCTCACAATACAAGGCAGCAATTTTCTTAATGTGTATACGAGCACGCTTTATGCTTAGACAGACAATATCGTTTGATTAATGTTCTGGCGGCGTTGGTATTTGCTTCTTTATAAATAAGTTGCATTTTTTACGAGGGACAAAAATCACGTCAAATATGGAGGCTCATAGCTCAGTAAAGTAGGACATAAAACAGAAATAGTTTGGGGACTACTATTGATATGTCATGTGTCATCGAAATAATAATAATTCTACTTGGCAATAAAGCGATGATAAAAAAACCTCATTTTGATCAACTGTAACTATGAGATTATTTATCAAATCTGGCAGATGACTATCATTGCAATAAGCTGGCAATAAGTACAAAATGAGTTTCGTTTTTAAGGCAGTACCTCTGCGAAAGTACCATCTAAAAATTATATCCTTTGTACACTCACCAACAAAATTGACCGTCCACCTTATAAAACATACAAATTTCATGAGTTTGGTTATTTTGTGGTTGATTTTATTTTATTCAGATCCAGATTCTGATCGCTTAGAAGTTACAGCGATTTAAATGATTACGATTTCAATAGCTTCCCCCACTCCTATTAAGGTCGGGAAGCCAATGAGCCTTAGACCAAAATGATGCAGAATTGTGCAAGCTTTCTAATGATGTTACCAAAGGTACAGGTAATTTAATGTGGGAATTTTCGGAGAAATTTAGAATTTTAATATTTACTTTTCAATTGTGCCCCTTGCGGAGAAATGCGGAACATACAAATAATTTCCAGAATTGTCTCATAGTCACTTTAGTAATGAAATTTTTTTTCTCTGGCTTTCTATGTCTAGTAGTCTCCGAGATATGGCCGGTGGCCACCCTTATAATGAAACAGCCTGACAGCCTGTATACTTTTAAGAATAATGAATATTAGAAATCAATATTTAAAATTTTTGTTTCATCTGCAAACATTAAAAAATTTATATAGGGTGTCTCAGTTTCGATGGGAATGGGAGGTTTCAACCATTTCTAGGCGAGATACAAAAAAATGGTTTTCGCAATACTGTGCTCGATTTTTAAGAAAAGGTATATGGTAAAGACCACATCTTGATATCTGTAACCGTTATTAAGATATCTCCAAAAAGTGACATTTGGCCGATTTTTAAAAAGTGTCAAAACTTTTTTGTTTATTATAATAGTAATTTGTATAACTAGCCTTGAAACTAGAGTTTTGCGAGTGCGAGTAGGGTTTGCGAGCAGAGGCCACAGGCCGAGGCCCGCAACTACGAGTACTCGCAAAACAGTTTCAAGGCGTGTAATACACACTATTTTTTGTGCCGAAGTTTATTTAAATAAATAAAATTTACAAAATATTTGTTTAAATATTTGGTATTAGGGATTTTTTTTTTATTGGTAACACGCGATACTTAAAATTGACACTGACAGTAGTAGCCGAATGACAGAAATAATAATCCGTTTCTATGGAAAATACAAATTTTCTTTATGATTTCAATGATGCCAATCGATAAACTAAAAATTTCTAGTTTTTGCCGGTCTAGCCCGGCAAAACATCAGTTTCCAGCCGATTTATACGAATGCAAAATGACTAATGCCAACCTGAGGCACAAAATAGTAGTTTAATAAACAAGAGTGTTAATAAGAGCGATTAATAATCGATTATTAATCGCCGATTAACACTCATGTTGATTACAATATTTTTTTGTCGATCGCTCTTTATTATTGTTGAGATTATGAGATTTGCTAGGTAACCAACAATATATTATATTATTGAAACATGCATTTGGAACTGACAGCTGCCGAAATTAATTAATTATGTCAGTGGTATTTTGACTTATTGCTTATTATGTCAGAATTTGGATTTTGCCATGGAACAAAATTAGATTATTTTCATTCTAATAAAGAGCGATCAACGAAAAAATATTGTAATCAACATGAGTGTTAATCGGCGATTATTCAAAAAAAATATCATTCTCACTGCAGCTCGTTCGCACAAACAACTTTATATACAGAATACTTCAATAAATAAAACATCAGAAGGGTAAAACAGCATCATTTTCCAATACATGGCCCAAAAATTTCAAAAAAAAATATATATATACAGGGTGATTCATTAAGAATGGGCAATCTTTGAACTGGAGATACTACACACCAAAATATATCGATTGAGCTTAACATGTCTTATACAAATGTTGCAGGTTTACGAGATACAGGGTATTTAAAGTTGGAATTTTAATTTGAAATTTCTTAATAATTTTGTGATTTTAAGCAGTATCGTCTTGAAAATTGGCGACTTTATGTTTTTTGGCATGAAAATTACGAATTTTATGCTGAATTTAGCACTATTTATACAGGGCGTTAGTTACACCCTGTTACTTAGGTAAATTACAACATATCTTTTTTGCAGCACTGCGGTAAAAAAATTCGTCATTCTTAAAACGTAAAGTTTATCACAGTATGCTCCGAGTGCGGCAATTATTGATCACCCTGTATATAGACTCATTAAAATCGTTTCGGTTATTAATCGCTCTTATTAACACTCTTGTTTATTAAACTACTATTTTTGTCGATCGCAATATATTATATTATTGAAACATGCATTTGGAATTGACAGCTGCCGAAATTAATTAATTATATCAGTGGTATTTTGACTTATTGCATATTATGTCAGAATTTGGATTTTGCCATGGAACAAAATTAGATTATTTTCATTCTAATAAAGAGCGATCGACGAAAAAATATTGTAATCAACATGAGTGTTAATCGGTGATTAATAATCTCGACTCATTAACGCGTTCGCTGCGCTCACGCGTTAAAATCGTTTCGATCATTAATCGCTCGTATTAACACTCTTGTTTATTAAACTACTATTATATCTGTAAAATGTTTGTTATAGTAGTTTCTGACGTAGAATAATATGCACTAGAAATTTTTTTTCGAGTTATTGTACCTCTTTCTTATTTTAAATGCACACCCTAGTTGGCTATGACATTAAAGACTTGCTTATTTTTTTAGATTTTAAAAAATATATATCTTGGTATACTTATTTTTATATATGACGGAGTTATAAGTTTTTTTATTTTTAAATTCGAAAATTAAATATTTTTAATATTGTTAGTAGGTGTTGTTAAAGAAAATATGCAGCAGGGGGCAGCACCATCATGCAGGTGGCCAGCATGGTACTTCAGCATGATCTAGTCACTCTCACTGGGTGAACAATTCTATGGGAATTGTCCAGTGCAAACTTATACGAATTTGGATGTGAATGCCAGTGGACATACTACTTGTACTGTGTTACGACAAAGACATCGTAATAGAAAAAAATGAAGACATAAAAGAGATCTTTAAAATTCTATGACTAAACGATACGAAAATAGTTAGTAAGATGGAATGGCGATACAAAAACAAGGACTTTATGGTACTATATGTTGAGGAGCATGTAAATTTGGCGATGTGCTACAAATGCGCAAAGTATGGACACATCGTCAAATAATGCAAATATGGCACAAATGTGGAGGAAAGCATGAAGGCCGAAAATGCGGACAGTTAATTAGCGATACCGTACCAATACAACAGCATTTCGTTTGCAAATTCTACATATTTCATCAATTTTAGTACACAAATAGTTAGTGATGCGGAGAAAATAATTCGTACTACAGTATCAGCCTTTGTCATTGGTGGTGGCCACTGCAGATTCAGTGTTGAATGCATATAATTTGAAAAGCGAAGGCGGTAAATTGCACTTGTTCAAACAGGTATATTTACATTTACATTACATTTAAAGCAGCAAAAGAAAAGCGCTGCTCCTGTTGGTGGTAAAAGAACCATTGGTCTTAACAGCAAAGTTCTTACTGGTTGAAGTTATTTTGAACATACTCTTGTAGATATTTGGCGAAAGTGAATTAGCGATAGAGTACTAGTACCAGCATTTCGTTTGCATCTTTGACACATTTTATCAATTTTAGTACACAATAGTTCGTACAACATTACCAGCTTTTGTCATTGGAGGTGGTCACTTCCAATTCTGTGTTGAATGTAACGTGTGTTCATTTAAAAAGGCTGTCGGATTGGCTTTGACTTTATTTTTTAAAAGACGATAACATCGTAAATTAAGTTGGTTAGACAAATATAGCGATAAAGTTCAAAGCCAATTTGACGCCTTTTTGAAATGAATACCCGTTATATATCTTGACAGCGAAGGCGAGAGATTGAACTTGATAAAACAGGTACTTTTGGTATAGTATTATTGAGGGACAGTCCTCTACAAGAGGGGCCAGCACCCCTGTTGTCAGGGTGGCAACACTCCACAAGCGAGTACTGAGTGGGAGTGCGTATGTGCTATGTGGGGGAGTACTCACTTGATGTTTGTCCGTTATACTGTGTGTATGTAATCGTACCTTAATATATGTTTAATGTGAGAACCATATAGCGCTTCAATAAACCTTACCAGGCAAATATAACACCTGTCACGCAGGGAGATCAGTAGAATCGGCGCTCCATAAAGTTGTCACAATTATAGAGGGACAACTGGAGCAGAAAGGCTTTGCTGTGGCGGTGTTTCTAGACATAGAGGGAGTCTTTAATGGAACTCTAGTAGGATCATATGCGAAGAGATAGAAAAACCATGGTGTCCCGGAAATGGTCTTTTAGTGCACAAATAGGATGCTCTGCACGTGAAGGCTCATCGGACGCTGGAATGAGGCCTCCTTGGTGGGGCAAGTGGCTAGAGGTTGTCCATCGGGAGGAGTATTAACACCCCTGCTGTGGTCCCTGGTCATGGACGGTTTACTTAGGGACATGGTTGTACTCGTCATCGCTTACGCCTACTTAGCCCGGGGCATAGACCGAGCACTCTCATGGAGCTCATACAGAAGACCCTGAGAGTGATAGAACGCTGGTGCCGAAAGGCCGGACTCTCAGTCAAGGGATCTAAGCTTCTCTAGCACAGGGAAATATCTAGGGGTAAGCAAGTATAGTTGCAGCACAAAAAGTGCGGCCAGGTCTTTTAGACATGTCGCAGAGCCCTCGGCCGAAATTGGGAAATTAAGGTAATATTCTCTGTTATTTGCAAACTTAAGCACATAAACATTAGATCTAAGGTTACCACTGCAAATCAACGTTTCTTTATGAGGTACCAAGCAGGGAAATGTTATGCTCAACCTGTCGGCAAAAGAAAATAGGGGTATTCTTTAATTTAGAAAATCCCGAACGTAAAAAAGAACGTCAGCAACATTACTAGTGAATGCAGGAGCTGAAGTTCTTGCGACTAGGAGGATGGAAATCTAGTATCGCTGAAAGTGACGAAGTAGAATCGCTGTAGAACAAACATGAAGTCTAAATCCTGTATTTTAGCGTCGAGGCGTCAGACAAGACGCTATTCAGTTCGTTTTTTCCTATAGCAAATTTTAAAGAAAAACTAATTACAAATTATAAAGAAAAACAAATTAAATTAAAATTCATTGAAAATATATGTAGTTGCTTGCTATAACTTTGTGGTTGCTATAGAGTTTGTTTGTAGACAAGTAGTTTTTTGCAAAAAGAGAATTTGAAAATATGCGAGAGTGAAGTTAAAGAATAAAAACTGCCATCAGATGTAGAATAAGAGACTTCAGAGGCAATGCAGTTCTTTCAAATATGGAAAAACATGAAGAATATCAACAGCGTGAGTGAAACAGTACTTATGGTATATTTCTTTGAATAGTCAAAGAATATCAAGCTATCAACATTATGGTATCAATTGTTGATAACTTTAACGTGTAGTATACCTGTACAGCCTGCTGTTGGTTGCCTAAATCTGTAATTTGCCTTTAAATTTTTGATCTAATGGTAGCTTTTTAAAATATGGTGCGGTGCAAAAAAGGTCAAAAACATCGCTGAATTTGCAGTTTTGCTGTATTTTTTTGAGCGCTCCAAAACTTTGAAGCCATTCAGTTTATGGAGTAAATATGATTAGAAGTTTTTTGGTCGTTAAGGAAAACGTAGATATTAATAAATTTTCAAAGGTACTAGCGTTCTTGAAAAAACAACGCGTGGGCTACTGGTCGAAAAACTCGAAAATCCTTACCAGGAACCAGATTAACAAATTATTTTCTGAAGCACCTTACGACGATTATCTGCTAATAAAAGTAAATGCGACAAGTATTATAAATCTGCTTTAACTAATTATTTTTATTGCTGCAGGTTGCTCTTATAATAGATATCGCCGGAGCTTGTAATTGTGACGAACTCAGAAAATGACAATCGATGATATTCGAGAAAGAGTCCATTCTGATAGTAAATATTCCTGATTCTAAAATCAGAAGACAACGAGTCTTCACTGCTATTGGCAAATTTATTATTTGACAATTTATCGGAAGTATGCGGCGCTTCGCCCGATTCATGCAGATTGTACGAGGTTCTTTTTGGGATATAGGAAGGGAAATAGCTCTACACAAGTGGTGGGAATTAACACTTTTTCAAAAATGACGGTAACTGGTGCAGAGCAAGAGTTCTACTTTGGCACCCACCTCTGGCATAAATATAAATAATCCTGGTGGCTGTACAATTAATAATAAGGAAAATTTGGCGAATGTAGTTAACAGCGATTTTGGAAAAATTTTAAAATTACCTTATTAATTAAGATCTCCAATATTTCCAAAGTTATAGGAGTTTGAAAACTTGAAACATCCAAAGTTTAGATGTGTAAATTAAGCACTTTTATCTACTTTTATTCACTAAAAATGCACTCAATAGACTCTATTGCATTAACTAATGATTAATCAACCATTACATTTTAGTAAAAACGATTTATTACTCTATTTCGGCACGTTTATTTTGAAACACTAAAATGCCCGATCTCACCGACATGACTTAAAATTTAAGATATGCTTTAATATTAAGCGATATCCTAAAGTGTTGCACCATACATTTAAGGTATACTTATGTCCTTAAAACATTCTTATATTTAAGTCGTAAACTTTGGTGGCTTAAATTGAAACTTAACCTAAAAACCAAACAAATACTCTGCGAAATACTGTTTTATAAAATGAAAAATCAACTTATTTTTCGCGATAATGATGTCTTTTAATATCTCGTTGTCGTAGACATAGTGAATAATGGTAATCCGAGACAAATTAACTTTTTATATTCAATTATGTGTTTGTTTTTATTTTATTAACATTAATAACAAGTGTAGTTGGATCCATGATTTCTTTTCAAAGGAGATGGATTCATTTTATTTTTAACTATACCTAGTTCCAAGAGAAATGTTGAATATTTGAAAAATATTCCTGTTATACTGTCGTTCCTACATCATTAGATATTAATCCATTACCTACTTACTTTCAAATTGATTATCTCGGCTAAAATAAGATAAAGTACCAAAATACTTACAAACCTACGTTAGTACACATGCATTTGACACATTATTAAATGAAATGCCGAAAAATATTAAGTTAAGTTTTAGGTTAGAATATAATATAGTTGCATGACTCTATAAAGCGGCAAACAAATTTATAGTAATTTTCATCGTTTATTGCACTATAATTTTGTGCCGCTCGATAGTGTAATCCTGAACTATTTTTACCCAAATGCCTAGTTTAGTGCTCGGCATTTCGCGTTGGCGACGAACATGTATGACATTTCTATTGGTTGATTTGAACCTTATAGTAAAGCAGCGCGTAAATTTGCGATGCGGTTGTCGAGTTCGTCTTGAACGAACTATTGCGTTAGCGTTGACATCTGGTTAATACATTGGGCGGTAGTGGCTTGAATTTTGAATAGTTTTATTATGGTCAATAATTGTTCTGCTGTGAATGCTGGATGCACGTTGACGATTTTAAGTGAAATAGAAAGTTAAAAGCGACGTGGAATAAGTTAAAATTTATTAAATGATTCAACTCATACGAATATAATTATATATAAAATCTGTTACCATTTAATCTTAATCCCCGCACTAGGTTATTCCAGTCGCCTTGTTCTTGTCTATTTAAATTTAATGCATAGATGTGGATTCTTTCGCGTTTTGTAGTATTTTCTGTTTTTTTAATAAATAATTATATGCAGCAGCAAGTAAAAATTTTCGTCTGCGGTTCATTGGAATGATAGCAATAAAAACTATGAATTCTTGTTTATAAGTATTGTAAGAAAGTAGGAATCTGTAGAAAATATGAAACAACGCCGTCGCGAAACGCTGTGCAATGGACTAAGCAGCGTTATCGCAGATTTTCATCGCCAACGCGAAACGCCGAGCACTAAACTAAGCATAAAGCCGGATTCTGAGAACAGAAACGTGTCGCCAGCTACACTTCGTCAACCAATAGAATTCGAGTATTTGTGTATTCCCCTCAATTCTTTCAATCCTACTTTGCCATACTCGTACTATCGCGTGAAGTTGAAATTTTCGAACTACATTACTACTGTCGCTGGTTTTGTAAGGTTATGGTATTTTATTTAAATTTAAAAATGAATGATAATGATAATATAAATAATAATCGTACGATCGAAACATTAGAACACGAAAGTGGAGTACAATTTGACGTGTTCTTAACTCCGTACGAAATAGAGAAATGTCTTTGTCTTAAGCCGGCTTCTGAGAACAGAATCGTGTCGCCAGCTACACTCCCCACTCTTGATTATTTGATGTCGCTGACCACAGTCGCTGGCGACTGACTTCACTGTATCTGCGACACTTTTCAAAGTTCAAAAATCAACGGTTTCTCGTCGTTCTTATCCGTGGTACATAATTAACTTTTAAAAAATTTATTTTTATAAAATGTCGAGTGATATGAACCTCCTTGTATTGTAATTTCTTTGGCATAAAAGAAAACACGAGGAAAAAAGTATAAGACAAAGACAAATACCATAACCTTACAAAACCAGCGACAGTAGTAATGTAGTTCGAAAATTTCAACTTCACGCGACAGTACGAGTATGGCAAAGTAGGATTGAAAGAATTGAGGGGAATACACAATTACTCGAATTCTATTGGTTGACGAAGTGTAGCTGGCGACACGTTTCTGTTCTCAGAACCCGGCTTTATACTTTTTTCCTCGTGTTTTCTTTTACGCCAAAGCCAATACAATACAAGGACGTTCATATCACTCGACATTTTATCCAAATAAATTTTTAAAAGTTAATTATGTACCACGGATAAGTACGACGAGAAACCGTTGATTTTTGAATTTTGAAAAGTGTCGCAGATACAGTGAAGTCAGTCGCCAGCGACTGTGGTCAGCGACATCAAATAATCAAGAGTGGGGAGTGTAGCTGGCGACACGTTTCTGTTCTCAGAAGCCGGCTTAAGTTGGATCTTAAAACGTCTCGTGCAATGCAATAGGATTTTAAATATTCCTTAAAGTTAAGAAACACTTAACAAATCTTAGATTTAAGTATTGTCGGTGAGATCGGGCATAAATCTAACCTTAAAATTTTAAATCAAGGATCGCTTGATTTCTTAGTAAGGGGAAATGAAATTCCTTTGACAGCAAAACAAGAAAAAGAAAATGCTTTAAAAATAGGGTTTTCATTAATAATATTAAATGGTAATGATTAATTAATTAGTAATTAGTACAACAGGTACTAGTGAGTGGATTTTTAGTGAATAAAAGTGCTTAATTTACACATCCAAACATTAGATGTTTCAAGTTTTAAAACTGCTATAACTTTGGAAATATTGGAGATCGCCGCTTATTTTTAGCATTTTCGTAATTAGAGGGAGATGTTAATTAATAAGGTAATTTCAAAATGTTTCCAAAATCGCTGTTAGCTACATTCGCCAAGTTTACCAATAATAATATTATACTAAAAGTGATACTTAATAAAATATTTTTTGTGAAAAAATGTTCTTCCTAATATTCGAGAAAAGATTCGGAATTATGTTAATCTCTAATTGTTTCACGGATTTTTCTTTGCTAGAAAGAAAATTTTCATTGCACCTCTTATTTTTGTAAATGTCGTCTTTCATCTTTCAAATATCAATAGTAAAAGCCATGTAAAAGCTTATTTTCAAACAAGGTAGTAGAAAAAAAGACAAACAAGTTCGAGGTTGTCGCTTGCATAGACAACCGAGATGCTTTAAACGTTTTTGCATGAGTGTTAAGGACCACGCGCACTGAATCGACTCGGCTCGAAACGATCGGCACGGCAGCGTATACCACGCACTGAATCGGCACGTTCGGTGTTTTCAGCAACTCATTTAGCATATAACAAATATATTTGTTACATGTCCTTTAGTAAATTAATAAAATAAATTAATAATAATAATAAAGAAAATAAATAAAATAAAAAATACTACTTGGAAGAATAAATGAACTAAATTATTGAATTATTTTTTTTAATTATTAAATGTTAAAAACACTACTTGAAATCTAGTAGTCCTTAAAAGCCGTTGGACCATTCGTCAATTTTTGCTCCTTCGATCAATCTCTGCCGATGCCGAGACGATCCGGCAGGTCCGAGTCGACCGAACCGAACCAGTGCGCGGGGATTCATTTAATTTCATGCATATCAAAACGTGCCGATTGTTCCGAGCCGAGTCGATTCAGTGCGCGTGGTCCTTTATTCACAATTTTTACTTTCTTATACGAAGTATAAGGAAGTATAGTAATCGTGATTTTTTTCGACTTCGAGATTTTGATGGATTTACACGTTTTGAGGGCCCTTGAATCCATTCTGACCATTTTCGCCATGATGTCTGTCTGTATGTGTGTGTCTGTCTGTCTGTATCCACCATAACTCAAAAACGAGTTATCGGATTTAATTCAAATTTCATATTTAAGAGTTTGAACAAAATTGTGGGTGCCACATTCAATGTTTTTCATCTAGCACCAAAACAAGTGACACTTACATGAAGACATTTTTAGGTTTTTTAGGAATATCTTGAAAAATAAACAATTTATGAAATTTTTTTATTCTTTAACATTGATTTAGAATTGAATTTTGAACAAATTTTGTTTGAACTTTTTTTTGAAATTCCGTCAAAAAAATTTCAAAAAAACAAGATATTCTTAAAACACTTTTATCATAGCGCGCGTTGATAGTTGAATCCGATGGTCGAGGCAGACCATGTGTCTCATTATATGGCTGCCAAACGGAAGGTCCCGGGTTCGAATCCCAGAAGGACCGGACCATTATTTTTATTTTTTTATTTTACTGGTTCCTATGGTACCGAAAACAATAATAATGAATAAATAAATGTAATTTCATACGGGGAGATATTTTAAGTGAGTAATAGGTCAAAAATCTAAAATAAAACACATTTTTGTCGTAAAATTCGGTTATAATGAGTGGGACAAGGACAGATTTATGCGTATTGCAATAAGTGCGACAGAGACTATTTGAAAATTGCTGGAAACCCTCAAAATTCTTACAAGAAATTTAACTTAATTTCTTTAGGAAAAGTAATTATTGTGATACTATCCGTATAAGAAAGTCATGTGTTGGGCACATCAGATATTTCTTTATAGTACCAATTCGAAGAGGGTGGAAATATTTAAGTTGAATAGCAACAGGTATATTACAGGCACGGACAACATCCCGTAAATAAATTTTTTTGTTTGAGCTTAGACGAGACAGATATCCATATGGTTTGGTATCATTTAGTAGGTACTTGCGGACTTTTTCTTTATAGTATTAAATCGAGGAGGGTGGAAATATTTAAGTTAGTTAGCAACAGGTATATTACAGGCGCGGACAACATCTCGTAAATAAATATTTTTGTTTGAGCTTAGACGAGACTGATATCCATATGGTTTGGTATCATTTAGTAGGTACTTGTGGACTCTCCTTTATAGTACCAATTCGAAGAGGGTGGAAATATTCAAGTTGGATAGCAACACGTATATTACAGGGACGGAAAGCATCCCTTTATACGGTGTGTTTTCTGTTATGGATGGCTTAGAAATGTTTGAGCTTAGACGAGACAGTTATGAATATGGGAGGGTATCATTTAGCACTTGTGGATCTTTTATTTATAGTATCAATTCGAAGAGGGTGGAAATATTTAAATTGGATAGCAACAGGTATATTACAGGGACGGAAAACATCCCTTTATACGGTGTGTTTTCTGTTATGGATGGCTTAGAAATGTTTGAGCTTAGACGAGACAGTTATGAATATGGGAGGGTATCATTTAGCACTTGTGGATCTTTTATTTATAGTATCAATTCGAAGAGGGTGGAAATATTTAAATTGGATAGCAACAGGTATATTACAGGGACGGAAAACATCCCTTTATACGGTGTGTTTTCTGTTATGGATGGCTTAGAAAGGTTTGAGCTTAGACGAGACAGTTATGAATATGGGAGGGTATCATTTAGCACTTGTGGATCTTTTCTTTATAGTATCAATTCGAAGAGGGTGGAAATATTTAAGTTGGATAGCAACAGGTATATTACAGGGACGAAAAACATCCCTTTATACGGTGTGTTTTCTGTTATGGATGGCTTAGAAATGTTTGAGCTTACACGAGACAGTTATGAATATGGGAGGGTATCATTTAGCACTTGTGGATCTTTTATTTATAGTATCAATTCGAAGAGGGTGGAAATATTTAAATTGGATAGCAACAGGTATATTACAGGGACGGAAAACATCCCTTTATACGGTGTGTTTTCTGTTATGGATGGCTTAGAAATGTTTGAGCTTAGACGAGAGAGTTATGAATATGGGAGGGTATCATTCAGCACTTGTGGATCTTTTCTTTATAGTATCAATTCGAAGAGGGTGGAAATATTTAAGTTGGATAGCAACAGATATATTACAGGGACGGAAAACATCCCTTTATACGGTGTGTTTTCTGTTAGGATGGCTTAGAAATGTTTGAGCTTAGACGAGACAGTTATGAATATGGGAGGGTATCATTCAGCACTTGTGGATCTTTTATTTATAGTATCAATTCGAAGAGGGAGGAAATATTTGAATTGGATAGCAACAGGTATATTACAGGGACGGAAAACATCCCTTTATACGGTGTGTTTTCTGTTATGGATGGCTTAGAAATGTTTGAGCTTAGACGAGACAGTTATGAATATGGGAGGGTATCATTCAGCACTTGTGGATCTTTTCTTTATAGTATCAATTCGAAGAGGGTGGAAATATTTAAGTTGGATAGCAACAGGTATATTACAGTGACGGAAAACATCCCTTTATACGGTGTGTTTTCTGTTATGGATGGCTTAGAAATGTTTGAGCTTAGACGAGACAGTTATGAATATGGGAGGGTATCATTTAGCACTTGTGGATCTTTTCTTTATAGTATCAATTCGAAGAGGGTGGAAATATTTAAATTGGATAGCAACAGGTATATTACAGGGACGGAAAACATCCCTTTATACGGTGTGTTTTCTGTTATGGATGGCTTAGAAATGTTTGAGCTTAGACGAGACAGTTATGAATATGGGAGGGTATCATTCAGCACTTGTGGATCTTTTATTTATAGTATCAATTCGAAGAGGGTGGAAATATTTAAATTGGATAGCAACAGGTATATTACAGGGACGGAAAACATCCCTTTATACGGTGTGTTTTCTGTTATGGATGGCTTAGAAATGTTTGAGCTTAGACGAGACAGTTATGAATATGGGAGGGTATCATTTAGCACTTGTGGATCTTTTATTTATAGTATCAATTCGAAGAGGGTGGAAATATTTAAATTGGATAGCAACAGGTATATTACAGGGACGGAAAACATCCCTTTATACGGTGTGTTTTCTGTTATGGATGGCTTAGAAATGTTTGAGCTTAGACGAGACAGTTATGAATATGGGAGGGTATCATTTAGCACTTGTGGATCTTTTATTTATAGTATCAATTCGAAGAGGGTGGAAATATTTAAATTGGATAGCAACAGGTATATTACAGGGACGGAAAACATCCCTTTATACGGTGTGTTTTCTGTTATGGATGGCTTAGAAATGTTTGAGCTTAGACGAGACAGTTATGAATATGGGAGGGTATCATTTAGCGCTTGTGGATCTTTTATTTATAGTATCAATTCGAAGAGGGTGGAAATATTTAAATTGGATAGCAACAGGTATATTACAGGGACGGAAAACATCCCTTTATACGGTGTGTTTTCTGTTATGGATGGCTTAGAAATGTTTGAGCTTAGACGAGACAGTTATGAATATGGGAGGGTATCATTTAGCACTTGTGGATCTTTTATTTATAGTATCAATTCGAAGAGGGTGGAAATATTTAAATTGGATAGCAACAGGTATATTACAGGGACGGAAAACATCCCTTTATACGGTGTGTTTTCTGTTATGGATGGCTTAGAAATGTTTGAGCTTAGACGAGACAGTTATGAATATGGGAGGGTATCATTTAGCACTTGTGGATCTTTTATTTATAGTATCAATTCGAAGAGGGTGGAAATATTTAAATTGGATAGCAACAGGTATATTACAGGGACGGAAAACATCCCTTTATACGGTGTGTTTTCTGTTATGGATGGCTTAGAAATGTTTGAGCTTAGACGAGACAGTTATGAATATGGGAGGGTATCATTTAGCACTTGTGGATATTTTATTTATAGTATCAATTCGAAGAGGGTGGAAATATTTAAGTTGGATAGCAACAGGTATATTACAGGGACGGAAAACATCTGTTTATACGGTGTGTTTTCTGTTATGGATGGCTTAGAAATGTTTGAGCTTAGACGAGACAGTTATGAATATGGGAGGGTATCATTTAGCACTTGTGGATATTTTATTTATAGTATCAATTCGAAGAGGGTGGAAATATTTAAATTGGATAGCAACAGGTATATTACAGGGACGGAAAACATCCCTTTATACGGTGTGTTTTCTGTTATGGATGGCTTAGAAATGTTTGAGCTTAGACGAGACAGTTATGAATATGGGAGGGTATCATTTAGCACTTGTGGATATTTTATTTATAGTATCAATTCGAAGAGGGTGGAAATATTTAAGTTGGATAGCAACAGGTATATTACAGGGACGGAAAACATCTGTTTATACGGTGTGTTTTCTGTTATGGATGGCTTAGAAATGTTTGAGCTTAGACGAGACAGTTATGAATATGGGAGGGTATCATTTAGCACTTGTGGATCTTTTATTTATAGTATCAATTCGAAGAGGGTGGAAATATTTAAGTTGGATAGCAACAGGTATATTACAGGGACGGAAAACATCCCTTTATACGGTGTGTTTTCTGTTATGGATGGCTTAGAAATGTTTGAGCTTAGACGAGACAGTTATGAATATGGGAGGGTATCATTTAGCACTTGTGGATCTTTTATTTATAGTATCAATTCGAAGAGGGTGGAAATATTTAAATTGGATAGCAACAGGTATATTACAGGGACGGAAAACATCCCTTTATACGGTGTGTTTTCTGTTATGGATGGCTTAGAAATGTTTGAGCTTAGACGAGACAGTTATGAATATGGGAGGGTATCATTTAGCACTTGTGGATCTTTTATTTATAGTATCAATTCGAAGAGGGTGGAAATATTTAAGTTGGATAGCAACAGGTATATTACAGGGACGTAAAACATCCCTTTATACGGTGTGTTTTCTGTTATGGATGGCTTAGAAATGTTTGAGCTTAGACGAGACAGTTATGAATATGGGAGGGTATCATTTAGCACTTGTGGATCTTTTATTTATAGTATCAATTCGAAGAGGGTGGAAATATTTAAATTGGATAGCAACAGGTATATTACAGGGACGGAAAACATCCCTTTATACGGTGTGTTTTCTGTTATGGGTGGCTTAGAAATGTTTGAGCTTAGACGAGACAGTTATGAATATGGGAGGGTATCATTTAGCACTTGTGGATCTTTTATTTATAGTATCAATTCGAAGAGGGTGGAAATATTTAAATTGGATAGCAACAGGTATATTACAGGGACGGAAAACATCCCTTTATACGGTGTGTTTTCTGTTATGGATGACTTAGAAATTTTTGAGCTTAGACGAGACCGTTATGAATATGGGAGGGTATCATTTAGCACTTGTGGATCTTTTATTTATAGTATCAATTCGAAGAGGGTGGAAAGATTTAAATTGGATAGCAACAGGTATATTACAGGGACGGAAAACATCCCTTTATACGGTGTGTTTTCTGTTATGGATGACTTAGAAATGTTTGAGCTTAGACGAGACCGTTATGAATATGGGAGGGTATCATTTAGCACTTGTGGATCTTTTATTTATAGTATCAATTCGAAGAGGGTGGAAATATTTAAGTTGGATAGCAACAGGTATATTACAGGGACGGAAAACATCCCTTTATACGGTGTGTTTTCTGTTATGGATGGCCTAGAAAGGTTTGAGCTTAGACGAGACAGTTATGAATATGGGAGGGTATCATTTAGCACTTGTGGATCTTTTATTTATAGTATCAATTCGAAGAGGGTGGAAATATTTAAGTTGGATAGCAACAGGTATATTACAGGGAAGGAAAACGTCCCTTTATACGGTGTGTTTTCTGTTATGGATGGCTTAGAAAGGTTTGAGCTTAGACGAGACAGTTCTGAATATGGGAGGGTATCATTTAGCACTTGTGGATCTTTTATTTATAGTATCAATTCGAAGAGGGTGGAAATATTTAAATTGGATAGCAACAGGTATATTACAGGGACGGAAAACATCCCTTTATACGGTGTGTTTTCTGTTATGGATGGCTTAGAAAGGTTTGAGCTTAGACGAGACAGTTCTGAATAGGGGAGGGTATCATTTAGCACTTGTGGATCTTTTATTTATAGTATCAATTCGAAGAGGGTGGAAATATTTAAATTGGATAGCAACAGGTATATTACAGGGACGGAAAACATCCCTTTATACGGTGTGTTTTCTGTTATGGATGGCTTAGAAAGGTTTGAGCTTAGACGAGACAGTTCTGAATATGGGAGGGTATCATTTAGCACTTGTGGATCTTTTATTTATAGTATCAATTCGAAGAGGGTGGAAATATTTAAATTGGATAGCAACAGGTATATTACAGGGACGGAAAACATCCCTTTATACGGTGTGTTTTCTGTTATGGATGGCTTAGAAAGGTTTGAGCTTAGACGAGACAGTTCTGAATAGGGGAGGGTATCATTTAGCACTTGTGGATCTTTTATTTATAGTATCAATTCGAAGAGGGTGGAAATATTTAAATTGGATAGCAACAGGTATATTACAGGGACGGAAAACATCCCTTTATACGGTGTGTTTTCTGTTATGGATGGCTTAGAAAGGTTTGAGCTTAGACGAGACAGTTCTGAATAGGGGAGGGTATCATTTAGCACTTGTGGATCTTTTATTTATAGTATCAATTCGAAGAGGGTGGAAATATTTAAATTGGATAGCAACAGGTATATTACAGGGACGGAAAACATCCCTTTATACGGTGTGTTTTCTGTTATGGATGGCTTAGAAATGTTTGAGCTTAGACGAGACAGTTATGAATATGGGAGGGTATCATTTAGCACTTGTGGATCTTTTATTTATAGTATCAATTCGAAGAGGGTGGAAATATTTAAATTGGATAGCAACAGGTATATTACAGGGACGGAAAACATCCCTTTATACGGTGTGTTTTCTGTTATGGATGGCTTAGAAAAGTTTGAGTTTAGACGAGACAGTTCTGAATAAGGGAGGGTATCATTTAGCACTTGTGGATCTTTTCTTTATAGTATCAATTCGAAGAGGGTGGAAATATTTAAATTGGATAGCAACAGGTATATTACAGGGACGGAAAACATCCCTTTATACGGTGTGTTTTCTGTTATGGATGGCCTAGAAAGGTTTGAGCTTAGACGAGACAGTTATGAATATGGGAGGGTATCATTTAGCACTTGTGGATCTTTTATTTATAGTATCAATTCGAAGAGGGTGGAAATATTTAAATTGGATAGCAACAGGTATATTACAGGGACGGAAAACATCCCTTTATACGGTGTGTTTTCTGTTATGGATGGCTTAGAAAGGTTTGAGCTTAGACGAGACAGTTCTGAATAGGGGAGGGTATCATTTAGCACTTGTGGATCTTTTATTTATAGTATCAATTCGAAGAGGGTGGAAATATTTAAATTGGATAGCAACAGGTATATTACAGGGACGGAAAACATCCCTTTATACGGTGTGTTTTCTGTTATGGATGGCTTAGAAAGGTTTGAGCTTAGACGAGACAGTTCTGAATAGGGGAGGGTATCATTTAGCACTTGTGGATCTTTTCTTTATAGTATCAATTCGAAGAGGGTGGAAATATTTAAATTGGATAGCAACAGGTATATTACAGGGACGGAAAACATCCCTTTATACGGTGTGTTTTCTGTTATGGATGGCTTAGAAATGTTTGAGCTTAGACGAGACAGTTATGAATATGGGAGGGTATCATTTAGCACTTGTGGATCTTTTATTTATAGTATCAATTCGAAGAGGGTGGAAATATTTAAATTGGATAGCAACAGGTATATTACAGGGACGGAAAACATCCCTTTATACGGTGTGTTTTCTGTTATGGATGGCTTAGAAATGTTTGAGCTTAGACGAGACAGTTATGAATATGGGAGGGTATCATTTAGCACTTGTGGATCTTTTATTTATAGTATCAATTCGAAGAGGGTGGAAATATTTAAATTGGATAGCAACAGGTATATTACAGGGACGGAAAACATCCCTTTATACGGTGTGTTTTCTGTTATGGATGGCTTAGAAAAGTTTGAGTTTAGACGAGACAGTTCTGAATAAGGGAGGGTATCATTTAGCACTTGTGGATCTTTTCTTTATAGTATCAATTCGAAGAGGGTGGAAATATTTAAATTGGATAGCAACAGGTATATTACAGGGACGGAAAACATCCCTTTATACGGTGTGTTTTCTGTTATGGATGGCTTAGAAAGGTTTGAGCTTAGACGAGACAGTTATGAATATGAGAGGGTATCATTTAGCACTTGTGGATCTTTTATTTATAGTATCAATTCGAAGAGGGTGGAAATATTTAAGTTGGATAGCAACAGGTATATTACAGGGACGGAAAACATCCCTTTATACGGTGTGTTTTCTGTTATGGATGGCTTCGAGTTGTTTGAGCTTAGACGAGACAGATATCCATATGGTTTGGTATCATTAAGTAGGTTACTTGTGGACTTTTTTTTTATAATATCAATTCGAAGAGGGTGGAAATATTTAAGTTGGATAGCAACAGGTATATTACAGGGACGGAAAACATCCCTTTATACGGTGTGTTTTCTGTTATGGATGGCTTCGAGTTGTTTGAGCTTAGACGAGACAGATATCCATATGGTTTGGTATCATTAAGTAGGTTACTTGTGGACTTTTTTTTTATAATATCAATTCGAAGAGGGTGGAAATATTTAAGTTGGATAGCAACAGGTATATTACAGGGACGGAAAACATCCCTTTATACGGTGTGTTTTCTGTTATGGATGGCTTAGAAATGTTTGAGCTTAGACGAGACAGTTATGAATATGGGAGGGTATCATTCAGCACTTGTGGATCTTTTCTTTATAGTATCAATTCGAAGAGGGTGGAAATATTTAAGTTGGATAGCAACAGGTATATTACAGTGACGGAAAACATCCCTTTATACGGTGTGTTTTCTGTTATGGATGGCTTAGAAATGTTTGAGCTTAGACGAGACAGTTATGAATATGGGAGGGTATCATTTAGCACTTGTGGATCTTTTCTTTATAGTATCAATTCGAAGAGGGTGGAAATATTTAAATTGGATAGCAACAGGTATATTACAGGGACGGAAAACATCCCTTTATACGGTGTGTTTTCTGTTATGGATGGCTTAGAAATGTTTGAGCTTAGACGAGACAGTTATGAATATGGGAGGGTATCATTCAGCACTTGTGGATCTTTTATTTATAGTATCAATTCGAAGAGGGTGGAAATATTTAAATTGGATAGCAACAGGTATATTACAGGGACGGAAAACATCCCTTTATACGGTGTGTTTTCTGTTATGGATGGCTTAGAAATGTTTGAGCTTAGACGAGACAGTTATGAATATGGGAGGGTATCATTTAGCACTTGTGGATCTTTTATTTATAGTATCAATTCGAAGAGGGTGGAAATATTTAAATTGGATAGCAACAGGTATATTACAGGGACGGAAAACATCCCTTTATACGGTGTGTTTTCTGTTATGGATGGCTTAGAAATGTTTGAGCTTAGACGAGACAGTTATGAATATGGGAGGGTATCATTTAGCACTTGTGGATCTTTTATTTATAGTATCAATTCGAAGAGGGTGGAAATATTTAAATTGGATAGCAACAGGTATATTACAGGGACGGAAAACATCCCTTTATACGGTGTGTTTTCTGTTATGGATGGCTTAGAAATGTTTGAGCTTAGACGAGACAGTTATGAATATGGGAGGGTATCATTTAGCGCTTGTGGATCTTTTATTTATAGTATCAATTCGAAGAGGGTGGAAATATTTAAATTGGATAGCAACAGGTATATTACAGGGACGGAAAACATCCCTTTATACGGTGTGTTTTCTGTTATGGATGGCTTAGAAATGTTTGAGCTTAGACGAGACAGTTATGAATATGGGAGGGTATCATTTAGCACTTGTGGATCTTTTATTTATAGTATCAATTCGAAGAGGGTGGAAATATTTAAATTGGATAGCAACAGGTATATTACAGGGACGGAAAACATCCCTTTATACGGTGTGTTTTCTGTTATGGATGGCTTAGAAATGTTTGAGCTTAGACGAGACAGTTATGAATATGGGAGGGTATCATTTAGCACTTGTGGATCTTTTATTTATAGTATCAATTCGAAGAGGGTGGAAATATTTAAATTGGATAGCAACAGGTATATTACAGGGACGGAAAACATCCCTTTATACGGTGTGTTTTCTGTTATGGATGGCTTAGAAATGTTTGAGCTTAGACGAGACAGTTATGAATATGGGAGGGTATCATTTAGCACTTGTGGATATTTTATTTATAGTATCAATTCGAAGAGGGTGGAAATATTTAAGTTGGATAGCAACAGGTATATTACAGGGACGGAAAACATCTGTTTATACGGTGTGTTTTCTGTTATGGATGGCTTAGAAATGTTTGAGCTTAGACGAGACAGTTATGAATATGGGAGGGTATCATTTAGCACTTGTGGATATTTTATTTATAGTATCAATTCGAAGAGGGTGGAAATATTTAAATTGGATAGCAACAGGTATATTACAGGGACGGAAAACATCCCTTTATACGGTGTGTTTTCTGTTATGGATGGCTTAGAAATGTTTGAGCTTAGACGAGACAGTTATGAATATGGGAGGGTATCATTTAGCACTTGTGGATATTTTATTTATAGTATCAATTCGAAGAGGGTGGAAATATTTAAGTTGGATAGCAACAGGTATATTACAGGGACGGAAAACATCTGTTTATACGGTGTGTTTTCTGTTATGGATGGCTTAGAAATGTTTGAGCTTAGACGAGACAGTTATGAATATGGGAGGGTATCATTTAGCACTTGTGGATCTTTTATTTATAGTATCAATTCGAAGAGGGTGGAAATATTTAAGTTGGATAGCAACAGGTATATTACAGGGACGGAAAACATCCCTTTATACGGTGTGTTTTCTGTTATGGATGGCTTAGAAATGTTTGAGCTTAGACGAGACAGTTATGAATATGGGAGGGTATCATTTAGCACTTGTGGATCTTTTATTTATAGTATCAATTCGAAGAGGGTGGAAATATTTAAATTGGATAGCAACAGGTATATTACAGGGACGGAAAACATCCCTTTATACGGTGTGTTTTCTGTTATGGATGGCTTAGAAATGTTTGAGCTTAGACGAGACAGTTATGAATATGGGAGGGTATCATTTAGCACTTGTGGATCTTTTATTTATAGTATCAATTCGAAGAGGGTGGAAATATTTAAGTTGGATAGCAACAGGTATATTACAGGGACGTAAAACATCCCTTTATACGGTGTGTTTTCTGTTATGGATGGCTTAGAAATGTTTGAGCTTAGACGAGACAGTTATGAATATGGGAGGGTATCATTTAGCACTTGTGGATCTTTTATTTATAGTATCAATTCGAAGAGGGTGGAAATATTTAAATTGGATAGCAACAGGTATATTACAGGGACGGAAAACATCCCTTTATACGGTGTGTTTTCTGTTATGGGTGGCTTAGAAATGTTTGAGCTTAGACGAGACAGTTATGAATATGGGAGGGTATCATTTAGCACTTGTGGATCTTTTATTTATAGTATCAATTCGAAGAGGGTGGAAATATTTAAATTGGATAGCAACAGGTATATTACAGGGACGGAAAACATCCCTTTATACGGTGTGTTTTCTGTTATGGATGACTTAGAAATTTTTGAGCTTAGACGAGACCGTTATGAATATGGGAGGGTATCATTTAGCACTTGTGGATCTTTTATTTATAGTATCAATTCGAAGAGGGTGGAAAGATTTAAATTGGATAGCAACAGGTATATTACAGGGACGGAAAACATCCCTTTATACGGTGTGTTTTCTGTTATGGATGACTTAGAAATGTTTGAGCTTAGACGAGACCGTTATGAATATGGGAGGGTATCATTTAGCACTTGTGGATCTTTTATTTATAGTATCAATTCGAAGAGGGTGGAAATATTTAAGTTGGATAGCAACAGGTATATTACAGGGACGGAAAACATCCCTTTATACGGTGTGTTTTCTGTTATGGATGGCCTAGAAAGGTTTGAGCTTAGACGAGACAGTTATGAATATGGGAGGGTATCATTTAGCACTTGTGGATCTTTTATTTATAGTATCAATTCGAAGAGGGTGGAAATATTTAAGTTGGATAGCAACAGGTATATTACAGGGAAGGAAAACGTCCCTTTATACGGTGTGTTTTCTGTTATGGATGGCTTAGAAAGGTTTGAGCTTAGACGAGACAGTTCTGAATATGGGAGGGTATCATTTAGCACTTGTGGATCTTTTATTTATAGTATCAATTCGAAGAGGGTGGAAATATTTAAATTGGATAGCAACAGGTATATTACAGGGACGGAAAACATCCCTTTATACGGTGTGTTTTCTGTTATGGATGGCTTAGAAAGGTTTGAGCTTAGACGAGACAGTTCTGAATAGGGGAGGGTATCATTTAGCACTTGTGGATCTTTTATTTATAGTATCAATTCGAAGAGGGTGGAAATATTTAAATTGGATAGCAACAGGTATATTACAGGGACGGAAAACATCCCTTTATACGGTGTGTTTTCTGTTATGGATGGCTTAGAAAGGTTTGAGCTTAGACGAGACAGTTCTGAATATGGGAGGGTATCATTTAGCACTTGTGGATCTTTTATTTATAGTATCAATTCGAAGAGGGTGGAAATATTTAAATTGGATAGCAACAGGTATATTACAGGGACGGAAAACATCCCTTTATACGGTGTGTTTTCTGTTATGGATGGCTTAGAAAGGTTTGAGCTTAGACGAGACAGTTCTGAATAGGGGAGGGTATCATTTAGCACTTGTGGATCTTTTATTTATAGTATCAATTCGAAGAGGGTGGAAATATTTAAATTGGATAGCAACAGGTATATTACAGGGACGGAAAACATCCCTTTATACGGTGTGTTTTCTGTTATGGATGGCTTAGAAAGGTTTGAGCTTAGACGAGACAGTTCTGAATAGGGGAGGGTATCATTTAGCACTTGTGGATCTTTTATTTATAGTATCAATTCGAAGAGGGTGGAAATATTTAAATTGGATAGCAACAGGTATATTACAGGGACGGAAAACATCCCTTTATACGGTGTGTTTTCTGTTATGGATGGCTTAGAAATGTTTGAGCTTAGACGAGACAGTTATGAATATGGGAGGGTATCATTTAGCACTTGTGGATCTTTTATTTATAGTATCAATTCGAAGAGGGTGGAAATATTTAAATTGGATAGCAACAGGTATATTACAGGGACGGAAAACATCCCTTTATACGGTGTGTTTTCTGTTATGGATGGCTTAGAAAAGTTTGAGTTTAGACGAGACAGTTCTGAATAAGGGAGGGTATCATTTAGCACTTGTGGATCTTTTCTTTATAGTATCAATTCGAAGAGGGTGGAAATATTTAAATTGGATAGCAACAGGTATATTACAGGGACGGAAAACATCCCTTTATACGGTGTGTTTTCTGTTATGGATGGCCTAGAAAGGTTTGAGCTTAGACGAGACAGTTATGAATATGGGAGGGTATCATTTAGCACTTGTGGATCTTTTATTTATAGTATCAATTCGAAGAGGGTGGAAATATTTAAATTGGATAGCAACAGGTATATTACAGGGACGGAAAACATCCCTTTATACGGTGTGTTTTCTGTTATGGATGGCTTAGAAAGGTTTGAGCTTAGACGAGACAGTTCTGAATAGGGGAGGGTATCATTTAGCACTTGTGGATCTTTTATTTATAGTATCAATTCGAAGAGGGTGGAAATATTTAAATTGGATAGCAACAGGTATATTACAGGGACGGAAAACATCCCTTTATACGGTGTGTTTTCTGTTATGGATGGCTTAGAAAGGTTTGAGCTTAGACGAGACAGTTCTGAATAGGGGAGGGTATCATTTAGCACTTGTGGATCTTTTCTTTATAGTATCAATTCGAAGAGGGTGGAAATATTTAAATTGGATAGCAACAGGTATATTACAGGGACGGAAAACATCCCTTTATACGGTGTGTTTTCTGTTATGGATGGCTTAGAAATGTTTGAGCTTAGACGAGACAGTTATGAATATGGGAGGGTATCATTTAGCACTTGTGGATCTTTTATTTATAGTATCAATTCGAAGAGGGTGGAAATATTTAAATTGGATAGCAACAGGTATATTACAGGGACGGAAAACATCCCTTTATACGGTGTGTTTTCTGTTATGGATGGCTTAGAAATGTTTGAGCTTAGACGAGACAGTTATGAATATGGGAGGGTATCATTTAGCACTTGTGGATCTTTTATTTATAGTATCAATTCGAAGAGGGTGGAAATATTTAAATTGGATAGCAACAGGTATATTACAGGGACGGAAAACATCCCTTTATACGGTGTGTTTTCTGTTATGGATGGCTTAGAAAAGTTTGAGTTTAGACGAGACAGTTCTGAATAAGGGAGGGTATCATTTAGCACTTGTGGATCTTTTCTTTATAGTATCAATTCGAAGAGGGTGGAAATATTTAAATTGGATAGCAACAGGTATATTACAGGGACGGAAAACATCCCTTTATACGGTGTGTTTTCTGTTATGGATGGCTTAGAAAGGTTTGAGCTTAGACGAGACAGTTATGAATATGAGAGGGTATCATTTAGCACTTGTGGATCTTTTATTTATAGTATCAATTCGAAGAGGGTGGAAATATTTAAGTTGGATAGCAACAGGTATATTACAGGGACGGAAAACATCCCTTTATACGGTGTGTTTTCTGTTATGGATGGCTTCGAGTTGTTTGAGCTTAGACGAGACAGATATCCATATGGTTTGGTATCATTAAGTAGGTTACTTGTGGACTTTTTTTTTATAATATCAATTCGAAGAGGGTGGAAATATTTAAGTTGGATAGCAACAGGTATATTACAGGGAAGGAAAACGTCCCTTTATACGGTGTGTTTTCTGTTATGGATGGCTTAGAAAGGTTTGAGCTTAGACGAGACAGTTCTGAATATGGGAGGGTATCATTTAGCACTTGTGGATCTTTTATTTATAGTATCAATTCGAAGAGGGTGGAAATATTTAAATTGGATAGCAACAGGTATATTACAGGGACGGAAAACATCCCTTTATACGGTGTGTTTTCTGTTATGGATGGCTTAGAAAGGTTTGAGCTTAGACGAGACAGTTCTGAATAGGGGAGGGTATCATTTAGCACTTGTGGATCTTTTATTTATAGTATCAATTCGAAGAGGGTGGAAATATTTAAATTGGATAGCAACAGGTATATTACAGGGACGGAAAACATCCCTTTATACGGTGTGTTTTCTGTTATGGATGGCTTAGAAAGGTTTGAGCTTAGACGAGACAGTTATGAATATGGGAGGGTATCATTCAGCACTTGTGGATCTTTTCTTTATAGTATCAATTCGAAGAGGATGGAAATATTTAAGCTGGATAGCAACAGGTATATTACAGGGACGGAAAACATCCCTTTATACGGTGTGTTTTCTGTTATGGATGGCTTCGAGTTGTTTGAGCTTAGACGAGACAGATATCCATATGGTTTGGTATCATTAAGTAGGTTACTTGTGGACTTTTTTTTTATAATATCAATTCGAAGAGGGTGGAAATATTTAAATTGTATAGCAACAGGTATATTACAGGGACGGAAAACATCCCTTTATGCGGTGTGTTTTCTGTTATGGATGACTTAGAAATGTTTGAGCTTAGACGAGACAGTTATGAATATGGGAGGGTATCATTCAGCACTTGTGGATCTTTTATTTATAGTATCAATTCGAAGAGGGTGGAAATATTTAAGTTGGATAGCAACAGGTATATTACAGGGACGGAAAAGATCCCTTTATACGGTGTGTTTTCTGTTATGGATGGCTTAGAAATGTTTGAGCTTAGACGAGACAGTTATGAATATGGGAGGGTATCATTCAGCACTTGTGGATCTTTTATTTATAGTATCAATTCGAAGAGGGTGGAAATATTTAAGTTGGATAGCAACAGGTATATTACAGGGACGGAAAAGATCCCTTTATACGGTGTGTTTTCTGTTATGGATGGCTTAGAAATGTTTGAGCTTAGACGAGACAGTTATGAATATGGGAGGGTATCATTTAGCACTTGTGGATCTTTTATTTATAGTATCAATTCGAAGAGGGTGGAAATATTTAAATTGGATAGCAACAGGTATATTACAGGGACGGAAAACATCCCTTTATACGGTGTGTTTTCTGTTATGGATGGCTTAGAAATGTTTGAGCTTAGATGAGACATTTATGAATATGGGAGGGTATCATTTAGCACTTGTGGATCTTTTATTTATAGTATCAATTCGAAGAGGGTGGAAATATTAAGTTGGATAGCAACAGGTATATTACAGGGACGGAAAACATCCCTTTATACGGTGTGTTTTCTGTTATGGATGGCTTAGAAAGGTTTGAGCTTAGACGAGACAGTTATGAATATGAGAGGGTATCATTTAGCACTTGTGGATCTTTTATTTATAGTATCAATTCGAAGAGGGTGGAAATATTTAAGTTGGATAGCAACAGGTATATTACAGGGACGGAAAACATCCCTTTATACGGTGTGTTTTCTGTTATGGATGGCTTCGAGTTGTTTGAGCTTAGACGAGACAGATATCCATATGGTTTGGTATCATTAAGTAGGTTACTTGTGGACTTTTTTTTTATAATATCAATTCGAAGAGGGTGGAAATATTTAAGTTGGATAGCAACAGGTATATTACAGGGAAGGAAAACGTCCCTTTATACGGTGTGTTTTCTGTTATGGATGGCTTAGAAAGGTTTGAGCTTAGACGAGACAGTTCTGAATATGGGAGGGTATCATTTAGCACTTGTGGATCTTTTATTTATAGTATCAATTCGAAGAGGGTGGAAATATTTAAATTGGATAGCAACAGGTATATTACAGGGACGGAAAACATCCCTTTATACGGTGTGTTTTCTGTTATGGATGGCTTAGAAAGGTTTGAGCTTAGACGAGACAGTTCTGAATAGGGGAGGGTATCATTTAGCACTTGTGGATCTTTTATTTATAGTATCAATTCGAAGAGGGTGGAAATATTTAAATTGGATAGCAACAGGTATATTACAGGGACGGAAAACATCCCTTTATACGGTGTGTTTTCTGTTATGGATGGCTTAGAAAGGTTTGAGCTTAGACGAGACAGTTATGAATATGGGAGGGTATCATTCAGCACTTGTGGATCTTTTCTTTATAGTATCAATTCGAAGAGGATGGAAATATTTAAGCTGGATAGCAACAGGTATATTACAGGGACGGAAAACATCCCTTTATACGGTGTGTTTTCTGTTATGGATGGCTTCGAGTTGTTTGAGCTTAGACGAGACAGATATCCATATGGTTTGGTATCATTAAGTAGGTTACTTGTGGACTTTTTTTTTATAATATCAATTCGAAGAGGGTGGAAATATTTAAATTGTATAGCAACAGGTATATTACAGGGACGGAAAACATCCCTTTATGCGGTGTGTTTTCTGTTATGGATGACTTAGAAATGTTTGAGCTTAGACGAGACAGTTATGAATATGGGAGGGTATCATTCAGCACTTGTGGATCTTTTATTTATAGTATCAATTCGAAGAGGGTGGAAATATTTAAGTTGGATAGCAACAGGTATATTACAGGGACGGAAAAGATCCCTTTATACGGTGTGTTTTCTGTTATGGATGGCTTAGAAATGTTTGAGCTTAGACGAGACAGTTATGAATATGGGAGGGTATCATTCAGCACTTGTGGATCTTTTATTTATAGTATCAATTCGAAGAGGGTGGAAATATTTAAGTTGGATAGCAACAGGTATATTACAGGGACGGAAAAGATCCCTTTATACGGTGTGTTTTCTGTTATGGATGGCTTAGAAATGTTTGAGCTTAGACGAGACAGTTATGAATATGGGAGGGTATCATTTAGCACTTGTGGATCTTTTATTTATAGTATCAATTCGAAGAGGGTGGAAATATTTAAATTGGATAGCAACAGGTATATTACAGGGACGGAAAACATCCCTTTATACGGTGTGTTTTCTGTTATGGATGGCTTAGAAATGTTTGAGCTTAGATGAGACATTTATGAATATGGGAGGGTATCATTTAGCACTTGTGGATCTTTTATTTATAGTATCAATTCGAAGAGGGTGGAAATATTAAGTTGGATAGCAACAGGTATATTACAGGGACGGAAAACATCCCTTTATACGGTGTGTTTTCTGTTATGGATGGCTTAGAAAGGTTTGAGCTTAGACGAGACAGTTATGAATATGAGAGGGTATCATTTAGCACTTGTGGATCTTTTATTTATAGTATCAATTCGAAGAGGGTGGAAATATTTAAGTTGGATAGCAACAGGTATATTACAGGGACGGAAAACATCCCTTTATACGGTGTGTTTTCTGTTATGGATGGCTTCGAGTTGTTTGAGCTTAGACGAGACAGATATCCATATGGTTTGGTATCATTAAGTAGGTTACTTGTGGACTTTTTTTTTATAATATCAATTCGAAGAGGGTGGAAATATTTAAGTTGGATAGCAACAGGTATATTACAGGGAAGGAAAACGTCCCTTTATACGGTGTGTTTTCTGTTATGGATGGCTTAGAAAGGTTTGAGCTTAGACGAGACAGTTCTGAATATGGGAGGGTATCATTTAGCACTTGTGGATCTTTTATTTATAGTATCAATTCGAAGAGGGTGGAAATATTTAAATTGGATAGCAACAGGTATATTACAGGGACGGAAAACATCCCTTTATACGGTGTGTTTTCTGTTATGGATGGCTTAGAAAGGTTTGAGCTTAGACGAGACAGTTCTGAATAGGGGAGGGTATCATTTAGCACTTGTGGATCTTTTATTTATAGTATCAATTCGAAGAGGGTGGAAATATTTAAATTGGATAGCAACAGGTATATTACAGGGACGGAAAACATCCCTTTATACGGTGTGTTTTCTGTTATGGATGGCTTAGAAAGGTTTGAGCTTAGACGAGACAGTTATGAATATGGGAGGGTATCATTCAGCACTTGTGGATCTTTTCTTTATAGTATCAATTCGAAGAGGATGGAAATATTTAAGCTGGATAGCAACAGGTATATTACAGGGACGGAAAACATCCCTTTATACGGTGTGTTTTCTGTTATGGATGGCTTCGAGTTGTTTGAGCTTAGACGAGACAGATATCCATATGGTTTGGTATCATTAAGTAGGTTACTTGTGGACTTTTTTTTTATAATATCAATTCGAAGAGGGTGGAAATATTTAAATTGTATAGCAACAGGTATATTACAGGGACGGAAAACATCCCTTTATGCGGTGTGTTTTCTGTTATGGATGACTTAGAAATGTTTGAGCTTAGACGAGACAGTTATGAATATGGGAGGGTATCATTCAGCACTTGTGGATCTTTTATTTATAGTATCAATTCGAAGAGGGTGGAAATATTTAAGTTGGATAGCAACAGGTATATTACAGGGACGGAAAAGATCCCTTTATACGGTGTGTTTTCTGTTATGGATGGCTTAGAAATGTTTGAGCTTAGACGAGACAGTTATGAATATGGGAGGGTATCATTCAGCACTTGTGGATCTTTTATTTATAGTATCAATTCGAAGAGGGTGGAAATATTTAAGTTGGATAGCAACAGGTATATTACAGGGACGGAAAAGATCCCTTTATACGGTGTGTTTTCTGTTATGGATGGCTTAGAAATGTTTGAGCTTAGACGAGACAGTTATGAATATGGGAGGGTATCATTTAGCACTTGTGGATCTTTTATTTATAGTATCAATTCGAAGAGGGTGGAAATATTTAAATTGGATAGCAACAGGTATATTACAGGGACGGAAAACATCCCTTTATACGGTGTGTTTTCTGTTATGGATGGCTTAGAAATGTTTGAGCTTAGATGAGACATTTATGAATATGGGAGGGTATCATTTAGCACTTGTGGATCTTTTATTTATAGTATCAATTCGAAGAGGGTGGAAATATTAAGTTGGATAGCAACAGGTATATTACAGGGACGGAAAACATCCCTTTATACGGTGTGTTTTCTGTTATGGATGGCTTCGAGTTGTTTGAGCTTAGACGAGACAGATATCCATATGGTTTGGTATCATTAAGTAGGTACTTGTGGACTTTTTCTTTATAGTATCAATTCGAAGAGGGTGGAAATATTTAAGTTGGATAGCAACAGGTATATTACAGGGACGGAAAACATCCCTTTATACGGTGTGTTTTCTGTTACGGATGGCTTCGAGTTGTTTGAGCTTAGACGAGACAGTTCTGAATAGGGGAGGGTATCATTTAGCACTTGTGGATCTTTTATTTATAGTATCAATTCGAAGAGGGTGGAAATATTTAAATTGGATAGCAACAGGTATATTACAGGGACGGAAAACATCCCTTTATACGGTGTGTTTTCTGTTATGGGTGGCTTAGAAATGTTTGAGCTTAGACGAGACAGTTATGAATATGGGAGGGTATCATTTAGCACTTGTAGATCTTTTATTTATAGTATCAATTCGAAGAGGGTGGAAATATTTAAATTGGATAGCAACAGGTATATTACAGGGACGGAAAACATCCCTTTATACGGTGTGTTTTCTGTTATGGATGGCTTAGAAATGTTTGAGCTTAGACGAGACAGTTATGAATATGGGAGGGTATCATTTAGCGCTTGTGGATCTTTTATTTATAGTATCAATTCGAAGAGGGTGGAAATATTTAAATTGGATAGCAACAGGTATATTACAGGGACGGAAAACATCCCTTTATACGGTGTGTTTTCTGTTATGGATGGCTTAGAAATGTTTGAGCTTAGACGAGACAGTTATGAATATGGGAGGGTATCATTTAGCACTTGTGGATCTTTTATTTATAGTATCAATTCGAAGAGGGTGGAAATATTTAAATTGGATAGCAACAGGTATATTACAGGGACGGAAAACATCCCTTTATACGGTGTGTTTTCTGTTATGGATGGCTTAGAAATGTTTGAGCTTAGACGAGACAGTTATGAATATGGGAGGGTATCATTTAGCACTTGTGGATCTTTTATTTATAGTATCAATTCGAAGAGGGTGGAAATATTTAAATTGGATAGCAACAGGTATATTACAGGGACGGAAAACATCCCTTTATACGGTGTGTTTTCTGTTATGGATGGCTTAGAAATGTTTGAGCTTAGACGAGACAGTTATGAATATGGGAGGGTATCATTTAGCACTTGTGGATATTTTATTTATAGTATCAATTCGAAGAGGGTGGAAATATTTAAGTTGGATAGCAACAGGTATATTACAGGGACGGAAAACATCTGTTTATACGGTGTGTTTTCTGTTATGGATGGCTTAGAAATGTTTGAGCTTAGACGAGACAGTTATGAATATGGGAGGGTATCATTTAGCACTTGTGGATATTTTATTTATAGTATCAATTCGAAGAGGGTGGAAATATTTAAATTGGATAGCAACAGGTATATTACAGGGACGGAAAACATCCCTTTATACGGTGTGTTTTCTGTTATGGATGGCTTAGAAATGTTTGAGCTTAGACGAGACAGTTATGAATATGGGAGGGTATCATTTAGCACTTGTGGATATTTTATTTATAGTATCAATTCGAAGAGGGTGGAAATATTTAAGTTGGATAGCAACAGGTATATTACAGGGACGGAAAACATCTGTTTATACGGTGTGTTTTCTGTTATGGATGGCTTAGAAATGTTTGAGCTTAGACGAGACAGTTATGAATATGGGAGGGTATCATTTAGCACTTGTGGATCTTTTATTTATAGTATCAATTCGAAGAGGGTGGAAATATTTAAGTTGGATAGCAACAGGTATATTACAGGGACGGAAAACATCCCTTTATACGGTGTGTTTTCTGTTATGGATGGCTTAGAAATGTTTGAGCTTAGACGAGACAGTTATGAATATGGGAGGGTATCATTTAGCACTTGTGGATCTTTTATTTATAGTATCAATTCGAAGAGGGTGGAAATATTTAAATTGGATAGCAACAGGTATATTACAGGGACGGAAAACATCCCTTTATACGGTGTGTTTTCTGTTATGGATGGCTTAGAAATGTTTGAGCTTAGACGAGACAGTTATGAATATGGGAGGGTATCATTTAGCACTTGTGGATCTTTTATTTATAGTATCAATTCGAAGAGGGTGGAAATATTTAAGTTGGATAGCAACAGGTATATTACAGGGACGTAAAACATCCCTTTATACGGTGTGTTTTCTGTTATGGATGGCTTAGAAATGTTTGAGCTTAGACGAGACAGTTATGAATATGGGAGGGTATCATTTAGCACTTGTGGATCTTTTATTTATAGTATCAATTCGAAGAGGGTGGAAATATTTAAATTGGATAGCAACAGGTATATTACAGGGACGGAAAACATCCCTTTATACGGTGTGTTTTCTGTTATGGGTGGCTTAGAAATGTTTGAGCTTAGACGAGACAGTTATGAATATGGGAGGGTATCATTTAGCACTTGTGGATCTTTTATTTATAGTATCAATTCGAAGAGGGTGGAAATATTTAAATTGGATAGCAACAGGTATATTACAGGGACGGAAAACATCCCTTTATACGGTGTGTTTTCTGTTATGGATGACTTAGAAATTTTTGAGCTTAGACGAGACCGTTATGAATATGGGAGGGTATCATTTAGCACTTGTGGATCTTTTATTTATAGTATCAATTCGAAGAGGGTGGAAAGATTTAAATTGGATAGCAACAGGTATATTACAGGGACGGAAAACATCCCTTTATACGGTGTGTTTTCTGTTATGGATGACTTAGAAATGTTTGAGCTTAGACGAGACCGTTATGAATATGGGAGGGTATCATTTAGCACTTGTGGATCTTTTATTTATAGTATCAATTCGAAGAGGGTGGAAATATTTAAGTTGGATAGCAACAGGTATATTACAGGGACGGAAAACATCCCTTTATACGGTGTGTTTTCTGTTATGGATGGCCTAGAAAGGTTTGAGCTTAGACGAGACAGTTATGAATATGGGAGGGTATCATTTAGCACTTGTGGATCTTTTATTTATAGTATCAATTCGAAGAGGGTGGAAATATTTAAGTTGGATAGCAACAGGTATATTACAGGGAAGGAAAACGTCCCTTTATACGGTGTGTTTTCTGTTATGGATGGCTTAGAAAGGTTTGAGCTTAGACGAGACAGTTCTGAATATGGGAGGGTATCATTTAGCACTTGTGGATCTTTTATTTATAGTATCAATTCGAAGAGGGTGGAAATATTTAAATTGGATAGCAACAGGTATATTACAGGGACGGAAAACATCCCTTTATACGGTGTGTTTTCTGTTATGGATGGCTTAGAAAGGTTTGAGCTTAGACGAGACAGTTCTGAATAGGGGAGGGTATCATTTAGCACTTGTGGATCTTTTATTTATAGTATCAATTCGAAGAGGGTGGAAATATTTAAATTGGATAGCAACAGGTATATTACAGGGACGGAAAACATCCCTTTATACGGTGTGTTTTCTGTTATGGATGGCTTAGAAAGGTTTGAGCTTAGACGAGACAGTTCTGAATATGGGAGGGTATCATTTAGCACTTGTGGATCTTTTATTTATAGTATCAATTCGAAGAGGGTGGAAATATTTAAATTGGATAGCAACAGGTATATTACAGGGACGGAAAACATCCCTTTATACGGTGTGTTTTCTGTTATGGATGGCTTAGAAAGGTTTGAGCTTAGACGAGACAGTTCTGAATAGGGGAGGGTATCATTTAGCACTTGTGGATCTTTTATTTATAGTATCAATTCGAAGAGGGTGGAAATATTTAAATTGGATAGCAACAGGTATATTACAGGGACGGAAAACATCCCTTTATACGGTGTGTTTTCTGTTATGGATGGCTTAGAAAGGTTTGAGCTTAGACGAGACAGTTCTGAATAGGGGAGGGTATCATTTAGCACTTGTGGATCTTTTATTTATAGTATCAATTCGAAGAGGGTGGAAATATTTAAATTGGATAGCAACAGGTATATTACAGGGACGGAAAACATCCCTTTATACGGTGTGTTTTCTGTTATGGATGGCTTAGAAATGTTTGAGCTTAGACGAGACAGTTATGAATATGGGAGGGTATCATTTAGCACTTGTGGATCTTTTATTTATAGTATCAATTCGAAGAGGGTGGAAATATTTAAATTGGATAGCAACAGGTATATTACAGGGACGGAAAACATCCCTTTATACGGTGTGTTTTCTGTTATGGATGGCTTAGAAAAGTTTGAGTTTAGACGAGACAGTTCTGAATAAGGGAGGGTATCATTTAGCACTTGTGGATCTTTTCTTTATAGTATCAATTCGAAGAGGGTGGAAATATTTAAATTGGATAGCAACAGGTATATTACAGGGACGGAAAACATCCCTTTATACGGTGTGTTTTCTGTTATGGATGGCCTAGAAAGGTTTGAGCTTAGACGAGACAGTTATGAATATGGGAGGGTATCATTTAGCACTTGTGGATCTTTTATTTATAGTATCAATTCGAAGAGGGTGGAAATATTTAAATTGGATAGCAACAGGTATATTACAGGGACGGAAAACATCCCTTTATACGGTGTGTTTTCTGTTATGGATGGCTTAGAAAGGTTTGAGCTTAGACGAGACAGTTCTGAATAGGGGAGGGTATCATTTAGCACTTGTGGATCTTTTATTTATAGTATCAATTCGAAGAGGGTGGAAATATTTAAATTGGATAGCAACAGGTATATTACAGGGACGGAAAACATCCCTTTATACGGTGTGTTTTCTGTTATGGATGGCTTAGAAAGGTTTGAGCTTAGACGAGACAGTTCTGAATAGGGGAGGGTATCATTTAGCACTTGTGGATCTTTTCTTTATAGTATCAATTCGAAGAGGGTGGAAATATTTAAATTGGATAGCAACAGGTATATTACAGGGACGGAAAACATCCCTTTATACGGTGTGTTTTCTGTTATGGATGGCTTAGAAATGTTTGAGCTTAGACGAGACAGTTATGAATATGGGAGGGTATCATTTAGCACTTGTGGATCTTTTATTTATAGTATCAATTCGAAGAGGGTGGAAATATTTAAATTGGATAGCAACAGGTATATTACAGGGACGGAAAACATCCCTTTATACGGTGTGTTTTCTGTTATGGATGGCTTAGAAATGTTTGAGCTTAGACGAGACAGTTATGAATATGGGAGGGTATCATTTAGCACTTGTGGATCTTTTATTTATAGTATCAATTCGAAGAGGGTGGAAATATTTAAATTGGATAGCAACAGGTATATTACAGGGACGGAAAACATCCCTTTATACGGTGTGTTTTCTGTTATGGATGGCTTAGAAAAGTTTGAGTTTAGACGAGACAGTTCTGAATAAGGGAGGGTATCATTTAGCACTTGTGGATCTTTTCTTTATAGTATCAATTCGAAGAGGGTGGAAATATTTAAATTGGATAGCAACAGGTATATTACAGGGACGGAAAACATCCCTTTATACGGTGTGTTTTCTGTTATGGATGGCTTAGAAAGGTTTGAGCTTAGACGAGACAGTTATGAATATGAGAGGGTATCATTTAGCACTTGTGGATCTTTTATTTATAGTATCAATTCGAAGAGGGTGGAAATATTTAAGTTGGATAGCAACAGGTATATTACAGGGACGGAAAACATCCCTTTATACGGTGTGTTTTCTGTTATGGATGGCTTCGAGTTGTTTGAGCTTAGACGAGACAGATATCCATATGGTTTGGTATCATTAAGTAGGTTACTTGTGGACTTTTTTTTTATAATATCAATTCGAAGAGGGTGGAAATATTTAAGTTGGATAGCAACAGGTATATTACAGGGAAGGAAAACGTCCCTTTATACGGTGTGTTTTCTGTTATGGATGGCTTAGAAAGGTTTGAGCTTAGACGAGACAGTTCTGAATATGGGAGGGTATCATTTAGCACTTGTGGATCTTTTATTTATAGTATCAATTCGAAGAGGGTGGAAATATTTAAATTGGATAGCAACAGGTATATTACAGGGACGGAAAACATCCCTTTATACGGTGTGTTTTCTGTTATGGATGGCTTAGAAAGGTTTGAGCTTAGACGAGACAGTTCTGAATAGGGGAGGGTATCATTTAGCACTTGTGGATCTTTTATTTATAGTATCAATTCGAAGAGGGTGGAAATATTTAAATTGGATAGCAACAGGTATATTACAGGGACGGAAAACATCCCTTTATACGGTGTGTTTTCTGTTATGGATGGCTTAGAAAGGTTTGAGCTTAGACGAGACAGTTATGAATATGGGAGGGTATCATTCAGCACTTGTGGATCTTTTCTTTATAGTATCAATTCGAAGAGGATGGAAATATTTAAGCTGGATAGCAACAGGTATATTACAGGGACGGAAAACATCCCTTTATACGGTGTGTTTTCTGTTATGGATGGCTTCGAGTTGTTTGAGCTTAGACGAGACAGATATCCATATGGTTTGGTATCATTAAGTAGGTTACTTGTGGACTTTTTTTTTATAATATCAATTCGAAGAGGGTGGAAATATTTAAATTGTATAGCAACAGGTATATTACAGGGACGGAAAACATCCCTTTATGCGGTGTGTTTTCTGTTATGGATGACTTAGAAATGTTTGAGCTTAGACGAGACAGTTATGAATATGGGAGGGTATCATTCAGCACTTGTGGATCTTTTATTTATAGTATCAATTCGAAGAGGGTGGAAATATTTAAGTTGGATAGCAACAGGTATATTACAGGGACGGAAAAGATCCCTTTATACGGTGTGTTTTCTGTTATGGATGGCTTAGAAATGTTTGAGCTTAGACGAGACAGTTATGAATATGGGAGGGTATCATTCAGCACTTGTGGATCTTTTATTTATAGTATCAATTCGAAGAGGGTGGAAATATTTAAGTTGGATAGCAACAGGTATATTACAGGGACGGAAAAGATCCCTTTATACGGTGTGTTTTCTGTTATGGATGGCTTAGAAATGTTTGAGCTTAGACGAGACAGTTATGAATATGGGAGGGTATCATTTAGCACTTGTGGATCTTTTATTTATAGTATCAATTCGAAGAGGGTGGAAATATTTAAATTGGATAGCAACAGGTATATTACAGGGACGGAAAACATCCCTTTATACGGTGTGTTTTCTGTTATGGATGGCTTAGAAATGTTTGAGCTTAGATGAGACATTTATGAATATGGGAGGGTATCATTTAGCACTTGTGGATCTTTTATTTATAGTATCAATTCGAAGAGGGTGGAAATATTAAGTTGGATAGCAACAGGTATATTACAGGGACGGAAAACATCCCTTTATACGGTGTGTTTTCTGTTATGGATGGCTTAGAAAGGTTTGAGCTTAGACGAGACAGTTATGAATATGAGAGGGTATCATTTAGCACTTGTGGATCTTTTATTTATAGTATCAATTCGAAGAGGGTGGAAATATTTAAGTTGGATAGCAACAGGTATATTACAGGGACGGAAAACATCCCTTTATACGGTGTGTTTTCTGTTATGGATGGCTTCGAGTTGTTTGAGCTTAGACGAGACAGATATCCATATGGTTTGGTATCATTAAGTAGGTTACTTGTGGACTTTTTTTTTATAATATCAATTCGAAGAGGGTGGAAATATTTAAGTTGGATAGCAACAGGTATATTACAGGGAAGGAAAACGTCCCTTTATACGGTGTGTTTTCTGTTATGGATGGCTTAGAAAGGTTTGAGCTTAGACGAGACAGTTCTGAATATGGGAGGGTATCATTTAGCACTTGTGGATCTTTTATTTATAGTATCAATTCGAAGAGGGTGGAAATATTTAAATTGGATAGCAACAGGTATATTACAGGGACGGAAAACATCCCTTTATACGGTGTGTTTTCTGTTATGGATGGCTTAGAAAGGTTTGAGCTTAGACGAGACAGTTCTGAATAGGGGAGGGTATCATTTAGCACTTGTGGATCTTTTATTTATAGTATCAATTCGAAGAGGGTGGAAATATTTAAATTGGATAGCAACAGGTATATTACAGGGACGGAAAACATCCCTTTATACGGTGTGTTTTCTGTTATGGATGGCTTAGAAAGGTTTGAGCTTAGACGAGACAGTTATGAATATGGGAGGGTATCATTCAGCACTTGTGGATCTTTTCTTTATAGTATCAATTCGAAGAGGATGGAAATATTTAAGCTGGATAGCAACAGGTATATTACAGGGACGGAAAACATCCCTTTATACGGTGTGTTTTCTGTTATGGATGGCTTCGAGTTGTTTGAGCTTAGACGAGACAGATATCCATATGGTTTGGTATCATTAAGTAGGTTACTTGTGGACTTTTTTTTTATAATATCAATTCGAAGAGGGTGGAAATATTTAAATTGTATAGCAACAGGTATATTACAGGGACGGAAAACATCCCTTTATGCGGTGTGTTTTCTGTTATGGATGACTTAGAAATGTTTGAGCTTAGACGAGACAGTTATGAATATGGGAGGGTATCATTCAGCACTTGTGGATCTTTTATTTATAGTATCAATTCGAAGAGGGTGGAAATATTTAAGTTGGATAGCAACAGGTATATTACAGGGACGGAAAAGATCCCTTTATACGGTGTGTTTTCTGTTATGGATGGCTTAGAAATGTTTGAGCTTAGACGAGACAGTTATGAATATGGGAGGGTATCATTCAGCACTTGTGGATCTTTTATTTATAGTATCAATTCGAAGAGGGTGGAAATATTTAAGTTGGATAGCAACAGGTATATTACAGGGACGGAAAAGATCCCTTTATACGGTGTGTTTTCTGTTATGGATGGCTTAGAAATGTTTGAGCTTAGACGAGACAGTTATGAATATGGGAGGGTATCATTTAGCACTTGTGGATCTTTTATTTATAGTATCAATTCGAAGAGGGTGGAAATATTTAAATTGGATAGCAACAGGTATATTACAGGGACGGAAAACATCCCTTTATACGGTGTGTTTTCTGTTATGGATGGCTTAGAAATGTTTGAGCTTAGATGAGACATTTATGAATATGGGAGGGTATCATTTAGCACTTGTGGATCTTTTATTTATAGTATCAATTCGAAGAGGGTGGAAATATTAAGTTGGATAGCAACAGGTATATTACAGGGACGGAAAACATCCCTTTATACGGTGTGTTTTCTGTTATGGATGGCTTAGAAAGGTTTGAGCTTAGACGAGACAGTTATGAATATGAGAGGGTATCATTTAGCACTTGTGGATCTTTTATTTATAGTATCAATTCGAAGAGGGTGGAAATATTTAAGTTGGATAGCAACAGGTATATTACAGGGACGGAAAACATCCCTTTATACGGTGTGTTTTCTGTTATGGATGGCTTCGAGTTGTTTGAGCTTAGACGAGACAGATATCCATATGGTTTGGTATCATTAAGTAGGTTACTTGTGGACTTTTTTTTTATAATATCAATTCGAAGAGGGTGGAAATATTTAAGTTGGATAGCAACAGGTATATTACAGGGAAGGAAAACGTCCCTTTATACGGTGTGTTTTCTGTTATGGATGGCTTAGAAAGGTTTGAGCTTAGACGAGACAGTTCTGAATATGGGAGGGTATCATTTAGCACTTGTGGATCTTTTATTTATAGTATCAATTCGAAGAGGGTGGAAATATTTAAATTGGATAGCAACAGGTATATTACAGGGACGGAAAACATCCCTTTATACGGTGTGTTTTCTGTTATGGATGGCTTAGAAAGGTTTGAGCTTAGACGAGACAGTTCTGAATAGGGGAGGGTATCATTTAGCACTTGTGGATCTTTTATTTATAGTATCAATTCGAAGAGGGTGGAAATATTTAAATTGGATAGCAACAGGTATATTACAGGGACGGAAAACATCCCTTTATACGGTGTGTTTTCTGTTATGGATGGCTTAGAAAGGTTTGAGCTTAGACGAGACAGTTATGAATATGGGAGGGTATCATTCAGCACTTGTGGATCTTTTCTTTATAGTATCAATTCGAAGAGGATGGAAATATTTAAGCTGGATAGCAACAGGTATATTACAGGGACGGAAAACATCCCTTTATACGGTGTGTTTTCTGTTATGGATGGCTTCGAGTTGTTTGAGCTTAGACGAGACAGATATCCATATGGTTTGGTATCATTAAGTAGGTTACTTGTGGACTTTTTTTTTATAATATCAATTCGAAGAGGGTGGAAATATTTAAATTGTATAGCAACAGGTATATTACAGGGACGGAAAACATCCCTTTATGCGGTGTGTTTTCTGTTATGGATGACTTAGAAATGTTTGAGCTTAGACGAGACAGTTATGAATATGGGAGGGTATCATTCAGCACTTGTGGATCTTTTATTTATAGTATCAATTCGAAGAGGGTGGAAATATTTAAGTTGGATAGCAACAGGTATATTACAGGGACGGAAAAGATCCCTTTATACGGTGTGTTTTCTGTTATGGATGGCTTAGAAATGTTTGAGCTTAGACGAGACAGTTATGAATATGGGAGGGTATCATTCAGCACTTGTGGATCTTTTATTTATAGTATCAATTCGAAGAGGGTGGAAATATTTAAGTTGGATAGCAACAGGTATATTACAGGGACGGAAAAGATCCCTTTATACGGTGTGTTTTCTGTTATGGATGGCTTAGAAATGTTTGAGCTTAGACGAGACAGTTATGAATATGGGAGGGTATCATTTAGCACTTGTGGATCTTTTATTTATAGTATCAATTCGAAGAGGGTGGAAATATTTAAATTGGATAGCAACAGGTATATTACAGGGACGGAAAACATCCCTTTATACGGTGTGTTTTCTGTTATGGATGGCTTAGAAATGTTTGAGCTTAGATGAGACATTTATGAATATGGGAGGGTATCATTTAGCACTTGTGGATCTTTTATTTATAGTATCAATTCGAAGAGGGTGGAAATATTAAGTTGGATAGCAACAGGTATATTACAGGGACGGAAAACATCCCTTTATACGGTGTGTTTTCTGTTATGGATGGCTTCGAGTTGTTTGAGCTTAGACGAGACAGATATCCATATGGTTTGGTATCATTAAGTAGGTACTTGTGGACTTTTTCTTTATAGTATCAATTCGAAGAGGGTGGAAATATTTAAGTTGGATAGCAACAGGTATATTACAGGGACGGAAAACATCCCTTTATACGGTGTGTTTTCTGTTACGGATGGCTTCGAGTTGTTTGAGCTTAGACGAGACAGTTCTGAATAGGGGAGGGTATCATTTAGCACTTGTGGATCTTTTATTTATAGTATCAATTCGAAGAGGGTGGAAATATTTAAATTGGATAGCAACAGGTATATTACAGGGACGGAAAACATCCCTTTATACGGTGTGTTTTCTGTTATGGGTGGCTTAGAAATGTTTGAGCTTAGACGAGACAGTTATGAATATGGGAGGGTATCATTTAGCACTTGTAGATCTTTTATTTATAGTATCAATTCGAAGAGGGTGGAAATATTTAAATTGGATAGCAACAGGTATATTACAGGGACGGAAAACATCCCTTTATACGGTGTGTTTTCTGTTATGGATGGCTTAGAAATGTTTGAGCTTAGACGAGACAGTTATGAATATGGGAGGGTATCATTTAGCACTTGTAGATCTTTTATTTATAGTATCAATTCGAAGAGGGTGGAAATATTTAAATTGGATAGCAACAGGTATATTACAGGGACGGAAAACATCCCTTTATACGGTGTGTTTTCTGTTATGGATGGCTTAGAAATGTTTGAGCTTAGACGAGACAGTTATGAATATGGGAGGGTATCATTTAGCACTTGTAGATCTTTTATTTATAGTATCAATTCGAAGAGGGTGGAAATATTTAAATTGGATAGCAACAGGTATATTACAGGGACGGAAAACATCCCTTTATACGGTGTGTTTTCTGTTATGGGTGGCTTAGAAATGTTTGAGCTTAGACGAGACAGTTATGAATATGGGAGGGTATCATTTAGCACTTGTGGATCTTTTATTTATAGTATCAATTCGAAGAGGGTGGAAATATTTAAATTGGATAGCAACAGGTATATTACAGGGACGGAAAACATCCCTTTATACGGTGTGTTTTCTGTTATGGATGGCTTAGAAATGTTTGAGCTTAGACGAGACAGTTATGAATATGGGAGGGTATCATTTAGCACTTGTAGATCTTTTATTTATAGTATCAATTCGAAGAGGGTGGAAATATTTAAATTGGATAGCAACAGGTATATTACAGGGACGGAAAACATCCCTTTATACGGTGTGTTTTCTGTTATGGATGGCTTAGAAATGTTTGAGCTTAGACGAGACAGTTATGAATATGGGAGGGTATCATTTAGCACTTGTAGATCTTTTATTTATAGTATCAATTCGAAGAGGGTGGAAATATTTAAATTGGATAGCAACAGGTATATTACAGGGACGGAAAACATCCCTTTATACGGTGTGTTTTCTGTTATGGATGGCTTAGAAATGTTTGAGCTTAGACGAGACAGTTATGAATATGGGAGGGTATCATTTAGCACTTGTAGATCTTTTATTTATAGTATCAATTCGAAGAGGGTGGAAATATTTAAATTGGATAGCAACAGGTATATTACAGGGACGGAAAACATCCCTTTATACGGTGTGTTTTCTGTTATGGATGGCTTAGAAATGTTTGAGCTTAGACGAGACAGTTATGAATATGGGAGGGTATCATTTAGCACTTGTAGATCTTTTATTTATAGTATCAATTCGAAGAGGGTGGAAATATTTAAATTGGATAGCAACAGGTATATTACAGGGACGGAAAACATCCCTTTATACGGTGTGTTTTCTGTTATGGATGGCTTAGAAATGTTTGAGCTTAGACGAGACAGTTATGAATATGGGAGGGTATCATTTAGCACTTGTAGATCTTTTATTTATAGTATCAATTCGAAGAGGGTGGAAATATTTAAATTGGATAGCAACAGGTATATTACAGGGACGGAAAACATCCCTTTATACGGTGTGTTTTCTGTTATGGATGGCTTAGAAAGGTTTGAGCTTAGACGAGACAGTTATGAATATGGGAGGGTATCATTTAGCACTTGTGGATCTTTTCTTTATAGTATCAATTCGAAGAGGGTGGAAATATTTAAGTTGGATAGCAACAGGTATATTACAGGGACGGAAAACATCCCTTTATACGGTGTGTTTTCTGTTATGGATGGCTTAGAAAGGTTTGAGCTTAGACGAGACAGTTATGAATATGGGAGGGTATCATTCAGCACTTGTGGATCTTTTATTTATAGTATCAATTCGAAGAGGGTGGAAATATTAAGTTGGATAGGAACAGGTATATTACAGGGACGGAAAACATCCCTTTATACGGTGTGTTTTCTGTTATGGATGGCTTAGAAATGTTTGAGCTTAGACGAGACATTTCTGAATAGGGGAGGGTATCATTTAGCACTTGTGGATCTTTTATTTATAGTATCAATTCGAAGAGGGTGGAAATATTTAAATTGGATAGCAACAGGTATATTACAGGGACGGAAAACATCCGTTTATACGGTGTGTTTTCTGTTATGGATGGCTTAGAAATGTTTGAGCTTAGACGAGACATTTCTGAATAGGGGAGGGTATCATTTAGCACTTGTGGATCTTTTATTTATAGTATCAATTCGAAGAGGGTGGAAATATTTAAATTGGATAGCAACAGGTATATTACAGGGACGGAAAACATCCCTTTATACGGTGTGTTTTCTGTTATGGATGGCTTAGAAATGTTTGAGCTTAGACGAAACAGTTATGAATATGGGAGGGTATCATTTAGCACTTGTGGATCTTTAATTTATAGTATCAATTCGAAGAGGGTGGAAATATTAAGTTGGATAGCAACAGGTATATTACAGGGACGGAAAACATCCCTTTATACGGTGTGTTTTCTGTTATGGATAGCTTCGAGTTGTTTGAGCTTAGACGAGACAGTTCTGAATAGCGGAGGGTATCATTTAGCACTTGTGGATCTTTTATTTATAGTATCAATTCGAAGAGGGTGGAAATATTTAAGTTGGATAGCAACAGGTATATTACAGGGACGGAAAACATCCCTTTATACGGTGTGTTTTCTGTTATGGATGGCTTCGAGTTGTTTGAGCTTAGACGAGACAGATATCCATATGGTTTGGTAGCATTAAGTAGGTACTTGTGGACTTTTTCTTTATAGTATCAATTCGAAGAGGGTGGAAATATTTAAGTTGGATAGCAACAGGTATATTACAGGGACGGAAAACATCCCTTTATACGGTGTGTTTTCTGTTATGGATGGCTTAGAAATGTTTGAGCTTAGACGAGACATTTCTGAATAGGGGAGGGTATCATTTAGCACTTGTGGATCTTTTATTTATAGTATCAATTCGAAGAGGGTGGAAATATTTAAATTGGATAGCAACAGGTATATTACAGGGACGGAAAACATCCCTTTATACGGTGTGTTTTCTGTTATGGATGGCTTAGAAATGTTTGAGCTTAGACGAGACATTTCTGAATAGGGGAGGGTATCATTTAGCACTTGTGGATCTTTTATTTATAGTATCAATTCGAAGAGGGTGGAAATATTTAAATTGGATAGCAACAGGTATATTACAGGGACGGAAAACATCCCTTTATACGGTGTGTTTTCTGTTATGGATGGCTTAGAAATGTTTGAGCTTAGACGAGACATTTCTGAATAGGGGAGGGTATCATTTAGCACTTGTAGATCTTTTATTTATAGTATCAATTCGAAGAGGGTGGAAATATTTAAATTGGATAGCAACAGGTATATTACAGGGACGGAAAACATCCCTTTATACGGTGTGTTTTCTGTTATGGATGGCTTAGAAATGTTTGAGCTTAGACGAGACATTTCTGAATAGGGGAGGGTATCATTTAGCACTTGTGGATCTTTTATTTATAGTATCAATTCGAAGAGGGTGGAAATATTTAAATTGGATAGCAACAGGTATATTACAGGGACGGAAAACATCCCTTTATACGGTGTGTTTTCTGTTATGGATGGCTTAGAAATGTTTGAGCTTAGACGAGACATTTCTGAATAGGGGAGGGTATCATTTAGCACTTGTGGATCTTTTATTTATAGTATCAATTCGAAGAGGGTGGAAATATTTAAATTGGATAGGAACAGGTATATTACAGGGACGGAAAACATCCCTTTATACGGTGTGTTTTCTGTTATGGATGGCTTAGAAATGTTTGAGCTTAGACGAGACATTTCTGAATAGGGGAGGGTATCATTTAGCACTTGTGGATCTTTTATTTATAGTATCAATTCGAAGAGGGTGGAAATATTTAAATTGGATAGCAACAGGTATATTACAGGGACGGAAAACATCCCTTTATACGGTGTGTTTTCTGTTATGGATGGCTTAGAAATGTTTGAGCTTAGACGAGACATTTCTGAATAGGGGAGGGTATCATTTAGCACTTGTAGATCTTTTATTTATAGTATCAATTCGAAGAGGGTGGAAATATTTAAATTGGATAGCAACAGGTATATTACAGGGACGGAAAACATCCCTTTATACGGTGTGTTTTCTGTTATGGATGGCTTAGAAAGGTTTGAGCTTAGACGAGACAGTTATGAATATGGGAGGGTATCATTTAGCACTTGTGGATCTTTTCTTTATAGTATCAATTCGAAGAGGGTGGAAATATTTAAGTTGGATAGCAACAGGTATATTACAGGGACGGAAAACATCCCTTTATACGGTGTGTTTTCTGTTATGGATGGCTTAGAAAGGTTTGAGCTTAGACGAGACAGTTATGAATATGGGAGGGTATCATTCAGCACTTGTGGATCTTTTATTTATAGTATCAATTCGAAGAGGGTGGAAATATTAAGTTGGATAGGAACAGGTATATTACAGGGACGGAAAACATCCCTTTATACGGTGTGTTTTCTGTTATGGATGGCTTAGAAATGTTTGAGCTTAGACGAGACATTTCTGAATAGGGGAGGGTATCATTTAGCACTTGTGGATCTTTTATTTATAGTATCAATTCGAAGAGGGTGGAAATATTTAAATTGGATAGCAACAGGTATATTACAGGGACGGAAAACATCCGTTTATACGGTGTGTTTTCTGTTATGGATGGCTTAGAAATGTTTGAGCTTAGACGAGACATTTCTGAATAGGGGAGGGTATCATTTAGCACTTGTGGATCTTTTATTTATAGTATCAATTCGAAGAGGGTGGAAATATTTAAATTGGATAGCAACAGGTATATTACAGGGACGGAAAACATCCGTTTATACGGTGTGTTTTCTGTTATGGATGGCTTAGAAATGTTTGAGCTTAGACGAAACAGTTATGAATATGGGAGGGTATCATTTAGCACTTGTGGATCTTTAATTTATAGTATCAATTCGAAGAGGGTGGAAATATTAAGTTGGATAGCAACAGGTATATTACAGGGACGGAAAACATCCCTTTATACGGTGTGTTTTCTGTTATGGATAGCTTCGAGTTGTTTGAGCTTAGACGAGACAGTTCTGAATAGCGGAGGGTATCATTTAGCACTTGTGGATCTTTTATTTATAGTATCAATTCGAAGAGGGTGGAAATATTTAAATTGGATAGCAACAGGTATATTACAGGGACGGAAAACATCCCTTTATACGGTGTGTTTTCTGTTATGGATGGCTTCGAGTTGTTTGAGCTTAGACGAGACAGATATCCATATGGTTTGGTAGCATTAAGTAGGTACTTGTGGACTTTTTCTTTATAGTATCAATTCGAAGAGGGTGGAAATATTTAAGTTGGATAGCAACAGGTATATTACAGGGACGGAAAACATCCCTTTATACGGTGTGTTTTCTGTTATGGATGGCTTCGAGTTGTTTGAGCTTAGACGAGACAGATATCCATATGGTTTGGTAGCATTAAGTAGGTACTTGTGGACTTTTTCTTTATAGTATCAATTCGAAGAGGGTGGAAATATTTAAGTTGGATAGCAACAGGTATATTACAGGGACGGAAAACATCCCTTTATACGGTGTGTTTTCTGTTATGGATGGCTTCGAGTTGTTTGAGCTTAGACGAGACAGATATCCATATGGTTTGGTATCATTAAGTAGGTACTTGTGGACTTTTTCTTTATAGTATCAATTCGAAGAGGGTGGAAATATTTAAGTTGGATAGCAACAGGTATATTACAGGGACGGAAAACATCCCTTTATACGGTGTGTTTTCTGTTATGGATGGCTTAGAAATGTTTGAGCTTAGACGAGACAGTTATGAATATGGGAGGGTATCATTTAGCACTTGTGGATCTTTTCTTTATAGTATCAATTCGAAGAGGGTGGAAATATTTAAGTTGGATAGAAACAGGTATATTACAGGGACGGAAAACATCCCTTTATACGATGTATTTTCTGTTATGGATGGCTTAGAAATGTTTGAGCTTAGACGAGACAGATATCCAAATTGTCACTAGAATCTGAAAACTGGTTATGTCGCTTTTATGTAAATATTTTAAAAATTTTTAAGACCTTTCAAACATTTCTACGGGTTTGTAATTTAAGCTCAAAATATGTACTTATTTTAAAACTTTGGATCCCATATAAAAATTCAGAAAATTTTAACTGGCATTATCATAATTTTAATAAATAAACCTTGACAATTAATTTGATTTATGACCAGCGGCGTTTAAGTACTACTTAAACGCCGGCGGCAGATAAAGTAGTACTTTACCTGTCGCCGGCAATAAAGTGACACTTAAACATAATCAGTACTGCAGGGTAATGTCACACTTAAATGACGTTTGAAGAAAAACAAAATTTACTACTTTTAGTTCAGGAAAAATAGATAACAATATGACAACACTTCAAGTGACGAATCTACGTAAGAAAATCAAACGCCCCATCGAAATTTATGAATTTGCCAATGCGGATATTCATGAAACTCTTTTCCATCATGCGATTATTACTACGTAAGAAAAACAAAAAGTTATCTGTACAATTTAAACAAATTAGTTTTGGAGTATCATAGATAAGTTGAAATTGTTTTTTGGTCCCTGGAAAACATTTTGAGCAATTAATATAATAATATAATATAACAATAAAAAGTAAATCGATAATTTGGGAATCAACAGAAACTTATATCGAAAACTCAACCGTTTTAGAAATAAAGGGTGTTGAAGTTGCACTTTTTATTTTAAATAAATTTAATATCTCCTGAACTAAAGGGAATATTTTGTTAAAATTTGCTGGGTAGTATTTTCTCAATAAATACCATATTTAATCACCATAATTTGTTTTCCTACTTAAGCAGTGGCGTAACCACAGGGGTGAGATTATTTCTTTTTAGAGAAAAAAAGGCACGCCAATGATATAGTATATTTTTTGTACATTTCTGAAATCAGTAGTCGATTTACGAAAAAAAAGTCCTCTTGTAATTTTTTTGTAAAACGTACCAAGTATACAGGGTGGTTCGAATTGAACCTTCGATAATTTGGGAATCAATAGAAAATGTTAAAATAATATCAATTTTCTTAATAAACTTACACCGAAAACTCAACCGTTTCAGAAATACAGGGTATTGAAATTACATATTTTTTTTATAAATTTAATATCTCCTGAACTTTTTTTTTGAATTTTGAGCAGTTCCTTCAATGAATTAAGTTTCTGTTTTAAAATAAATTAAGTTGTTTTATTTTTAATTTATTTGTTTGAAAGACATGGGTACATGTTTTGTTGCTATAAAATACCTACAATGAAATCTTTTTCATAAATTGACTGCTGATTTCAGAAATGTAGAAAAAATATACTATATCATTGGCGTACCTTTTTTTTCTCTAAAAAGAAATTATCTCACCTCCGTGGCTACGCCACTGCTTGAAGTAGGAAATGGTGATTAAATATTGGTATTTATTAAGAAAATACTACCCACCAAATTTAAACAAAATATTTCCTTTGGTTCAGGATATATCAAATTTATTTTAAAAAAATGTGCAACTTCAACACCCTGTATTTCTAAAACGGTTGAGTTTTCGATATAAGTTTATTAAGAAAACTGATGTTTTTTTAAGGTTTTCTATGGATTCCCAAATTATCAAAGGTAAAGTTCGGACCACCCTGTATAGTTTGAACAGTGAAGATGATTTAACTCAAGGACCAACTGAGCAATTGACCCTATTCAAAAAGTTGCCTTTGGAAGAATATCATGAACCAGAATACAAAGACGCTGCTAGTGTTGTTGATCGAGATTGTATACCACGAAAAGTACGAAAAGTTATATTGGTTTAATTTGATTTTGTATGTTTTTAGTACAGGGATAAGAGATAAGAACTACCTACCATATGAACAACAATTATTTAGATAAGGGATGGCCATGTTGAATAAATAATAAATACAAAAATAAATAAATAAACCCGTCGTTTAATAACTACGTTTTATTTGACAAACCTACATAATTTCAACTACTGACGATGAATCAAACATGCAAGATAAGTTCAGAATTCCAAAACCACCCTTATGTAAATAATTTTTGTTCATATGTACAATATATTCGCTTTGTGCGTCGCGCCACTAGCGATCAGGGTGGCCAGTTCCGGATGTTTTTGTTAACATTTTGCGTTGAAGTTTATAGACTTTTTCCAAAAATATTAAAAAAAAATCACGATTACTTTATTTTCTTAGTAGGAGTACTTTGTATAAGAAAGTAGAAGTGAGTTCTGAGAAAAGAAAAGCCGTTTTAGGTGCTCAGTGGTGAATTGCCATAACAGAACTGCGAATTCAAAATTTCAGTTTTATTCCTTTCCAACATCTAATCGTTTATTTCCACATAAATTAGCAAGACGTGAGACATAGTTACATGCGGTACGCAGACAAAAGTAACTGTAAAGGAATTCTGTATTTAAAACTTACCTCAAACATTATATTACCGTTCGCGAAATAATAAAGATTTGAAAGAGCCTTGGATGTTAAAATGGACCAAGTACAAAATCTATACATCACAATAAATTAAGATAATATATTATTTAACTTCTAGAGTCACTTTGTTAGGAGTTTCAGCCACATTCGTCGATCTGATAACTGATAACACTGCTTCGGATCAGGACTCGTTCCAGTATTTGGACATTTCCGTTCTTCTACACGTCGAACGTGTTCAACTTCTTTTTGCATTTAACAATCCCCTGTGGATTGAATGAGATTGAATGGGTCACAGGCTCACACCCTATTCGAATGCACAAATCCATTTTCGATGTTAACGATTGGAGATGACCAGACTCAAGTGCGATTATTGAATCGTAGTGATCGACTTATAGTACTTACAGTAAAATTATCTTTTCAGATCGGAATCATCCGAAATGGGATCAAATTTTAGGGGTTGTCCTGAAGTGAAGTAATTCCCCAAGTTTTCGACTTCCAACCCCTTGCGGAAATTCCGCCATTTTGGAGCGAGTAATGAACTAATATAATAAATACTCCCATACCTTATATGTATAAACGCGAACATAAAATTCACCAAACGGTCAGTGGTAGCGTGACGATCGGCTTTGCTCGGAGCTTACAAAGAAATAGAATCGACTTAAATGAGATAGTCCAGTAGTCTACTATAACTCTAATTAAATGAAAAATAATTTACAGATGAGTTCGTCTACAAAATAATAGCAGTTGTATTGTTTGTAATAATAATGAAAGTCTCGCAGCGCTTTTATAGCTTTTATTAGTTAAAAGAGTTAAGGATAAGATACAACACATGTGTAAACAACGAGTCAGTATATAGGTTATCTGAAGACCGTTAAAAGTAAGGTTTACACCGGAGTCCCTTTAGGCAGTATATATGGGGTTGCCTAATAGGTGGGGGCCAATTGCACATCTCCCTCTTAAAGATCAAATTTTCGTGGGGGTCGAATTTGTCTCTGGCTGCGGCGAAGAACAGGGGATTGGTTCTGAGACGGTTCCTCATGAGATTTTACACTTGCAGAGGTGGAGCATTCTGGTAGCGATTGTTCACTCGGCATTGCAGTTTGGCTTTCAATTAAAGTTTCCGATTCTTCATTGTTATCTTCGGAGATGTCAGGAAGTGGATGGAGAAATCTTCTATTTCTACGATAGGTGCCTTTCGGACTTTTTACGAAATAAGACCTCGGTGAATCATGTCTTCCTTCAACTAAACCTTCCTGGCGAAGATCTGAAATCCATACTCTCTGACCAGTATTCAACTCTGGGAGTATATTAGCTCGGTGTCGAATATCGAAATTTATTTTCTGTTTCGACCTTTGCATTTTTTCCTTTTCTGCCAACTTTTTAAGGTTCGGAACCTCGGGAATCAGTTGACTTGACATCATAGGAACTACTCCTCGAAGTTTTCTGCCCATAAGTAGCTCAGCTGGACTGAACCCTGATTGTAGTGGTGTTGTACGTAGAGCCAACATCATTTTATATGGATCCTCGCTTTTCTTAAAGTGATTTTTGAAATTTTTCACTTCAGCTTCTATGAATCCATTACTCTGGGAAAACTTGGGACTTGAAGTGACTATTGTAAGTCCATAGTCTTTTGCGAATTTGTAGTAAGATGAACTTACTGTTTGAGCGAATTGTGTTCCATTATCGCTTCTGACAACTTCCGGAATGCCATGTCGAGCAAAAATCGACTTCATGTGAGTTATTACACATTCGGAAGATAATCTATCCAGCTTGCCAATTTCTATATATCTAGAATAATAATCGGCGACGATCACGTACCAATTTCCTTTTAGTTTCAAGAGATCGGTTCCAACGATCTGCCAAGGACGTTCGGGAAATTCCGAAGTGATCAGTGGTTCGACTTGGTCGGGTTGATTTTGTATGCAAGAGGTACAATTCTTTATCAACTGTTCCAACTGAGTCGATAGGCCGGGCCACCAAACAGCTTGTCTAGCCAACGATCTGCATTTATTTATGCCTTGATGACCTGAATGAAGTTTTTCCAAGATATCTTTTCGAAGGTTTTGGGGAATGACTAACCTAGCATCCTTCATCAACAGATTTTCTTGAAGTGTTATTACGTTTCTGTGTTCCCAATAAGGAATGCACTCTTGAGAAATGCGATGGCGTGCAGGCCAGCCTTCTTTGCAGTATTTCAAGAGCTCGGAGCAGACTGGATCCGTCAGTTGCCCTTCGATGATTTGCAGTAACCTATCATCGGTGCATGGAAAACCAGTAATAACAGATTGTACGTACGCTGAGATCTCCTCAGCAAGTTCCTGGGATTCTTCTGATTTAAGAGGGCTTCTAGAGAGTGTATCAGCGACTACCAGTTCCTTTCCAGGGGTGTACTTGATGTCGTAATCATATCTCATGAGACGCATCTTAATACGTTGCAGGCATGGCGTTAAACTCTCTAAATCCTTCTGACCCAGAATTGAGATCAACGGTTTGTGATCCGTTTCGATGCAAATCTTTTTAGCAATAATGAAATTTGCAAATTTTTCGCAGCCCCATGCTATGGCAACAGATTCTTTTTCTATTTGCGCATAGCGCTGTTCACTCTTAGAAAGCGTTCGTGAGGCGTATGCTATGGGTTTAAATAAACCACCCAATTCGCGCTGCATCAGTACAGCTCCCAGTCCAAATGATGACGCATCGACAGACAGCAATGTTTCTTTAGAACTATCGTACAATGCTAGAACAGGAGCATTAGCAAGAGCGTGCTTAACTTTTTCAAAGGCTTCAGCTTGAGCTTTGTCCCAACACCACTCATAGTCAGAGCGAAGTAGTTCATACAGCGGTTGAGCAACACTTGATAAGTTGGGTACAAATTTGCCTAGGAAATTGACCATTCCTAAAAACCTTTTCAGATCCGTGACATTTTCCGGCTTAGGCAGACCCAGAATAGCTTGAATCTTTGATGGATCAGGAACAATACCTTCACTGGAAACAACATGGCCCAAGAGATTAACGGATGTTTTTCCAAATTGGCATTTATCAGAGTTAAGCGTCCACCCGGAATCTTGAAGTCTTTTCAAAACAGCGTCCAGGCGTGTATCGTGTTCAGCCAGATTCTTTCCATGTATTATAACATCATCAAAATGGCAAATGACGCGTTCGAGGCCTTCTAGCATTTGACTTATTTGTTTTTGGAAAACTTCTGGCGCTGAAGTTAAACCGAAAGGAAGCCTCCTGAACTTATACCTTCCAAATGGTGTTATGAAGGTTGTTAACTTCATACATTCTTCGGATAAGGGAACTTGCCAAAAACCCCAGTTGGCATCCAGTTTCGTAAAAATTCTGGCTCCTTCCAATTGGCCCAACGTACTGTCAACATCCGGTATAGGAAAACATTCTCTCTGTACGTTTTTGTTAAGTTGTGTTAGGTCAACACATATACGAATACTTCCGTTTCTTTTTGGCACAACCACCATAGGGGCACACCAATCAGATGGTTCCGTCACAGGCTCTATGACACCAATTGAACACATTTGTTGCAGCTCCTTCTGAATTGTTTGCTTAAGTGGCAATGGAACTCGTCGTGGGACATTCAAGGCAAACGGCACAGCATCTCTTTTCAACTTTATAGTATAAGATTGCTTTGTATTGCCTAGGCCGCCAAATAGTTTTGGATACTTTTTCTTTGGATTAAACGTTTTACCTTGAGAGGTTACCTGGAACAGGCGCTGAACAAGTCCTAGCTTTTCAGAAGCAGTAAAACTCAATAACGTTTGTTTTGCTCCGTTAACGACGTAGAAATTTTCCTCTACTATTTTATTCTTTGCGCCAACTTGTGCGTTAGACAGCACGCCAGCAACGTCCAACTGATTGCCACCAGGTCCGCTAATAAAGGTTTCAGCAGGTAAAAGTTTATGTTCTGAAAACATTGACTGAAATACAGACTGAGGTAAAACACTTACATCTGCTCCAGTATCGACTTTTGCAGTCACAGCTTCACCAAAAATGGTTATTTTTGTTTGCCACTTCTTACTATCATGGTTTGACGAGATTCCACCGACAAATGTATCTGTCCATTCACCATCGGGTTGTACAGCGCTCACACTTTTGGTTTTGAACTTCAAACACACGCGAGCATAGTGTCCTTTCAGTTTGCACTTGCCACAAACAGCATTGCGAGCAGGACATTCGCTTTTCTGATGTTCTTGATTATGACCGCACCACCTACAAGTGTTCGCTTGTTTGCTTTTGTTCGAATACGAATTGTTTTTATTGCGTTTGAAATTGTTCACTCTATCAACCGAAACCGACGCGCCACGGAAAGTCTCTTGTTGCTTTTTCACAGCTTCAGATTGTCTTGCCGTGGTTACGGCCTTTTCCAAGGTTAGTGCAGGATCCAACTGTAGTCTTTCTGAAAGATTTTTGTCTTTAATCCCTACTACAACTTGGTCGCGAATGGCTTCGTCTACAAAGCCAGAAGGAAAGTTACAATTTTGAGCCCGTGCGTGTAACTCAGTCACAAAATCTTCCACACTTTCCCCTTCATGTTGACATCGAGTATGAAAACAATACCGCTCGTAAATCACATTTTTCGTCGGTATAAAATGATTTGTAAACTTATCCAGTACAGTTTGGAAAACATTTGCTTCATGATCCCTCAACTTAAATGATTGAAATATAGCCTCTGCTTGAGATCCCATCAGGTAAATTAGCGAGTTTACTTGATCTTTACCAGTTTTTGCATCGAGCCCAGATGCACTTCGAAACCTCATAAATCGCAATTGCCATTGCTCCCAATCTCCAGCTTTGAATGAAAACGTTTCAGGTGCAGGAATCTGATACACAGGTGCTATTGCTTGAGACACGGCGTCGGTTGTCATGTTTAATTGTAGTCTTTGCTTGAAACAACACGAAAAGAAAAGCGATTTTCACAACAACTTCACGATTAAACACTTAAAATCCGTTTACGCTGCCACCATGTATTGTTTGTAATAATAATGAAAGTCTCGCAGCGCTTTTATAGCTTTTATTAGTTAAAAGAGTTAAGGATAAGATACAACACATGTGTAAACAACGAGTCAGTATATAGGTTATCTGAAGACCGTTAAAAGTAAGGTTTACACCGGAGTCCCTTTAGGCAGTATATATGGGGTTGCCTAATAGGTGGGGGCCAATTGCACAGCAGTCATCGTCATGTTGTTGTTCTTTACGCTATATATTGTATGTGCAATTTATTGTTATTAAAAATATAACATATATTTTATACAAAATTTCAACGACAAAGAAAAACCAAAGAAAGCAATTATTTGAGAATACCTTGTATAACCGAAACCTAACATTACAACACCCTCTTGATAATTTTTTATTCAATTATCGAAATACACCGAATTCTGTGTCAGGTAAAAGTCCTGCTGAAGTCATGTTCAAGCAGATACCAAGAACAAAAATTACAATGCTAAGACCAAGCTCCACAAATAATAAAGAGGAAAACTCCTTAGCGCAATCTGCTAAATACGAAAACGGGAAAAGGAGGAACTTATCGTTTTATGTAGAAGGAGAAGAAGTTCTTATGATTATTCCTATTGAACGGAAATGGACGAGAGCAAAAATAATGAAATGTTTAAGTCGGGTGACTTATTTGGATTTAATTGATGGACGTATAAAATTAGTTCATGCTGATCACCTTAAAAGGATTACAATAAACCCGCAATTGGCATCAATATAGAAACCCAAGAACTGTCAGATTTACCACCAATTGAGGGGGAGCTCCCTGACTACCGTGGCAATGATATTGTTACAGAAGAGCTACCAGTGATCGAAATTGAGGAAACTAGGCTTTCCCTAGAACAGAACTCTATTCCTGCCGAGAATATGGAGGTGACATCAACTCCTGTCCCCTCCCCATCCTCCTTACCTAGACGCTCCCATAGAGTCATTAAAAAGCCAGACAGACTAAATTTGTAAAAAAAATTCAGCTGATTTTTATATAGTAAGCGTCTTGTTGTTGTTGACTTATGGTTATGGAAATAAAACCTTTTAGTTCTATGAGTATCTGTGTCTTATTCTCCTGCAAATACATGGCATCAATGCTGATGAGATAGGGAATTTAGTCTCCTTATATCGCTTCGTGGACGTGATAATAAATTTATACTTTAAGAAACAAAAAGGCTTCTCCAGAATACTTGAAAATAATGGAAGTACCAATACAATCCTACAAAAATATACAAAATTTTATGACCGATGTCTTTCGTATATTGAGCTATGGGAAAATAGTTTTGATGGGGTACAATATTTTACTTGGATAAACAATGGCTTGAAATTGGCTTGAAATTGAAGCTGCAGATGAAAAAATTAATGAAACTCTTGCAAATAATCCAATTAACATAGATGAACTGTTTAATGAAGTGGTGATTGCAAAGGCTTATTGGTCGGCAATCTAGGACATTTGGAAAAATATAAGTTACGAAGAAAAATGGATACAATTACTCAGTTATTTCAAAGAAAACAAGATTTCATTGCCCAATCGTGTTAAAAAAATTTCTCAATGAACATAGGATCTGAAGAAAGATGTAGATGGGCTGTGTCAATAGTAAAAGCTTTATAGCGCTAAAAACTTATTAGTGAACTAAATTGTAACGAATTTTTGACGCTATTAAAAATAACAAGTTCTCGCTACTGATAAATATTAATAACTTTGTAATAATTAGTTATATTCACTTATTACTACCTAGTTGTATTTTTATGTTACTGCGTTGTTTAGTCTTTTCAATCATAAGAACTTAGCACAAAAGGCATTACTTTCTGTTTTGACAAAACTCTCAAGATTGTCCCGGTTTGAGAAAAAAATATTATGGTAAATTTAGTTATGATCAAAGTCACTGTAAATAATGAGACCTCTTTCACCTATTTCAATTTGATAAAGAGGTCCTGACTCACCCTGTATAGGCGGAAATTTCTGACTTTACAAGGTATAGTCAACTCATGTATGTGAGTAAATGAACCTATTTTAAATAATGATTTGGAAAACTAGTTTACTTAAAGGATGCGAGTAATTGAGTAATGCTAACAATATTAGGTACGTCAAAAATATTTATAAGGGTCTTTCTAATTGGTTAAAATATTAATATACATGGAAACATTATACTCTTCAAAATATCTACTCATAATGATTGTATGCATTATGCAACCAAAAATTAGTTCTTCGAATGAGATTATAGTATTTTGCCTGATTAGAAGGCATGGAATATTTTGTACGTTAATAGCAAAGGGAGCGAAAAAGAGAAAATACGTCAGTATAATGAAACGAAATAGATACAATTTTCAGGAAATATAGTATGTATATATATATTGTCAATTTTATTATATTAACCTTTTGCCTAAAGTTATAAATCTAAATAGTATGTGAACGTGAAAAAATAAAATAAAATGTGGTGTTATAAATTTTCCTGAATAATTTATTATGTTTATTCTATTTATTAGGCAAAGGCAATGCCCATTCATTGGGATTTTAATTAAAAACCAAACGCAAAATTTATTTTAATAAACAAAACAGAATTGAAATACTACATATATCCCAATAGTGGTTGTAAATACAAACAAATAAAATTAGGTTAATTTAATACAGGATGTGTCAGAAATATAAGACAACGTGATAGAATTGAAAGATTGAACTTAACGACTTTAACATTTTAGAAAATATTTTTTATTTATTAAATTTAATTTGATGCATTGCGTTTGAGAGAATGTCAGTTCAACAGCAGCAAGTAGTGAAGTGAATCAAAGCCGTGGAGGCTCTAGATCTTTAGAAACAATTGGAGAGGTACGAACAAAGGTCGCGGTGGGCGAGGTTTTCAACATGTTGCAAAGCTGCCAACCATCTTTTTGTTCATCCAGTCCATAAACTGAGAATATAATTTTACGTATAGGTATCTGCTGATTTTACGGGTAATAAATTGTTTTCGACTCTTGTGGCCTGTTAAATTCTGGATTTTACTCAACCATCGCACATTTTCACGGAATTTATTTAGGTACTAAGAAATTCAAATTTAAGGAATTTACTAGGTAAAAAGTACTTTACTATTAACTGTAAATTGTTAAATTTTAGATCTGTTAGATGTTAATGGCAATATTTGATATCAACCGAATACGGAATATTGCTCTAATGTTGCATTTCTATTGGTTATAAACTTGTATCGTAAAGAAAAATCTGTATTCTAATGAATCTCATTACAGTACAGGTATTAAATGTCTAATAAATCAATTAAAGTATGGGAGTAGAAAAAGTACTGTTTATGACAAAGTTTTGATGTCATAAAGTAGCTCTTTGTACACTAGCAAAACAAAGTTACTTTATTTTACTGTTACTATAAAATACCTATACTTCAGCTGTCAATACCAAAATAAATACTGACAGAATAAATTTATTATTGTCATTTATAATTTTATTAGATAATTAAAAGGTAATTTTAGGAGTTTAGCATAAAGTTTTGTATGCAAATAAGCATGTATATAATCTGACTTTATTGACTCGTCTTATTTATTAACTTCGCTCGCAAGCTTATACTCATCCTTACAACAGACAATAAAGTCATAGGTTATATAGTTGTTACATAGATAGCTATTATACATATTTTATCTATTTACAAATTGTTCATTACTTTTCTAGAAAAAAAATATTGAAGATCATCACAAAAATATTGCCCAAAAATTAGCACCTGTGATGATTCATCTGAATATATATCAGATTATGTTGGTATTATAGAATTTTTAAGTTAGGTTATCTAACCTAACTTGGCTTGACTGGCAATTTCGAATATTCGAAAATGACAGAAGACAGAACAGAATTTTTATCAAATTTTGTGTTAAAAATGGAATACGTTATAATAAAAATGTCGGTGAAATTTTTTAGCAAAGATGCCGTGTCAAAACCAATCTTTTATGAATGGCAAAAAGGTTTTCAAGAAGGTCGTGAAAGCGTTGAAGATGATAAAAGAGTTGGAGTAGATCAAAAATAAAAATACTATTTCATACAACTTAATATGTACGTATGTACCTACAACTACCTATGCCAAGTTTCAGATTTTTTTATCAATAAATATTATTATTCGTGTAAGCAATATTTAAGTATTAAAAAATACATACATTTTGCATTTAAAATTTCAAACGCTCGGTGGCACGTATTAAAGTTGCACGGGCGAATTCAAACTTCACACTTTTTTTTCATACCTTGTTTATATTGGAGTTATAGCAAGGAATTAAATAAAAGCCACCCTTCTCTGAACAAAAATATTACTTTGAATGTTTACCGTAAACAATAAACAGCAAAACCGATTAATATATTTTAAATACACGCAAAATATTAGTTAATTTATACCGAAACCTACGTATTCTGCTTTCTGTGTATATTAATTGTAGTGTATGAGCAAGAGCAATAACGTTCCCCTTTTAAATATAAGTAGACAATATAAATTTAATTTATTCACACAAACGCAACGTAAAAATGAACAACGTAGAAATGAAATTTTATGCGATGTTGGAGTAGTAACTTTAATTGAAATAAACCTAAGTCAGAGAGTTTAACAGATTTCGGGCTCAAACAAGTTTACGTAGAATGCACTAGTTCAGCAACATCGCCGGTTTGCATATAGGAAAACTTAAACAATGTTGTTGTTGTTGCCACAGCATTATCGCATTATTATCAGGCTCTAAATAGTTTCCTTAGTACAGTTTCAAACACTTCAACAGTTCTATTAATGGTTATCAGAAAACTATTAGAATTTATTTGTTTACCACATTCCAAAATCGATCGGCTAAATTCGCAAATATATTTTTTATGACAACAGCTTTATATCCGTTCCTGTGGTGTAGTTGTGATATAACATCTGAAATATGTTAAAGTTCCGTCTTTTGTCTTTTCGTCAATTTTGAATTTTATCTCAACTTCTTACGCACCATTTCTTGCATATAGTATCATAAGGGCGGTGCTCTTTGAAAATCTATTGCTGTAATAAGTAAACGAAATTCACTTTATATAAGTCTGAAATTTTATTTCAAATATGTCGCTGTAGGGAAAACATGCAACATACAACAAAGGAAAGTTATTTTAAGATGTTGGAAACATGTATATTAACACGGGAATATTTATTTAGGCCTTAAAGTTGAACAATAAAAACATCGCCAATCAAGAAACCTGGTAAATAACAACAGTGATGGTTACCGCTTTTAATTACACTGACGAGGATCATACCTCACGGTCACTTGGGTTATGCTGTATAATGAAATTATTACCTGAAATTCACCATTCGCTCGGATCCACAAACTAATTTGGACAGATGCTGATGTTGCGGTATCTGCGAAATCACTCCCATTGCTGCAAGTTTGAAAGTAGGGAATGCTTATATACATTGAAGTTATGATACTGCTCTTACTAATGCGTTGCAAAAATGATAAGATGGGGTGAAATGAGCGGGCTATTATTATAATATACAATAATATGGGTGTACATTCTAAATAGGCCTACTGCACCAGAGTATTCACAGTTATGGTACCAGGTCAAAGATCGGGGGCTATTTTATCGGGCTATTTTATCTTGCAAGGTATATCTTAATTAAGTATTTTCTATGTTGTTATTCTATGGTCTTTGTAAACAACCTTCTCAATAGGAATTTAATTAAAGTTGATAATAATTCCACACCTAACATAAACATAATTGTGATGAAATATTAATTACATATACCCACAAAACACAGAACATATTAAATTCATTTGTATATAAGGTGTCCCTGAAAAGTATGTAGGTACAAAAAGTTACCACAAGTTTTTGGGCTCAAAATAACTCGTTTGAACAAAACATACCTCAGTCCAAAAGTTCTTCCTTATTGAGATACTTATTAAATTGATTGTCATATTACGATTAGAATGATTCAATTTGAAAATAAAATATTGTATTTTATTCGGAGTATAAGCACTTTCATGTGACTCCGTATGGATATGGAGTTAATTCTTCTCGCTCCGCTCGGCGCTTACACCTCCATACTTCGTCACATAAAGTTTCGCTTATACTCCTAATAAAATAAATATGTAATTGTGTAATTATTATTAAATATTTATTTATATGAAACTCCAATTGTGACATGCGAATTACTTTACAATATTGAGTTAAGAGTTATTTACAAATCAAGTCATGAAAATTATCTATTTCAGGACGAAGAGAGTTATTGAGAGCACGAGGCCGTAAGGCCGAGTACTTTTAAGCTTCCTGAGTCCTGGAATAATAATTTTTATGACGTGTTATGTATAATATTTGACCTGAAACCTTTAAGAAAGTCAAATTCTCAAGACTATTTTGATTCAAGAAAATTGATCATTGCAAGACTAGTAGGTACTGTAATATTTTATATGACCGTCATGTAAAATATTACAGTACTAGTCTTGCAATGATCAATTTTCTTGAACCAAAATAATCTTGAAAGTGTCAGGTAAAAAAATATACGATGTAGCCAGCACATGACTTTCTTATACAAATCTGACCAAATTCAGGTACATTTTTAATTTTTTTAATAAGTTGCATGCAAACTGGACATTCAAGTGAAATGTTATGCATTAAGGTAATAAAAGGTTGTAACCCCATTTTATGTTGTTCATGTATTTTAAACTGCATTTTTATATTTCAATCATTTGATCTATTTTTTAAACTTTGTATTGACGTTTGTAAAAATTCTCTGTAATTGATTGTATTAAATAAATTAAAAAAAAAACATATACACTGTGTCTAAAAAGTCTCTTTGTTCCTGACTTTTTATTTTATTGAATTGACAAAAATTGTTTAAACTTCGCACAATGTTACGAAACTTGATATTTTAATGATACAATTAATTTTCAACTTGTTATTTTTTTTATGTAAGGACCCAATTGTTTCTTTGGAAAGTACTGAAGTCGTAGTCAATAATCATACTATATAATCATACCACAGAATCAGCGGTAAAAAGAGTAATTTTATCAAAGAGACTTCGTGTGTAATATTAAAAAAAAAGCGCTAAAATTAAGAATCATGAAGTTTCTTATGAGTTAAGAAATGTAATAAAAAAAAAGAACTTTCTAAAAAATTGAAAGTTGCCGATATAATTGACTTTCCAGGCGCTTTATTTGACTTTTTTGCGATTTGGTCCAAGGGCCTGTTCCATGTATGAAAAATTCTGACCTTGATTTTATTAGAATACATCCAGTGTGTACTGTGTAACGACCTCAATTACATGACGACATGTGGCAAGATAAAATCTAATAAACAATTGATGTTAGGTTTGGTAATCAAATATCAAATCCATGACGAATAGCAAACAACTTCTCACAACTATGAACAAGGTAGGTCATGCAATAAGCTACCATCTTGCGGAAAAAATTGAAACCGAATTAACATTTACAGCGTATGAGAAAAATGAATTGATTTCTCCCTGTATAATTACGTCTCAGGGGCTTAGCACGCACGTTGCATTTGACAATTTTTATTGCTTTGTCGATACTCTCAACGGTAAAGATACTTTACATCGTAGGAATTATTTACCAATTTTCAAACAAGAATGGACCATATCCTGCAGGCTCAAAATTCGAAAAACATGTGAATTCTGCAGAAAATCAGAGCTCCGAGAGTAACAATAATAATTACAAAGTAAACGGCGAAAATTTGACGAAATATCTAGAGACATTGCTCCGTACTTCAAAAGACCTACTTACAGTCAATGCTCCGCTGGAATATTTTTATAAGATTTCGTAAAAGATTGTTGTATGTTGCACTTATCAAGAAAGTGCGGTGGTCAAGGACATGCTTTGGTCCATTGCCTTTTCACAAAGTCCAAACACGCCAATGTGGATTGGCTTCAATAGGGATGTTGCATTTTTTTAAAATCCCGTTTTTTTCTGTTAGAAATGTAAAACGACTATATTAATAATACTCTACATCAAAAATAATTTTTTTTACTCAATATTTGTACATAAAAAATAGTATATTAAGTATGTAGAACGGTAAGGGATTTTTACCGTTCGAAGACAATTGTTTGGAGGAGGAGCGAAGCGACGACTCCAATTATTATCTTAACGTTCGACATGCTTATAACATTTTTTGCACGATCCGTCAAATTCACGTATTTATGGGTTTACTTAAAGAATAGCAACCAAACTAAAATTTGCTCATGTCAAAGTGACAACCATAAAATTATCTAAAATCAAGTGACAAAACTTTCAAATGACATTACTTACCGTTCAGTAATTTGTAAACAAAACCTATTATGCTTTTAATTAAACCAGTAAATACGCGAATTTGACGGATCGTGCAAAAACGATTATAAATTGACCGTAATTCAAATATATTATTGCCGCCCAAAAACGCTTTGAGATCGGAGAGTCCTGTGTGACGTCACGAATCTAGTTGACATTGGCATGTCTAAATATTTTTTACGCGTTTGACATTTTTCGAAATAAGTCAAAATGTGGCGTGCTGCACTGTGAAAGTAGATTCGTGACGTCAGCAGTCTTTTGGGCCGATTCGGACGTTTCCGGGCAATGCGTGGAAATTTCAAATTTTGCAATACTTTTTATTTATTTACTCGGAAAGTACGGACCAAAAAAATTTTTTTTAAATATTGATAGTAATAATTTGGTATCAGCTTTTCAAAAAAAATTATTTTGAAAGTCATGCAAAGTCCCTATTGTGAAATGACAAGACAATTGACAATAGTGAGTTGTAAACAATCCAGTACTTCCCACAAATCAATACATCGCCAACATCTAAGTCAGTTGTGTATAAAACTTTGGTGCCAGCACAAAAAATCGCAGAGAAATGTAAACAACCTCACATTAACGTAATGTACGAGTTATCGGTAAAATAGCGATGTAACTTTAAGATGATCATACTCCGCCATTTGTGAATTCGTTTCATCTGAAAATGGCTTATTTCAACGCCATAGGAAAATTCGTTGACTCCTGTGGAATCATTGATATTTTTACTCAAACGGCGATCCTGCAGGTTCTATCAGTTGGTTTATTGAATTACAATCGTAGCAAAAGAATACATCCGTTGATTTCTGCCGCATTGAAAACGATGTATTTTGGGCGATTTATATCTACTCAGATATAAATCGCCCATTCAGATCAAATTCGTACTCACGAATTTGATCTGAATACTTGAAAGACGATCTAAATTTCGTTCTGCAAAATCCTGTACAGTTCTTGAGTCTTTAAGTATACCTACCTCCGTCGTTACATGAACTATTGATCAAATACAAAATTTTTTGCTCACGGGCATTTTACATTTTACTGACTCGATATCTGCCAGGCAAAGCTGGGCATATAGTCATAGTACGACGATTATTTCTAAATAAATGGAAAAAATGGGCGTCTCACGCCGTGACGATGTGTCTTAGGAATTACTTACAAAAAGGTCATATTGACAAAGACCGAACAGCTGTCCTGAAAATCATTGAGTCAATTACTCTGAATATTGGTCCGTTTGAACAAAGTATTGACGAATATCAGTTTTTCCACATAACCACTTGTAGAGCAACCTCAAATGTTGTGACTGATTTTCTACTCACTGTAGACAAAGAGGGGCAGAACTCAAAAGAAATTTTTTTGAAAGAATACGAGGAATCTGCGGACAGCTTTCCTAAACCGATAAAAAGAATTATTTCCAATTTGTCTCCTGCGTCTTTGAAGAAGACTTAAAAAAGAGCAAGGATGGGAGCAAAGAAGCGCTGATAAAATTGGAAAGAGACGCGATAGAGAAAAAAGTCGACTTGAGAGCATATTTGGCTTATCACCTTGCTCCCGCGTCCCCAGCATTGTCTTACTACGACGGTCAAATGTACAGTCCGTTCTAGCAAAAATATTGACATCTGAAGTTAATTTCCAGCTAAAGTCGATGTTGATATTATCGATGGCTTCTTCGTCTTCTTACACCTTCTAGGCAAACAAATTAAAAGAAATGCTAATCTGATCTTGTCAAAATTGTGCAATACCGAGGCATCGACGATACATGTTGTCATGAGAGATTCGGTTTTATCGACATTGGAAAATGTTGCGGCAGTGTTGGAAGTGGAATAAAACCAACAGTTTAAGATAGTAAATATATTGAACTGAACTGATGAATGTAAAAAGATGGCGTGGTCCCTCTGCCGTTGTAGAGGATGCGCTACGCGCAAGCGCATGTCTGCTGCGTGCAAGGGTTGCCAATTTTAACATTCCCCCTCAACGCTTGCACCCTCCAAACCCATAGAGGTCGAAAAGACGGAGTGTTTTAGGTGCGGCAGTCCCTTGGTTAACACGTCGGCTGTCATCTCGTCTGTGGGGCAGTACTTCAAAGTAATTTCCTTATTTTGGGCGGCCTCCCTGACGAAGTAGTACTTGATATCCATGTGTTTCGTTCGTGCATGAAAGGCCTGGCTTTTAACAAGTTCCAATGCACTCATGTTGTCGTTAAATATAACAGGTGCGCCAAGTTTCGGGAGCCCCAGCTCGGATAAAAAGGCGGATAAGTATTTCGCCTCTTTTGTAGCCTCGACAATTCCGACAAATTCGGCCTCTGTGGAGGATAGCGCCACAGTCCTTTGTTTCCTGGATTCCCATGAAATGGCTGAGCCTCCTAACAAGAAGCAAAATCCAGTGAATGATTTCCGATCGGATTCATCGTTTCCCCAGTCTGCGTCGACATAACCCGTTAACGGCTGAGACGAGCGTCGAAAGTGGAGCCCCAGATCCATCGTGCCCTTCAGGTACCTCAGGACACGTTTAGCGGCAGTCCAGTGTATTTCCTGATGGCAATCGTTGAACTGACTCAGAACACTCACAGCGTGAGCGATATCAGGCCTGCTGCACACAGATAAATACATCAGGGCCCCCACGAGCTCACTGTAAGGCCGGTTGTCCGATGAGTTAGGTTTTTCAAGTTTGAGACCGGCAACCATGGGAGTTTTGACGGGATTACAGCTGGTCATTTTGAAACGTTCGATAATTTCTCGAATGTAACCGGGTTGGCTCATGAAAATTCCGTCCTCCTTCATCGAGAATTCGATACTTAGGCAGTAATTCAATTTTCCGAGGTCTTTGACCTCAAATTCGCTGTTCAAGTGGGCTTTGAAGTCTTGAATTTTCTTCGGGTCCTTGCAAGCTACGATGATGTCGTCCACATATACAGCTATTAGCATAACATCTTCCCCCTGTCCCACGTAAAACATACAAGGATCACATTGGCATGCGGCGGCTCCAAACTTCATAAGGCTTTGGCTTAGTTTTTCATACCACTGCTTTCCGGACTGGCGTAGACCGTATAGTGACTTTTTTAGGCGGCATACCATGTTTCCACCTTTTACAGCCTGCAACATATTTTTCGCTTTGCTTCGTATAGGGTTGGAATGAGGCTCGTTGCGGATGAGGTCCTCCAGGCCCTCTTCCAGGTATGGGGGAGTACTCATGTAGACTTCCTTGTCCATTTCACCATTAAGGTAGGCTGTTGTAATGTCAAGCTGATTTATTTGCATGTCGAAACGGCTGGCTAATGCAACTAGAAGACGGATAGTTCCCGTTCTGGCTACGGGCGAGAAGGTGGCGTCGAATTCTAGTCCGGGTATCTGCGAGAAGCCACGGGCAACGAGACGTGCTTTTCTTCTTTCGACATTTCCATGTTCGTTGTATTTGTTTCGCAGGACGAAACGACTTCCAACAACATGCGTTCCCTGGGGACGCTCCACCAGGTCCCAGGTGTCCTTTTCTAAGATTGACTTTACTTCATGGCCAATTTCTCGGAGCCATTCGTCGGCTGCGGAACCTCGCATGGCTTCCTGGATGGGTATTTCGGCGCTGAATGCAAGTTCCAGGTCATTGTCGGAGGGGATGACGGCCAAAGAGCTTTCGGTGACGCTAACCATGTGGTGTCGCTTGCGTGGTCGGCCCTTTTGTCCCGTCCGGATGATTGCTGGCCTTCCAGGCCCTCTGCGCGTTTGTTCTGGTTCGTCTTCTCCAGGGGGTTCGCCGTCCGCTGGGTCAGCTGGTTCGGAATCCTTCGCTGCGTCTACGGAGTCGTCGCCTGGTGTGTATTCGTCGAGATTGGGAGTATCTAGGACAATAGGAGTATTAAAATCTATAAAAGCCTCAATACTCACGTTTTCCTCCTGGGGAAAATCGTTTAAGAGTTCCGAAACAGTTGGGAAGGAGTCCTCCAGGAATTTTACATCTCGTGTAGTGATGACGGCTCTTTTGGCAGGGACGTACGCTCGGTATCCCTTGGATTCGGTTGAATAACCAACTAGTATGCATTCATCGACCTTGGGGTTGAATTTTCCGGTGGAAGGTCCCTTCTTTAATGCAAATACTCTGCACCCGAAAGTTTTGAAGTGGTTGATTTTCGGAATTTTCCCATATCTCGCTTCAAATGGTGTTTTGCCATCGAGTGACCTTGAGGGGCATCGGTTTCTGATATAACAGGCTGTGTTGACTGCTTCAGCCCAGAACTTAGTGGGCATTCCAGCCTGAATCAGAAGACATCTGGCCATCTCAACTAAGGTACGATTTTTTCGTTCGGCGACGCCGTTTTGGGCTGGGCTGTACGGCACTGTGAGGCGTCGTTGAATTCCGCACTCACGTAAGAAACTTTCGAAATCACGACATACATATTCCGTACCATTATCTGTTTGCAAATATTTGATTTTATGGTTCATAGAGTTTTCAATTTTAGCTTTAAAATCTTTAAATTTTACGAGAGCTTCACTTTTCTGTTTTAGAAAATATACTTCGCACCATCGCGTACAATCGTCGATGAAAGTAATTACATAACGGCTTCCGTTCAATGACGTAGTGTTCATAGGGCCGCACAAGTCTGAATGCACTATTTCCCGGGGTTCTGTGGCTCTGTCAGACTTTTCAGGATATGGAATACACGCTAGTTTACCACGAATGCACACATCACACTGCAGTTCGGTTGTGTTCTTGATTTCACAAATTTTAGCGTCTACACATGTTGAAAGTTTCTTTAGATCTGCGAAATTTAAATGACCTATTCGGCGGTGCCACAAAAGTGTGTTTTTTGTAGCTGTTTCAGGGTATCTGGTCACTGTTACCTGATTTGCCATCTCGCTGACGTCGTTAACGTAGTAGAGGTCACCTGTACGATTTCCAGTCATGATAACATTGCCTGTACGGTCTGAAACTTCAGTATTGTCTCCGTTAAATGTTACACGAAAACCATTTTCGCAGATTTTGGCAACAGACAATAAATTTGTCTTAAGTTCTGGGACGTGTAGGGTGTCCTTTAGCTCGATGTGCTGTTGATTGCTTTTTCCGTCTGTCACAAAGTTCACGGTGCCTTTTGCAAGGATATCTGTGAAAGAACCATTGGCTAGGTGCAGTTTCCTGATGGTTGTTTTGGTTAAGTCCTTAAAACGGTTATTATCGTTGCACAAATGCGATGAACTTCCACTATCAATGCACCACACATTCGCTGTACTTGTAGGTAGGCAGGCGTTGCAATCTTCAGGTGTACAAAACATTGAATTTGTAACCTTTTCCAGTTTTTGTTTACATTGGGCAGCTTTGTGTCCAATTTGACGGCATCTGTGACATCTGAACTTGAATTCACCCTGCTTACTGTCATTCTCAGCTGTGACATATCGTTCTCGGCGCCCTCTGCCGTTTCCGCTGGCGCGTGATTTGAAATTTGGCTGTTTTCTTCTGGCTAACATCGCGTTCGGAACGCTCGAGCTGTCGTTGCATTTTCGGGAGTCTGCTTCTTCGATGATTTTTATTCTAAGAGCATCAGGGTCGGGTAGTAGGTCCCGTGCTTCAATTGCACACCTGAAATTTTCAAAGTTGGTAGGTAGACTGTATAGTAAAACGATGGTTAGGAGATCCAGATTAATATCTATTCCCATCTCTTCTAGTTTGTCTACTGTGTCAAAAAATTCTCTTAGATGTTCTCGAATGTCACCTTCTTCGTCCATTTTCTTCAATATCAGCCTTTTTAGTAGTGCTGCTTTTCTTGCGGGGCCGGTTGATTGGTAGATTTCACGTAATTTCTCCCACATTTCATGTGACGATTCGCAATATTTGATTTGCTTCAGCTCTGACGGGGCTATTGAAAGTATTATATCGGACTTGGCTAATTCGTCCTTTTCCATCCATTCCTCGTGTTTTCTCTGTTCGCCGACGGTTGAGGTTTCGTTCAGTTCGGGCTCTACGATTTCTCTGTTCACATACTTCCAGAGGTTGCTTTTGATTAAGACGGCTTTCATTTGAATTTTCCAGGTGTCGTAGTTGTCCTTGGACAGCAATGGCATTCTCAAAAAGTTGTTCGTTGAACTTGTCGCCATTTTGAGAGCGCTAGGGACAGACTGATAAAGGCACGGCACGTGTTTTTACTTTTTTACTGAAAATTTTAATTCCACTGGGCGGCGGGTAGGCCTGGGCCCATAACCTGTTGCGGCAGTGTTGGAAGTGGAATAAAACCAACAGTTTAAGATAGTAAATATATTGAACTGAACTGATGAATGTAAAAAGATGGCGTGGTCCCTCTGCCGTTGTAGAGGATGCGCTACGCGCAAGCGCATGTCTGCTGCGTGCAAGGGTTGCCAATTTTAACAGAAAATAAAAAAGTTTATTTCACAGTTGAAGAGAAATGATTTTCGTATCAAACTTTGAACAATCGGGTTGTCAAAATTGCTTGCATGAGGAGGCCGATACTACAATCGTTTCTCATCTCGCCAAGCTCGAACCAAAATCCGAAGTAGTCGTAAAGGCCTCAGACACAAATGTTTTGATAATTTTGCTACAAAATCTTCATCTTATGAATAAATACTCCAGGCTCCAGTACACATTCGTTATATTTTTCAAAAATAAAGTTAACATAAATATAAAAGGAGGGCTCATATACCTACTTCTAAGCTGTTCTACAACATTTGTTACGACATGTTAAGAAAGCTATGAAATTATTCAAGATACAAGTTCTAAATTTCTGAAATTGAAGCTCTACAAAACAAATTTTCAAAATACAACTAACACGAAATATAAAATAATCAATAGGAAAAAAATAATAGAAGCAGAACAATTTTAATCTAATTCATAAGAAGCGTACCTACTTAATAATAGCATGGGGCAACAAAATGGTCCAGGATATTAGACATCAAAACCCAATTAAACTAATCGCTAGAGTGAGAGCTTCCGCCATATCATATCGGGTGCTCATTTAAATTTCACCTCTAGTTGGCGTATATATATATATATATAAGCTTACAAGAGTTAAAATGTTTCTTTCTTTAAATATATTTCTACAACTAACAGTTTGTTTCAGTTTCAACATAGTTCTTATACATTTTTTTTGCATCAAAAATACTCTCTCCGAATCAACCGAGTTACCCCAAAAGATCAGTCCATATCTAATTCTGGAATGGACGTATGCATGATACGCAACTGTAGCCGCTTCATTACTAATTAGATCAGAAACAACCCTCAAAGCATAACAATATCGAGCCATATTTTTTGCTAAACCGTCGACGTGACGTTTCCAATCCAAACGACAATCTATTTCAAGACCCAAAAATTTTATAAACCTCTGAGTCTCTAGTCTGACTGTTCCATTGGAAAGTGTAACGTCATTATTAGGACTTAAGTTAAAATTCACAACCTGAGTCTTATCTACATTCAGGGTAAGATTCATACTTGTAAACCAGGCCCCCAACGCACCCAGAGCCTCAAAAACGCGGTTTTCCAGACTCACCAAAGGCCCTCCGTGAAATATTACTGTGGTGTCATCAGCAAACTGAATCATTTCCTCATCTATAGTTTCCGGTAACTTGTTTGTATATACAATGTAAAGCAAGGGACCTAATATAGATCCCTGCGGAACCCCCTTTTTTACTAACATTTTATTTGACATTATTAAAGTACCCTTGTCATCTTTTTCTACTACTTGTTGGTGCCTGTTGTGAAGGTATGATTCAATCAGTTCTAAGGAAACCCCCCTCACACCATATCGGTTTAGTTCATTTAATAAGATTTTATGGTTAACACTGTCAAAGGCCTTTGACAAGTCCAGGCACATCATCATTGTGCTGTTACGATCATTTAGCTGGCTTAACACGTTACTCAGAGCCCGATATACAGCTCGCGTGGTTGACTTACCTAAATCCGTTTTGATTCTCACAGAGTATGTTGTGTCTTTCAAAAAATTCAAATAGTCGATTGTATATGACTCTCTCAAATATCTTACTGATATTTGACAGTAAAGCTATGGGGCGATAATTAGAGTTTTTGGTTACGTCACCTTTTTTATATATTGCCCTGATACAAGTACTCTTTAGTTTGTCAGGAAAAATACCTGTACTTAATGATAGATTAATAATGTAAGACAATGGTTGCACTATTTCATCAACAACATATTTTAGCAATTTGACTGGTACTTCGTCCTCACCTACTGAGCTTGTATTCTTGAGACAAAGGATTATTTTATACATCTTCTCTGTATCAACAGGAACAAGAAAAATACTATTATTCATTGATACACTATGATTATCAATACTCAAATCAGTTGCAACATCCGGAGATTGATTTGTATAATAATTATTCACGTTATTCAGTATTTCGGTTGGTGATTCATTATTTTGTCTTAAGTTGTCTAGAACTGTAATATTTGCTCTTTTTCCTGTACCTGAATGCTCCTTTATCAGTGACCAAACAGCCTTACTTTTGTTCCTTGATTGCAACACGTATGTCGAATTATACATTCTCTTTGCCAGAGTTATTGTCCCCTTTAAAATAGATGCATACTTTGCATAATATTCAGGAGATATTTGTCCAGTAATTTTTTTTGATATAATTTTCTCTTTGTCTTACTAGAAATTCTGATACCTGTGGTAATCCAACTTTTTTTATTGTTTAGAACTTTTTTTGGAACAAATATAATTTTTAGGAGATTAGTTATTTTTTCAGAGAAAATGTTATATGCAAAGTCTGCATCGGTCTGCGCATATACACCCGTCCAATCCACGTTCTGTAATTCGTTCTTGTAGTTTATTAGTTTTTTATCAGTAAAAAATCGTTTATAGACAGCACTTGATCGCGTTTTACCCGCAACAGATAAACCCATCCGCAGCATCTGGCCGTGGTGGTCCGACAGAGCTGTAGCAACCACTTCACCCGGGTAAATATTGTCAAAACTTACGAAAATATTGTCAATCAATGTCGCGGAGTTAGGCGTAACTCTAGTCGACTCAAAGATAGTCTGCTGCAAATTATATGCCATTAGTGCATCCAAAAACAACTTACAATTCATACTACTATCAAACAGATTCAGATTAAAATCACCACATAAGACAAGTTTATAATTACGGTTTACAAAATGACTACATTTATCCAACACAGTACATAAAACGTTTAAAAAAATGGTAAAGTTTCCGGTTGGTGGCTTATACACACAAATAATTATTACCCTTTGCCGTTCACTCACCACTGCAGAACACTCGAAGTGGCCCTCAACACTCTCACCTCGAAGATCAGAAAGTTCTTCAGAGTTGCAATCACTCCTGGAAAAGATGCAAGAACCACCATGTCCCGTTGCCAGTCTGGAGAACGATGACTTCAATTTATATTCATTTATGCCAACAGTGAATTCCTCCGCAGGTGTACACCAGTGCTCGGTGAAACAGAGAAAGTTGGGACGATATAAGGTTGTTCGTAAGAAAATTTCAATTTCAAGGGTTTTCCCCCGTAAAGATTGTATATTCTGATGAAATATACACATATGCTCCTATTTGCTAGTTCCTCCCGAATCTGTGTCAATTCCGTGACGTGTTGAAGTATGATAGTTATGTTTCGTTATACCTTGATGGTACCCAGAATTGAACGCTATTTCCTCCCAACTCTGTCCTGTCGCCTCAGAAAAAACTTGTTTACGGCTACCCCTTCTGCCCATGTTGACGGGCTCATTATTGTTTCCAAATGTTGACTGGGTAGTGATATCTTGAACGAAGCGTAAATGTCAGGTGCCTTTGAGTTTAACTTTTCACAACTTATTTGACAGCAATTGGCTTTAGGTGGGAACTCTCCGAGTCCTCAAGGTTAATAAAGAATATCGGCGACTTATCGATCGAGTTTATGATATATACTTTCTTATACGAAGAAATAAGAATGTATAGTAAAAATCAACAATCTTATTAAACATAGGTACTTAAAAAATTCATAGCTTTTCACTCGAATTCCGAGTACATAGAATATATAATTTACCATCCCATACAATAAATTCAAAATATAAATTAGGTTAGCTCTGTATAAAAAAGGGATCGCTTGACGATATGGTAAACGATAAAACAGCTTTTTATGATGTATAGAAATCTAAATTAGTACAAACTTTGAGCACTTTTTCCCGTTTATTTGGATTATTTTGATTTAAATTAACCGTTTAGGTATTTCAACTATGGAAGAAAAAACTGTTTGTAACCACGTTTACAGAAAACACAGTTTTCACTGTTTCACATTTGACTTAATTTGAGAATATCCTAAGGCTATGAAGCAGACAGCACTTGGCATGGACATATATATTCTTGCATCACTTGGGAGTACCCTTATTTAACTTTGTTCTGCTGACCTATAAAATGCTGCAACAAACTTGATAAAAAGTATTACCTTTCTCAAATTGAGTTTTTTCTTGTACTGGACTGGACATATTACACGTATGAGGAACGTGCTGCCTTTTATGTTGAATTCGTTTTTATTTCATTTGGATATATAATACCTACTTAATTATATACAATTTACAGTAACACCACAAAAGAAAAGTTGGTCGTTTTTCCAATTTACACTTTAGTTTGTTTGAACAATATGAAGCATGTTATTAAATAAAATTTTGTTTAAAAATAAATCATCCTGATTTAAATATGCAGTTAATCATAACTTTATTAAAAGCGGATTTTTGGTAAGAAAACTGCTTTATACATAAATATTTCATTCAGCAGATAAAACTTCACCAAAATTAAAGTTCAAGTTTCTAAGAATTGACTATACAATTTGAAATAAATCATCTCACTTATACAACTTTTCAGCAAATATTAAATTACTGTAAAAGAGCGAGATATTTTTTTGTGAACTCAAACAAATTTCAGGTAGGTACTTTATTTTTGCTATGAAACTAAAATATTATACTGTGTCTATATACTATTTTTTATTAAAGTCTGTTCTCTTTCATAGGGAGGTGTGATAAAAAAACACAGAAGATAGTATAAAAATCGTATCTATATTCGTTTTTCTCCCGATGTCCTTTGAGATATAACCCTATTCCACTGATGTATAAAATTTCAATATCTTTCTGTGAAACCATTACTTTCTTTTTAAATTTAACATAAATAAATATATGAATTTTTCTGATATTACTATTGATATAATATAATAGAAATGAATAAATTAAAATCCAATTGAATGAACTCTTCGGATATATAGTACATATACAGGATATCTTATAGAAACTTCACAAATCTGTAAATTGGGCAATATGCACATGATGTGTGTAACAATATCCATTTTTATTGCAAAAGTTTTAATGTATATTTAGGCGTAGTTTATAGGTAATTGAGATTTTTAGTGCTTTCTAACTACTTAGATGAGCTAGTTTGAAATCCAATTTTATTATCGCCTTTGCTAACTTGCCTTAAACTCTATGTAATGTGCTTTAGGAGATAATTGGCAATAAAACACTTGTAGAATTTCTAGTAGCTATATTCTAAACTGTGGTACCTAAATATTTAGGAAGGTTAGATACACAAAAATACCTGAAATTATCAGATAAAAACGTCCTGATATTTGGTCAATAAAACATTCATCTTTGAAATAAAGTCACCAAATTCTAATCAACAAAATTATAACATTTCAAAAACATGAAAAATTCTATAATTTTCACAGTTAAAAGTGCCATAATTTTAAAACAATTGAGCGGATTTAAACGAAAGTGTTGACATTATTGAGAAAAATCATCAACACTAGAAAGGTAATTTATAAATAAATATATGGCGGGAATTATAAAAAAAAGGCCCGTTCACACGAGGCCAGTCGGCAGGCAAGGCAAGTGACCAAGTAACTTACTCCAAGTTACTTGCCATCTGTGAACACTCACCTGCATGGTTTTGGTAGACAAGTTGGCAAGCAAGGCAAGAAAGTTGACCGGAGTTCTAGTTTTGGGGCAAGTCGCCTCCCCCACCACCACAAGCAAATAACTTGCGTGTCTACTTACCACGTGTAAACGCTACTTGCTGTCTGGTTATCAATTTGCTTGCATGTTATCTGTTTTATCAAGAGTTCCAGATACCAAATCGTGTTTGTTGTTTGACAGTAATTCAATTTATTTTGTCAATTAATTTTCATTATTTGAAAAATTGCTTAATTTTTAACAATGCCTGAACGTTGGAATGTTGAGACAACATGTAAGTTTGTGGAGTTATTCAAAGAGCAGGAATGTTTATGGAACATGAACCTTCCAACTTATAAAATAAAAGGACGTAGGCAAAGCGCTGACATTTTTAATTGTGACAATCAAGTTTGCAAATCATACCTCAAAAAAAATTCCTTATTTCCCAACTGTTTTAATATTAACAGATTCAGTCATTCCTGATCACGCTGTATTATCGATACCAGGATTTATTACTAATATTCAGTAAATGTACAATTATTCATTCAAGATAATTCTGAGGTTAAGTCTAGTCTGGAAAAAAACCTACATATTACATGATAATAAAAAATAAATCAGAACTTTGAGGCAAAACTCAAACATAACACATTTTTCAATAACTTGACTTCAATGAAGTGAATAACATACGAGTATTTATATCTAAACTGACAGGTTTCATCCATGGAATGTTTGTTCCTAAGCGTGTGCATGAATCCGAACAAAAATCAATCATTGGATTACATTAAATCAACCGAAAAGTGTTTATTCATTAAAATTCCATGTGAAATTATGTTTAAAAATATTAGTTATTACTTGTTAAATAACACTTTTAATTTATGACGAGAAATAAAATCATAGACTTCGGCAGATGCGTTGAACGATGACGGTACTTAAGGAAGATATTAAAAAATATTCTTGTAGTATGGAATTTTATCTTACGTCGGCCTTCAAATATTCATAATATAATTCGTAATTCGAGAGAAACAGCAGCATGGGTCTAATAAACTATTATTTTCCAATTCAGTTACGAAATGTCAACATTTATATCTATCATTTTAATTGGGAAACGTTGGTCTATTTATAACTATTTACGAAAAGTGACAGTATTTTATCAAAAGTTATGAAAAGACCAACTTTTCGAAATTATAAATGTTTACATTTCGTAACTGATGAATTGAAAAAATCTTGTATGAAACTCATGGTAAAAATGTGTCAAAAAGCACTACTTTTATCACTTGTTATATAATTAGCTTTTATACGATACCTCTCGAGAAAAATTGGGTCTTCAACGTCTGCATTAAGCTCAATAAAAATTAGCTTTGAGTTACGTTACCATTTACTAATGGTATTAATGTTTTGTGTGTCTATTTAGAGTTTAGACTCATGTTTAAAATTTTTGAATGTGACCCTAGGTGCCCTGACAGTAGCTTTCCCCCCTTCCCTACCGTCTATTGTGCCCTTTCCCTTTAGAAAAAACTTAACGGAATTCGAAAATGAGAACGTCTCCTCCTCAATAACCACTGAACCAAATCCTACCATTCTCCACCTTGCTTTATAGTTTCCATATACCAACTTGTTGTACAAAGAAGCTGCTGTAATTGTCATTCTTAGGAGAATACTGAAGATTATCTCGATTTTTATAAGATTTGTAGTGTATAGATTTTTCAAATTATTTTTTGCGTATGTCTAAATATGATACAAGAAGTTTATAGTGGGAGTGAGGTACCCAATTTCATACCCACAAATTATTTACAATTTCAAATAATTTTACAAAAATCTAGACACATATTTAAAATTTTTGAATTTGACCATAGGTGGCCCTGACAATAGCTTTCCCCCTTTCTCTACGTCTGTTGTGCCTTCTCCCTTTAGATAAAACTTAACGCAAATGAGAACGTTTCCTCCTCAATAACCACTGGACCAAATCCGACAATTCTCCACCTTGTTTTATCGTTTCCATACCAACTTGTACAAGGAAGCTGTTGTAATTATCATTCTTAAGAGAATACTGAAGATTTGTGGTGTATAGACTTATCAAATCATTTTTTGCATATGTCTAGATATATGATACAAGAAGTTTGTACTGGGAGTTAGGTACCCAATATCTTACCCACGAATTATTTACAATTTCAAATAATTTAACAATATATATTTAAACTTTCTGAATTTGGCTATAGATGACCATGATAATAGGTTTTCCACTTTTCCTACCGTCTGTTGTGCCTTCTTCCTTTAGAAAAAACTTAATGAAATTCGAAAATGAGAACGTCTCCTCCTCAATAACCACTGAACCAAATCCTACCATTCTCCACCTTGCTTTATCGTTTTAACGAACAATACGTTCGACAAATCAAACGCAGTGGACGATTTTCGGTTAATGTTTGGGGTTAGATAAGGGCTCGAGGGCCCGGTATATGTATGATGCAAGGACGTATAAAAATAGAGGACAGAAAGCTCCCATGGTGGGGGTAAGAATTCGTGGGTCAGAAAATGTTGCACGTTCAAATAGACTCAAGCGTACTCGAAAGTTTCTGTGCATGCGTCAACAGCCATTAAAGCGCGTGCTTCAAATCTGCATATTTGCCAGTGTTTGTTTTGGTTTGTGAGTTCACAAATTTTGAGAAATTCTGTGCTGTTTGTGTGGATAAAAAACTGATGAATGACGGAAGAATTGCTGTCACTTTCACTGCAACTGGCAATGGATTTGAGCCTACACCCATCCGGGAGCTTTCTCTCCTCTATTTTTATACCTTCTTGGTATGATGATAGAAGAAAGACTGAACGCGTTAGTGTATAGAAACATACTGGAACAAGACATGCTACCTTCGGTGATACCGATTTTTGAAGACCATTTTACATTTCAACATGACAATTGTTGAATTGATACCGCGCGTGTTGTGAGAGATTTTCTGCAAACCAATGAAGTGCAGACGTTGCCTTGGCCTGCCAGGAGCCCCGATTTAAATGTCATAGAGAACATTTGGGGGGGAATAATGGCTAAAGAAATTAATAACAAGATTTTGCCTAGTAATCGAGAGGAACTATACAAAGCATAACAGATACATGGCAGCACCTAAGACTGGAGGTGCTGCGATATAATATTAAACAATATAATACGCATGATACTATTTTAATGTTTTATCTGCGATATGTGCATAATTTCGTTTAATTTTTTCATCTTCAATTGTTAATTGTTTATTTTCATTTTCATTGTTTATATTGCAATAAATTTTGTTGTACGTCAATGGTGTTTTTGTGCCTCAAGTTGGCATTAGTCATTTTGCATTCGTATAAATCGGCTGGAAACTCATGTTTTGCCGGGCTAGACCGGCAAAAACTAGGAATTTTTAGTTTATCGATTGGCATCATTGAAATCATAAAGAAAATTTGTATTTTCCATAGAAACGGATTATTATTTCTGTTATTCGGCTACTACTGTCAGTGTCAATTTTAAGTATCGCGTGTTACCAATAAAAAAAATCCTTAATACCAAATATTTAAACAAATATTTTGTAAATTTTATTTATTTAAATAAACTTCGGCACAAAAAATAGTGTGTATTACACGCCTAGAAACTGTTTTGCGAGTACTTGTAGTTGCGGGCCTCGGCCTACGGCCTCTGCTCGCAAACCCTACTCGCACTCGCAAAACTCTAGTTTCAAGGCTAGCAATACAAATAACTATTGAGTGACAGTTTTTAGAATCTATGTACACTGCCAAAACACTTTATTTGTCAAAGTGACCCAGTTTTCAAGGACCGCAATTGTACCTATGAAAAATACACAAAAATACCCTTTATGGTCTTTGACCTTTTTACTTTCTTACAAAAAGTAATAAGGAAGTACCTATGATAATTGTGATATTTTCGTTTTCGGCTTCAATATTATCTAAAGATTAGAATATAGATATATTTGCATCGTATAAGAAAGTAATGTGTTGAACACATCAGATATTTTTAAAAGAAACCAAGCGCCCGCCTTATTAAATTTTAGTCAGATTAAATTTCAAAGAATTGATTGTTAAACTGATGAATACTTCAGATCCAATTAATTAATTTTTCCCACCTGAAGCGCAAAAGAGATACAACAATTATGGAATATTGGGGTTAAATTCATCAAATGACATTTTTTTTCAATTCAGCGCGAATTTTTTGTTAGATTAAAACTGCGACATCCAAAGACCAATCAACTTACTTTTTTAATTTAATGGAAAGTTTTCCTTGACACAATTCATATTTACCTGTGTTAAGTACTTCTTTAATTTCACAAAACTTCAAAGCTTTAATAATGAAAACATGCTCCCCTACCGAGAAAAAAATATATTAGGCAAAAAAAATTTAATTGGATAATTGACTGTATTTTGTATTTTAACTGCCTTTACCTTGACTGCTTTTAATGAACCAAGATTTTTCTAATTACCACCCTAATTGGTATTTTCCCGTCAACGATTTATTCACAATTAATGTTAACGTCCGGATATTTTTCAAGCCTCATTTGAAAGGCATTTTTCAACATTACGTTTCATTCATTAATTTTTTTGCTACTGAAATTAGCATGATCGACGTCTCTTTGGGGGATAAAAATGTTTTTGGGGTGTATGTAAAAGACAAACAACCTACGTAATTTTCACCTTTTATTTCAGCAAATTGAACAAAAGGTATTAAAATGTAAATTAGTTGTTTTGGAGTGGGCTGAAAACATTAATTTTTTTATTTGGTAATTAAGAACAGAAAAACGACTGGCAGAAATCCATTAACTTTATTTGTAAATATAATCAGATACAATAAAAAAGTTCTAGTAATGTTGTCGAGAGATATTTAGATCTTATAGTTAACAAACAAATTATTTCCTTTTAATTCTAACTACTTACAAATTAGCTCGAACTCGAATCATTCAATATAATATTTATTTTAACAATTATCACACAGAAAAAGTCAACTACTCATATAATATCTTAAATATAGATAAAGCATTCTTTTTACAACTTTTTGATATACAATTATGAGCATTAAATATATCTAAAGCTTCAGAGACACGCTGATAAAACATTGTAAAAAACATTAATCTCCAAAGCTTTTTAATGTTATCTCCATACAAGCGCTAAAGTTCACATTTACAAATTGGAAGCAGCTTAAACGCTCTCTTCAAATTTGGATCGAAGCAAAGGGCTCAGTTGCTTCAAAACAAAGTTGAAATGGCATTTTACATTTAGAACTATTTTATTAAATATTCTTTGGAATGACCTAAATGGTGGTTTGTACAATAAGACCCATTTTGTGTACTACTACGTTAACTTTACAATAACTTCTATAAAACAAACTTCTGGAGGTAAAGTTAGTATATTATTGTACAATAGGGTCTTAAACTACTGTAATTCTTTATTTATTTACAAACGTATTTATTAAACTCCTTATCTACATGATCAGTCTTAATAAAATACGGGAAAATTTAACTAGTTGTCGACGGATTAGACAATATAAATTTCCGCACAGTGTTTTAAACAGTTTAAATAATTCAAAGCGGTTTAAAAACTTATTATCTAACTTAATTTAGCCTGTTTGTACTGTTTGTATTAAGAAGTGATTTTTTGGTATTATTTATTATTAGAAATTTTGATTGTTAAACACTTAAATACATTGAAATTTTTAAATGATTAAGTTCTTCGAGGAAATAATTTAATTACAGTGTTTTGTAAAACTTAATACCATGTGTATTAAATATACGTATTGTCTACTAATATAAATAGTAAACCATCAGTTAACTTGTTTGCTCTCTAAATATCATTGTAATCCTTAAAATTCAAAATAAATTTATTTTTCCGTACAAATGACGTCACTGGACGTTGTATTTGACACGCGAATTGCGCATTATTCCTGAATGATGACAAGAGGTCTGTCCGGCATTCTCAAATATTCAGATTTTGATAGTAGAAGAAATAGAAAAGCCAAAAAATTTATTTATGAATATAAATATGTGTCATGATCCACGTGACATTTTATAAACTCCAACCAATTTAATATTTCAACTTGTATAGTGGAGTTCCAAAACTGTCAAAAATTTAGCTTTTGAGGTGATTTGATCGTAAACGTTGTTATTTTAATCACCATCTTCAAGCAGTAAATTGTACGGTTTTACTTCTAGGATTGGAGATTGGGTCTCGATTTGACAAGGGACGCCATATTTGTTTATATTTTTCAGTTTTGAGATATTTGCAAAAATGGCTTGTCAATAAAACGGTGTCAAAGTAATAAAAAATATAAAAATGTAAATAATAGTGCGTGCGATGGAAATATTCATAATATTCATTTTTGCCGATTTCCCAAGGATCAACAATTTAGGAAAGTCTGGATGACGGCAATTGGTATTGAGAAATTGACAGTAAAAGAACCTCGTATTTTTTCAACTCATTTTAAAGAGAAATACTTTAAAAAAATTGGATTGAGAAACCATATACCATCCAAAAAGCGGCGAATTTTCACAAATTATACAATAGCAACTTTGCATTTAAATATATTCGACAATCTTGACAGCCAGTGTGACTCATATATCCACCGCCACGAACAATGAAAATTCCATTGGCAGTCCAATTCAAAAACAACAAAATTATAATCAAAGCCACTGTAAATTTACTACTTGTAAAATCCACAGGCCGATATTATGAAGCAGAATAACAAAAATTCATCAAGTGGTGCGAAGAAAACAACATCAATGAAAAATTAATATTCGGAAACAACGCTGTTGACATATTTTCAAATCAAATCGGAAATAATGAAAGCTTCCACATTGTTGACAATTTTTTTTTATATTTACGAAGCATCTATTGTTTTGTAACATTGGCGACATAATTGTCTTTCAGAAATAATTGATTTGCCACAATCAGTTTCTTTTTTCTTAGCTTAGATTTTTAGTAACGTGTGATTCATAAAATCATTAAATCATGTCTTTGATTACACCTCATTTCTTTAAATGTTAGGTCTCTAGTTGACGTTTGAAACTGATAGCAACAGATGAATCAATTCGGCGAGTAGGTTCAAATTCCAAGTCTTATCTAGAATGGAAATTTAAAGAATCGCACGTTATTTTGTAGCGCTAGAGTTTTCTCATTTCCATTGCGGCACGGTAACCGTTAACGTAAAATGTTACAACTATGGCAGCACAAAAAAGTAAAACTACACTAATGTTGCAACAATTAAACAAATAAAAAATAATAGTACTCAAGACAATTAAGGTTTTCAATTTTGAGAGATAGCTGATATGCGTAATGGCAACGGTCATTAGGGTGTCTTGTGACGTCAGGACGGACAGAGAATGTTGTTTTATTGAAAACCTCAATTAAAATTAGAAACATTTAATTGCAAAATTCGAAGATTAAAATGACAGAAAAATAGTGAAAGACGTACAAGTGGAAGTAGAGCCTTACAAAGGCTATGGGAAATAATCTGAGAATGTAGTTTTATAATTGAAGAAGATTACTGACTGACCCTAGTAACATTGAAAACAAGAAGTCAATTTAGTCAATCATGTTGGAATAACTATAATATCTATATTATAAGTATTATAACTATTGAAATAAAAATATATAACAGAAAATTGGTTATTCACAGTTTCGACAAAAACAAAGTCAATTAAGTAAAACTGAATTTCAACAAAACTTCTCGGTGAGATGGAAGCTTTGGTTAAAATATATACTTCTTTGGAAAACTAGATATATGTCAACTGTGTTATTAGAAAGCTGATGTAGATGTAGATTTTGATCAATACTCTCAAATTGTTGAGTATAAATAATCAATCATATCTTTCTTTGGTTTATTTACACAAATCTGTAGATATACAGAGTATTTAATTAAACTGTAGCAAAACTGCAACATTATTTTGTACTTCACTTTACCAATTCCTAATAAATTAAATAAAACAATTATCTAGGCATGTTCTTTTCAGATATGTAGTAAGATCCAATTTTCGTTTAAATTTTCTCACTAGGTATATCTCGTACAGCGTTTTTATACCGCTTTGCAAAATTATTTCTTAAGCTTTAAACTTCAATCACTTTAACTATTAATCCTTTAAGGTTTCAATCCGAGCAGTTTTCGAAATGCTCGCCTAAAGTCCATGTTAAATATCGTGTAAATAATGGGATTTAACACTGAATTTATGTATCCTAGCCATGTAATAAAATTGTTTAATCTCCTAGGTGGACAGCAGGTTTGGCAGAATGGAATTATGACATACATGAGGAAAAATGGCAACCAACAAACTACAAACACCCCCATAATAATTCCAAGGGTTCTAGCAGCTCTTCGTTCTTTGGACAACGAAATGCGTTGTTTCTCCTCAATGAATTGATATACTATTCCTGGCTTTTTTGGCGGTTCTGATAAAACCACTTTTGGATTTATAGCTTTGGAATTCGATAAAGTGACTGTGGTAGCTGTTGCTGCGTTTGATGTGACTGCTTTACCCTCTGATGTGCAGGGGTTTGAGTTACGTCTTTGCGATAAGGAAGAATTGTCAGCTTCAGTTAATGAATCTTCGTGAGTAAGTATGGGTTTTAAGTGATTATCATTTTCAATGTTATCTTTTTTCTTTTTCCGAGATTTTTTCTCTTTGGTTTTAGTTGAACCGACTTCAGGATGTTCGTTGTGATTTGTTTCGCTGCTAACTGACTCTCTATCTACTTGTGCCTCTTTATTGGAGTGCAAAGTTGATTGGTTTTTTGATATAGCGTTAATTTTAGAAGCCTGGGCACGTTCTCTTAATCTGCGTTTAGTTGCTATGAAAATTTCTATATAGACTAGAGCCATAATAAACAATGGTATAAAAAATGAACCTAAAGATGAGTATACAATATAACCCTTACGTGTTGAGAGTCGGCATTCCTGGTTTTTAAGGAACTCATCTGGTTCTGGCCAGTCATTCCAACCAATCAATGGGGGTGAGCTTATTAAAAGCGACAATACCCAGACACCGGCAATCATAAGTAAGACACGCTTGAGTGTTCGTTTCTGCGCGTAGTTGATTGGATCAGTGATGGCCCAGAAGCGGTCCAGGGCAATTGCACATAAATTTAGAATTGAAGCGGTGCAACAAAGCACATCTGATGTCAGCCACATCTTGCAAATATGTATACCGAATATCCATCGACCTAATACCGAGTATATCACATTTAAAGGTAAAACTAATATTGCTACAGTTAAATCGGCTACAGCTAATGACACAATGAAGAAATTTTGAACTATTCGCAGTGGTTTATAGGTGAATACACTTAGTATAACTAATATGTTTCCGATGATTGTGAGCAAGATGATTAAAGACAATGTCGCTATTGTTAGAAGGGCCTCCCATTCTGGAACGTCGGTGAGACCAAAGAATGTGGTAAAATTACCATATGGCTCCTGGGAGCAAGTTCCGTTCTCTTTTGCCATTGCTTCATCGGAACTTTTCACAGATGCACTCGTCTGAAAAGAAAGAAAATATTAAAGTAATTATTAAATGCAAACGGGAAAGCTACACATTAAAATTGCTAGAATATTTGAATGCTCTTTAGTGTATATGTTGAATGCTTTCCAAATAAGTATTTTCATTACGACTTTATAGACCATTACTCATGTGTTTCTGTTTTGTGTAAACATAAAAGGTTTGTTTGAGAAATTATTAGTGGTCGAGTTTTACTGTATATAGGGAGGATGAAGGTAGTGAAATTTAAAATTCATTAGAACATTATGGAGTTTGTTATTCAAGTTAATTGTAGTGTAGTTATATATAGTTATATCATAAGATATACAGGGTGATCAGTAATTGCCGCACTCGGAGGATACTGTGATAAACTTTACGTTTTAAGAATGGCGAGTTTTTTTACCGCAGTGCTGTAAGTCCTTTCTTCACAAAGATATGACCACTTTCGTGAAAATAAAAATGGCAACACTGCATTGAACATGTGAATAGGTTCGACGAGAAAAAAAAAGAGAAACGTTTAATATTTTATGATGCGAGAACTTGTCAAACTAATTTAGTACTGTCAGTTTTATTAAAAAACGGAAACAACAATTGAAATTCATTATTAATATTTTCATGGCAATAGAAGGTATTTTACTTTATCCCAAGGCGAGCTGGAGAGGTTGCCAAACTTCAAATTTCTCTCAAATATAGATATTTTATTAAAATTTAACATTTTCAATTTCTATGTATTAGAGGTTTTGTGAAAAAACTTGAACAAATCATATTGCATTTTAACCAGAGATTATAGTAGCATGAATTATTCACTTATTTTTGTCTTGGTTATGAAAATAATTAGCTTGTAACTTGGATGAGGGAAATGCTATAACTCGGAAACTAACCATCAGATTTAATTTTTCTTTGCAGATTATCCTTAGTTTTAGTGTGCTCTATAACGCCCTGTATTTGGAGTGCGCCAATTACGGATCACCCTGTATGCATTAAATATGTATAATCCATGCTCAAAGTGGGTTTGAATTATAATTGGAGGTCTTTTGTTTTATTTCAATAAATATATTAGATATGGATTATAGATTTAGTAAAATTGGGTACATAATTCTCATTATCAAAAGTGGTGATAAGTCTTATAATATCTAAATTCACAGTTTTCGAAGAATTTTCAATCTGTTTCAATTTTCAGCAAAAACAATTGGTTCTTATTAAAAAAGCAAATCACAAGGAAATCATTTTTATTTTCAATTTTTATGACAGTTTTAAGGTCACAAAGTCTAAAATTGTACAAACTTTCAAAAAAATGTATACTTACTTAGTACATACCTAAGCAATAAAATCCGGGAATTTTGTTATGTAAGTAAAACTTCTTGTTTTGTAAAAAAAGTTGAAATCTGTTATTTAAATAAATGTATGTACGATTGCATTATAAAGTACTGTTTATGACGTACTTTGGCGTGCGTAAAGTAGCTCTTTATACACTAGTGTATAATGGCACTTTATTTTACTATTATTGTAAAATATCAATATATCAGCTGTCAATGTCACAATAAATACTGTCAGAATGAATTTACTACATAATTTTCGCAGTTGAACATAAAGCTTTGTATGGAACTCGTATATAATCTGACTTTATTGACTCGTTCTATTTATTAACCTCGCTCGCAAGCTCGCCATGCCATAAAACAGACTCGTCAATAAAATCATAGATTATATACTTGTTGCATAATAGATATTTATTTTATTAGGAGTATAAGCGAAACTTTTATGTGACGAAGTATGGAGGAGTAAGCGCCGAGCGGAGCGAGGAAAATTAACTCCATACGGAGTCACATGAAAGTGCTTATACTCCGAATAAAATACAATATTTTATTTTCAAATGGAATCATTCTAATCGTAATATGAGAATCAATTTAATAAGTAATTTTGCAACTGTCATGAAACTGTCATACATTTTTGCAGATAATGATATAACTTATACTCCGCCGGAGTATAAGTCCTACTTATACGCCGCTCAAGAGTGGTGTCATAGAAATGAAACTTATACCTTGCCTACTTAGTCTTATAACACCATTTTATACGCCGTTTGAAAATAAACTACTATTATACTAAGCAATAATATACGGAATTTTCGAGGGATTTTGATTGTACTCATTTTCCAGTAAAACTTTGTTTGGTAAAAAAACAAACCACAAGGAAATCTGATCATTTTTTATATGTATACGACAAGACGATACCTTACACACAAAAATAAGGTAGATCAGATGGAAAGTATTTCTATAACCGACTTAACCGTTAAAATACAATTTAATAAGCACAACGAACTATCATGTAATACTAATATTTAACAATCAGGAAAGTTAAATCCATTTATTGAAACTCTTCCACCGATTCACCGTCCACCAGTGGATCAATTATTAACTATAGTAACTCAGCATCAAAGTACCGATAGTGAAGACGCTGAAGAATCAGTTTTAGCTAATTATATAAATTTGGTTCAATTTATTAAAAAAAATAGGTACATCCATAAAAATGCCCTTTTTTGAAATTTTATGTCATTTTTAAGGGCACAAACTCCAAAATTGAACAAACTTTTAAGAAAGTTAGTAGGCTATAAAATGAAAACATTCCATTCTGTTACAAATTTTGAAGTAAATTTATGGTAGGTAAGGAATTAAATATTAAATTTTCGAGGGATTTTCATTCTGTTTCAATTTTCTAATAAAACTAACTTGTTTCTTACTAAAAAGCAAACCCCAAAGAAATTGTTCATTTTCAAAGTTTTATATCCTAAAATAGAACAAATTTTGTTTGTGAATAGTCAAGAAAATCCGATATTTACGAAGGATTTTCAATTTAGTTCAATTTTATAGTCAAACTAAGTCGTGTTTTTTGTCTAAAAGCAAACTACATAGATGCAAAGCTGATTATTTTTCCAATGTCTTGAAAAGAAATTGAACAAATTTTAAGTCAGTTTATAGTACAGAATGAAATCCGTAATATACCTACGAGGGATTTTAATTCTATTTCAATTTTATAGTAAAATCAACATCGCTGTTTTGCAAAAATGCAAATTACAATAAACCTTAATTCTGAAAGAGAAAGCTTACTCTCTTTTACTATTACTACTATCACTCGAGTCAATAATAATTGATAAGAGACAAGACATTGTGCAATTCTTGAAGCCAAAAACTTCAGGATTCATCAAGGAGACAGTTTAAGCACGATAGAAAAACGAAAGCAATCAGTAATCATGCCTAACTTTGTAAATGTCAACAATTTTAAAATATAATAAATAAATACTCCACTGTTTTCGAAAGATCAGACCTGAGTCAAAAGTAGACTTAGGACGGTATAGCTATAGATATTTAATGACTTAATGTTAGGATCCTAAAGTTTTTATGTCCTTAGAACCTCTTACGAGATGGCACATTTTGGATCGAAACCTCAGAGATCGGAAATTTCTAAGAGTATTAATTTAATATTTGATAAATAAATAATAGAATCTATGTTATAGTCACGGAACTAGAGTAATCTTTATAAGCCAGTTTAGATTATGTTCATGTAGACAATTCCAAGATAGATGAGACATGCTCAATGAAACAAAACTAAATAAAAATATAACATATTGAATAAAATCAGGTGGATAAAAATGTGCTTTTACAATAAAACAATATTCTTTCCAGGGAAATATAACTAAAAATCAATTTTCTATCAGGATATTGTAGAATTAAATAAGCCGTCATAAATAGTTCTCATACACCCGTAAACTATATCGTGCTAATCTAAAATGTTTTTGTTCACACCTTACTGGAGAGAGCACGAAATTTGCTAGCCGTTTAACACAAAGTAATATAGTTAAACCTATCCGAAACTAATTGCATCTATAATTAGGACAAACAAACTGTTACCAAAATTTAGCATAGTTTTGATATGCAAAATTATTCTAATAACTTAAATATAATATTATTGTTTATCATAATATACAATGGTTTGTGTTTATAAGAGTTTTTTAGTTACATATTTCGCACACATGCAAGTTATTCTTAAATCCATATTGTATTCAATATTTATAATCCACGTCTGTTTTATATGTTTGAATTATTCAAATTGTCTGTGTGGTAGGTAGATATACGAATATTTGCGTTTTTATATTCAGCCGCATCTGAAAATTATTTTGCAGAAAATGCGACCTCATTTATCTTTGTCAATTTTTATTTGAAACCAATAACTGTACCTACTACGGGATATTATACTTTTCAATCGGCTTACACAACTAGATCATTGAAAAGAAACTGAAAGGCCATCAATTTCGATTTATTTATTTTTATCTGGATTTTACCAAATAAAATTTGAATTATTTTGGGGGGAATAAGAAACATAATACAATTAATCATCCTCGTTGATAAAATTATCAGAAGTGGCGTAAGAAGAATAATAGTTTTTTAGTGCAGATTTAGCGTTACAAGCTGTTCAAAAGTGGTATAAAAAGAACAATAGTTATATATTCGAATAAATTAGAAAAGAATATTACGGGGGAAATTGAACACTAGTCAGAAGTGGTATAACAAGAATGATAGTTCTTGATGAAATAAATTATCGTAGAGTTCGCGCTCCAAGCTTATCAAAAGTGGTATAAGAAGACTAAAGGCTCTTTATATACACTTAACTTAACGTAACGTACGAAAAATTAGTAATGAAGAAAAGCATAAACTCATTGTAATGGATGTAACGTTCACATTCATTAAAAAGTTAACGTAACGTAACGAAAAGTTCAACCAACTTCAACTTAACAGAATCCGTGCGTTAAGTGTACCAATCACAGTCTCCCTTAAATAACATAGCGTCATATATTTATTTCCGTGCTAACAATTTCTAGTCAACATAACCACAAAATCGCACATTATTAGTTTTTACCGAGGTTTTTACCTTATTGATGGCTACTTAGCTCGGTTATTATAGTGAATGTTGCAGTATGAATGACGGATAATTAATAATATTGGTACAGTCGTATCCACAAATATACGACAAAAAAGAAGCGATTTTAAGGATATAAAATTTGACAATGACACTATTATTTGATCTTGTTTGCGCATGCGTCAATTAAAATATTAAGTGGTTGTGAATAGATAATAGTACGTTACGTTAAGTAAACTAGATGTAAACGATACTTAATAGTTATCTATTCGAGTAAATTAAAAGAGAAAATACGGAGAAAATTTCAATACTGATCAGAAGTGGGATAAGAACACATGGATAGTTCTTGGTTAAGTGGTATACGACCAATAGTTCTACATTCGAGTAAATTAAAAGAGGAGGAAATTTGGTCACTGCCCTGATCTAAATGAATCGCAAGTTCCCATTTAGAAACTTAATTCTTGGACGGTTGTACATATTGTCAATTAAAAATCTGGTTTTCCAACTGGTTTAGATTTTATAATATCTAAACCAAATGTAGAAAACTTATGGTATAAAATATGAACAAAAAGAACTTTCAACTTTGATTAGTGCGCAAACTTTGCCTCAAGTCATCTTGTGATTCAAAATTTGTATTCTGTTTATATTTAATTCTCTTGCATTTGCAGAGATGCATGAGATGTGTTTAATTTATATGACATACACGTAAGTTCGAGAATTTAATTTAGAATTTCATATAAGTTGCCTAAACTAATAGACAAAATCCCTTGGGGTATCATATCGACAGCGATAATTAATTTATATAAAATAAACATTCACTTGCGGTTGTTAAACCAAACTAATCAAATTCATTTCAATAAATTATTACGATTTTCTCTGTTTAGGTATTTTTTAAACAGGAAAGTGCCCCACCCAAAAATCCAAACCAGGGATAAATATGTTTAAAGTTAGCGTTACCACTAACTCCATTAAATAGTATTTTTATTACCGTGCCAAGAGTATTTAGAGCATCATAAAAATTAATTCCAAGAAAGAAAAAAAACGCCATTGAAGTTTTAAATAAAGAGTGCAAAAGCAGTAAGAATGAATAAGTATTATTATCGTGAATGAAAGAATAAAGTAGTGTCTTAAATTTAATAAACTTTCAGTTACAAAATGCTTTTTGTGAAGTTGAATTGAATTTAACTGCATTTCGTAATAAAATTTTACCACATCTGAGATTTTAACTGTGTCAATCACACTCTACGTACTTGAAGTATACTATAATAAAATTCAAATATACATATTCGCAATGCAACGTCGAAAACGGTATTACACTTTTTGTACACTTTAGTGTTTCATTTTATTTTCTACAGTGAGAAGTAAGTTTTGAATAAATTTGGTATTTTTATATGCAATAAAATGACAATAAAATGCGTTATAAAACAGGGGTAAACATTTTTTATGTTAATAAAAAAATAAACCTATGTTTACTTCAGAAAAACGCCATATAAATAAATTTCACCAGCTCAATGGACTACTTTTAAAAGCTATAATCGATAAAGAAGATGTAATACTGAGTGTTGAAAATGTAAGTATATGATATCATAAATATGGTGAAGTATGAGAAAGTTTGATCAGGATTTTAAATTTTTAAACATCAAAGCAAATAACTCAAAAAATGTTAGTTTGAAACATAAAACCCTTAATTTATGTCTAAAATAAAGTAAAGAATCTAAAAAAAATAAAATTGATTCAATAATATTATTTCAAAAATGTATATCTATACAACTTTTATATGAAACTTTTTTCCTGCGTCTATTAGTTTCTGATACAATAACGAGAACACCTTAACTAGACCATAAGCAATTAATTCCCTCAATTATGAAAAGGTGCGAATTAAACACCAATATGGCAAATTTAGCAAAGTATTCACATAGAAAATGACTGACTTAGTGTGACATATAACTCATTGTAAAATGAACCTTGGAAGATAAAGAAGATGACGTGATTATTTTACTGGAACTGGTAAAAAGTATGCATTTTTGATTCACTCAATTATCTCTAAAAGCAGAAAGAAAGGTTTTTTATACTTCATGACTTGAGTTGAAGATGGTCGATGACAAATTCTTACATTTCACTAAAAGGCTTTGAGTGGTTTTATACAAGCACGAGGCATAGCATTCATTCATTACAGAGAAATCTTAATCATTTTCTTATCTCGCTATTAGGATAAGTCATTAAAATATAAAAAATGCTACTGAACAGAACGTGATTTTAAATCAAAAACTGGCTAGAGTTGAACAAGGGAAGAATAAAACCAATACACTCACTAAAATCGATTTTTAGGAGGGATTAAAATCCATTATCTAATCCAAATTATCACTGGATAATATTTAATATGGAAGGCTTAGAAATTATAAAATTCGAAAGTCTAGAAATGCAGTAGGGACGGAGCAAAAAAAGCGTTTGAGTTGACATTGAGACCAAGTAAGAACGAGGAATTATATATCTTTCATGACTTTTATGCTAATTGAAAACTAAGTAACAAGTAAGTTGAATCAACTAAAACTGGGTTATTTTGGTTGGAGGAAAATCACGTCAGAGTTGATTTACTGTTCAATAACTGGCTGTGGCCCAGATGACCTCTGTCGTTTCAATTAGGTACATGACAAAAATCAAATACTTGTGCTATCAAAATGTAATATAATAAAATAGAGTCACTCGTCAAAATAGACTCCTTTGGAAAAGAGTTCAAATCTAACCCGAACTGTAGTTGGACCATATTGTACTATGATTCAAAGATATTTGGGTTTAGAAGTCATTGAAATAGAACATTTATACAGTAGGGATGAAACACGAACATGGGGATCACCATTAATCAAAAACAATATGAAAAGTTGATATTCTATTGCGTTGAACCTTAACAAGAAAAGTATTTGCGTTGATACCAAAACTTAGCAAAATGATGTGTGAGTTAAAGAGAAGGTATCGACCAGGCAAGTTGGATGAGTTAAAACTGGGTTATTGGAGTTTGAGGACAATCCATAACTTATTTACTGTATGATAACCAGCTATGATCTTTATGCTCCTGTCGTTTCAAGTCCACATGACAAATATCAAATATGGTACCACCAAAATGTATAAATATGGATCATACAACAATAAAATACTCACTCTCAAAATCAGCTCCTTTGGAAAAGAGTAAAATCCTTTTCTAACTCGAATTGTGGTTGGACGATATTGTACTATGATTCAAAGAGATTTGAGTTCAGAAATTATTGAAATATAACATTCAGGCAGTGGGAATGGAACACAGAAATGGATATCACCATTAACTGAAAACCATCTGAAGAGTTAATATTTTACTTCGCTGAACTCTAACAAAAAAAGTGTTTGCAGGACATCACAACTGAGCAAAGACGAGTAATCTATATGATTCAATTAAGCAATGCAATGTGTGAGTTAAAGAGAAGGTATCGACCAGGCAAGTTGGATGAGTTAAAACTGGGTTATTTGGGTCATACCTTATTTACTATATGATAACCAGATATGGTCTCTGCATGACAAAAATCAAAGATGGTACCACCAAAATGTATAAATATGGAACATACAACAATAAAATTAAGTCACTCTCAAAATCGGCTCCTTTGGAAAACACTAAAATCCTTTTCTAACCCGAATTGTGGCTGGAATATATTGTGCTATGATTCAAAGAGATTTGAGTACAGATGTTATTGAAATAGAACATTCAGGCAGTGGGGATGAAACACAGAAATAGGGATCACCATTAATCAAAAACAATCTGAAATGTTGCTATTTTATTTCGCAGAACTCTAACAAAAAAGTGTTTGCGAGACATCAAAACCGAGCAAAGACGAGAAATTCTATATGATTCAATTAAGAAATGCAATGGGTGAGTTAAAGACTATCGACCAGGCAAGTTGGATGAGTTAAAACTGGGTTATTGGAGTTTGAGGACAATTATACCACAACTTGTTTACTGTGTGATAACTCCTGTCGTTTCAAGTGCACATGACAAAAATCAAATATGCTACCACCAAAATGTCTAAAGCTTCATTCACATAGGTGGTAGTGTGGTGCTGTTGTTGTGCGGTACAGCAATTGTGCCACGCCATTGTAGTGAACATTCATATCAAATTGGTTGAAATTAGTGCAGTTGCAGTGTGGAGTGGTGTTGTTTGTTGACTGAACTGTCAAAACTATCAATATAGTACAAAATACTTGTATATTAACATACAAACCCTGGAAAATTATTTAATTATCGAATGTGAGTTCTTTATTTCTTAAAATAAACAAGTCAGCTGCAACGACTGTCAGCTGATCCCGGACCGGTGGTAGTGCCAGTGCCAAAAGTTTGGAGTTTGCAAACTTTTGCACGCGCTAGCACGCCACTCCAACGCAACTGCACGCGACTACGTACATCTGAATGCTCCTATCAATTCACATGGTACAAACTACTGCACGCAGCACGGCACAGCAATAGCACCGCACTACCACCTATGTGAATGAAGCTTAATATTGATATTTTAATGGTGGGATTCTAGTATTTATAACTTTAGTTGAAACTGGTAAAATTATAGCACTATTAATCTGATGTGGTTTTGTCCAGAACAATATTAACCAACCAAAAATGGAAAACGACTTATCTTTTTTTCCGGAATGTGACGATGGTTTGGACAGCGTACCACGAGCAGGAACAACAGGAAAAGCAGACACAAGACCGAAATTGCGGAATTCGCACCATAAATTCCACCCACGCCTTGAGATACACAAGATCTGCACTATCTATATAAACGTACTGCACAAGATGGATAGTTTTTGAAAGAAGAAAATATAGCAAGTTTGGAGTGAAACCTTCACTTGTACGAGTTAAGACAGACAGTTTCAGTTGGGGCTATTAAAACAGAAAAAAAAGCCAATTATAAAAACAGTAAATGTATCTATCATACAGCTTCAATTATATTGAATCTTCTTTGTTTAAAAGACGTGAAGTTATCGCCAGTGAAAAAACGTTATCTCTTCAACTTACCATGAAATGCATACATAGCACACAGTGAATATCACGCTGCAACTAAATTAATGGACGACTGGCATGTCAGATTAATTTTTGACAATATCGAGGATGCTGATCCATTTGTAGGGGCGCTAAATCTCAGAACATCGTCCAGCTCTGACTCTGATGACTCGGACACGGGCGACAGTGGGAGAGAGTACAGAAATTTAATTAAACTTAATCAATATAATGTAGGTATTTTCTATTTTGTAATAAAAAATTCTAGTAAGTAAAAAAAATTCAATATTTGTTACGGCCAATTTTTCCGTTCAAAATGTTATGTACTTTATCAACTATAATCGTTAACAAATAGTGCATAGGGCTAGCTAGTGGAGAAGGGTCTAGGCTCGGGTCTAGGTCATCCAGAAGTAACAGTTAATATGGGCGCCAAGTAATTTAAATCCACGCACAAAGAAAGTTGATTGATCCCCGTTAAAATTACTAAATAACTAAAGGACTTTAGTATAGTGACAAAACGACACAAAAGAAAACGGCAAAATACTCTCTAAACGGCGTATATTCGATGTAAGAAAAAACCTTGAAGTGGTGCCAGAGAAATTATGAGATAAATAATTTATAATGTATCAATAAACAATAGTTATTTACATATCAAGTCATGAAAATTATCTATTACAGGACGAAGAGAAGCATTATTGAGAGTACGAGGCCGTAAGGCAACATTATGCTTTCATTTTTCATAGAAGATTTTTCAAACGTAACACGCTTTTTTATGAGTCGTGATATTACCTAATATTTTTATATCGTGCCTAAATCTAAAATATTAACTAATACTAAAACTTCTTTTTTTAATTTTTTAAAGAAAACATTAAAAGAAATACGAAGATTCCTATCTGTATATTCATTGTGATCTAAGTAAATATGATTTTATAAATTTCCCTAGATGGTATTTATTCCGCATTCGTTGGTCACAGTTTCATCTGGGTAGCAAATTTAAACACACAAAAGTTGTTCTACTGGTCCTGCATTTTAAAATTTATAGCAAGTATACGATATTCCCTAGGTTACAGAATATGTTTTATATGTTTGAGTTTTGTACAAACTCACAAAATATTAAGATATATTAGGCATTAGAGTTAAATTTCACTTAAAAATTTCAAGATGTAAAGTTATGCTTTTGAATAATTACCATATGTAGGTAGGTGCTGTATGCTAGTGTACATATTTACCTAATTTATAGTGGCATAATAAAATACAAACAGGGTGATGGCTTTGTTCATACGAAAATATTTTTCATTTTAATTAATATAAGTTAACTGCAGCATGTTAAAACCATAAAACAAACAAGAATTAATAAATGGGAGAAGCGTATTTTATTCACTCTTTCTACCAAAACAAAAACCTTCACATTTCTGTTCTGGGATTTCTCACAAATAGTGTCAACAGCCTCGTTAGCATTACAGTTAAAATTTCGTAATATTTATTTAAAGTACGTTATTTCTCTTATCTTTTATGTTCTTTAAGTAGGAAAAAAATGAGCAACTTCAAGTTTAAATTAAGTTGAACTTACTTCGCTATAAATTGAAGATGTTTTAATTACAGATATAATTGCATTCATATTTCTATTTAAAAGTCATATTGCTACTTCTATTTTAACATAACTTAATAAAATCCGAGGGATTATATTAAAACACAAAGTTTTCTGTCACAATCTATAAATATTCTAAAGTACAAAACGTTGTTAAATTTTTAATCAAAGTTTTGAATATTTCACAAATACGTAATTAAAATTCTTACCTGTCAGAATGCACAACAGCAAAATATAATTAGAAATCCAGACAACTTTTTTATTAGTTTAACAAAAGCAATGAGACTTATTCGGTCTCAGAAATACAAAGTTAGGTCTGCATAAATGATGATTTTTGTTCAGCTCATGAACATGATATTTTATCATAGAAAAATTTATCTTTTTATTATAAACATGAAAGAGAATGTTGATGAAAATTGGATAGCATTTATTGCGAATATTGCGAAAAAGTTCAGCTTTGAATTTCTTGGATGAAAAATAATGCTTCGATTCCAAGATACAGGGTGTTAAAATGATATATACCTAGGCACATTTTGAGACAAATTAAGGAAAAGTGAAAGAAAAATTAAACTGGTCTAAATTCTTTCAAAAGTAGGTCTTCACAAGTTTTATGTATCTTAAAAAATATCTAGTAGTATGAAACAATAGTGACCTAAGGCAGTTAATTTTATTACTATGGTGATGCAAATAAATTATACTAAATAGTTTTTCTTATGTTACCTTAATTAGTTGTGTTTAGTCGCTAAAACTTTGCTATTCAAAATATGAGCTATTCACATATGGGCTGCAGACCCACATGCAATATTAGAAAGTCACCATCAACAGCACTTTTCATTAAATGTATGGGCCCGAATTGTTTTAGACCACTTGATTTTTTTTTCATTCTACCAGCTTATCGGAGAAAATTATCGCCATTTTCTTGAAGAGGATTTGCCCGTACTATTGAAAGTAAGAATGCAAATGTATTTTATACATAATGGCGCTCCAGCAGATTTCAGTTTAGTTGCCCGAGAATGTTTAAACACTACGTATCCAAATCGTTAGATAGATTGAGGGGGCACAGAGCCCTGGCCTCCAAAGTCTCCAGATTTCAATCCATTGGATTTTTTCTTCTGGGGTCACCTTAAACATTTGGCTTACACGACTCCAGTTGAAAATGTCGAAATTTTAAGAAATCGAATTATCGCTTCTTGTGAAAGAACACACTCTCGGAATTTTCGAAAATGTTCGCCTGTTAATGTGTCGCTTGATAGAAGCCTGTATTGCAGTTGGAGGTAGTGGTAGTCATTTACAACAACTGTTATAAATGCACTATCATTTCATAGTATTAGATATTTTTTTTTAATAAATAATAAACAAATACTCGGTTATAGTGAGCCTATTTTTGAAATGAAATTATTTTAAAATAATTTAATTTTTTATTTACTTTTTCTAATAAGAACGAGCGGCGTCCTAAAATGTATTTAGGTACGTAAATATCAGTTTTATATTTTTAATTCAAATAATTTGATCTTCCATATTTGTAAAAGGTCTATGGTTTGAAATTTGAGGTAATGTCGGTATTTGCATGTCACCTAATGATTTAGTTCAAATGGACAAATGGACTCAAGTTTGAAATGTCGGTAAGTTGGTTCCATATTGTGATGTATGTGGTTTGAAATTAAAATTTGAAGGTTTGAAGGTCCAAAATGTCACATTTGAGGTTTGTTGAGTTCAAATTTATTAGATAGTAGCGAAATTTAATGTCACTTTGAAATTGGCCCAAGTCCGCTATTAACTGTCCTACAAAATCGAGAAAGTATCGATTTCTTTGTGGTTTAGTTTTTCACAGAGAACAAAAATATGAAAATGTAAAATTTTTAACCCCATACGACTCCTGAATATCCTGTCAGGGTTTTGACGGACCCTGTAAAAAATTGCTTGTTTTAACATCACATTTAATCCTCACCCTATTGTGTGACTTTTCTTTTTCGTGGAATAACTAACAACTGAAATCGAAAGCTCCAGCTATTTTCATTATTCTGTGCATATGTAACACAACAATGTTAATTGCGGTCTGCAGCAAACATAATTAGAAATATTACGGTCAAATGACAATGTATATTGTTTGCTGGAGTAGAATTGTTTTAATTTATGTAATGCGGGTAATTTGTAAGTGGGTTGCGTATAAAAAATATTTAAAAAAATTCAGAAATAACATTATTTGAACTACTGAGTATTAAGGTAAACAAAATGAACGTGTAATTAAAATCTTCCAGGTACATTCAAGTATTTTATGAAAATAATAATTATATTTAATATACTCGTATGAATATACTACTAGGTAATGTAATAAAAAAATGCGTGAGTGGCAAAAGTAAATATAAGCGAACTTGTGGGGAATTTTTACTGAAATAAAACCACGCACATATTATTTAATTCGGTTTCTGGCATATTTTATACTTACTCTATATATATCTGACTTCTTAAAAATAGTCTAAAAGCAAATACGGTAGATATTTGTAGTTGACATCAAAACCAAAACCAATATCAATGATTTAATGCAATCGTTAAAACGTGACATTATTTCTTAATGGCAACTCTTCTATGCGCGGAAAACTGTATTCATAGAGGTAATTCTATACATTATCTAAAAGTCTTACGAGTGATTTGGAGACTAGATAATCAAGATTTCCTTTATTCTGTGTTAATCATGGTACATTGAGTAGTTAATTACTAAATAACTTTTAGAAGCCTCATAAAAATGATGGAAACTTTCAAATTTGATATCGTTGTTCTGCGAGGAGGAGCAATACCAGATAATATTCGGCACTGGGAAGAATGCGACTTAGAGGTAGTAGGTACTCTTTACTTTTACCCTCTATCTCCTCTTCCAACCGTAGTTGTAGTTAAAGTTTCTAATACTAAAAATTATTCAGTTTATTCTTGCACCCGTTTGGAAAACTCTCCTCTCTCGTGACTTATTCAAATTCCCAAGTATGTTCTAACTCTGCCTCTGGTAATTCTTTAGATCATTGTAGACTGTTAACATTACCTATTTGCATTATATCTTACCTAAATTATAAGTTCAATAATATATTTTTAAGTAGATCTTCAACCTGCTTTGCCTCCATCGGCGGATTCGCATGGGTGAGCTGGTATGAATATTTACATCACCATCTCGACTCCCAAAATTTTATTAACTGTGTTCACGTATTTTCACTTTTTGTATCTTTTCATTATACATATTCGTATTATATTCTTTCGATTAACTTTCAAATTATATTTATTATTTCATTCCGTAATCGTAGATTCCTCAGTTAATCCCGTGAGTGCTTTCCTTAAGTGCTTAATGTGACTCTACCCACCTGTCGGATTACCTGAGCCAGGTCAAGACATCGAAAGGTAAGTGTGTCACCTGTAGAACACGAATCCATTGCTAAGGTGCCTTTCGCTCCCTTTCGCGTATTCCACGTGCAAACCCATCAACCGCTACCCGGTATATTTATCACAGTGTAGCGGAAGGATGACATACAGCACTTTCTTGTCTTATAAGCCAATTTTCAAATGAATTTTATGATCTGTGCAGACTAGTTGAAGTACCGGTCGCTATTTGTGAAGTTGAGAAGCAATTCCCTGTATGTGATGGCATCTTCCAAAAAAATAATGGGCATTAGAAAAAATGAAAAAAAAGGCTTATTTTTTCGAATCAATTTTACTTAATTTTTAGAGTTCTGACAAAATATGTCATTTCAACATTCTAAAACGATTCAACAACAAGTAGATATAAAAAATGTACTTGTGATTTTGATCCGTTTTTATAATCATAGGTATAAAATATGTGTAACCAGAGTGATCGTGTTAAACTCTTTGGACAAATAACAGTTCCACCTCGGAAAATATTTATTTATTTATTTACTATTTTATATACCTACTACTGTCTAAAATGTTTTTTAAAAAGTATCATATTTGCAATACTGCAAAATTTAATGTGCACTAAAAATGTTTAAACAATTTTTGTATTAAAAGGTAAAACGGCGTTTCATATTTATCACAGCACTGTCGAGAATATCTAAAATGTGATATAATTTTGCTCAAATTGATTCTAATATTGTATATAATAACTTATAGGAATACATCAGAATCGGTTCCTGCTGAAGTACAACAAATAGAAGAGATCCTTTCTAATTTGGAAGTGGAATCGGAAATTGTCCAACCAAAGGACAAATCAGCTGTTTCTGGTCGACGAATTGTTGACATTATTTACATGTCTCCAGTCCTTGAAGCACGAAAGTTTCGGTTGCAGTTTCTTCGATTTGGAAATTGTTGGCGAAAAGAAGATTGGTCTTTGTTCTCAGTTTTTCACCAAATCTAAAGTTTGTAACATGGAGGACAGCTTTTTCTCGAAAATTCAAGCAGGTGTTGATATAATCAATCTGCAGTCTCGGAATTAATCGCTGCTGGCATTGGATGCGCACAATTTTCGGAACTATGTGCTGCTTTGGACGTCCCAAAGATGTCCCCGAAAACATACGGAAAAAATCAGGACAAGACACTTTGAAAGAATTTGTTTGGGATTCAATAAAAGAAGCTGAGGAGGAGAACGCTGCACTGGCTAGACAATCCGGAAGTGTGGACTCCGACGGTGTGCCTTTGGTGAGTGTGATATTGGATGGCACTTGGTCTAAAAGATCTTATCGAAGAAATTATAACGCAGCATCCGGTGTAGCTACTATTATTGGTGCACTTAATAAAAAAGTACTTTTTATTAGCGTTAAAAATACATTTTGCTGCATATGTCAAAAATTTGAGCGGAATGCAGAATCAATTCTGGATCACCGTTGCTTTAAAAATTGGTCTGAAACATCAACAAGCATGGAAGCAGCGTTGATTCTAGAAAGTTTCAAATGTTCCATGAAAATTCACAGTGAGAAACATAATAAATTAATTGGGGACGGTGATAGCAGTCTTTATAAAAAAATTAAAGTTGCTAGACCATATGGACCTAACTTTTTTATAGAGAAGATAGAGTGTAGGAATCACATTTTGAGGAACTATTGCAACCATATACCGTGATATTTGTCATAAATCTAGTAAAAGGATCCTGTGGCTAGCTTTATTTCAAGCAACATATTACGCTTTCGTTCTGCAATTTTAAAAGAAGCTCAATTTAGAACTTCAGACAACGGGAATCATCAACAAAAAATAATGAATTTGAAAAAAGATATAATGAATAGTCCCAGGCATATTATGGGTGATCATGAGGAGTGCGATAGTTATTTTTACCAAGGATCGCGGGTTGGTTGGTGAAAAGAATTATTTTGAGTAATTTAAATGTAGATCTTTTTATTTGCGTTTTCAAACGATATTAAATAGAGTGGCCTGTAATGCATCTAGTTTGTTGGAAAATGTAGATACCAATAAGGTAGAAAGCATAATAGATAAAATCGTAGAGGGTAAACGAATTAATTACTCCAGGAAATCAGGTTACGAAATGTGATGCATGGACGCAGCACTGAATTTTAATGAAAAAAAAGTTTTTTGGAAACACTCCAACGCAACATAATTCCCAAACGTAAAGTTGCAGAAGTTACCTTGCAACATTGCAATGCCAAAAAAAGTAAGAGAAAGCACATAGTAAAATCATTTGCGGTTAGGTCATCTAATAATCAATCATCCTCAGCAAATACTGAGTACGATGACATTCCAGAACCAGACGTCTTTGAAGATTGTTTAGATTCACTAAAAGTCAATTATTTACTAAATCTGACGAACACGGATATATCGGGAATCGAACGATCTACCATTAGACCGGGAGCTGAAAGGAGTTGAGTATGAAAAATATGAGGACCGCATTTTATCAATTGATATAAGCTCATAACAGCTCAAAGATAAATGTTTTGGATGTTGCCGTTCCATTGTATGGTCCAATTTGTATCACAAAACAAACACGATAACTTGTTCGGTCTTTTTATCTTCAAATTTGTCACTTGGAAAGACATTTTTTCACGTTTTCTAATAAAATACTTTATTTAGGTACTCAAATACAAGAAAAACATTGACACATTGCTACAGCGCATTTTTGGAAATTTTGGCGTCCTCTATTTTTGGGAACTAACTACAGAGAGTTCGGCAAGAGACAAAAAAAGACCTATACAATTGAGCTATACAATTTTAGTCCTTACACTTTTTTCCTCCGACCAACAGACATAAGACAAATCCAAAAATCGATTATAAAATTTTTTCTAGTTGGCGGGGATTCCGAAACAGGTGGGGATACGCCAACTTGAGATTTTACCTTTCGGACCATCAGAAACAACATATTAAAAATTCAGCCTACCCGCAAGTTTTTGGATCTTAAATATCTGATTGACCGTACTAATATAGTGATAACATGATAAGAGGGCGAGGGGATTGAAATGGACCATCCCATCTGCCGGCAACATGATTTTTTCATTATTTAGGGTCTCAGATATAAGAATCCGAGCATAGTTGCCGATCCTCAATTTTGCATACTCAAGTACTTTTGGCGCCTGCACTACATAGGCCAAAATTCAAATCCAAAATGGTTTGCAGAACGATCTGAAAGACTCACTGCAAGTCATTTTGGAAAAATATGTATAATGCGCCCGTCCACGTATACTTCAAATATGGTGCAAAGCATTTTATATCCACCAGTAATTATCGGCAGTGCACCACTACAATACGGTACAAATAACGAGAATCGATCAATAGAACTGTTTACATTCAAAACTGGTATAAATGTTGAAAAATGTGGCTTATTTGTAGACCAATATCACAAAATTCAGGGGCAGCTCCAGACGGCTTGGTTGGCGATAATGAATTGGTGGAAGTGAAATGTTGTTTTGCAGCTAGAGAGGTTTGTGTGCGAGAAGGAATAATGGAAAAAAATATAACTTCTCTGAATATACTGGACGAAATTATCAAAATAAAAAAAATCATAATTACTATTATCAAATTCAGGGACAGTTGCATATAACAAAGCGAAAGTTATGCTATTTAATCGTCTTCACAAATGTTAATTTTGAATTTGTTGAGGTGGAATACGATAATATATTTTGGGAAAACAACATGATTAATCCTCTTAAAAAAATTTTCATATCGTCGATTTTACTAAAAATTTTAGATGCTAGACTATGTTAATAATTTTCTATATGTCGCGCTTCGGGTCGATGTGATTTTCCTACAGTCTAATTCCCAATTTTAAGTGTGCTCCATTATTTATATCATTACTTGTTCTAATATCCTAATATTTCTGTAATCTCTACCTATACGAATTGCTTGTTTGTGAAAAAGACATGTTACAAGTCTCGCATAATAGTATATATTTTTATTATTTGATAGATTGTGATAATTTCTGTACCTGAAATAGTATATTGTAATACAAGTGCGGAAAACGCATCTTGACAATACGAGTGTGAAACTTGCAACGCGAGCGATAGCGAGTGCTGCAATCACACGAGTATTGTCATGGGCCATTTCCGCAAGCGTGTTACATACGAAAACGTGGAATTCGTAAAAAATAAAATTATTTGTAAATCTTTTTCTAATTAAAAAAAAACATCAAGTGAGTTTGTTGTCATAGAACTGAAAGCTCATAGCTGTTGACAGTTTATAAATTGTGTCCTGTCATCGAAATAATTTTGATTTTGAGATCAAATTACGTGAATATAAACATGGAGTTTCAAAACTAAAGCGAAAGCGATGAACTAATGTGCACTCCTCCGGTTGTTAGATAGTAAATAAATGTTACAATTATAACTAAATGTAAGTACTTCTTAATGTTTTTGTTTGCGTGCGGAAAGTTTAAAAAATGTGTGCGGAAAAAAATTTCCACACTAATTTTCCGTACTAGATTTCAAAAGCCTACTTTCAAGTTCGATTATCTTGTCAGAAAAAACGTCATTCCGCATTTTCGTAGCAAAAATATTTTACCTGTATTTAGGTTTTGGCTTTCCCCACATATCCATATCTAATTCCAACTTTTGAAAAGTCATGAGAAAAAGATATAGAAAATCATAATGATAATCCCATAAACGTATGCAAATGTAAAAAACATAAACCATAAAGAATTGGTCTGTTTTTTCCTTGGTACCGAGAGTATGTACAAATGGGCGGATCAACTCTGCAGGATATAATATTACCTGAAAAGATCTGACACATAGTGTATAGTGGATGCGCTAACTTGCACTAAACCACAAGATATGCACTAAAGAATTCCTGAGTTGGTATATGTCAGCCTTAAGTACAAAAAATGCATGGACAAACTTCCACAATGTTCAAATTTGTTTTTTTATAAAAGCAATTTTTAGCTTTATAAAACTGAAATTTTGAGGAAAAAATGTCAAAAGATGATCTAAAAAACTAATGTCCGGTTGCACCAAGCTCTGCTAAACTAACAGCGTGGTAAATATTTAGCAGCGGCATGTTATTGGCTAAATGAATATTATTTGTTGCGTTGCTTAGCAACAAATTAAAAGACCCAATAAGCTGCCGCTGCTAAATTTTAAAAGCGCAATTAGTTAATTGACCATTTAGCAGAGCTTGGTGCAACTAGGCATGAATGATATAGTTTTTTCAATTCGCGCGAAAACATAAAACTAACTTCCATAATGTTGAAGGTTCTTTCTTAATAAAGGCAACAAAGAGCTTTGCAACAGTATATTTTAAGAAAAAATTCGGAAATCCATTTTAGAGCTACGAATTTTCAATGGAGAAAATTAATGAGAAATTTTAGTTTTCCTAGTAGCCGGTGATCATTTCAATTTCAGCTGTAGTTATCCATGGAAATTTAAGTCATGACTTTGATTAGCTCACAAATAAACACAACACATTAATTGAAATGTCAAATTTATGAACTGTCAGTAGTAAACAATAAATAGTGAACTAATCAAAGTCATGATATGAATTTCCATGGATGACTAGAGCTGAAATTGAAATGATCACCCGGTATAATCAACGTATTTTTTATAACAAAGCCAATAGCAAGAAAATCAGTCAATTTTTGGAAATATGAAAAATAAACAAAATCTAAAATTGGGTAATTTTCTTAAGTGATTCTATACAGGGTGTGTCACGACGAGTTGACAGTAGACATAACTCTCTTACTAAACACAATTTGGTTCTAAAAATTGGTACACTCCCATTATACAATGTGCTCTATTTAATGAAAATATTGCCACCTTTCTGGTACTTCCGGTTATACCGGAAGTAGACACCAACTTTGTTATTTTAAATGGAACACCCTGTATATTTTTGAATTTTTAGATTCTACACTTTATTTTAGACATAAAAGTATTAAGGTTGTATGATCCTAACATTAACGGTATTATAATTATTTACACTTTTTCATTTTTTTTTACAAAAACATAGATGTAAATAAAAATTCGTATCTTGACAATGACACATTTTTTCCAAAATTTTTTTCTTGTGTTTGAAGTAGGAATATACAAGAAATAAGCTGATGTAGTTTTGGAAAACTTGCTTTATACAGGGTGTTGGTGGTTGTCCGTTCACTTTTAAAAACTATAATCAATGATAACTTAATTTTTTTAAATGGAACACCCTATATATTTTTGGATTTTCAAGTTCTACACTTAATTCGAGACATAAAAGTATTAAGGTTCTAAGTTAACGGTATTATAATTAATTTCGTTTTTTAAAAATGAACGGTCAATCACAAGCACCCTGTATAAAATAAGTTTTTTAAAACCATATTACCATGTTTCTTGTACATTCTGCGTCAACTAAAATTTGGTTTATTCGTTGAAAGAACGTGTCATTAGTAAAATATGAACATGTTTGACTTTAAGTTTTTGTGCGAAAAAATTGGAAGAAACTTACTTAATTATAATAAATAAAATAAAAATAAAAAATATTAAATTAAATCTAATATAATAAAAACAAATTTTAGTCGACGTAGAAATGTACAGGAAACATGGTAATATGGTTTTGAAAAACTTATTTTATATCTACAGGGTGCTTATGGTTGATCGTTAATTTGTAAAAACCTTGGAAATTTGAAAAACGTAATTAATTATAATACCGTTAATTTTAAGACTTTACAACCTTAATACTTTTATGTCTAGAATTAAGTGTAAAAATCGAAAATGTGGAAATATATAGGGTGTTCCACTTAAAAAAATAAAGTTATCATTGATCGAAATTTTTAAAAATGAACGGGCAACCACAACACCCTGTATAAAGCTAGTTTTCCAAAACTATATCAGCTTATTGCTTGTATATTCCTACTTCAAACGTAAGAAAAAAACTTTGGAAAAAATGTGTCATTGTTAAGATTCGAATTTTTATTTACATCTATGTTTTTGTAAAAAAAAATGAAAAAGTGTAAATCATTATAATACCGTTAAAGTTAGGACCATACAACCTTAATACTTTTATGTCTAAAATGAAGTGTAGAATCTAAAAATTCAAAAATATACAGGGTGTTCCATTTAAGATAAAAAAGTTTGTGTCTATTTCCGGTATAACCGGAAGTACCAGAAAGGTGGCAATATTTTCATTAAATAGAGCACATTATATATTGGGCGTGTACCAATTTTTAGAACCAAATTGTGTTTAGTAATAGAGTTATGTCTACTGTCAACTCGTCGTGACACACCCTGTAGTAGGCAATAAAACCCGAAATGTTCGTCGAATTGTCATTTTGCTTGAATTTCCTAGTAAAATTAACTTAGCAAACTGCAAGGACACAAAATTTAACATTGGGTAATTTTCTTAAGTGAGTCTCTAGTAGGGAATAATATTTGATATTTTCGTCATATTTTCATTCTGTTTGAATTTTCTAGTAGAATGAATTTACTTTTTTGTACCAAAGTAAACCTCAAGCACATCGTCCATTTTTTTCAAATTTTATAAAGTAATCCCGTTATCAGATAAAAGGAAAATATGCTGATTCTTGTCCACATCAATAATAAAATCTAAAAACAAAGGGAACTGAAAATAATCCAATAATACATGTTTCTTCAGGTCAACGAAACCGTAAAAATAAAAGAAAATAAACTTCCCAGTTACATAAATGAGTATTGCAAAACTCACTAATCTGTATTAAACGTTCATCAATAGGAACAATAATTAGTGCTATCCTCTAATTAAATATTTATTTGACGTTTCTGGAATCGGGCATTATTTTATTAAATTTCCGTTAGCATTAAGGTTATTTTCAAAACTGAATCTAATTAAGAAAACTGTTTGAAAGTTTTCCTAATATAAACGAAATTTATTATAGGTATTTTAATTTGGTAAAGAAGTAATTTACAACCTCGTAATTAAATGGAAAATATTTGTTTTCAAAGTCCGAAGACATGCTTATACAATTTGTTTTAAGTACTTACTTACTTCAATTATTTTTTGAATACCTATTGAATGAGCGGAACACAAAGTTTTTAAAAGTTATAATTATTAATCTTATTACTAAATCTTATTCAAAAAATTATAGTTGGTATAATGGTTGGCATATTGTACAAATTTTAATAGAACGTATAAATTCGTAATGAAAATTATTAATTATACCTTGATGTTTTTGAATTAAACAAAATTGTAATTATAATAAAATAAACATTATGGCCATCAATAGTTTGGCTAAAATATACTCCTAGTTTGAGTTGATATCTAAATTGTATCTTTTAAATTGTAAATGTCTATATTTTATTTGTAACAATATTTTCGTTTCCATTAATGAACATTCTATTCTATTTCCACTTCCAAAGCAATACTTTGATATTTTTATAGTACATATAAGAATTATTTAAAAAGACGCCAAAATGCTCACCTGGAGTAATTAAAATGTATAAAGAAGTTTGCGGCATAATTGAAATTCCTGAGGCCAGTTTCTCATTTAATAGAATTTATGCCACGTTGGATGTTGAAGGAAATTTTTAAGAGCTTTTGTAAAATAAACAAAATGAAACCTGTTTTAATTAATACATACTACAACAGTGGAATTACAGTAATTTAACATATTTGTAAAATAACAATAAAAAAATATAATTTCGTGGTTTACACTGTAAAAATATTTATATTTACTAATTTAAAGTGATGTTTGTTATTGAAATTCTAGCGTATGGATATAATTTATAAATATGTATATGAAATAATAATGAATGAAACAAATATGTAAACTTTTTTACTTGTTCAACAACAATTCAGAGAATGTTATAATGTGTCCCAGTCATGGTTTTAAAATATGCAATTAAATTGAAAAACAAATTTCACATTATCCGAACGCAATATTAACTCTGATATTAAAAAAACACAACCCATAAAACAGAAGCAGAGACGAAGTTTACTGGAGGAGCTCTACAGTTTTACGAGAATTATTTCCTAATTATATTTTTAGGATGACCCGAATACGTCTTCCCATCAAGATGATTTTAATATAAATTGAATTGCCCTATCTATGAATAAATTGTCATTTTGAGATGTAATAAGTTTTGACAGAGCCAAGGATTTATAATAATAAAGCGTCAAATATTCATTTTGACGGAAAACTCTATTCTACCTTAATAATTATACATTATTGTGGCAATATTTTTTTACTAAAAAATAAAAAAGACTTTAACAACTATTTCAGGTAATTTGTCATGTTTATGTAGCCACAAATTGGCAGAGTGAGAAGTTACTTAACACTTCATGCATATTTAAGGTTTTTCTCTAGCCACTTTCATACATTTCTAAAGGCGTCTCATGGAGATGTCATGTCGTTAAACAAGCTATTAAAAATCAAGTAAAGATACGCCAAGTGTAACACAGTTTCTGCAAAGATTTAGTTTTTTTTATAATTGCCGTATATTTCAATTTGTATGATCTTTTCAACGGTGGTTTTTGGTCTTTGTCATAAATATTTAAAATACAATTATCAGTATATTAGTTTCACATACCTTTACGCACACGTATTGCAAAGAAATGGTTTTAGGCGCACGTGCTAAAATTAATAATGTTTAAGAAACTATTTATTTACTAACACATTTTTTTTTTGGAAGACTTGAATATATGCCTCAATTGAACATACTTCTTGCATCCCATTATTGCTAGTAAATACTTTCACTTTTTTGTGTATTTTCTCTCCTCTAGAATCTTCCTAGCAAGTTTTTCTTGTTATCAATAAAATTCTCTATGTACTCTTCAAGGACAGAAGTAGAACGCCATGTTTCTTGAGCAGTGATATATTCACTCCTGCATCGGCCAAGAAAGTAGGAGAGCACCGTAAACAACGACACTAACATTGACGATTTTTTTAGTATAGATTCAATTTCATTTATATCTACAAACTGCACACGCATCTTGAATTTCGTAATGAGAACCGATTATGGTCACTGTTGGAAGGACTTGAGCAGTGGCGGATTTAACAGATCAGCATTTGCTATGATGCATATTAACACCCTAGGAAGAACAATAAAGATACACTTCGATGATCACGATATATACGATATTATCATTTCCTTTTGTGAGATCATGGAAACGATAGAACTCACAGAGACAACCATAATACTTCGTATTATGGAGACGAGAATGACAAAGTTCTATTTTTCATCGCAATATGTGAAGAATATATTTGCTGAAGCAATTACGCTACTAAGCGATTTTGGAAATTCCGAATAACAATATCTAGGTAACTTAAATTCATTTTTTACTTGTAGGTATACCCATTTCAAATAATAGTACGTTGGTAACCATGCGAGTTGGGGATCGACTAGTCCGTCACGAGATTAACATACTATTTTCTTTCATACCCGCAATTTTGGGGACTTGGGGACAAACAACCGAAAATGATCGGTTACACGATCGATTGATGCAACCACGAAAATATTTTTGGTTATTTGTTACTTTATTGCTATAAATACAGTGACAATTATCACCCCTGTTAATTTACAGTGCTGCAAACAGAAAAAAATAGCGCTTTGATTTTCAGGTGTTTTTAGGTTATGTATGTAGAATTGTAGATTAATTTGAATGCAGCTGCAGAAGTTTTTTAGTTGGGAAAAAACGGGAAACCATGTTCCGTCACATTTTACCAAACTTTCCCGTCACTAGTGTGGGAAAGTACATTTTCCCAAACGGACACATCATCTATCGCGGAATTGATCATTTTTTATGGTATGAAAGGAAACAAATTTATAAATTTAAAAATAAATTGAGCATTTGCTGACTAGGCCCCCCTTAGGTTACTTGGACCTTTTTAGACAATTTGAATGAAATTTTTAGGGCCTTTTATACTTCAGAGTTCGAGGGACCTCTCGCATTAAAATTCTATTTTTAAGTATTCCAGTCAGCTCATCAAGCGTCGAACGAGAAATGAGATCATTAAAAAAATCAAAGATTTTTGACGTGCTACGAAGACGGAAGAAACACGAGATGATTTTAGTATCCTTTACATGGAACAAGATGCTGCTAACCAAATTGACTTAAATACTACAATTGAATTATTTACCGAGCAAAAAGAAAGAACAGGATTCAAAATTGTATAAATATTTCCATTATGTATTATACAGATTTCAGAATGACAACTAGCCGATTGCTAAGAAAGGACAGAGACCAGAGCACGATGTACGACCATGTGTTGCTCTCCGTCTCACGGAATCGTTGGGGTAGTTGGCACTAGTTACTCTTTATCATAGACAATAAAATGTTCGCTTTGTCTTTGCAATCAATAAATTAAATGTATTTTATATCTATGTATATTTCCTTTCGTTTTACATTACGTATGAAAAAACCGATACATCGGATCAAAATTTTATGTCCATTACGAAACAGGCCCGAGGCCTCCGAAGAGCTTTTGCTGATCTGCTTCTTTTCCTTAAATTCACTACTGGATGTGATTTAGCATATTTCCAAAAAAATATTTCCTCTATACCTCCCTCCGTCATTGCACATCGATTTTTGGAATAGTAATTTTAATGAAAGAAAAAGCATCTTCAATGTCTTTCACCCGTTCCTCACTCTTGCATGTTCTAGATACACCAACAATCATGAATGAATCGTTCAACATTTTTACTCGAAAATATTCCAGAATTTTCAGGTATATAATCAGCTGATGTCCATTTTAAGAATGATTTCTCTCTTTAAATATTCTGTAGATATATTAAAAAAATTCACTTTTATTAGCCTGTAGTTCAAAAACAAAGCGAAAGACCTCTATCAACTGTTAAAGTCCTGTTTCAAAAAATTGGAACTTCGATATTATTGCAAAAATTATACTATTGCAGCATAAGGTAAAGCGCTTACAAGCTACGAAAATCATTTAATAGGAAGACAACAGCTCACCTTACTAGCAACGAAAGCAACGAAAATTCGACTTTACAACCTCTCACATATGGAGTACTGCAAGGTTCTGTTTTGGGATCAATTCTTTTTATAATTTACACTAACGATTTAGTGTCCAACGTTCCGCATATGGAGTGTTGTAGTTTACAGTTGAGTACTTTATCTCTTACACACACTTTTTTCCATAAATGTTTATTTTTAGATGTGTCATACAATTTTTTGAGACAAAAATGTTGTTTATGTAAGGCTCCGAAAATTTATCTTATTAAAAAAGATAAGAGGACGATGTTGGAAATAGTTATCGATGATGATATGTACCTAATAACATTTTCTCGTATAATAAATAAACAATCTACCGGTAGCTTGTCTAGTCTCGTCTAGTTATTCCCTTTTAAATATTTCTACAACAAAATACCAATATTTTTACTTTCTTATACGTAGTATAAGGAAGTATTGTAATCGTGATTTTTTTCGACTTCGAGATTTTGATGGATTTACCCGTTTTGAGGGCCCCTGAATCCATTTTGACCATTTTCGCCATGATGTCTGTCTGTGTGTCTGTGTGTCTGTCTGTGTGTCTGTGTGTCTGTCTGTATCCACGATAACTCAAAAGCGACTTAACGGATTTGATTCAAATTTCATATTTAAGAGTTTGAACAAAATTGTGGGTGCCACATTAAATCTTTTTCATCTAGCACCAACACAAGTGGTACTTACCTGAAGACATTTTTAGGTTTTTTAGGAATATCTTGAAAAATAAACAATTTACGACATTTTTTTATTCTTTAACATTGATTTAGAATAAAATTTTGAACAAATTTTGTTTGAAACTTTTTTTGAAATTCCGTCAAATTTTTTTATTTAAATAGTGGCGCCATCTATCTCTGATTTACAAAGTACATGTTGTTTACATACAGAAATCTATACCGTTGAGGAAATCGATTGTAGCATTACTATTTGAAAAGATCGACGGCTACAACGGCTACGGTTTTATGTTTTGGATATCATGGCAACTCGATTAAAATTTTTTCTAATATATACAATAAAGTCGTGAAATTGTATTATGCATGCAAATCTACATTAAAGATATCGACGCCAAATTTTTTGTGAATGCTCTTTCAATTTTTAGACGTGTCGACAAAGTAACAAAAGTGTTTTATTTTGCGCCGTTTTTTAATAATTATAAATTATTTACATATTTATATAGTGTTGCCATCTACCTCTGAGTGGCTGTTGTTTACATTACAGAAATATATTTGTTTTTATACTAAAGATTCTATTTGCATTAAACACACGAAGAGCTCGAATAAAGTTATAAAAATTTAAAAAGTGAAAACCAATTAATCCAATCCTGGTGAGAGTGGCTATATCGCCAAACACCAAAAACTTGACATTGCTTTGCAATCCAAGTACGAAGAAGAAGAAGAGATTGTTAGTCAAACAGCTGTCAAAGGCAAAAGATCGAAATATTTTGATGAGAAGGATTATTGTGCACTGCACAGTTTGTTTGAGTGAAACGTTGACCAAAACTGAGAAGTATTTTATAAATCTTTAAAGTTTAGCTACAGCAAATTCAAAGATATCAAGCATTTTTCGCACTGTGGAATTTTCATAAGTATTCTGTTATTTATTTGTCCTAAAATCTGGCAGTAATGAGTGGGACAAGGACAGATTTATGCGTATTGCAATAAGTGCGACAGAGACTATTTGAAAATTGCTGGAAACCCTCAAAATTTTTACAAGAAATTTAACTTAATTTCTTTAGGAAAAGTAATTATTGTGATACTATCCGTAAGTATAAGAAAGTCATGTGTTGGGCACATCAGATATTTTATTTATTGAATTGGCGACTTAACAAAAAAACACAATAACTGTTTTTCTGATGTGATACATCAAACTACATTTAACAGTAAAAACAACAGGATTAAAAAATATCAACTTCGTATAATTCGTTGAAACCCACGGAAGTGTAAAAATAATACAAGCTTAACGCTTACGTAGATAACATTGTTGTAATAACGCATGTTAATAAAGCATAAATATTTGCTGATTTATAAAACACCCACAGTGAAAATGAGATTAATTTTACCACCGCTTTCCAGAAATATCCTTATTAAACTCCGGCTGAATATTTCCATCTAATAACATTGATTTCGTTTGATGTTTACTAAAAATAAATGACAGATTTTAATCTCGTTACAAAATTTGCAGAGAAAATCCATGTCATTTAAATCACAAAGTAATTATCCTGCATGTTTGCAATTAATTTGGAGTATATTTACTGTTGCTACCGTGTGTAGCGTTAAGTAAATAATCAAAAAGTTCGTGATATTTTCATGTATGTTGCAGTAAACTCCGGAATGAATTTGACGTGTTTATTTATTTTACTAAGATATAGTACATATAAACTAGAAAAAATGTTTTTTTCTTTAAATAAATTGTTAATATTTTATTCACATAGTAAAAGACAGACGACGTAAATTTATGAAGCTCCAAATATAAAAAGCGGCTAGTTATAAAATAGTCAGGTACGATTTTAATTAGAAAATATCTGATGTATAGGTACCTAGCGTATGACTTTTTTATACAAACCTAAAATCAGCACGTTTCGAATATTTTATTTAGAAATAAATCAATCAGTACTACACAGGGTGTCCCGAAATTAAGTGGCAATATTTCTAGGACAGGTTGTACTTGTCAAAATATGACGAAAAGTTTATATAAACATGACTCGAAAAATGCTTCCTAAGGTGAGGAGTTTTCTGTAATATCTTTGCAACTGTTTGAGGTAGATTCGTGAAATTTGGTGAGTTTGACGCTTTTATAATTTGCCACATATTTCTTTTTCCAATTTTCAGAAATTTTTTTAGGGGGCGTCAGATACAGGGTGGGTGCTGGGTAAAATTATGCCCCATATTTTTTGTGTGCATAATTTTTAAATTTTTTATATCAAATTACGAAACGTGGTTTATTTTTACACAAAAAAGGTAGTCTCAGTCGATTTTTGTATCTTGAACCGTTTTCGAGTAAAATCGTTTTGAATAAATCACATACATAAAAACTACAATAATAAAAATAACCACAAAATGTAATAAAAGGCACCGAGAGGGAGATATCGGCGTCATAATACCTAACCTAAGCTAATGTTAATACAGGTTTTGCACAATTAACCGAATAGTTTACTCACATTTTAGCCGCAAGGTGGTTCTCCTGATAGACGAATTTGATGTTATTGTCAGCAGAGCTACGTTCCGTGTGGACACTGATTAGGAATTAATAGACATTTCAAATGGTTGTATTCTGAAAGGGCAGGAATTTAATGATCATATGGAATATGTTTCCTTAACGGGAGTTAAAACTATAGCTGAGTTGGGTTCTTCTCTCCGCTTGTCTAGAGTAATGAAGTAGGTACACGTTTTTAAACAGAGAACGGAGTACTGAAAACTGATGTCCGGAAGCTTAATATCAAACTGAAATCTGTGCAGCACATTATGAAAGACATCATAGAAAATTATAATGGCCAGTACAGCGCAGGTTACCAAAGCGCTTCAGTACTTTCCCTATGGAGTGTTCTACATTATCTACACTATGGAAAGAAAGAAATTCACTGGACAAAACCTGACGTAATGATCTACATTAAAGAATTTATCAATATCCATCTATTTCAGCAAAAATTCTTCAGCTAACTGGAAAAAACCCAGAGAAGAAGGTTGTAGTTAAAACCCCTAAGATTATTAATGTAAGTCAATTGCGGATACTGGTGGGAAAGAAGTTGTCTCCTGAAGGTTCTGGTGTTCATTTTGGCTCTTGCTTATCTCAAAGAATTAGGATACCTTTCAAGTGTAAAATGTTTAGATTTGGAAGGTGAGAATAAAAGGCTGAAATTAGCAAATGAAGAAGTAAGAAGAGAATTGTTGTATTCATTAATAGAACCCAATGTGACAATAATTGTGGATTTTGATTTCACTACAATGCAACAGGTTGTCGACGTGTTTTTAAAGATTTGCAAATGTAAGGACGAATCTATCTGCAAATGAATTCTTCAAAAATTAGAAAACGGGATATGGCAACTTCCGCAAAACTGGGAATGTAACAATACAGGGTGTTCTCGAACTTGGGGCTTTATTTTTAACACGTGATAGTACACAGAAAATTAATGCATTTCACCAAAAGTTTTCTTAGTAAAACTTTATAAATAAGCGAGTAATTAGCATTATTAAGAGAATTGTGGTATTCATTAATAGAACCCAATGTGACAATAATTGTGGGTTTTGATTTCACTACAATGCAACAGGTTGTCGACGTGTTTTTAAAGATTTTCAAATGTAAGGACGAATCTGTAAATGAATTCTTCAAAAATTAGAAAACGGGATATGGCAACTTCCGCAAAACTGGGAATGTAACAATACAGGGTGTTCTCGAACTTGGGGCTTTATTTTTTAACACGTGATAGTACACAGAAAACTAATGCATTTCACCAAAAGTTTTCTTAGTAAAACTTTATAAATAAGCGAGTAATTAGCATTATTTATAATTTTCATAATATGCGAGTCCACTTTGGCCATCTTGAAGCAAACGCATTTTTTCGTATGTGCCGACTGGTATTTAGCAGCAAAAATTTTTCGTTTTTTACTGGAATAATATCGACTGAAGTTTGAAGTTAGTTTTATGATTGCTGTGGGTGATTGTGTGCAGTTCTACAGATTATTTTGGGTGAAAAAAAGTAATCACGAAATATTTATATGAAATTTGTCTGTGTTCTTTTATACTCCTAACAGATTTCTTGAAAATTCATGTTCTTTCGATATACATTTTTAAATAATAAAAAAAAACGAAATACCTACGATCAAAATTTAATATTAAAGTAATGTTAAAAAAAATCTCCCAAATTGTTTTCCTTTCAAGAAACCTATTCATAAAAAAAACTAAAAATGTCTTCAGGTAAGTATCTACCACTTGTGTTGGTGCTAGAAGAGCCAAATTTAAAAAGTTACCCACAGTTTTATTCAAACTTTAAAATACCTAGATATCAAAAATTATCTTGGTCAAAGGTGGTCATGAAATGAAAAACGACGGTCTTACCTTGTATCATCCTTTTGAAGTTTATCAAGTTAAGTGCCATAATAAGTATTGACACGATACTAGCTCCGACAATTATTTTAAAATCCATAACCACCTTTTACCAAGATACTTTTTGATCTCTCGGTATGAAACTTGGATGAACTTAGACATTAATTCGTATAAGAAAGTACAAAAGTCAAAATATCCGATCACACGAAATCATTCCACTTCGAACGTACGTATAAACGCGAAGACAGACGTCAAAGAGACATTAAGAATATGCTGGCTTTAACCCGCCTTTCGTCTAACAAAGTTGCTGATTTGGAAGTTTTACTTGCATCGCAAAATTATCCCGAAATAGTTTGTATAACGGAGTCGTGGCTCAATGAGTCAGAAATCAAATATATGAAACTTCTATCACCTCGGTGATTTTTGTCTATCCAGTCGTAAAGTCGGTCAAGTAGAAATATTTACTGGCTGGGAAGTTGAGGTATAAAGAGGTATGCTGTGGTCTAAAGCTCCCCATTTGCCCATTTCCATTGTTCGATTTGTTTGAAATGTGATTATATTAGCTATTTTATACACGCCATCTTTTTGATAGTTATATTATGGTACGAGTTTACAAAGTCTTTGTTTACGCTAGTTTTAACTATGAAAATGATCATTATATATGACTACTACTACTAATAAAGTAATTGCAATAAAACTCAAGTGGTAGTAAAGATTTAACCCCAAATTAGATGCGTTAATGAGATTCAACAAAGAATCGGTCGAAATAACTTGTCGATAGATTGACGCTGGATTTATGTTTAACTAATAAAATCCAATCAAATTAAATAATTTTTATTGTTTTAAAAAGACGAAAGGGGAAAGTTCAAGTTAAAATTGGTCTTCTATAATACCCGGAAATATAACAAAATCAAAAAAGAAATCTATCTGTACACATAACAGAATAATATAGGTAAATTAATTAAAATACGAGTAAGTAATAATATTGATATAAACAGAGGTAGGTTTAACAAAAAATAATATAAAAGAACATAAAAGAGAAGGAAAACCAGTGCGCCAATTGCTCCTTAAAAATGTTTCCCACATGGACTTTTTGTACTGAATCCGTGACAACTACAAGAACGATTTATTTAAAATTGAAGAAGCTGTATACAAAAAACTACCCTTAGATATATTAGTTCTATGATGGGGTATGGTGTTGTTTTTACGTCTGTTATTAAAACTATATATGTCGGTCTTTTTATGGATAGCACGGTTTGTTACTGGAAATTAGCTTTTTTTTTAAAATACTGAAAAAGAATATAACTGGATGTTTAACGGCTCCTCCACACAATGGGCCATCATGATGGCACACTGCAATGGGCTATTATGTAGAGAGCGCATTTGCTTAGGTAGGCGTATGATCGCCAAGCGTGGCTGACGATGGCTAAGTTATCGGTTTTTGGAGCGCACATCAAAGGAAGTTGGTGCAGATGCTAGCGCATGCCCACACATGGGCACATCATTCAGTAGGAGAGCACAGAACACCTGGTACGAAAGTACGATCAGCTGATACGCTGACGGCTATTAGTTACCACTTGTAGTGTTTGGCAGTGTTTGTGAATCATTTCGCCATTTTGGATTTTGGTTATTATTATTTTACGGCATTTCTTCTTATTAATTTGTTTGTGGTACCTACACATTTAAATAATAATTGTAGGTGCTAAGTAAACAGCCTCAACCGTTTCTGTGTCAACTTCCATACTCAACTACCCGAGAGATGATACTACAAAGCAATCTACTTTATTTTTATAAATATGTAAATCTTAATGTTTTCCTTATTTAGTGAATCATCCGAACACCTGAGCCTACACCTGGGCCAACACCTGGGTGAATGTGTGGGCACCTGCAGTGGCCGGTGTTCATCGAGGCGTACATTGGTGTGCAATTGGCGATGGCTTATGTTGGCCCATTGTGTGTAGGAGCCTTAAGATTTAGTACCTAGACAAGACGATGTGTTCTGTGTAATACATACTTGTAAATGAACTTGACATATGCGTTTTGAAACCTTGCATTATAACACATACAGGTTAAAACCATTTTTTTTTTGTTTTTTAGAAAGCCCGCTCATAGAATGGCGCAGGCGCCAGCAATGTTATTTAAATATAAACAATAAAAACCCAATTATAAATTTTCACACAAATTAATACTGATTGGTCCCTTTGATCGACTTTCTATCTTCATCATGATAATTAAATTTCATGGTACTGTCTAACTTGTCCTTATAACTTAAGACACTGTATAATAAATATAGCAGACAGAATTTACACTGATATAAAATATTTACATATCATTTCATGAATGCCATTTTTTGATAAAATTTCACGCAGCGTTGGTAGAATAATTTTTTAGGCAATTTTTCATCCTAAATAAGGCATTTGATTTATCGGAAATCTAAGCGATTTCTTCATAAGTTAAATAAGGTGAAACTTTCTGCTACAATTTTTCAGCATTTCTAACGACATGGATTAAACTTTTTCATGTGTAAAAATATATCTTGATATAAAAAATGTTTTTATTAGCGAACTCGATAAATTCGATTTAAGTTATACTCGTAGTTGAATTTTTTCGTATAAGCGACTTTTTCCAGGATAGATTTTAACCAATTTTAGATTGCACATCTGACATGATATTTTATTTAAATGTAGTTACGTCAAAACCAAAGTAATTATAATAAAAATATACTGAGAATATAAATAGCTTACATTTACGATTTAAAAATAAACTTCCAACAAAAGTGTTGTGTCTTCTTAGGAATATATACAAGAACTACAGTGTAAACAGTTTTATTCTACTTACCTCTGACTAATTGAACTAATGCCGGTAAAAAATCTTTCTCCACCTTGTTCATGTTAGTAGACTAATTTATTGTTTTTTCGCCTGAAACAAAAGAAAAGGCACAAGTTGAACAAATATATTTCACTTCAAAGTAAGCTAGACAGTAGTACATTAGTTTAGTCGAAAATATTTCCACAGAATTTAGAAATAAATCCCAAGAAAAGTGTTCAATTGTTTGACAAATGTTGTTCACTGTTTGGCTTTAGTTCAACAGGCATTTTCTTGTGGACATTGGGGGCAAACAGCCAAACCTGCCTGACGGATATTACTTTTAAAGATGCGTTTTCAACATGGGTTAAACCCTAAAATAAATCGTTCTGACTTTTAGCAGAGTTTTAATATTAGGTGGAAAGCAAAGTACACTATATGGGATTTAGAGAACTTTTTTACTTAACCAAGTTTTATGTATATAAGCTGACGGTAGGTGTTTATTTGGAAAATAAATTGTAAATAAGCTAAATGTTGAATTAAATATTTGCCCAATAAAGTTCGGGGGTAAAACTGATTTCCACAAATGCCACCAACAAGTTAAATAATAGATACCAGTTTCGCAACAAATTTCTACAATTAGGAAGCGAAAAAGGCAGGAAATTTGTTTGATTTGTTAATTAAGGAACTTCTCATTCTCGAATAAATTTGCAATTTCGATTAGCACCGATAAGTTACAATCTCAATAAAGCTAATTTTCTTTGCCATCAACAAAATTAGTTATAATTACAAATCCGTTTTATTAAAATTTTACATATCAACTTTAGTCAGTAGTAGATTAGTAATCATAATACAAAAAATGTAAAACAAACATTAGGTAGGTACTGAATAAGATTGCTTTCATTAAATTAACAAATTCATATTAATTAATATTAGAAAATAAGGACCAGTTAAAGAAATCAAATATAATAAGTAGGTACATTACTTCAACAAAAACTTTTAAGTAATCGTTCAAAATATTGTTTTTCTCATACCTGCACGAAAATGGCCACTTTATTTGCGTAAAATGCGTGAACAAAGTCGTCTTTTTAGGATAGTCGCGGAAAATAAGGAGTGGGGGTAAATATTTTTCACTTGGGTAACCATTCCCTCCCTGATATGCGGGAGTTTTTTGTGTTGTCAGCATAAACGAGGTATGCCTTGTTTATGGTTGTCAGTCTGATTTTTTACCGCAAACTGTCAAACAAATGCGCTAACTGAATGCACAAAGTCTGCATTCTACAGCTACCCAGCACTAAAAGACATTTCGCACATCCTTTATTTCGAAATTTTGTGTTTAATTTAGTCTTATGCGAAGGAACAAAAGAAATCGCATACTACTTATAGTTCGTTTACTTCTGCCATATTAACATTTTATGGTTTTTCCATTCGGTCTTACAATTAACATTTAAAAATTTGAATTAAGGTATTTCTGTTAATTAATTCACAATAAGACGCCATTTTAAGAACTTTATTTATAACGTTAGACTAGGATAACGTTTACTTCTGTCATTCTAAGAGACATATATCCATATGCATAGTCGTTTGGGAAAATAGCTACTTTCTATGTACTAACTAGTAGTGACTTTCTGGCTAGTAAGTACTAGGGAATGTAGTTACTAAATACCGATTATGCATGGCAATTTTCCTAGTAGCAAGAAAGTAGCTACTTTGTGACTACTAAACATGACTATGCATATGGCTGAAACACTCTTTTATAATAATTTTTGCTTCAGTTTCCAGATTTCGTATTTTGAAAATGTTGAATTTGGCGCAATTTCTGACAATTAAGAACAGTGTTTACTTTTGCCTCTCTAACAGACTGAAATACAATTAAATGCACAACTTTTTTGACCTTGAGCATCCATCATATTTTCTAAGCGCATGCGCAACGTGGAAAATACTTCAAGGTTAAATATATCGATAAAAAATTTAGCTTGGTCAGAAAATATATAACTCGAAAAAAAAAATTAAAACGCATTGTATAGTTTGCAGTTGATTTGTGGTTTAAATGTAGCTATAAATATTAATACATTATAATATTTGCATGCATAGCAATAATTTATATTTGCAATTTTTATTCAGAAATGTTTTTAGTTTTATTTATGGATATTTTCGACAATGGTCGCGAATAAATTTTATATTTCCAGGCATATAAAAGGATTTTATGGTTAGGCCGATATGCATCTAGATAGTTAAAAACAATTCGAGCACGTCATTTCCGCAGCAGCTTTCCAATTACCGTTTTCCACCTGGACTTTGCAGTTAAGCATTTATTGTGAAACATCTTTAGTTGTTCCGTTTTGTCCTCCAGGGATTTCGATAACCGGCAAGTGACGGTCTCAATTCTGTCGACACGCGTCGCACAAATAAGTAAAAAAATCAATTGGAAAAAGCTTTTATGAAATTAATCGACTTTTAATATAACTGATTGTATGGCAGGACGAGAGTTCTAACAAACAAAATAACACAAATAAGGCAACTCTGGTTTCGATTTAGATTAGGAACGGAAAATAAATTGAGATGTCTTGATCTGATTTGTACATTTCTATGTGTCAAACGCGGAGGTGGAAACCAAGAAGATCTATTTCGTTAACGAGGCAACACCTGGGAGTACATAAATTGGTGTCACTCATGCACAAGCGATGTTTTCCCCTTTTGTCGTTTGATAAAATAAATTGATATGTTCCACATAAATATTTGCTTCTTTTTCCTGTAGATTTGCAAAATATCTAATAACATATTTTTCTGTTCTAGTCCAAGAAATCATTGAGTTATTAGAAATAGAAAGTCAGGGAAAAAGCAATCTAACCTCTTAAATTCGCATCTATCTTCTATAGTTTTATAATTTTTTAATAAAAATCTAACAAAAACTATCCTAAATTATTAAAAATATATTCTAGGCTGTAAGTTTTTTCCAAAATTATTGTAGTACATAGTTCAAAAAACCACTGAGTTATTAAAAGTAGAATGTCAGAAAATAAAGAAGCAATCTATTTGTAAAAAAAGTTGGACGAAAATATTTTAAACTATTGAAGAAACCTGGTTAAAATGTTATCTAAAATCATTGTGGCAGTTACAAAAATTATTGAGTTATAAGGGATAGAACTACTATTTACCAATAAACCCTCACATAAATTTGCTATAATATTTTTCTGGACATATTTATATACCATCAGAAATAATAGCACAAGATAAGATAAAAAAGCCATAAAAGCTTTTCTTATTTTCACCCCATGTGAATTTTACTTAATTTATACCATGACTATGCAAACACTGCCTAACCTTCCAAGTTACTAAAGCTCATCTGTCAAGCATAGCGCTAACAATTAAGTAACCACAAGGTTATTGGTAAAATTTACCGGTGTAGTCGGGGATTGCTTTTCAACAGATCGATCATTTTAGAACACCAAATAGATGACAGTGTTTTAAAAGATCGCAAACTCAACAAACTTACTGTAATGTTACTTCCTACTTTTGTTTTGAAAGATTGAACTGAAAGCGTCGTTTCCTCTTAAAACTAATAGAAACTTGATGACGTATTTATTTACGTGTTGCACTTTAGGAATCACCACATCTATTGTCATGAAATAATTATGATAAATTATCAGTGTTGTACACTACAAATTGATGTTTCTGCAATCTGTTAACAGATCTATTAATTCAATATTGATGGACATTTTGATGAAAGATTTCATGGGTTCGATATTACAGTAGACTGAGCATACATACTCTTCCAATGAAATATTTGAACGCTTTTTGTGCGCCTTAACGATCTTGTTGTTGCTCCGGTTTATATCAAGCAGACGATGAAAAAAGCCATGTAAACTTAATTTCCCTTAGAAGAATAATGTATAAGTTAAATTAAAATATGCAAAAAATATTTGAAAATTAAATATAAAAGAGGACGAAGTTTCCTGTAAAAACATTATGGACAGGCGAAACTCGATTTAGTAATAATGGATTTTATAATCGACATGTATTTTTTTTGTAATTTTGATAAATACAATAAAATACATACCGACATAATGATCTGATGTACAAAAAGTTATCACATAATTCTGGGATTTAAATATCATTATTGAACTGAAATTATCTAATTCTCATTCTTCTATTAAATTCATTGTTGTCTTTATAAAATAAAAATCATGAAAGTTAATTTAAAATATTTTTGCGTGAATTAGAAACTACATTTTGGAGATGATTGGAGTTTATTTTACAATGTTAGGTTTGAAATAAAAGTTGGTTTACTGATTAGTGATGAAGGGAGGCTTTAAAATGAAGGGTTCCTACTTAAATACGAGAGAATATCTATCATATATTAAAACTTAAACTAAAATAATAGCCAAAAATTTTCAAGGAAACATAATTTTCGAGTCTTACCATCATTCTTTATAAGCAGATATACATAAAATATTGTCAAATTAACATTTGAGTATGTCGCTGTGGATTATATTTTCCACAAATTTCATCTCCCATGAACCAACCAGCAACCACATAGCTCCCTACAGAATTCCATATAAAAAACTGTTGTAAAAGATATTACAGATACTGCAGCATATAAACGAAACATCCACGCCATCAGGTAAAAAAGCAGGAAATGTCTGTGTCTCATGTGTGAAATACGTTTATATGTTTGTGCATGTCGATAATAAAAAGCAACAGTTTTGTATTGATTCTAATTTAAATGAATGGCGAATATCCTATAGCTATATAGAGTGATCTGAAAGCCACATGTCAATAGTTGAACTGGGAAAACCTGATTTATGTCGTCATATAACGGAACGCTCCAGGCTCTCGCAAAATTTCAGTTTTCAATTCGAAATGCCAATGGAAAATTCGTGATGAAATACTTGGCACATTTTTTTTATATAAAAGATCAAATTTTTTTGTGTCAGCTGAATCAAAGCAAAGCGCGTGTGTTGCATTCTTTTTTCTGTTACGGTTTGCTTTATACTATACTTCAGACCATGTGCAATATCTTGTGTGTAATGGATGAAAATCAAAGGGACTGGTTTAACAATAACAATTCATATTTATAAGGGACGATGGTTTTAAACGGATGTTGTAAAGGACCACTAATGAATTGACGTTACGAGAAATATGAAACTTCCTCTGAATGATGATAAATCATTACACTATGTTCATTCATCATGTCTTTCAACACCATTTTCCAAACCAGTAAGTTGTATAATTTGTCTTATATAATTCCCTTCATGTTCATATTGGAATCCCAAACTAAAATCATTTTCCTAATCACACATTCCTTTTGACAATTGTTTGGTAGAAGTCACATATTTCTTTCTTTGATTCGCGATATAATATGCAACAAGTAATTTTGTTTTCTGTTCTATATCGATGTCATTCCGGTTGATATTAGATACTAATCATGATCAAACTAATTACACGAATCAATGAATTTGTATAGAACAAACATCAACGATTTATTAGTTATATCATAGACAAAAGAACTGGATACAATTTAGAAAAAAAATTCTAGGAAACATTAGGTACATAGGTATAAATTTGTGTAAAATACTTTAAATACTTTACGTATTCAGCACATAATATTGTTATAAAATCATGAAATATTCAAAAGAGAACACAGCGCGATAAGCAAAGTACATGTTTTCCAAAATGTTCTTTTTCTAATTATAGGTTCATGTTAGTTTCCAATTAGCGGGAAAACTTTTTTTGTGGAATGACTAAATTTAATTCTAAGTCAATGTTACTAATAGAAAAATCTCTTAAATTGTTTCTTTTTCAAGATATTTATAAAAAACTTAAAAAAGTCTTCACTTATTCGATTATTTATAACAATCCAAAATAATAATATAAGATAATATAATAGTTATTTACATAAAAGTCAGGAAAATGACACATTACTGAGTTGTTGAAATACGAGGCACTTTGTGCCGAGTGTATTTTAAGGCTCCGAGTCAAGTGAGACATTTTACTGACATGTTTAGTATAACATTTTTTCGGAAATCGTAAAAAATCGAAATTTTAAAACACTAATTGAACAATGTTTTTAAATTGAGCAAAAATAAAGTTTGTCGATTTGTTGACTCCACAGTTACAAATTAACAACAACACAAAAAGTGTCTTGTAAAGTCTGTACCGGACTAGGCAGTAAAATGCAATTTCCCTGTGCGTACATAAGCAGGAAAATGTTGTTTCTATGACGATTTCCGGAAAAAATAATTATTACCTGCAGGAGGTTTAATTGGCTGTACAACAACTTACTCAGTTATTTTAAATTTAACATTCTATATATTATTTTATTATCAAAATCTACATTTAATTTAATTTAATCGAAAGTGTTTTCAAATAATTTAAAATGAATTTAATACTCAAAATATTAAATAAATAGGAACCTTAAAAATAAATGTATGGTAGGAATATCATCCCAATTTTATTATCACGATGGTATTTTGAACTAAAATTGATACTTCTACTCAGAACAACTCTTCAAATCATTACAAGATTACTAAATCTTCTTTTCTAGATAATCTAGTTTGCTAATGCCCGTTGGCACCGACAGCATTTAAAATATAAAGAGAATTTAATTGCATAGTTACAATTATCAAAATCTTAGCAACAATTATTGTATTTAAGTTCTAGTTAATTTTAAGTTATGTCGGCCATAACATTTTTAAATTTTATTATAGTGCTGAATATAATGCTTATTCTAAACATGTTTAAGTTATTATATTATATATATATATAAGTTACATATAAATTAATAGGTGTTATTTACCTTATTTTTGTTGTTAACAATAAAAATTCGTTAGTTAGGTACTGATTTTTTATTTGTTTTTTCAGATATTCTCACCAAAATGACGCACGACTATCTATTAGGTCCAGCCTGTCAATTACTGGGAGTAAGTAAACTTGAAAACTCACGAAATCTCTGAATATTTTGATAATTGTTTAAATATACTAGAAGTATTTTCAGTAGACATATACGTCTATATTTATAATATCAATAGCAATAGGTCAGCTACATTTTCCTATAAATTAGCCCCGACAAAAAAAAACAAGTTTTATAATAAATTCGTAATGTAACTACACACTACAATTACGTTTAATATTATTACATTGAACAGCAGCCTTAACAATTTACCTGAAAATTTATAAAATTAACCAAATTTGAATTTTCAGTATGAAGATATGCAACAGAGATGCCCAGTAAGTATTAACATTCTAGTAATCTTTACAGAAGATCCATTTTATAAATGTACTCACGTGACGAACATGTCTCTTTTTAAAACTGAACTCAAGGAATAGAGGTATCTCCACAAAAAGAGACAGGGATACCTCATCGATTTTCTAATAATGTAAATTGTTAAAATAAGGAAAAATTTGTAACAAAAATAAAATTTTCTTTTTGTTTTTTAAAGTTGGAAAGACTTAACTTAATTTTCCCTCCATTTTTTTGTTGTTAGTTTATTTACTTCGCGTTTAGTACGTAATAGAGATTTATGAAAAAAAACTATTTCAACTGTCAAATCCTTAAATTTAATGTGAGTACATTTATAAAATTGATAACTATTATTAAATATTACTACTATTAAATATGTCTGGAACTTTAATGATTTATACAAATTTAAAATTTCAGGTATGCAGGGCCAAGGACAGTTGGTGTTGTTAACAGGTATGATATTAGAAAGACAATTTTTTGTTGTGTTTACTTCGTGTATAGTATGGAAAAGAGATTAAAAAAAACTATTTCAGCTGTCAATACTTTAAGTACCTACTTTTATAAAATTGATAATTAATCCAAATATTAAACTTCAGCTATATGGCAGTGAAGTTGTGACTCGCCCTAATAGTCCGTCGTCCTACAACGGTAAGTTATTAGAAATATTTAATTTAACTAGTTTCACTGGTCATTCCGCGAGTGCATTTATAAAGTAGATAGCTATATTTATCATTCGGGTATTTGACTATAATCAATCAGTCAATTTTTGAATACCTAATTAATTATTTTTAATTTTAATTTTTTTAATTTTAATTAAGTACTTTTATAAAATTGATAACTATTACCTAATCCAAATATCAAATTTCAGCCATATCACGGTCAATGATGGCATCGGCCTAGGAGTCCCACAAGGGTAAGTTCATAGTGTAAATACATAAGGTGTGCTACGACGGGAGCTCGTTTTTGCAACTTGCTGCGCATTGGCCCAACCACCGCCATATTGCCTAGGTGTCAAAACAATTCAAACTTCAATCTTTCGACTGAATCAGGACTGAATTTTGAATTAAGTACCTATAAACTGACTGAAATGCCAGTTGATCCGTTTTAAATTGTAAAAATTGGTCGTCAAAGACCAAAAATTACAATATTAGTTACTTTAGATTTCCCAAACATGAAGAATTCGCCTATAAATGGATCGCTTTTTGTAACCGCGAATCTTAAAAATGGTAAGTTAAGTGTATTGAGAATAAAACACTTTTTCGCAATATTTGTCTTGCTGATGTTTTCAAAATTTATTGAAACAAAATGTTTCCATACAGCACGTGTGTGTTCAGCACATTTTAAGGATGAAGACTTTGCCGAAATTCTGGAATCTGGAATATTTAAGTGTAGCTGGTTTTTCTTTAAAACGAAAAGTTGTTGACAATGTTTATTGTCAATTCCAATATATGAAATTGAAAGTATTTTTTCGTTTCAATTTCATTAAAATGACACCTATTTAGATACAAAATGTTTTGAAAAAACGTTTGTATCAGATTTCGAAAGTACCGCTCCCTAGTTCGTAAGCTCATTGGTTCGAAATTAAAGATGGACACGATTGGGTCAATCGTATGATTGGCTGAGAAAAGAAAGCTGCGTCGTAGCACACCTATGTATTTACATTATGGGTAAGTTATTAGAAAGATTTAATTTAACTAGTTTCACTGGGCCTCCCGTGAGTGCATTTATAAAGTAGATAGCTATATTATTTGTCACTCGAGTATTTGACTATAATCAATCAGTCAATTTTTGAATAATTAATTATTCTGATATTCGACTATTTGATTACTTATACAATAGTAGTTTATGCAACAAGGTAGGAATTAAGAGATTCGGACGAGTGTCGCTTTGCTCTGGCGCAAGAACACGAGGCAGAATCAATTCCTACCGTGTAGCATACTCTATTTTTTCTCATACCTGTACGAAAATTGCCACTTCTTTTGCGTTAAACGCGCGAACAAATTAAAACAGCATAACACTGACATTTTGCTTGACACTGTGCGAGAGCAAATCACCTTGACAACCATAAACAAACACAAATAACTCCCACATATCAGTCAGGGAATGGCTACCCAAGGAAAGAATGTTACCCCCACTCCATATTTTCCGCGACTACCCTAAAAAGATGAAGACTATGTACCCGCATTTCACGCAAATAAAGTGGCCATTTTCGTGTAGGTATGGGAAAAATTTAATATCTCCCGAACCAAAAGGAATATTTTCTTGAAATTTGGTGGGTATTATTTTCTTAATAAGTACCATATTTAATCATCATAATTTGTTTATCTACCTCAAGCAGTGGCGTAAGCACGGGGGTGAGATTAACTCTTTTTAGAGAAAAAAAAGGTACGCCAATGATATAATAAATTTTTTCTACTCTTATACTGGGTGATCAGTAATTGGCGCACTCCGAATAGAGGGCGTTATAGAGCACATTAAAACTAAGGATAATCTGCAAAGAAAAATTAAATCTGATGGTTAGTTTCCGAGTTATAGAGTTTCCCTCATCCAAGTTACAAGCTAATTATTTTCATAACCAAGACAAAAATTAGTGAATAATTCATGCTACTATAATCTCTGGATAAAATGCAATATGATTGGTTCAATTTTTATCACAAAATCTCTCTAATACAGAGAAATTGAAAATGTTAAAATTTAATAAAATACCTAAATTTGAGAGAAATTTGAAATTTGGCAACCTCTCAAGCTCCCCTTGGGATAAACTAAAATACCTTCTATTGCCATGAAAATATTAATAATGAATTTCGATTGTTGTTTCTGTTTTTTAATAAAATTGACAGTACTAAATTAGTTTGACAAGTTCTCGCATCATAAAATATGGAACGTTTCTCTTTTTTTTTCCTCGTCGAACCTATTCACATGTTCAATGCAGTGTTGCCACTTTTATTTTCACAAAAGTGGTCATATCTTTGTAAAGAAAGGACTTACAGCACTGCGGTAAAAAAATTCGTCATTCTTAAAACGTAAAGTTTATAACAGTATGCTCCGAGTGCGGCAATTACTGATCACCCTGTATATGAAAATAGCCATTTTTCCATGACATACTCTATTTGTAACTTCTAAATTTTTGTCTACTGCAAAAATATTCTATCTAGAGAGAGAATATCAAAATTTCAAATTTATGTTCTTCGTGATTTTTTTAACGAAAACACTATATGCACTAAATTTACATAAATTTTCAATATCAATTCATTCACTTTCCATGGAATATTTTATATATAAGTAAAGCTTAAAATAGTAAAAATAAAAACTACAATATAATTATGACGTTTCACTTGAAAACTGCCACCTTAAATAATTTTAAAAAATTTTGTAGTTTCTAATCCAATTTATAAATTACAGTATCGTAGAAAAAATAGTATTTACTACTCGACATGAAATACGTTTTTTCTTTCGTTCGTGAGATTGCCTCACGCGCTGCTACATAGCTCGTGTACAATTCTCGTCTCACGAAAAAAAAACGGTATCTTCATGTCTTGTTGTAAAATATACTATTTTCTACATTTCTGAAATGGGCAGTCGATTAACGTATGTTAGTTAATTAACCATATTAGTGGAAAAACTGAAAATAAATTTTATAAAATAGTACTTTCGGAATTTCGTAGAAGTTGTTTGACTATAGTGCATCAATGCGACTGCAGTTTCGACAAAGACAAAGAATCAATTGAGACAGATTATGTTGCGCAATCACACACCACGATATCAAAGTCCTTTTCCTAGAAATATCGAAAATGGAAACTTCCGAGATGAAGGAATGTCTTCTGAGACTTTAGTTCCATTGCAACCAATTAATCCGCATAACTGCAGTCTGCAGTTAAAATGTTCTAAGAAATATAACAGAACGTACAATATACATTAATTCAGTCAAATAATTTACCACATCCTTTGTGTTTGTATAAAATATTGTCATTTATTAATCACGAGTTGCGGGTGAATTTCTGTAAAAAATCTAATAGAAAATGAATAAATTTATGGGTTGGTCATGTGATCTTAACTTAAATATCTTGCATCAAAACAAAGTTTGTAATATTTTGTTGTTGTATTATGAATAGACAAACTACTGTATTATTTTTTAAATTTTATCAAATTCTCCAAAATAATCAAATACTAAAATACTAAAATACTACAATCGAGTTCTATGAATGAGATAGATTTATATGGTACTAATTTCTATTCAACGAAAGTTATCGAACATGAACGTATGTTTCATCCTATTTCATTATTTTTCACCTCATAATAATAATTTTGTGATATATAAAACTTGAAATTTATGGAAATTTTCAACTAAAAAGGGATACATAAAACATTACAACTAAGCGAATTGAAAAATATTCCTTTGAAACCACTGTAATAAATGCGGATTATTTACGATGCCAACAACGATATTTTTTATGTTGAAACATAAATTATTTGAGAATATTTAGTAAATTAAAATTAATTGGAAGTAAAATGTTTTGAACGATTCGAACACAATTCCATATCAAAATATAATTGATATGGGATAGTTAACCTTTTACAATAGATCATTATTTGAGTGGTCATTATTTCGCTATTGAGATTTATGCTCCAGTCCTCGCATAATCCACTTTGTCTTTTATGTAAAATAACTCTCATGATATTGACAAATGAATATCATCTGTATAAGATATGACATACAATCAACATCATGATTGTGCCAATTATGAAAAATATAATGTTTTGTGGGGAATTTAATTGATTAGAAAACACAATTTTAAGTGAAAAGGTTAATAATGTACTAAAACTTTTTGTAGCGTTTCTGATGAGGCTGGAATTAAGAGATAGGATGGGTGGTCCCGTATATTATTTTCACAATAAACACTTAATAGAACATTAGGGTTTGTAAGTGAAACAGGAGCTAGTTTATATAGGCCCAAAAGATTTATTTATATAACGTAACTAGAAATAACAGAGACAATGAAACCATCACAATCTAAAAGCATTACTGTTAAGTTTATCTATCAAAACCTAGGAACACAATCAGGGAAAGAGATATCCCTCAAGATATCTGTCATTGTGTATGATACAGTATTTATTTTGAACCATAACTGAAATTCAATGTGTTTGATTGGGTTTAATATATGTATGTATAGGGTGGGCCCAAATTTCAATCGGGAAACTTATAGAGAATCAACAGAACACTCCAATATGGATTTGTCATATAAACTTATAGCCAAATATCTGATGTGCCCAAAACATAACTTTCTTATACGGATAGTACCACAATTACTTTTCCTAAAGAAATTAAGTTAAATTTCTTGTAAAAATCGTGTTTCAATTTCGAGCGTTTCCAGCAATATTCAAATAAATTTCAGAAGTCTCTCTCGCACTTATTGCAATACGCATAAATATGTCCTTGTCCCACTCATTATAACCGAATTTTACGACAAAAATCAGTGTTTTATTTTTTGAAATTTTTTTGACAGAATTTCAAAAAAAAGTTCAAACAAAATTTGTTCAAAATTCAATTCTAAATCAATGTTAAAGAATAAAAAAATCTCATAAATTGTTTATTTTTCAAGATATTCCTAAAAAACCTAAAAATGTCTTCAGGTAACTGTCACTTGTTTTGGTGCTAGATGAAAAACATTGAATGTGGCACCCACAAATTTGTTCAAACTCTTAAATATGAAATTTGAATTAAATCCGATAATTCGTTTTTGAGTTATGGTGGATACAGACAGACAGACACACACACAGACAGACGTGTAAATCCATCAAAATCTCGAAGTCGAAAAAAATCACGATTACTATACCTACTTCCTTATACTGCGTATAAGAAAGTAAAAATGCCAAAAAAGACATAGGGCGTGGAAATTTTAATTTAATTTAATAGAAATAATTAAGCTATTTTTACTTTCTTATACGTAGTATAAGGAAGTATTGTAATCGTGATTTTTTTCGACTTCGAGATTTTGATGGATTTACACGTTTTGAGGGCCCCTGAATCCATTTTGACCATTTTCGCCATGATGTCTGTCTGTCTGTCTGTCTGTCTGTATCCACCATAACTCAAAAACGACTTATCGGATTTGATTCAAATTTAATATTTAAGAGTTTGAACAAATTTGTGGGTGCCACATTCAATGTTTTTCATCTAGCACCAAAACAAGTGACAGTTACCTGAAGACATTTTTAGGTTTTTTAGGAATATCTTGAAAAATAAACAATTTATGAGATTTTTTTATTCTTTAACATTGATTTAGAATTGAATTTTGAACAAATTCTATTTGAACTTTTTTTTGAAATTCCGTCAAAAAAATTTCAAAAAAACTAGATACTCTTAAAACACTTTATATTTCTCATAGCGCGCGTTGATAGTTGAATTCGATGGTCGAGGTAGACCATGTGTTTCATTATATGGCTGCCAAACGGAAGGTCCCGGGTTCGAATCCCAGAAGGAACGGACCATTAGTTTTTTTTATTTTACTGGTTTCTATGGCACCGAAAACAATAATAATGAATAAATAAATGTAATTTCATACCGGGAGATTTTTTTAAGTGAGTAATAGGTCAAAAATCTAAAATAAAACACATTTTCGTCGTAAAATTCGGTTATAATGAGTGGGACAAGGACAGATTTATGCGTATTGCTATAAGTGCGACAGAGACTATTTGAAAATTGCTGGAAACCTTCAAAATTTTTACAAGAAATTTAACTTAATTTATTTAGGAAAAGTAATTATTGTGATACTATTCGTAAGTATAAGAAAGTCATGTGTTGGGCACATCAGATATTTATGATATTGGTAAGGTAAATATTGAGTACATTAGTACACTTTCCATCATCGTTTTCATCTCCATATTCTAACTAGGGGTATAACAAGCAGGAATCTTGATCTTCTTTAAAAAAAATGGTACGTCACTGACCTAAACCATTTTTCTCTTCTTTTCTACGTCGAAACGCGTTTTTTGACGCCTGGTTATATTCCATTTGACGTCACTAGAGCTCACTTAGTCATCGTGCGCCTTCGGTTGTCATTCGGCTCATTTGAGTTATCAATTTTTAAATACTAATTATTTAAAAATGACGTTGTAACTTTTGGTAAAAAAAAAGTGTGCCTAGTTTCCAAAAAAACATTTTTTGAAAAAGAGGCAATAGGTCTATTGTGACGCAATCACATTCAGTTAAGAAAAAAATGATAGTGTTTTTTATGGTAAACGTGGGTTGATCAAAACAATACTGCTCCACGAACCACGTACAGTAACTTCTCAATGGTGTCCTCCTGAACATTGTCTGCTACAGTCGAATCTGTCCAGAACTTATGCTCAAACTCGCAAATGGACACTTGGACGTTGCATGATAATGCACCAGCACATAAAGCCACTCGTACCACAGTATTTACCAGAAATCAATTTACCTTTGCTTGGACAGCCTCCCTACAGTCCTGATCTTGCTCCGTCTGAATTTTATTTATTTCCGAAAACCAAGGATCAATGAAAGGATGACGATTTAAGACGGATGATGCCTTAATTGTAGCTAGAAAAACTCCATGAGGAGCTTAGCCACGATCAATTTTTTAATTGTGGTTTGAAAGTATTCATGAATGTATTAAACAAAATGGAGTTTATTTAGAAAAAAATTAATAATTTGTATGTATAATATTCCAATACAAATATTAAGCATGAAATTACAAGTCATTTGCAAGCTCAAATTGGAAACTAAGTATAACAACGTCACTATCGACAGCAATATAATTAGTGTATGAAAATACTTCAAGTATTGACCAGCATATCAAAAGTTTATTACGAATAACACCATGCAATTGTGTTTGCAAAAGTTGCGGTTTCTAATTCTGAATTGTTTGGAAATTAAGTGTTACTTAGCTTACGTTCACAGAGAGAGATACAGAAAGTTAGAATTATTATTATGACTACCATATAAAGTTATTAAGTGAAAAGTTTTTGAAAATTACCAGAAAACAATTTGTGAAAGCACACATATAATGTGAATAATCCGCAAGTTAGAAATACGCATAATTCATAGCAATAGCACCATCTCTGTCTAACCTCATACTAAAGAGATAAAGAGCTTATAATTAAATAAATATCCACTAGGGGAATATAAAGGGTAAGGTGGGATATTCCCGTTTTATAGCAACTATAGTATCTTCCAGAATGACATCCTTAGTGTCAAACTTATTACAAACTGTTGATATGACTTGAGTTGATATCCTGTTTTATGTGCCTCTCGGGAATGGTTCTTGTCAACTGGATATTGCTTTGTAGAAAAACTTGAAAACTATTTGCGAAAGAAAATTAGTGCGCATGTGATATAATTATAGCGATAGCGTGAGGAATTAAATACTGTAAAATCTGAACGAGCTTTCTATCACACGCCTGTAAACGTGGTAAACGACATGAAATAACTGAAACAGGAACTTTTCTATTTTTATCTTATTAGTATTAGAAAGTGTGTCTCATTATTATAAGTTAATCTAAATTAAATTATGGTGATAAACACAAAATAAAGTTTATTGGTATTGTTAATATTGTTTTGCTTAACTTAGCAACAATAATATTTATTCGCTTAAAATATTTTTTGCACCTCTTTCTAGGAAATTAATGCCATCAAATCATTTTGAACACGTGTATTATGTTAATATTTCTTCTATGGCTGTTCCTGGAATCTCAATAAAATTAATAATTTAATGAAGTTGATGTTAAGTCTCTCAAAATGAGCCTCATGGGTGTAAGTAGAGTCAGTACGCCACTAAACAATATTACTTTTGCTATAATACCAACAAATTACAGTTTACTTAAAGTTTTATTAACCTATCCAATTTCAAATCTCCATTTTAAACAGTTTTGGAGTTTTACCCAAAAAATGAATCAAAAATTCATTTTTAATACCCTGTATGTCCAGTGCATTAAACAGGTACATTTATATCGCTTAATTTGTAACAAAATTCCAAACTAAGCTTATTTCAGGTAACCGATAATCAAGATTTCGTTCTGATTTTAGACTGCATAACAATTGCCTCATAACTTTTATTCACTTCAGGAACCCTACTGGAAAAAGAGATAAGTTCCATCAACTGATTTGAGGCAAAAAAATACAATAAGCTTATTTCAGGTAATCGATTATTAAAATTTCGTTTTGACTTTAGACTGGATAACAACTGCCCCAGAAGTTATATTCATGTCAGAAACCTTACTGGAAAAAGAGATAAGTTCCTTCAACAGTGGGTTACTGATTTGAGGCAAGAAAATACAGTAAGTTCTTTTCAGGTAACCGATGATCAAAATTTCGTCTTGACTTTAGGCTGGAGAACAACTGTCCCAAAAGTTATACTCCCATGTCAGAAACCTTAGAGGAGAAAGAGATAAGCTCGTTCAACAGTGGGTAACTAATTTGTTGCAAGAAAATACAATAAGCGGTACAACAGCCAACACTAATGGACTTGAAGGTGTGGAGTCTAAGTACCTAGCTGTAGAACTGGCTGACTGGAAGGGTAGGCTACAAGGGCAAATCATCTGATGAAGTTAACTAAAATTATTGTTGCTCTAGCGAGGAAAAGACGGAGTTTTTGGTGTAATGTCACGAGCAGCTGGAGCATGTGTTTTCAAGCTTAAAGCAGCGGTTTGCAAAGATTTTTCACTGCTATTAGTTTTTATTTGTCTTTTTGAAATAAACTGTTTTAGTCGAAATTGTTGCTTATTTTGTACGAAATTGAATGTTGCAAATCTGGGGTTTTTACTAGAGTTAGAAAAAACCGATGGCACATTTTTTGGTCTTCAACCCATGTTTATTTTCTTCTTAAAAAAGGTTTCTATCAACTGTTAAAAGTTTTACTACAACAAAGTGCGTATAACGTCAGATATTAAAATAGAACTGATTTTTCGAATTTTCGAAAAGATAACTTTTTAATAAATAATAAATAAATAAAAATAAAAAATAAAAAAATAAATAAAATTTTCATTACTATCTGAAATTTTCAGGAGTTCGTATATTTGACCTTTGAGTAGTTATCTCCTAAAACTAGATTGTTCGATTGATTCTAAAAATTATTTCAAATAAATATAAAAAAATTTCAAACAAGCGAATTTATTTTTAGAATAACATTTTTCTAAATTGGAATGAAATTTGTATCGGAATATTGTTGCATGGGACTTGAAATGGGGGCGTGGTTAAAACCAATATGGTGCAGACAAAAATTCAATTTTCAATTGTGTTAACTGTTAAAGGGCATGTGGGGACAGCATTCATCTTCAAATATCTTTTTTCGACGAAAATTCTAAAAAAAAACATTTAAAAACCACTTTATGGATTTGATATAAATAAAATTCCTATTTGGAATTTTGTACAGAGTGAAAGAATGAAATAAAAACGTCGAGTTGTTTTTGTATAAATTATTATCGAATTAGAAAAAGCATTTCCCACTAAGAACCAAATTATTAACGTAAACAATATGTGGAAAATTTGGCGAATGTAGCTAATAGCGATTTTGGAAAAATTTTGAAATTACCTTATTAATTAAGATCTCCTGATTACGAAAATGCTAAAAATAAGCGGCGGTCTCCAATATTCCCAAAGTTATAGGAGTTTGAAAAATTAATTAATAATTAGTACACTAGGTACTAGTGAGTGGATTTTTAGTGAATAAAAGTTGATAAAAGTGCTTAATTTACAAATCCAAACATTGGATGTTTCAAGTTTTCAACTATAATAAGTCAATCTGCAAACTATAGGTGAGAGATGTGGAATGTAATTAATACACATAAAAAGATGAGGGTAACTTCAGAACAATATGTTCTTCAGCCGAGTGATTTTAATTGATATTTTAATGATTCATGAGATTGTATGCGAAATTTCAAAAAAAAAAATTATTCAGTATGAGGTTATAAAATTTTATTCGAACAACTAAAACTGAAAATTTAAAAAAATGAAAAACTTTAAAGGTAATAATTTTTAACGTGGAAACCAAAGTATTCTAAAAATGTTGTCACTAATTTTGTTGTATAGCAGCTACAATAACGCAACAAAAAAAATCAGCCATTTAGCTATTCTAGTAAAGGAACTATCGAGCAAATTAGTACTAAATGTACTAAAGGTGTGGAGATGATTCAGTAGGCAAGCATAAACAACTCATTAAAAAATCTATTTTTTTAGATCGTGACAGTACGAACATAATCTTGTATATTGCGAATCATGAAAATGTGAAATTATTTTTAATCATCAGTTATTACAACTAATGAAGTATTTGATTCCTGTTTGGAGATGGTTGCAATTACGTAATAACCTGTGTCAATAATCTGGGTATTATCGTGGTTTGCTTATCCAAAATATGTTGTTTTCCCGAAATTAAATCCGACTGTAATAAAAACCTTGATGTTCATTTAACTAATGAACACTTTTTTGTATTCGTTCCCTGAAAATTTTACAGCTTTAAATTATATCTGAAAGAAAATGCTCTTCAAATGTTTTTTACTTCTACATTTTAAGCGTAATCCAACGAAATGTCTGTTAAGATAAAATTTCCACAACGCCTGCACAACACTTTGTTGGGTACAAACGTTTAAATTTTAAGCTTGGTGGATTTTAAAACCGAAAGGAAAAGAAAACAATCATTATTATTACAATCAACGTCATTATAAAAAATATGTTTTTTTTGTGATAATTAAAGTCCCCTTATTAATTTTGCAGAAAAGAAGTGTACACTGTAATAAAACAATAATATACAAAAGGGTGAACTGAGAAAATAAAACGCGATTTGAACGTGCGTGGGTATAAGTGTTTTTACAATTTTAATTACTATGATAATCGATAAACATCAGGAAACTTGAAAAAAGCAATTAAATTATTCATTAGAAAATTAAAACCCATATCCATCTTTCCCAGACAGATTTTATATCAATTTAATTTAAATTTAATTTTTATTTGATTGACGGCTGTTAATCTCCTTGGTGGCTGTATTATAAATATATTTTATTTTAAATAAGACCAGTAGCCCAAGCACACGCAATTCAAATCCCATTATGTTTCAAAAGAAAGTTTGTCGGTTTGTCTCCTTCAGATAAAACAAAAGTTATCTTTGCGTGTCTCCCAGGTGTCGACAACACTGAGGTGTGTTATTTTTATGGGACCATCCTCTAGAGTAATATAATTTTCGTATGTATATGCTAGCATTTTACGCGGCAGTAGCGAATAGGCACATAGTATACTATGAGAAGAGATAAATTGGGGCAAAGAAATTGGCAACAAAACAATATTTATCTTGGATATTGACGTCTTTTGTGTTTGGTTATGGTTGTCCCAAATCGAAAATGATATCGTAATCTGAGACAAATTGAAAAATCTGTTTTAATATTGCAAGTACGAATTAAATAATTAAATAAAATAGATTCAAAATCTAGTTTTAATTAACGGAAACAATGAGTTTGGTTTTGGATACTAGCATAGAAGATTTACTGTGATAGTTTGCAATGTTATGTAGATGTTGTGTAATAAAATGGTCACAAAACACATATCTGTTTCCAGATCAATTTGAAATTGTTCACATATCCACCAGTAAATTACGAAAGTGTCATTTTAAGAAATATTGCCACATACCAGGAATTTATATCTTTGAATTCGCATCCATCTAAAGGTGAAACTACAGTAGTGGAAATTGTAGTTCAAAAGTTATAATAAGAACAAGCGTAAATTCTACAGAGATATGTACATATGTGACCTTAGTCCCAATTTGTCAACTTTAAGTATACTGGCAATCAAAAAATATCATTTGGATGAATCGAAATTGCCATTTCCAATTAGGTTTGTTGGTTTTTTTTACTTTCTTATACGAAGCAATAGTGATTCTAATGAACCTCAGCTAGTCCGACCGCTGCGCTGCCTCCCTGAGACGATCTGAGGTTCTAACGAACCCCAGTTAGTTCGGCCGCTGCGCGGCCTCCCTGTATGAGAGCCGCTGCGCGGCGCTGCCAGACCACCGATCGATGACAGACCTCGGTTGATAACTAACTTGAATTAACACTTCAGAACAGTCCGGTGAAGATTAGAATACTTTAGAACACTTCGGTGCAAGTTTAGAATAGTCTAGATCAGCTCGGTGTAAAGTTTAAACAGGAAGTGTCATTTTAAGAAATATTGCCACATACCAGGAATTTATATCTTTGAATTCGCATCCATCTAAAGGAATGTACATATGTGACCTTAGTCCCAATTTGTCAACTTTAAGTATACTGGCAATCAAAAAATATCATTTGGATGAATCGAAATATCCATTTCCAATTAGGTTTGTTGGTTTTTTTACTTTCTTATACAAGGTAATAGAGGTTCTAATGAACCTCAGGCAGTCCGGCCGCTGCGCTGCCTCCCTGAGATGATCTGTTCGAATTCAGCGACCAAAAAACCTTCAGAAAACACTGCGTCGTCTCATCCCGCTTTTACTTCCTACCTTTTGACCCCTAGCTGAAGGACTATAAATACGTTTCACTAATTATCTAGATAAGGTGGTGAGCGACTTTTGGAACATCCTTTAGAGAAATTTTTTGATAGTTTTAATTAAGCGGTTAGTTATGTAAAATAAAAGCAATCTGCAAGGTAAGGGACAAAAGGCTACATTAGAGCTCAATCTTGCAGATCTTTCTTGTACCAGTACCAATATTGATAATAAAAGATAAAAACAATGGTAATAAACTTTACATGATTGTAAATAATAAATACTGATGTTTGAGCAAATAAATATGCTTGTTCATCATAAAATTAGCAAAGGAAAGCTGAAAGACCCTCTCTAAGGCATCAAATAGTCAAGTACTAAAGTTGGTATATTTGCTTATTTGCATCACTTATAGAAACTAGAGTGAAACGTCTTGTTGATATTTATAAATTATTTGAAGTATTGTGTATACAGTTGCTGAAGTGTTTTAAAATATAAAATCATTCTACATGATTGGGACAGTTTCAAACTTTATCGTAAATTCAAACAGTGAGTGCTACACACTTGAATATACGAGAAAAAGATTCCAAGTAGAAAGAAATCATTTATTTCTCAGAGCTAAACCATATAATTGCCAATATTAACTTATACTATTGACAACTAAGACATAGTTTAAATCAATTTATTTTATGACCAATAAATTTATTTCCAGAACTAAAACATCCAGATATGTTGATAGCATTTTTAATCTACTTTACCAGAAGTTGTTAATAAAAAACTTTGAACTTATTTTACGAGGAGATAATTAAGATCAAAGCAAGCAAAAAATTCTAATAAACCGAATTGTTTTCAAGAGATTAAATATTAAATTTTCTAAACTTTTCATTATTTCTGCAAAGGTTTCACGAAATGAAATCTTATATTTTTTATAAATATTGACTTTCAATATTCTTCTTATAAATATTATTTATTCTAAAATTTGTTATCATAAACTAAGGATATCGATGATTACAATAAATTTTTAATAAATTTGTAATATTTTAAATACATCAATGTGAAACATTCGGTACTTTTCTAATTGATGCAACGAATTTAAATATTTATTTATCGGAACTAAACCGTATATTTGCAAGTACTAACTTATGCTATTGACAACTAATTTTAAGACATAGTTTAAATCAATTTATTTCACGACAAATAAATTCGTTTTTTATGAGAACATCCAAAAGACATTTTGATGGCATCTTTAATCTACTTTATACTAGAGGGTTTCAATAAAAAATGTAAACACACATTAGGAGGTGATAACTAAGATCAAAGCAAATAAAAGTAAGAGATGAAATACCTATTAAAATTTTTAATATTTTCATTATTTTTGCATAGCTTACATGAAATTTGCTTTACACATTTTTTATAAATGTTGAGTTTCAATATCATTACTATAAATATTTTTTACTCTAAAAATTATCATAAACTAAGCATATCTATGATTACAATAACCTTTAAATAAATCTGAAATATTTTATATACGTCAATTTATCACAATCACAACTTTGATTAATTAAATTCACAGTTTAAAACATAAATGACCAATGATTATAAAACGTACATACACGATTAAATCTAGTTATTATTGGAACGGAACTTTTAACTATCGTGAAAAGAGTAGTAGCGCGGCGATTTCTCATGTTTTATTGTCGGATTACGGTAAGCAGTTTAACGGTAACACTCAAGGTATTACATTTTGATATATCGCAGAAACAAATATCCTGTATGAGTTTGGAAACGGGCTGTGATTTCCGAGAAGCCAATCAATGAAATATCATGAACAGGAAATTTCCTCTAGATGCTTTCCAGCGAGTTTACCACCAGATTCTTGTTGGTTGTGTGTGGGAAAGTTAGGAGCGAAAAGACGAGAACAAGATTTCGTTGTTCCGGTATATTTATTAGATAAAAAAATATATAAAAATATATTTCGATTACTATCTGATATTTCTATTACATGTTCTTGTATGACCTGGTGATATAACAAAATTTTATACACTAGATGTAACTTTCTATTTGAACATTACCAAGAATTAAGCAGATAGTTGAACAATTTTAGTTTAAAAGTGTCTTATGACCTGTTCATAAAACTTGTCCGCTTTACATAATGCGCTGTTAGTTCTTCATATATGTAAAAGCGGTAAAATTCATCAAATTATTGTCTGCGTTTATTAATGCTTTGAACCCACCTTGATGTTCTTACAAACAATAAATCTTACTATATAAACTTCCAGAACACTCAATTCATATAATGCTTTCTTAATGACAAAGTAAGTAACAATAATTAGTGAGAACACAGGTAGCGTTCAACAAACATTACATCGTGTTCAATGTAAACGATAGTTAATATTACTGAGACTATGGCAAAGGAAGTAGACTAATTACGTATTCAAATGCAAAATTATCCATTTCGCAGATATTATAGACTGTCAAACTTGACGATAAAAGTTTTATTTAATTAAAGTAAAATTAGTTAATAAATTGTTATGTATGTGCGATTGCAACATAAAGTAATGTTTATGACATTGTTTTGCTGTCATAAAGTAGCTCTTTATACACTAGTGTAAAAAGTTACTTTATTTTACTGTTATTATAAATTATCTATACATCAGGTATTCAGGTATCAGTGTCAAAATAAATACTGTCAGAATAAATGTATAACTGTCATTTAGTTTTTGTTTAGTTTTCCGTTGAATGAATAAATAAATAAAATAAATAAATATAATTTTACTAAATAATTAAAAGGTAATTTTAGCAGTCGAACATAAAGCTTTGTATGCAGCTCGTATATAATCTGACTTTATTGACTCGTCTTATTTATTAGCCTCGCTTGCAAGCTCGCTCGTTCATAAAACAGACTCGTCTATAAAGTCATAGATTATACTTGTTGCATAAATAGCTATTTCAAGGTTAGGTTATAAGGTTATAGTAAAGAAAAATAAAATAAGGAAAATATTTTCAAATTGGCGGCATATCCGGTTATACGGAAAGTTGTTAGCAATTTCGTTATTTTAAATGTATTTAAATTGTTTTTATAACTCCCCATAAAATTCTGAGGCGTTTGACATCAAGATTTCTATACAAATTTGATAGTTTTTGTCGGTTTTTGTAATTAGTAAACGTTTTGTGCAGTTGTCCATTATTCTAAAACTAAATTGTGCAATGGAAGTGTAATACTCGAATTTGGATATTTTAAACTTAATTTTCATTCAAAAAATTATTAATAGGACCTGCATAACCTTTAATGCAGTTATCACCTATGACAGCGATGAGATTTAGAAAGTTGCAAGATAATTTCATAAATTATGGTCAGATACACAGTGTAAGACAAATATCGAAATCAGAAACCACTAATGAAGACATAATCATCACCATTTTTGGTTTTTTATTCCTAACCTACGGCTTCGATTCGTTCGGCTGAAAATAATAATAAATAATCAGAGAGTTTTAAACCAGCAACAGAGCAACACTACCAATGCTAACGCTCAAGATGGCCTTCCAATCCCAAGCCAGTTTATTAAAAAGTTATCCAAACCTCACTAATAAAACATTACAATACATTATTGGTTGTCTAGGGGAAGATGACAAAAACGAAGCCAAGCAAGCTTTTCAACGCATTCGTTTTAAATTTGTTTTGACTGCTTCAATGGAGCGGGCAAAAAGTATTTGCAAACCGGTGTGTATTTGGAGGATCTACTATCAACTAATAAATAAAGATGCTGAATACGAGCACGACGATAGTGGTGACAGCAGCAATATGTTTTCACCTGAACTGCCGAAGGATGAAGGATCATTAAGAAAATTATATGATGATATAACGGCAATGAGCTATAGTTTAAGAGTGAAAGTATTGCGAAAATTCCATACCAGGGATGGACTTACTGCAATCGTCGAGTACGTTCCGATAGCATGTGGGTGTGAAATTAAGGATTTTAACATGGTTACAGAGGAACCTCGTATGTGTCCAGCAGAGGTAGAAATCAATTTGTCTAATATGAAAATACACATGTAAGGGAAATAATAATAACATTAACTGATAAGTTTTTCTTATGATTAATAAGTTAATCCTATTTAGTTTCTCTACTTTTTTGTGCCTCAGGTTGGTATTAGTCATTTTGCATTCGTATAAATCGGCTGGAAACTCATGTTTTGCCGGGCTAGACCAGCAAAAACTAGGAATTTTTAGTTTATCGATTGGCATCATTGAAATCATAAAGAAAATTTGTATTTTCCATAGAAACGGATTATTATTTCTGTTATTCGGCTACTACTGTCAGTGTCAATTTTAAGTATCGCGTGTTACTAATAAAAAAAAAATCCCTAATACCAAATATTTAAACAAATATTTTGTAAATTTTATTTATTTAAATAAACTTCGGCACAAAAAATAGTGTGTATTACACGCCTAGAAACTGTTTTGCGAGTACTCGTAGTTGCGGGCCTCGGCCTACGGCCTCTGCTCGCAAATCCTACTCGCACTCGTAAAACTCTTGTTTCAAGGCTAGCAATACAAATAACTATGAACATACGAATTCAAGTTCTCAAACGAAGGAATTTTCAACCGCCATAATGCTCACTTTTGGGCAAAAGAAAATCTCCATGCTGTTTGGGAAGCAAAATTTCAAATAAAGTACAGCTTTAATGGTTTTTGTTTGGTGATGGACAATAAATTATTATATCACATCTATGAATCCAATTTAAACGGTGTCCGATATTTGGAAATATTGAGAAATTGTGTCACGAATTTCTTAGACAATCTTCCTTTGGCTCGTTATTGCTACCAATTAAATGGTGCTGAAGCCCATTGCAGTACGCAAGTTAGCGAACAACAAACGGCAATGTTTTAAGATAAATGGATAAGGGGTTTGGAACCATGGAACTAGCCTCCTAGGTCTCCAGATCTAGACGCAAAAGAAGAGGTATACCTATTCAACTCCGGTTACATCACGGGAAGATCTTCAAACACTAATAAATAATTAGAATTTTAATTTTGATAAAATTAGGGAAGCTATTACGCGTAATGTTCAAAAGCGGATTGAAATAGTATATTGTAATACAAGTGCGGAAAAGGCATCATGACAATACAAGTGTGAAATTTGCAACGCGAGCGATAGCGAGTGTTGCAATCACACGAGTATTGTCATGGGCCATTTCCACAAGCGTGTTACATACGATTTTTTCTACTAAAATGCGGAATTGTTAAAAAAATTAAAAATTAAAAATTAAAAAAGTTTTTGTAATTAAAAAAAGAAACAAGTGATTGTTTGTTGTCATAGGGCGTTGTCATGCTCATAGGTAAACAGTTTATAAATAATTTTGTCCTGTCGTATAAATAATTTGGATGGATTTACAAAACGAAAGCGATAGCGAAGAGCTAACGTGCACTCCTCCGGATCTTGCAGTAATTGCGGACTCAGTTTCTTCGGAACTGTTACCCTTAAAATCAAGAAAAAGGTATGAGACAGAACGAAGTAAATTCCTTGATTGGTGTAAGGAAAAAAAGTGAAACAGTACACTGAAAACGTATTGATTTCTTATTTTGTGGAAAAGTCCAAAATTCTTAAGCCATCAACGTTATGGTCAATGTACTCCATGCTAAAAAGTGTGTTAGTCTTGCAAGATAATGTGGACATCTCCAATTTTGCGAAGTTGCAGTCGTTTTTAAAACGCAAGTCTGTAGATTACAAGCCGAAAAAATCACAAGTTCTTACAAGAGACCAAATTGCAACATTCTTGAAAGAAGCACCCGATGAAGCATTTTTGTTGATGAAGGTAAGTACTTGCTTTGATGTCTAAATATTTATTGTAATGCAAATTTGTTACAGGTCGTCTTAATATTGGGAGTGGCCGGGACCTGTCGTCGGGAAGAATTAACCAAAATGACTTTAGACGATATTCAAGATCAAGATACACTTTTACTAATAACGATTCCTGACTCTAAGACACACGTTCCAAGAACATTTTCTGTAACGGAAGGGGGAGAAAATTGGATAGAGTTTTACAGAAAATATAGGGCTCTTCGCCTCATTGATGATAAGACTAGGAGATTTTTCTTGAATTACAAAAATGGGAAATGCACAATTCAGGCAGTTGGAATAAATAAAATCGGTGGAATCTGAAACTGCCAAACCCTTCAGCATTTACAAGTCATTGTTTTCGCCGCACTGCGGCAACACTGCTGGCCAATGCTGGAGGGGATCTGTTGAGCCTGAAACGTCACGGGGGTTGGCGATCTTCATCTGTTGCAAAGGGATACATAGACGACTCCCTCCAAGGCAAAGTTGAAGTTTCAAAAAAAATAATTGGTGATGTGTGTACGATTAATAGTTCGTGCATATCGTCCTCATCATCCACATTTCTAACTTCCACGAGTCCCATTTCAAAGTCATTGGTTCCAAATGTCAATATAAGTAATTGCTCTAATTGTAATGTCAATATTAATATTAATGTCCCCAATTAATTGTTATATTTGTATATTTTTGTGCTGAGCAAAAAACTCTAAATGTGGTTTAACTTATTACTAAATACTTAATTCCTATTTGGTTTAAAACTATTTAATAATTGTTCTTTACATTGGTCTTAATTTTACCTGTTTTCTTTTTTTTTACAAATGTGAACTATTTTGGAACCAAATATCAAATGTGACAACTAATTTGGGACGGATCGAGGAAGTATTAATTAAATGTTACAATAATTATAAATAAATATATGTACTTCTTTAGTTTTTCAAAAGACTACTTTCAAATTCGATTATCTTGTCAGAAAAAACGTCATTCCGCATTTTCGTAGAAAAAATATTTAGAAGTTCAGGCAGCATATTTCGAACATTTATTAAATTAAATTATTCATTATTATTAAACTGCTTCAACGCCAAGTTTGTGCATCATTTTTAAATTAGAGCACAATAACTTAAAGAATAACTTGTTTGCGTCTGAGATTTTTAAGATTTTTAAGTATTAAGGAACAATTTTCTTAGTATATGCTTGCTGTTGATAAAATAACAATTTAATTCGCGTAATGTTGAAAGTAGTGTTATCTGGAATAAAAAAGCTAAAAAGCATTAAGACCCAGATTTTCAAAACTATTAATTTCGACAAATGTCTAGTAAGTTATAAACACTTCGACCCAAATATCTGGAACTGGTCTGCTTAAACTTGAGGTTATGTTACACTTTTTACTTTCTTATACGAAGTAATAAGGAAGTATAGTAATCGTGATTTTTTTCGACTTCGACATTTTGATGGATTTACACGTTTTGAGGGCCCCTGAATCCATTTTGGCCATTTTCGCCATGTCTGTCTGTGTGTGTGTCTGTCTGTATCCACCACCACTCAAAAAGGGCTTATCGGATTTGATTCAAATTTCATATTTAAAAGTTTGAACAAATTTGTGGGTGCCACAATAAATGTTTTTCATCTAGCACCAACACAAGTGACACTTACCTGAAGACATTTTTAGGTTTTTTAGGAATATCTTGAAAAATAAACAATTTACAAGATTTTTTTATTCTTTAACATTGATTTAAAATTAAATTTTGAACAAATTTTGTATGAACCATTTTTTGAAAGTCCGTCAAAAAAATGAGATATTCTTATAGTATATTAAGTATGGAGAACGGTAACCCTTAACGTTCAACATGCTTATAACATTTTTTGCACGATCCGTCAAATTCACGTATTTATGGGTTTAATTAAAGAATAGTAACCAAACTAAAATTTGTTCATGTCAAAGTGACAACTATAAAATTATCTAAAATAAAGTGACAAAACTTTCAAATGTCATTACTTACCGATCAGAAGGCGAGAATCTAATCGGTAAAATTACTTACCGATCAGTAATTTGTAAGCAAAACCTACTATTCTTTTAATTTAACCAGTAAATACGCGAATTTGACGGATCGTGCAAAAAAACACTTATATTTATAATAGTGCGCGTTGATACCGACTAGTAGATAGACTAGTGAGTTTGGGACTTGGCTGCCAAACGGAAGGTCGCGGGTTCCAATCCCAGAAGGACCATTATTTTTAATTTTTTGGATTTTACTGATTTCTATGGTACCGAAAACAATAATAATAAATAAATAAATGTGATTTTATATTAACAACGTATTGAATGGCGACTGCATGTGATTATTGGCTACCCGTTCAGTATTTTCCAAAGATTAAAACTGTATCATAGCCATGTATAAGAAAGTCATGTGTTGGGCACATCAGATATTTTACTTTCTTATACGAAGTAATTAGAAAGTATACTTAGTAATCGTGATTTTTTTCGACTTCGAGATTTTGATGGATTTACACGTTTTGAGGACCCCTGAATCCATTTTGACCATTTTCGCCATGATGTCTCTCTGTGTGTCTGTCTGTGCGTCTGTCTGTATCCACCATAACTCAAAAACGAGTTATCAGATTTGATTCAAATTTCATATTTAAGAGTTTGAACAAAATTGTTATAATTTTTTTTGATATTCGCTTCAAATATCAGCGTACACATATAACTAGTTTAATTTTTTTGGATAAGTTATGAATCACTCTGTAAAAATAATGAATTTAAATTAGATTAAAATCCACTACTAGTGGTTTAACACTATAATAATTTCTTATTTTTTAACAATAAGTAATTTTATATAGGTAATTAACTATATAATATGTATATTTAAAAAAATAGTTATTTATATTATAAGTGGGATATGAACATCATTAACATAAGAGTCTGAAAATTGCAGAACGAGTCGTAGACGAGTTCTGTAATCAGACGAATGTGTTAATGTGTGTATATCCCACGTGTAATATACAAGATTTTATCTTCTACCGTCCAAATAATTAAAAATTAATTTTGAATTTATCTCCAGCGACATTGCTCAGTAGTTGTTGTCAAGTTGTCGTACTGGACTACCTAACCTAAGTTGTGTAAAAACTAGCCAGCGCTACACAACAATAAATTTGAATTATAAATTTTCAAATAATTAAACAATTTATACACCAAAAAATCTGGGACGTGGACCGTGTTATATTTATTATTAAAATATAAAACTAATTTATTATAAAATAAAACTAAAAATTTTTTCAGTTATCTAACGTGAAGTTAGGGTTTTTTCTAGGTAAATACGCTATTATAAAATTCTCCAGGTTTCAAAAAATCAAACTTAAGAGTATGAAGTGTCATTACTCAATGTTAATCACAAATTTTAAAGAATTAAACAATATATATTATATTATAATTAGACATTTACAAATATAAACTTTCCTATAAAGATACTAAATTGTAAAAATTGTGTTATAAATACTTGTAAGAAAGAATTTTCTTGTTGAAATTTCAGTGTGGTAATGATTTCTTTAAAACACATGTTGCGTAATAATCTGACTTACCTTACTCAAATTAATGTCAAATCAAGGCTATTATGAATTGGTAGTAGATAAACTGTCTTTATGATTCATTTGCATCTTTGATACATTTTATCAATTTTAGTAAACAAATGGTAGATGAAAAGGAGACGATTCTATATAAGACAGTCCCAGCCTTTGCTATTGCTAAGTGTCCTATCGCCGGACTTCAACATTCGATTACTGCTGCAAGTTAAGAAGCACAAAAAATATCTAACATTACAATTTCAATAAATTTGATTTGTAGTATCAAGGGCGAAATGAGATTACTGGTGGCCACAGCAAATTCGGTGCTCAATGTGTATAATTTACAAAGTGACGGCGGTGAGTTAAACTTATTCCAACAATTTGATTTGGATAAGTTTATAAAGCCGCATAAGTTAATAAAGTCGCAAAAGACAAGCGATGTTCCTGTTGGCGGTATTTTGAATTCTTTTTTAGAATTATGCAAAAAATGTCATAAAAAGATATTGAAAAATATGACCAGCATATTGTAGAAATTGTTTTGGGTAGCGTATAGCCTTAAGTTGAAATTATAACTTTAAAAAACCGCCCAGTGTGTAACTAGCCTAAGATTATATTATATATTTACTTTAAACTTTTTTTTGTGTAAATTTATTTTTACAATTTATATCCTTATATCCTTATCTTGTAAAAAATTTATAATTTTGGAATTTTTTGATTTTATAAAATTAGTTTTTAATTTCTTTAAAAGTATTGTTTTAAGCATTATTTCAATAATAAAAATAAATATTCCTTATGAAAATTTTTGGTTTTATTTTCTTATACGAAGTAATAAGAAAGTATAGTGATTTTTTTCGACTTCGAGATTTTGATGGATTTACACGTTTTGAGGGCCCCTGAATCCATCCTGACCATTTTCGCCATGATGTCTGTCTGTTTGTGTGTGTGTCTGTCTCTATCCACCATAACTCAAACGCTAGTTATCGGATTTGATTCAAATTTCATATTTAAGAGTTTGAACAAAATTACGGGTGCCACATTAAATGTTTTTCATCTAGCACCAACACAAGTGGTACTTATCTGAAGACATTTTTAGGTTTTTTAGGAATATCTTGAAAAATAAACAATTTACGAGATTTTCTTATTCTTTAACATTGAATTGAATTTTGAACAAATTTTGTTTGAACAAAAAAATTTCTAAAAGTCGCGATATTCTTAAAACACTTATATTTCTCATAGCGCGCGTTGAATCCGACAGGGTAGATAGACTAGTGACTAAAGGGCTTGGCTGCCAAACGGAAGGTCGCGGGTTCGAATCCCAGAAAGACCATTATTTTTTTTTGTATTTTAATGGTACCGAAAACAATAATAATAAATAAATAAATGTGATTTTATGTTAATAACGTATTGAATGTCGACTGCATGTCATTATTGGCTACCCTTCTAGTATTTTCCAAAGATTAAAACTGTATCATGGCAATGTATAAGAAAGTCATGTGCTGGACACATCAGATATTTTAAATTACCTACACTTAAACTAAGAGATAATAAATGTTGTAAAAATGTATTCTTGTGACGACAGTTTTTGCAAAAAATTCTCGACGGGCCAAATTCAGTGGTTAAAGTAATAATTGGTCTGATTCTATAACTTTTTAACCACCGTGTCTATGTATCCAGTGTGGTTGTTGCTTCGGTACGACATTTTTGATTGGTAGTTATCCCAGCAACAACCACGATGTTTAATAGACACGGTGGTTAAAAACTTACAGAATCGCACCGAATATCGAACATTATAATTTAAGTAAGGAAAATTATAGCAAAATGGGAACTTCGAAAGTTTCTGCCAAATATTTGTCTGATTTATTTCAATTTCTTAGAGTGGCGTGTCAAGTTGTAGCACAAGGGCACATTTAAAACTCTGGCTTATTACACATTAATACTAAAAATCTAATCTGAAATTATAATTTATGAATATCAAAAGTAACAACAACGAAATATGATGAATAATTACAATAAGCTAGGAGCATTTTTTCCGGCCGGCTATAAAAAATCGTATACTTGGATAAATTAAGACAAAGCAGGAAGCGTAAAGGAAATAAATCTAATAGAAAAATGTTGTAGCTTTAGCACAATAAAAAACCCTGAAAAACTATCAGTTTTAATTAAATTTTATTTTATGGGTACACACATACAACCTGAACGTACTGAAAAGTATTTTATCACATTTTTCTGTTGTAATTTACGATACGACATAAGTATGCAATTAAAATCATCGACTAAGATAAATGGTTATTTGCAATTTTTACGAATATATCACCTATCGTATAACATAGTATTTTTGTTCTTATTTTCAATTCGCATGAAATATTGTTGTTGAAGCATACAGCAGATGGTCGCGTGAAATTAGAATTTGTAATCGCAACAAGTGACCTAATGTGTCTGAACAATGTGCGGCTGATGTTTAAAATATTAAACAAGGGTCCGATATTAAGCAGACTATTTCAATATTTCGTTTAGCTATTTTGCTAAAGTTTGTGATATTTATGCAAATAAGATTAAGATGGGTACTTACCACTGGTAAATTTACATGGGGAATCTGAAACAAGAATTAGATGTAAAAAATCTTGACATTTAAAATGATAAAGTACATAGTTAATTAAGATTTATAGTTTGAGTTTAATAAAATCTAAGTAATTCATCTTCATATGTTGAAAAACCTGTGACAAATTGAGTACTTTATAAGGTAAACAAAAATATAAAACTAAAGAGAAATAATGCATAATATTAATATTAATTACGAGTTTGTTCATGATTGCCAACTCTAAAAATCATTAAAAAGTATTTTCATTAGAAGTGGACTTATGAATGTACGACCATTTTTATCTCAAAATATACCAAAGGAAAAATGACAGTTCCTTTAGAATCCTATCAAATCATTCATTATCATCAATCTAACTCAAGGAAATAAAAATTTGGATCAATTTTATCATCCCTCTCTCATGGACAGTGCCTGTAATCCTTTAGCATTTGGTAATAGTATCTATTTATTTCAGGAAACTAACAACCATTAAACAGCAAATAACAAGTATCAATCAGTCGATTAACTAATCTATTTGGAGATCTTTGTTTCATGGCGTAGTTTATCACCATTCGATTAGGTATTCAAGAGAATAGTCAATGAGTGAAACTTGAATTACATTTATTCTTAATACTACATACTGTCATTTAAACAGTCAGTAGTACATTCCACTTAAAACTGTAAGCTGATTGATATTACTAAAATAATGAAACACGTTATTTAGTTCGCAAATGTTGGGATTATTAAACATAGACAATTTTAAGAGAAACAGTATTTTTGAATAAATGATTTCGAGGCAGTTTCGGAAGAAATATAGTTCCACTTCGAGCGGTCCTGCTTTTTTGGATATAAATGGTAAAACGAACGGTAATATTCAAACTCAACTTCTTTTCTTAAACTATGACTCAAAGATGAATACTTCTGATTCAAGTATGGATACAAGATCAGGTCTTCAACAACCACTTAAAAGGCTTAGCGCACCTTGGTTGATCCAGACACCAGCAAGACAGAAAGAAGTATTATTAGCGCAGAAAGATCAAGGATGTTCAGATGTTCCTCACTCATTACTACTTGATTATCCAGTATATTTCCTTCACCAGATGTTGATTACCTCATCAACCCAGAAATTCAGATCTCACTTCTAGTTTATTAGAGGCTTAATTAATGTATTGTCGAAGTAAATAGTAGAAATGGATTCTGATATTCAAACTCAACTTCTCAAGTTGTAAATGAAACATAAATAGTCAAGTATGGATACAAGAGCAGGTCTTCAACAACCACTCAAAAATCCTAGAGCGCCTTGGTTGATCCAGACCGTTATAAAGTATTAGAGCATAAATATAATCCTGAAGTTCCTCACTTATAGCTACATGATTTTCCTGTATATTTTCTTTAGCAGATCCTGAATATCAGATCATCATTCAAGGAATCTATATCTTACTTTGAGTTTAACCACCATATAATTACGGTAATAAGTAAATGCGGTTAATGTATTAGAATGTGTGGCGGCAAATTCTGGCATAGGAAGTCGACAAATGGAGAGAGAAGTCGGAGTTTCGTAAAGAAAAGTTTTACGGATTTTAAAAGAACATAAGTTTAAGCCCTATAAAATAACATTAATTCACCACCTCAACGATGGAGATTCACAAAGACGTTTAGAATTTTGTCATTGGTACTTACACAAATTAGGAAAAAACATGTTTTTCCTAATATTATTTGGACAGCTGAAGCCCGAGTCAACAGTGATGGAATTTTGAATCGCCATAACAACCACCACTTGTTCGACATCAACACACACGCAGGGCGGTTTGGTTTGGTATGTTTGGTGTGGTATGTTTGGTGCTCGAGTTATAGGGCCTTACTTTTATCATGGAAAAAATGTGACGTTGTGACCTAGTTGCTTTTCTTAATTTTGTTGGGTATAATTTTGAATGCGTTGAAAGACATAAATTTGACCCATATTTTCAGCGATCAGATTGCAACAGTGATAAAATCACAATACAGCACAAAGCTGTGCAGCATCAAAAATCAAATGATGAAAAAAAAATGGAATTGATGGGGAAGGATGCACAACTGGAAATTATGAAAAAAGATCACGAAATCGTAGATCAAAACCGAATTGGCCAATTTAAATTTAAAATTTATAATGTTAGTATTAATGCTTATATTTTTTCAAAATGGCTTATTGCTAGTTTTTTGTGCACACAGTGCTGAGGGTAGCAGTTGCATGAGCTATCTGTCTTCATATTTACCAACGACTGGCTTTAACCGAGCCTTCGCCACTGCCCACTCTTCCGTTTCTGGCGTTAGAAATGTGGTTGTCCTTGCAACGTAAGAAAAATTGTCTGTAAGGTAAAATTTCTAAAAATTTGCTTTATACAATAAACTAGGAGTTGAGACTGTTGATGGCACGCCGGAGTCCATGCTGTATATACACAATTTGAACAGCGAAGGTGGTGAATTAACCCTTTTTAAAAAGATTCCTTTGGATGAGTCTGTTGATCCTGAATATTCCGAACCAATACCAACAGGTAATAATTTAGTTTGATTTTGAATATTTTTGGTAATGATTTCTATAAGTAGATTAGCAATTAAGTACCTATAAAAAAAGGTATGTCAAAAATTTCAGGATGACTATTCAATGGACGAATTAATTAATAATGTTGAGAGGGCTTTATGAAATATTACTCCTTTTAATATAAGAAGTGCAATTAAAGCTGCTGAAAAGCATGCATTGCACATATTGGAAGACAATTTAAAAATGATATGCTTACATTTTTTCAAAATTGCTTATTGCTAGTTTTTTTGTGAACACAGTGCTGAGGGTAGCAGTTGGATGAGCTATCTGTCTTCATATTTACCAACGACTGGCTTTAACCGAGCCTTCGCCACTGCCCACTCTTCTGTTTCTGGCGTTAGAAATGTGGTTGTCCTTGCAACGTAAGAAAAATTGTCTGTAAGGTACAATTTCTAAAAATTTGCTTTATGCAATAAACTAGGAGTTGAGACTGTTGATGGCACGCCGGAGTCCATGCTGTATATACACAATTTGAACAGCGAAGGTGGTAAATTAACCCTTTTTAAAAAGATTCCTTTGGATGAGTCTGTTGATCCTGAATGTTCCGAATCAATACCAACAGGTAATAATTTAGTTTGATTTTGAATATTTTTGGTAATGATTTCTAGAAGTAGATTAGCAATTAAGTACCTATAAAAAAAGGTATGTCAAAAATTTCAGTATGACTATTCAATGGACGAATTAATTAATAATGTTGAGAGGGCTTTAAGAAATATTACTCCTTTTAATATAAGAAGTGCAATTAAAGCTGCTGAAAAGCATGCATTGCACATATTGGAAGACAATTTAAAAATGATATGCTTACATTTTTTCAAAATTGCTTATTGCTAGTTTTTTTGTGAACACAGTGCTGAGGGTAGCAGTTGGATGAGCTATCTGTCTTCATATTTACCAACGACTGGCTTTAACCGAGCCTTTGCCACTGCCCACTCTTCCGTTTCTGGAGTTAGAAATGTGGTTGTCCTTGCAACGTAAGAAAAATTGTCTGTAAGGTACAATTTCTAAAAATTTGCTTTATACAATAAACTAGGAGTTGAGACTGTTGATGGCACGCCGGAGTCCATGCTGTATATACACAATTTGAACAGCGAAGGTGGTGAATTAACCCTTTTTAAAAAGATTCCTTTGGATGAGTCTGTTGATCCTGAATGTTCCGAACCAATACCAACAGGTAATAATTTAGTTTGATTTTGAATATTTTTGGTAATGATTTCTAGAAGTAGATTAGCAATTAAGTACCTATAAAAAAAGGTATGTCAAAAATTTCAGGATGACTATTCAATGGACGAATTAATTAATAATGTTGAGAGGGCTTAAAGAAATATTACTCCTTTTAATATAAGAAGTGCAATTAAAGCTGCTGAAAAGCATGCATTGCACATATTGGAAGACAATTTAAAAATGATATGCTTACATTTTTTCAAAATTGCTTATTGCTAGTTTTTTTGTGAACACAGTGCTGAGGGTAGCAGTTAGATGAGCTATCTGTCTTCATATTTACCAACGACTGGCTTTAACCGAGCCTTCGCCACTGCCCACTCTTCCGTTTCTGGCGTTAGAAATGTGGTTGTCCTTGCAACGTAACAAAAATTGTCTGTAAGGTACAATTTCTAAAAATTTGCTTTATACAATAAACTAGGAGTTGAGACTGTTGATGGCACGCCGGAGTCCATGCTGTATATACACAATTTGAACAGCGAAGGTGGTGAATTAACCCTTTTTAAAAAGATTCCTTTGGATGAGTCTGTTGATCCTGAATGTTCCGAACCAATACCAACAGGTAATAATTTAGTTTGATTTTGAATATTTTTGGTAATGATTTCTAGAAGTAGATTAGCAATTAAGTACCTATAAAAAAAGGTATGTCAAAAATTTCAGGATGACTATTCAATGGACGAATTAATTAATAATGTTGAGAGGGCTTAAAGAAATATTACTCCTTTTAATATAAGAAGTGCAATTAAAGCTGCTGAAAAGCATGTATTGCACATATTGGAAGACAATTTAAAAATGATATGCTTACATTTTTTCAAAATTGCTTATTGCTAGTTTTTTTGTGAACACAGTGCTGAGGGTAGCAGTTGGATGAGCTATCTGTCTTCATATTTACCAACGACTGGCTTTAACCGAGCCTTCGCCACTGCCCACTCTTCTGTTTCTGGCGTTAGAAATGTGGTTGTCCTTGCAACGTAAGAAAAATTGTCTGTAAGGTACAATTTCTAAAAATTTGCTTTATGCAATAAACTAGGAGTTGAGACTGTTGATGGCACGCCGGAGTCCATGCTGTATATACACAATTTGAACAGCGAAGGTGGTAAATTAACCCTTTTTAAAAAGATTCCTTTGGATGAGTCTGTTGATCCTGAATGTTCCGAATCAATACCAACAGGTAATAATTTAGTTTGATTTTGAATATTTTTGGTAATGATTTCTAGAAGTAGATTAGCAATTAAGTACCTATAAAAAAAGGTATGTCAAAAATTTCAGTATGACTATTCAATGGACGAATTAATTAATAATGTTGAGAGGGCTTTAAGAAATATTACTCCTTTTAATATAAGAAGTGCAATTAAAGCTGCTGAAAAGCATGCATTGCACATATTGGAAGACAATTTAAAAATGATATGCTTACATTTTTTCAAAATTGCTTATTGCTAGTTTTTTTGTGAACACAGTGCTGAGGGTAGCAGTTAGATGAGCTATCTGTCTTCATATTTACCAACGACTGGCTTTAACCGAGCCTTCGCCACTGCCCACTCTTCCGTTTCTGGCGTTAGAAATATGGTTGTCCTTGCAACGTAAGAAAAATTGTCTGTAAGGTACAATTTCTAAAAATTTGCTTTATACAATAAACTAGGAGTTGAGACTGTTGATGGCACGCCGGAGTCCATGCTGTATATACACAATTTGAACAGCAAAGGTGGTGAATTAACCCTTTTTAAAAAGATTCCTTTGGATGAGTCTGTTGATCCTGAATGTTCCGAACCAATACCAACAGGTAATAATTTAGTTTGATTTTGAATATTTTTGGTAATGATTTCTATAAGTAGATTAGCAATTAAGTACCTATAAAAAAAGGTATGTCAAAAATTTCAGGATGACTATTCAATGGACGAATTAATTAATAATGTTGAGAGGGCTTTAAGAAATATTACTCCTTTTAATATAAGAAGTGCAATTAAAGCTGCTGAAAAGCATGCATTGCACATACTGGAAGACAATTTAAAAATGATATGCTTACATTTTTTCAAAATTGCTTATTGCTAGTTTTTTGGTGCACACAGTGCTGAGGGTAGCAGTTGGATGAGCTATCTGTCTTCATATTTACCAACGACTGGCTTTAACCGAGCCTTCGCCACTGCCCACTCTTCCGTTTCTGGCGTTAGAAATGTGGTTGTCCTTGCAACGTAAAAAAAATTGTCTGTAAGGTACAATTTCTAAAAATTTGCTTTATACAATAAACTAGGAGTTGAGACTGTTGATGGCACGCCGGAGTCCATGCTGTATATACACAATTTGAACAGCGAAGGTGGTGAATTAACCCTTTTTAAAAAGATTCCTTTGGATGAGTCTGTTGATCCTGAATGTTCCGAACCAATACCAACAGGTAATAATTTAGTTTGATTTTGAATATTTTTGGTAATGATTTCTAGAAGTAGATTAGCAATTAAGTACCTATAAAAAAAGGTATGTCAAAAATTTCAGGATGACTATTCAATGGACGAATTAATTAATAATGTTGAGAGGGCTTTAAGAAATATTACTCCTTTTAATATAAGAAGTGCAATTAAAGCTGCTGAAAAGCATGCATTGCACATATTGGAAGACAATTTAAAAATGATATGCTTACATTTTTTCAAAATTGCTTATTGCTAGTTTTTTGGTGCACACCGTGCTGAGGGTAGCAGTTGGATGAGCTATCTGTCTTCATATTTACCAACGACTGGCTTTAACCGAGCCTTCGCCACTGCCCACTCTTCCGTTTCTGGCGTTAGAAATGTGGTTGTCCTTGCAACGTAAGAAAAATTGTCTGTAAGGTACAATTTCTAAAAATTTGCTTTATACAATAAACTAGGAGTTGAGACTGTTGATGGCACGCCGGAGTCCATGCTGTATATACACAATTTGAACAGCGAAGGTGGTGAATTAACCCTTTTTAAAAAGATTCCTTTGGATGAGTCTGTTGATCCTGAATGTTCCGAACCAATACCAACAGGTAATAATTTAGTTTGATTTTGAATATTTTTGGTAATGATTTCTAGAAGTAGATTAGCAATTAAGTACCTATAAAAAAAGGTATGTCAAAAATTTCAGGATGACTATTCAATGGACGAATTAATTAATAATGTTGAGAGGGCTGTAAGAAATATTACTCCTTTTAATATAAGAAGTGCAATTAAAGCTGCTGAAAAGCATGCATTGCACATATTGGAAGACAATTTGAAAATGATATGCTTACATTTTTTCAAAATTGCTTATTGCTAGTTTTTTGGTGAACACAGTGCTGAGGGTAGCAGTTGGATGAGCTATCTGTCTTCATATTTACCAACGACTGGCTTTCACCGAGCCTTCGCCCACTCTTCCGTTTCTGGCGTTAGAAATGTGGTTGTCCTTGCAACGTAAGAAAAATTGTCTGTAAGGTACAATTTCTAAAAATTTGCTTTATACAATAAACTAGGAGTTGAGACTGTTGATGGCACGCCGGAGCCCATGCTGTATATATACAATTTAAACAGCGAAGTTGGTGAATTAACCCTTTTTAAAAAGATTCCTTTGGATGAGTCTGTTGATCCTGAATGTTCCGAACCAATACCAACAGGTAATAATTTAGCTTGATTTTGAATATTTTTGGTAATGATTTCTAGAAGTAGATTAGCAATTAAGTACCTATAAAAAAAGGTATGTCAAAAATTTCAGGATGACTATTCAATGGACGAATTAATTAATAATGTTGAGAGGGCTTTAAGAAATATTACTCCTTTTAGTATAAGAAGTGCAATTAAAGCTGCTGAAAAGCATGCATTGCACATATTGGAAGACAATTTGAAAATGATATGCTTACATTTTTTCAAAATTGCTTATTGCTAGTTTTTTTGTGAACACAGTGCTGAGGGTAGCAGTTGGATGAGCTATCTGTCTTCATATTTACCAACGACTGGCTTTAACCGAGCCTTCGCCACTGCCCACTCTTCCGTTTCTGGCGTTAGAAATGTGGTTGTCCTTGCAACGTAAGAAAAATTGTCTGTAAGGTACAATTTCTAAAAATTTGCTTTATACAATAAACTAGGAGTTGAGACTGTTGATTGCACGCCGGAGTCCATGCTGTATATACACAATTTGAACAGCGAAGGTGGTGAATTAACCCTTTTTAAAAAGTTTCCTTTGGATGAGTCTGTTGATCCTAAATGTTCCGAACCAATACTAACAGGTAATAATTTAGCTTGATTTTGAATATTTTTGGTAATGATTTCTAGAAGTAGATTAGCAATGAGAAAATAGTTATTTAGTTTACAATACTAAACCTCTATTATTCTGCACAGGAAAAACCAATTACATGCCATTTTACATAGCCATTAGTCATATTTTAATTTTACAGCAGGAACTAAAATAGATATTCTTAAGTGAACGTATTTTGAAATTTCTCGCCCTTTCGCCCGCAATACAAAATTACCGACAAAATTATTTATTTTGTTATATTATCTTATAGGTATATTGCAAACATTGATACGATTCCAACATGGGATTAGGGCCGACACAAGTTGAATATTTAGATACTTGGAGCTAGTTTAATGAATACTTACAGATTCGGACATCGACAATGATGACATTTTATCACTCATTCTCTCCCGAGGGAGCGGATATGCCTTTGATTAAGTTAAGTTAAGGTTATAAATGTTACTATTTTGTTCTTATTATTGTTACTATTTTTGTTTATTTTTTTGTTATTTAATAAATATATGCTAAATGATTTATCTGAAAAACTCCTATGTTTCTTTTTGCAAAATTAAACCAAAATTGGCATGTCATAGTAAAAAAAATTCTTTTCTATTTGCCAACTCAAATTTAATACTTAAAATGTAGGTATACCTAACTAGTTTACTAAATACATATATTTTATAGAATCGGTTTATAATTATATTATTTATTATACTAGAGGTTCTAACGAACCTCAGCAGTCCGGCCGCTGCGCGGCAAACCGCCGATCGATGACAGACCTCGGTTTTAGGACAGAACTCGGTCGATAAAAACTTGAATAAACACTTCAGTATAGTCCGGTGAAGGTTAGAATACTTTAAAACACTTCGGTGCAAGTTTAGAATAGTCTAGAACAGTTTGGTGTAAGTTTTGAACACTTTAGAACAGTTCGGTGCAAGGTTTGAACACTTTAGAATATCTCTGTGTAAGGATATAACACACAGCTCGGTGCAAGCTTAGAATACTTTAGAACCGTTCACTGCAGAGTTCGAACACATTAGAACATCACCAAAATTATTGTAGAACCTTTTACTTGGTTCAATTAATAAATCTTCAACTTTTCTGCTTTCATCTGTGCCTTAGTTTCATTTCTTTTCTACAGCGTGATCAAGAATGACTGAATCTGTTGGTATTGAAAAAATAACTAGTGGAATTGGTACTATTGACGCAAACAACTGTAAGGGCGTTGGCGCGCACATCTTACTACCGAAAACAATAATAATGAATAAATAAATGCGATTTTATACCGAGAGATTTTTTTAAGTAATAGGTCAAAAATCTAAAATAAAACACTTTTTTTCTATTGTAACTTCATAGGCGTACTGTATTGTGTCAGATTTGCCACTTTGCAAAAATTAATCTGTCATAAAAAAATCCATAAATTTGCCGAGAAAGATGCCTCGACATTTAACAGAAGCCGAAAAAGCAAGGGCCATAGCCAAGTTAGAAGAAAACCGGACGTTAAGTGAAGTGGCAGCTGATTTAAACGTGCCTAAAGACTGCATATTTTATGTTCGGAAAAGATGGCAAGAACTTAGATTGCAAACGCCAGCGAGACAGGGTATCGGAAGGATCTCTAATGGGGATGAAGACAATGCGTTAATTGAATATCTTAACCAGAATCCTTTTGACAGCGCAATAAAAGCTAGAGAAGAAACACACTTTCCAGAATCTCTTAGGACAGCACAGAAACGTCTCAAAGAGTCTCATTTAAAGAACGGCGTTGCCGCACGCAAAATATTCCTATCTGCTGAACACAAACAGAGAAGAGTACAATTTGCAAATCATTATTTGAATATTAATGAGGAATTTTGGAACACCGTTGTTTTTTCTGATGAGAAGACTTCCAGTCCTGTAATAATGGAAGACTACGAGTATATCGACCCAGAAACTCACGATTCGAGGAAAAGTACTAGTAGTACTAGTGCTAATGGAAGATTTTCAGTCAACGTATGGGTTTGGATAAATATTCGAGGGCCTGGAGTATGTTGGAAAATTGATAGACGATTTACAGCAATTAATTATAGAAACATGTTAGAAAACGTAATGTTACCATCAGTGAGACAAATTTTTCCTGAAAATTTTGTATTTCAACATGTGAGAAAATGTTACGCTGCTGGACTGACTAAGATATAACGCTAAAATTCTTTATTTTAGGATAATATAATATACATATAATAAGAGAATGGATGAACCACAACAATATCAACACATTGCCTTGGTCAGCGAAAAGTCCAAACTAGAACCCAATCGAAAACGTATGGGGCTACATAGTTAAGAATATTTACAAAATACCGTTTAGACCGGGAAACGCTGAAGAACTCTGGTAAGCCATTGAAGATTCTTGGGAAGAGCTAGAGGACAATTACGATATGAGGTCGTTAATTATTTCGATGACAAGAAGACTAGAAACTGTTGTGGTAACCAATAGTTCTGCAAAAAAATACTAACATTTTTTGTTAAAAACACTCTGCTAAAATATTGATTAAAATTAACTTCAAAGAAAAATAAAATTAAAGAATTACCTATTATATAAAATAGAGCTTGCTTATATTTTTACTGTAGTGATACACCACTGGCCAAAGCCGTTTTTAATCTAGTAAAAGTGGCAAAAAATTGCCCTGGTAACAGAAATTCGTTCAAATTTGGTTGGCGCCGATAGTACATTAGTACAGTTGGCGACACGGAATAGTTTCCAGGCATTTTTTTCCATTGTAAATTAAATCATGATCATAGGCTCGATAATTGTTTAGTGACATTATTAGCAGTCATACTTGTGTCACAATATTTTATGTAAAGTATTTAAGTAAATCGCCTAGAAAATTTCTTACTGGTGCTTAAAAAGACGCAATTGTGGCACATCTAGAAGATAGTTGGTCAAGTAGACAAGTAAATGTAATTTAATGAGATCTTCTCCTGTCTCCACCACTGTCGTTAAAAGAAGTTTTGATTAAAAAATCGCTACTTTGATCAATTTGTCTGGAAACTATTCTGTGTCGCCAACTGTACATACATACCTGTACCTAATAAGTAAGTATTTTTGCGCCTCGTGACTGAAACATTTTGGTATTCTACATTTTCCTACAGCTTGGTGTCGTTTGGGGGACACAAAAACTGGCCGCGCACCATTAGTAAATGCAATCGCACACATATTGCCTCTATTTGTACAAATTGATGTAATTGCCGCAAACACAAACTTTTCACGCACATGTAATAAATAAAAAAATTTCCGGGATACCTATTATATCTGCGCAGCGTACATAAAAACACTATAGGCATACATACAACTAAAATGCACTTGCAATCACTTTAGATAGGTATATTTCAATTGTTTTTTTTTGAGTTTCTTAATGCAGCACACAAATGACAACTGACGGGTGACACAAAATGACAGATTGACAATTAAGCAAAACAGGGAACTCGAAAGAAAAATTGAACCAAATTTTCGATGGACAATTGAAGGTTGAGGGAGTGGGTTGAGGGGTTATATTACATAAAAATTGGATTTCTTCATAAAATACCACAAAGTATATTAAGGATGGAAATGGAAAATGCCAGATGGCGAAAAAGACGTAAAAGCATTTCTCACTCTCCAACAAACACACGAAAGTAGTAATTAGCATGTAAAATTTGAAAAAAAAAATCAGTTGAAAAATTCATGTGGAGCACAGTGCAAGGTGCATTGTGCGTGTAGTCAATTTCCGCATACGTGCCAGAATAAAGGAGGCAAGATGCCTTTTTCAACTCGAGGTACTTTTGTACAGTCCTTGCAACACTTACACCACTCTCCTGATTGATTTCAAATAAAAACGACAACAAAATTAAAGAAATTCTGTGGTGCTTGGGCATTATGTCATTGCATTCCAACTAATCCAAGTATTTTTCTCATCGATTTGAAAGTTTGTTTACACCGTTGCTAACACGCGTTGCGTAGGTATTTTGCGACTCATCACGTTTTATTATACAGGGTTGGGCATATGTGTCGCAACCCCTAATTTCTGACTAAACGTTTTTATTATTATTACTCTTAAAATAAATATTTGTAGTTTTTTTATTCTATTCAGTAACGTACCTACTTTGTTGTTAAAAGAGCTACCCTATTTTTTATTTAATTAATTATTATTTAATACTGTTTATCTTATTCTTGAATGATTTTATTTAATAGTTAAAAAACCACAAGTCGCACACCCAGCAAACCTTATATCATTGTAATTGTTGAAATATTGTCTATTTGAAAAATATACAGGATGATCCATTAGAGAAAACTGCCGATCACTTAATATCTCGAGAAATCGAGTAGCTGTTGGAAAACAAAGTACGTCACTGAATAGAATAAAAAAAACTACATATATTTCTTATAAGACCAAAATTTAGTCAGAAATTATTGGTTGCGACACATATGCCCAACCCTGTATATTGATGAGGAAAATAAATATTTTTTCTACTCTTATATATGAAAATAGCCATTTTTCCATGACATACTCTACATGAAACTTCAACATTTTGTCTACTGCGAAAATAGTCATATTCTCTCTAGAGTGAAAATATCAAAATTTCAAATTTATGGTTTTCTTCGTGATTTTTTTTATGAAAACACTATATGCACTAAATTTACATAAATTTTCAATATCAATTCATTCACTTTTCATGGAATATTTTATATATAAAGCTTAAAATAGTTATAATAAAAACTAAAATATAATTTTGACGTTTCACTTGAAAAGTGTCACCTTAAATAATTTAAAAAAAGTTGTAGTTCTAATATAATTTATAAATTACAGTATCGTAGAAAAAATAGTATTTACTACTCGACATGAAGATGCCCTTTTGTTTTTCGTTCGTGAGATTGCCTCACTCGCTGCTACACAGCTCGTGTACAATTCTCACCTCACGAAAAAAAAAACGGCACCTTCATGTCTTGTTGTAAAATATACTATTTTCTATCTAGTGTGGAAATAGATGTAACCTCCCAAAAGACAATTTTGAATCAAGTATAGATTACAAAATCAAGAGCAAGATCACATAAATACTAAATTTAGTAATGATTGTTTTTTCTTATTTGAATTATGTACCTCCTGGAATAAAATCCCCGTTATCTTAAATAAAAATAGTCAACGAGAAATGTCAATACTGCAGATGAATATTCATACTAAGTAAATAAAATAACTAATAAATATTTGTTGACATTTTGTTCCCAATTCAATTTTTATATTTTATGAGGAAAATAAATATTTTGTTAAGCAGTCCACCGTTTATTTACCGAATAAGAAAAAATATATTGGCGGTGCAGGAGGTTTTTATGGATTGAAAATAAGCGAACTGAAGCCTACATTATGCTATGAGAATATAATTCACTAGAAAAAAAATAGCATCAAATTCATGTAATTGAAAATTAATAATAATATATGTAATTTAGGAATAATTATGGCCAATAAATTTTAAACATTAATAAAATATGTGTAAACTGGTTATTACTAAATTCGTGGTCACAAATAATTTATTAATAATAACTAAAATAGTTGTTGAAATTAATTGGTTTTAAATGCATACATGTTTGGTTAATATAGAAATCCATCACTGTAAAATATATCTACTAAGAATTTCCATCAATATGCACATATAAATTAATTTCGTAATATCCTATTATTTATGTAAAATTATTCAATTTACATGCCCCAGTGCCAATTATTTCCAACACCAAAAAGAAACTTAAAAGTGTGACAGAGATAATTACATTTTTTCAGTAGCTTTTCTAATTGATAAAAACTGTTTCGTGGCACGCGAAATCGAATTATGTAGAAGCGCTGAATGTCGGTGTTTTTATTTACAAAAAATGTTTCTCATTAAAGCGAAGTCTAGTCATTACTCCAATATTAAAGCGTCTGATTTTGTTATAAATGTTTAATGTCTTAGTTAACAAACAACGAAATTCGTTATGAGAATTGTAATTTACTATTTTGGATAAAATTTACAAGATATTTTACATATTGACTTTTTTCCTCATAAGGAGAGATTATAAAAAGTCATAAAAAGTAATTATTAACAAAGATATATTGCTGTTTTCATTGTAATTAACAATTTATTTTGTTAAAATAGCAAGTAGTTTCTAAAATTAACAATTTGTCCATTTAACAGTTTGTTAATTTTAATCAAAGTATTTTCAACACTATGTAAATCGTCAGAAGTGAAGTAAAGCTCGAAAATGGTTGTGCTATAGTGCAGTGGCAATAAAAAAGAGACTTCAAAAAGATTAATATTAAAAAAACAACAGTTAACTAACACGTAAACAAAAATACACTTATTTACAAAGTAATTTCGCGAAATCGTACATATGTTTGTTTATAGAAAATAAAACTTTTCACACATTTTATTAGTTTTATTGGAAATATTGTAATCGCTTTATCTTAACTGGCAAGCGTCATCATGAGCAAAAACAAATAACCCAATGAATTGCCTTATTTTTAGAACTATAAAGTGTTTCCGCTAATACCCTCCTATGTACAATAAAATTAATATATAGATAGTATTAAACGTATCTATACACCATTAGTATTCGGGAAGTTCGGTATTTAGGATACAGTATGCAGTTTGAAATAGCGATAACCATCCGGTTCGATAAACTACACTTTATATAAACTTCTCTAGATTCTCATTACATCTGTTTAGGTTTAATTTCCAAATGCACTGACGTCTTTTGCCGATAACGGTAATTTACTTGCAGTCAAACATAAAGACATTAAATTATTATCAACTCACTACCGTTACAAATTGAAAGCAGGATTTGGCTAGTGATTAGTTAGAAGTCTCAATGTAGCCATCTTGGAATAATTTAGCCAAAATAATATGATGACTTTAAATAATGCGCTTAACCTTTTGCTTCAATTAATTTATTGGTAGGGACAAATAAATTTATTACTTTATGAAACCGCCAATCATTTAAAAACTTTAGCTATTGTTAGGATTAATGATTATGATGACACGTTTTTGCTATATTTTCAAATGTGGAAAGTTTTACGTTGGTTGAACAGTCATTACTCAAAATTATTGGTAGTATGCAAAAAAATTCCACACGGTCTCTATAAGAAAAATCGTAGGTATGTTTACTGATGGCAACAGGACAATTTACTGCAGAGAATACTCCATTTATTTGCCACAACAAATCAAATTTTTTTAAAAGTAAATAAAAATAGTGTGTATCTGAACTAAATGTGGATTTGATCAATTTTTAAACTATAATTGATATTATTGAGAGAATTGAAAACGAAGTAGACTAATTACATATTCAAATGCAAAATCATCCATTACACATTCATTACAAGTTATACACTAGTAAAAATTCGTTGTGAAAATCAACACGAAAAAGGGTCTATATGAGGCCACTGTTTATGGTGTAAAGTTTACCAAAAGCATATTAGGTGAAATAAAAAAGTAAATTCAGGATAATTACAATTTTATGATAAAAATTGTATTTGTTTGCGGTAAATAAAGATTTATTTGAATGAAAGTTAAATCTTGTTATTCCAAGAATGTAATCTAGTCGTATGAAACTAATATTTAGCTGCTGAACTATGGACTGTATTGGAAGAAATATAGCTGTTTATGGAATCAAATGTAATATGTTATATTGAGTTAAACACATGCTAAAATTAATCATAAAATCGCCGATGCATTTTATTGAGATATTATTAACAACACATAATAGCATTTCTTTGATATAAATAAAAGTAGTGTTATCTCGAATAATCCTTTTTATCCATGAAGAAAACTGAAGCGCATACAGTTACAAATCTCAAGGTAGCACCAGCTAAAAGTTATAAGCTATATTTAATATCGATTTGCTAAAATAATTTAATTTACATAAAAAAATTTCTGTTCCCTTTTATAAAAATATGATAAACGAAATTTTATGTAGAAACTTCTAAAGATACTCGTATTCATGTTTCAAATAAAAATCTTTTATAAAATATTAATATGTAATTTGAATGTTGGGACAAACTAACAATGCTTTGAGGGAAAATTCTCTAACAGGTATATTAAACCGTAGTTTTAGAGGGAATGCACCATTTACTTCTATGAGCTGTATAAGATACAAAACGATAAAAACAGAAAAAACTGTTTCAGTGTTACAACTTTCTTAAAACCGTAGCGTAATGGAATTTTACAGTGTTTTCAAAAGTATTTTGGAAGTATTTGCTTTACTAAAAATTCGCTTAACTTACTCACGAATATTCCCATCCATGAAATATTTAATAGATATTATTTACGATCTATTTATATACTTTGTAAAAGTTAAATTAAGTTTATTTCCAGTTGTGAACCTTAATGTAGAAAACCATATTTTTCACTTCATATTTAAATTTAAAATTAAACATTGTGAGTTCATTCAGAAAGCAAAATATTTATCTACCAGTTGGGAATGTAATTGCAGATTGCAGTTGCAAAAAAATATATTATTTATTGATGATAAATATTTTTGTAAAGTGGTCCGCTGTTATGTGAGGCGATAAAGAACACAGTTAATGTTGTTTTATACAACGCCACTATATTACCTAAAAATAGTAAAATAAGGTAAATAAATTATGTTGAGCGCGTTTGAGCTTGCATTACCCTTTATCACGAAGAGCTCTTATTATTATAACACCACACAAGAACATGTAATGGTTTATATTCATCGAAATAACCATAAACATGTCTACGATATTTAAAATACAAAAGTGGATGATTTTAATCAGGTGTCAGAAAATTTTAAATTATGCATACTTGTTCATGTTACAAAAGGTTTACGTTATGATAAATATCTGATGTGTCCAGCACATGACTTTCTTATACATTGCCATGATACAGTTTTAATCTTTGGAAAATACTGGAGGGGTAGCCAACAATCACATGCAGTCGACATTCAATGCGTTATTAATATAAAATCACATTTATTTATTTTTTTCGGTACCATAGAAATCAGTAAAATAAAAAAAAAATTGTCCTTCTGCGATTCGAACTCGCGACCTTCCGTTTGGCAGCCAAGTCTCTATCTCTCTAGTCTATTTAGGCTGTCGGATTCAACGCGCACTATGAGAAATATAAGTGTTTTAAGAATATCCCGTTTTTTTTAAATTTTTTTGACTAAATTTAAAAAAAAATGGTATTACTTCGTATAAGAACGTAAAAAATAACAATTCCAACAAACTTTAATTTATTTTGCTTCTAATTGTAAACGGAAGTCGGCCTTTAGATATTATCAAATATTGCAAATATACAGTCATAAAATTTTCTTTATAAACTTTTAAGGGTGCTAGATTAACTTAAGAGAGCAAACATTTTTATAATATTGGGTGTTTTTTTGTCGTGATAAAAGTTCTGATCGAGACAGCTCTGACATGTGAGAGGTTACTTTTATTCAGTATATTTGGCATTTCATTATGCAAAGATTAACATCAGAACAACCACCAGGATCCTATGACTTGATGCCTCTAGATGGGGATATGTAAAGCCTTTGGTGTATGCAGATAAACTAGCGACGTTGAACCATTTGGAGGTTAAGCGAAATTAGGCGACCAATGCGTGAAACAGTGGTCGAAAATTGGACCTCCGCTACATTAGAGCCAGTCGCGGGGATCATATGCCCGATATAATATTCAAACACTAAATGGCATAATATTTTCTATTCAATAAAGCCAAAAGTCTGTTCTTTTCATCAAATTGTATGTGTTTTATTCCAATTAATATCTCCCACCTCTACAGGTTTGGGTAAAGATAATTTTATGACACTCTATAAGCATGCCAGTAGTTTTCACAAGAAAGTTAAAAGGAAGAAGAGAAGTACCATAAAAGTGACGATAAGAAATCATTGACCAATATAGAAAATCAATTGGATATTTTAAAAACATTTTTCCTACACTTCACTGTTTCTCTAGATAACGTACCTTCAAAGTGATGTGCCACTTTTGGGACACCCTTTATTTATTGTGGAACATTTCTTCCTTTATTTTCGGCGCAGTTTAACCCTGATGAAAGAATTGGATACAAGGAGTAATTGCAAGAGTGGCAAACATTCTGCTGCAATTTATGTTTAAGACAATGTGGAAAATATGTTATCCAAAACAGATCAACTGGTAATTGGAATCAACCCTCAAAAAGTCACTTGAATAAATGTCACAAAGGCTGCAGAATTTAGACTACTCCTTTTGAAATTCCGTCAAAAAAATTTAAAAAAACTCGATATTCTTAAAACACTTAGATTTCTCATAGCGCGCGTTGATAGTTGAATCCGACGGTCTAGGTAAACTAGACATAGAGGCTTGGCTGTCAAACGGAAGGTCCCGTGTTCGAATCCCAGAAGGACCATTAGTTTTTTTTTTTATTTTACTGGTTTCTATGGTTCCGAAACCAATAATAATGAATAAATAAATATTATTTTATACTGAGAGATTTTTTTAAGTGAGTAATAGGTGAAAAATCTAAAATAAAACACATTTTTGTCGTAAAATTCGGTTATAATGAGTGGTACAAGGACAGATTTATGCGTATTGCAATAAGTGCGACAGAGACTATTTGAAAATTGCTGAAAACCCTCAAAATTTTTACATGAAATTTAATTTAATTTCTTTAGGAAAAGTAATTGTGATACTATCCGTAACAAGAAAGTCATGTGTTGGACACATCAGATATTTTAAGTGAGTAATAGGTTAAAAATCTAAAATAAAACACAGTTTTTCAATTTTTGATATAGTTTACACTGGTAGTCATAGCATCGTCAATACCGGGCTTTTTAATGTTAGAAATGTTACACCATCTTAAATTGGCATTCTTTGAAGCGAGGGATGAATTTTTATTGAATCCATTAAGGTGAGATACAATTTATATACAAAATTATAAAGAATAATTTCTAATTTCTCACTTTTAGCGTGTCGACCATGTTATCAATATCAATGTACATTTTTATTAGTCTTATGTCAATTAATTTCTTATTTACATGGGAGTAAGTTTTTTTTTATAACTTACTACGTCTACCTACGGGGCTGTAGGTAATTTGTTTTATTAATATGTTTCTATTTTTTTTATTTTTATTCTAACCCCGAAAAACCAACATAATTCTCTTTGTTAGAAATTATTTTACCAATACTTAAGTAAGTACTTACCAAATTGAAATTATTAGCTTTATGATCTTAAATGTTAATGCGTTTTTATTATTATTATTTTTTTGTTCTTTGTACTTAAGTATAGTTCGGTTAGCAATGTAAAGTGGGGTGCTTTTCTTAAAATGGCAACTTTGAAATTAGTGGCTATTTTGTTAATTAATGGAGTTTATTAATGTGGACTATTCAGTCAGACTATTCAGGGTGTCCCGAAATTAGTGGGCAAAATATGACTCGAAAAATGCTTCCTAAGGAGGCTAGAGCCCACCGAAAGGGGACCCCATTTTGGGATTATTTTTATTATTTTATTTTATGGACGTAATTTTTTCAAAACGATTTTACTCGAAAACGGTTCAAGATACAAAGATTAACCGAGATTATTTTTTTGTGTAATGATAAACCAAGTTTCATAATTTGATATAAAAAATTTAAAAATTATCCACACAAAATATACAGGGCATAATTTATCAAGCACCCTGACAAAATTTCTGAAAATTGGAAAAAGAAGGAATATGTGGAAAATTATAAAAGCTTCAAACTCACCAAATTTCATGAATCTACCTCAAAGTTTTAAGGATATTACAGAAAACTCTTCTTTCCGGAAGGCTCGAGCCTTCTGAGGAAGCATTTTACTTTCTTATACGAAGTAATAAGAAAGTATAGTAATCGTGATTTTTTTCGACTTCGAGATTTTGATGAATTTACACGTTTTGAGGGCGCCTGAATCCATTTTGACCATTTTCGCCATGATGTCTCTCTGTGTGTCTGTCTGTGTGTCTGTCTGTATCCACCATAACTCAAAAACGAGTTATCAGATTTGATTCAAATTTCATATTTAAGAGTTTGAACAAAATTGTTATAATTTTTTTTGATATTGGCTTCAAATATCAGCGTACACATATACCTAGTTTAATTTTTTTGGATAAGTGATGAATCACCCTGTAAAAATAATGTATTTAAATTAGATTAAAATCCACTATAATAATTTCTTATTTTTTAACAATAAGTAATTTTATATAGGTAATTAACTATAAAATATAAACTGTCTTTATGATTCATTTGCATCTTTGACACATTTTATCTTTTTTAGTAAACAAATGGTAGATGAAAAGGAGACGATTGTATATAAGACAGTTCCAGCCTTTGCTATTGCTAAGTGTCCTATCGCCGGACTTCAACTTTCGATTACTGTTGCAAGGTAAGAAGCACAAAAAATATCTAACATTACAATTTCAATAAATTTGATTTGTAGTATCAAGGGTGAAATGAGATTGCTGGTGGCCACAGCAGATTCGGTGCTCAATGTGTATAATTTACAAAGTGATGGCGGTAATTAAACTTATTCCAACAATTTGACTTGGATAACTTTATAAAGCCGCATAAGTTAATAAAGTCGCAAAAGACAAGCGATGTTCCTGTTGGAGGTATTTTGAATTCTTTTTTAGAATTATACAAAAAATGTCATAAAAAGATATTGAAAAATATGACCAGCATATTGTAGAAATTGTTTTGGGTAGCGTGTAGCCTGAAGTTGAAGTTATAACTTTAAAAAACGCCCAGTGTGGAACTAGCCTAAGATTATATTATATTTACTTTAAACTTTTTTTTATATAAAATTTTTTTTACGATTTATGTATATTAGTTGAACCTCCTTATATCCTTATCTTGTAAAAAATGCATTTATTTATAATTTTAATGGAATTTTTTGATTTTATAAAATTAGTTTTTAATTTCTTTAAAAGTATTGTTTTAAGCATTATTTCAATAATAAAAATAAATATTATGAAAATTTTTGGTTTTACTTTCTTATACGAAGTAATAAGAAAGTATAGTGATTTTTTTCGACTTCGAGATTTTGATGGATTTACACGTTTTGAGGGCCCCTGAATCCATCCTGATCATTTTCGCCATGATGTCTGTCTGTCTGTGTGTGTGTCTATCTCTATCCACCATAACTCAAACACTAGTTACCGGATTTGATTCAAATTTCATATTTAAGAGTTTGAACAAAATTGTGGGTGCCACATTAAATGTTTTTCATCTAGCACCAACACAAGTGGTACTTATCTGAAGACATTTTTAGGTTTTTTAGGAATATCTTGAAAAATAAACAATTTACGAGATTTTTTTATTCTTTAACATTGAATTGAATTTTGAACAAATTTTGTTTGAACTTTTTTTTGACATTCCGTCAAAAGAATTTCAAAAGATCGCGATATTCTTAAAACACTTATTTAGATAGACTAGTGACTAAAGGGCTTGGCTGCCAAACGGAAGGTCGCGGGTTCGAATCCCAGAAAGACCATCATTTTTTTTTGTATTTTACTGGTACCGAAAACAATAATAATAAATAAATAAATGTGATTTTAAATTAATAACGTATTGAATATCGACTGCATGTGATTATTGACTACCCCTTCAGTATTTTCCAAAGATTAAAACTGTATCATGGCAATGCATAAGAAATTCATGTGTTGGGCACATCAGATATTTTATTATGTTCGATGGACGATATTTTTGTTCATGAAAAAGCTAAATTTTTATCCTTATACCGGGTGATCATTTCAATTTCAGCTCTAGTTATCCATGGAAATTGATGTCATGACTTTGATTAGTTCACTATTTATTGTTTACTACTGACAGTTCATAAATTTGACGTTTCAATTAATTTGTTTTGTTTGTTTGTGTGAGCTACTCAAAGTCATGACTTAAATTTCCATGGATAACTAGAGCTGAAATTGAAATGATCACCTGGTATACATTTGAAAAAGACAATTAGGAGATAGAGAAATAATGTTAATTGAAATTGTTTTTCAATTATAAAATAAACTAAACTATAAAATTGAGAAACGATGAAACTGGATCTACCGAGAAAACCACGTCAAATAGTAAACATGATTTGCAATATAAATTTAGGAGAAAGGAGACAAGAAGAGGAGAAGCATAAAAAGCATAAAAAGCAAATAAACATCAAGGTTATTTCCTGGACAGAAATGAAGGCAATAAATCCGAAAATAGGAGGTGAACATCAGCTAGTTGTAAGAAAAAAAATCGTATCAATAGGACGAAATTGAATGGAAAATTAAAGAAAATTCTAACACACCATGCGTTGTAATGTAAACACTTTTCAAGATGTAGGGGAACACAAAGAGATTTATATTTATTTAAATTGTGACGATAACAAAAAAAATATACAATGATATTGTGACGATAGGGCCAATAATATATATTGGCCATGTGGAATGAATGATAGACAACAGAAGGGTAAATAGTATGTAGATTTTTGTAGTCATTCTACATTCAGCTTGAATTTTCATTATTATTGTAAAACATCTGTGTTGAAAAATGGAGCACGTCGGACCATTTATACTTGCTAGAATATCTAAGGATCCAGTATTTATATAAAAATAACTGCTAACGTTGCTGGTAAAACATGACGTAAAATAGTTATAGAAGGAACATTGAACTGCTTTGGGAGTAGCAATTTAAATAATTGTAGAAGTGGGGATTCCAGGTGTTGTGATCGGAAATATACATTGACCGACATAAAAATGATTATAATGCACAATTTTGCACGTATGCATAATTACTTAATATGTATAATTTAAATTAATTTTTTCTACTTCCTTTAAATACGATTACTCATTAGCCACGGCTTGAGGCCGCTTTAGACCCACTCGAAGTTTCATTAATCACGGCTTGAATTTTGTTAACATAAATCGAGTTGACAGTTTGTCGTTTGTCAGTTTCGCATTCAGAGTTTTTTCAAGTGAAACTCAAAAATTTTAGTATGTTTGTGATGGTCCTAGAGAAAGTATAGTATACAATTCGTTTTATAAACTTCTCTAGAAACTCGCTTTTTTTATTAGACACTCGTGACTAAAATGCCGTTTATAAAACTTGTAGCATAATATACTACTCCCATTAAATATTACTTTTAAAAATAATTTTGTATATTGACCCTATCGTTACAATATGAAAACTATAATTTAATTTTAGCTATAATAATAAATTTAAAAAATTTAATTACATTTTGACCTCTCATCAACTTTTTTACAATTGTTTATTATTCGTGATTATACATATTATGTAAAATAGAGACCATTTGAATATAGATTATAAATAATATTAAAATATCATTAACTACACACGATAACTAATTTATAACCGAATTTTACATTAGGTATACAATGTATTTTTTATAATTTAGCTACATGAAATTACTGTGTAACAAGTGGCAATAACGACTAAACCACACAAAAACTCGAGGACAAAAAGTTGTGTTTTGGTGGTAATTTCAGTGGAAAAACCAGCCGCATAAATATCAAATCTGCAGTAATATAACTGACGTACATGTTGCAACTGAATTTATTGCCCCGTACATGCTCCAAAACCTGTAAAATACTTCTTTTATTGTATGATGTAATAAAAACATATACAATTTAAATATGCACTGAACGAAAAACATTGTGTGCTGTACATATTTTGTATTTAACGCCAACGGAAAAAATTTCTGAGTTTCAAATAAATGGAACTATTCTCTATTGAAAATGTTATATAACATTCTGTAAAATCTATGTAATTTGACATTTCAACAATGTTTTATATTGTTCAAACGTCAAATAACATAGATTATTAAGGCACCTTACACGGTCAGTTATACTGTCATTATTCTAAAATATTGACAGTATTATTGATCGTGTAAGGTGTAGTAATGATGGAATGAAGAGAATACTGATGTTTATCCGGATAATTTGTAATCCAAGCATCAGTATTTCAATATCTCACACCATGCCCACAAAGTGGTGGAAATACTGACAGTAATAGTGATAGTGTAAGGTCTTTGCACATCAGTACTTCAGTAGTGAAAAATTTTGGTGCCGAGTGTGTCGATTGTAGTAGCTCTTTTATTGTGTTTTGCGAACTGAATAGTTTTAATTCAAGAAATATGATTACTTATTTTTGTAATAATGGAAGACGCGTCACCGTTTTTCTCAGAAACAAATACATAATTAAGAAGACCCTTATCAAGAAGACTAGAAACAGTGATGGGACGCTATGTGGCAATAGCTCTCCTCTCAAGCGCCACTCGTCATATGTGCCCTGCTCTTAAATTGCACTACTGCGCATCTGTCATGTGAGGGAAGCTATCGGCGTATATTGTCCTTCTCTTTCCAAGTGAGTTCGCTCTCCTGTTTCTAGTCTTTTTGATCCTAATGATAATGAGGAATTATTAACAGACCTTTTAAACCTTTTGCTGAAGCAGTTTATCGAGATGTACGAGACACCACCTGAGCTTTGGAATACAACGAGTGTAAATTATATGAACAAAACAAAGGGTTTCCAAAGAATCAACAGAGTTTCGAGAAAATATGTTTCAAAATTATAGAGCTATACCAGGTTTTAAATTGTTTGAGTATTCCTTGGTGTAACGGTAGACAAAATGCAGGGATATTGGGAGGAAGAAAATGTATCTTGATATTAGTCAATTTTAAATCACGTGATGAGATGCACCGTTATCGAGGAGAAGCAATTTTTTTCGTTTTTGAAGCCACAATTTTTTGTCTAATTGTTGTAAGTAGATACCTACTCAGACATTATATCGCAGGTCGTCCAAGCTTTTTTATAAGATCGTCACATTACCCATATACTATCCAAATGAATTTTACGAAAAGCACGAGGTCAAGCAGCTTTTCCATTAACAAACAATTTTTCAGAATCCCCTGCCATATTAACACAAGGCATAATTGTTAGTCGAAATTCCGATGTTCCTACATTGTCAACCACACAGATTGTCCGCATAAGATAGGTTCACGTGACCTTAGACCGTGTCCGTTTAATAGGGAGTCCGCTTAAGATGGAAATTTTTATTAACAAAGTCATATTGTTTTGTTGGTTCTTCAAAAAGTTTCCGCTTATGAGGAGTGTGTCCGCTAAGAGAAAGTACACTGTGTATTTGTTAATATAGGTACCTTTTTAACATTTTACGTTTTACAAGAAAAAGTTATTCTTGTTAAATAATTTCATTTTCTTCAAAAATTTAATTGATAAATAACAAAAAAAAACACGAAGTAGTACGCTTTATAGAAAAAGCCATAATTATTGCGAGGCACGCTATTTTTCGATTATACATAGGTATTCATAAATAAATAATACTGTACGAAATCTGGGACCATACTGAAAAAAAAACTGACCATATGGAATCACCGTGTAAGGTTGATAAATACTGAAGGAGGATTGAAGCAAATACTGACAGTATCAGAAATGACAGTATTACTGACCGTGTAAGGTGCCTTTAACAGAATGTTATCTAACATTTTCGATACAGAATAACACCAAAAATTATGAATTAAAAAAAATACATAAAATGTGAAACACCTGTGACAAGTCAATGAATTCGTCAAGTACTAAAGGGCGAACAAATCATGCATATTTGCGTAGGAAAAATATTTTTGGTCAAATTTTATATTGAATTAAACCAATGGAAAAAATTGTCATCCTCATATAGAAAAAAGGAAAGAAAATTTGATTATTGACAATCGTAATAAAAAAAATTTAAATTTCATGAGATAAATCTTTACCTAGATACCTAATTCGTCAACCATCATTAGAGGCACCTTAAAGTATCGCAACAAATTAAATGCCCGGTACTATACTAGTATTCAAATGCAATGTTCCAGTTCTCAGTAAAAATACTAAGTGGTCAGTAAATTTTATTATTTTACCGTGGAAGATTATAAGAAATATTGGGATTTTTTTATATTAAATACTGAGTATTCAGCACTTTTTACTAAGCAGTTGGTATTAGTTACTGAGCAAAATGCCATAACAATACCGAGCAGTTTATTACTACCCTTAAATTATTATATCTGTAACAAAGAATATATGGCCACGGAGCTAACTAGCTCCTATATTTTTAAAATAATTTTAATTCTACATATACGTGATACGATATAATTGGCCATACTAGGATATTTTTAAAAATCGAAAATAATAAACGAAATAGTAATCCCGTAAGACCATACGAAATCATTTAAAATACCAACAAAAGTCTTCCGTCAATTCACAATGACGAAGAGTATTAAAAGACAATAAAGTCTCAAGAGTTTCCCTAAAAAAATCTTTTAATCTCCAATGGACGAGTTAGCAATTACTATAAAAATAGAATTTCAAAATATTTGTCACACTCTTCTACGATTTGTACTCCACAATCCTATTGTCATTAATGTCTTTCTAAGGTTCATCTTTATTGCTACCGAAGTATCCAAATCCACTATCAAATAAAGAAACAGCCAGGATGATCTGTAAAATTTTGACAACATATTCAATCTAAGAGTAAAATACAGACGACAGCAGTGGAATAAATCTAAAACAATAGACCAAAATCCAGTACGATAATAAATTGTAAGGCAAATTTGAAGAAAATTCGAGTAGGGGATCGACACTTTAAGGCAGTCAATAAAACAAAATTTGTAAAAATTTTCAAAATAATTTTAATACGCACTAAAACCATTCTTAAACTGGCGCTGATCCCAAAATTATGACACATTAAAGGAAGCTTTTTTGAGCTTCGCTTTTCAGAACAACAGGAGACTTACGTCCTGGAACTTGATGTATAATACACAAAGAAAGAAGATTCAGTATAAGTAATGAAGGTTTTGGTGCTAACCCCATCGACCTGTATGGACGTTATGTTGCTTTACGCCCCAAAAATGCATCTTCAAAGTTTTTCTTACATTATTATAAAGGCAAGGGTAGCCATCAATCGTGTTACATTTGCATTGTTCGTTAGTTAGTTAGTTTGTTATTTACATACTTTTAAAAAATGTAGGAATTAATTAACATCTTTGTAGCAATTCCTAAAGAAATTGCAATTTTCCTTAAGCTGGAAAATCCAACAAGTTACACTGGGCGACTCTCTTAGCGAAGCAGGTACTGCATATTACGTTTATATTATCCGAAGTAATTTAATTTGTGACGAAGGTGAAGATCTTACTTCTTTGAAGAGACATGGAGGGTGGGAATCGTCAAATGTGGCATAATTTTATATGCAAGAATCATTTGAAGAAAGAGTAAATATTGTCAGAAAAGTTTTCGGTGGTGGAACGCTTACATTGGATGAAATAGCAGAAGTTAAAGAAGTAGATCTTAAAAACAAGCTAAGCAATAGGGAGAAATGTGGTAGTTCTTGCTCAAGTACTCACCAAAGTTTCCAATTCAATAATAATTGTACTTTTAACTTTTATGATAGAAATTATTGTAAAAATTATGAATAAAATGTTATTTACTTGAGTAATATACAGCAGCGTACTTTACATATCCTATAAAATAAGTTGTCATTGACGACGGATTCTAGACAAAATCGAATTTTAAAGGAACCATAACAAGTGAGTTCAAATGAACCATAGATATAGTATAAGATGTGTGTGTTAGAAAAAAGTTTTTTATATGTAATCCCATCCGTGGACACACTGTAGGTATTTCTATTTGATTTGATAAGTAAGAAACTTTCATCAAGCAAAATTTAATCAAATTTCCTGGATCATAAAAGTCATAGTTGCAGCATAAATTAAATCGTAAATAAAGTACAACTTTGTGCGCTTCAAAATATAAAATTCGATTAGTTAAGTAAAACGTTAAACTATTATAATTGAAATCCTCCATAAATCATAATTATCTTATATGTAGTTTGTAACTTCTGCTTGAATAGAGGCGACTATTTTTTAAGAAAAATTATTTACGTAATTAAGATGGAAACGAATAATTTATGCATAACATTTATAAAGAAACAAAATGGGAGGAAGTCAACAGCACTCGACGAATTATAAAAAATAATTACAACGAATAGCGAATAAAATCACGGGTTCAATTGAAAACTCAGAAAATAATCCGTTTACTTCAGGGAAATAGATGAGGTCAAAATTGGCAAAATAAGTTATAAAGTGTAAATTTTCAGATAAGCATCTCATTTATTTGTAGCAAAGATATATTTGTTTCAAGTAAGATTAAACCTTGTTTTGCCAAGAATATATTCTATTTCTATAAAACTAGTATTTAGCTGATTGAAACTTGGACTGTATTAGACGGAATATTGTGGGTTATTGAACGAAATGTATTTTACATAGAATCAAATACATACTAAAGTGAAAATGAAAGTATGAAATACACCATTACTTTGAAATAAAATTACTAATATTTCTTGATTTAAATCTGAAATTATTATCAAGCATTTAAATTTTCATTCAGAAGAACCATCAGAGATTTGAATGGACATATTTTTAACCTCGTTTTCTTTAACAACCCGGAACCCGGAACAAAACAAAAACACAGTAATTTATTTTAATCAGTGGCACTGTCATATAATTTTTATAAATTGTTTTCCATTATTTTGCTACTACTATTGTTACTCTCATATTTTAGGATATAAAATGAAAAATTACATTAAATATTATAAAGTTATCTCAAGGCAGGAAAAAACTGCGTGCCTCCCCAGTGTCAAACAGTGCCTGACTGAGAGTTAATTAAGTTTTAAATAGGATTCTTAATGGTTTCTTTGAAATAATATTAGGTCATTTTTTATTGTCTGCACAGATAGGACGTAAAAATACGAAAAAATTTTAATTAAGTTTTTACTATTTTTTTAATATTTGCAGGAAGCAATTATACAATGTTATTCCATTATTTTAATTCGAAATTAGGTTTAACCACAAAAACCCAACTCCAACCTGGCAAAATTAAGTTGTAACTTTAGAATCAGATTTGTTTCACAGAAGACAAAAGTAAGCCAGCTTATTAATATAATCCAGTCATTAAAACCCTCTTAAATGCTTGAACTAGAATTAACAACATTATAAGCCGTTGTTTTATTAATGCAGGTATTTGAAGCATGTCAGGTTAGAAATAATTCCTTCCAACTAAATCTGGTATCAAGTTGGAGATTTTCGCTTTAGGGTATCGTAACTAAAGTTAAGGCCAGTCTGAGCGTGACTTTCCTGAACAACGAAAGCTATAATCAGCATATACACACATTCAGTTTGTTTGCTGGCAGGCGGGAGAAGCACAGATTGAATTTTTATATAATTAACTTGTTTCTTGAAACAGTTTTTAAATCAACGCGGTAATTGATGGATTCAATTCTCTCTGCATGTTTAATTCACATAAAATGAAGATACATAAAATACGGCGCCGGATTGTTATTAAGTTTAAATTTTGTTTAATTTCGGATTCTTGAATGCAAACAAATAAGGAATAATATGAAAAAATACTTGAATAAAGTATGAGAATTGATTAATAGGGGGTATTAGTGTTCCATTGTGTTTAGTAAGTAGTAATTGTTGGTTTTGTGAGTTGGTGTGTTATACAGTTACAACACATTAGACTGGATTTTGAAATTCCATGCCCACTTAGAATCTGTATTATCAAATTCAACCATTTACAGGATGTCAATTTGAAAACTTCCCACATGGATTACACTGATAAACAGTCACTTTGTTGCAAGGTTCTCTTAACTTCTTCTGTGGTATTTTTAGCCTGCTGAATCCGAAAATGACTATCGTTTTGTTCAATCAGCTTTGGTTTTTGCGATATTGCGGAAAATCCATTTTTTCAAACATGCTAAAATTCGAAAATTGGTTATTTTTCCCTGATAGACAAACCACGCAAGACGCACGTGTTCAATGAGGAAATCGATTGTTTAGGTAAAATTTCAAGTTATGCCAAATTCAGAGTGTTGTAACTTCGGTAATTTTTATTTAAATTGAATGAAACTTGTAGATTCAAGAGGTAAATGTCTTCAATCGAAGACGTATAAATCACAAAATATCGATTGAAAATTGACCAATTTAAAGCAAATGAATGCTGACCGCCAAAAATTGACATTTTCGCTTATAACGGATAAGTGACATTACCAAGAGCTCGAACTAATGAAGCAATTCGTAAAAGCTATAGATAAAAAAGATGCATGGTTCATCTACTTAAGAAGTGTATTTTCCAAATTGAGCACTGAAAAAAATAAACCACGTATATTTGATTGACCTCAAATAAGACGATTGATAAAGGATCCGAATTTCATCAGAGAAATGAATAATGTAGAACGAAGCGCCTGGTCCTCTTTCCTGCTTGTTGTACAAACTTCCTCGGAAATCCAAAAGCAACTGACCAATTTACTGTAAAATGGGTGAAAAACATGCTCTCCAATTTCAACACTTTTGGCGGCAACTTGAGCATAAAAGTCCTTAAGATGATTTGCCGGAAAACCTTGGCGACCTAATGAGGAGCAAGGTGAACGATTCCACCAAGATATCAAAACTATGGAAAATAGATACCAAGGGAGGTGGGATATCCACATGATGGTAGACTATGGTTAGAGCTTTCAGCATAATCGAAAAAGAAATGGTCCTCTAGAAAATGATTGAAGAGAAATTTTCAATCTGTCGGAGAATTCAACACAATATCTTCCTTTCACATTGTTCCTGGTTAAACATCAGATACAGGGTGAGTCGAGAAGTCTAGGAGTGTATTTTACACGTAAAAATATAATGTAAAAGAGGATCTCGGTGCTTGGCGACACCGCAGGAATAGCCTATAGCATCATCTCAAAGAATCTCTCGGCCGTAGCTGAGCAAAATTCACCAAGGCATCAACATCTTCCTAGGCTTGAGCCCGTGATTATGCCCGGAGTCTTGGCCGGTTGGTGTACTGTCAGGGTTTACCCAATTCAGGTATTGTCTGCTCATGCATGCCCATCGTGGGAGGTCTCCCGTCTTCAGTACACCTTACGCGTAAGGGTATTGCACAAATGTGTGGACACTCAACGGGCGAAGCTACCAGCCCTCCGCTGATTTTTAGATTGGTCAAGAACGTTTAAATATGTATAATACTGTTGTTATCCGATTTTTATTTGTTTTGAAGATAGAACATTATAACGAAATTCCTCACACATTATTTTGTATGCAATTTTGTCACAAGATAATTAATACCTCGTGTTGTATCGCGCATAGTGTTTACTGATGAAACAACATTCACCCGTAACGGCATCAATAATAACACTTGCAACTCGCATGTATGTATGTTCGGACGACAATCCCTACGCAACAGTCGAAACACATTTTCAACACAAGTTTTGGGTGAACGTGTGTGGTGTGGCATGCTTGACAATTATTTAATTGACCTTTTTATTTTGGAACATCGCCTTACAGGAGACCAGTACTTTATTTTTTTACAAGTGAATTACAAGAACTATTAGAGGATACTCCTCTAAACATCAGAATGCAAGATGGAGCTCTTGCACATTTCGCTCGTTAGGTCAGGCAACATTTAGATGAAAGATTTCGAGGCCGTGTGGTTGGTCGCGGTGGTCCTATTAGTTGGCCTCCAAACCTCACACCATTAGACTTTTGTTTATGGGGCTGGTTTAAAGAAGAAGTATACCAGGTGCCCGTTTTCAAACCTGAACATAGGGATTTAACATTATTGTGAATTCTTGCTCGCCAATTCGACCTAGAGAAAATATTTTTTTATCCGTGGAATGACAAACTTATTGCGCATCGAATGATATCAAAAACTACATTATCGATTTTTATTGAAAAATATTAATTTAAAATTTTTAATCGAGTTGCCATGATATCCAAAACATAAAAACTTTAAATTAAATTTTTTCAATAAAAATCGCTGTAAATAATGTACCTTTTGATATCATTCGATGCGCAATAAGTTTTTCATTCCACTGATATTTTCTCTAGACCGAATTGGCGAGCAGGAATTCACAATAATGTTAAATCCCTATATTCAGGTTTGAAAACGGGCACCCTGTATAATGTAAGAGTAGACACTCGGGATGTAATAATTCGACGTATTAGAAATACTGTAGCCGATATTAAAGAAAGTCACGAATCAATCGGAGCAGCAACGGGTGCCCTTCGTAGACGAAGCAGAAAATGTTCGAAGTCAATTTTTTATTTTTGAACATTTATTCAAAATACGCATTGTGTGTGAGGAATTTTGTTGACATTGTACCTTGAAAACAAATAAAAATCGAATAACAACATTCGATTTTTACATTATTTTTACGTATAGAATACACTCCTAGAGTTTGAGGCGTTCCTCCGGACTCACCCTGTAAGTACATATCAATTCTCTTAAATTACAATGTGAACAGAACTGAAGGTGAGGTCATTTATCTGTCCTAAGCGAAAATATCATTTGTTGGAGGTCCGCGTTGATTTGCAATAACTAGGACAATAACCTCATGAATCTTTGAGTTTCATTCTATCTAAAGAAAAATTTCCGAGGTTACGTTTTGAATTTAGCAAAAAAGGCGATGTTTTTTTTTTGTTTTTTGCTCAGTTTTTATCGATTTCCTCAAAAATTTGCGTCTTGCTTGTTTTATTCATCATGTGGGCACATAATGCTTCAATGCATATAATTGGCAATACATTTTAAAGACGAAAAAAAATTCGGATTTTCGAATTTTAGTATGTTTCAAGAAATATTTTTTTGCAATATCGTAAAAACGAGAATTGATTGAGAAAAAACGATGGTTATTTTCGGATTCAACGGCCTTAATACATTATAAAAAGTTAAGAGAACCATGCAATATTTAGGACATTTTTTTATAGACAGATCAGTTTTACCAATTGGTGACTACTTGTTGGGTCGTGTGACCACTGATATTGTCTCTTAATGTGAACAAGTATATTTGTAATTGCTGAGGATAACCTTTCAATTAAACTCCGTAGATCACTGTATTAATATCTAGTATTTATTAATAGTGCAAATTTAAATATAATGTAAAATAAGGTTTCTTAGGTGAGAGCATAATAGCGACTGGTCTACGTTATGTTCTAAGGGTTTTATATTATAAGTGGATAACAATGCAAAAATGACCTGACGTCCACCGCTCGCTTGTCATACCCAGTTTTTTGTAAATTCGCAGAATTGGTACCGTTTGAAAGTTTTTTCTTGATTCCCAGGATGTTAACTGTTAGGTCAGCGAGGGTGGTCAGGAAAACAAACCAAAATTATTTATATAAAAAATATACATCGTGGGAAGCAGAGGGTGGGTACTGCATTCCTTTAGCTTAGGTAGGAAGCAAATAAAATTACATGAAACTGTACACTACTAAAGTGTCACAATTTTTAAGCAATTGGTCCAATTTTCTTTACTTTAGCTATAAAAGATACTGTAAAGTGGTGCTTAATTACGAAATTATCACGTGATCACCAGCTCCACTTTTACAATATTTTCAGCGCTTTTTAAAATCACGCAAATTTGCTTTAAAAATTACTGCAAGATCGTGTTTAACTACGAAACATTCACATAACTCACTAGAGACACATTGTGAATAGTTTTAGCTCGTTTTAAAATCACTTTTGAAAATTTTGAAAATTCTCGCTTACTGACTGTCTAGAGATGGCACAATTTTCGGAATACTCGTCCAATTTTCTGCAAATTTACTATAAAATTTCAAATCGATGCGGTAATTGATGGATTCAATTTTCTCTGAATGTTTAATTCACATAAAAGTATGAAGAAACATAAAATACCACTTCCACTTTTCTACCACAAGCGCGGGCTGTTATTAAGTTTAAATCTTATTTAGTTTCGGATTCTTAGAGAGGTTGTTCTATTATGCAACAGATACTCGAAAGCGTTCGTGGTTGGTTTCGCACTTGAAAATTTCCTATAATACGAAGTAGTATACATCCGTTGATATTTTGCACATTGCATGTACATAGCAATTTGTTTCTGTTATTTTTATATTCTTAACATCCTCGAAAAGCAAGAGGCAACTGATATTTATTGTTTGTGAAATACTTTCTGATTGATAATATTGCCTAACAGTTGGATCTAATGTTTTATGTAACAGTTTCTTCTAGTTGTGATATAAGCTTTTCCGTTTCTTTAAGCTTTTGTTTCAGACTTCTGTCTAGGAAAATTTATAGCTGTTCTAAATACGTTGAATCTGTGGGGATGTTTCAAAACTTAACAGGTTTTATTTTAAAGCTCCGAAGTTTTTCAGCATATACTATTCCGCAATAGGGATAATATTGTGAATTAGTTTAAAACCGTGTGATTTTTCAAACCTCGAGCTACATCATTTAAAATCTCTTTGTATAATTTATTCTGAAATTTATTCATTAATCTAATTTACTTAAAAGATTAAAATAAAATAAAGTACCTAGTCTTTCAGAGAATTGTGAAGTTTTTATTAAAGTCAAAATAGAAAAATGAGAAAAACTTCAAAAAAATATATTTTAATTTTCGTTTAACAGTAAAATAAAGATACTTAAATTACATCATATATACAGACTGTAGCAACTGAATATTTTCTAGCATTTCAGAAATACCAGAAAAGACTACGAAATAGCAAACATCCTCAGCAAAGAAATTCATTTCTTTCTTTAGCATCCGAAGGGGAGATTTAGGAAAGCGAAGCTAATGACAAAGCGAAAACTCTGATCATTGCCCAGCATTCCAAAAGATTAAAAGATTCTTCTTTCATTGATTTGCACTATTTGTTTGTTCGCTAGGCCATAGACTACGTGAACAACATAATAGACAGAGATATTGCACTGTGCAACAAATCAATGCAATTAAAAATCATTACGGGAAGAGGGAAGCACACTCCGGATGGAATCCCTAAAATTAAGCTAGCTGTGATATCGCTTCTACAGAACAGGAGTAACAAATCCTGGAATGTTAATTGTGATGATAGGAAGTCAGTAATTTCTCCTAACTTCAATAATTGACTATATATTTTTATGAGTGTGTATATATTTTCAAACTTCATATTTTCAAGTTCGCCATATTGGAGTTAAACATATTTAAAATCTCAGATTTTGTCTTAGTAATTTGATATACCAGATGTCATACTTTAATAAAAAAATGTTGTATGGGATGAGAAATATAACTATCTACGGTTATGTTAAAAATTCAAAATATGAGTACAGGGTGTCCCATTTTCGACACTTTTAGGGGGTATTGGCGTTATTATCAAAGATAGAGTGTTGCGGTTTTCACCTTCCTGTCCTACTTTTTCACGAAACGAAAGATTCCGGGGTCAAATTTGTTATGGCTCTCTTAGTTTTTAATCTACAGAGCGATTCTGAAAATCTTTGTTTTTTAGACACCCCTCGTATTTCCGTTATGCGTCTACTTATCAAAAAAGTGAAAACTGATCTTGATAGAGTTTTTTACGTAGAAATCAGTGGCGTAGGCAGTTTTTGTGTAAAAGGTTTAGTTTTTGAGATATTGCCCAAACTTATGTTTTTTTAAATGGGACACCCTATATATTATTTTTTATATTGATTAAGCAAAATTTGAGCTTTCCAAAAATATATAATACTTAATATTTATTTTGAAAAACAAGCTCAAAATTCGATATTTTTAACAATTTACTTTATTTATAACAGTAGGCCATGGCTAGTTTATTAGAAACAAATGCAAAATTTGACAGATTTGTCAGATTTCCATTATTGATGAAATATTTTTGTTACGTAGGAGTTTTTATTTTACTTTTAATTTTTTATTACAATGGCCATTTACGATAATTATGAGAAGTATTATATTGTTGGTATGTTTTATACAATGCATTAAAATTATCTTTTGAAGTGTTTAGCTTTAAAATAAATACGCATTGTGAAAATTTTGGATTTGTTTTTAAAAAAATAGCCATGGCCTACTGTTATAAAATATAGAAAATTAGTAAAAATATCTAATTTTGAGCTTGTTTTCAAAATAAATATTAAGTATTATATATTTTTGGAAAGCCCAAATTTTCCTTAATCAATATAAAAGATAATATATAGGGTGTCCCATTTAAAAAAACATAAGTTACTGCAATATCTCAAAAACTAAACCTTTTACACAAAAACTGCCTACGCCACTGAATTCTACGTAAAAAACTCTATCAAGATCAGTTTTCACCTTTTTGATAAGTAGACGCATAACGGAAATACGAGGGGTGTCCAAAAAACAAAGATTTTGAGAATCACTCTGTAGATTAAAAACTAAGAGAGCCATGACAAATTGGATCCCGGAATCTTTCGTTTCGTAAAAAAGTAGGACAGGAAGGTGAAAACCGCAACACTCTATCTTTGATAATAACGTCAATACCCCCTAAAAGTGTCGAAAATGGGACACCCTGTACATGTGGATGATTTCCCACTAATAATCATAAAATTTAAAACATTCGGGGAAAAAAAATATTTTAAAAATAAGAGTCATGCAGGAAGTGGAATGATGACTATTTGGTCTACGAGAAACTAAATAGTTTTATAGTTTTATGGAACATAACGCACATGAACTTGTACTGGAGGAAGTAGTTCTAAGTAATAGACTTGTGAGAATAATACGTCACACAGAACAGATACTTTAGGAAAGTAATCTTAAAGTTACCTACAATATACAATCAAAATATTTTCAAAATTGTAGCAGATATGGATTTAGCTTTATGGTGGAGTTACAGGAACGAACAAGACAAGCAATGTCTAAATACTGGGAGTTTATCCTAAAGAAACTACTGTCTGTTTCGCGAAATCGCATGAAAAATGCGCCGCACTTTGGAAATGTTGTGGCCTGGAGAATAAATTTGTTAGTTGATAATATACATATGTAGGATTGTGACGAAATATATACTAGAAGTTGGGTTAATAGTGGGAACGCGACCACGTGAAATGGACCCAACCAGACCAACGGAAAATAAAATGTACGTGGAAGTGTAGAGATGTTAAAATTAAAAACATATTAAAAAATATCTGATGTGCCCAACATATGACTTTCTTATACGGATAGTATCACAATAATTACTTTTCCTAAAGAAATTAAGTTAAATTTCTTGTAAAAATTTTGAGGGTTTCCAGCAATTTTCAAATAGTCTCTGTCGCACTTATTGCAATAAGCATAAATCTGTCCTTGTCCCACTCATTAAAACCGAATTTTACGACAAAAATGTGTTTTATTTTAGATTTTTGACCTATCACTCCCGATATGAAATTACATTTATTTATTCATTATTATTGTTTTCGGTACCATAGAAACCAGTAAAATAAAAAAAAACTAATGGTCGGTCAAGATATTCCTAAGAAACCTAAAATGTCTTCAGGTAAGTGTCACTTGATTTGTGCTAGATGAAAAACATTGAATGTGGCACCCACAATTTTGTTCAAACTCTTAATTATGAAATTTGAATCAAATCCGATACGTCGTTTTTGAGTTATGGTGGATACAGACAGACACACACACAGACAGACAGACATCATGACGAAAATGGTCAAAATGGATTCAGGGGCCCTCAAAACGTGTAAATCCATTAAAATCTCGAAGTCGAAAAAAATCACGATTACTATACTATCTTATTAGGTACTTCGTATAAGAAAGTAATTAATAAAGACTATTACTAATACAAGTTAAATTGTTAAAAGGACAATATTGAGAATCAAATTTTATACCAGTATCATTGTTTGTTAACTGGTTTCGTGTTTGTTTTATTAAAATTGTTTAAAACTCTCGATGTAACTTTTATTTTACACATACATATATTTTAAAAAAATATCTGATGTGTCCAACACATGATTTTCTTATACGATGGGATACAATTCTAATATTTGAAAAATACTGAAATTAAAGAAAATGTATTTAAAATATTGTACTTGGAAATTACTTTTCCTAAATTCAATGTATGATTTGCTTTGCAATGAATGTATTTATTAACTTAATATTTTTTTTTGGTGATCTTAACATTATAAGAAATGGTCAACAAACTAAAACAATGTAGGTAACCTAAGTGTGTACCAAATGTCGCGTCTACTAATGTAATCGAATTTTTTATAGCTTCGAACATTTTACCGCAAACCCTCGATCTGGTTTACATCAACCTTCATGGTAAATATTTTAAATGCAATAAAGCATTCTATGGGAAGTAAAAAAATCCCAATTTCACCGTACATTTTGTATAAAATGTTTAGCATTAAAGCGAGAAAGCTTTTGTTTGTATGTATATTGATATATATTAATATGTAATAATTGGAATTAAATAGTTATTAGCGACCTCTATTTAAGGTATAATTAAATATACGTATTATTTTAAATGTATACAGTAGTCTCAATAAAACGATTTTGTTTGTATTGAAAATTAAGGCACAAACTGCTGTTAAAATTTTTAATATATACATTCAATATAAACATCAGAAGTGGGACGTAGACAAGAAGTAATATGAAACATTCATTAACAGAAAGGCTTATTCCAGATTCACTAACTTTAGGCGAATTTCTTTCAGCTTACTTCAACATACTAGAAGTAACTCAAATCAAAAATACAAATTTCTTTGGTAGGTTAGTGCGCACGCAACATACTAATGACGTCACAACATACTTGAAACAGTAACTTGCTTTTATGAATAGTTTGATGCCGAGTATGTATATCGATCCTTATCATTAAACATGCCCATCATTGTCATATACCTGTTTTGATATGTAGTTTAGACGTCTATAACATTTTTCTATGTTCTGTGGTTTGAGGGTTAAGTTATGCACTTTATTGCAAAATCAAAAAAAGGAACAATGGACAAATTACATTTAATATTAAATGACAAATACAAAGTGTGTATCATGGACAATAAAAATAATTGCAGATAACACCAAATAATATTTCAGTTTTTAGGTTAAATTTGATGACGTCACGAGTACCTTACTAATGACGTCACTAATACACTAACTTGAGTTACTCGTAGTTACTTCTGGTAAGGCTGAAAGAAATTCGCCTTTTTATTTGTATCCAAGAAATACTAATGTTGAATATAAAGAAATATATTTAGTATACAGTATGTTTCAAAGGATTTTTGAATATATGTTTAGGTATCTTTATTATTGAAGATAGAAAGTCGATTAAATGGACAATACTGCAGATTTGGATCATTCTCATCAATAATTCGTCGAGACGTAAATATATTAAATTCCAAATCGTTCCGGAGTAATTTTCAAAAAACCAAAAAATGTTACTTTCAAAATATAATAGGAGAATAAGTATAACCTCTTTATTTGCGATCGTAATAAGAAATGGTTTAGATATCATAGAGGCACTTTTAGAAGAAATCAATGAGATAAGTTTAACATTTCTTTCGTCAGCGGAGTCACTGTCCAATTTTCCGTCCGTCAGTCCGCAATACATCCACTATCTTCACAGTTAACAGTTCACGGAAACGTTTCATAGGTTTGTTCAAGAAGATGAATCCAGCACAGCTGACTGGGAATCAGTATCGGACTTTAGTTACTATTTTCTACCATTTCAGAAATACCAGAAAACTAGAAAACACTATGAAAGAGCAAACATCCTCGGCAAAGAAATTCATTTCTTTCTTTAGCATCCGAAGGGGAGATTTAGGAAAGCGAAGCTAATGACAAAGCGAAAACTCAGATCATTGCCCAGCATTCCAAAAGATTAAAAGATTCTTCTTTCATTGATTTGCACTATTTGTTGGTTCGCTAGGCCATAGACTACGTGAACAACATAATAGACAGAGATATTGCACTGTGCAACATATCCTAAAAATCAATGCAATTAAAAATCATTACGGGAAGAGGGAAGCACACTCCGGATGGAATCCCTAGAATTAAGCTAGCTGTGATATCGCTTCGACAGAACAGGAATTTGTCGTTCCAAGTAACAAATTCTGGAATGTTAATTGTGATGATAGGAAGTCAGTAATTTCTCCTAACTTCAATAATTGACTATATATTTTTATGAGTGTGTATATATTTTCAAACTTCATATTTTCATAAGTTCGCCATATTGGAGTTAAACATATATAAAATCTCAGATTTTGTCTTAGTAATTTGATATACCACATGTCATACTTTAATAAAAAAAATATTGTATGGGATGAGAAATATAACTATCTACGGTTATGTTAAAAATTAAAAATATGAGTACATGAGGATGATTTCCCACTAATAATCATAAAATTTGAAACATTCGGGGAAAAAATATTTTAAGAATAACAGTCATGCATGAAGTGGAATGATGACTATTTGGTCTACGAGAAACTAAATAGTTTTATGGAACATAACGTACATAAACTTGTACTGGAGGAAGTAGTTCTAAGTAATAGACTTGTGAAAATAATACGTCACACAGAACAGATACTTTAGGAAAGTAATCTTAAAGTCACCTACAATATACAATCAAAATATTTTCGAAATTGTGGCAGATATGGATGTAGCTTTATGGTGGAGTTACAGGAACGAACAAGATAAGCAATGTCTAAATACTGGGAGTTTATCCTAAAGGAACTACTGTCTGTTTCGCGAAATCGCATGAAAAATGCGCCGCACTTTAGAAATATTGTGGCCTGGAGAATAAATTTGTTAGTTGATAATATACATATGTAGGATTGTGACGAAATATATACTAGAAGTTGCGTTAATAGTGGGAACGCGACCACGTGAAATGGATACAACCAAACCAACGGAAAATAAAATGTACGTGGAAGTGTAGAGACGTTAAAATTAAAAACATATTAAAAAATATCTGATGTGCCCAACATATGACTTTCTTATACGGATAGTATCACTATAATTACTTTTCCTAAAGAAATTAAGTTAAATTTCATGTAAAAATGTTGAGGGTTTCCAGCAATTTTCAAATAGTCTCTGTCGCAATATGCATAAATCTGTCCTTGTCCCACTCATTATAACCGAATCATTTATGTCTGGACTATTTGCGGGCCATGGTAAAGTTTCAATATGGTTGTATGTAAACCACTGTTGAATTATTTGAGCCGTATGAACCGGACAGTTATCGTGTTGGTAAATGAAATTGTTTTCGGCATAAATTTGATTTACTGTTGGTAGCATAACATTATCCAAAATCTGACGATAAGTTGGCGAGTTAAACCTCGTACCAATTCTCCAGCAAACCCCAGGCCCGTTACTACTCATCCAAGCCCAAACATTTACTGAAAACCTTCCTTGCTTGTTAACTCCAGTTATATAATTTTCATCAAATCTAGAGTTTGGTGGTCTATAAACACGCAAACGTCCGTCATTAGAGGATTGGAAGACTTTTTCATCTGTAAAGATAACTCGTTCCCAAAAGTCAATATTGCGATGCAAGTGATTAAGCGCGAAGAGAACTCTAGATTGCTTACATTCAACCCAAAGTAATGCTTTTCTAGTAGATGAACAATTTTTTAATTCTGAGACTTTAATTCGTCTACAAACCGTAGGTCTAGAGCCGGGAAAGTTAGTTGCAACTGCAGCAGCGGCGGCGTATTCAAATGGATGTTCTCTTAAAAAATTAAGCAATGCAGCATCTTGTGCGTTATTTGAAATTTTTCTCCTCCCAGACCCAACTTTTCGGCTCAAAGTATCTTGTTGTTCCCATCTCTTTTTGACTCTCAATACCGTGCTTGGATTAATTCCGAGATAAACAGCGAGTCTTCTTATTGACCAACCCTCTTCTAATTTAGTAATAAGGATAGCCTTTTGGATTTTGCTTAATTGAGGGGGCATTGTAATGAACACTTCTTGAAAATCTTGAATATTAACTGAATGGATATTTCGATTGTTGTATGATAGTGACAGTGACATTAAAGTCAAGTTACACAAATAAAATGTAAGTGTATGCATTTTTATTGCACAGAAGTGTACATATATTTAAAAATATCTGATGTGTCCAACACATGATTTTCTTATACGATGGGATACAATTCTAATATTTGAAAAATACTGAAATTAAAGAAAATGTATTTAAAATATTGTACTTGGAAATTACTTTTCCTAAATTCAATTTATGATTTGCTTTGCAAAGAATGTATTTATTAATTTAATATTTCTTTTTTTTTGGTGATCTTAACATTATAAGAAATGGTCAACAAACTAAAACAATGTAGGTAAACTAAAGGTGTACCAAATGTCGTGTCTACTAATGTAATCGAATTTTTTATAGCTTCCAACATTTTACCGCAAACCCTCGATCTGGTTTACATCAACCTTCATGGTAAATATTTTAAATGCAATAAAGCATCCTATGGGAAGTAAAAAAATCCCAATTTCACCGTACATTTTGTATAAAATGTTTAGCATTAAAGCGAGAAAGCTTTTGTTTGTATGTATATTGATATATATTAATATGTAATAATTGGAATTAAATAGTCATTAGCGACCTCTATTTAAGGTATAATTATAGATACGTAATATTTTAAATGTCTAAAACAGTAGTCTCAATAAAACGATTTTGTTTGTATTGAAAATTAAGGCACCAACTGCTGTTAAAATTTTTAATATGTACAATATAAACATCAGAAGTGGGACGTAGACAAGAAGTAATATGAAAGATTCATTAACAGAAAGGCTTATTCCAGATACACTAACTTTATTTGTATCCAAGAAATACTAATGTTGAATATAAAGATAAATACTTAGTATACAGAATATGTTTCAAGGGATTTTTGAATATGTTTATCTTTATTATTGCAGATAGAAAGTCGATTAAATGGACAATAGTGCAGATTTGCATCATTCTCATCAATAATTCGTCGAGAAATACATATATTAAATTCCGAATCGTTCCGGGGTAATTTTGAAAAAACCAAAAAATATGTGACTTTCAAAATATAATAATAGAATAAGTATAACTTCTTCACTTGTGATCGTAATAAGAAATAGTTTTGGTATACAATAGAGGCACTTTTAGAAAAATTCAATGAGACAAGTTTAACATTTTTTTCGCCAATGGAGTCACTGGCCAAATTTACATCAGGTCCGCAATATATCCACTATCTTCACAGTTAACAGTTCACGGAAACGTTTCATAGGTTTGTTCAAGAAGATGAATCCAGCACAGCTGACTGGGAATCAGTATCGGACTGTAGTTACTATTTTCTACCATTTCAGAAATACCAGAAAATACTATGAAAGAGCAAACATCCTCAGCAAAGAAATTCATTTCTTTCTTTAGCATCCGTGGAGAAGATTTAGGAACGCGAAGCTAATGACAAATCCAAAACTCTGATCATTGCCCAGCATTCCAAAAGATTAAAAGATTCTTCTTGCATTGATTTTCACTATTTGCTTGTGGCTAGGTCGTAGACTACGTGAACACATAATAGACAGAGATATTGCACTGTGCAATATATCATAAATATATCCTGAAAATCAATGCAATTAAAAATCATTACGAGAAGAGGGAAGCACACTCCGGATGGAATCCCTAAAATTAAGCTAGCTGTGATATCGCTTCTACAGAACAGGAATTTGTCGTTCCAAGTAACAAATCCTGGAATGTTAATTGTACTGATAGGAAGTCAGTAATTTCTCCTAACTTCAATAATTGACTATATATTTTTATGCGTGTAGCTACAAACTTCATATTTTCATATGTTCACCATATCGGAGTTAAACATATTTAAAATCTCATATTTTGTCTTTGTAATTTGATATACCACATGTCATACTTCAATAAAAAATTTAAAAAAAATGTTGTATGGGATGAGAAATATAACTATCTATGGTTATGTTAAAAATTCAACGTTGAACCAACAAGGTTCAATGTAAAATAAAAGTACATGAGGATGATTTCCCACTAATAATCATAAGATTTGAAACATATTCTGGAAGTGGAATGATGATTATTTGGTCTACGATGAACTAAGTGGTTTTATAGTTTTATGAACCATAATGTACATGAACTTGTACTGGAGGAAGTAGTTCTAAGTAATAGACTTGTGAGAATAATACGTCACACAGAACAGATACTTTAGGAAAGTAATCTTAAAGTTACCTACAACCTACAATCAAAATATTTTCAAAATTGTGGCAGATATTGATGTTGCTTTATGGTGGAGTTACGGGAATGAACAAGACAAGTAATGTCTAAATACTGGGAGTTTATCCTAAAGGAACTGCTTGTGACGAAATATATACTAGAAGTTGGGTAAATAGTGGGAACGCGACCACGTGAAATGGACACAACCAGACTAACGGAAAATAAAATGTACGTGGAAGGGTAAAGACGTTAAAATTAAAAAAATATAAAAAATTAATAAAGACAAATTGTTTCGTTAAAAAATAAAGACTATTACTAATACAAGTTTAATTGTTAAAAGGACAATATTAATAATCAAATTTTATACCAGTATCTGTTTGTTAACTGGTTTTGTGTTTGCTTTATTAAAATTGTTTAAAAGTGTCGATGTTACACCCAAATCCGACACATACATATATTTAAAAATATATGATTTTCTTATACGATGGGATACAATTCTAATCTTTGAAAAATACTGAAATTAAAGAAAATGTATTTAAAATATTGTACTTGGAAATTATTTTTCCCAAATTCATTGTATGATTTGCTAAGCAATGAATTTATTTATTAATTTAAATACTTTTTTTAGTGATCTTAACATTATAAGAAATGGTCAACAAACTAAAACAATGTAACCTAAGTGTGTACCAAATGTCGTGTCTACTAATGTAATCAAATTTTTTATAGTTTCCAGCATTTTACCGCAAACCCTCGATCTGGTTTTACATCAACTTTCATGGTAAATATTTTAAATGCCATAAAGCATCCTATGGTTGTGTTTGGGAAGTAAAAAAATCCTAATTTCTCCGTACATTTTGAATAAAATGTTTAGCATTAAATCGAGAACGCTTTTGTTTGTATATTGATATATATTAATATGCAAGAATTAGATTTAAATAGTTATGAACGCCATCTATTTAAAGTATAATTATAGATACGTATTATTTTAAATGTCTAAAACAGTAGTCTCAATAAAACGATTTTATTTGTATTGAAAATTAAGGCACAAACTGCCGTTAACATTTTTAATATGTACAATATAAACATCAGAAGTGGGACATAGACAAGACGTAATATGAAACAAATATATTAAATTCCAAATCGTTCCGGAGTAATTTTGAAAAAACCAAAAAATGTGACTTTCAAAATATATAGGAGAATAAGTATAACCTCTTTATTTGTGATCGTAATAAGAAATGGTTTTGATATCATAGAGGCACTTTTAGAAGAAATCAATGAGATAAGTTTAACATTTAATTCGCCAGCGGAGTCACTGCCCAATTTTCCGTCCGTCAGTCCGCAATACATCCACTATCTTCACAGTTAACAGTTCACGGAAACGTTTCATAGGTTTGTTCAAGAAGATGAATCCAGCACAGCTGACTGGGAATCAGTATCGGACTGTAGCTACTATTTTCTACCATTTCAGAAATACCAGAAAATACTATGAAAAGCAAACATCCTCAGCAAAGAAATTCATTTCTTTCTTTAGCATCCGTGGAGAAGATTTAGGAACGCGAAGCTAATGACAAATCGAAAACTCTGATCATTGTCCAGCATTCCAAAAGGTTAAAAGATTCTTCTTGCATTGATTTGCACTATTTGCTTGTGGCTAGGTCGTAGACTACGTGAACAACATAATAGACAGAGATATTGCACTGTGCAACATATCTTAAAAATCAATGCAATTAAAAATCATTACGGGAAGAGGGAAGCACAGTTTCGACTGGATTCCTAAAAGTAAGCCAGCAATGATATCGCTTCTACAGAACAGAAATTTGCAGTTTTAAGTAACAAATCCTGGAATGTTAATTGTAATGATAGGAAGTCATAACTTCTCCTAACTTCAATAATTGACTATACATTTTTATGAATGTGTATATTTTCAAACTTCAAATTTTCATACGGACGCCCTATTGGAGTTAAACATATTTAGAATTTTAGATTTTGTCTCAGTAATTTGATATACCACAAAAATTAAAAAATGTCAATGATGAAAATGGAAGGTATGTTGTATGGGATGAGAAACATAACTAATCTATTGAAAATGTTTTGTAACATTCTGTAAAATCTCTGTTATTTGACATTTCAACAATGTTTTATATTGTTCAAACGTCAAATAATATAGATTTAACAGAATGTTATCTAACATTTTCGATATAGAATAACACCATAAGATTATGTTAAAAATTCAACATTGAACCAACAAAGTTCAATGTATAATATGAGTACATGAGGATGATTTCCCTATTTTGATAATAATAAGATTCAGAAACATTCAGGAAAAAAAAATAGTCCCACAATCAATCTCCTCCATATGTTACAAATCACCCTGTATAGTACCATTAGTATGGTACAAAATCTTATTTATATTGTAAATATTGTTTCACAAACAGAAAAAATGTAATTATGTATTTAATTGCACTATACAGTGTGCAATAATGAAACCTTCTTCTAGGTAATTATAATTTTAAAAACAAAAAAAAACACCAAGTGAATAAAATATCCCTAGTGATAAATCGTCTCTTCTTACTTTTCATTAAATAAAAATAATTGTCTTTAAAAACTGGTAAGCTAGTGTTGTTTATAATTGGAACCTTGGGAAGTAAATAATCCAAAGTAAATACCAAGATGTTTATATTTCACCCCTTCACGTTAAAGTCCTTTAAAGTTAAAGGATTACTTTCCGACCTACGCCTATAAAAGCCAACTGAGGTAAATAATAGAATTTTGCCTTCTTAATTATAAAGAGCATGGGCTGGCTGAAATGGGTTAAAACAGAAGAAATCCCTTCTCATCCCACCGGTAAAGAGTTAAACACTTTCATTGATTCACTTAATTAAAAATAAAGACAGAAGCTGTTTATTTGTATGTGTGTTTTGATAGGTTCTCTTCGGGAGGCTCGAAACACTTAAGTGTGTAATCAGTGAAGATTGTTCTAACCTGATTTTCATGGAAGTTTGCGTAAGTTTAGGGCCTTTTCACAACACAAATAATTTGTAGACATATTATCATCCGCTTTTATTTATTTTGCCAAAGGCAAAATGTTCGCACAATAACAATTTATTGTAATAATAAAAATATAGTGCGATTAGTTTTATTACAAAGTGTGCACATAAACAAAAAGAAAATCTCAACATTTTTTTCCAATTATATCTAATGTTATGTTTTTTGTATTTCTGCAACACTGATAAATGAATTACGAATCTCATTCTAAAATATTCGATGTGTCGAACACAAGACTTTATTATACAATACGGCTTTAATTCTGATCTTTGGAAAGTACTGAAACCATAGCCAATAGCCATATTTAAATAATATTAATGCAAATTAATTTAATTATTGTTTTATGAAAGGTGAGATCGCGTGTTTTCACATCAATTCGGAAATATTCGGAATAGATTCAACAATATTGCGTTGTACGGAAAAGGCATCCAGAACAAAATCAGTGGTAATAATTTTATCAAAAAGACTTCAGGACCTTTCGGTCGAATTTTTTTTACGGAATTTAAAAAAAAAAGTTGAAACAAAATATGTACAACATTTAATTCTAAACCAATGTTCAACAAAAAAGACTATTTTAAAAAGAGAGACCGTCATCCCTAGGTAATAATATGCCCACATTAATTTCTTCTACAACCATAATTAACCATAGTCAGAATTATATGGATATTCAATTGCCAGAATTCTTGAAAATTGTAATTTACTTTCAAAGCAGGGAACTTACAGAACTTTGTGTAACAGCATTAGGCATACAAGAATCATCATCATCATCATAGTCACCGGATAGTGGAAATTTATAATTCAAATAATTGTCATCAGTGGTATAATTAGTGACAAGCCGGACAGTTGTCACGGAGTGGACGCGTCCCCATTCTTATAGTTGTGCCACTGATGAATATGTAATATTTTCATTAAAGTAAATATCTGATGTGTCCAACATATGACTTTCTTATACGGCTAGTACCACAATTACTTTTCCTAAAGAAATTAAGTAAATTTCTTGTAAAAATCGTGTTTAAATTTTGAGGGTTTCCAGCAATTTTCAAATAGTCTCTGTCGCACTTATTGCAATACGCATAAAACTGTCCTTGTCCCACTCATTATAACCGAATTTTACGACAAAAATGTGTTTTATTTTAGATTTTTGACCTATTACTCACTTAAAAAAATCTCTCGCTATAAAATTAGGAAAATTTGGCGAATGTAGCTACCAGAGATTTTGGAAAAATTTTGAAATGACCTTATTAATTTAGATCTCTTGATTACGAAAATGCTAAAAATAAGCGGCGGTCTCCAATATTTCCAAAGTTATAGGAGTTTGAAAACTTGAAACATCCAAAGTTTGGATGTGTAAATTAAGCACTTTTTTCAACTTTTATTCATTGAAAATGCACTCAGTCGACTCTATTGCACTAACTAATGATTAATCAAGCATTACATTTTAGTAAAAAAGATTTATTTACTCTATTTCGGCACGTTTATTTTGAAACACTAATCTAATCTTAAAATTTAAAATCAAGGATCGCTTGATTTCTTAGTAAGGGGAAGGGAAATTCCTTTGACAGCAAAACAAGAAAAAGAAAATGCTTTAAAAATAGGGTTTTCATCAATAATATTAAATGGTAATGATTAATTCATTAATAATTAGTGCAATAGGTACTAGTGAGTGGATTTTTAGTGAATAAAACTTGATAAAAGTGCTTAATTTACACATCCAAACATTGGATGTTTCAAGTTTTCAAACTGCTATAACTTTGGAAATATTGGAGACCGCCGCTTATTTTTAGCATTTTCGTAATCAGGAGATCTTAATTAATAAGGTAATTTCAAAATTTTTCCAAAATCTCTGGTAGCTACATTCGCCAAGTTTACCTAAAATTACATTTATTTATTACATATTACACATAATAAACGTGTAAATTCATCAAAATCTCGAAGTCGAAAAAAATCACGATTACTATACTTACTTTCTTATTACGTCGTATAAGAAAGTAAAAATGTATCATTGTATATGTCAACATAATATTATTGACATCTGACACTGAATGTTTCCTTTTATTATGTCCTGCAAAATAAAAATTCATTAAGGCTTTTAGACTTTCAAAAACTCCTGGCCGTTGACACAAAAACGGACCAGGGTCAAGTATGTGAAATCAAAATAAAGTTGAATTTTAAAACTGACACCCCTTTGTTTTATTTTCTAAACATCTAATTACAGTTGACACAAGTTACATGTTAACAGAGCTAAAAAATTCACCAAGGAGGAATTAATCTCCATTAGAATCCAGAAGAATGTTCCTGCAACAACAAATATGAGCGAAGGAACCCAAATGAAATTGAACGAAATGGTCCACTACCACTTTGAACAGTGATAAAGTCATTGACCCTAGGAGACATAAAACTAAAACTAATAACAACACAAACGCTGATAGTCGCAATAATCTGATATACACTGCACTAGAAAGTAAATTTGTAACAAAAACCAATCTAATAAAACACCTGGAGGAAGGAACACAGGATTTGAAGGAAATTAACCTCTTACATAAACATCGAGAAGTTAATTGCTCGATAAAAGGAGGCTTTTTTTTAGATGGTAACTCTTTGGCAACTCAAGACGAGGAAGTCCTTGAAAGTAGAACTCCACAGACACATGCTAAGGTATCAGCGAGGAGGTTCCCAAAAAAAAGTCGTTTGAGAAAATAAAGACCACAACTAACGAAAAACAACAACCAAAGCAACAGAGGAAGAAGTTCAAAAATATGACGAGAAATTCCGCAACGGAGGTCTCTAAGCGAGAATTTTCACAATTCTCCAATATGATTCAAAAACAGTCTAAAAACATTCTCAAACTGGTGCTAGTGATCATGTGATTGTTTCTAAGTTAATCACAAATTTATAGTGTCTCTCAAAGCTTAGAATATTTCTGTAGAAAATTGGACCGGCCCGTGATATTTATTACACAACAGTCACTGAACAAAAATTTTCAAAATTTTCCAACGTGATTTGAAAACTGATGTTAAAACACTGGACAATAAAACAACGGTTTAAAAACAATACCAACACTTAACTATTTCAGATCTCAAATACACATTTTAAATACGTCTCGATGTTCGCCATTACGTCTCTACATCTCTATTCCTCCGCGCCATCGTAGACCTTCTCCCATAATTCCTTAGGCGACAAAATTTAAAAATATATTCTTTCCACTAATAACTTTCTTAGAGTGATCACATGATAGTTTCATAATGTAATACGACTTTACAGTATCTTTTAAAACAATTTTGCCGAAAATTAGACCAGTGCCTCTAAAATTATGACACTTTAAAGCAGTCAGATAATCGAGGTAGGAAGTTTTCAAATTGACACCCTGTATATGGTTGAATATGCTAACACAAATTTTAAGTGCATAAAATTTTAAAATTCGCCCTGTTAGAAACATGTAAATGTATTACAAACCAACAATTACTACTTACTATACACAATGAAACACTAATAACCTCTATTAACTCTAAGTTTCATATTTTATCCAAAACAGATTTTGTTCTGGAATTTTGTCAAATTATCCCTTCTTTATTCGCATTGATAAACATGAATATCAGTAAAATGCTGCAACGCACCAAAAACGCTGTATATTTTATAAACTAATTAAATCCGCTACACAGAACTTCATGATTAAAGCTCTGATGGTCTTTAAATAATAACTTAAATCATAACCAGTGTTTTGAATATATCATAATATACGTTAGACTTTAGTAATTTATCTTTATGGAATTGTGTAGGAAAGGAAAATTTAGTCTTATAGTGTACTAAATTATTCATCTATTTGTATAGGTACTAAACAATAGCATAATGTGTACAATACAATGTATTCACGTAGAAGGATAATCATCTCGCCTTCATACATATTTTAGTGTTTGCAGACATGTGATTTTAGATTTATTTTGTTGATAATTTTGTATGAATGAAAATATTATAGTGTATGTAAATGATATTTAAACGTTTTTGTAAGGGTTATAATGTTAAGGTCATATTTAGGAGTGCAGACCCTATTCCTGAATACAATAGGACGGTAGGAAGTTTAAATTGATTTCTCGCTTTTATACCCCCGGCGTTTGGCAGCTTCGTAATCAAAGTACTTGACCGTATAGCTGCTAAAAACAAATTTTTCAAGGATTCTGTCATTCCCAAATTAAAGACCATTGTGGTTAATTTATTTACTTATCCAAAATCACACCATTTTCAACGCGCATACTTTACGTGAATTATCAGTAAGTCGCTTGTGATTTGAAATATCGATAGTAAAGACTTGCATCGAAAAGGATAAAATAGAAACCGGCTCTTAAGAAGTCCTAGTTTAATAAAAGAAAACTTGTTAACGTTCGAACCAAATTTAAACTGCTGCCAAACACAATTTTCACACTCCCATCATAAACAGACCATTTAAATGAAAACTGTTCCAGTGTTTATTTAGTCCGCTAACCTAACAATAAAAATGTATGAATTTTATGGCTACCATATAAACTGGTGATAATTATTTTATCTTCATCATACTTTTTTTTATATAAACAATCCAACCACTTTATGGTTATTTAATTTAGTCAAAGAATTTTTAATTAATTTTCAGCCGTGACAGATTCCACACATTACAGATAAATAAATTGCTCCCAGCCAGCATCAGTAAATTCAATGCAAATTTCACTTGAAAGTTCATATTCAAGTACATATTTATTTCGGCAAACAACTGAAACTTTACGCTTCCTTGAGCATCTAATGAACATTTCGTGTTTATTTTGTTCTTTGACGTGGGCGTTAATAACGTTGTTATAATCTATATAAACTTTAATTACAAATAGCCTCTAATATATTAACAGGAGTACAATCACCCCATTAACGAGATAAAACATTATTATGTTGTATACATATTTTAGGAAAATCAAGATTACTATACTTCCTTATTTATGTACTTGGTAATAAAGGTGAAAATACAGTTTCAATTTCGTACTTGTGTCACTTCCGGCATTAAAAGAAAATGTTTGGACACTTTAACGACTTCAAAATATATCGATGGTTGAGCGAATTTTCAATTGAAACTGCCGGAAACCAAATAGAACTATGCATTTAAATGTGCAAACAGTTTACTTTGACTTGAAAAGGTATAGGTATTGAGTTAACTATGAGAAACACCTGGAAATGTTAGACAGAACAGTATTTAAGTGACAAATTTTTATTATAAGTTATTGAAGAAAAATGTAAAAATTAAACAAATTACATTTCATTTTAAATATTAAATTTACGGTAATATTTTTGATGAAAGACACTTGAATTATTTCTTTTTTAAATATCAGATATTGTGAGGACAATGTAACAAAATATCTCGTGAACCTAGATGTCAATATATCGCTGCTCCAGAAGAACATTGACGCAACTGTAGAAATATGAATTTTAGAGGAGAAACAAAAAACTTTATCAGTTACGTTTGGCATAACGGCTAGGATTAGGTTCGGTTAGGCCAAGAACATAACTACAGTTAGTTAATGTTCCCCCATGTGCACTTGATGCTTGTGGTTCTACCTATACAGTTAGGTCCTTTTTACAAAATTTTGCAGTTGCCTCATTGTTCTTGTGGAGCAGTCATATAATATTTATTAATACAGCTTATTGTTGGTTTTAGCATGGATTTCAGCAAGTTGGACGGTACAGTTTTTAAACAGAAAGATAAATTGAATCAAATGTTCTTTTCTTAAATCGAAGGAATATATTAGAGAAAATTTATTACAACGCAAAAATAATGGAGATATATTATACAGCTTCTTCGAAGAAAACAAATGTGGATCAACGATAAAGGAAATTGGTAGAATCGAATCAGGAACTGCCTCATCCACTGTTCCCTATCATTAATGTTAGACAGTCTCTAAAACATCAAGTAACTACAAAAACAAATGAGATTGGCTACCAACATTTTTACATGTTGTCCAATATGACAGATTTTTCAGAATCATCAAACAGTAACACTTTAGATTTGGGGGTCATGGGAGATGCACCTTTAAATAAAAAGCTTAAAACATGCTAACGAGCTATTGAAGTAGATTGTAATGCAATGTGGATATTACCTGATAAAAATGCCACAGAAAGTACTGGAATCATAGTGCATATGGATATATTAATAGATATTTATTCATGAATCAGTGTGTGAAGTGTGAGAAACTATTTAAATATTTGTATATGTGGAAGATTTACTAAGGTACCGGAGGGTAATAAGGCCTGCCGGATAATAAGGCCCGGAATCAGTTTGTACAAGAAGAAAGCTGAAATTTCTGCGCATGGTGCCATCTATCTATTAAGTATACAAATCCTAGTTAAAAAGTGCAGAAAGCGCGCCCATTGCACCCCGGGGATTTTCGTGTGCACTACTTCATTTGTCAGTGTCGACCCTGCAGCTGGAATTGTTATAAAATCACGAATCTAGTAAGTTATATAAACTATCTCAACGACTTTTTGATATATGGGCCGTATTGCACGTACATAGAGACTTATTGTCAATAGATCTATCGTTGATTTCGAGATTTTTGTTCAATAATGAAAAAAACATAACCTGCATAAGCTAAAATGTAGTGTTCGTGTAATAAGGCCCGGGCCTTATTACCAGATCTCAATAAGAGTTACATTGAAAATCTAATAAGGTAATAAGGCCCTTCATAGTATATGTGGTACCTGGGTACACGAAGATTGTGTTGGGTTGACGGAGGAAGATACTGAGCCTTTCATTTGTCCAGAATGTATGCCATAAATGATTATTAGGCGAGGGCCTTATTACCTGCATCATATTTTTTCATGTGGCCTTATTACCTGACCAGGTGGGTAATAAGGCCCAAAGAGATGTTCCTATATTTTTTTACCTTGTTACCATACTTTTAGAAATTTATAAATAATTTTACGTTTTTGTTATTACCAAGATCACTAAGAACTTGGATAAACGTTCCTTATGTTCAAATTTGTGTTTGTTTTTTTAATAAAAAATATTTTCAATTAAGGGGGCCTTATTACCCTCCGGTACCTTAAATAGAAGCAGAAGAAAATGACATGAATAGTGTTCTCCGTCGTTTAAATAATAAAATTTCTAAACTATACAATCTTATTGAGGAAGAAAATTACCACCGCGCGAAAGGCGGCGCTAGTGAGCCAGGGACAAGATAGGAAAAAATTCATTTTTATGAAACCTAATAACATTTAAGAGGTGGAAATGTTTGTTTTGTCGGTAGAGGAACTATGTAATTATGCAAACGCAACGCCCAGCACGCGTAATATGAAGGAAGACCAAGAAGTTATAAATTCTGGGCTGATTATTATATGCGGTGTCAGTGAACGTACAAAAAATAAAATAATATTCTTTTTCTCATACCTACACGAAAATGGCTATTTTATTTGAATGAAATGGAGGTACAAAGTCGTCTTTTTAGGGTAGTCGTGGAAAATAAGGAGTGGGGGTAACATTGCCCCCTTGGATAGCCATTCCTTTACTGATATGCAGGAGTTATTTGTGTTTGTTTATGCGTTGTCAAGGTGATTTGCTCACCGCACAGTGTCAAGCAAAATGTCAGTGTTATGTTGTTTTAATTTGTTCGCGCGTTTCACGCAATAGAAATGGCCATTTTCTTAAAGGTATGAGAAAAAATAGAGTATGCTACACAGTAGGAATTGATTCTGCCTTGTATTCTTGCGCCCTCGCTTCGCTCTGGCGCAATTTTCACACTCGTCATAATCTCTCAATTCCTACCTTGTTGCATAAACTACTATTGTGTGTGGAAACAGATTATGTGCAGCTTTTGGTACAGTATTTCTTTTCAAGACCTGCGGTTGGGCGTAAACTTCTGCAAAGAATATGCATGTTACTATAAAAATAGTTGCAAATAAGTCGTCCCATTTTTATAGCATAAGAACATTACCTGGGAAGTGACAATCGTCTCTATGAAAGTGCAGCGAACTAACCAGCATTTCCTTATCCGTATCTTCTATATTTAACTTCTTGAGCTACTCCACACGTTTGTCAACGAGTTCAACAGTGCCAAATAAATTTTTATTTTAGCACTATCACGGGCTGGTCCCTTATGGAAACTCAAATAATCAGTTCTATGTTTTGTAGATGCGCATTTTGAACGCAGCAACGTTAATATTATACTCCCTAATTATAGTTACAGGAATGACAATTTATTATTTTGCCCCTATTGCGGCCATCTTTAATAGTTCGCTCTGCGACCGCTAGTGTCACATGATATTTTTGAAGTTTCAATACAACCAAAAGGTCATTGCAGGCTGTAGTAATTTCTGTTTAGTACAGACTTTACAGTTGTGAGAAAATTTTAGAGCTAACGTCCGAACTGTTATAAGTATCGAGGATGATTTGACACGTTATAGAAGCCACCAAAACAGAACATTTTTGTTTAATAAATCACGTAGAAACAGTTGCTATTATAAGGAGTTTGCACATTTTAAAAAACTTTGAACATTTTTTTACGTAAAATTATTTATTTTATAATTTTTGGACGTCTAATAAATTAGTAACAAATGTTTAAAATACATATTTTTTTAATAAACCGAAAACGTTCCGGAAACATCCGAGTGCTGTGTGATGTCACATATTTGAAAAACACAAGCTTACACACTATAGATAAGTATAGTCTGTAAACAAGCGCTTGTCACATTGAAAGTTGAAATGACATAAAAGATAAAGTCCGCAAAATATAATAAAAAACCAACTTATAATGGTGTTTTGTACCCGAATGTGAAAATAATACGGTAAAAATACCCTCCAAACTTTTTTCCGAGTTCCGGTAAATAACGTTTGCGAAAAAAGTGGTTTCAAAATGCGAATCGTCAAAATTCATGTTTTCAACAAAAATTCGGTATCTTTTTAAAAATAAGTGGGATATCAAAAATTTGAGAAATTGGTTTTTTCCCCATTAACCAGGTAGGTACTAAAAAAATGGACATCAAAAAATATTTAAAAATTTTTGTGGAATCTCGGTAGTTATAAAATTTGAGAAAAAAAGGCGACTCTTTTCATACCCTGTAGATGAAGATAGTAACGTACTTCAAAGTAAAAAAATCGGGTCACACTATTGTTTTCTCAATTAAATTATCTCTTGAATCCTGAAAACCTATCGCTAGAAGTTCAAAGGAACTTCGAGTTGGGTCTACCTCGTTTTCAGGATAATTTCAGAATTATCAGTTCCAAATCAAAAAAAATGTTAATAAATAATGTTGTATATTTATCTGTCATATTGTAAAAATTATATAAAAATAATAGTTAGGTATTTATGTTACAAATGTTTGAGAATGTAACCTTCAAATTTGGAGAAGGTGGTGGAATTGATGTGAGCATGGAGATAAAGGCCAAAACCATATTTATTAGTCCAGCTGATAAAAGAATTTTGCCAACCCATATCCGAAAATAGGATATTGAAGCATATGATGATAATCGGGAAGACAACAGCGTAGAACCTTCACCATCAAACTTCATGTTCAATAGGAAATGCAGACCAGCGGACCAGATTTATCTTTTTATTAAGACAGCTATTAGAATTATCAAGCTAAGAAAATATCCAAACAGTCTTTTTATAGTTGGTCTGACAAAGGATAAAACTCGTTTTTAATATTTATTAATACACTATTCAAATAACTTAAATGCAACCTGTATTTTGCAATTTTAAGGGTTGATTTCACCAACTTCAGTTAAATCTAATGAACAGTTAAAAACAATCGTTACTATGATTACAACTATCGTTTTGTGAATTTGTTCTGCTGTTAAAATTTAACAGACATTGAAGAACTCGGACTATAGTATTGTGGTACTATCAGTTATGATATTTTTGTTACAGCGGCGGATCGACTTTGTTATTGTATTAAAGTAATAATGTAAAGTTTTTCCATTGATGTGAACCGTATTATATCGTCAATGTGGGGTGCCGGACATGGCCCACCATAATTTTGATTTGCTGCAATATCAATTTTAAGTTTAATTAATAAAATTTCAATTATAGGGTGTGTTAGTCTTATTACGCATATCACTTGCACTATCGAAAGCAGATATTTTTATTGTTGTATACTCGTGCTACCTGAGGTTGGTTGGCCAGTATTTTGTGGTTTCCAGTTTGTTAGTTTGACCTGATAATGTCTTAGAGCCGAAACATATCTAGTCGTTTGTAACAAGTAAGCGCCAAAATTTCCCGGCCTGACATAGATCCACGTATCGCAACGTGTCAAAACTTTGGTAAGACATTGGTTCAAGTTTTATTAGACTTGGAAAAAACAAAAATGGATTTTATGTCAATTAGTTTTCTTATAAAAACCACTCGTTCATCACGATGTCAGAAGTCACGAAAATTGAGTATAGATCTTTTATTAAATTCCTTACTCGAGAAAGTCTTTCACCTCAAAACATCAAAGATCGGCTGGATGGAGTGTACGGGGAAAATTCCCTGTCCTATTCTGTAGTAAAAACTTGGTCACAACGGTTTCGAATAGAGCAGGAATCCTTGGATGATGACGCAAAACAGGAAGGATGATTTTTTTGGGATTGTGGGGGTATTCTAAATATTCGAGAGAAAAGATGTGGGAAACTGATCAGAGGCGTGCGTTTGCTACATGACAATGCATCCGTGCAGACTGCTGGAATTGGTTGGAATTGAGCAAGCCGCAATTCTTGTCTGCGGTTTCGAACAAATTTATCATCTTCCGTATAGTCCAGATATGGCCCCGAGTGACTACTACCTGTTTGGAAATTTGAAAAAGGACCTTCGCGAGCGCTATTTCAATGACGATAAAGAGGTGAAGGCTGCAGTTTGGGCATATTTTAAAGACAAACCGAAGGAATATTTTTTAAGGGGTAGGTATTGAATTGTTGCTGAAACGATATTATAAGTGCATTCATTGATGTCAGGGGGGACCATATTGAAAAATAAAATTTAACTGTGAGTCTACGCCGTGTCTTTCATAGTCAGGCCGGGAAATTTTGGCGCTTACTTCGTAATTTATTGAGATTATACAATTTTGTGGGTTAGGCTTGGTTTGTTCTGCATTAAATAAATTAAATTTGACCAATTTCTACAGGGTGATTCATTAAGAATGGGCAATCTCTGAACTGAAGATACTACACACCAAAATATGTCGATTGAGCTTAACATGTCTTATACAAATGTTGCAGGTTTACGAGATACAGGGTATTTAAAGAAGACGCCTTACAAAGTGTATTGAAGTGGAAGGCGGGCATTTTGAGCATTTACTTTGAAGTTTTCTTTTATTACTGTTACTGATTGTTATTTGTTGTCTTTACTGTTGTTACCCAGCATAGTAGTAATTTAAAAGAATAAATTCATTTTACAATAAACAAAATTCATTGAATGTTTAAAATGCAAATAACTCAAAAACTGATAGAGTTACATGAAATAAACAAGAGTACCTTTTTTATTCAAAATTGAACTGCCTTTTAGATTTTCTAGTCATTTTAGCCATAACTCATTAGGCAAAAAAGATATGTTGTAATTTACCTAAGTAACAGGGTGTAACTAACGCCCTGTATAAATAGTGCTAAATTCAGCATAAAATTCGTAATTTTCATGCCAAAAAACATAAAGTCGCCAATTTTCAAGACGATACTGCTTAAAATCACAAAATTATTAAGAAATTTCAAATTAAAATTCCAACTTTAAATACCCTGTATCTCGTAAACCTGCAACATTTGTATAAGACATGTTAAGCTCAATCGACATATTTTGGTGTGTAGTATCTCCAGTTCAGAGATTGCCCATTCTTAATGAATCACCCTGTATATTTCAAAAGACTTTCTAAAAAAATAAATTTTACAATTGTAACTTCAAAAACAGATTATAATGCCATTCTAATATCATGATCAAAAATACCGGTAATTTCTCAGGATGACATAAGAAAAGTGAGGCGTTTTTACTTTTTTATATTTATAATAGGTTTACCAACAAATAAATTATGGGTCAATTATTGTGTGAAGTGCATAATTCGTCATATGTCGTATAGCCACACTATATGGTAAGTTTTTTTTATAAATTAGGTCGGTCATATTTTACAACAAAAAGATATGCCACGCTTTTATAGAGAGTGACGAATGATTTAACCCACCTGCTGCTATTTCTAGCATTATAATTAATGAAATGACACTGTTGTAAAAATAAAACACCGCCAAAACATTCCAGTTGATTGAAATATATTCTTCCATCAGTTGATGTTTTAACTTTTCGGAATAATTCAGTAAAAACTTTTATGTTTATATTTGAACATTTATGTTTGTAATGCATTAAAAATGCAAGAGTTATATAGTGTTTACTGAAATGGTGTAAACACCATGCGGTTTGGAAAAAACATTGTGAATTATTAATAATTGACTAAGGATTTAATGAGATGTAATAATGTTTGCACTTTTTATTCAACGTTATATTGATAAATATTTTATGTTTTAGTCTATTAATTAAAATTTATTTTCTCTTACACCGAAAATGTAAATATTTTTAAACGCCTCTAAAAGTTCTTTTATATCTCAGTTTAAATAGCGAAAGTGTTGAAACATTTTTATTTATATCAGATATTTCACAAAATTTATTTCTTGTCAAAAATAAAACTTATCGCTATTTTTATATTATAAATTCACTAAATCTATAAATTTAGATGTTCTAAGAAAGCAAAAATAAAAACAATTTATTTTCTTTGAAAAATGATTGCAAAAATAGATGTAATTCATTTGTTAATTCTAATTTGACATTTTTATGTCAAAAAACCGTGTTATAAACCTTATATTTTTATTTCACCTATTCATTATTTGTTGTTTATTATGGTTAGTATTGATTAATACTACATCTCAGAAGTAATTATGAAGCGTTAACGTTGGATGTGTTAATTATTTATATAATTTATATAATTTATATAATTATATAAATTTTGTTTGTTTGTTTGTTTAAATTAAACTAATGCTTATATTAAGGATATAACATACTCCACCGACTGCACAAGTCAACGTTACGTTAAATTAAATACTAATTATTAGCAAGAAATATACCTAGTCCAGTCAATCTGTCGAAGGGATCGTTTTTGGAATAAATTACGAACAAACGCTTTTTTTTGCCTAATATAACTGGACTATGATGCAGGTGGATGTTTTGAACTAAAATCCCATTTGCACAGGGTAAATTTTTGTGTCCCATTTTCCATGGCGGGAACTGTACGAACCAAAGACCAAACACGCAATTCCCGAAAGGCAGCCAATGCCAAACATCGTATTCTCTTACAAAATTTCAGATCTCTATATTAGACCATTCTGGATAAATTCTAAAAATATATTAAAAAATTCATTTTCAACACCCTGTAGGTATCTCACAAACGAAGCATTGGTATGAAAATTATGGAATAGATTTAGTTGTTTGGAAATCGTTTTATAAAAGTGAAATTATAATAAATTTTATTATTATTTCAACTAATCAAGTTACTATTATACTGACAGTAACTAATTAGATTTTAATTAATTATAATTTTTTTAAATAATTATGACCAAATAACTATGTACAAAGCATTAGCTCTCAAAATATCAAGAAAGGTTTTGGAAACGAAAATCTGCTTCATGTAACTTATTATTGACCTAAAATTTACAACAGGTAGAAAAAAAACTAGAGAAACATCTGGCAGGTAGAAACCCACTCTACGCCACTAGAAAAAGGCCAAAATCTGTCTCAAGACATGTCCCATTTTCCATGGCGCCAACTGTACGACCCATTTTTATAACAAATATAGTTTAGCAACGGATATTATAATTGAAAGATCACTCGAATGATGACAAGTTATTTTGTATGGGTGAAATGACGTAATCCTCTGCAACTTAGCTTTGATGAAGGATTTTTCAACTGTGTTAATATTCAAGTCAAGTACAAACAGTGCAACCCTCGTCACCGATAAAGCCCAATATTTTTTATTTATACACATAAATCTATAACTAAGGCTGTTTCTGTCCACTATAAAATATTTAAAAATTTACATAATGGGATACATGCATAGTATTTCAAAGAAATTAGATTTTGCCTTGAGGTATATCTACAAATATAATACTAACTTATTATAGGTACGCACAAATAAACACAATAATGTAAAAGTATTGGAACGTGTCATATTAATTATTTTATTTTATGAAATCGCCATACTCTGATGACTCATTTCAATCAACCTCAAAAAGTTAGCAATAAGTACTTTGTGTTAACAATAGCCGGGCTTGAACACGATTATTTGCTTTGGCTAGGGATGTTTGCTACTTATTTGTGTTGTCGCTTTGAAAATTTGAAACTTGGTTAATTTCGTTTGATCCATGATCCACAGATATTATAAATCTATCCTAATTTTTTTATAGTTGGTACCAACATAATTAAGTTGATGTTGAAATGAATCTTCACAAGTATGAATTTTGAATTGCGTAAAATTTTGATGATGAACGTTGCAACATTTTGTTCTTGAAAAGTAATGATACATTTGAATGGTTTTAAATGCGAAAAATAAACATGTTTGCAAAATTTGTAGTTCTATTTTGTTGAGAACTCGAACAATAATATCATTAAAATAACGTAAAATGCAATTTTGTTAAATTCTCCAAGCTACATTAACGCCACATACACATATTACGTTTGTTTAAAATGAAATTTTTATACTTTATTTTTATTGTGTTGCAAGTCAAACAAAAGGATCAGACGACCGGCAAAGTTTAGTGTTAGAGTAAACAATTGGTGAGTAAATTTACAGTTGGTATTTTCCAAGATATACGAAGAAGGCATTTGTTCCAGCTTCTCAAACACCCACGTATGCTTTGAAGTGACAATTAGTAAGTTTATATAGTTCTGTATTCATATGTAACTCAAACGGATATATCGGGAACTGTGTGCATTGTAATTTATATTCAGATTTCCTCCTTAGTTCATTCCAGCTTATATTCGGAAGAGATAACTGCTATTTATGCAACTTTATCAAATTTAAGGTATACTTCACTTTGAAACAATACCGACCAAGATAAGTTCATGTTCTGAATGTAATACTACAAAAATATTTAAGCTTAACTACTCGTGATAAATAACATTGTATAGTAAGGGAAATTTTGTTTGTTTGTTTGTTTAAATTAAACTAATGCTTATATTAAGGATATAACATACTCCACCGACTGCACAAGTCAACGTTACGTTAAATTAAATACTAATTATTAGCAAGAAATATACCTAGTCCAGTCAATCTGTCGGGAAAAGGGATCGTTTTTGGAATAAATTACGAGGTAAACTTTCTCTTCATAAATCATTAGGGGGTCATGTGGACAGCTTAAATTGAAAAACTCGGGAAAATCCTCGGACCCAATTTTTTGGGAAATCCAAAAAATGTTTGGATTTGATTTTATGAGAGAACGGTGAGTTGCAGAAGAAAATTTTGTTAATTAATATTGTAGAGGGCAATATTTCCTACAATTTATCTCAACGGATCGATTCGCTACGACGAAAAATGCTAAACGTAGAGGGCACCAAAGTACCTGAAAATGAGTTTATTCATTTTCATCATCGAAAATATCTGATGTGCCCAACACATGACTTTCTTATACGGATAGTATCACAATAATTACTTTTCCTAAAGAAATTAAGTTAAATTTCTTGTAAAAATTTTGAGGGTTTCCAGCAATTTTCAAATAGTCTCTGTCGCACTTATTGCAATACGCATAAATCTGTCCTTGTCCCACTCATTATAACCGAATTTTACGACAAAAATGTGTTTTATTTTAGATTTTTGACCTATTACTCACTTAAAAAAATCTCCCGGTATGAAATTACATTTATTTATTCATTATTATTGTTTTCGGTACCATAGAAACCAGTAAAATAAAAATAAAACTAATGGTCCGGTCCTTCTGGGATTCGAACCCGGGACCTTCCGTTTGGCAGCCATATATTGAAACACATGGTCTACCTCGACCATCGGATTCAACTATCAACGCGCCCTATGAGAAATATAAAGTGTTTTAAGAATATCTAGTTTTTTTGAAATTTTTTTGACAGAATTTCAAAACAAAGTTCAAACAAAATTTGTTCAAAATTCAATTCTAAATCAATGTTAAAGAATAAAAAAATTTCATAAATTGTTTATTTTTCAAGATATTCCTAAAAAACCTAAAAATGTCATCAGGTAACTGTCACTAGTTTTGGTGCTAGATGAAAAACATTGAATGTGGCACCCACAAATTTGTTGAAACTCTTAAATATGAAATTTGAATCAAATCCGAGAAGTCGTTTTTGAGTTATGGTGGATACAGACAGACACACAGACAGACACACACACAAAGCAGTAAACAAGGGTATCCATTTAAACTTTTTTCAAAAATTATTTACTTCAGTTGTGTCAGAATCTTTGATGGATTTTTCATCAGACCAAGAAAATGTGATGGCTTGCGAAGCCGAAACAGCAAGAAGTAGTGATGGTTTGATACCCGAAAAATCAGAAATTATTTACAAAGAAACTTACTGTGTGTAAAAAATATCTGATGTGTCCAACACATGACTTTCTTATACGGATAGTAACACAATTACTTTTCCTAAAGAAATTAAGTTAAATTTCTTGTAAAAATTTTGAGGGTTTCCAGCAATTTTCAAATAGTCTCTGTCGCACTTATTGCAATACGCATAAATCTGTCCTTGTCCCACTCATTACTGCCAGATTTTAGGACAAATAAATAACAGAATACTTATCAAAATTCCACAGTGCGAAAAATGCTTGATATCTTTGAATTTGCTGTAGCTAAACTTTGAAGATTTATAAAATACTTCTTAGTTTTGGTCAACGTTTCACTCAAACAAACTGTACAGTGCACAATCTCGGAAGTCTCTCTCGCACTTATTGCAGTACGCATAAATCTGTCCTTGTCCCACTCATTATAATTAAATTTTACGACAAAAATAAGTTTTATTTTTTTGACAGAATTTCAAAAAAAAAGTTCAAACACACAGACAGACAGACATCATGGCAAAAATGGTCAAAATGGATTCAGGGGCCCTCAAAACGTGTAAATCCATCAAAATCTCGATGTCGAAAAAAATCACGATTACTATACTTTCTTATTACTTCGTATAAGAAAGTAATAAAATATTATTTTTTTCCTCAAGAAGATAAGTTTCTTTGTTACATTTTTCTATACCAATAAAAAATACATAAACTCTATAGTTCACATGATCTTGGATTACACAGACATTAGAATTTGATTAAGTAATGAAGTAGGTATTCCTTTTAGTGTCCTTAATTAAATTGATAATAATTCTGTATTGTTCGGGGCTAGGTATTTTTATTTAAAATAAAATTTGAAAAATGTATGATATCGTATCGTAGTTCAACAATGAATAGATAACATAGATAACTTTCGAATGATATGAGATAAAATCACGCTATTAAGTGCACGTTTAGATTTAATGGTTTAGTTTGGTCGGAACATTAACTAACCAATACTTATTCTTATTTTTGTTATGTACAATCAAATCATAGTTTATTTTGATATCAACTTTTATTACCACTTATAATTTGAAAATTCTTAGATCTCTAACCTTTGAAAAATCGTTGCACATTTTGCATACTAACATAATTATAATAAAAGCAAGTGCGAGCGTTCTAGATCTAGAACACTCTATATGTTATGATACATATTAATATTTAATTTGTAATCTATGAAAAACGTAAGTAATGATTAAGTATTTGCTTATTCAGCGAATTTATAATCAATTTATATCAAAGTTATCAAAAGATATCAAAGACAATGTTGCTTAATGTAGATACTAGATAGTGTGTGTGTAAGATTTATTTGTTATATGGAAGTGTTTTTTAAAAGAAGTGTGTTAGTACATATATAAATACCTGCTGCTACATTAACCAGAAAGAAACAAATAAAGTAAGAATTAAATAGTTTCCACTTTCAGAATAATTACCCAAAAGTGTTTCTTCCATTTTAGAGTGGAAAAATAATTTTGCCAAAATGTCGAACGAGCCATATGATGTTACATCGTTATTTGAATCTTTAATGGAAGCTAACGCAATTAATTGTTGTGTATGTAAAGATCTCCTTACCGCACCTGTAAGGTTTCTACAAGAATCGGGAAATGTCTGTCAATTGTGCTTCACAAAACGCAGGAATGAATTCGAACTGCGCGGAACAACTCGAAATACGTCCATCGAAGCAGTTCTAAACACGATTAAGATGCTGTGTCGTAATAGACAATTCGGCTGTAAAGAAATTTTACTTTACAAGGATTTAGATAGTCACGACTTATCTTGCAAATACATTCCAATGTTGTGCCCTATGACGAACCTTAATTGCACGTTTAAAGGACTCTCTGAACAACTAAAGTTGCATATTGAAGAAGCTCATGGAGATATGATTATTAAAGAAACAAATACAAAACATGTGGCAACTTATGAAAATTTTAGCTTTACGAAGCATGTTGGTGTTAGATTGTTAGTGTCTGAAGAATATATTATTAAGGCTACTTTCACTATGGATGAAGATCGTACCGTGAAACTTGTATTAAATAATATTCTTAACATCGACTCGTATGTATGTAGGCTCAAAATTGTGGGAGGTGACGAGAGAGTTTCCAAGGACTATAACTTCCATATTCCTCACACAGGCCATATTGGTATTGATGTACCAAGCCAAATTGTTTATTCAGATGTTGTGAAATGTGAATTTAGTATATTAAAAATTAAAACCACGGAAGAATTCCAGTCGAAACAAAACAAAATTTTGAAACTATTGGAATGCCCCATTTGTTTTCAAACTATGAAGGAATCTATTTTTCTTTGTCAGAATGGCCACAACATCTGAAATATTTGTGAAAGGGAACTAGTTGATTGTCCTACTTGTCGGCAGCAATATCCACAGATAATATCTGATGTGCCCAACACATGACTTTCTTATACTTACGGATAGTATCACAATAATTACTTTTCCTAAAGAAATTAAGTTAAATTTCTTGTAAAAATTTTGAGGGTTTCCAGCAATTTTCAAATAGTCTCTGTCGCACTTATTGCAATACGCATAAATCTGTCCTTGTCCCACTCATTACTGCCAGATTTTAGGACAAATAAAAACAGAATACTTATGAAAATTCCACAGTGCGAAAAATGCTTGATATCTTTGAATTTGCTGTAGCTAAACTTTAAAGATTTATAAAATACTTCTCAGTTTTGGTCAACGTTTCACTCAAACAAACTGTGCAGTGCACAATAATCCTTCTCATCAAAATATTTCGATCTTTTGCCTTTGACAGCTGTTTGACTAACAATCTCTTCTTCTTCTTCGTACTTGGATTGCAAAGCAATGTCAAGTTTTTGGTGTTTGGCGATATAGCCACTCTCACCAGGATTGGATTAATTGGTTTTCACTTTTTAAATTTTTATAACTTTATTCGAGCTCTTCGTGTGTTTAATGCAAATAGAATCTTTAGTATAAAAACAAATAGATTTCTGTAATGTAAACAACAGCCACTCAGAGATAGATGGCAACACTATATAAATATGTAAATAATTTATAATTATTAAAAAACGGCGCAAAATAAAACACTTTTGTTACTTTGTCGACACGTCTAAAAATTGAAAGAGCATTCACAAAAAATTTGGCGTCGATATCTTTAATGTAGATTTGCATGCATAATACAATTTCACGACTTTATTGTATATATTAGAAAAAATTTTAATCGAGTTGCCATGATATCCAAAACATAAAACCGTAGCCGTTGTAGCCGTCGATCTTTTCAAATAGTAATGCTACAATCGATTTCCTCAACGGTATAGATTTCTGTATGTAAACAACATGTACTTTGTAAATCAGAGATAGATGGCGCCACTATATAAATAAAAATTTTGGACGGAATTTCAAAAAAAGTTTCAGACAAAATTTGTTCAAAATTTAATTATAAATCAATGTTAAAGAATAAAAAAATGTCGTAAATTGTTTATTTTTCAAGATATTCCTAAAAAACCTAAAAATGTCTTCAGGTAAGTACCACTTGTGTTGGTGCTAGATGAAAAAGATTTAATGTGGCACCCACAATTTTGTTCAAACTCTTAAATATGAAATTTGAATCAAATCCGTTAAGTCGTTTTTGAGTTATCGTGGATACAGACAGACACACAGACACACAGACACACAGACAGACATCATGGCGAAAATGGTCAAAATGGATTCAGGGGCCCTCAAAACGGGTAAATCCATCAAAATCTCGAAGTCGAAAAAATCACGATTACAATACTTCCTTATACTACGTATAAGAAAGTAAAAAAAATTGTTACGCACTACTGTAAATATAAATGTTGACAAGCGAAGAAATACGCACAATTTTTATATAAACTTTTTTTCTCTACGATCCACCGTTTCGTAGATACAGCATGCAAAGTGTAAATATTAATCGTGTTTGCCTACTATTTTTACGATGTATTATTATTACTTTGAAAATAAAATGTTCTAAATTTACATCTAATCTTTTTTGCGTTGTTTTCAGATAAGTATAATAAAAAATATCGTTCATTACACGTCCAGAAATGGATTTTCCGTGCTTGCATGACTTCGTGTTCGGCTTCGCCTCTCACAAGAATTTGTCACGCGCGCACGGAAAAATCCTTATTTCCAGACTCCTAATGAAATATACTATTGTCTAACGACCACAATAAATATCATTTAATCAATTTTCTTCAAACAGACCTCCAGGCTTCAGGCTGTTGGGTTTGAGGTTCAGCAGGCGTTTGAGGATGCGGATCGTCTAATAGTCGAGACAGCTCCCTAAAGATCTGCTGAGTATGACTCTACTACAATAATTGACGAAGACATTGACCTTTTAGTATTGTTTGCCACTTTGGGAAGTGCAGAACGTACAACGTACTTGAAAAAACCGATCCATGAGCCATTTCCGCAAGCGTGTTACATACGATTTTTTCTACGAAAACGTGGAATTCGTAAAAAATAAAATTATTTGTAAATATTTTTCTAATTAAAAAAAACATCAAGTGAGTTTGTTGTCATAGAACTGAAAGCTCATAGCTGTTGACAGTTTATAAATTGTGTCCTGTCATCGAAATAATTTTTATTTTGAGATCAAATTACGTGAATATAAACATGGAGTTTCAAAACTAAAGCGAAAGCGATGAACTAATGGGCACTCCTGCGGTTGTTAGATATTAAATAAATGTTACAATTATAACTAAATGTAAGTACTTCTTAATGTTTTTGTTTGCGTGCGGAAAGTTTAAAAAATGTGTGCGGAAAAAAATTTCCACACTAATTTTCCGTACTAGTTTTTCAAAAGCCTACTTTCAAGTTCGATTATCTTGTCAAAAAAAACGTCATTCCGCATTTTCGTAGAAAATAGTATATTGTAATACAAGTGCGGAAAACGCATCATGACAATACGAATGTGAAATTTGCAACGCGAGCGATAGCGAGTGCTGCAATCACACGAGTATTGTCATGGGCCATTTCCGCAAGCGTGTTACATACTATTTTTTCTACGAAGACGTGGAATTTGTAAAAAATAAAATTATTTGTAAATCTTTTTCTAATTAAAAAAACATCAAGTGAGTTTGTTGTCATAGAACTGAAAGCTCATAGCTGTTGACAGTTTATAAATTGTGTCCTGTCATCGAAATAATTTTGATTTTGAGATCAAATTACGTGAATATAAACATGGAGTTTCAAAACTAAAGCGAAAGCGATGAACTAATGTGCACTCCTCCGGTTGTTAGATATTAAATAAATGTTACAATTATAACTAAATGTAAGTACTTCTTTATGTTTTTGTTTGCGAGCGGAAAGTTTAAAAAAAGTGTGCGGAAAAAAATTTCCGCACTAATTTTCCGTACTAGTTTTTCAAAAGCCTACTTTCAAGTTCGATTATCTTGTCAGAAAAAACGTCATTCCGCATTTTCGTAGAAAAATTCATTTTTGGGTGTTTTGGCGCCTTCTACTTTTGGCATTTTTCGTCGTAGCGCATCGATCCTTTGAGATAAATTGTAGAAAATATTGCCCTCCACGATATTTATTAACCAAATTTTCTTCTGCAACTCACCGTTGTCGCGTAAAATCAAATCCAAACACTTCTTGGATTTCCCAAAAAATGGGTCCGAGGATTTTCCCGAGTTTTTGAATTTAAGCTTTCCACATGACCCTCTAACGATTTATGAAGAGAAAGTTTACCGGGTAATTTTTTCCAGAAATTTCGACAGATTGACTGGACTAATAGCTTATGTCTTATGTTTATTTTTTATTGTGATTAAGGAATCAATTTGTTGATGGCAAGCTTAAAATAAATAATAATTAACGGTATTAAATTATTTAACGAGGAATAATTACTCAGATGTAAGTAATTATTCAAATTAATAGGCCTGCATTAATTAGGTAAAGTGTATATTAATATTTAACTATTTTATGATACAATATTGAACAATACAGTATGTTTCAAACTGGATAACCACGTAATGTAATATAAAATCATACAAATTAAATACTTATAACATTATCTTTTTGATGTAGACAGTGATTTTTATTCATCGAAACACGAAACACTTTTGTGTCTGATCATTAATAGGTTCTATCTGATTTCAATTCAAGTCCCTAAAAATATATCAATAGTTATTTACAATAAAGTCAGGAAAATGACACATTACAGGCGAATAGCTATGTTGAAATACTAGGCACTTTGTGCCGAGTATATTTTAAAGCTCCAAGTCAAGTGAGACATTTTACTGACATGTTCAGTATTAAATTTTTCCGGAAATCGTAAAAAATCGAAATATTAAAACACTAATGCCCGATCTCTCCGACCATGCTTTAATCTGAGATTGGTTAAGTGTTTCTTAACTTTAAGGAATATTTAAAATCCTATTATATTGCACGAGACGTTTTAAGATCCAACTTAACGTAAGAATAGTTCAGCATACACTATCGAGCGGCACAAAATTATAGTGCAAGAAACGATGAAAATTACTATAAATTCGTTTGCCGTTTTATAGAATTATGCAACTATATTATATTCTAACTTAAAACTTAACTTAATATTTTTCGGCATTTCATTTAATAATGTGTCAAATGCATGTGTACTGATGTAGGTTTGTAGGTATTTTGGTACTTTATCTTATTTTAGTCGAGATAATCAATATGAAAGTAAGTAGGTACCTAATGGATTAATATCTAATGATGTAGGAACGACAACATAAGCGAAATATTTTTCAAATATTCAACGCTTCTCTTGGAGCTAGGTATAGTTAAAAATAAAATGAATCCACCTCCTTCTAAAAGAAATCATGGATCCAACTACATGTGTTATTAACGTTAATTAATAAAAACAAACACATAATTGAATATAAAAAGTTAATTTGCCTCGGAATACCATTATTCACTATTTCTACGATAACGAGATATTAAAAGTAATCATTATCGCGAAAAATAAGCTGATTTTTCATTTTATAAAACAGTATTTCGTAGAGTATTTGTTTGGATTTTAGGTTAAGTTTTAATTTAAGCCACCAAAGTTTACGACTTAAATCTAAGAATGTTTTAAGGACATAAGTATACCTTAAATGTATGGTGCAAACACGTTAGGATATCGCTTAACATTAAAGCATATCTTAAATTTTAAGACATGTCGGTGAGATCGGGCATAATTGAAGAATGTTTTTAAATTGAGCAAAAATCAAGTTTGTCAATTTATTAACTCCATAGTTAAAAACAAACAACAACAAATAAATAAAGAACAAATTATTATCAATTTTGTGCTTGTGTCAGTTGTTGGTTGATAATTCATAAATTAGTGATGAAAGAGGACGAAAACTATTGTGACGGTGTCCACGGCATTCCATTCGATGTAAGTGAAGCTGCGGACGCTGCTACTGAAGATCTATTTCCGTCTAAATCGATAGAGCGATATGAAAAGGCATTCAAAATCTTCGAAGATTGGTGTAGACTTAAAGAAGTTACTTCACTTACAGAGTAAAAGTGTCTTCTAAAGTCTTTACCGGACTAGTCAGCGAAATTCAATTTCCCTGTGCGTACATAAGCAGGGAACTGTTTTGTCTATGACGATTTTCGGAAAACTATCTTACATAAATGTGTCCAGCACATGACTTTGTTATATTTTGCGAAAGAAAATTGCGATTACTGTACTTCCTCATTAATTCAAATAAAGACTGATTTTGGGTATTTTTAGGCCTTATAGTAAAACTTTGAAACTAGTATTCAAATATTAAAGAATTTCAAAATCTCCTAAATTGTTTCCTTTTCAAGACAATCTTGAAAAACCTTAAAATGTCTTCAGGTAAGTACCACTTGAGGTGGTGATTCAATGTGTGACCCTTAAATATGAAATTTGGATCAATTCCGGTAAGTCTTTTTTGACTTATCGCAGATACAGACAGACAGCATGGCGAAAATAGTCAAAATGGATTCAAAGGTCCTCAAAATGTGTAAATCCAGCAAAATCTCAAAGTCGAAAACTCACCATTACCTACTATACTTCCTTATAATTCGTATAAGAAAGCAAAAAGGCTCATCAATATTTAAATTATAATATTGGTATTAAAATAAATATTTGTAAAGAATCAATTTGTGTACAGATTATTTTAAATCATGAATATCTTGAATTACCTTCTTTCTATTTGCCGTATTGTATTAGTTTGCTGTGTTTGATCATAATTAATTTCGTATGACACATGAAATATTTTTGTAATAAAGGATGTGTTCAATGTCTCAATATTTATGTGATTTTACAAATAAATACGTTATTTAATTTTTAATTGATAATAACTGTATGAGTTCTGATTAGCATTTTAAGTAAAACTTCAATTAATGATGTTGAACCGTGATATGAATTTCTCGGCAACTCATAGGGAAAGTTCACAGAAGCAGAAATCTCTTCGATACAGGAGGCATCGTGTCCACTTTGTGAGGTATCGATGGCTGTACAGGTAAGACAAAGTGTATGAGCAGCCGGTGTGGAGTTACCATTGTTACGATTGGTCAAGACTCAAGAAGTTTTACTCGCCACCACCAACAGACGGTGGTGCCAATCTCGGGTACGGGCGATTCGGTAAGATGGACCTTGGCCTTCGTTGGTTGGGATCATGCTGCTGGACTAGGGCAACATAAGCGTTTAGATCATCCGGTAAAATCGGACGATAAATACAGACCGCGTCAAAACGCAATGGAATGAGTAGGAGACTCGTTTACTGGCCCGAGATGAGGCTCGCGCGCGGATTTTTAATGTACGGATTGTCAATCAACATCTGCAGGGGTTTTTCCCTAACAGAACATTAGAAGCCATTAAAGGTAATATATGGTTCGCCAATTACCGGCAAATGGTCCATAACTTTGTGTGCGATTTCGAACTGGAATCAGCTTGGTCTGAGGTGACACAGCAGCAGTTTCGGGTCGTGAAAAGAAAGTCAAGATCACAGAAACCCCTATTTAATTGCTTGCAATTAAAGCCCGTATTGCAGTTAAGAAGATCTAACCCCCGGAATGCCGCTTCTTTAGTTCTGCTACCTGGACCCCGAATCTTCGGGTTGCGTGTAGTAACCAATTAGACATGAGGTAAGCCTAATTCAAGTTCAAAAGCTAAGAATTTAACTCTGGAGAATAAAGTTCCCGAGGAAAATATTGAGATTTTTATTTGAATTTTCTAGTAGAATCAACTTATTTCTTTGTAACAAAACCACAGGAATATCGTCTTGATGCCATTTTTATAGCACAAAATCTAAAATTGGAAAATTTTTTACATGAGATAGATAGATAATAAAATTCTGAACTTTCTTCAGATTCTAATTTTGTTCAGATTTTCTGGTGAAATTAACTTATATCCTTGTAGTACAGCAAATCGCACAGATATCCGTCCACTTGTAGAAATTTTATGACAATTTTTAGGACACGAAATCTAAAATAGAACGAATTCTTAAATGAGTCTGTAATAGGCAATACAATAAAATCGGGAATTTTCGTAAGATTTTCATTGTGTTTATTCTGTTTAAAACTTATACGAATTAATTTATTTCTTTGCAACATAGTTAATCGCAAAAATCTTCGTCCATTTCTCAAAATTTTATGTTTAAGAACATAAAATCGAAAATTCAACAAAGTTTTAAGTAAGTTTATAGTTCGCCATAAAATCTGCACTTTTGAGGAGATTTTCATTCTGATTCAATATTCTCGAAAAAATGTGTCCTGCTCATGACTTTCTTATACATGCGATACAGTTCTAATCTTTAAAAAATACTGAAGTGGTTGCCAATAATCACATGCAGCTCACATTCGATTTTTGATTAACATTAAAGAAAATTTATTTATTTATTATGTAATTGGTATCGGCACAACAGAAACCAGTAAAAAACAGAAAAGAAGCATGTCCTGGGATTCAAACCAACGACTTTAGATTACTAACCCAGGCATGTTACATCTACTCTATCTAGATCTTCTGAAGTAATACACACAATGAGATATATTATTACATAATTATTGGATATTCTCTTTTTTTTTTATTTTTAAGGAATTTAAAACGAAATATGTTCAAAATTTAATTCTAAATTCCTATTTAATATAACCTTAAAAAACTTAGAAATGTCTTCAGGTAAGTAGTACCATCACTTGTGTTGATGCTAGATGAAAAAGATTTTAATGGGTGACCCACAATTTTGCTCAAACTTTTAAGTATGAAATTTAGATCGTCGTTTTTAAATTATCGCGGATACAGACAGACATCATGGCGAAATAGTCAAAATGGAGTTAGGGGTCTTCAAAACGTGTAAATCTATCAAAATCTCGAAGTCGAAAAAAATCACGATTACTATACTTCTTTATTACTTCGTATAAGAAAGTAAAAAGGAAACACCAAGGAAATTTTCCCAAATGTTATGTCAGTTTTAGAATACAAATTATAAAATTGTAAAAACTTTTAAGTGAGTTTATAGTAGACGGTAAATACAGGGAATTTCGTCAGATGTTCACTGTGTTTGAATTTTCCAGTAGAACAAACTTATTTCCTTATAGCAAAGAAAAACGCCAGAAAATCGGTCACTTTTTGTTTTTTGCGACAGTTTTAAAGACAAAGTATAATATTGAACAAATTTTGAAGAGATTCTGTAGTAGACAATAAAATCCATTTTGGACTAATTTTCATTTTAATTTCTTTGTAAAAAATCTTAAGAATCTTTGAAATAAAATATAATTTTGATAAAGCACGACACAAAAACTAAATATGGCGTCCATAAGATTATAGATCTAATGATATATCAAAAATGAAACATGCAGTTTTTTCAGAATAATTCAGAAATGAAAGAGATTTCACAGTTTTGATGACTAATTTTTTACATATGAAGCTCCTCAACTTTTGCCCATTTCACCGAATCTTTAAGCTGTCTCTTATATATAGTTTCTGAAACTCAAATGGATAAGTTCCAAAAATTCACCTCTTTTAAAAACTTAACTTTTGTACTACTGGTATTTTTTGACGAAAATGTAAGTAATGTAATTTTGAAAATATTGAATGGTTATTTCAACTTTATTAAAATTTCAAAATACGGAAAAAGTTGTTTTTATATAAATGTTGTTTATAGCTTTTTAAGTAACGTAGCGCAAGTAGTTTAGATGTATTCCTTTTTTGAGTTGTCGCATATAGTTAAAATAAAAATTCGTCTTTATATCAACTAATATGAAAGTCATCACATAAAAATCAATAATTACAATGATGCACTATTTATATTTGTTTGAAATATTCATTCTACACATTCAATTAAAAAATAACGGTAAGAAAACAAATAAACGAGTTTCCTGCCTTTGATGAAATGTACTCCATTAATTTATAAATTAGCTCATTTTAAGTCACCTTGCAGCTCAATTTAATAAAACTAACTGAATAATAATAATAAAATGTTTTCATACTCACACTATAATTCCCAAGAAACAACGTAACAGTTGCACTACAATTTCACTAACACATCATAGGCACAAAACTCAATTAATTTAGGTAACTTTTATAAAGAATGTTATTTGTTCGCTCGATATTAAATTGGGTGCACAAATTTCCTACCCCTTTCCTAAGAGGTGTTGACACATTTGTTAAAATTTCTAGAAACTTGATTAAATGAATTAACTGTATATAGTATATAGACGACAGACACTTTTCCCTTGTTGTTTTACTTTGAAACAGCCAGGCGTCAGACCGTGTTGCTGAAAACACAGCTAACAATCTGGGGATTACTAGAAGCATAGGTGCTAAATTAAGATCGAATCCGCACTAACTTATGTAAACTTTGTCTTTAACCTAAATGTGGAATCTGTTAATCTACGAAATATAGATGAAATTCCACAAGTTTCTGGTAATTCATAAAGCATTATATGCGATTTTTATGATGCAAAGCTAATACAGTACTGTATTATTAAAATATTTATTGTTGTAGTCTGCTAGTTTTATGTCAATTTGCTTTGTTGTGGTAATTATGGAAATAAATAGTGTAAACATAAATGTGTACCACGTGTACACATAAAATATACCAGGTTTGTTCAGAATTTCACAAATATTTAAAATTTTACTGCATGGCATTTATTTCTATTAATTTAAACGTGATTTCAATTTAACCGTTTATCAAAAGCTCTACGTTGAACATTCAATCCAGTTAAATTCTTTGTGATGAACATTTCCAGAGGATTATTGCGAATTTAAATAATATAAAAAACATGATTGCTCAATAAATCAGCCGAATTGAACTGCCTCGTTTTACACCGATGATACTTATAAAATGCAGAAGTGATATTTATACGAGCCCTAACAACTAAATGTTTGGACAAAAGTAAATTTGATTGTCGTTTTTCCATACGCGCAAAAGTTATCTAAATTAACTTCCATAATATTGGTGGTTTTTTCTGTTATAATGCCAACATTTAGTTATATAAAAACGTAAATTTCGTAAAAATCCGCTCGGCAGTTCCAAAACTGTGGCACTTTAACCCAGCAAGATGGGAAAATTGTAGAAACAAAGAATTATTATTTTCAAAACGTTGGATCTAGTAGTCGGATTTTGATGAAATTTACTTTATTGCAAAGCTGGATGTTGGTTTTCTTTACAAAAATTTACACAAGTTTTTATTTGGTGATTTTAGGCATTTATCGGAGCTTGAAAGTTGCACCTTTAAAAATGATAAAATTTTCTAGTAACTGTTTTAAAGAATCACAGTTTTGTAACGGCTGGTTGGATTTGTGTCAAAAAACATTTAAATCAAAGCTCAATAATCGTAGTATATTGAAAAAATCCTGAAATGTTAATATGATTTTTTTTGGCATTTTTTTCGAGTTCCACAGTTCACTTTTCAAAAAACGTGTTTTTTGAGGGTGCTACCTACATTAAAATAATCACAGTTTTGGAACCACTGGTTGGATTTTGCTAAAATTTACTTTATTGCAAAGCTGGATGTTGGTTTTATGTACAAAAAAATCCCCAAGTCTTTATTTGGTGATTTTAGGCATATTTCGTAGCTTTAAAATTGCACTAGAAAAATGTGACGTAATTTTCTAACGACTGTTTTTTAAAAAAATCACAGTTTTGGAACTTGGAGAAAACGACATAAAGGTGCTTTAATGGCCCTCATCCAGTCCGGACTTAAATGTCATTGAAACTCTTTGGCATAAAATTAAACATATTCTACGCAATAATCCACCAAGAACCATTGGGGACTTAAAAACCAAAATAGAAGAAATTTGGGACAGTTTCACGCCAGAATTGTACCAAAATTTGATAAATACAATGCCTGCTAGAATCAGGCAGCTATTAAAACAAAAGGAGACGTAACCTGTTATTAATAGTCCTAAATTAAAAATTATCTCAACATTTAGTTGCAAATTCATTTTGTAAAGTTTTCTAATTATTAAGGATAAAATATTGTTAAATCCAATAAATAATTTTCTCCCATGAATAATATTGTTATTAAGGCTTTATCTTATTGTATTGTTTATTTGCGTAAAATTTCCAGTTCTCCTTTCATACTTCAAAAATTTATTTTTGTCCGAACATTTAGTTGTTAGGGCTCGTATAAGAAAATTTTAAGTAGTTAAGATAAATTAAAATAGGACTAATATATAATTTAATTATCGAAGCAACAATAATTTTTACGAATAATAATTAAATCGCAATAATATACAAGGTGGGTTAAATTTAATCGAGAAAGAGAATCGACAAAACACTCCGAAATAATATGGTTTTGTAATTTGGTGATTTATACAAAAAAAAAAATTCAAATCATTAAATGGTTTTACAGAGGTAATTCTTTGGGGATAAATTACTTTGTTTATTTTAGCTTTTGAAAACAGAGCGTCTGTAGATTTAAAAACAATTGATAGAATTTTAAAAAGATTTGCATAACATGGATGTGTTTCTCCAAAAAGTCATAAAAAAGCAACACACGGCGGTCTCACTGAAGAAAAGAAAGCACAGAAAATAATGATTTGTGTAAGTATCAAGGAAAAGCCATCGCTGAGGATTTTGACGTTCAATTAAAGTTTGAAAAAATGGATACCACTCTTATAAACTGCAGAAAACCAATGAACTTTTCCCTGAGTACCAGATAAAACCATAGAATTTTGGGAAACTGTAACGGAAAAGGCGAATAATGACAAAAATTTTAATCGAAATATCTAGAGGCGCATCCACATTAGTAAACAATTGCGTTGTGTGTTGCATGTAGGATTCGCCACAAAGATTTGCGTCGCAAATTTATCAGACTACCTGCGCAAATTTTTACGTTGTGTGCCGTGAGTCCCCGATCAACACGTGTGTGTAGTTGTGCGTTGTTTTGAGTACCTAGTAGCAAATACAAAAAAATTTCCTATTATCCTATAAAAAAATGAATTTAAACAAAGAAGACGTTCTTCTTTTAATTGAAGAATACCATAAACAAAGAATATTATGGGACCCAAAGCCCATTTCCTTTTCATTATTAAGGCATCAGACATATTCACAGATCTCAATATTAATCTAGCTCCTACAAACTATTTTAACTAAACACCAACACACAATGACAACATTCGTCAAAATTACTGCGTTCAGGAAAAATGCGTCCACACTACAACGATGTTGTGGCGCAAATCCCTTTGATGTCAAAAAAAAGACAAGCCACGGATCGCGTGCGTTTCTATGCGGCGAACACGTCCACACTCGCATAAATTTTTATCAGACATAAAAATTTGTGGCGAATGCAACGCACAACGTAAATTTTTATTAATGTGGATGCGCCTTAATGTTTGGGCTGGAATTTTAGGCAACAATATCATTGGGCCTTTTATTATTGACGGGAATTTAAATGAACCGAAATACCTTGACTTGCTGCAAAATCAAATTATTCCTGCTGTACATAAGTTGTCGGGAGTTAAATTCTGATTCCAACGGGATGGTTGTGTCCTGTCCACAATTCTTTATTGGTAAGGAAATATCTAAACGAAACTTTCCCGAACCATTTATTAAGTGGTCAGGGAACTATTCCTTGGCTCGCCAGATCGCCTGATTTAAGTGCATGTGATTTTTATATGAGGGAGATATTCTTAAAAAGAAACATGGTACACCACCGACCTAAACTATTTTTTTCTCTTTTTTTCGATATCTACTCTCGTTAATGAAGAAAAGAGTTTACTTTATATTCTCGATGTTCGCCATTACGTCTCTGTATCTCTACAATTAATTTTGATAGGTGATAGAGCATCAAAATAAATGAGAGAAAACTGTGATGAAAAATATTTCCTAACAAAAGTACAGGGTGTCAAGTGTACGATAAAAACTCGTTTTCTCATCATAACTTCTAAACCACTCGATCGATTTACCTTAAATTTCCACGCAGAGTAATGTAGGTAGTACGTTTCTAGATAATGAGGATCATTTTTAAAAAATCTCTAGTGGTGTAGATACTAGGGGTCTACTCCACTTTTGCCCTCGAATCTTCGACGCCACTGGATATTTTGCGAAGAAAATTCGATTTTTAGATTCTGTTTAATTTTGAGAAAAAAGCTAGTAATTTTATTTTATCTACTACCAATTCATAATAGCCTTGATTTGACATTAATTTGAGTAAGGTAAGTCAGATTATTACGCAACATGTGTTTTAAAGAAATCATTACCACACTGAAATTTCAACAAGAACATTCTTTCTTACAAGTATTTATAACACAATTTTTACAATTTAGTATCTTTATAGGAAAGTTTATATTTGTAAATGTCTAATTATAATATAATATATATTGTTTAATTCTTTAAAATTTGTGATTAACATTGAGTAATGACACTTCATACTCTTAAGTTTGATTTTTTGAAACCTGGAGAATTTTATAATAGCGTATTTACCTAGAAAAAACCCTAACTTCACGTTAGATAACTGAAAAAATTTTTAGTTTTATTTTATAATAAATTAGTTTTATATTTTAATAATTAATATAACACGGTCCACGTCCCAGATTTTTTGGTGTATAAATTGTTTAATTATTTGAAAATTTATAATTCAAATTCATTGTTGTGTAGCGCTGGCTAGTTTTTACACAACTTAGGTTAGGTAGTCCAGTACGACAACTTGACAACAACTACTGAGCAATGTCGCTGGAGATAAATTCAAAATTCATTTTTAATTATTTGGACGGTAGAAGATAAAATCTTGTATATTACACGTGGGATATACACACATTAACATATTCGTCTGATTACAGAACTCGTCTACGACTCGTTCTGCAATTTCCAGACTCTTATGTTAATGATGTTCATATCCCACTTATAATATAAATAACTATTATGGCTTCGTTTTTGAGATATTTGAGCTTGAAGGTTTAGAAACACAATCTCAAATGCTGCGCTGTTATACGATGCGATACAGTTCTAATCTTTGAAAAATAATGGAGGGGTAGCCAATTAATAATCACATTCTCTCCACGTCCGATATTTTATTAATATAAAATTAGTGGCCATATTCGACTACTGCCTCTTTATTTTTGTTAATTCTTCTAAAGAGGCATTGGAGGGAGTTAAGGATTCATAATTGCCTAGTTTAAGTCCCAAGAGAGTTACAAATATATTATTTATAGTTACTGTAACTAAGACAATATTCAACTGTATTTGTTCTGTATTAAATTATAAGTGTATTATTTGCATTGTATTAATTAATTGACTGACAATTAACAGGTTTCACATTTCTCCTGGGTTACCCTCTATATATCTAGGCGATAGTATATAAAAGTGACAGTTCATGTCACATTTATTAAAGTGTAAGTCTGTAAGCATTAATTACAAATGTTATGTCAAACCCATTTGAATTGTAGTACTCACTATTTGCCAAGTCAATTGGAAATATAATTTAGGAAAATTATGGCTTTCTTGTAGATTTATTGTTACTAGATTATCTAATTAATGAGGATCAAGAAAACCAATTGGAAATATATTATGGGTAGTCATTCCGTCATTTGCAACTCCGTAATATGCAGAGACAATCTGCAAAGACAAAAAATCCACTCAAACTAATTATTGTCTGATGTTTCACATCACATGTTAAATCATTACCTATACAATTTATAATAAAACATTTTGTTTGGAATAGGAAAACCAAGTTCGTATCCATTACAATTAAAGCAATTTTAAGTGCTTTTAATGAAAATAAACCACAGAATTAATTATTATTATTGTATTCCTAAAATACATGTTAAAAAAGCTTAAATAATAAATATAAAATATTATACATGATGTTCCAAAGTGGTGAGAAATGAAAATATCGTCATATATGGTATAAACAAATCTCAGAATTAATCCTGCAACGACGTATTAGTTTTGGAAGTTAATTGTTGAAAATAAATGTATCGCGATAAATTTTTTTCGGGTTTGATAATTGCCATAATATTTGACACAATTTTATATATTCGTACCTTAGATAATGTTCTTGAGAGGGACTACAAGCGCACTAAAATAAAGATAATTTTCAATTTTCAAGATCATTTTGAAACATTTTAGCATGTATCATGTACGAGGTGTGTCCCAAAAGTATTCGACCTGTACCCAAAACTGCGGGTCAGAACATTCGAGCGACCTCTGTGGGGTTCGAACGTAACCAGTGTCTCCTCACGAACTCGAAGTTTGCCGCAGTTACAGTGCCTTTTTTGCGTTCGTCGGATTTTGACTGATAATGACTGAGAGATGTGAACAACGAATTTCCTTTAAACTCGAAAAGAGTTGTGCGGAAACTATCGAAATATAGGCAAAACACAGATACAAGAGTGGTACAAGCGGCCGAAAAAAGCACGTCAAAGTCGGAGCAATGTTTGTTTTCTTCGATTCTGAAGGTGTTGTGCACCATGAATATGCTCTGAGAGGTCAGACGATCAACAGAGAATTTTACCGTGAATTTCTGAAAAGATTGCGTGACGCAGTGAGAAGACAACGGAAGCGTGTTTGGGCGAGCTGTGACTGCGTTCTTTACCACGATAATGCGCCAGCGTATTTATCGAACTTTGTGCAACAGTTTTTGGCAAAACACAATATTACACAACTTCGTCAGCCTCCGTACAGTCACGACGTAGCGTCCTGCGACTTTTGGCTGTTTCCAAGATTGAAAATTCCGTTCAATGTCACCGGTTCGACGATGTAGAGACGATTGAAACGAATGCGACGAGTGCACTAAAGGCCATTCGGAAAACTGACTATCAGAACTGCTTCAGGGTGTGGAAGCACCGATGGGAGCGTCTTGTTCAGTCGAAGGGGGGTTACTTCGAAGGATGACACGAGCCGTATGACAAAGAATAATGATAGCGCGGAGCTATGAGTACAGGTTGAGTAATTTTGGGACACACCTCGTATATAGTGTCCCCAGATTACTGCTCGGAAATCCTTATATGTCTCATAAAACTTTTAAAAAGCTGTTATGGGAATGCGGAATTAAAGCTATAGCGGATAGTACTCTGCATGGGGTACCTCGCATTCCTATCTTTCTAACAGATGTTTATCAAATGTCAACATCTCAGTTGATGAAAATAGAACGCAGGTCATGAAAATGACAAGTCAGCAGTTAGCGAGAAATACTCTATTTTTGAGTAGACAATTGACACTAAAAATTGGCGGGAAATTTAAAAAAACAATATTAAAGATACGATTCCGAATTTTTACTTTCTTATACGAAGTACCTAATTAGGAAATATAGTAATCGTAATTTTTTTCGACTTCGAGATTTTGATGGATTTACACGTTTTGAGGGCCCCTGAATCCATCTTGACCATTTTCGCCATGATGTCTGTCTATATCCACCATAACTCAGAAACGAGTTATCGGATATACCTGAAGACATTTTTAGGTTTTTTAGGAATATCTTGAAAAATAAACAATTTACGAGATTTTTTTATTCTTTAACATTGATTTAGAATTGAATTTTGAACAAATTTTGGTTTAAACTTTTTTTGAAATTCCGTCAAAAAATTTCAAAAAAATAATAGTATATTATACTACGACGCTATAATGAGGATGAAAATTACAACTCGAGCGAGCAAAGCGAGCGAGTGTTGTAACATCCGAGGGAATAATAGCCATTATAGCGAGTTGTATAGTATACTTTATCTACGACGAAAATCCATCTTCAATATCATTTTCCACATTTTCCATTATAAAATGACACAACACGTACAACACTATCAGTATTTTGACAATTATTTATTTACACTGACATTTTGTTTGTCATGGTTTCCATGGCTATTTTCAATGTCACAGAAATTGTGATTGTTATACTATATTTTCATTGGTTTACAAGTATGGAATAATGGAATTTGTATGGAATAATGAGATTCATTATATTGCAAGAACCACAAATATAATACATATATTATATATTAGTCGTAGATAAAAATAATTATTAAATATAATATTTAATATTACTATTTATCAATAGCCTATCACATCTGTTATATATATATATATATTTTTTTTTTGTTTTTATTTATTGTTTTAATTCGATCAGGTAATAGGGACTTTGCATGATTTTCAAAATAATTTTTTTTGAAAAGCTGATACCAAATTATCACTATCAATATTTTTGAAAAAAATTTTGGTATGTAGTTTCCAGGTAAATAAATAAAAAGTATTGCAAAATTTGAAATTTCCACGCATTGCCCGGAAACGCCCGAATCGGCCCAAAAGACTGCTGACGTCACGAATCTAGTTCCACGACAGTGCAGCACGCCGCATTTTGACTTATTTCGAAAAACGTCAAACGCGTAAAAAATATTTAGACATGGCAATGTCAACTAGATTCGTGACGTCACACAGGACTCTCCGATCTCAAAGCGTTTTCGGGCGGCAATAATATATTTGAATAACGGTCAATTTATAATCGTTTTTTTTATGTACAAATATTGAGTAAAAAAAATTATTTTTGCTGTAGAGTATTATTAATATAGTCGTTTTACATTTCTAACAGAAAAAAACGGGATTTTAAAAAAATGCAACGTTCCTATTAACATAGGCAAAGGCGTTAATATTAACATAACACAGTTGTTAAGCCAAGTGAGAAAAATATATGTATATAAGAATTATTTATTTTATTATTATTTTTATTTATTATTATTATTTATATTATTATATTCTATTTAGTTTGATGAGTTTGCAGGGTTTACACGCTGTTACAAATCCGGAAAGACCTGTACCGGATGAGTTAACAGCGGAGAATGTGAGTTTTCATTTTCTGTTGATATACATATAATATATAAATATTAATATTTTTTGTTTTGTTATTGTTTAGTTTCAACAATTATTGAACCTTCCGCCCACTTTTACGGAGGGTCAATTTTGTTCTGCCTATAGGAGCCGGTACTATGGGCACCGTCGAAGACTGACGGAGGACATGAAGATGGGAATGAGATATTACTTATCACAGTTTTTAAATCCATAAGATGGTATTTATGAGTTTTATATTTTTTTAATATTTATATAATATTTATTTAATTTATGTGTAATAAGTATTTATTATTGTTATACAGTGCCAACAATCCAACAACTATCCCTCTCTGGTTTTTGCTTTGAAACTTCGTTTTCCAGATAAAAAAAATCGAATGGGGTGCGACTAAGGGCTCAGTTCACGACTGGCAACCCCGTTTTAACAGGAAGCCCTTATTTTTTAAGAAAACTTTTTTTTTGTTCTACTTATAATTATGTATCTAATTGCTAATAAAAATTTTTTACAAACAATAACTTCTTTTTTTTTATTAAAAAAACTAATAAAAACATTTTATAGAAAACGCAAAAATGTGTAAAAATCAAAAATAAATCAGATAAAGTTGAATTATAAGTTGAATAATAGCCATTATAGCGAGTTGTATACTATACTTTATCTACGACGAAAATCCATCTTCAATATCATTTTCCACATTTTCCATTATAAAATGACACAACACGTACAACACTATCAGTATTTTGACAATTATTTATTTACACTGACATTTTGTTTTGTCATGGTTTCCATGGCTATTTTCAATTTCACAAAAATTGTGATTGTTATACTATTTTTTCATTTTTTCACAAGTATGGTATAATGGAATTTATATGGAATAATGAGATTCATTATATTGCAAGAACCACAAATATAATACATATATTATATATTAGTCGTAGATAAAACATATTTTTGTCGTAAAATTCGGTTATAATGAGTGAGACAAGGACAGATTTATGCGTATTGCAATAAGTGCGAGAGAGACTTCCGAAAATTATTTGAAAATTGCTGGAAACGCTCAAAATTGAAACACGATTTTTACAAGCAATTTAACTTAATTTCTTTAGGAAAAGTAATTGTGGTATACTATCCGTAGGTATTAGAAAGTAATGTGTTGGACACATCAGATATTTATAATTGTACTTTAGAAATAACAATTTGAAACTGAAACTAAAAATATCTATAATTCAAGAAAACAGCTAATTTTTCTATCTAATGGTTGTTTAAAATAAATAGACACATAGGAAAACAAATATTCTTCTATTAATAAATAAATAAATAATAATAATAATTTAAAATGAATTTAATACTCAAAATATTAAATAAATAGGAACTTCAAAAATAAATGTTATGCCTATGTGTCTATTTATTTCGACCGATCTGTATGGTAGGAATATCATCCCAATTTTATTATCACAATGGTATTATGAACAAAAATTGATACTTCTACTCAGAACAAATCTTCAAATCATTACAAGATTACTAAATCTTCTTTTCAAGATAATCTATTAGTTTACTAATGCCCGTTTGCACCGACAGCATTTAAAATATAACGGGAATTTAATTGCATAGTTACAATTATCAAAATCTTAGCAACAATTGTATTTAAGTTCTAGTTAATTTTAAGTTAACATTCTTTTAAATTTTATTATAGTGCTGAATAATAATGCTTATTCTAAACATGTTTATGTTATTATAACGTGTGATTCTTTAAATTTCCATTTTAGGTAAGCCTTGGAATTTGAACGTACGCGCCGAATTGATTCATGTATTGCTGTCAGTTTCAAACAACAACCAGAAAACCTAACCTTTTTTGACATTCAAAGAAATGAGATGTAATCAAAGACATGATTTTTTTTTCCACCGCCAACTCAGAATGGAAATTTAATGAATCACACGTTATTATATATAAGTTATATATAAATTAATAGGTGTTATGTACCTTATTTTTGATGTTAACAATAAAAATTCGTTAGTTAGGTACTGATTTTTTATTTGTTTTTCAGATTCTCAAAATTCAAATTGAGGCACGACTATCCATTAGGTCCAGCCTGTCAATTACTGGGAGTAAGTAAACTTGAAAATTCACAAAATCTCTGAATATTTTGATAATTGTTTAAATATACTAGAAGTATTTTCAGCAGACATATACGTCTATTATACCAATAGGTCAGCTACATTTTTCTATAAATTAGCCCCAACAAAAAAACAAGTTTTATAATAAATTCGTAATGTAACTACACACTACAATTACGTTTAATATTAGTACATTAAACAGCAGCCTTAAAATTTACCTGAAAATTTATAAACTTAACCAAATTTTAATTTTCAGGCTGAAGATATGGATATGTAACGGAGATGCCCAGTAAGTATTAACATTCTAGTAATCTTTACAGAGCATCCATTTTATAAATGTACTCACGTGACGAACATGTCTCTTTTTAAAACTGAACTCAAGGAATAGAGGTAGGTATCTCCACAAAAAGAGACAGGGATACTTCATCGTTTTTCTAATAATGTAAATTGTTAAAATAAGGGAAAAAGTAGTAACAAAAATAAAGTTTTCTTTTTGTTTTTTAAAGTTGGAAAGACTTAACTTAATTTTCCCTCCATTTTTTGTTGTTAGTTTATTTACTTCGTGTTTAGTATGTAATAGAGATTTATAAAAAAAAACTATTTCAACTGTCAAAACCTTAAAGTTAATGTGAGTACGTTTATAAAATTGATAACTATATTCATCACTCTATTAAATATGTCTGGAACTTTAATGATTTATACAAATTTAAAATTTCAGGTATGCGGGGCAAAAGATAGTTGGTACTGTGAACAGGTATGATATTAGAAAGACAATTTTTTGTTGTGTTTACTTCGTGTAGTGTATAGTATGGAAAAGAGATTAAAAAAAACTATTTCAGCTGTCAAAACTTTAAGTACCTACTTTTATAAAATTGATAATTAATCCAAATATTAAATTTCAGATATATGGCAGTGATATTATCGCGACTCGCCCTAATAGTTCCCGGGTCCGTCGTCCCACAACGGTAAGTTATTAGAAAGATTTAATTTAACTAGTTTCACTGGTCATTCCGCGAGTGCATTTATAAAGTAGTTAGCTATATTTATCACTCGGGTATTTGACCATAATCAATCAGTCAATTTTTGAATACCTAATTAAATATTTTCAATTTTAATTTTTTTAATTTTAATGAAGTACTTTTATAAAATTGGTAACTATTATCTAATTCAAATATAAAATTTCAGCCATTTCAAGATCGATGGTGGCATCAGCCTAGGAGTCCCACAAGGGTAAGTTATTAGAAAGATTTAATTTAACTAGTTTCACTGGTCATTCCGCGAGTGCATTTATAAAGTAGATAGCTATATTTATCACTCGGGTATTTGACCATAATCAGTCAGTCAATTTTTGAATACCTAATTAATTATTTTCAATTTTAATTTTTTTAATTTTAATTATGTACTTTTATAAAATTGATAACTATTACCTAATCCAAATATTAAACTTCAGCCACTTCACGGTCAATGGTGGCATAGCCCTAGGAGTCCCACAAGGGTAAGTTATTAGAAAGATTTATGGCCGTTTGCACCGACATAACTTAAAATTAACTATAACATAAATACAATTGTTGCTAAGGTTTTGATAATTGTAACTATGAAATTAAGTGCAAACGGTGCAAACGGGCATTAATTAAACTAGTTTCACTGGTCATTCCAGTTTCTATGGTACCGAAAACAATAATAATAAATAAATAAATGTGATTTTATATTAATAACGTATTGAATGTCGACTGCATGTGATTATTGGCTACCCGTTCAGTATTTTCCAAAGATTAAAACTGTATCATGGCAATGTATAAGAAAGTCATGTGTTGGGCACATCAGATATTTTTTATTATGTGTACCAAAATTATTATATTGTAGTGTAAATTTAATACTTATTCTTATATAGTGCACACCACCTTCACTGAGGCTTAAAAAACCTTCGCGACGGAACATTTGTGCGGACGAAATCTTAGGTACATAATATGTCGTGACATTACATATTATTTTTATGCTCCCTATGTATTTAAATTGATTTTCAGATTTACAAAATTTAAAAGGTAATAATATCTAACACCTAGTTGTATAATCAGTTTAATGAGATTTTAGCTGCACTCTCTCACATAGTTATTAATTTCATTTGCAACGAAAAAGTTAAAAATTAATGAAAACAGCATGGGAAAAAATTAGGAAAGTTTTATCTATCCACGTTTTAACATATAATTAAAAACTTTTACATCCGACCAAAATATTTGCATAAAAGAAACATGGAATAATATGGATTATCTAGAACAAAACGATCCGCAAAACTACCTTTATTTCCTTTTAGAAAATAGAATTAACAATGTCTGAACTATTCGAACTTTTAAACTGGCTCTTCCACTCGGGAAAATTTAATTGAACTAAATTAATTAAACATTTTTTGTTTTTATAAACTTCTTTATTTATTTTTGTGTTTAATGTTTGATTTTATAAGCGCATTTGATCTTGCAGTGTTTCATATGGAAATTTCGCTGCGTTTAATTTGGGCAAATTGATAAGAATGGCGCCATACAGGCTTACCGCAGAGATTGGCAACTACACTAAAACGGCTTTTGGAGGCTACAATAGCAGATTACCGTGCATTTTAGTAGAGAATATTCACAAACTAACGCACATAGCTCCAGTAATACACCGCATATTTGGATCAGTATTGCAGTAACACTAAACCCAAATTAACACAGCCGAAAGCTTAATATCCATCTTTAAGTAACTCTGCACTTAAACGAGGACTCTTAGCAGTATACAGGAATTTTGTTCTAATCTTTATTACTAATTCCATTGCAACAACTACACATTGTTATTTTTTTAATGAAATTAAACGGTAATTGCAACTATAACATGCACTTACACTTAGACAATGTATTAGAAATGTACCACATACCCGGAAGAACAAATAAACCTGAATTTTGCTGTTTCAAATGTGTTCAGATGATAGTTTTATTATAATAATAAAACAGCAAAACTTGCAAAAAAATCTTGTAGAGAGGCAGACTGCATCAAAGGGAAAGTCACGTTCAGCAATCTAAAGTAATGGATTTCATTCTCGCGAGCCTGCTATAGTGCTATATGAGTTCAAATATACTTTACAATAGAACATCTTGTCAGCCATTTGCATTAACCTAATTTAATAACCACCACCTTTAAATATTTGTTAATGTATGTTAACAAAACCATACTTAATGAGGTTGAATTTTTTCCTTTCTGCTCTCTCGGTTTTAAGAATTCATTAAGAAATAATTAGAGAAAGATTATAGATGGTTTTTCAGAATAATTCACACTTTTTAATCTAACGCCATTAAAATCTAGATAGTATGTTTGAAAACAATGATATTTTCCGAGTACACCACCAGACATCAAAGAAAAAGCAACCACAGCAACTATAGATCACATTTTCTTACAGTTATCAATAATCATAATAAATGATGTTGCCAATAGGAAGTTTATATCACTAGTAATGAAAGTAATTACTTCCATCACTGGGTGATACCTACTTTCTTTTCGAAATTAAGTGACGGAAATGACATTTTCATAAGCGACGTTGGAAAAAAAATATTCAGGTATATCTTAGCAATATAGTTCATCAGTCTCGAAAAAACTTATTATCAGTAATAAAAGAGAGTCTCTAGAATATTACAACTTAAAAAGGGTTTATTTTAAAAACCGAATACAACCAGTTTGTGACTAAATGTTATTGTAGAATCTAAAAATTTTAAAATATACAGGTTGTATAATCTGCATGATTTAGAATCATTTTCCTTAGTATATTTTTTAAATAATGAATGTCAAAGTCGTAAATTCACTCTCACTAACAATTATTTGAACAATAGTATCTATAATAAAATGAATAAGTGATTGAAAAACTGAACATTATATTCAGACTAAATTAGTTGAGTGTTATTTTATTTATATACCCGACAAAAAAATCAGTAAAATTGTCAAGCTATTATTTTAATTATTTTCTATTTATTCTTAATAAAATTTACATCAACTTAGTTGACCCTCCAACTGATTTAACAATCTATTCAGCGTTTATTTAAATATCGTTTTAACTTTTTAAACTTTAAATGAAGTAAAATAGAGTGGAAAATCTTGTATTCCCAAAGGTATTATTTTGTTGTCTTAACGAATATCCCCATGAAAAAATGCAGTATAGAGCGGCTTTATTTTTTTGACAAGGATTTGGTTTTAAGACTATTGTCAATAAATTAAACTAATCCAACGGTTGCTTTTTGTTCGTTATTCATATTTTCGAGAAATTGTATTACATTATACCGCGATACCAGTATTTTTGAATAACAATCAATATGTATTACAAAAGAGTCCTACTTAAAGTTCATTATAACTGAAGCGCATAGAGACTCAAAATTAGCTTCACTGAAAATAAAAGTCCATTCTTTTTTGTAATCCTTCTCCTTTTAAACTTCCTTTTCATCCTAATAGATTTGATCTTAGAGACCATGTTGTAGGGTGAAACCCAACAATAAAAAGGCGTATACATTCTTGTTACTAGTCTCTTACCCAGGGGAGTAAACCATGTTTACATTTAATTCACTTTAAAATGATGCAGGATTTATAAACTGTTTGATGCAGAAATATTTATTTTATAAAACAATGTGGTTTTGTATAAAGTAGAAGTCTAGTAAATGAAAAGTGCATTTACTACTATAAAACAAACAGTTCTACCTTGTTTTTGTGTTTTTAAGTTATCATTTTTACAATTATATTTGAATATCACTTAATACGGATTACGGAATGATTACTAAAGTATTGTTTGTTAATTTCTACATAATATATACAAAACATCCTCTCATTAATAGAATAAAAAGTTAAAACCATCACATAACTTCCAAAACAAAACAAACCAAGAAATGACTCGTTAATATCCAATTACATTATTTATTAACGTTTATTAGGTTTGGCTGTTTGGAGACGACCAAAGACCGAAATTGAATGGAACTTCGGGCTTTGGTCTCTTTCAAATGTCCAAACCTAAGATTGAGCACAAAATTCGACCATTGGCCGTTTTCGGACATTGTACCCAACATATACACCATCAGACAAAAATTGCGTAACAAAATGCGATATAAGAAAAGTGTACCACAAAAATTTTATTTTTGGATTAAATTTTAAACTTCTTGTATTGCGGTATTATAAGATATTAATGACAAACATACCGAATGTTCATAAATCAGAACAACATAAAGAAAAAATGTTTTCTTAATCAAAATAGACTTTATAGGATGAGTCGAAGTTTTTAACATTTTAGTCCCGTCATTGGGTAGTTTTGCCTTGCAAAACTTCGACAAGTGATTTTTTGATGTTATTGAATTTGGAATCCTAATAAAAATTCCAAGTTTTCGACTTCGGGTCTCTGACCAAATAGCGTCGAAAAACATTTTTTTCGCAATATCTCCTCACCAAAAGGTCTTAGAATAAAAATAGTTATTATAAGCAGTTTAGAAAACATAATTTCCTGCAACTTCTGTCTGACACATTTTCTTCTAAGTCAAATAAATGCGGAGCTGCACCGACGCGTCGTAAAGAGTAAAAAATGAAAATGAAGAAACTGCGAAATTTACTGCAAAGGAGCAAGTAATGATTATTAATTTATTTTAGTTTTAAGAATTATATCTTCAGGATGCTTAAACAAAACGCAGAATTTTCAGTCACATATAGATAAACACAAAAAAAATTTTATTTGAAATTTATGTGTCCTTCTTTAGAAACGACCATCTACTTTAGACAAACTTGGGAAAGAATTTCTAAATTTACAAGAAACATTGTGTGGTGCAGAAATAGTTTTTATAAAAGAGAAGAATAAAATAAGTCATATTTTTTTAGTTCAGCTGAATGAATGATTCTGGTTACAAAGATTATTATCTAACTGAAAAATGTACCTACTTGAAGGACGAAACCCATTCCATTTAAAATAAGTCATATTTAATATTTAAGGAAAAAATTCCTTTGAAATACAGCTATCATTCTCAATATCTTTAATTTTTAAAGATATTCAATTTAAGCAAAAATTACCTCGACTTAGATATCAAAAAGAGGTTTAAAAATAAAAATGAAATTAACTTTTAATTTATTAATATATTAAAAGAAAAAATATATTTTTCTACTCTCTTTAAATACGACTACTCATTAGTCACGGTTTGGGGCCGCTTCGGGTGTATTCGGCACTTTAGACACGCTCGAAGTTTCATTAAACACGGCTTGAATTTTGTTGACATAAATCAAGTGGGTAGTTTGACGTTTGTCAGTTAGGAATTCATAGTTCTTTCAAGTGAAACTCAAAAATTTTAATATTTTTGTGATGGTTGTAGAAAAAGTAGAGTATGCAATTCGTTTTATAAACTGCTCTAGAAACTCGTTTATTAAACACTCGCTCCGTTACGTTCCGCTCGTGCCCAATAAAACTCGTAACTAAAATGCCGTTTATAAAACTTGTAGCATAATATACTATTCCAATGATTCCCAGTATTTTTAGCCCTTTGTTCAAAGTGGATTTACCTATTTTGGCTACACTTGTGAGTGGTAAAATTAAATTTGGCCTAAAACATTTCCTTTACTTATACTAATTTTAAAGTTGAGATCGGATTAAAATATATTAATTTCAAAGTTTATGTACCTATAATTAATTATAAATATTCACTCTGCTATTTCATAAAAGTAACATGAAACCGTCACTCTCTTTCTCTCCAATGGCGCTACAGCCCTAAACCGTCACATTATGTGTAAATATTTGTATTCGTAGATAAAAGCATTAGATAAAAGTGTGACGTTTTCCATTTAAACGCAAGAAATGTTTAAAACTACTAAAGCAAGTTTTTGTTACATCTCACCCCTCGAATTTCATTTTCCACGCAATATAAACGAATATAATTTTAAATAGCATTTCTACAATATGCAAATGTGTATAAACGGTTTGACAGTGCACAAAACTTGTGCCATAATTTAAAGTAGCATGTTGACGATGAATGTACTTTTGCCATTGAGATTATTAAAACTTTGTGTAATAGATGAAAAACACTATGGGACACACGCACACGAACGCGTTCTTGATTAATTTCTAAAGTAAAACAAAGTAAGAAAGCTAAAGTTTTTGGCCTAAACCCAACAAATTTTCGTTCGTGATTTGTTTGCCACAAAACTTTATTCAATTCAATTATAATCGTTAAGAATAAATCCCAACGAGACACAAAGCAATTAAATCAAATGTAAACCCATCAATTAAAAGACACAAAAAATAAAATGGAAATTTATTTAGTTTTTAAAAATCTAAACTTGATTATTGAATACAATTAATTTGTGAATATTTCAAAAATGCAATTTTTAAAATAAACGTGTGCTAAATTAAGCATTTATTTTTGCATTTATTTTTGCAATTATTTGATGATTTATGTCGCGTTATCTATCTGAAAGCTATTTGTGTAAAACAAATGATTATATGGGGTGTTTTTACTTCTCCAATTCCTTTAATTTATGGCACCAGTAAATTTCCTTATCTGTTTCAATAAAATGTTTGTAAACGTTTAATTTCCAAAGTGTCTACGTTTGTTTTAATTATTTATTACTTGGGGTGAAATTTACGTTGTATATTTCGAGAAAATATTAAATTTTATTATAAATTTAGAATAGATAACGGTGTCAATCAACCAAGCCTATGTTCAATTATTGGCGGATCGATTGGGCTTGTGTTCTTGCCATCCGGGACATAAAATGCATGGTAACTGCAAGCTCATGGGGACGCAAATACAATGTGATGTGTCTTAGAAATCGAACCTTATTGCATCTGGATGCAACTCTTCTCCATTTTTATATATTTATCCAACTTGATCGCATTCAATGAGACAAAACACAACTTGATGTGTGGAATAATAAAATGTATCTTCTGACATATGAGTTTCTGCAGCGTGAATGGAATATATTTATCGAAAATTTAGTATTATTTTCAATGTTACGGTAAAATTGTGTGATAAAAGAAGGTTCAGGTACAAAAGCGCTTCTTTAAAAAGATTTAAATCAAATTATCTTATACAACAACCTCGAATCATCCGAACTCGATTAACAATATGTTTTTATTCTTAAAATTGCTACTTGCCATAATCATTGTAAATTATATCGGGTGAGCCAAAACTTCTTAGATTACAGGAGGCTAGATTATATTTAATGTTAAGTAAATTAACAGATTTACCTACCTAACAAAGTTTTGACGTCATTTATAGGTGCCAAAATGTCGCAAACAATAACCAATTCGTTACGTGACTGTAATGACGTCTGTTAAACGTTATTCTTGTTTCGAAAATATATCTTATCTACGTCGTTATCCTCATATGACCAATTAGGTATTATAATGAAAAAAATAGCCAATGTATCACGTGACTCTAATACTGGTTATTAAACGTCATTTTTGTTAAAAAAATATATCATATATCACAAACGTCATATGACTAATTAGATGAGATTGTTGGTGGTCTCTCAAAATTCTGCTCGTGGTTTGTACGTATACAATTTGGACGACAGTGATTCGACCCAAAGACCAGTTGAATTAACAATATTCAAACAGTTCCATGTGGATGATAGCCATGTATCACACTACAAAAACACTCCTCATACTTTTGAAAAATTTTTAGAAGTGTAACAGTAAGGTGTAAGGTATAACCTCAAAATACTACGAATAACGTTAATTAAACGTCATTTTTTGTTCAGAAAATATACATTAATATACGTCGCAAACGTCACGTGACCAATTAGTTGAGACTGTTGGTGGTTCGTCAAAATTCTTGTACGTATATAATTTGGACAGAAGGCACTGATTCGACCCAAAGACCAGTTGAATTGATCCTATTCAAACAGTTGCATGTGGATGATAGCCATCTTTAGAAGTCTAAACAGTGAGATATAAATTCAAAATACTACGAATAACGTTAGTTAAACGTCATTTTTGTTCAGAAAATATACATTAATATACGTCGCAAACGTGATATAACCAATTATTCGCGTCATTTTACTGAAAATATCTGATGTGCCCAACACATGACTTTCTTATACTTACGGATAGTATTACAATAATTACTTTTCCTAAAGAAATTAAGTTAAATTTCTTGTAAAAATTTTGAAGGTTTCCAGCAATTTTCAAATAGTCTCTGTCGCACTTATGCTAATACGCATAAATCTGTCCTTGTCCCACTCATTATAACCGAATTTTACGACAAAAATGTGTTTTATTTTAGATTTTTGACCTATTACTCACTTAAAAAAATCTCCCGGTATGAAATTACATTTATTTATTCATTATTATTGTTTTTGGTACCATAGAAACCAGTAAAATAAAAAAAAACTAATGGACCGGTCCTTCTGGGATTCGAACCCGGGACCCTCTGTTTGGCAGCTATATAATGAAACACATGGTCTACCTCGACCATCGGATTCAACTATCAACGCGCGCTATGAGAAATATAAAGTGTTTTAAGAATATCTAGTTTTTTTGAATTTTTTTTGACGGAATTTCAAAAAAAAGTTCAAACAAAATTTGTTCAAACTTCAATTCTAAATCAATGTTAAAGAATAAAAAAATCTCATAAATTGTTTATTTTTCAAGATATTCTTAAAAAACCTAAAAATGTCATCAGGTAACTGTCACTTGTTTTGGTGCTAGATGAAAAACATTGAATGTGGCACCCACAATTTTGTTCAAACTCTTAAATATGAAATTTGAATCAAATCCGATAACTCGTTTTTGAGTTATGGTGGATACAGACAGACAGACAGACAGACACACAGACAGACAGACACACAGACAGACAGACATCATGGCGAAAATGGTCAAAATGGATTCAGGGGCCCTCAAAAGGTGTAAATCCATCAAAATCTCGAAGTCGAAAAAAATCACGATTACAATACTTCCTTATACTACGTATAAGAAAGTAAAAAACACAATTTATCACGTGGCCTTAATGACGTCTGTTAAACGTCATTTTTGTTCAGAAAATACACCTTATAGAAGAAGATATGCATCGGACATGATAACGTCGAATACAAAGCTTTCTTTTGATATCACATAAACGATCTAGCAATAATGTGAATGTTGGTGCGCTGACAAAGGAAAAAAGAGTAAAAATTAAAAGTGTGTTTCAATTTAATATTGGCTACCAAATTAGTAACTTTGTACACTTATACAACACAGATTCTTTTTCAAAGTTTGCACATGTAGGTAAGATATTTTTTTGTTCAGAGACTAGCCCGCAGTAGCTGCCTTCTATAATAATTGATTGCCAAGTCTAGGCGATGAAGTTATAACCTAGTTAGAAAGTTATTGATGATAAACTTTATGATACCTTTATATACCGTATGTTCATGTATTAAATATTAGTAAATAAGTTAAAGCAGTTTGTGTGCTGATTTATGCCATTAGTTGAATTTCACTCCCATAAATCAAGTATGAAATACTAAACGTAATTTAGGAAGAAAAAAAGTTTTTTTAACTCCTAAGGGAAATGATAATAATGTATCAGGTAAGGTTAGAAACCATGCGTTAATATTTTATACTTAAACATAGTATCTATATTTTTATTTAGTTTCACTCTCATAGATAGATAGATATACTTTAGAATACGTTACTTCCCCTAGGCATCTAATAAGACGAAACGACAAACTGGGTGCCACTAATGAATACTTGGGGGCCAATCACCGTAATATCGTTAGTGGCTGTAAACGTAACTTTCTGTCCTGTATATCAAGTTATGCCATTCTACTGTCACAATAAACTGAAGCACTTTTCTATAATTCCAACTTGATTGATTTTAGAAACTTATAGATATTAAAATGCAGTATGATTTATGTCTTAACCAATAAATTACAATATTGGCTTTAAAAACAATTAATTATTATTTTACGTTGCAAAAGATATAGTATTCAATTCTATACACCAATGTTTTCATAATAAATCTTTAAACTATCAAATTGTGAGGTGTAAGAGATTTCGTTTGCTAGCAGGATTAGGATTAATACAAGTTTGAAGTGACTAAAGTAATGAACTTGGTTGCAAGACCAAGGAGATTTCAATCTAATCACTAATCTTCACACACACAATTTCAATGGTGTTTCTGGACGTAGTAGTCAATACATTGTACTAAATCAACATGTAAATCGTTGGTAGATATTTCCTTTATCAAGGTGTAAATTAAATGAGGGATACTATGAACGTTAACATGTACTATAAGATTTTAATTAAATTGAAGATTTCCGATTGCATCTCTTTGTTAAACTAGGTCAGATTTTTTGTTCTAAATGTTAAGTTTGCAGAATATTTGTATTTAGTTCCTGTTCGATTAAATGGAATTTAGATTAAATATCTGATGTGTCCAGCACTTAACATTCTTATACCACTGGTCCAATTTTCGCAAATTTGTTATAAAACGTGCTGTAAAGTTGTGTTTAACTACGAAACAATCACATGGGGCATCAGGCCAAGTTTTATGAAATTTTTAGTGTGTTTTCTTTTAGAAATTGTGCGAATTCTCGTTTAGTGACTTTCTTAAAGTGCCATATTTTTGGGGTCACTGGTCCAATTCTCGGTAAATTTGCTTCAAAGATACTGCAAAGTCGTGTCTATCTACTAAACAATCACGTGGTCACCAGCATTAAAAAATACAATGAAGACAATCAGTAGGGTTTGCAAGTATAGCTCTAACTACGTACTTTCTGGGTTACAAAAATTCGATATATGGACTGAAATGAAACTATATTGGGTTTGGATATTTAACAATGTTACCGCGTTTATATCGTGTAGTCTAGGCCGCTTGCATGAATCCAAACTGCTTAAAACTATGGGATTCATTGAATCCATAAATTCATGGATTAATCCAATCTGCCAAATGAGTTGGATTGGACTTAACAAGTGTCGTCTGTTCCCAGTTAAAAAATAAAAGAGAACTTTGCCTCTTTATTTAACTGTCATTTCAATCTCGTCAGCAAAAAGGGATTCATTTAATCCACATCCGTATAAACAGTTGATAATTAAAACGAATTGATTTCATGTAAGCGGATTTATTTAAACCCATATCATATAAACATAGTAAATGACATAACTTTAAAAAATAATCTGTCAAATTGTACTCCCTATGATGATGGGTACCATCTAAAGTACAACTTAAACTTTACACAGAGTGACTAAATTATTATTTTTCCTTTTCGTCCAGTTAAACGGCAGCAATTTTCAACGAGAAAGTACGCTTTATTAAGATTATCCAAAGAACCTGTAGTGTTGAGAAACCCGAAAAAGCAATATGTACAACGGTAGCAACAACAGCTACAAGAACAACTACAAATTATATTGGTAGTAATCCAAGATGGCCGACGATGAAAAAGATTTTACCTGACGCCAGTGAAAAAATGAAATATCTCAAGGAAATGGTCAGCACTATCAGGCAAACGAAGAGGCCCCAATAGCGCCAAAACTTGCAAAGAATACAATATGTAATTTGAGAAAACCAGGGAGAAAGTCGCTGCAGTCAATACTAAAAGTAATCCTTGGAAGTTAAACTATATTCGTGAAGTTATTTATAAAATGAACGTAGAGAAAAAACCATAAATACATAAAGTGTCAATCAGCGAATAAAAGAAGAATTTCCAGAATACTGCTGTTCAGTTTCGTCATTAAGGATATAGATGGTAACGATTGGCTTTCAGTTTAAAAGAGAAAATAATAAAAATCATTTGATGGAATTGCTGGATATCAGATTTAAAAGACTTTGCTTTTTGGATTACTACAGAAAAGCAAAAATGGCAAATATTTTTCAGCCAGTGTTTTTATATGAAACGTAGATATTTAGCAAAAGTAGTGATAGGAGAGTTTGGCAAGATGGGTCAAAATTAACGCAAAGCAAAATAGTGGGAAGTGGTTCGAGATACGAGATACTTCATGCTAGAAATGAAAACGGTTTTGCAAGCAATGCGTCATTGATATTTAAATGCAATAGAAAAAATTGGGACTATCACGATAATATGAATACTGAAAATGTTGAAAATAGGTTCAACACAAAACTTGTTCTAAATTTAGATCAGCCTTCGCTATTAATCATGGACAATGCCAACTACCATAGCCGCCTGGAAGAAGAAGTTCCTAGAAAAACCACTTGTACAGTGGCTATTTAAAAAAGGCAAAGAAATCGATCAAACATTGAAGAAACATAAGTTGTGGAAAGAGGTCTGCAAAGTCAATTTTCCTAAGCATTGAAATGGTATGGTCAAAAACAAAAGGGAAATATAATGAGGAAATAAAACAGTTTGCTTACGGAAGTACTGGCTACAGGGAATAAAGTTCTCGATAGCATTCTAGTTGAATTTTGGAAAAACTATCTAACATATACTGAAAAGAACCTAATTGAAAATGCCTCCAAAAACTCTCCTGCAATTCTGAATTTGAAGATAAGAAAAGCGATTTATCTGATTGTGATTGACTTTTTTGTGTGTTAACAAACTACTCCAATAAGAACTTTAGTAATCTTTACTATTTTTGTAATTTTTGGTCTTGAAAAAAGTTTGTAGTTAATGTTTTCTGTAACATATTTTCTTTGTATTTGATATCAGAAATAAAATAAAATAGGTCTTGCATATAAAATTTTTTCGAATTCAAACTCCTTTTCAAGTTACAACTTTCATGCGTTTTTTCATAGGAAGGGAGGAGTTTGAGGTTATAAAACGATAGTATAATAATTATACACACGTTTAGTAACTAAAATTATAGACAGGCAGTTGTTTTCTCCGGTGGGGTATTATTTTCACTAAGTATATTTCCCAAAAAAGCAATGTGAAAATTCTTGACATTTATTTCCGTCACTAAAATTAACTTCTGAACATGTAATTAGAAGATTGTACCTACAGGATATTAAATAAATTAGCGAACGCCAAAAGAAAGTCATGGGCTATTATTTGATCCTCAGAAAACCGTACGGTGCTGTAGAAAATGATATAATTTGTACTAGCCGTCTGAACAAAATGAATAATCGAGTTTCGCCAAGGGCTCTGAATAAAGTTAATTGAATAGGTTAAACGCTTTTTCCGTCGTAAAGCCTTTTCCCTCTCTCTCAAGCAACTTTTGCACCGACATCTATCTTTTAATTGCACTCATTATTTGTACGAAATTAAATAAATTTTAGGTCGGAAAACTAACCCGAGTAGGGACCAGTTAATACATTTACTGCCCAAACGTACCTTTTCAATAATTATTTCTAACCAAGCTAGTTGCTCCAGCAATAACGAAAGGAACCATGATACATGAACTGTTAAATATATTAAGAAGTTTTAGAATTTAATTAAGAAATATACATTTTTAAGAAATGATTAAAATTTATAAAATATAGTAGCAGGTATTACGACGAGCTCACTCAGTTCCTTAATTTTGTAAACTATTATTAGTTCTGCTTAGTTTTCTTTTTTTTTTGTTCTCTACCAGCCAATAAACTAATTGTTTATCTCAAATTTTCCTGCCTTCGTGGCCCCCACTTCCAGTAATCTTGGGGCTCCGGTGACCTTTCATGTGCCTCAAAACCTTCAGATCTCATCCACTTCCACAAGGAGTTCGGGTTATCAACAATGGAAACCTTCTAACAGCAGTTTCTAGATATTACCACATTTTTCTATGGAAAGGATCCGAACATACCCAAAGTGTTTTTAATAAAAAAACGCAGACCAAATTAAGGAAACAGTATATGATTATATTTTAATATTAAACCTGTCACTTCTGAAGCTATTCTCTATTGAAAATGTTATATAACATTCTGTAAAATCTCTGCAATTTGACATTTCAACAATGTTTTATATTGTTCAAACGTCAAAGAACATAGATATAACAGAATGTTATCTAACATTTTCGATACAGAATAACACCATTCGCTTTGAAAAATGCAATTTTAGAAGAGGAAACAAACATAATATAAACATTGCGTTATTTTTAATAAAATCATCAGCTTTAGAAGTAATTTTAAAAAACCCAAACAACGGTTCCAACACTGTCATTTTTTGAAAAGCTCAAAAAGCTTCAAAAAAACGCACAAATATTCTTATAAACAATTTATGACTTTTCTCAGAATAAAACTATCATTCGACTTTGACATAAATGTTTTTTTACTAAAATTCAACCAGTGGATTGAAAACTGTGATTAAAAAAAAAACTTTTCGAAAATTCCATTTTCCACGCGTTCATCATTTTTGATACCACAAAAAATACCCAATAAAATTTTTTTTTATAAATTCCTGGTCAATCTTCTACATGGTACACTTTGAAAATTTGTAGTTCTACACCGAATTAACAGATTTTCACAAAAATACAGTTTTGCAAAACTCAATGTGGCCGCAATAAAGAAAAAAATCATTAGCATTGTGGGAAATAATTTAGAATACTTTTGCGCTTATGGTAATAAATATTAAATTACTCAATAACTTTTTCTTGGTCAAGTTTGGAAATTTGTAGCTCTATACCATTTACTGATTTTCAGTAAGAATACAGTTTTGTAAACATTAATGTTTTAAGATATACATTTTATGGAAAATAATTTAGAATAGGTATTTTCTACATAGTCAAAGTTGGCAATTTATAGCTCCAAAAATTTTTTATCAGTACGGCGTTTGTATAACTTTGTATAAGAAAGTCATGTGCTAGCTACATCAGATATTTTATTAGAATCATGATGATGCACCGTGTGTGATTTTAGTCTAATAATAAATCTATATTCAAAATCAAGAAATACTAAATTGTGTAGTTGGTGTATTGCAACTCAATTGCTTAAATTAAACTAAAGAAGCTCACAGAAGAGAAAATATCATACATGCTCATAATTATTTAGCCACAAGCAATCCTACCTCATAAATAAGCTATTTTTCTGAAGAACGTAAGATCCACCTGAAAAAAATCAAATACAAATTTTAATAATGATCCTATTGCATGTGTATTATAGTGGGAGGTCACTATTTTATTTTGTATAAAAATTTTAATTTGTTAACATGTGAAGTTTGACACCAACTATTGTTTATACCTATTTATTGTCATTATGTGTTCGGGTCAGTTGTTTATTAGGCCATGTGGTCGGCAGCACCGAACACAACCCTCCAATTCATGGGTTTCAACTTATTATTTTAATTAATTATTGTGTTTTTTCCACTGTTATGGTTTGAAAATGATCTAATGATCGAAACATGTCTCCTGAAAAAATTTATCTTATTTAAATAAAACTTTCCCATGTGCTTTGACTTGGATGTCTTTTGTTTTATTTTAATTATAATTCAAATCCACTTTGAGCATGGATTATACATATTTTATTATCTATTAGTTTATATTGTATTTTTGTAATATCTTATATTTTATCTATTTTATTTAGCCAATCGAATTAGACGAAAAAAATAACTGAAATGGAAATAATTTTCCAATGAATAAAACCACTGCAAATGTTTAAAATACAAAAATTCACATTTCCATCTTAAATGCGAAAATAGATAAATAAGATAATTACGGCAATTTATTTACTGCTTCTAAGTCATCTCTTTAAATACAAACCGACCCTACAGACAAGACAAAAATTAAACGATCCAAGTAGAACGCAACATTAATGACTCCTATAAAACCTAGAGCACAAGAAATCTAAAGGCGTTGCGAGCAAAACAAACAGAAAAAACTGAAAGTGTTTGGGGAAAATGATTTCAGTAGTTAATGCACAGAAAAAATTATTGGAATGAAACTGCGGAAAGTGCACCTGCATAGTAACGAAAAGTTTTAGACATAGCAACGCGTGGAAAGAAAACACGAATAGCTAGTCATGGTAAATATTTGATATAGCAAGTAATTTTAAAGCAATTATATTAATTAGTTTTAAAATTATTAGGACACAAAACGAGACCAATTTTTTTGATAAAGCGACATGTTTTAGTAAGTAAGTATTTATTATAGGAGTTGTATTTGATGTTTTCCCGAGGGTAAAATAATTCAGAACATTTACGTTTGGATATATCTACAGAATCATATGGTATAACATCATAAATACAAAATGAATAATAAAGGGAAATAATAGCTATTTATGTAACAAGTATATAATCTATGACTTTATTGACGAGTCTTTTTTATGGCTGAGCGAGCTTGCGAGCAAAGCTAATCAATAGGACAGAGTAATAAATTAATTCGGACAGTATAGGTATATTTTGACACTGACAGCTGATGTATAGATAATTTATAGTAACAGTAAAATAAAGTAGCTTTATAGACTAGTAATAATTAAATAATAAACATTATAAACGAGAAACCTACTGAGAGGACGGTGACTATCCTTCCAATTTCCAAGAAGTGCCCTGTAGCAGTGGTTGCAATATTGCCAGATAAAACGAAGACATTTGAGTTGAAGTTATAAATCAATCTTCCTGCTTATCTATCAAACTTAGTCCCCCAATTAACAATATTTTCATAGAGAAATAAGAAAATTAACTAAAAGGGTTCATTTGAATTAACATCTTGGTTGGACGGGGAATTCGTGAAGCAATGTGAGAATAAACATTTAGGAACTCGACCACAAGAGAAGAATTCGGTAATGACTTTTACTCTGAACATCAACTAGCAGCATAGGTAATCGAGAGTCTAGAAATTTCGTTACGGACGGTAAAATACCAACTGTATACATGGTCAGGCATTAAACCACTCATATTGAGTGATTAGTCAGGTGAAATTGGAATTGTCCACCAAGAGGTTTACCTACTCCTAAATAAGAGTTATAATAACAATAATATAGAGAAGAAGACATTTAACAAAACCCACCAAGAGCACAATGCTCCCCTTTGGTGACTCCATATAAGATACTTATAACGAATTATATTTGAAAAATCTAATCAATGATTATTTGTAAGGTTAGATGAACAAAGTGTTTTGTAGTTTTTGCAACAGACAAACATGGGATTCCCATTTTGGCAATCAATGGAAGATTTTGCATCACGATGAGCTTCCCGCCCAAAAACAGTGTTGTATGTGGTGGGGATGGAGAAGTACGGTGACTGGACCGTTATAAAGCACAAATTTGAATTTAAGAGAAGAAATGCGAAATATTCGGATACAAAATATGTAACATATTTATAATCCTATATAAGGTGATAAATTATCGGCCTGGCATAGAGTTGGGGCTGATATCAATGTAATTTTGTGTTTACATATTGGTAAAAGTGTCAGCATAAACCATGCCAACTTTCAACTTGATACGTCAAATCGTAGTTATTTTTATGCGAATTTCTTAATTAGACGTGGAGAGTTTCGTCGGTATGGACAAACTGGAATATCGTGCCGTGATATATCTCTTCGTTTTGGACGGGTTATTGCCATCAGAAAGTCATCCAAAGCTGTTTAAAGTATACAAAGAGTCTGCTCCTTCATATTCAACTGTAAAGAAATCGGCAGCTGAGTTTAAACGGGGTCTTTTATCCATTCAGGGTGATCCACGTGAAGGACGACCTAAAAGTGCTGTAACAGAAAACTTCGCGAAAGCGCACAATATGGTTTTAGACGATCGGCGATTAAAGGTGTACGATATAGCTGAATCCGTCGGCATTTCAGAACGAAGGGTTCGTTCCATTTTACATCAAGAATTAGATATGAAAAGGCTTTGTCCAAGGTGGGTGCCACATTTGCTGAATTTTGACCACAAACAGTTTCGGAAACGAATGGGGAAATTGAGGGATTTGAAGCACGTACTGGTAACGCAACCCCCCTATTCACCAGATTTAGCTCCTTCAGACTTCTACCTATTCCCTAATCTCAAAAAATTTGTAGCCGGTAAACGCTTCTCGTTAAGTGGACAAAGCCTCCTAACTTAATAAATTTTAATGTGAAAACGAGCTAAAATTATGAAATTATATTCCTTTTCAAATAAATTAATTTTAGTTTTTCCATTTTAAAAACTACTAGATCATGTAAAAAAGATGCAAACTAACAGTGTGACAAAAATCATTTTGAAATTCGCGGTAGAAAAACCATTAACACGAGTTAAACATTTTACCATGTAAATCCCTATGGGGACTGATAAAAAACTCAGTGTAGATTAAACATTGAAGTTTTTTACACATATAATTATCAATTCGCAATATATTTAGGTTATTTTCAATACATCTAGTATATGACAAACTTGATATAATAGAATTATAATACAATTACTATAGTATTCAAATTTAGTATTAGTCGTAGTGTACATACGAATACTAGCCCTCTATATTTATGTATAATGTCCAGCCGTCACCCAAATACAGAAAAGTATAAAGAAAATCACCTCAATTTATGGTAAACTTAAATGCTTCTTAAGAAATAGTGTTTTCGTTCTTTTTCATCCCTTTTCACTGCTTATACAAGCTACCTCGTACAAATATACGAAATAGTTTTACAAGCTTACTACGTCAGCATATTTCTCCTTTATACAAGGGTCATATTTTAAGTTGCGGCCACCAAATGGGAAACTGTATTGAATTTTCTGTGATTCCGATACTTCAGATAATGCAACACATAACCATATTAAAGAAAGTATTCGACAATAATTGAAAGAAGTTAAATTAAGTCTTCATGAATCAATAACATATCTGATGTGTTCAGCACATGCCTTTATTATACGATACGAATTAAGTTGTCATTTTTGGAAAGTATTGAAGCCGTAGCCAATAATCATACTGTCGGCATTCCTTGTTTTATTAATATATATTAATGCTAATTAATTTAATTAAGGTAGTACCTACTAGCAAAAACTGCCTTTCTCACGAAAATTCTCAAACTTCGTAAAATACAAAATGAAACTTCGGGAAATACACCCGTAACATTTGAATGAGGTCTTGTTATTTTTTTCCGAGATAATTGACTCGAAAGTAGCTATATCAACCATGGGAACTATAGGAGATACGTGAAAAAGTACGATATTCTCAAATATATCTGTGGAACTCTTCTTACCAAGTAGAAAAATAATATGTTTTAGTTAACGTTACGTTCGAACCATTGAATAAAATTTAAGGCAATATTTTTGTTTTTTTACGAGTACTAACAATCGAAAGTTGAAAAATGTTAGTGTTCCGAGAATGTCAATTGATAAACTCATCACAAACTGTCGGATCTGTGTGAGTCGGTACAGTCATAGACCGGATAACGACCCATAAAACTTTTTAGCTTGACTGTCGCGCTAGTTCAATCTTAATAATTCATATTTGGTGAGATCGAGTGTCTTTGTATAAATTTGAAAATATTTGCAAACGAAGTAGTAAGTACTTAAAAGTGGAATTCAATAAATAATATTACAATGTACGACAGTGCATAATAGTATATTATACTACGACGCTATAATGAAAGCTATTATTCTTGAGGATGATATTACAACGAGCGAGCGAAGCGAGCGAGTGTTGTAACATCCGAGGGAATAATAGCCATTATAGCGAGTTGTATACTATACTTTATCTACGACGAAAATCCATCTTCAATATCATTTTCCACATTTTCCATTATAAAATGACACAACACGTACAACACTATCAGCATTTTGACAAATATTTATTTACACTGACATTTTGTTTGTCATATGGTTTCCATGGCTATTTTCAATTTCACAGAAATTGTGATTGTTATACTATTTTTTCATTGGTTTAGAAGTATGGTATAATGGAATTTGTATGGAATAATGAGATTCATTATATTGCAAAAACCACAAATGTAATACATATATTATACAGGGTGTCTCACGCTTGTGGCCTATTAGAAGTATTAACAGAACCAAACGAGATAGAGAGCTGAAATTTTGCATGCAGGCCTAGCTTCATATAATCTATCAATTGAAAATATTTGCAAGATGGCGGCACATCCGGTTATACCGGAAGTTGATACCAACTTCGTTATTTTAAATGGGATACCCTGTATTTATATTTTTTTTCTAATTCCCCAAGAAATTCTGAGTCTTTTGACACAAAAAATCCTATACCTAAATTTTACCGTTTTCGAAAAAAAAAATATTATCTAAAGTTTTTACAAAAAATCAAGTCTCATTTAAATTGTAATATCTTCGTTAAAAGTGAAGATAAGAAACTGAAATTTTCGCAGTAGCGTTATGGGACTTTGTGGCTTCTGTCCATGGCAAATTATTTCAAACTTATTATGTACAAGGCGATATTTAATTCATAACATTTCGTTCTCATAAAATGTCAAAAACTCATTTTTCTTAAATGGGACACTATGTATTATTCTACATCATTCGATAGAACGTGAAAATCTCTATCTATTCATATCAGGTGTTTCTATACCTAACTTTAACTGTTTTCCAGTTATTTGCTATTTTATAAATTAGTTACAAACCTATCATTAAGAAATTATTTATACCTAAACTATTAAAAAAATATCGAAGTTGATACAAAGCATCATCTGATATGATTCTTAAGATATGAAAAAGTAGCATGCATGCCCCCCCATGTTATGTTGACAACCGTATCTGTCTACTGTTCTCTAAATCGTGGCTTACTATTCGATTTCTTAATGATAAATATTTAACTAATTTATAAAATCGCAAATAACTGGAAAACCGTTAAAGTTAGGTATAGAAACACCTGATATGAATAGATAGAGATTTTCACGTTCTATCGAATGATGTAGAATAATACATAGTATCCCATTTAAGAAAAATGAGTTTTTTAACATTTTATGAGAACGAAATGTTATGAATTAAACATCGCCCTGTACATAATAATTTTGAAATAACTTGCCATGGACAGAAGCCACAAAGTCCCATAACGCTACTGTGAAAATTTCAGTTTTTTATCTTTACTTTTAACGAAGATATTACAATTTAAATGTGACTTGATTTTTTGTAAAAAGTTTAGATAATATTTTTTTTCTCGAAAACGGTAAAATTTAGGTATAGGAATTTTTATGTCAAAAGACTCAGAATTTTTTGGGGAATTAGAAAAAAAATATAAATACAGGGTATCCCATTTAAAATAACGAAGTTAGTATCAACTTCCGGTATAACCGGATGTGCCGCCATCTTGAAAACATTTTCAGTTGATGGATTATACAAAGCTAGGCCTGCATGCAAAATTTCAGCTATCTCTCTCATTTGGTTCTCCTAATACTTTTAATAGTCCACAAGCGTGAGACACCCTGTATATTAGTCGTAATAGGGACTTTGCATGATTTTCAAAATTATTTTTTTTGAAAAGCTGATACCAAATTATCACTATCAATATTTTTGAAAAAAATTTTGGTATGTACTTTCCAAGTAAATAAATAAAAAGTATTGCAAAATTTGAAATTTCCACGCATTGCCCGGAAACGCCCGAATCGGCCCAAAAGACTGCTGACGTCACGAATCTAGTTCCACAGTGCAGCACGCCGCATTTTGACTTATTTCGAAAAACGTCAAACGCGTAAAAAATATTTAGACATGGCAATGTCAACTAGATTCGTGACGTCACACAGGACTCTCCGATCTCAAAGCGTTTTCGGGCGGCAATAATATATTTGAATTACGGTCAATTTATAATCGTTTTTTTTATGTACAAATATTGAGTAAAAAAAATTATTTTTGCTGTAGAGTATTATTAATATAATCGTTTTATATTTCTAACAGAAAAAAACGGGATTTTAAAAAATTGCAACGTCCCTATTAACATAGGCAAAGGCGTTAATATTAACAAACACAGTTGTTAAGCCAAGTGAGAAAAATATATGTATATAAGAATTATTTATTTTTGTTATTATTTTTATTTATTATTATTATTTATATTATTATATTATATTTAGTTTGATGAGTTTGCAGGGTTTACACGCTGTTAGAAATCCGGAAAGACCTGTACCGGATGAGTTAACAGCGGAGAATGTGAGTTTTCATTTTCTGTTGATATACATATAATATAAATATTAATATTTTTTGTTTTGTTATTGTTTAGTTTCAACAATTATTGAACCTTCCGGCCACTTTTACAGAGGGTCAATTTTGTTCTACCTATAGGAGCCGGTACTATGGGCACCGTCAAAGACTGACGGAAGACATGAAGATGGGAATGAGATACTATTTAACCCTCTTTTCAAATCAGTGATGGTATTTATGAGTTTTATATTTTTTTAATATTTATATAATATTTATTTAATTCATGTGTAATAAGTATTTATTATTGTTATACAATGCCAACAAGCCAACAAAAGTCCCTCTCTGGTTTTTGCTTTGAAACTTCGTTTTCCAGATTAAAAAAAAATCGAATGGGGTGCGACTAAGGGCTCAGTTCACGACTGGCAACCCCGTTTTAACAGGAAGCCCTTATTTTTTAAGAAAACATTTTTTTTGTTTTACTTATAATTATATATCTAATTGCTAATAAAAATTTTTTACAAGCAATAACTTCTTTTTTTTTATTAAAAAAACTCATAAAAACATTTTATAGAAAACGCAAAAATGTGTAAAAATCAAAAATAAATCAGATAAAGTTGAATTATAAGTTGAATAATAGCCATTATAGCGAGTTGTATACTATACTTTATCTACGACTAAAATCCATCTTCAATATCATTTTCCACATTTTCCATTATAAAATGACACAACACGTACAACACTATCAGTATTTTGACAATTATTTATTTACACTGACATTTTGTTTGTCATGGTTTCCATGGCTATTTTCAATTTCACAGAAATTGTGATTGTTATACTATTTTTTCATTGGTTCACAAGTATGGAATAATGGAATTTATATGGAATAATGAGATTCATTATATTGCAAGAACCACAAATATAATACATATATTATTTATTAGTCGTAGATAAAAATTGTTTGTTCTTCACAAAAAAATCATCCCTGAACTTGAAAACATTGGTACTTTAACACAGGCAATGAACTTGATGTCATTTCTTTAGTATTTGTTTTGCGTTGTTACGTATTACTTGTTACAAAGCTGCCCTGTGAAAATGGCACACATTTATAGTAATCAAGAATTAATGGATATCTTATTGATTTACGGTGATTGTTTACAAAAGGTTCTTCTCAACATGCGTTGGGTTAGTTTGCTCGTTGGGCCAATAATAATAATTATAGTGTAAGTACGACATGCGTCTTGATCCTTTCATGCATTTTTATTGTATAGTGTTTGTTTTCTTATAAAATGTAAGTGAGTATATCTATAGTGATGAAACATGTCTGAACCGCAGTGCAAAATTAAATTCTGCTACATTTGTGGTGTTCAGAAAAATGTGACGGAGAACATTATATATCACAGGTAAAAAAAATTCGATGTGTGAAATAACAAATTATTCATTCAAGGAGTCTCTTTGCAGATTTTCGAAACAACATGAAAAAATAGAAGAGTGGTTAAAGTGTTTCGGATTAACATCAAATGATATTAAGTGCAAATTGGAATATAAACGTTTGTGCAGCAGGCATTTTCAAGTTTCAGATTATTGCGAGTATGGAAAAATTGGAAATGGCAAAAAACGTAAACTTTGTAACCAGGCTGTACCCTCCTTAAAATGTTTAGATGAGTAAGAGATCTTATTTTTAAATTTTTTGACAATTTATACGCTAGGCAAGTACGATTTGTTCGCAGCACCCGCGCCATCTGTGCGGAGGTGGGCAGCAACTTTGGTTTTTTTTTAAATTGGCATATTTACAAACATGTAAACAAGTTATTTACCGTTAAAAAAACATTTCATCAAACTTGCAACTGGAAAAATGTTCAAAAGGTTGCAGAATTTCTACTTTGTTTCCATCTGAAGGTGCTAATCGTAACGAAGAAAGCTCACGTAAATTCGAAAATTTGTGTAATAAGTATATTACACCACAGTTGCTGTCGGAATTATCTCCTTTTTCAAATATAGTAAGTGCTGAAAAAACAAAAAGAATATAGAAAAGAACGGGAGCTCGAAACTTGTTTCAATGATTAGTACATGCTGCAAAATGATGAAAATATTGAAACGTACCACATTTATAGGTGTAGTGTAATACGCTTAAAATTAAAGTTAAGTAAATTGAAGTGTCCTTCTGATTTTTCTAATCATTACCAAGATAAAATTGAGGTCGATGAAAATTTTTAGAAAGAAATTTGTTTGAAGTCAGTTGGTCAATCTGAATCTTCTACGTGGTTTAATCAACGATTTCTTAGGATTACCTACGTGTAGTAAAAAAGCTCATCAAATAAAAATAAGAAAAGAAAATTTCGATGTAGTCATCATCGCGCAAAAAATGTTTAAACAAGAATACAATGGTAGTTTGCTAGTTTGAAGCCTGCAATGCGTTATGGTTTAGAAATGGAGCGACAAGCTATATTACGTTTTCAGGAAATTTCAGGATTTCAAGTGTAAAACACGGGGCTCGGTTTTTTATCACATCAACAACCTGAGGAAATAACAAATTAAGTAGGTATCTACGAAATTAAGTATTCATTTTTTTTACAATTTATACTTGACAATTCAAAAGTTTATCATTTTTATTTAAATCATATTTTTATATTTATATTATATTATATTATTATACCTAATTTCAAATTTTTAAATTAAATACACCTCATTGTAGGTACTTTCATCGACCAATAGGTAATTCTTATTTTTCGAAATCAGACATTTCGTAAACGTTTGCGCCTCTCGCATTCAGCCACATGAAAAAACCTCAGGAATCCAGAAATCGCAGCCATTCACAAGTAACACAGGAGAAAATCCCAATGGAAAGTCGACTGTCGAACATTACAGTGAAGCCAAGACCTGCTTACTCTGCAGACGACAAAGTGTCTTGCAATTGTCATTTTTCTGGTTTGTAAAAATTTATTGTTCCAGTCAACAAAAGCAATGTGAAGATTCTTTGTTGAAAAAAAAGCAAACAAACCAACAAATACATTTTACGATTACAGGTTTCCGAAAGATGAACGAAGAAATGCGTGGATGTAAACATGTGATGTTAGCGTCGTCTCAGATGGTACTCGTCTCGGCCATCGTCACTTTGAGGCACATTTTTTTCACAATCTCCAGGAGTTTGCAGACGTTCCACATTAAAAAAAGTGCTATACCAACTCTACTTTTATCACAATCACAGTCAGAGTCAATTCTGACCAACCGTAGTTCCATGTCATTGGACTGTACTTCGGTACTTAGTGAAATTAGTCAACGTCAAAATAATTACTCATATATGACAGCATACTTCATTTTAGAGTCGAATAAAAATTTGTTTACATGTCAATTGCGAACCTAGAAACGCAAAGCCTAATTTGTATTAACTAAAATTGCAAAAATCCTATATAGGGATTTTTAATTTCGCAATTGTACAGTTGGCGACACGGAATAGTTTCCAGGCATTTTTTTCCATTGTAAATTAAATCATATTCATAGGCTCGATAACTGCTTAGTGGCATTATTAGCAGTCATATTTGTGTCACAATATTTTATGTAAAGTATTTGATGTAAAACGCCTAGAAATTTTCTTACTGATGCTCAAAAAGGCGCAATTGTGGCACAGCTAGAAGATAGTTGGTCAAGTAGACAAGTAAATGTAATCTAATGAGATCTTCGCGTGTCTTCACCACTGTCGTTAAAAGAAATTTTGATTTAAAAAGTCTGATTTATAATGCTAAAAAAATTCAAAAATCGCTACTTTGATCAATTTGTCTGGAAACTATTCCGTGTCGCCAACTGTACATCTTGGTAATTTTTTTTTATAAGTACTTAATCACCCTATATTATGGAGCAAGTAGTGACTCAAACCACGATTTATTAGTGGGTAAATATAACCATCGAATCTTAATTATAAATTCGGAACAGATGAGAAGGGCAAAAAATTAAACGTTGGTAAATTAAGAAATGACCACATAAGACACACGTACTAAGAAAATATTGAGAGAAGATTTATAGAAAGAAGCCTGGAAGAAAGCGCTTCAACGAAATACAAGAATCAATCAGATGCAACAACAAACGAAAAATAGCAAAGAGAATTTGCTGAAGAAAAAAAAAGAGAGGAAATGAATGAGTTAATTGAATAATAATAATAATAAACTAACGAAAGATCTGACAACAGAAAGATTTGCAACAGTGTTAAAGAAGTTACAAAAGAATTCACACCAAGATTAAATATTTTAGAGGCAGGAATGGAAAAATCTTAACAGACAAAGCAGATTGTTTCTGGTAGCCATCATGATTGTGCAGGTTGTCATGATACACAGATAATTCATCTTGGGCCATCAGCCCTGCTGCTTGGTAGTTTTATTAAAAGTAAAGTTTTACCAGTTATGTGAACCTTAATACATAGAACGATCAAATAAATTTGTAATCGGGTCCTCCATGAATCCCAAATCGTATGTCGTTACTTGAACTGCATTACAATAAAATGTCACTTGAAAGCTAAAATGGTTCAAGTTAAAGACATACGGATTCAAATCCATGGATGACTCGATTACAAATTTATTTGATCGCTCGATATCATCAATCTGTGGCGTGCCGGACATGGTCCACTATAGATTTGATTAGTTGTAATATCTTGAGCCGTAAGAAGTTCAATTTTAAATTTCACCTTAAAGTTTCAATTTGGTGTTTGGTAAATTATTACATGTATCATATGCGCTATGGAACGCTGATATTTTAATTCGTTGTATACTTGTCCTAACGACAAGGTGACGCTATCTCAGCCGTTCTCTATAACCTGGTGCTAGAAGCAGCTATAAAAAAAAATTATAGACTGGTTTGCTTTTCGGCATTGCTGGAGCATGACGGCGCAAGGAGTGATGTGACCTCACTGTGAATGATACCCAAGATACTGGAGAAATTCCTATTGTATAACTTCGAGATACCGAAAATATAATTCATGTTTACGTCCTGTGGACACACCTCACAATCAATTCTTCTTGTTTTATACTAATGAGAAATGTACTTGACAGCTTGTGGGAATAAACGCTATCGGTCAATTCCCTCTAAAATTGTGGCATATCTGAAATTAGAGACTCCTAAGACAACACTTCAAGTGATGGATCTGTGTTAGAAAATCAAACGCCCCATCAAAATTTATGGATTTGTCAATGCGGATATTCAGGATACTGACTTACTACGTAAGAAAAAGAAAATGTTTTCTGTCATGAACCAGAATAAAAAGACGCTCTTCATGTCGTTGATCGAGATTGTATACCACGAAAAGTGATAAAAAGTATATTGGTTTAATTTGAGTTTGTATGTTTTTAGTAGAGAGATAAGAGATAAAAACTACAATGTATATAGAAATAGATACTGCTTTCCATCATGCGATTATTATTACTATGTAAGAAAACAAAAAGTTATCTGTACAATTTAAACAAATTAGTTTTGTAATATCAAAGATCAATTGAAATTGTTGGTGGTGCCTAGAAAACATTATGAGCAAGTTTTGTTCATATAAAATTCACATATAAGTATATAATTATAACTGTGATAGGCTCAATGCCGGAAGTTATGTTCTGAGGTGGAGTACAGTTTTCCACTTGACCGTCATCCTAGGTGTTTTGTTTCGCCGCTTGTAATTCTTGAGGAAGCTCAAGAAGCAACTCTCCAATTATTGCCTGCGAAGTCCAGAGAACATTCAGAAGAAGAAGCAACAACTAAATAAATAAACATCCTTGCGGATATTTTTATTAATTAGTATATTAAAGTCCTAAAAAATTGCGCAAACTCTTGGTCGTTGTTAGAAGAAACGACCAAGGGACAGGTGTGTAATTTATATTATATTGTTTTTGATTTGATTTACTATTAAACGCACTGTTTTTCGTTTGAGTAGAAAAATGGAAGATGACATTGCCTACCTGGAGACGCAGTTGAACCGCTTTAGCAAAAATGAGCTTATTTCAATTATAGTTTCAAAAAACGTCCCCAAAATACAAACAATGAGTGAGGCTACTTGTGACAAGCTGGGACTAAGCATTACGACCCATTTCAATAACAATGGCGAAATAAAAAACCAAATCTCTGGATACAACCAAGCCATACAAGCCTTAGAAAGAACCATTGAAACTCAAAACAAACTCATTGATCATTTGGAACAAAGAATAAAAGACCAAATTGAAATAAAACATGTGTTGGAAGCGCAAAGTGCGATTAAACCTGAGATGTCCAAAAAAGTGATTCCAGGAAATTCCCTGATTAAAAATTCGAAAACAAAGTCGTACGCACAAGCAACGGAAAATGGGATCAGTGCTGGGGCTATATCAGAAGTTAGAAGACAAGGAGGATTTAATCAAGAAAAGATAAGGGTTCCAAAACAACAAGAAATCTCAGATGTTCCAGAACCAAAAAAGAGAACCGCCGAAAAAACAATAACCGGAAAAGCAAAACCCGACAAAGACTGTGAACTCCAGGCAGGACAAAAAAGGGGATGGCTTTTCATCGGCAGGGCGCAACCAACAACAACTGTAGCTAAGCTAAGCAATTATTTGAATGGAAAATTGCCTAATCATGACTTTGAAATTGAGGAAATTAAATGAAACTAATACAAATAAGAATAAATGCTTTAAATTGGGTTTCAATTTTGAATTGTTAGACACACTGACACAAGGGGAATTCTGACCAGAAAATGTAGTGGTTCGTAGGTACAAGTTTTTTCGGACTAAACAAGAAAGCGAAGTATAACTCCTACAGCTTGTTAAACTATAACATACAATCCATACAACACAAAATAGAACAACTTAACGTATATGCCGATGAAAAACTAATAGACATTTTTTGTTTGACAGAAACATGGCTAAAAAAAGACCAAATGAACAATTATAAAATTATAAGTTCTTATAGTAGGACAATCCACAAACATGGGGGAGTTCTGATTGCTTTGAAGAACAAATGGAAGGCAAACGAAATCATGGAAATTGAAAACATGCCAGTTGAAAAAGACGGAGAATTTGAAGGTGCTTTCATTCCCAACATGAATGCTGTTGTAGTGGCAGCGTACAGGTCTCCCTTAGGCAATTTTGGTGAATTCCTGAATATACTAACAAAAATCTTAATCATTATTTAAACATTGATGAGGAATTTTGGAACACCGTTGTATTTTCTGATGAAAAGACTTTCCAGTTTTGTAATAGTGGAAGACTACGAGTATATCGACACTCTGCTAAAAAAATTAATAAAATGAACTTCAAAGAAAAATAAAATTGAAGAATTATTATATAAAATAGTGTTTGCTTATATTTTTACTGTAGTAATACACCACTGGCGAAAGCCGTTTTTAATCTAGTAAAAATCGCAACAAATTGCCCTGGTAACAGAAATTCGTTCAAATTTGGTTGGCGCCGACCGTACTTAATGAATTCATAAGACGAGATCTTCAGGTGATGTCAGTTAAGGAAGAAATAGCCAACTACTCACAAATATATGATCAAAGTATAAAAACCCATCCAAATAGATTAGTAAAAAATCTTATGAATAACCCATCTGACCGAAGACTTAAAAGGCACATTCCAACTAATCTGCCCACCAGACTTCTAGCAATTGATCTGATCCCAAAGCCAAATATAATTCCCTTCATGCAAGTGATGGTTCCAAGGGATAGTTCCTCCAAGCCAAATACTTTTGTCAAAATATTTACTTATTGTGTTATTATTGTACAGATTGTAAATAAAGTGGGAAAAAAATTTAGGATGTAGATGTTAAAAAGATGACTTAAAATGTGACCAACAGAAAAAATAATTTTAAAAATAATAAGATTTCAGGAAAAAATACAGATAATTAAACTAGCTGTTTAATGGGTGAACAAGAGTAATTTACCCCAAATAACTCGTATGATTCCCTCTGATCATTACAGCATTACATTGCAAAAAAGGTCAAGAAACATCAAAAGAGGGACAAAGAAGGACAAACTCTTAATTTTCTTATAAAATCAATCTTGATTTAATTGGTTTAGCTCTAGACTTAACGACTAGAGAAATCCAAGTAACATATGGACGAGTTCCACGAAAAAACTTTAGATGGTCTTTGGAACATCACTTAGTCATTATCTACTTAAATTACGCTATTATCAGTAAGTTATTTTAACGTCATCAAGAGTTAAGGTTAGATTAAATCAGATGCAATCACAGAATAAATAATCTGCTGGCAAAACGACATGTGCATCGATTCTCTAAAATATACTTCAAATAACTCGTATGATTCTGTCTCATCATTACAACATTACCTATACTGCAAAAACGGTCAAGGAACATCAAAAGAGCGATAAAGAAGGACAAACTCTTTATTTTCTTATCAATTCAATCTTGATTATGACGTCTGCTTGATTTAATTGGTTTAGTTCTAGACTTAAAGATGACTAGAGAAATTAAAATAACATAACGACGAGTTCCACGAAAAAACTTTACGTGCTCGGTCACAAAAATGGTTTTTGGAACATCACTTGGTCATCATCTACTTAAATAGACTGAAATCTCTATTATCAGTAAGTTATTTTAACTTCATTAAGAGGTAAGGTTAGATTAAATCGGATGCCAATCACAGAAAAAATAATCTGCTGTCAGTAAGACATGTGCATCGATTCTCTAAAATATACTCTCAAAATAGATATCATTAGTTTATGTATACTCGGCCCTCATGCCAAAACAACCTTAAATAAATTCACAACTTAAAGAAGGACAAACTTTATTTTCTTATCAATTCAATCTTGATTATGACGTCTGCTTGATTTAATTGGTTTAGTTCTAGACTTAAAGATGACTAGAGAAATTAAAACAACATAACGACGAGTTCCACGAAAAAACTTTACGTGCTCGGTCACAAAAATGGTTTTTGGAACATCACTTGGTCATCATCTACTTAAATAGACTGAAATCTCTATTATCAGTAAGTTATTTTAACTTCATTAAGAGGTAAGGTTAGATTAAATCGCATGCCAATCACAGAAAAAATAATCTGCTGTCAGTAAGACATGTGCATCGATTCTCTAAAATATACTCTCAAAACAGATATCATTAGTTTCTGTATACTCGGCCCTCATGCCAAAACAACCTTAAATAAATTCACAACATAAAGAAGGACAAACTTTATTTTCTTATCAATTCAATCTTGATTATGACGTCTGCTTGATTTAATTGGTTTAGTTCTAGACTTAAAGATGTCTAGAGAAATTAAAATAACATAAGGACGAGTTCCACGAAAAAACTTTACGTGCTCGGTCACAAAAATGGTTTTTGGAACATCACTTGGTCATCATCTACTTAAATAGACTGAAATCTCTATTATCAGTAAGTTATTTTAACTTCATTAAGAGGTAAGGTTAGATTAAACCGGATGCCCACAGAAAAAATAATCTGCTGTCAGTACGACATGTGCATCGATTCTCTAAAATATACTCTCAAAACAGATTTCATTAGTTTCTGTATACTCGGCCCTCATGCCGAGACAACCTTAAATAAATTCAGAACGAAGATCCACCAAAGAATTTCATGATCACCTACCTCAGCTTGATGCAATTCTTCATTAACTTTATTACAATATGAAATTACATAAATAAACTCATTACCGTTTTTCATTTTCATGATTTGTATTCTAAGTAACCGTTGCTCATCATATAAATGCGCATGCGTAATTTAAGACATAATATCAATACTGTTAAAATAGTCGGTGCCAACCATAGCAACCAAAATCAACTAATCAATATAAACTTCGTATGAGTGTGACAAGCATGTCCTCTCAGTAGATTCCCTCTGTATATTAACACATGCATATTGGATGAATTCGAAATGCATCCAAATTTTTACCCTACCCGTTCAGTCACAAAAGTTTGTAAACATTAGTTTATGATAAATTTTATGATCCAAGTACAAAATTATGAATATGAATTAAGGTAATGAGTTTGCCTGAGAGAGCGATTAAAAAACTTCTTGTAATTGCTTAAGACTTAAAATCTTTTACTGATGCATAAGTTCTGGAACATCCTCTATAGTCCGTTTTTCTTTTTAGCTGACTAATTGGGATTTTATATTTACTGTATTGAGAAACTGCATAATTTATAGTATATTATTTTATGAGGATCTTAAGTGATGCTTTATGTGCAGAGGCTGGTGTTTGACTGACGAACGAAGTGAGTCAGACAAAAGCAGCCGAAGCACATAAAGCGACTTAAGCTCCGAATAAAATATGATATTTTTTCTTAAAACGCAAAACAATTCATTAAATTGAAAAATTATTAATTGAAATTTTAATAAATTAATTAACGTTCGAAGAAAAAATTCTTTAATTTTTAATTACTTTTTACATTAGTAACAAAATGAAATTTTGAAAACCTCCGTCAACTTTTACCAACATTTATTGTACAGAAATGCTAAATAAATTGAGTTAGTTAACTTGGCTTCCTTCTCTAATAATTAAAGCTTCAATAACAACAAAAGAGATTCCAGATTTAGGTTTAAAAAACGGACTATAAACTAACCGCACTAAGGGCCGGTTGTGTAAAACTTTAATCGCGGTGTTAAATTTCTATCCTCCAAAATATCTATAGTGACAATTGTAATCAACAATCGTTTCTACGGCAGTTTATCCTTTTTGGAGGATTATCTCGCGATTAAATTTTTATACAACCGGCCCTTAAAGAGTCAAGTTAGAACTATAACTTTCTACGTTGCAAAAAAAATTTCATGTATTTTTATTACTATTGAAATCAGTTAAATTGTAAATGATGCATCGTAACTACCAAAGCAATGTATACTGGATGTTTCACGAAAAGTGCTACAAGCCTGTAACTCGAAAACTAGAAATATTTCCAATACAATAAAATACAAAAATTTACAATCACATGAGTTTTATTTCAACATTATAATAATTTTGGGAATCTTATGAATACCGACAACAAGATTTAAAAAAAATGGCATGCGTGTATTTAAAATAAGAAAGTTTGATCAATCGAAGATCGTAAGTTTGTGTCAAAATTTCGTGAATCACACGGTATATTTGTCTGCAAACAAACCGAATAAGTACATGCTGATTTCGCCGGAGGACATCTTTTCTAGTATTTCAGTAAAATAATACAAACCAGACTTTTGAGTGTATCCAGAATTACATAATGGCAATTATATTTGCTATCAGGATATAATATTGTTATACGTCAATAATGTTTTTGTAAAGGATTATGTTGGAGATTGGATCGGATTAATTAAATTATTTGCGGAAGTAAAATGTGTTTGAAATCGTCTTTTTTTATTTCGGTGTGTGTTTAACATGTTAAATAATAATCCCTTCTAAAGGATTAGTTAAGCCCAGACAAAGTCAAACCTTCCTATAAAAGCAATTTGAGTAAATTCCTTGTGCGGCGCGCAGGTTTCGTTATTAATCCTCTCAACTAGGAGTTATTTGGAGTTGTGCGTATATCCTTTATTTGTCGGAATAAATTGATTTTTGTTCATTAGCCCATCCACACATGTATAGGTGAAAATGACAAAAACCATTCAAAACGGTGTTTATCTAATTTACAACGTAAATAACCGGAGTGGGAAATTGCAAAATTATTCAGCTATATCCTGTCAAACATATCAGGACCTGCCATAAAATGACTACCAATGAACTAACCAGGAATATATTCTGCCCCACCAGCTTCATGTTAAATACACTTCCCTGCAACGCGTTAACAATGTCAGTCCTTTAAGCCGCCGCTTTTCAATGGAATAGTTTGATCATGTAGTAAATTTCTATTAGAGAATCATTTGATGGTCCGTGCTCTTGTCCTCGCAGATTTCAAACATTTTACGATTTAATTATTCATACAATTACACATTTATGTTCTCTATGTATTAAATATCGTATAACATCACAGGAGACTTGAACTTTAACATAACTGAGTTAATTATTTTGTAGAAACTTTTAATTTTCGTAAAGAGGGCGTCAAAAAAAACTAACAGCGCTCGATTGTAGATTGTAGTCAGAAATAAATCAGTCCATTTTCTTAGTAGGGATAATTGGAACTAAAAATATTTGCCGGAAATTTTTTCCGGTCTGAACCAATCAATTTCATCTTATTTTAAATTTCCCGCCAAATATTTTTAGTTTTGCTGGTTTATAATGAAATAAATTAATTTTTTCTATAGCAAATGTTAAAGTGTGTTTTTATCAACTCAAAATAGTAGATAAAGTAGCACTTTAACCGCAAAGGTAGATAAAGTACTTTGATTATTTTGAAATGAATGAATTAAAACACATTACTGTTGAATTTGACACCATAGTGACAACTCAGAATATTCACTGACATTTGAAATTGTGCTTGATAATAATTTAATTTGTATAATTAGCTTTTCTTTATAATTGATTTTTCTTTAACATTTGCTTAGCAAAAAATTTTGTATTATACACAACGATAACATTTCATTATCTTCTCGAGCTTAGTAGCGTCTCAGCTAACGCCTCGACGCTAAAACCGCTTTCGAAGATAAAGTATGTACCTACAATTTTATCGTCTTGTATAATAGATAATTATCATTCAGTTGACAGTTTATCTCATCTACGTAAGCTTTTTCAGAGCATCTGACTAAAAGTGAATTAGAAACATTAAAACTTCCTTAAAAATTTGACAATAGTATAATAATCCCCCTCTTTTTGCTTAAAATCGTTCCAAGAACGAAATATTCCAACAGCTAAATATTTTTAGTTTAGCAGAATTGTAATAAAGATATTTGGCGGGAAATTTAACATTAAAAAATTTATTTGATGTTTCCGTTCTATACCAATCAAATAAATACATTTTTTTGTCGATCGTTTATTAAAGATCTAGTTAATGTAATAAAAGGAGTGTATTAATAACTCAGTTTAATGCATACATGCACATTAAAAACATTGTTGAGATTATGAGATTTGCTAGGTAACCAACAATATATTATATTATTGAAACATGCATTTGGAACTGACACCTGCCGAAATTAATTAATTATGTCAGTGGTATTTTGACTTATTGCATATTATGTCAGAATTTGGATTTTGCCATGGAACAAAATTAGATTATTTTCATTCTAATAAAGAGCGATCGACAAAAAAATATTGTAATCAACATGAGTGTTAATCGGCGATTAATAATCTCGACTCATTAACGCGCTCGCTGCGCTCACGCGTTAAAATCGTTTCGATTATTAATCGCTCTTATTAACACTCTTGTTTATTAAACTACTATTAAAGCTTCCGGCAAAATTGTTAGTTCCAGTTGGCAAAAATGGCATTTGAACGGGGATACATTGCTTTAAAAAAATCCAGGAGGCAGTTCATATAATATTTCAACAATAAAATACCCCGCTGAATCCGAAAATGTACTGTTGTCAAGTTGTAAAATGCACCTGGTCCGTAATTCAAGATAGCGGACAAGAATTTTCAGTTTTTCATTACAAAATCACAATAATTTTAGATAAACTATCATTTCTATACAAGATATCGAAAAAAATTATGAAAGAAATTTACTTAGAAAAATAATATACAAGATCGTATCAAACTGGGCAGCCACAATTCGCATTCAAATTATACAAATTATATAACTTCTGACAAAGTACCTACAATAAATCTATTAAAAATGCAATAAGTTTGGGTTAAAACTATAAAATCGGAACATCCAATATAAATAAAAATAATTTGAAATTGATTAGTTAAATATTTTCTACACACAATAGAGAAAAAATCTTCTATATCTGAATTTTTAATAGAACTTGGCCAGAAGTTTGTGGAGCTAAAGATTTTCCATTCGACAAAAAAAACTGTTTTTAAATACATACGTAAATATTTAAAACATAATCAGAAGTTTGAGACTAGTAATGTAATATTTTATATGACTGTCATTACAGTACTACTTTTAAAAATGGTACTGTAATGACCATCATGTAATAAAATATTACAGTACTAGTCTTGCAATGATCAATTTTCTTGAATCAAAATAGTCTTGATAGTTAAAGGTTTCAGGTAAAATATTATACAGGGTGATCAGTAATTGGCGCACTCCGAATACAGGGCGTTATAGAGCACATTTAAACGAAGGATAATTTTATATTATTAATCCCAGTGCAATATTTTCAAGACAATTTACGCTTTATTACTAAGTATGCAGAATTTTGCAATAGGTGTGTGTTCTACAAGTTTTAAATTTTCTTGACCTGCTTAATAGTATATTGTAATACAAGTGTGGAAACAGCATCATGACAATACGAGTGTGAAACTTGCAACGCGAGCGATAGCGAGTGCTGCAATCACACGAGTATTGTCATGGGCCATTTCTGCAAGCGTGTTACATACGATTTTTTCTACGAAAAGGCGGAATTCGTAAAAAATTAAATTATTTGTAAATCTTTTTCTAATTAAAAAAAGCATCAAGTGAGTTTGTTGTCATAGAACTGAAAGCTCATAGCTTTATAAATTGTGTCCTCTCATCGAAATAATTTTGATTTTGAGATCAAATTACATGAATATAAACGTGGAGTTTCAAAACTAAAGCGAAAGCGATGAACTAATGTGCATTCCTCCATTTGTTAGATATTAAATAAATGTTACAATTATAACTAAATGTAAGTACTTCTTTATGTTTTTGTTTGCGTGCGGAAAGTTTAAAAAATGTGTACGGAAAAAAATTTCCGCACTAATTTTCCGTACTAGTTTTTCAAAAGCCTACTTTCGAGTTCGATTATCTTGTCAGAAAAAACGTCATTCCGCATTTTCGTAGAAAAACATCTTTGTAACTAGTGGCAATAAAAATATTGTATTATATTGTAATAGAGTTAATTTTAAAAAATCCAAACAGCGATTTCAAAACTGTAATGTAAAAAAAATTGATACTCGTTAGATGCGATTTTCGAAAAACGCAAAGGCACAAACATTCTTACGAACAATTTGTGAGCTTTTTCAAAATAAAATCGTAGAATCGTCATTTCGCTTTGACTAAATGCTTTTTTGGTAAAAATACAACCAGTAATTTCAAAACTGTTATTTTTAAGACAGCCTATTGAAATTTTCCATTTTTCATAAGTTCAATTTGAAGCTAGAAAGAACATCTAAATCACCAAAAAAAAATCCTGATTTTGTGTCAATAAATCGAATATTCAGCTTTGCAATAAAGTATACCTACTTAATAAATTCCACCAAAATACATTTTCCTAGTTTAAAATGCCACAATTTTAATCGCTTAGCGAGTTAGGACTAAATTTGAGTTTTTACATAAATAAAAAACACCAGCAGACCAAATGATTAACACCGCAAGAATTACTGTACCTTGGAAACAAAGCGATTGATGATCAAATAAATTAAATAATGTATAACCAAAAGTTAGCAGTATTACTTATCTATGAAAAATATTACAATAGCCATAACCTCATCACTTTTGCAAAGTTTTTTGAATTGTCAAACATTTTCATACAAATTAATGGAGTGAATGTTTTAAAATATTATCGTTATAGAACAACTGGTTGGTTTTGGAAAAAAATTCCGATTTTACACAGGGCATAATTAACAAAAAAAAACTGTAACCTAATTTTTAAATTAGATAAGAAAGTCTGGAATTTCCAAGCGAAATTGTTTCACAAATCAAATGAAAGTGATTTTGAGAAAGTTTGCCTTTTTATACCTAGAGCCAAAATGTTACCAACGTTATTGAAATAAATCATTACCAATATATTCCAGTCAAATTAGACGACAAAGCCTCGATTTTTGCAAAAAATTTTGTCCGAAAAATTTTTTCTTGGATAAAATTAGCGTGTAGAACAAACAGCATAAAAACTCAACAACAAAAAATTAAAGCAAAGCAACAATTAAGCGTCAAAGATGAAAAATGGTGTTTCTTCGCACATTTCATTGGATACACGCCAATCTAATAATCAAATCAAATATAATTTCCGATAAAAAAGTTATAATAATAATAATATAAATAATATAATAAAAAACATCGTGGTTGTTGCTGTGATAACTACCAATCAAAAACGTCGTACCGTAGCAACAACCACAGTGGATACATATTCACGGTGGTTAAAAAGTTATAGAATCAGACCGAATATCTCCTCGAAAAATAATTATTCGTGACAATTGACAATGACAATTAAAGGGAAAAATCGTATTTTTCGTAAATTTTCTATAACAATTAGAAAATAAGAATTACGGTGCTCATATTTATTTATTTATTTACGCATGATGCAATTTCAAATAACAATTCACAGTTTAAATCTAAAGAGCTAAATACATTACATACCTACTTAATATTCACTCATAATTTACATATTCTCTATCAATCAGATTTTTAAAGCTACTAAAATTAAGTGTATAATCAAGATTTAGTAAATTTGCTTCTCTACAGATCCTATCTATAGGCGCATTAAAACCATACAGGGTTATTCACCGAAACGGTTGGTTAGACGTTTTATACGATGTAATTAATATTTTTTTCAAAAAATTGGTTTATAGTCTAAATAGTATAAGATCTCTTTTTTTAAAATATTTTCAAGTTTCTACGACTTCCGGTTGTACCGGAAGTAGACCCCAACTTCGTTTTTTTAAATGGAACACCCTGTATATTATTACATTTTTAAATTCTACATTCAATTATAATAACATTTTGTTAAAACAATTTTTCTCCAAAACATTTCGTTTAATAATTACAGGATGATTTTTTTAAAAATGTCCAAAAATGGGCTAACTTTCAAATTTTATTTTCTAGCCTTCTAATATTCAAATGGAAATGCGGTTTGGACAAGATGTTAACAAAAGTGTATTACTTGCAATTTCTTCATTGCAACATCTCAATGTGCTACAGGGGGTTTATAATTTAGGTGCCATTCAGAAAAAAATCAAAACGGCAAAACTCATTTTTTTCAAATGGAACACCCTGTATATCGATACAAATTTGGATTATTCATTCAATTTAAAGGTAATTTTGTTAAATAAACTTTACACCCAACTTTTGCCGTTTTCGTGAAATATCAATTTTTATGGTACTTACACTTAATATAATGATTAACAAGAGAAGTTATTTTAAAATTAATTTTTTATTAATGATTAATGTAACGATATTGTTTAAGATGCTTTACTGACAACATCGATTGCTTGATCCAATAATCGAATTGTTTGGCATAATTTTTAATATTACCAAAAAAACGAAATTTCACGAAAACAGCAAGAGTTGGGTATAAAGTTTATTCAACAAAATTACTTTTAATTTGAATGTATAATCCAAATTTGTATCGATATACAGGGTGTTCCATTTGAAAAAAATGAGTTATTCCATTTTGATTTTTTCTAAATGGCACCTAAATTATAAACCCCCTGTAGAACATTGAGCTGTTGCAATGAAGAAATTGCAAGTAGTACACTTTTGTTAACATTTTGCCAAAACCGCATTTCAATTTGAATATTAGAAGGCTAGAAAATAAAATTTTAAAGTTAGCCCATTTTTGGACATTTTTTAAAATATCATCCTGTAATTATTAAACGAAATGCTTTAGAGAAAAATTGTTTTAACAAAATGTTATTATAATTGAATGTAGAGTTTAGAAATGTAATAATATACAGGGTGTTCCATTTAAAAAAACGAAGTTAGGGTCTACTTCCGGTATAACCGGAAGTCGTAGAAACTTAAAAATATTTTAAATAAAGAAATCATATGCTATTTAGGGCACAACCCAATTTTCAGAAAAAAATATTAACTACATCTTTTAAAACGTCTAACCAACGGTTTCGGTGAATATCCCTGTATACTGTCCTATGATAACCTACATAAAAAGTTTCATGATTTCGTGTCGTTCTAAATGGAATAAAAAAATTTAAACCTCAATCTACATACCTATTCCAAAAAGTTTCTATTACATTTTTTTATGAATTTGTGAATTTTATATTAATTATTTTTCAAGTAGATGTCATTTTGTTAAATTAACAATTTTTTTGCAATATTTGTTTTATACTCTAGAGTTGTATTTTAATTGTTCAGCGAGACAACAATAAATTGTTCATTTAAAAAAAAATTTAAAAAAGAACAAAGACAAAACATTCTACACCAAATTTTGACAGTTTTGAAAATTTCAATGTCGTTTTTTAAGAAAAATCTCATCAATATTATGGCAATTAGTTTAGATAATTTTTGCGAAACTAAAATTTCCGGAAAAGGTCTTCAATGTGCGCTCCAATTTTCGTGATATTCACATATATTACTAATTTCCATGAGTAGATCACGAATGTGAAATAATTTTGCGTCGGACTCTTTTACTTTTCGAGATATAAGTGCTTAAAGTTGTGACATTTTTAATATTATAATTTGACGTTTTATTCATGGTTGTCATGATTACGAAAATTGTATGAGAGAACTTAAGTACTCCTATTAATTTTATATGTAGTTTGTATTGGTTCCTGATTTAAAAGCTCTTACAAACACATTTTTGTATGAAACAAACAGGAAAATCTAAAATCCGATAATAATATTTAGTAAATTTTATGAATAAAACATAGAAACACAAATTTAAACTATTTTTAACATTTTACTAATCTTTGGAGGGTTCGAAGGGAGAGCAAAAAACTTTGTATGGTGCCTGTACTTGAAGAAAACAAAGACACCTGTTAACGATGATAAAAAAGTGGATGCATGCGATTAACTGAACCACAACTAACCTTGCCAAAATCGCGCGCGTCATTAACTGATCACAAAAATTTAACCTAATCAAAGCTCACAAAAAAGTTTGATTTAGTTAATTCTTGTTGGGTCAGGTTTTCTTAAGGAGAAAAAGGTTGATTTGGTTCATTTTTGTTGGACAAAAAGGCAGACATTTGCCACAAATAACTTACTTGTCCACTCTCTTAATCTTATCAAACTCTCTGCACTACCTCCTGCAGCAGAATGAAGCGTTCACTGTAGGTATACATCGGTTATTCCGGTAGCACGGGTCAAAACCTTTGATTTTTGGGTTGATAATTTTATTCATAGCAATTCAGTATTGGACCAACCTACATGGTTTTCCAGCGATTATTTTTTTCGTATGATTTTCAACCAATCAGAACATCTAAAATAGTTAAGTTAGCTTGTATAATTTCGATAATATTTGATAAAACATGGGGTAGCTCCACCAATCAAATTTTTTTAATTATTTACATTTCCATAGTCACTCAAAAAATAATCGTGTCAAATACAATTCGTACTTCAAAATAATTAGGTTATACATCTCAAACTTGCTGCACAGTTACAAATCGTGTCAGTTTGACAGAATAATCCTCCCGCTTCGCGGTCGGATTATTTTAACTGTCAACCTGACACTCTTTGTAACTATGCAACAAGTTATCGATGTATAACCAATTATTTTGAAGTACTTATAGTACAGCGTGATCAAGAATGACTGAATCTGTTGGTATTAAAACAGTTGCGAAATTAGGAATTTTTTTTGTGGTATGATATACAAATCTGATTGTCACAATTAAAAATGTCAGTTTACAAAATCTAAGGTTATATTATGGTGAAGTATTGTTATGTTGGGATTAAAGTTCTAGATATATAAAGTACCGCAACCTATGAGGCTATGAGTTAAAGAGAGAAAGCATTCTTTTTCCCAAAAATGGCGGATTTCGCTTTCAAATTAGTGTCGATCCCAATGTCATCTGCGTCAGTGCATCAAACGGCCGTCAACGGAGTGAAACTTTCGTTTTTCATTGGCTTCATTATGGCAACTAGTGAGTCTGTTTTGACTGTTCTAGTCATTTAAAACAAAGTTTTTCTTAAAAGTCATGTTTGAGGTTAACATTGAATATGGCGGGTTTACAAGATTTTTGAATTTGTCGCCTTTTTCCCGAAAATGGCGGACTGTTTGCGGTACTTTATATATCTAGAACTTTAGTTGGGATTGTCAAGATTGTCAAAAGTTGACAGCAAGATGTGCGCGCCAACGCCCTTACGGATGTTTGCGTCAATAGTACCAATTCCACTAGTTATTTTTTCAATACCAACAGATTCAGTCATTCTTGATCACGCTGTATTACTACTGATAAAATTTCGATAAAATTAATTGTAGGTTTTCCATAGTAACAATATAAATAACAAAATTTGTATAAGAATTAATTTGTAATTATATATTATTATGATCTGTTACTTGCATTAATATGAAATAAAATAAACTGTTGTGTATATTCATAAAATTATCTTATCGAATATAATACGTGCTTTGGATTTTCCGATGGTTAAATTCCTCAAACTTCCTGCACAACAACAAATCGTGTCAGTTTGACACTCTTTGTTGCTGTGCAACAAGTTTTCGTAATTTAACCGGAAAATCCAAAGCACTTATTATATTACTATTGATTATTTTTTCCAATTTGCTTCATGTGTAAATGCAATTGAACAAACTTCTCGTTACTTCTAATAGTTCTAATCATCTTGTTGACTATCAATTCTTTATGCAACATTAAAAATTTTGTCCAAAGTAAATTAGGTGACTACGATTCCAATCAATCTTTGAAATAAGCCATAATCATACTTACAGAAATATTGTTCAACCATTCTTTAAAACAGGTGTATTCGTTTTTGTATGCATATTTTGATTTCTTTGGAACAATTACCTTGGTGGCTGCTTCAGCATTTAATAATATTTCTTCAGAAAGACCTTTAGACATTTTCCTTCTTTAGTCAAGAAAATGTACAAAGGTGAACAGATAAAATGGCTACCAAGACGTACTGCTTAGTTGATTCAGTATCATAGCAACGGCCAACGACATTTACAAACTACTAGGTTATTTTTATTAGCAAAACAGCAAATTTTACCTGAGGATATTTCAGACCAAAATATTAAACCGTTCGAACATTAAAAGATGACCTTAATTACTTACTCCTACTTATGCAATTTTCATTAAATTACAAAATAAATGAATGTAATTATAGCAACCATAAATTGAATATGTAAATTCTCCCGATATCCCGCAAAGAATTTTCGTAACCATCAAAACTATAATTAAAACGTAAAAAGTAATGCTAAAAATAATGTAACAACTTTAAACAGTTATATCTCGAAAAGTAAAGGAGTCATCATTATGGAAAATAATTTAGAATATTTTTGAGCTTAAAATAAGATATATAACATTTTTCATAGACCTTTTACATGGTAATTTGAAAATTTATAGCTGAAAAAATTCATCAGTACGGTTTAAGATAGTTTCAAACCGTCGTTTCTAAAATAAATAGTATATTGTAATACAAGTGCGGAAAACGCATCATGACAATACGAGTGTGAAATTTGCAACGCGAGCGATAGCGAGTGCTGCAATCACTTTTTTCTACAAAAACGTGGAATTCGTAAAAAATAAAATTATTTGTAAATCTTCTAATTAAAAAAAAACATCAAGTGAGTTTGTTGTCATAGAACTGAAAGCTCATAGCTGTTGACAGTTTATAAATTGTGTCCTGTCATCGAAATAATTTTGATTTTGAGAACAAATTACGTGAATATAAACATGGAGTTTCAAAACTAAAGCGAAAGCGATGAACTAATGTGCACTCCTCCGGTTGTTAGATATTAAATAAATGTTACAATTATAACTAAATGTAAGTACTTCTTTATGTTTTTGTTTGCGTGCGGAAAGTTTAAAAAATGTGTGTGGAAAAAAATTTCCGCACTAATTTTCCGTACTAGTTTTTCAAAAGCCTACTTTCAAGTTCGATTATCTTGTCAGAAAAAACGTCATTCCGCATTTTCGTAGAAATAGTAATTTGTATTACTAGGCTAGAAACTAGAGTTTTGCGAGTGCGAGTAGGGTTTGCGAGCAGAGGCCGTAGTATGAGGCCCGCAACTACGAGTACTCGCAAAACAGTTTCTAGGCGTGTAATACACACTATTTTTTGTGCCGAAGTTTATTTAAATAAATAAAATTTACAAAATATTTGTTTAAATATTTGGTATTAGGGATTTTTTTTATATTGGTAACACGCGATACTTAAAATTGACACTGACAGTAGTAGCCGAATGACAAAAATAGCCCGGCAAAACATGTGTTCCCAGCCGATTTATACGAATGCAAAATGACTAATGCCAACCTGAGGCACAAAAAATAAATTTGTAAAATGTCATTGAAATTTCGGATTTTTACTCAGATTACAATATAATATGGCTAAGAATCATTTTTTTTTTAAATAAATCACGAACTGTGTAGAGATTCATACCTTTATACTTCAATTCCCAATTTATGATAATTGAACATTTCATATATCTTCGCATATAATAAATTATATATTATATATAAATTAGGTTAAGTTTGCATAAGAAAGTTATGCGTTACCTCAGATATTTCTTATTAAAGTGAAATATATCGAAAACCATTAATTAAGTAGAACCTTTAAGCCCACCATTCACAACCACTTAACGTAAATAAAGATAAAAAGTTAACGTTCGACCAATAGTGGCCAACAATAATTGACAGTGACAAATATTTAGATTTTTTCTATTGGTCGTAACTACGTTAATTTGATGTTACGTTACGTGGTTGTAAATGAGCTTTTATACTTTTATGCTTAGAATTTATCGCAGATTACAAAAATATGAGAATATGCAGGCTCTTCCATTTACAATAATAAAGTTGGTGTGCACCCCGCAAAATAGTAGAAAATATTTTGAAATAATGATTATATAGTAATGAAGAATATTTGGTCTTGAAATTGTTTCTCTGGGATTAATAATAAAAAAGATATGAAATACTAGGTGGACATATATAGATACTCACTTTACTTTTGACAAGAAACTAACAAACTGTAGTTACATCATGTAGGTATATTGTATATTCCTCCTTCTAAACACATACCAGCAGCCATCATCCTTATCCAAATTTTCACTAAGTACACATAACCAGTTAAAACGCATTCCAAAACTAAAACTTAAAAAGTCGAGTTAGAATAATAATAATAATTTGCAATATTACTTGTTACAATAACAAACACGAATTTATCATTGGAAAACATACGTAGGTAAATGTTTCCATTAATATTAATACTTATACATATTATAGTGCTGCAGACTTTCGGTTTCTCAGATATTTATTTTTCTATCCAAATTTGATTTTGAAATATACAGGGTGTTCGCGCGAAGTGGCTCACTATTGGTAACTTCATTATTATTGGAGTTACAAAGTTGGTTAAATTAGCAAACTAGTAGCATCTTTTTCGCTGATTATAATGGTGAAAACAGAAAAACAATTGGCCATCTGGTTTTCGAGATATTAACAAAAATAACATTTTTTAAATGGAACACCCTGTATATTTTTGCAAAGGTCGATGATAAATTAAATTCTGAACAAAGAATGTTCTTATGCTTTTTTGACAATTATTTAAAATAAGCGAGTTATTTTGAAAAAAAATTTCAAAGTTTTAATATCAATTAGCCATAAAAATTATAATTTTGTAAATTTTCAATATTTTCGTAATTCTTTCAAGTATTTTTCAACTTGCTTAAATTCAAAATTATGATTGTTTGGTTTTAATAAATTACTATTCCGCTTTATGGCTACTTGATTTTAAAGAATTGCAAATTTTTTTCATAACAACTCGCTTATTTTAAATTATTATCAAAAAAAGATGAGGAAATTTTTTGTATAGAATTTAATTTACCATCGATTTTTGCAAAAATATATAGGGTGTTCCATTTAAAAAAATGTTATTTTTTTGAATATCTTAAAAACCAGATGGTCAATTGTTTTTTTGTTTTCACCATCGTAATCAGCGGAAAAAATGCTACTAGTTTGCTAATTTAACCGACTTTGTAGCTCCAATAATACCGAAGTTAGCAATAGTGAGCCATTTCGCGCGAACACCCTGTATATGATCATAATATGACTTTTCCCTAGATAAATAACCTAGCAGGTGATGGCTAATTACCTTCTTTTACGACATAATAAGAAAGTAAGTATTTTGTTACAAGTTGACTTAACAATATAACTAATAGTACAGGGTGGTCCGAATTGAACTTTCGATAATTTGGGAATCAATAGAAAATGTTAAAATAATATCAAATTTCTTAATAAACTTATATCGAAAACTCAACCGTTTCAGAAATACAGGGGGTTGAGATTACATATATTTTTTTTAATATAAATTTAATATCTCCTGAACTTTTTTATTTTATTTTGAGCAGTCCTCCAATGATTTAAGTTTCTATTGAAAAATAAATTTAGTTGTTTTATTTTTAATTTATTTGTTTGAAATACATAGGTAGTTGTCTTGTTGCGATAAATTACCTACAATGATTTCTAATTAAAATTTTACTATAAAACGATACCCTGTATTTCTGAAACGGTTGAGTTTTGGATATAAGTTTATTAAGAAAATTGTTGTTTTTTTAAGGTTTTCTATGGATTCCCAAATTATCGAAGGTAAAGTTCGGACCGCCCTGTATATTAACGCACCACTGATTTAGAGAAAATTTGTAAATAAAATCATGAAACAAACATAATTATACAACACGTACAAAAACACTTCACACACCAATGGCGCGATAGTGCAATAAAATAGTTGAATTGAACTAATTATTTGTTACTAGAATCAGGTTTTTTAAATTATTTGATAAATTAAATAACAAAAAAAAAGAAAATATAACATCCCTAAATAAAAAAGAAATGTCTCCTCCTATGGAATTTCAATCGTCGCTCATTTCGCTTTCCGCCGCGCTCTATTGGGCTTTTATTGGGATTTAGGTATAGGTGTTTTAAAAATTATTTACCTTATTGTCAATGAATGCTAAAATCTGAAGATATTTCCAAAATAATATTTTCCATAAACGGTAAATCTGTTCCTACTTCGAATTACTGGAATTTCAAATATACGAGTACCTAGTACCTACAATAAACAAATAAATTACTAGAAATACATTTAATAAAATAAATAAATAAAACTTAATAAAAATTGAATAAAACTAATATTTACACAAACACACATACATGGTGATTTGTAACATAAGGAGATTGGAAGGGCAATTACTGGGGATTAACATAATAGTATATTCTAACCGAGTAACAGACTGTATTTTCTCCACGACCATAAATATTTTAATCAAAAACAAATAAATTAAAATAACTATTGTAACTATATTTACATCTGACTCTGAGAGTTTTGAAATTCATGGCAATGTATTTCGTTGAGCATAATTTAGTTTGGTTATGGAATATTCATTCCATCACTTGTTATGGAATGAAAGTACATGCAAAACACATAAGAAGCAAGTGTTTTGGAATAAATAATCTATCTCAAGAGTGAGAATGTTTAATTTCTATTATTAAAATGATTTCGGAATTATTACATTCACTAATGGTCGTGGAGAAACATTTGTCCATAATAACCTTTTGATGAAAACCCAATAAAACAAAAGTTACAGTGGTTTAAAGTTCTTAATTTTTTTTTCACCTATTAAGTACCACTGAAATTAAATTGAGATATTTATAAACATAAATCTAGATATATTTCCAAATATACGCCTTGCTCGTCCATGTATTAATTATAATAATTTACCATTGTAATCAACTATTAATTTAATAACAATAACTTTTAACAACAATTACCAACAATAAGTAATAAATAACAATATAGTTTGACACTTACTTATATTTCAACGACAACTTACTTGTTACATATTTTATTTAATATTCTCGGCTCTCAACAATGTAAAATTTAGGACATTAAAAGGAAAAATTGCGAAGGAGTAATTTTCATTTTACAACTTCGTTATAGTTTATTGCATTATTAATAGATCAGTAAATTCAAATATCCCCAATATAAAATTTAAAACATAAATTACACCTATAATTTTTTTGAAAACTGCTAGTAATTCATCTAACTTTGCATTGATGTATCGTATAATTATGAAGATACAATGTATCTTATTGAGATTTTGTGAAAAGTTTATTAACAAATCACCCTGTATATTCTTTCATTTTTTCAATGACATTTCTTTGGTCACCAATAGAACAATTTCGTTCGACGTTTCATAGACTAACCACATTTTAACATCACTAAAAAAACGCGCGAATTATACAGGGTCTTTCAAAAGCTAATCACATTGTCTATAACTTAGTTACTTTTAGAAATAGGACAATTCTGCAAAGATTATACTTGTCAGAAATTGACTCCTCCTTAACTTTACACACATTAAATCTATTTTATCTAGTACCAACACAAGTTATAATTAGGTACTACCTACTAACCTGAAGACATTTTTAGGTTTTTAAAGATTATCTTGAAAAGAAAGCAATAAACGACATTTTTTTATTCTTTCACACTTTTTTTGAAATTCCATTGAAAAAAATTCTACCGTAGGGACCCGAAATCTTTTTGATACAATTAGGTATTACAGCTGAATTTGATTCTGATGTATTTTCCGTACAAAACAATATTGCTGAATTGTTTCCGAATATTTCCGAATTAATACGACACCCGACCTCACCTCACCCGATATAAAATATTAATTAAATTAATGTCTATTAATAATAATAAAATATAGGATGGGGACAGTATGATTAATTGTGATTAAGAAAGATTATTCACAATAAGTAGTTATCCTATTATGCAAAATTTCAAGAACACGGCCAACTATGATAATTTAACGTAATTAATGTTTGTTTCCAAAAAAATTTCTATTAACCATTAAAATCATATTCATTTTCACAGAATAGCTAAAATCAGAAGATTAGTTCTCTTACACATGTAATTAATGTATTTTACAAAAATGACAGGTTGCATAAAGTAGGCCGATCGTTTTGAAATTTTGCATCGTAGAAGAACTTTTTATTATGAATAACTTTTCTTAATGACATTTAGTTTTATCTCATAAAAAAGGTAATTTATACCTAAAGATAATAGCTTTTCCTTAATTATCAAGGCAAACTCTACACCTATTAGTTACGTCGATCCGAGAACACACTTTATATTTTTGCATTTTCTAAATATACATTTAATTCTAGGTGAAAAACCATTTTTAGGTTCAAAATTTTTAAAATCAACGGTTTGTAAGTAGATAATTGCACACTCTTGAAACTATTAAACAAAATTTTGGATTTAAAAAATGTAGGGTGTAAGGAATTTATCTTGCAATAATGACAATAATTATCTTATGTAGGGAATTCGCAATTATCCACAATTTTCAGAAAGTTACAAACATCCAGAATTTTTTACATTTTTAATTAAAACTATTCTATATTGTAGAGAAATAAATTCTTTTACTTTTCACCTAAAATTAAATCTACATTTAGAAGATGCAAAAATTTACAGTGTGTTCAATTTAAAATAGTATTACAGTCGTAATTAAACACCCTAATTTGATAATTTTAAGTTAAGAAACACCAGTCAAATTCTCACAATTTTTGTCATTGCAAAAGTTTCCTATTTGTAAAATTAATCAAATTATAGCAGAATTACAGGGTTTTGATAGCCCCTGTGTAAATTCGAGTATAATATAAGATACTTTTTAAAAAAACAGCTACGCAAAGTCGATAATGCAGCTTTAAAATTACTGTAAAATATTATCAGAATGCTATAATAATAAATTTTTAAAAAATAACCACCAACATTGTTGAGATTAAAATAATACAAGAAATTAAATTATATTTAGAATTTATTGCATCAGAATATTTCTAAAAATAACAAAAAATACATTGTGTACGTTTCGTTTTTTAAGGAAATAAAATTGATTTTGTGCAATGAGTACAAATTTTCTTTTAATTAAATACATTTCTGTCTGTATTAATTTCCAAGAAGTGCGTGTATCTACTTAACAGAAATTTGAATAATTATAAAAATCACCTACCTGAAAATATGCACAAATTTACAATTATTAAATTTATCATGAACCATTTAATTAATGTACTGAAGAATGAAAAATACAAGCTCTCACTAAACAGTGTACAAATTTATGAAATGTGGACAATGAATTTTCGAAACATTTTAGAAATGTGCTTAAAAACTACAGTAAATACTTGTAAACCGGTGGTGTGGAAAGGACAGACAAGTTCAAATGCCGTCTACGGAATAATGTTTAACACATGAAAAATAAAACAAATTTTGGGAAAATTTGGTGAATATGTACCGGAGCGATTTTGGAAATAATTTGAATCATAATCTCCTGATTATGAAAATGCTATAAGAAATAAGCGGCGGTCTCGAATATTTATAGTTATACTTAGCAGTTTGAAAGCTTGAAAAGTCCAATGTTTGGATGTGTAAATTAAATACTTTTATCAACTAAAAATTCACTCAATAGAAACTATTGCACTAACTAATAATAATTAATCAATCATTATATTTTAGTAAAAACAATTTATTACTCTATTTGGCACGTTTATTTTTATGGTTTTGAAACACTTAATCTAATTTTAAATTGTCTCACTACATTGAGGTTTTTTTACTTTTTATGAACAAAATCGATGTTAATAGCAAAAAACTTGGAAAATTTGGCAAATGTAGCTACCAGAGATTTTGGAAAAATTTTGAAATTACTTTATTAATTTAGATCTTCTGATTACGAAAATGCTAAAAATAAGCGGCGGTCTCCAATACTTCCAAAGTTATAGGAGTTAGAAAAGTTGTAACATCCAAAGTTTGGATGTGTAAATTAAGCACTTTTTTCAACTTTTATTCATTAAAAATGCACTCAGTAGACTCTATTGCACTAACTAATGATTAATCAAGCATTACATTTTAGTAAAAAAGATTTATTTACTCTATTTCGGCACGTTTATTTTGAAACACTAATCTAACCTTAAAATTTAAAATCAAGGATCGCTTGATTTCTTAGTAAGGGGAAGGGAAATTCCTTTGACAGCAAAAAAAGAAAAAGAAAAAGCTTTAAAAATAATGTTTTCATAAATAATATTAAATGGTAATGATTAATTAAATAATAATTAGTGCAATAGGTAATAGTGAGTGGATTTTTAGTGAATAAAACTTGATAAAAGTGCTTAATTTACACATCCAAACATTGGATGTTTTAAGTTTTCAAACTGCTATAACTTTGGAAATATTGGAGACCGCCGCTTATTTTTAGCATTTTCGTAATCAGGAGATCTTAATTAATAAGGTAATTTCAAAATTTTTCCATAATCTCTGGTAGCTACATTCGCCAAGTTTACCAAAAATTTTTTCAATATTAATTGATCTACTGTATGTGGACGTAGGTAAATTTTGACAGTAAAACAAACAAAAAAGAAAATGCCTTAAGAATAGGGTTTTCATCAATAATATTAAATGGTAGATAATGATTAATTAATCAATAATTAGAGCAATAGGTAGTTACTAGTGAATGCCCTGGTTTTCGTGCATTTAAACCAATTTAAGTAAATTATGTGTTTAATTGTCCAAGAATTGTTAAAAAACTGAATTTTTAGGCGATCATTACAAAAAAGTTGATTTTATGGCGCCTTTTGCCGCCATCAACTTTTACTTTTTTGTACACATCTATCAAATGTTACTTTTTTGTACACATCTGTCAGATTTTACTTTTTTGGGACACAACTGTCAGAAGCTGAAATAAAAAGTGACGCTTAACATTAAATTTGACAGGAGATGCTTTGGTTTTTAGTTGTTTAAGGTAACTATGTTTTTCAGTAAAATGTCCAAAAAAAATTAATTTTGTGTTTTGTGACCAAATTTTTGAATTCTGTCGTGATGATCGCCTAAAAAACGTTGTGTGCACCTCGGGTGTGTTTTTTTGGTCTCATCAGAATTGCAGCCTCGGCTAACGCCTCGGACGCAAACAACAAATTCGACCAAAAAAGATCACCTTTACGGCCTTGATACACAAATAACTATTATGCGCTGCATAGGTTCTAGCGATTCGTTATACGGGGGCGCGCTAAATAAAAGGAAAATCGTTTTTTTTGTCTAATACAGAGCCCAAATTTGTATTCGGGAATAACTTTTAAGTACAAACAACTTTTCCTAATAAATTTTTTTTTCTTCAAACGTCATTTAAGTGTGACATTATCCTGCTGTACTGATTATATTTAAGTGTCACTTTATTGCCGGCGACAGGTAAAGTTCTACTTTATCTGTCGCCGGCGGTTAAGTGCTTCGCACTCGGTTTTTTAAACTATCAAACTGACACGATTTGTTGTTGTGCAGGAAGTTTGAGGAATTTAACCATCGGAAAATCCAAAGCACGTATTATATTCGATAAGATAATTTTATGAATGTACACAACAGTTTATTTTATTTCATATTAATGCAAGTAATAGATCAGAACAATATATAATTACAAATTAATTCTTATACAAATTTTGTTATTTATATTGTTACTATGGAAAACCTACAATTAATTTTATCGAAATTTTATCGCTGGAAAACCATATAAGTTGGTCCAATACTGCATTATGATTGGTCGAAATTGCTATGAATAAAATTATCGAAAGTAAATCATCAGCTAATTAGGCTCTTTTTCTTAGTTCAGGTGGTGTATTACTACTACTACTTGCTTGTTTGCACATTTCAATAGAATGCCAAAAAAGCTGTTGCTGGTTGTGAAGTAAAATTGACAACTAATTTCAAATTAACCTTGTTTTATTGTTTGGTTCAAAAAAATAACATTTTTTTAAATGTAACACCCTATATATTTTTGCAAAAATCGATGGTAAATTATATTCTATACTTACAAAAAATGATCTCATCTTTTTTTGATTATAATTTAAAATAAGCGAGTTATTTTGAAAAAAGTTTGCAATTCTTTAAAATCAGAAAAACAATTGGCCATCTGGTTTTCGAGATATTCACAAAAATAACATTTTTTAAATGGAACACTCTGTATATTTTTGAAAAAATCGATGATAATTTAAATTCTGAACAAAGAATTTCTTATACTATTTTGACAATTATTTAAAATAAGCGAGTTATTTTGAAAAAAAGTTTTAAAGTTCTAATATCAAGTAGCCATGAAAATTATAATTTTGTAAATTTTCAATATTTCCGTAATAATTCTTTCAAGTTTTTTTCAACTTGCTTAAATTCAAAATTATGATTGTTTGGTTTTAATAAATTACTATTCCGTTTTATGGCTACTTGATTTTAAAGAATTGCAAACTTTTTTTCAAAATAACTCGCTTATTTTAAATTATAATCATAAAAAATTCGAGACATTTTCTGTACAGAATTTAATTTGTCATCGATTTCTGCAAAAATATATAGGGTGTTCCATTTAAAAAAATGTTATTTTTGTGAATATTTCAAAAACCAGAGGGTCAATTGTTTTTCTATTTTCACCATTTAAATCAGTGGAAAAAATGCTACTAGTTTGCTAATTTATCAGACTTTGTAGCTCCAATAATAACGAAGTTAGCAATAGTGAGCCACTTCGCGCGAACACCCTTTTATTTAGTATTTTTTTAAATAACGAAGTTATCGCATTTTTTCAGTTTAAAAAAGAATAAATCTATTATAGGTGTGCCATGATTGGTCTGTTTGTGAAACAAATGACTGTATCAGCTAACTTGTTACAAAAACTAAGAATTACAATAATAAAAACATTTTATTAAACAAATCCGATTTTTAGTAAAGTGGATTGAAACTAAACATATTTTGGAAGAAATTAATGTATTTAAATTTCCCACAACATGTGTTTATAATTTCAATTTTTTTAACTAAAAAAAGAACTTTAGCCAAACCAATTTTAGATAGAACAACGTAACACAAGTTAATTTTCGAATTGGAGTCCGTTCTTTAAAATGCATAAACGAGATCGTTTTTCAACAGCTTTAAGTGCATTTAATATATGCAAGCGCCTAATTTTCCTAAAAGACATATCCACATTATTTTGTATCTAGTTGCTCCATTGTGTTTGATACATTTTTTAATGTATCATTTTGTAAAAAACCCAACAGAAAGAAATCGAAGGGTGTTAGATCTGGAGATCTAGCAGGCCACAAAATTGGTCCATAAGTACAGTTGGCGACACAGAATAGTTTCCAGACAAATTGATCAAAGTAGCGATTTTTTAATTTTTTTAGTATTATAAATCAGTCTTTTTAAATTAAAATTTCTTTTAACGAGAGTGGTGGAGACAGGAGAAGATCTCATTAAATTACATTTTTATTATACTTATCTGAAAACACCTTGTTTTCATCTGTTTTTGCAATGACGTAAAGGTGACGTTTTCAGAAGAGCGCACGGAAAACTTTTCCCGATCTCCTATTCTTTTTTCCGTGCACTAAATATGACAGAAACTAAAGCATCGCCGATAATAAACAAGTCGTTGCTATGGAAATGTTAATCGTGTTTGCCTACTATTTTTACGATGTATTATAATTACTTTGAAAATAAAATATCCGAAAATTATAATATAATCCTTTTTTTGGGTTGTTTTTAGATAAGTATAATAAAAAATATCGTTCATTACACGTCCAGAAATGGATTTTTCGTGCTTGCATGACTTCCCGTGTTCGGCTTCGCCTCCCACGAGAATTTGTCACGCGCGCACGAAAAAATCCTTATTTCCAGACTGGTAATGAAATATACTATTACTTGTCTACTTGACCAACTATCTTCTAGATGTGCCACAATTGCGCCTTTTTGAGCACCCGTAAGAAAATTTCTAGGTGTTTTACTTAAATACTTTACATAAAATATTGTGACACATGTATGACTGCTAATAATGTCACTAAGGAATTATCGAGCCTATGATCATGATTTAATTTACAATGGAAAAAAATACCTGGAAACTATTCCGTGTCGCCAACTGTACCTAATCATCGGTTAGGAAATTTTAAATTTAAATAGTTTCTAGTTTAATAATAGTAGTTTAATCAAGAAGAGTGTTAATGAGTCGAGATTAATAATCGCCGGTTAACACTCATGTTGATTACAATATTTTTTCGTCGATCGCTCCTTATTAAAATGAAAATATTTTAATTTTGTTCCATGGCAAAATCCAAATTCTGACATAATATGCAATAAGTCAAAATACCACTGACATAATTAATTAATTTCGGCAGCTGTCAGTTCCAAATGAATGTCTCAATAATATAATATATTGTTGGTTACCTAGCAAATCTTAACAAGTTTTTAATGTGCATGTATGCATTAAACTGAGTTATTAATACACTCCTTTCAATACATTCAAATTTCATATGTAAGAGACGTTTGACACGACACTAATTTTAGTACTTAATTTAATACTAATTATGCGCGCGCAGATTTAGTAAACTTGTTACAATAAATTAGAGCATGTTCTATTTTTTTGTATACAATCTGACTAAATGTGCATAAATTCGGTGCAGGAGAGTACAATGTTGTACAAAAGAAATTGAAATTAGACCTATTGTTTATTATTAATTTTTCAACTAAATCTGCGCGCGCATCACTTGTATGAAATTTAGTACTAAAATTAGCCTCGTGTCAAACGGCTCTAAGAGTTTGAACAAATTTGTGGGTACCACATTAAATGTTTTTCATCTAGCACCAACACAAGTGGTACTTATCTGAAGACTTATTTAGGTTTTTTGAAAAATAAACAATATATGAGATATTTTTATTCTTTAACATTGATTTAGAATTGAATTTTGAACAAATTTTGTTTGAACTTTTTTGAAATTTCGTTAAAAAAATTTCAAAAAACGAGATAATCTTAAAACACTTATTTATTTATTTATTTACGCATGATGCAATTTCAAATAACAATTCACATTCTAAGTTTAAAGAGCTAAATACATTACATACCTACTTAATATTCACTTATAATTTACATATTCTCTATCAATCAGATTTTTAAAGCTATTAAAGTTAAGTGTATAATCAAGATTCAGTAAATTTGCTTCTCTACAGATCCTATCTATAGGCGCATTAAAACCATATACTGTCCTATGATAACCTACATAAAAAGTTTCATGATTTCGAGTCGTTCTAAATGGAATCAAAAAATTTAACAAATATAAGGCATCAGGGCAGTCTACCATATTATTGATTAATTTATACAAAAATAGTAAATCGAATTTCACTCTTCTTACTTCCAGTAACTCAATATTAAAATATGCTCTTAACATTACATAATCAGCATCAAGAATTAAAATATTTGATTTATACGCTATGAAACGCAAAATCGATTTTGAACCTTTTCAATGAGATATTTATATTTAAAATAAAATGGAGACCAAACAATTGCACAATACTCTAGATTTGACCGGACAATTGAAAAATATAATTGCTTAATGCAAGTAATATTACCAAAATCTTTCATATTACGTTTAATAAAACCCAGCAGTTTGAAAGACTTATCTGCATCTGAATATGTTTATTAAAACATAATTTCGAATCATAGATTACACCTAAATCCTTGATGGAATTAACCATTTCAAGAGGAACATTACTAATATGGTACTGATTTAAAAGAGGTTTTTCGTTTCTACAAAAGCTCAAACATTTACATTTCTGCACATTCAGCTGCATACCATTAATAAGACACCAACTGTCAACATCATTTAAAACTTTTTGCACCTTTATACAATCATCAAGAGATTTTATAGTATGATAAAATCATCGGCAAACAAAAGAAATTTGCAATCACCTAGGATGGCATGAATGTCATTTATAAAGCAATCAAACAAAATTGTTGATAAGTGCCCCCCTTGTGGTACACCTGAAAGTACTTCAATAGGATTCGACAAAACGTTATTAATCTTGACAACTTGTTGTCTATTTGATAAGTAGTCAGAAAGACAATCTAACACTTTGCCATTCAAACCCAAACCGGACATTTTATTTAAAAGTATATTATGAGGGACTCTATCAAATGCCTTGGAAAAGTCCATGTAGATGGTATCTATTTGTAGGCCCTTTTCCAAAGCACATAATGTTTCATTTTGAAAACACAACAAGTTAGTCAAAGTAGATCTACCCTTACAAAAGCCATGCTGTTCATTTATAATAATAGGTTGAAAGTGATAGGTAAAATATTTGCACATAAGTCTTTCAAACAACTTTGGTATTTGCGAAATCTTAGAGACGGGTCTGTAATTTTTTACATCATTACGATCCCCATTTTTAAAAATAGGTGTAACATAAGATTTTTTCCAAGTATGCGGAAATTTACCCTCATTTACTGATTTGTTAAATAATAAGAACAAGGGGTCAACTAAACTAAACTTATATTTCTCATAGTGCGCGTTGAATCCGACTAGTAGATAAACTAGTGAGTTTGGGGCTTGGGTGCCAAACGGAAGCTCGCGGGTTCGAATCCCAGAAGGATCATTATTTAAAATTTTTTTGTATTTTACTGGTTTCTATGGTACCGAAAACAATAATAATAAATAAATAAATAAATGTGATTTTATATTAATAACGTGTTGAATGTCGACTGCATGTGATTATTGGCTACCCGTTCTGTATTTTCCAAAGATTAAAACTGTATAATGGCAATGTATAAGAAAGTCATGTATTGGGCACATCAGATATTTGACGTTTTATTCATGGTTGTCATGATTACGAAAATTGTATGAGAGAACTTAAGTACTCCTATTAATTTTATATGTATGTAGTTTGTATTGGTTCCTATGGCAATCCTGATTTAAAGTCTCTTACAAAAACATTTTTGTATGAAACAAACAGGAAAATTTAAAATCCTATAATAATATTTAGTAAATTTTATGAATAAAACATAGAAACACAAATTTAAACTATTTTTAACATTTTACTAATCTTTGGAGGGTTCGAAGGGAGAGCAAAAAACTTTGTATGGTGCCTGTAGTTGAAGAAAACAAAGACACTCTGTTAACGATGATAAAATATCTGATGTGCCCAACACATGACTTTCTTATACTTACGGATAGTGTCAAAATAATTACTTTTCCTAAAGAAATTAAGTTAAATTTCTTGTAAAAATTTTGAAGGTTTCCAGCAATTTTCAAATAGTCTCTGTCGCACTTATTGCAATACGCATAAATCTGTCCTTGTCCCACTCATTATAACCGAATTTTACGACAAAAAGTGTTTTATTTTAGATTTTTGACCTATTACTCACTTAAAAAAATCTCCCGTTATGAAATTACATTTATTTATTCATTATTATTGTTTTCGGTACCATAGAAACCAGTAAAATAAAAAAAAACTAATGGACCGGTCCTTCTGAGATTCGAACCCGGGACCCTCTGTTTGGCAGCCATATAATGAAACACATGGTCTACCTCGACCATCGAATTCAACTATCAACGCGCGCTATGAGAAATATAAAGTGTTTTAAGAATATCTAGTTTTTTTGAAATTTTTTTGACGGAATTTCAATAAAAAGTTCAAACAAAATTTGTTCAAAATTCAATTCTAAATCAATGTTAAAGAATAAAAAAATCTCATAAATTGTTTATTTTTCAAGATATTCTTAAAAAACCTAAAAATGTCATCCGGTAACTGTCACTTTATTTGGTGCTAGATGAAAAACATTGAATGTGGCACCCACAATTTTGTTCAAACTCTTAAATATGAAATTTGAATCAAATCCGATAACTCGTTTTTGAGTTATGGTGGATACAGACAGACAGACAGACACACAGACACACAGACACACAGACAGACAGACATAATGGCGAAAATGGTCAAAATGGATTCAGGGGCCCTCAAAACGTGTAAATCCATCAAAATCGAAAAAAATCACGATTACAATACTTCCTTATTCTACGTATAAGAAAGTAAAAAGTGAATGCATGCGATTAACTGAACCACAACTAACCTTACCAAAATCGCGCTCGTGATTAACTAATCACACAAATTTAACCTAATCGAAGCTCACAAAAAAGTTTGATTTGGTTCATTTTTGTTGGACCAAGTTTGGGTAGGACAAAAAGGCAGACATTTGCCACAAATAACTGACTTTTTCACCCTCTTAATCTCATCAAACTCTCTGCACTACCTCCTACAGCAGAATGAAGCGTTCACTGTAGGTATACATCGGTTATTCCGGTAGCACGGGTCAAAACCTTTGATTTTTGGATTGATTATTTTTTCCAATTTGCTTCATGTGTAAATGCAATTGAACAAACTTCTCGTTACTTCTAATCATCTTGTTGATTATCAATTCTTTTCGCAACATTAAAAATTTTGTTCTAAGTAAATTACGATTCCGATCAATCTTTGAAATAAGCGATAATCATACTTACAGAAATATTGTTCAACCATTCTTTAAAACAGGTGTATTCGTTTTTGTACGCATATTTTGATTACTTTGGGACAATTACCTTGGTGGCTGCTTCAGCATTTAATAATATTTCTTCAGAAAGACCTTTAGACATTTTCCTTCTTTAGTGAAGAAAATGTACAAAGGTGAACAGATAAAACGGCTACCAAGCCGTACTACTTTGTTGATTCAGTATCATAGCAACGGCCAACGACATTTACAAACTACTAGATTATTTTTATTAGCAAAACAGCAAATTTTACCTAAGGATATTTTAGACCAATATATTAAACCGTTCGAACATTAAAAGATGACCTTAATTACTTACTCCTATACATATGAAGTTTCATTTTCATTAAATTACAAAATAAATGAATGTAATTATAGCAACTATAAATTGAATATGTAAATTCGCTCTAGATCTCGCAAAGAATTTTCGTAACCATCAAAACGATAATTAAAACGTCAAAAACTATTGCTAAAAATAATGTAACAACTTTAAACAGTTGTATCTCGAAAAGTAAAATAGTCATCATTATGGAAAATAATTTAGAATATTTTTGAGCTTAAGATAAGAAATATAACATTTTTCATAGACCTTTTACATGATAATTTGAAAATTTATAGCTTAAAAAACTCATTAGTACGGTTTAAGATAGTTTCAAACCGTCGTTTTTATAACTTTGTAAAATGTCATTGAAATTTCGGATTTTTACTCAGATTAATAAATAAATAATATGGCTAAGGATCATATTTTTTTTTAAATAAATCACGAACTGTGTAGAGATTCATACCTTAATACTTGAATTCCCAATTTATGATAATTGAACGTTTCATATATCTTTGCATACAATAAATTATATATTATATATAAATTAAGTTAAGTTTGCATAATAAACTTATGCTTACTAAAGTGAAATATATCGAAAACCATTAATTAAGTAGAACCTTTAAGCCCACCATTCACAACCACTTAACGTAAATAAAAAGTTAACGTTCGACCAATAGTGGCCAATGATAATTGACCGTGACAAATGTTTAGATTCTTTCTATTGGTCGTAACTACGTTTATTTTATGTTACGTTACGTGGTTGTAAATGAGCTTTTATACTTTTATGCTTAGAATTTATCGCAGAATACAAAAATATGAATATATGCAGGCTCTTCCATTTACAATAATAAAGTTGGTGTGCGCCCCGCAAAATAGTTGAAAATATTGAAATAATGAATATTTAGTAATGAAGCATATTTGGTCTTGAAAATTTTTCTCTGGGATTAATATTAAAAAAGATATGAAATACTAGGTGGACATACATATATAGATACTCACTTTACTTTTGACAAGAAACTAATAAACTGTAGTTACATCATGTAGGTATATTGTATATTCCTCCTTCTAAACACATACCAACAGCCATCATCCTCATCCAAATTTTCACTAAGTACACATAACCAGTTAAAACGCATTCCAAAACTAAAACTTAAAAAGTCGAGTTATAATAATAATAATAATTTGCAATATTACTTGTTACAATAACAAACACGAATTTATCATTGGAAAACTTACGTAGGTAAATGTTTCCATTAATATTAATACTTAACATATTATAGTGCTGCAGACTTTCGGTTTCTCAGATATTTATTTTTCTATCCAAATTTGATTTTGAAATAACATATATGGTCATAATATGACTTTTGCCAAGATAAATAACCTAACAGGTGATGGCTAATTACTTTCTTTTACGACATAATAAGAAAGTGACTGTTTTGTTACAAGTTGACTTAACAATACATATAACTAATAATACAGGGTGGTCCGAATTCAACCTTCGATAATTTGGGAATCCATAGAAAACCTTAAAAAACAACAATTTTCTTAATAAACTTATATCGAAAACTCAACCGTTTCAGAAATACAGGGGGTTGAAATTACATATATTTTTTTAAATATAAATTTAATATCTCCTGAACTTTTTTTTTAATTTTAAGCAGTCCTCCAGTAATTGTTTTATTTTTAATTTATTTGTTTGAAATACATAGGTACTTGTCTTGTTGCGATAAATTACCTAGTATGAAACCTAATTAAAATTTTACTATAAAACGATACATTTTAGAAAAAAAAAATTTTTTTTCGTAAATCGACTACTAATTTCAGAAATATAGAAAAATTGTATTATATTATTAGCGTACCTTTTTTTCTCTAAAGAGAAATAATCTCACCCCCGTTGTTACGCCAGTGGTTGAAATAGGAAAACAAATTCTGGTGATTAAACATGGTACTTATTAAGAAAATAATACCCGCCAAATTTCAATTAAATATTCCCTTTGATTCAGGAGATATTAAATTAATTAAAAAAATAATAGGCAACTTCAACACCCTGTACTTCTGAAACGGTTGAGTTTTCGATATAAGTTTATTAAGAAAATTGTTGTTTTTTAAGGTTTTCTATGGATTCCCAAATTATCGAAGGTAAAGTTCGGACTGCCCTGTATATTAACGCACCACTGATTAAGAGAAAATTTGTAAATAAAATCATGAAACAAACATAATTATACAACACATACAAAAATACTTCACACACCAATGGCGCGATAGTTCAATAAAATAGTTGAATTGAACTAATTATTTGTTACCAGAATCAGGTTTTTTAAATTATTTGATAAATCAAATTACAAATATATATATATATATATATATATATATATATATATATATATATATATATATATATATATATAACATCAATAAATAAAAAAGAAATGTCTCCTCCTATGGGATTTCAATTGCCGCTCATTTCGCTTTCCGCCGCGCTCTAGATATTATCAATGATTTATTGGGATTTAGGTATAGGTGTTTTAAAAACTATTTACCTTATTGTCAATGAATGCTAAAATCTGAAGATATTTCCAAAATAATATTTTCCATAAACGGTAAATCTGTTCCTACTTGGAATTACTTCAAATATACGAGTACCTAGTACCTACAATAAACAAATAAATTACTAGAAATACATTTAATAAAATAAATAAAACTTAATAAAAATTGAATAAAACTAATATTTATGCAAACACACATACATGGTGATTTGTAACATAAGGAGATTGAAAGGGCAATTACTGGGGATTAACATAATAGTATATTCTAACCGAGTAACAGACTGTATTTTCTCCACGACCATAAATATTTGAATCAAAAACAATTAAATTAAAATAACTATTGTAACTATTTACATCTGACACTGAGAGTTTTGAAATTCATGGCAATCTATTTCGTTGAGCATATTTAGTTTGGTTATGGAATATTCTTTCCATTACTTGTTATGGAATGAAAGTACATGCAGAACACATAAGAAGCAAGTGTTTTGGAATAAATAATCTATCTCAAGAGTGAGAATGTTTAATTTCTATTATTAAAATGATTTCGGAATTATTACATTCACTAATGGTCGTGGAGAAACATTTGTCCATAATAACCTTTTGATGACAACCCAATAAAACCAAAGTTACAGTGGTTTAAAGTTCTTAATTTTTTTTCACCTATTAAGTACCACTGAAATTAAATTGAGATATTTATAAACATAAATCTAGATATATTTCCAAATATACGCCTTGCTCGTCCATGTATTAATTATAATAATTTACCATTGTAATCAACTATTAATTTAATAACAATAACTTGTAACAACAATTACCAACAATAAGTAATAAATAACAATATTTACTGAAAAGCAAACTATCTTAAACTAAAATGTCAGTTTGACACTTACTTATATTTCAACGACAACTTACTTGTTACATATTTTGTTTAATATTCAGCGGCTCTCAACAATGTAAAATTTAGGAGATTAAAAGGAAAAATTGCGAAGGAGTAATTTTCATTTTACAACTTCGTTATAGTTTCTTGCATTAAATAATAGATCCGTAAATTCAAATATCCCCAATATAAAATTTAAAACATAAATTACACCTAGAATTTTTTTGAAAACTGCTAGTAACTCATCTAACTTTGCATTAATATATCGTATAATTATGAAGATACATTGTATCTTCATAATTATTGACATTTTGTGAAAAGTTCACTAACAAATCACCCTGTATATTCTTTCATTTTTTCAACGATATTTCTGTGGTCGCCTATAGAACAATTTCGTTCGACGTTTCATAGACTAACCACATTTTAACATCATTAAAAGAACCCGCGAAATTATACAGGGTCCTTCAAAAACTAAACACATTGTCTATAACTTAGTTACTTTTAGAAATAGGACAATTCTGCAAAGACTATACTTGTCAGAAATTGACTCCTCCTTAACTTTACACACTTTAAATCTTTTTTATCTAGTGCCAACACAAGTTATAATTAGGTACTACCTACTAACCTGAAGACATTTTTAGGTTTTTAAACAATATCTTGAAAAGAAAGCAATAAACGACATTTTTTTATTCTTTTACATTTGGTTATAATTTAATTTTGAACATTTGTATTAACTTTTTTTGAAATTCTATTAAAAAAAATTCTACCGTAGGGACCCGAAAACTTTTTGATACAATTTTTACAGCTGAATTTGATCCTGATGCATTTTCCGTACAAAACAATATTGCTGAATTGTTTCCGAATATTTCCGAATTAATACGACACCCAACCTCACCTCACCCGATATAACATATTAATTAAATTAATTTCTATTAATAATAATAATGTGGACAATATGACTAATTGTGATTAAGATTATTCACAATAAGTAGTTATCCTATTACGCAAACTTTCAAGAACAAGGCCAACTATGATAATTTAACGTAATTAATGTTTGTTTCCTAAAAAATTTCTATTTACCATTAAAATCATATTCATTTTCGCAGAATAGCTAAAATCACAAGATTAGTTCTCTTACACAATGTAATTAATGTATTTTACAAAAATATGCATAAAGTAGGCCGATCGTTTTGAAATTTTGCATCGTAGAAGAAATTTTTATTATGAATAACTTTTCTTAATGACATTTAGTTTTATCTCATAAAAAAGGTAATTTATACCTAAAGATAATAGCTTTTCCTTAACTATCAAGGCAATTTTGATTTTATAAAAACGAAAACATGTAAAAATTACTTTCTAACCACGCGGGGAGAAATTCCAAAACTCTGCTCAAATTTTTTTAGCCATATACTTACTTCATATACTTCATATTAGTTACGTCGATCCGAGAACACACTTTATATAATTTTGCATTTTCTAAATATACATTTAATTCTAGGTGAAAAACCGTTTTTAGGTTCAAAATTTTTAAAATCAACGGTTTGTAAGTAGACAATTGCACACTCTTGAAACTAATAAACATAATTTTGGATTTAAAAAATGTAGGGTGTAAGGAATTTATCATGCAATAATGACAATAATTATCTTATGTAGGGTATTCGCAATTATCCACAATTTTCAGAAAGTTACAAACATCCAGAATTTATTACATTTTCAATTAAAACTATTCTATGTTGTAGAGAAATAAATTCTTTCACTTTTCACCTAAAATTAAATCTACATTTAGAAGATGCAAAAATTTACAGTATGTTCAATTTAAAATAGTATTACAGTCGTAATTAAACACCCTAATTTGATAATTTTAAGTTAAGAAACACCAGTCAAATTCTCACAATTTTTGTCATTGCAAAAGTTCTAAAGTTAATCAAATTATAGCAGAATTACAGAGTTTTAACAGCCCCTGTGTAAATTCGAGTACTAATAAAAGATACTTTTTAAAAAAACAGCCACGCAAAGTCGATAATGTAGCTTTAAGATTACTGTAAAATATTATCAGAATGCTATAATAATAAATTTTTAAAAAATAACCACCAAAATTGTTGAGATTAAAATAATGCAAGGATTAAATTAAATTTAGAATTTATTGTATCAGAATATTTCTAAAAATAAAAAAAATACATTGTGTACGTTTCGTTTTTTAAGAAAATAAAATTAATTTTGTGCAAGAGTACAAATTTTCTTTTAATTAAATACATTTCTGTCTGTATTAATTTCCAAGAAGTGCTTGTACCTACTTAACAGAAATTTTAATAATTAAAAAAATCACCTACCTGAAAATATGCACAAATTTACAATTATTAAATTTATCATGAACCATTTAATTAATGTACTTCTGAAGAATGAAAAATACAAGCTCTCACTAAACAGTGTACAAATTTATGAAATGTGGACAATGAATTTTCGAAACATTTTAGGAATGTGCTCAAAAACTAAAGTAAATATTTGAAAACCGGTGGTGTGGAAAGGACAGACAAGTTCAAATGCCGTTTAAGGAATAATGTTTAACACAAATTTTGGGAAAATTTAGTGAATATGTACCGGAGCGATTTTGGAAAAAATTTTAAATTACCTTAATAATTAGAATCTCCTGATTATGCAAATGCTAAAAAAATAAGCGGCGGTCTCCAATATTTATAGTTATACTTAGCAGTTTGAAAGCTTGAAACATCCAATGTTTGGATGTGTAAATTAAGTAATTTTATCAATAGTAATACAATCGGGGTGATTCTATAACTTTTTAATGACCGTGACTATGTAACCACTGTGGTTGTTGCTACGGTACGACGTTTTTGATTGGTAGTTATCATAGCAACAACCACAGTAGTTAATAAACACGGTGGTTAGAAACTTACAGAATCGCACCGAATAAGTGCTTTGGATTTTCCGGTTAAATTACGATAACTTGTTGCACAGCAACAAAGAGTGTCAGTTTGACAGTCTAAAAAAACCGAGTGCGAAGCACGAGGTTTTTTCTGTCAAACTGACACGATTTGTTGTTGTGCAGGGAGTTTGAGGAATTTAACCATCGGAAAATCCAAAGCACGTATTATATTCGATAAGATAATTTTATGAATGTACACAACAGTTTATTTTATTTCATATTAATGCAAATATTAGATCATACTAATATTTAATTACAAATTAATTCTTATACAAATTTTGTTATTTATATTGTTACTATGGAAAACCTACAATTAATTTTATCGAAATTTTATCGCTGGAAAACCATGTAGGTTGGTCCAATACTGCATTATGATTGGTCGAAATTACTATGAATAAAATTATCAACTAAAAATGCACTCAATAGAAACTATTGCAATAACTAATAATAATTAATTAATCATTATATTTTAGTAAAAACAATTTATTACTCCATTTTGGCACGTTCATTTTTATGGTTTTGAAACACTTAATCTAACATTAAAATGACTCACTACTTTGAGGTTTTTTACTTTTTATGAACAAAATCGATGTTAATAGCAAAAAAATTTTTCAATATTAATTGGTCCACTGTATGTGGACGTAGGTATATTTTGACAGTAAAACAAGAAAAAGAAAATGCCCTTTTTTATTATTAATCAATAATTAGAGCAATAGGTAGTTACTAGTGAATGCCCCGGTTTTCGTGCATTTAAACCAATTTAAGTAAATTATGTGTTTAATTGCCCAAGAATGGTTAAAAAACTGAATTTTTAGGCGATCATTGCAAAAACGTTCATTTTATGGCGCCTTTGGCCGCCATAAAGTTTTATTTTTTTGTACACATCTGTCAGATGTTACATACTTTTTTGGGACAGAACTGTCAGAAACTGAAATAAAAAGTGACGCTTAACATTAAATATGACAGGAGATGCTTTGGTTTTAAGTTGTCTAAGATGACTATGTTTTTCAGTAAAATGTCCAAAAAAAAATTAATTTTGTGTTTTGTGACCAAATTTTTGAATTCTTTCGTGATGATCGCCTAAAAAACGTTGTGTGCACCTCGGCCAAAAGTGTCTTTTTGGTATTATCTGAATTGCAGCCTCGGCTAACGCCTCGGACGCAAACAACAGATTCGACCAAAAAAGATCACTTTTACGGCCTTGATACACAAATAACTATTATGCGCTGCATAATAGGTTCTAGCGATTCGTTATACGGGGGCGCGCTAAATAAAAGGAAAAGCGTTTTTTTTATAATACAGAGCCCAAATTTGTATTCGGGAATAACTTTTAAGTACAAACAACTTTTCCTAATAAAATTTTTTATTACGCCTACGGTGCAAAATAAGTGTACGGTTGGAGCATTTTCGATGGGATTACAGGGTATCTAGGACTTCTGTTAAAGTTAGGAAAAAACGGTTACCACATTTTTCGGTCTACTTTTTAAGACAAATTAAATGGTGAAAACACGAAATGTCGAACTTCTTTTGTTTTTGAGTTACAAGCAAAAACTGATTATTTACCGAATTTCTAAAATCAATGTATCTCGGTTAATTGAAAAGTTACATAATAGGGACTTTGCATGATTTTCAAAAATTTTTTTTTTGAAAAGCTGATACCAAATTATCACTGTTAATATTTTGGAAAAAAGTTTTTGGTCCGTACTTTCCAAGTAAATAAATAAAAAGTATTGCAAAATTTGAAATTTCCACCAATTGCCCGGAAACGCCCGAATCGGCTCAAACGACTGCTGACGTCACGAATCTAGTTCACAGTGCAGCACGCCGCATTTTGACTTATTTCGAAAAATGTCAAACGCGTAAAAGTATTTATCTACTACCAATTCATAATAGCCTTGATTTGACATTAATTTGAGTAAGGTAAGTCAAATTATTACGCAACATGTGTTTTAAAGAAATCATTACCACACTGAAATTTCAACAAGAAAATTATTTCTTACACGTATTTACAACACAATTTTTACAAATTAGTATCATTATAGGAAAGTTTATATTTGTAAATGTCTAATTTTAATATAATATAAATTGTTCAATTCTTTAAAATTTGTTATTAACACTGAGTAATGACACTTCATACTCTTAAGTTTGGTTTTTTGAAACCTGGAGAATTTTATAATAGCGTATCTACCTAGGAAAAACCCTAACTTCACGTAAGATAACTGAAAAAATTTGTAGTTTTATTTTATAAAAAAATTGTTTTATATTTTAATAATAAACATAACACAGTCCATGTCCCCGAGTTTTTTTATCTATAAATTGTTTAATTATTTCATAATTTATAATTCAAATTAACTGTAGTGTAGCGCTGGCTAGTTTATACATAACTTAGGTTAGGTTAATCCAGTACGACAACTTGACAACAACTACTGAGCAATGTCGCTGGAAATAAATTCAAAATTCATTTTTAATTATTTGGACGGTAGTAGATAAAATCTTGTATATTACAAGTGGGATATACACACTTTAACATATTCGTCTGATTACAGAACTCGTCTACGACTCGTTCTGCAATTTTCAGACTCTTATGTTAATGATGCTCATATCCCACTTATAATATAAATAACTATTAGACATGCCAATGTCAACTAGATTCGTGACGTCACACAGGACTCTCCGATTTCAAAACGTTTTCGGGCGGCAATAATATATTTGAATTACGGTCAATTTATAATCGGTTTTTTATGTACAAATATTGAGTAAAAAAAATTATTTTTGCTGTAGAGTATTATTAATATAGTCGTTTTACATTTCTAACAGAAAAAAACGGGATTTAAAAAAAATGCAACATCCCTATAGTATATTATTTTATGAGGAGCTTAAGTGATCGTTTATTAAAGAGTCTAGTTAATGTATTGAGAGCAGTGTATTAATAACTCAGTTTAATGCATACATGCACATTAAAAACATTGTTAAGATTTGCTAGGTAACCAACAATATATTATATTATTGAAACATTCATTTGGTACTGACGGCTGTCGAACTAATAACTAATTATGTCAGTGGTATTTTGACTTATTGCATATTATTTGGATTTTGCCATGGAACAAAATTAGATTATTTTCATTCTAATAAAGAGCGATCGACAAAAAAATATTGTAATCAACGAGTGTTAATCGGCGATTAATAATCTCGACTCATTAACGCGTGAGCGCAGCGAGCGCGTTAAAATCGTTTCGATTATTAATCGCTTTTATTAACACTCTTGTTTAGTAAACTACTATTTCTGTTTTCACTTTGTAATCAGCGGAAAAAATGCTACTAGTTTGCTAATATAACCGACTTTGTAGCTCCAATAATAACGAAGTTAGTAATAGTGAGCTACTTCGCGCGAACACCCTGTATATATATATATATATATATATATATATGTATACATATACGAGGAGAACAAAAATTAAGAATAACCGAGTCATAATTGATTTTATGGAAAAACCCTTTTTCAAAAAATATAAAATTTACAATATCTCTAAAATGGTAATATTAATTCAAAAATAAAAGTTTAATGTTTACATTATTAATATGAATTAAAAAATCAAGTACACAATTTTTTAAAAACCGACTATTAACCAAATGGCAACTATACGACATACGATAGAATCTGTAGTATTTAAGTAAAACATTCTCACTTGTATTTTTATTAACTTGTATTTTTATTACCCCACCTCACAGCAGCCAGCCCTTGACATTCGGATTAAGGAACTAATAAACTATTATAGGACCAATTTACAGCGGTTACCTACTTTATCACCTGCATTTTTTACGCCCAGCTCCTGGTCTATAAGTAAAAACTTTTGAAACATGCTAACAGTTTACTTACTTAATTTTAAAGTTAGAACTGTCAAATTTCGATTTTTATGTATACCAAGATTGGCACAGTTTTGAAAACTCAACTGTCTTTTGATAGAAATTTAGAAACTACATTGTATAGAAAGTATTGCAACATAATACAACATTAATTTGATTTGGTGGGTAAGAAAACACAAGTTGAAATCGAATGATAAGTAGAAATTAACAAATGGTATCAAATTTACTATATTTGTCTAAAATTTGTGATGCACAAGTAATATTGTTATATGAAATACTATCACATTAATTGGGAAAATTACCTTAACTGAAAACAAGGTCAATTTCTTATAATTTCTAGAGTAAACTATTTACTTGAGTAATTGTTTAGAAAAACTAATGCATGCACAACAGAAACTTGAGAAATTTGCAATTTGCTCAAGTTATTTCTGCTGAGGTGGCATCTCGAATGGTAGCTAATACTGTTTGAAGATACTCTTTCTTTGAGCGTCCTATTCGTAAACTAAATGCATGCAATGTAAGGTAAGCTAAGATGCAGTTTAGCGTTTCATCGCAGTGGCTCACTGAAATATTTTCATTTACAAATTTGCTCTCGAATAGCCCAAATTAAAATTCAACAGGTACCGAGGTATTAATTTTAAGGATTTGTTCCAAACTCTATTAATGAGCCTATTCGAAATACAAACTAATTCTGTAAAATGTGCACGTTAATGTGAGTTCGCATAGTTCATTATTTATTAAGGAAAATGGTCAACGTGCAGTTGAAAAATCATATTGTTAAAGAAATATTAGGAGAGCGTACCTACTAAAATTTTAATTCAAATTACGTTATTACCGTTTTACAAATGTTGGCATTTTTCTTCTGGTTTGGAAAGGTGCGCGTTCCCATTGGAATTTTAAATGAGACCTTTACCTGAGATAAAGAAAATTACTTGTAAACGCGAATGATTTTGTTACGTTTAGTTAACAAATAAACAGATTACCGGTGATTATTTATTTCAATTTTCGTTTTATGTAAATGGTATTATTGTAACATGATTAATGGCGAGGGGTGACCTACTTATTAAAAGACCAATTTCTAGATTAGGTAAATAAAATTAGATAAACAAGCTTTGCTCCGCTGCGAGAAATTATATTTCATATTACAAAGTAGAGAGTTGTAACCGGAGATTAGAGCTTGGATTTGAGCGGAAAACCGACTTAAAAAAGCTAGAGCTTCGTCACAAACTCACCAAGGATTGGCGTTTTTATCGAGAAGATTATCACATAGCGAAAATTCTGTGCTATGCCTCTTTACTTACAGTTTTACTCACTACATTTGCATAACATAAAATATCTTAATGGGAAAACGTTATACTCAACATGATATATTTAGAAAGGCTCCTAAATCTGGAAATTTATGGTGACGGTGATAATAAACCAAAATAGTATGGTTATAATAGAATCATTTCTAAAACCATATTACTTTCCTAAAGACCTGCATCAGAACAGAAACAAGTAACTACATAAATTATCACCTATAATAATTATTATATATAGTGGTGAGCACTAAAAGGAATTTATAAGAAGGAAAAGTGACAGAAAATATAAACGAAATTATATTAATTTATACTTTACAGATATCTAACGACTATTTCTAAACTGTTAACATGTCAGTAGCTGTGGAAAATAGACCGTGGGTCTATTATATTATGATACCTAATGAATTTTTACCGTTAAATAATAGTTATTTATGTTACAAGTGTTGAAAACGATCCATTGCATTACGAACGGTAATACGGCGTGAGACACAGTCGAGCGCTGTATGTGAGTGAGGAATGCAATGGAGTTTTCACAAGAGCAACATACAGTATCTATTTTTTGTGCTTACTTTTGAAAATAATAAATACAACTTAAATAAAATTATGTTGATTTTCAATTTATCACTAAATTTGTCAAATCTCAATCTGTCAGTGTTCGAATTATAAATTCAAACTCGAATTTTAAAAATGGAAATTCCCTCACATAAAAAATTTGGCAGAGAAAGCCAATGCAAATTTATTATCTGTAAAATCCGCAAGCCAATATGAAGCAGAATACCAAAAAATCATCAAGTGGTGCGAAGAAAATAAAATCAATGAATATTCGGAAACAAAGCTTGCAGCGTTACCAACCAAAATATCTATAAATAAACTTCCTTAATCTAAGATTAAAATATTTTACCATTTTTTAAAATATTTACAAATCACCTATTATTTTGTAACATTTCAGTAATGATTGATTTGGCACAATCAGTTTATTTTCTCTTAGCTTAGATTTCTCTTTTGTATTTTGCAGGACCTAATTTAAAATGTTTATACATATTTTAGAAATCGAGTTGCCATGATGTCTAAAACATAAAAACTTTAAATTAATATTTTTCAATAATATTGATGAAAATAATGTAGTTTTTGATGTCATTCGATGTGCAATAAGTTTCTCATTCCACTGATACCAAAATATTTTCTCTTTGTCGAATTGGCGAGCAGGATTTCACAATAATGTTAAAACAAAAATAAAAACAATGTTAAATCCCTTTGTGCGAGTTTGAAAACGAACTGGTTTTATTTTGTCATATATTTAATATCAGCATTAACAAACAATAACAAAATGAGTTTTATCTGGAATAAACCTTTCTCTTTCTCTATCTGCTATGACATTTCTATTATAATTGTTAATTTTATAGCACCAGCATTATTTTCAAAAGATAGCTTGCCACAATGACTCTATTTCTAATTCTCCTCCATTGAGCGCTAGAGAGAAAAGGAATAAGACGAGCTGTCTATTAAAAATATTACAACTAAACTGCTGGCCAATTGAAACGTACCAAGCGAATTTTTAGCTTGAATTTAAAGTCAAATATTTTGAAAAATAGAAAAGATATCAACATGCGGTTTTCAGGATTTCAGAGATAATTTAATTGAGAAAACGATAGTGTTACCCGATTTTTTTAGTTTGAAGTACATTACTATCTACAGGGTATGAAAGAAAGTCTTCATTTTTTTGGCAAATTTTATAACTACCGCGATTCCACAAAATTTTTTAAATATTTTTTTGATGTAGATTTTTTTAGTCCTTACTTAATGGGAAAACAACCTGTTTCTCAAAATTTTGATATCCCTGTTTTTTTATAAGATTCCGAATTTTTGCTGAAAATTTGATTTTTTCGTTGTTTTTTGTCGTTCGGTCGTATTGTGTTTTGTAAGAACCAATCTCTGTAGTTGATTATAATACCTTATGAATGGCTTTCTTATAAAAAGTACACTTTTTGTACTTTCATTAATTTATTGGTAACCAGTGGCTTATCAAAAATCGGTAATTGGTAATTTTTTTAATTCATTTTTTGAGGCTATTTTCTTAATGGAATAGAATGGAATTTAGTTAGTTTATATTCATCATTGGTTTAAGTGACTTATATCCTCGAAACGGGTTTTTCACTTTTTCAAAAATTTCCTCATATTCGTGTATACCGGGTGGCTACGAAATCGTTTTACAACCCCCACCATTTTGTTACATTTAACTGTATTAATTTGAAATTTGGCATGGTTTGATTGTTGAAGGGAATAATCATTTTGACGTTTAATACAATCTGATGACACTTCCGGTTTTACCGGAAGGGCCACCTACTAACTTTCAAATTTTTTTAAAACAACCCTGTATATTTTTTTCCGTAAGAATTAGATTCTACTTAAAATTAACTTTTTATCGACATATCACATGATGACATTTGCTTTTAAAGTGGCAGCATAATTATTATTGCAAAAACCTGTTCAACAATATTAAATTTGATAAAAAATTCGGTATCTTATAAAATAAGAGGGATATAAAAATTTTGAGAAATTGGTTTTTTCCTCATTAACCAGGGACTAAAAAAATCGACACCAAAAAAATATAAATTTTTTTTTGTGGAATTCCGGTAGGTATAAAGTTTGAAAAAAAAAGACGACTTTCTTTCATACCCTGTAGTTAATAACGTACTTCAAAGTAAAAATATCGGGTCACACTATTGCTTTCGCAATAAAATTATCTCTTGAATCCTGAAAACCTCATGTTGATATCTTTTCTCCTTTTCAAAATATTTGACTTTAAATTCAACCTAAAAATTCGCTTGGTACGTTTCAATTGGCCAGCAGTTTATATTATCATTAACAAATATTGATGAATAAATTTTTAAATTATATTTTTTATTAAATTTAGCCCATTATATTAATTATTGTAAGAATTTTAAACTATTTTAATAATGGAGTGCCTGGAAGTCTGTGCTAGATTTCATGCACTACAATTTAGCAAACATTGTGTGGAATGTGATAGGTCTGAGAATGCAAAATTTGCCCCGTTTTGTGCATCATAATATTATAATGACCTTTGTTTGATGTTGCTGAATAACTTTTTGGCCCTTTCCGACTTTATGTAATCGATATCTAGAAATTTTCATATTTTGAGAAAAAACTATAATGTAATGCCTATAAGCTAAATTAAATTCAGTTCGTGTGCAAAATATTCAGTATTTCATTTCGGTTTTCCGCTAGTTCACATTCATAATATTGTGTTCTTCAATAACTGTAGTACAAATAAGATAGTAAGCAGACTGCATGCAGTGTCTGCCAACAATCGATAAAGTTTTTCAATAGGTAGAGGAGCCAAAAGAGTAAAAAGTTCGTTTATACGAACCAGCAAAATGCAGTTTGTCTCAGTGAAGGTGCACAACATTAAAGATTGAATAAGGAAAACGCAGATATATAGAATTTTATTCATATTTCCATCTGCTTTGTGGGTAGTTTTGTTTTATTTTGTGTGCAAGGAAACGAAAAATTATAATTTATTTACAAGACATAATTTGCTTTTACCACAATCATCATTAATTTTTATTTATTACAAAAATATTATTTCAGTATACAAAGTCTTTTTAAAATACCAAATATTTTATGAGATGATTCGTTGGCATAAGCCTTAAAAATATTTTCAATCAACAGAAAACAGTTGTTATACTCCTGTCAAATTTCCCGCTTTACAATTTATTTACTTCTTTATACAGGGTGTTTCAGGATTAACTTAAAATCTGAATTCCAGGACCTGAAAATAAGGAAAAAATTTTCTATAGATGTATGTCCGGAAACGTTTCGTTAAAGCAGCCTGCTGGACATTTTCCATTTTATAAAATAATGTAATAACTTCCAAAATAACCATGTGGATCGGAACTATATATTTAATTTTTTTATTTATAAACTGTCAGTTCTATGAAAAAAATAAAAGAGACAAAATACTTTCTAAATGAATCTAGTTTTCCAGAGCAATTTTTTATATGACAAAATTCGGGTCAGTTAAAGAGTTTCAATAAAAAAATTGAGGGGTTGCTCATTTCACCCCTTTTATTATAATGGATTATAAGGGATGATTCAAAAAATATTCTTTAGAAGCGTTTCCATTAGTAGACAATCAAAGTTCATTTTTTAATCTTTATCAAAATTTGAGAAAAAAATAAAAAAATTAATTTTAGCCTCCATCTTTGGAGGGGCGTAACTCTTTAACGAAACGTTTCCGGACATACCTCCATAGAAATTTTTTTTCGTAATTTGAGGTCCTGAATTCAGATTTTAAGTTTGTCCAGTTAATCCTGAAACACCCTGTATAAGTTTGTATATTTTTTATGAGCGTTTGTTGGGTGCAACGAGCATGATAGATTAGTGATCGTCATTAGAAGCCTACCACGGGTTCATTTTACCATAGATTATAAAGATTTTTATGAAAAATAGATATACACCTAGATTTATCCACATCTCCAAGAGAGAGAGGGAGAGAGATGTTGCAAGAAGTGAGTTTTGCGTTTGGTTCCAAAGTCAATAACGTAGAAATTTTGATCGCCATATATGTATTTACGGACGGTTGATTTGATTTTGAGCGTAAAAACTACAGTCTCATACACGCTGGTTTAGCAACTACAGCCAATTTGGTAGTAGGGGTGACTACGTCATTAGTTCCTTCAAACACCGCCAGAGTCGTTGTGATCGGGGGATGTATATTATTATTCTAACCCAGCGGTAGCATTTCTCGATTACAGCAACTTTGGCGGTTTTTGAAGTAACTAACGAAACTGATATCAATTTTTGTCTGTATAAAAACAGAAATTTGACAGAAGCAAGTTAACTGATTCCATTTTTTCTAAAATTATATTGTTTTTATTTTAATTCCTATAGATTCCATGTTTTATAACTACCGAGAGATCAAAAATTATCTTGGTCAAAGGTGGTCATGGATTTTAAAATAATTGTCGGAGCTATTATCGTGTCAATACTTATTATAGCACATTACTTGATAAACTTCAAAAGGATGATATAAGCTAAGACCGTCGTTTTTCATTCATGACCTCCTTTGACAAAGATAATTTTTGATCTCTCGGTATAAAACATGGACGTAGAATCAGCTGTATTAGAGTGACCCAATATTTTTGACACAAATTGTTGTTTTAATAGCAAAATATTTTTCATTGTTAAATATCTGAGTCCCCCCTATAAGCACGTCACTGGACAGCGGTAGCATTTCTCGATTACAGCAACTTTGGCGGTTTTTGAAGTAACTAACGAAACTGATATCAATTTTTGTCTGTATAAAAACAGAAATTTGACAGAAGCAAGTTAACTGATTCCATTTTTTCTAAAATTATATTGTTTTTATTTTAATTCCTATAGATTCCATGTTTTATAACTACCGAGAGATCAAAAATTATCTTGGTCAAAGGTGGTCATGGATTTTAAAATAATTGTCGGAGCTATTATCGTGTCAATACTTATTATAGCACATTACTTGATAAACTTCAAAAGGATGATATAAGCTAAGACCGTCGTTTTTCATTCATGACCTCCTTTGACCAAGATAATTTTTGATCTCTCGGTATAAAACATGGACGTAGAATCAGCTGTATTAGAGTGACCCAATATTTTTGACACAAATTGTTGTTTTAATAGCAAAATATTTTTCATTGTTAAATATCTGAGTCCCCCCTATAAGCACGTCACTGGACAATATTATTTTAAATATGTATAATCCATGCTCAAAGTGGGTTTGAAGTATAATTAAAATAAAACAAAAGACCTCCAAGTCAAAGCCCACGTGGGAAAGTTGTATTTAAATAAGATATTTTTTTTCAAGTGGCATGTTTCGATCATTAGATCATTTTCAAACCTATAATGTTTTTACAATCAGACCAAGTTTGTGTAAAGAGAGCCCAAGACTTTTATGTTAAGTCTTATGTTTTATTTTAATATTATTTTAGTTGTAATACCAACACATTAGAGCCTCCTTAAAGACTTCCTTATACGGATAGTATCACAATTACTTTTCCTAAAGAAATTAAGTTAAATTTCTTGTAGAAATCGTGTTTAAATTTTGAGGGTTCCCAGCAATTTTGAAATAATCTCTGTCGCACTTATTGCAATACACATAAATCTGTCCTTGTCCCACTCAGTATAAAAGAATTATACGACAAAAATGTATTTATTTTAGATTTTTGACTACTCACTTAAAAAAATCTCCCGGTATAAAATCACATTTATTTATTCATTATTATTGTTTTCGGTACCATAGAAACCAGTAAATAACAAAAAAAACTAATGGCCTTCTGGGATTCGAACCCGGGATCTTCCGTTTGGCAAGTCAAGCTTCTAAGTCTAGTCTACCTAGACCGTCGGATTCAACGATCAACGCGCGCTATGAGAAATATACTTAAGTGTTTTAAGAATATCTAGTTTTTTGAAATTTTTATGACGGAATTTCAAAAAAAAGTTTTAACAAAATTTGTTCAAAATTCAATTCTAAATCAATGTTAATGAAAAAAATATCTCATAAATTGTTTATTTTTCAAGGTATTCCTAAAAAATCTAAAAATGTCTTCAGGTAAGTGTCACTTGTGTTGGTGCTAGATGAAAAACATTTAATGTGGCATCCACAAATTAATTCAAACTCTTAAATATGAAATTTGAATCAAATCCGATAAGTCGTTTTTGAGTTATGGTGGATACAGACAGACAGACAGACATCATAGCGAAAATGGTCAAAGTGGATTCAGGGGCCCTCAAAACATGTAAATCCATCAAAATCTCGAAGTCGAAAAAAATCACGATTACCTACTATACTTTCTTATTACTTCGTATAAGAAAGTAAAAATGATTTGGAAAGATGTTTTTTGGAGCCCTGTAACTCAGTACCGAAGAACTTTTGGACTAAGGTATGTTTGGTTCAATCGAATTATTTTAAGCCCAAAAACTTGTAGTAGGATTTTGTAAAGAACTTTTACAGACACTCTGTATATTAGGTGCTACACAAGTTAAAGTGAACGATACTGCATTATGATTTAATACAAAATATTGATTTTAGATGTCATCCAATGTTCTGTATCTTAGTTTAATACACATTATACCATCATTTGATTTGAGTAACTTCTAATTTAGAATTCCTCATTTTATTTCCAATACTAAGTTCTATTCTACACACAATAAACCTTTGTACAACATAAATTTCAATTAAGCAATTTGACAAAGGATTCAATGATTTTACCTTCTGGGTGGATTAAAGTATGAAGTAACTAAAATTTTGATCTTCCTCAGAGATATTGTTAAATTATCATGCTTTATAATTTCAGTACAATTTCAAAAGATAAATGAACAATCATTATAAGCAAAGCCGACGAGCTGCTTTGTTATTCTATTTGTTTGTATAAATTAACTTAGCTGTGTGTTATGGATTAATTATTTAGACTTCACTGCAAAAAAGGGATAATATTTTCGCATGAAAGTGGTTATAATTGGACGACCGAAAAGGAAAGAAATATTTCTCTATCGTAAAGTTTAATTAAGAAAAGATTTTAGGCCGTTTACACCTACAGCAGCTGTAATAAATGTCACCAAAATCGAATATATAGTTGCTATAAATTATCGCAAGTGAACTAATGGAAATTTTATGGTATTATTTAATTTGATTTGGTAAAGTGCAATTGATAATTGTATAAATCATTTTATTACCATTGGCTGATATATTATTATTATATAAATCAAATTTGATTGCAATGGCTATAAATAATAAAATCTAAATTTAGTTTGATATGTAGGTATAAATTCACTCAAACTCAACACTGTAAGTTAATTACAATGCCAATGCAGAATGTTCCACTTTACTTTTATTTATTTATTTTTGCATTTGTTTGGATTTCTATTGTGTGTTTGCTTACACTGCTTAAAAATATTGAGTTTAAAGCTTGCAGTTTAGAAAAAGTAAAATAAAAGCTTCAGTTTGTCGGTCATGTTTAGAGAATGTTTTCGTCAATGCCTCAACCAATTTATAGTATTGTCAAGTTCCACCAACTAACACTCGTCTCAACAAGTCGGAAAATGGTTAAAAAGGGTTGACTGTGAAATCTCCTCAATTCTATGAAACTTAACAATAACACACCACTACACATCAATTCACAGATTTCAGACATATTTATCGGTTTTTAAAGAACTCTTGCAAATTCATGTCAGTTTGTCACTTAAGTTCTATTATGTTGTAAAAGTTGTGTTTCCATTTCCAATATTATTGATGCAGACAATAAAACTAAACTTCTAATAGTTATACAGTGTGTTTCGTAACTGGACAGCCAAAATTAAATGTCGTATGTAAAATCGAATTCTAAACATAAAACAAAGAATAATTTTTACAGGGTGTTTTAACTGAACAAACTGAATTTACGAACTGAAAATAAGAAAAAACGCTACTATTTTGAAGATATAGTATCTAAGTATATTGAAAATGATTTCCGAAATAATTTTGTTGTTACAGTTTAATTCCCACAAAAAAACATCAGAAATGTTAAATTGGAGGAAATGGCTATCAAAGTGAGAAATGTTAACCCTACTTCTTATTTTCTGCGACTACCCTAAAAAGGCGACTTTGTTCTCGCATTTCACGCAAACAAAGTGGCCATTTTCGTGCAAGTATGAGAAAAAGACCAATAAACCCCAATCCCCTCCACTTTTTCTCGTAAGAAAACTCAATCGTAGCGAAATTGGAAACTTTTGAACAAATGATGTAATTTTCAGTACTTGTTCGGGATATTACAAAAAAATTCATATGCAAATATCAGAACATCGATATTCTATGATATTGGAGCCTGAAAAAACCCATGTTATCGTTACAGGAATCGAAATATACTCAATTCAAAAAATCGATATTGTGATTCTATTAGGATTCCTGTTGAGAAGAGTGCGGTCTTGATGGTCGCCCCCACCACCCCCCCTAAATATACATAGAAATCCTATATTTTTCAGACTAGTCTATAATGTTACTTTAATGTTAAGAAGAGTTACACAGTTAAGACTATTCCTGTCACCTTGAAACTTCTGGTGACCGGGTGGATCAACAAGTTGTTTAACAAGGTTTTCAGTGGATAAGCAAAAGGTCAAAAAAAAACGGGAAATTCAACAAGGTCTTAAAGGATTCATTAAAAATTTCACTGAATCAACCAGGCGTTCAACAAGCTGTTCAGGACGTTCGAGGGGTTTCAATATGGTGTTCGGGTGGTTCATCTAGTGTTCATCAAGGAATGCAATGTATAAACAAGGAGTTCAACAAAATGTTTATGGGATTCAGTAAGAGTTTCACTGCAAGGGTTCAATCAGGTATTCTAGTGGTTCATCAATGTATTCAGTAGTGAATAAGCAAGAGGTTTAGTATTTAAATCAAAGTCGTGGGTTGATCTTGAAGATCACCAGAAGTCAGAGGAAGTGATCAGGATCTGAAATCCCAAGGAAAAATTCGCCAGAGCTGAGGTGAAAAATGGAGTTACTTGCTGGAGTGGGATAGAATTGTATAAAAAGCTGAAATTTTCTATGATGAATCAACTGAAATGCAAGAAACTGACGGTTCTGCTAGTCACGAATCATATCAGACACTCCCAGTATTAAGAAATAGAAGAAAGTAGAAGTATTTTTCTGCAAGAGAATAAAATAAAAAAAGTATAAAAAATAACAGGAAGAAATGATCGGCAGGTTTAGCTAGCAATAGAGATATGCACCTTATGTGTCTTAGAAAAATACAAGGAAGTAACCAAAAATATCTATTTTTTCAAGAAGAATGCCTGTCGCTTTTGCAAAAAAAACACAGTGAATCCAATGAATACTTTGCTATTCAAAAGCATATTAAAGAAATCAGTAATAAAGGAAACGGAAAGGTTCCACAAAACATAAAAGTTCAGCATAACACAAAATAAGTACGCACAGAAGATTTGTGTCTTGTATCAAATTGATATCGTAAAAATTGAATGTAGACTATTGTGTCAGTTTCATCTTTTAATTGCAGATGTAAACAACGGACGACATAAGACGCGCCAAGAAGTTAAGCAATCTTTATTTTGATTTAAGTAAAGTATGAGGAATGTGAAAAAGAGAAGTTTCAAAGTGAGGAAATTTCAAACAGAGTTCAATTTATCATTTGGATACCCAAGAAGTGATACATGACATCGGTAAATCAAACGATGAACCAAACTACCATGCAGCAATTTAAGCGAGAAATACCGGTAAAGAAAGAGCAAGCTCAAAGTGACTTAGTGGACGTTACAATAAATCTACAGCAGACCAAAGGGTCCTAATAAAAGCATCGTACCTCAGGCTAATGTGATAATATAACAATGGGATTCACATTATCACAAAAATGAGACATTGAGGTTTAGAGAAGGATTAAATTGGATTTGAGTCGAACAGTAAAACTTTCCTCTACAAAGAAAAGCAGTCAGTATCATCAAGAAAGAAAGAAAATGAACTTATAAGAAGAAAATTGACATATCATGCTGTCGTTTCACTGGAAAGCAATATATTGTAGCTTCTGAATAAAAAGTGCTTTGGATTGTAGCTTAATCCCTATATGATCATGAAGTCAGAAAAAGAAGAAGCAAGGATATAAGATTTCTATAACAAGACTTATAATTCCATGAACGTCTATGTTAGTTTTACTCAAAGGTTTGCACCAATCCAGAAGACTGTTGATGTAAGGATATTCCAGTTTTTTTTTTGGAATGCTTTCTATCATCAAAAGTAATTGAAGATGGAAAGCAACAAATAATACAAATACTTAGATGAGAAAACTCTGCAGTCATTCAACATCAAACTCATTTCATTAGAAAAAGGACAAAATGAATTCTAAAAGAGAAACTGGATCTTGAAGTACTCTTAAATATGCAAAATCATCTCTTAGACTCATCTAACGAGAAAATCTTAGATGGTTCACTAGATAATGTTATGTTGTTGGCTAATATAGTAAACAATAATTACGTAATGCATTACGAAGACCTAAAATGATCTAAACCCAACAGAGAGCCCTGTTCTCAAAACTAGTATATTAATATTTTGTTCATTTTTTCAGAAGTGTTATTAAATATTAGATTTGTAATATTTGCTTCTTTGTTATAGAAAGTTCCTGAACTGTTCAAGAGCAATTTATATTCTCACCTTTATACGGAAGCTCGTTGCCTGGTCTGTTAGATGAAACTTACGAAAGAATGACATAAAAATCAGTTAACAAAAGAAAAACTTTTCCTTATTAACCACTTCATAAAACACTAAACAAGCAAAGTAGCTTTAGTTAGTTATAATAATTAATATCAAAGATTAAGTAGCTAACTTCTTATAATAAGCAGGAACATTCAAAATTTTTAAAATTTTAACTACAAGTCTTTATAACAAATTGTGTTACAGTATAAGTAAATCTTGCAATCTGTTTCGGATTTAATGATTTTTAATCCTTGTTGTTCCCCTCTCCCCCAGTTTATAATTCTGACAATAGCCTTAAGGAGGCCTTGGTAAATTAATTATATTATTTCTGCCAGTAAGCAATTTGATACATCAAACATTGTGGTATTTGTCTTTACAAAACGAAACATTTTCAGATCCTTTTCATATTAGTTTCTTTCAGCAAAGTTCTGCATGTATTTGTGGTTGTGCAACTCAGATGAATTTTTAAACTATAACCTATAAGCATAAACAGAATTTTTTAAATAAAAGCATGCAAACTATTCTCCTTAACTAGAAACTGTAAGACTAAACTTGTTATTCGTGCGAATAAACTTTTTCCTAAAGCTTTGAAACTAATATAGCTGATGGTGTACACTTTTATAGAAATATTATAGTAATATTGTGTTAACATAAAACCATGAAAAGGATCATAACTAACAATATTCTTGAACGTTGTTTGGGAGCTTTTTTCATGTCTTGCACAATGTAATGGATAGAACAATAAAAATACAAAACATGTTCTGGAATATTCTTTAAGAATTTAATAACAATATAGGAAGCTCCTAGTCACGAGGCGTTTTTACTCAAGTAGATGCTATTAATATGTGCCAAAACAGTATAGCGGCCTTGATTAATAATTTGCTTTATGTAGTGGAACTTTTATTTAAGTTATGGGCATCTTCTCAATGAAAATCTAAAGAATTATTTTTAGGTAGAACATAAGCAGTTTATTTAGTAACTAAACTAAAATTTCTGATCTATTTTGTACCTACTTTAAATGTTTGTAACTGGTAGACCGCATTGTCGAATTCGTACTTGCTAATGAAACCAAATTTGAATCTTTAACAACTCTTGGAGAAGAATGGAGAAGAATAGCTTATAATCTCAGTCGTATAAAGCGTTTTTATTTAAATTCACTTTCCAGGTTGGGCTTTTAAATTTTTATCACTATTTTATGTATTGTTACATTTTTTTCAAATTAAATATTATAATAAGATTAAAATATATATTACCGATTCGAATAGCCTTTATAATCCATTGTTATATCCATTAAATTGCATCAAATATTCATACAATTATTAACAGAATTTACTCCCAAGTCACCCCGATAATGTATTACTTAATAATTATGCTATCATGTGCTTCCTTCGCAAACTTAATGGTAAGATACAAATCATTCTTAATCTCAAATTGTAATAAATTAAAATTTTGTCGAAAGAATGCTGAGGATAAATTTACGAAACCATTTTTGGCTCGAGACCTTCACATATCAAAAGAAGTCGCAGATGCAGTAGAGAACGTTTACAATAAAATAAAAACAACGATTGATGGAATTAAGCAAACTTTTACGACATATAGACGCAGTGAAAATAATCCACCCTCATTTAGAATGTACGGACAGAACAATATTTTATCATTTTTTCGAAAGAATGCTGACGATATACCTATCAAACCTTTTATGGCTCGAGATCTTCACATATCAAAAGAAGCCGCAGATGCAGTAAAAAATGTTTACAATAAAATTAAAACAACTATTGATGGTATTAAGCAAACCTTTACGACATATAGACGCAGTGAAAATAATTCACCCTCATTTAGAATGTACGGACAGAACGATATTTTATCATTATTTCGAAAGAGTGCTGACGATATACCTACGAAGCCTCTTTTGGTTCGAGGCCTTCACGTACCAAAAAAAGCCGTAGATAAAGCCATAAATAAAGCAAAGAATGTTATCAATGAAGTTATGACATCGATGAGAAATAAGCAAAAATTTACGAGATATAGACGCAGTGAAAATAATCCACCTCCAATTACAACATACCAACAAAATATTAGAAAATAAACAGAAAAGCTGTTTCTCAATTAATGCAAGTAACTTAAAAAATGAAGATATACAAATGCTAAAAGAAATATACTTGTGCATTTCAATCTATTATAATAATTTATATTTTGATTTTATTTTATGGCAAACTACAAATTCATGTGAAAAGCTATGAATTTTTTAAGTTTTTTTTAATTACATACAGGGTTGGGCATATGTGCGGCAACCCCTAATTTCTGAATAAACGTTTTTATTATTATTATTACTCTTAAAAGAAATATTTGTAAGTTTTCCTATTCTATTCAGTGATGTACTTTGTTGTTAAAACAGCTACACTATTTTTTATTTAATTAATTTAAATAATTATTATTTAATACTCTTTATTTTATTATTGAATTATTTTCTTTAATATTTAAAATATCTGATGTGCCCAACACATGACTTTCTTATACGGATAGTATCACAATAATTAGTTTTCCTAAAGAAATTAGGTTAAATTTCTTGTAAAAATTTTGAGGGTTTCCAGCAATTTTCAAATAGTCTCTGTCGCACTTATTGCAATACGCATAAATCTGTCCATGTCCCACTCATTATAACCGAATTTTACGACAAAAATGTGTTTTATTTTAGATTTTTGACCTATTACTCGCTTAAAAAAATCTCCCGGTATGAAATTACATTTATTTATTCATTATTATTTTTGTCGGTACCATAGAAACCAGTAAAATAAAAAAAAAACTAATGGTCCGGTCCTTCTGGGATTCGAACCCGGGACCTTCCGTTTGGCAGCCATATAATGAGGCACATGGTCTACCTCGACCATCGGATTGAACTATCAACGCGCGCTATGAGAAATATAAAGTGTTTTAAGAATATCTAGTTTTTTTGAAATTTTTTTGACTGAATTTCAAAAAAAAGTTCAAACAAAATTTGTTCAAAATTCAATTCTAAATCAATGTTAAAGAACAAAAAAATTTCATAAATTGTTTATTTTTCAAGATATTCCTAAAAAACCTAAAAATGTCATCAGGTAACTGTCACTTGTTTTGGTGCTAGATGAAAAACATTGAATGTGGCACCCACAAATTTGTTCAAACTCTTAAATATGAAATTTGAATCAAATCCGAGAAGTCGTTTTTGAGTTATGGTGGATACAGACAGACACACACACAGACACACACACAGACAGACAGACAGACATCATGGCGAAAATGGTCAAAATGGATTCAGGGGCCTTCAAAACGTGTAAATCCATCAAAATCTCGAAGTCAAAAAAAATCACGATTACAGTACTTCCCTATACTTCGTATAAGAAAGTAAAAACCACAAGTCGCACACGCACCAAACCTTATATCATTCTAATTGTTGAAATATTGTCTGTTTAAAAACTTAAAAATATATAGGGTTATCCATTAAAAAAAACTGCCGATTACTTAATATCTCGAGAAATCGAGTAACTGCTGGAAAACAAAATACGTCACTGAATACAGTAAAAAAAGCTAGAAATATTTCTTTTAAGACCAATAATGATAATACAAAAGTTTAGCCGGAAATCAGGTGTTCCCACACATATGCCCAACCCTGTATATTGTTTTTTACGAAATGGTCAGAAATATTGTAATAGTTATTTATGTATCAAGGGAATTAGGTATCAGGATGATAATCACCGAGAGCAACGGGGTTACAATCCAGAGTATAAGGTAAAGTACTCAAACGCTGCTGGTCATGAGTCAGTAAATGAAATTAATTAGTTGTTAAAAGTCAAAAAATCTTGAGAAATTTTACAATTTAATGAACTGTTTGCGTTCGAAGAAAAAATAGCATATTTTATACGGAGCTTAAGTCATTTAAGCTCCTCATAAAATAATATACTATTCTTATAAGAGTAAAGAGTTATTTTAAAGTATTGAATTTTGTTGTTTTTACTTTCTTATACGAAGTAATAAAAAAGTATAGTAATCGTGATTTTTTTCGACTTCGAGATTTTGATGGGTTTACACGTTTTGAGGGCCCCTGAATTCATTTTGACCATTTTCGCCATGATGTCTGTGTGTCTGTCTGTATCCACCATAACTCAAAAACGAGTTATCGGATTTGATTCAAATTACATATTTAAGAGTTTGAACAAATTTGTGGGTGCCACAATAAATCTTTTTCATCTAGCACCAACACAAGTGGTAATGATCTGAAGATATTTTTAGGTTTTTTAGGAATATCTTGAAAAATAAACCATTTACAAGATTTTATTATTCTTTAACATTGATTTAGAATTGAGTTTTGAACAAATTTTGTTTAAACTTTTTGAAATTCCGTCAAAAAAATTTCAAAAAAATAAAACATATTTTTGTCGTAAAATTCGGTTATAATGAGTGGAACAAGGACAGATTTATGCGTATTGCAATAAGTGCGAGAGAGACTTCCGAAACTGGAAACGCTCAAAATTGAAACACGATTTTTACAAGCAATTTAACTTAATTTCTTTAGGAAAAGTTATTGTGGTACTATCCGTAGGTATAAGAAAGTTATGTGTTGGACACATCAGATATTTTAAATTAGATGACAACCATGCTGTGTAAACTGAATAGGGAAAAAGAAATCCAATATGGCCGCCTAGAGTTCTCCCAAAACACCAGAGGGCGCGTAATATTTAGAATAGTATAACAATAGTTTGCACCTCTTTGTTTGTCATAAAAGTACGTTTTTAAACATTTAAAATTAAAAGCAACTTCAGAGCAGTTGGCGTCAGCAATGTCAGTAGTTATTTATTATCTATGAATGTTAGCATGGTTTAACGGTTTGAAAACGAAGATTTTCTTTTACTATTTGCTGTGTTTGTGTAATTTTTTGGTGCTTGTAGTGCAGTGTTATTGACTTTTTTATTGAGATTTTATAAATCATTATTATTAGTTTTAGTGTGGGTAAAATATATTGCAGATATTTTGGTAATTTCAAGATTCTTTTTTAGGTTAGGTATAGTTCTAGTCATTGTTTTATTATTTATAGCAATCATTTCGTATGCGAATTGAATTCGAATAATTCAATAATTAAGAGCCCTGAACAATATCAAAAGTATTTCAATTTTTTAGTTCTCCCAAGCCGGTAGAGGTCGCTCGTGTATTGATGCTGGTCGGTTATACAGGAGATTTCATTCTATCCCTTGGGTTAGATATTCTATGATGACAACCATAAATAAAACGTTAAAAATTAATGGTAAAAATGTCACAACTTTAAACAGTCATACCTCGAAAAGTCAAAGTGACCGACGCAAAATGATTTCAATTCGTATGGAAATTACTAATATAAGTTAAAATTACGAACTTGGAGCCCGCGTCCGTATTGTAAACCTTTATCATTACACCATTTATTCCTGAAGTGAAGACTGGAAACTTCTACGATTGCAATTTCATTTATTTATAGGTTTTCACTGCTAGAATCCATCACAAATTGAAACTAAAAATGCTTCACCAAAAATATTGTGACACTGACACTTTTATTTACAATAGGGATGTTGCATTTTTTTTAAATCCCGTTTTTCTCTGTTAAGTAGAAATGTAAAACGACTATATTAATAATACTCTACAGCAAAAATAATTTATTTACTCAATATTTGTACATAAAAAACGATTCCAAATTGAGAGTAATTCAAATGTATTATTGCCGCCCGAAAACGCTTTGAGATCGACCAGTCCCGTGTGACGTCACGAATCTAGTTGATATTGCCATGTTTAAATATTTTTACGCGTTTGACATTTTTCGAAATAAGTCAAAGTGCGGCGTACTGCACTGTGGAACTAGATTCGTGACGTCAGCAGCCTTTTGGGCCGATTCGGGCGTTTCCGGACAATGCGTGGAAATTACAAATTTTGCAATAATTTTTATTTATTGACTCGAAAAGTACGGACCAAAATTTTTTTAAAAAATATTGATAGTGATAATTTGGTATCAGCTTTTCAAAAAAAATTATTTTGAAAATCATGCAAAGTCCCTATTGTAACTAACGTGCGATTCTAGGTAAGCCTTAGAATTTGAACGTACGCGCCGAGTTGATTCATCTGTTGCTGTCAGTTTCAGGCGTCAACCAGAAAACCTAACATTTAAAGAAATGAGGTGTAATCAAAGCAATATATCTTTTTCTTATTAGAATATACTTACCAAGACAGAATCTTAGAACTTCACTGTTATTGTTTTAATTGCTGCGAATTCGTTTATAATATTCTCATAATCTAAAGTTGCAGCAGTTTCTCTTTGTCTTGAGAGAATCGCAAAATTTGAATACCTATTTTCTGGTGTCATGGTATACAGGGTGTCCCAAAATTAGCCTGCCAAAATGTACCAGCTGATTCTACGTTCAAAAATAATGCAAAAAGTTTCAATAAACATAGGTTGAAAAATGCTTCCTAAGGATGCTACAGCCTCCCGAAAGGGGAACCCCAAAGAGGAGTTTTCTGTATTATCTTTGCAACTGTTTGATGAAATGATGAAATTTGATGAGTTAGAAACTTTTATAATTTGCCACATATTTCTTTTTCCAATTTTCAGAAATTTTGCCGTTGGCGTCACATACAGGTTTGGTGCTGGGTATATTATGCCCCATATTTTTTGTGGGGATAATTATTAATTTTTTTATATCAAATTTTTAAACTTGGTTTATTTTTACACTAAAAAGGTAGTTTCAGTCGATCTTTGTATCTTGAACCGTGTTCGAGTAAAATCGTTTTGAAAAAATCACGTCCATGAAAACTACACTAATAAAAATAACGTAAGAAAATTTTAATTAACGTACGAAAAATTAAATGTATCTATTTACAACCATTTAATATCTTAATTGACGCATGTACAAATGGAACCAAATAATAGTGACATTGTCAAATTTTATGTGTTTAAAATCGTTTTTTTCTATTTTGCGTCTCTAACAGAGTCATTATGAAACTCAAACGGGTTTCATAATAGTTTCATTATGAACTCCGGCTTTTTATTTTTTCATAGTGGTAACATTGCTGACATTAATTTCCAATGACATGTGGGTAACGCAGCGTCAAAAGCCAAAGCCAACCTCACAAAATTGTAAAAAAGAAAATAGTGAAATTTTGAACATTTTATTATTATTTCTTCGAAAGTAAATCATTTATAGCTAATTGGGCTCTTTTTCTTAGTTCAGGTGGTGTATTACTTATACTTGCTTGTTTACACATTTCAATAGAATGCCAAAAAAGCTTGTTGCTGGTTGTGAAGTAAAAGTGACAATTAATTTCAAATTAACCTTGTTTTACTGTTTGGTTAGTGTTACCAACCATTGTCAAATCATTCCAAATATTCCTAGGTTTATATTTTGTACATATTCTTAAATTTAAAGTATAAATAGATGCAAAATAGAAAAAATAGTATATTTCACTGGTTTTATAAAACATTATTGTGGCACTCGTTCCTTTGAAGCACTCCTCGCTTCACTCGTCGTACTTCAAACAACTTGTGCCACAATATAGCGTCTTATAAAACTCGTATAATAATATACTATTTTTTTTGTGGTACCTATATGGATACGATTGTAACAATTATTTTCTTAATTACTAATATTTCGTACGTTACGTTCAGTTAAGTGGATGTAAATGAGCCTTAAGTGTAGAAAAATGACTCGGTAGCGCAAAAAGAAACTTGAATCAATAAATTTTATAAATAGTAGGTAATAGATTCAACGAATGCAATTAATAATATTACAAAAGAAAAATAAATTAGAACACTGTTCGTAAAACACGTGCAATTACAATTAAGCATGTCTCTAGTTTCTTACTGTACTGAAACATGTCGATTTTTGTTTGTTAATATTTTTTTATGTTTTATTTTAATTAGCAGCGTTTATTTTCACGTCTAATTACAGATTTTTAATTAAATTGAAAATGATTATAGATTCTTGTTGGAAGTCGCAGTGTATGAGTTGAATATTGAACTTTATTTTCTTCATGCACTTTCAACAGTTTTGTGTACTTAGTTGGAAGTAGAAGCAAGCACAAATGTATACATAGGGTGTGTTTCGTCAACAGTACATAATTGATTTTTGGTCACTGTTTTCTTATTCTCTACGTGGATGTTTTAGGTGTATATAACTTGGGACCAAATGTAAACAAATTTTCTTTAAACAAAGTATCAGATATGTTTTAATATTAGTTGTACATATAAGCACACGTAAAAGCGTCGATAATCCTGTAAGAGGTAACATCATAAAATTTTATTTACACATATTTTGTTTGGGATACAACGTATATAACAATTTTCCTTACGCTCGAAAATTGTGTATTTTCAAGATTTATGGCCCTTTGAACTCATTCTAGCAATTCAAATTACGTATCTAAGGGTTAGAACTGATTGTTTGAAAATTTATTACGAAGGTTACTGTTACAAATAAATTATTGTGAGAAACATTGTGACAGCTTATGATAAATTTCGATTAAATTTTCAGTTTCTGTGAAAACTATTTCAAAGAATACCCGGAATTACTCAATGATTTTAATTTCAGCAGCAGAGAATTTTCTTGTACCAAGTAACAGATGCAGATAATATTCTATAATTAATATTTCAGTATTATTTGATTAACTGTTGAAAAAAACCTGAATGTTTTTTCTCTAATCTTAGAGAATCTGAAAAAGTATAATAATTAGTCAAAATATGAAAAATGGGCACGAACAAAGCTACAAAAACAATTTAATTGCAATAGACGAATATCAGATTGAATTACAAACTTAATGCGTAGTAATTTTACGTGTTTCAAAAAATATGTAATCTTAGTGGCGTGTTATTTCTTACCACCAAATACTTTTAATTTGTACTAAATAGTCACCCTTGACACTAAAAGGTGTTAGTTAAATCTATAACTTGAACTAAAGCAACCATGAAAAGGAATTGAAATTAATAACAATAAATTTAAATCCAGCAAATATTTGAGAGGTATAAAAATATAAAAATAGAGTAAATTACTCGTTCCATATTCGAAAGAAAATTAAAAAAAAAATTTATTGTAAATCATCGTCATCTATTGAGAGATTTAGTATTCAGTATACATGCCTTAGTAAAGAATAGTAGTTTATGCAACAAGGTAGGAATTCAGAGATTCTGACGAGTGTGAAAATTGAACACGAGGCATAATCAATTCCTCCCGTGTAGCATACTCTATTTTTTCTCATAGCTTTACGAAAATGGCCACTTCTTTTGCGTGAAACGCGCGAACAAATTTTAACAGTATAACACTGACATTTTTGCTTGACACTTTGCGGTGAGAAAATCACCTTGACAACCATAAACAAACACAAATAACTCCCGTATATCAGGGAGGGAATGGCTACCCAAGTGAGAAATGTTACCCCCACTCCTTATTTTCCGCGACTACCCTAAAAAGGCGACTTTGTACCCGCATTTCACACAAATAAAGTGGCAATTTTCGTGCAGGTATGAGAAAAATTATGTTTACGTTAAAACACAAATTAATATAAGTAAAATTGGTCCATATTATAAAAGTGGCGGTGAGTAAATCAAATGAAGAACACCAAAGGCCAACCCACAAAATATATATGGTCAAAATTATTGTAAAAAATATGACATGTTTCGGCAAAGCGCCATCATCAGATCTAAAATCTTACATAACTAACAATTAAATGTATAAGAACCAAACAAAATTAACTCACCAAATTAACAGCCAAAGTAAAAATTATTTTAAAAAATTACCGGGCACCAGCGGTAAGCAAAACAGGTGTACATCAATAGTGGCCTCAGTATTCAATTTTTACCTTGTCTGTTTAATTTAGAGAAAATTGTTACTCTTGAAAAACCTTAATTTAAGGTTTCGTTTTGAGATATTTGAGTTTGAAGGTTTGGAAACACAACAGCAAATGCTGTGCTGAATTAAAGAAAATTTCGGGTAGGCCTGGAAAATCCGGAAAATCGCCATCAAGTCTTGGCAGCGATTAGTTGCGTGGCTAAAAAAGCTCGAAAATGTATCGAAGCCTATTTTGAGAACTTACTCGATTTTTTTTAGGTCAGAGCAGCATTTGAGGTTGTGTTTATAAACCGTCAAACTCAATATCTTAAAAACGAAGCCTTAAATTAAAATTTTTCAAGAGTAACTGTTTTCTCAAAATTGAATAGACAATCTAAAAATTGAAATTTCTTCGCAATATATCCAGTGGCGTCAAAGATTGGAGGGGAAAAGTGGAACGGTCCCCCCAGTATCTACGCTACTTTTTTCTTGATGCTCTATCACCTCCCAAAATTAATTAAGTTTAACCTGGACAATCCTGTATAAATACATATCTATATATAATAAATTAATTCAAGACGAAAACAAATCGAACATTTTAGAATTTACAGCTTATTAAAAAATAAGGATAAAGATTTTGACCTTGTGCAATTAAAAATGTAACGAAAATTTGAAATATATTCCGAATTTCAAATATATAAGATACAATTGATATCTATGAATATATGTAATTAAATTCGAGATAAAAATAGATTAATAATTTTAAAATTTGCAACTTTTTTCGAAGTTAATGGTTAAAATTTTGGGCCTATTCTAGTAAAATAGTGAAAAAACTTGAAAAATGTTCGGAATTTCAAGCAGGACTAAAATAAATACAAATTTTTAAAACTTGCAGTTTATTTGGTAGTTAATGGTCAAAATTTTGGACTTGTGCCACTAGCATTACTATAAAAACTTGGAAAATGTTCTGAATTTTAAACGCATTGATATTCTCGATGCACTAGGCCTTAATTAATATAACTGTATTTAATTGAAGACAAAAATAAATCGAAAATTTTAGAATTTGTAATTTTTTTGAAGTTTGAGGTTTAAAATTAACAGTAGTATATGACCATTTAATGATAGTTATTAAGACACGAATATGAGAATTACGTCACAAGCCGTAGGTGCGTGTAGTAATGAAGTTTTAATAGCCACTAAATGTGAGTTGCATACACTATTTTTTCTACGACTAGTCATATTAATGAAAAATAAGAAAATAAATATTATGTCAACTTTATCATAAACTCCGAAATGTCAGAAAATCAAAATGAACTGTCAATTTTTGAATTTTAGATCTGTCAGATGTTCATAGCAATATTTGATATTGACGGAATATTTGCTGTAATGTTGCATTTCTATTGGTTATAAACTTGTATCGTAATGAAAAATAATATGTATCATAATGAATCTCATTACAGTACAGGTAGTAAATGTATAATAAATCAATGAAGGTATGGGAGTAGAAAAAAAAATATTTGAATTCAAGACAAAAATTTGTGGCTAATAGGAAGTTAAAAGTCAAAAATTTCGCATTATACCACTAAAGATGTCATAAAATCATAAAATATGTCATAAAATATGTCATAAAATATCTTTCAAATAATTTTTTGAAAACACAAAGCATTTAACTCGCAGGTAAATTTTATTTAAATAGCGTGTGATTCCTTAAATTTCCATTCTAGGTAAGCCTTGGAATTTGAACGTACGCGCCTAAATTGATTCATGTGTTGCTGTTAGTTTCAAACAATAACCAAAAAACCTAACCTTTTTTGACATTTAAAGAAATGAGGTGTAATCAAAGTCATGATTTTTTTTCCACCGCCAACTCAGAATGGAAATTTAATGAATCACACGTTATTTAGCACCATCTTAAAAACTTTTCATGTCCATTTTAAAAAGTTAGGTTACCTATTTAAAAATCTGCACAATGCTCAAAAAATCTGTTTTAGCACTAAATAGGAAATGTAAAATTCAAACTGCAGCTTGGAAAATTAGCTATTATAATATCGACGAGTAACCAACCAATACAGGGTGTTGATGACCGGGCTAAACTACCGGCGCATGCACCTGACATAGGTAATCCGATTCCATATTTTCTAGCAAATATTTTTTAGATTGATGTTCGTGCGATTTAAAACTCATGCTGTATTGGATGTCACGACGACTTGAGATCCGCTCTCGGATCATGATTAAAGTGAATTATTATCTGTAAGAATATAAATTGATAGATTGTCCAATTATATAAGCGAGTTCAAAAACATGGTAATAGATGAACACAAATACCATCCTTAACTGGGAACCATCTGTTAAAAAGAAAAATCAGTATGTCTCTGGATGTGTTTTCACCACTTTCAGTAAGTGGGTAATAATTTTTTCAATGATGAGGATACATGCCATCATTTATGCACGTGCTGTAGAATAAATAATAATGAACTTAGGTAGGTACGTACTCACTATCTTCCATTATGTAATAATTGGAAATGACAATAATAAATAACTTTATTTGTGGGAATATGATTTGAATAAATTTCTGAGACATTCCTCATATTACACAATCCTCATAAAATAATCCGATAGGTCTCTATGCAAATACAAATAATAGCTAAATATATTGGAATTGCATTTTCCTCAGTAATGGAGTAACTTCAGAATAGAGACTACAAATTGTTTCCGATAGATTCTAAGGGTATATAAGATGGAATATGCAAAATTATTACTGCCTGACTCCTTTTATAACCATCTTTGGTAAAACAATCTTTATAAATCTAAAGTTTATTATTATATAAAAAAACACTAAATTGTGACTTTTATATTTATGCCACAAAGTTGCTAGAAAAGCTATTCATTTTACGCATTAGTTTATTAGATATTAATCAACTCCAATAAAAAAATACTTATAATTTATGGTAACGACTTAAGATATTAAATCTTTGGTTTACATTTTATTATATGATTCTGTTTATTTTTTTACATAAATAGAAATTTAGCTCAAGCACAAGGTCACTTTCATTCGGTTGTTGTAATTTGTCTAGAAAACAACGATTATTGTAATTGAGAAAAGGCAGAATCAGACAGAAAACCTACTGATATGGGAAACCAACCAATTAGTGAAAATTCAGTTTGAAATGAGGTCTTTTACGAAACGGATACTCATACAAACATTATTTAGTAAACTTCTATAATTACGATCTTCATATTTAGTTCTCTGTATAGCATAATAATAATTGCATATACAAGGTGTTCCGTATCGTTATGTTCAAATTGTGGGAACATAAAATAGACTAAATTCTACGACTAAAAGTGGTAGGTCGATCTTTATTTGTTTTGTAGTTTGAAATTATTAGGTAACAACAAGTTTTCTTTTTTCTGTGATATCTCCTAAACCGTTGTTTTTATCGGAAAAGTGATTGACAGCAATTATTTTAGACCAGATGCATCCCGATGAATTTGAAGATGGTTACTTTCAGCAAAAAGAACCAACAACTCGTACTTCTCGAGAATATTAGGGATTTCTTGAAGAGTTTATCCCTAGCTGGGTTGTAAGCAGGGGGATTTGGCCAACAAGATCACACGACCTCACCCCGTTAGACTTCTCCACATTTTCTTAAAAATGAGGTCTACAAAGAAAGTCTACAAGAACTGATGGCATGGATCACATTAAAATGCATACGAAATAACACCGGATATATTTTTATCGTGATTTTTTTCGAATTCGAGATTTTCATGGATTTATACGTTTTGAGGACCCCTGAATCCATTTTGACCATTTTCGCCATGATGTCTGTCTGTCTGTCTTTATCCACCATAACTCAAAAACGAGTTATCGGATTTGATTCAAATTTCATATTTAAGAGTTTCAACAAATTTGTGGGTGCCACATTAAATATTTGTCATCTAGCACCAACACAAGTGGTACTTACCTGAAGACATTTTTACGTTTTTTGGAATATCTTGAAAAATAAACAATTTACGAGATTTTTTTATTATTTAACATTGATTTAGAATTGAATTTTGAACAAATTTTGTTTGAACTTTTTTTTGGAATTCTGTCAAAAAAATAATAACACGTATTTTTGTCGTAAAATTCGGTTATAATGAGTGGGACAAGAACAGATTTATGAGTATTGCAATAAGTGCGAGAGAGACTTCCGAAATTTATTTGAATATTGCTGGAAACGCTCAAAATTGAAACACGATTTTTTACAAGAAATTTAACTTAATTTCTTTAAGAAAAGTAATTGTGGTACTATCCGTAGGTATAAGAAAGTCATGTGTTGGGCACATCAGATATTTTAAGTTTTAGGTCGAAATTTTGGCCAGGTGCTACTAAAAATACCATAAAAATCATTTACTAACTGTTCGAAATTAATCTAATTTTAGGTGTTTCCTGCTATATGTTAGATATAGATATAATTAAACAAAATGACAATATATTTAATAGTTTCTGAGAAAAATTCGATTTCCTATATTGTAGGAACCTTTCTAGTTCTATTTTCCGTCTACGTCTTTTTTATTTCAATTTCTTATTTATATTCTCGTGAATACAATATATTAGTGGAATGCTTTACTCGGCATTAGATAAATTAGAAGCGGCGTGGTTTCTCCTGCCTTACTTCCATTCTAATCAAATATGTAATGATAGGTGCTTCGTTTTCGGCTATGTATTTATTATGTACGCTCCGAATCATTAAGCATTATTAGCGAAAAATATATATTCGGATAATAACTAAAAGCTTTTCGAAATGATTCCACGCCTCTTAAGTGTCTTCCCTATTAATTCAATACATACAATTTCTGGAGCAAAATGCAAAGTGTGAACTCTTTATTACTGTTAGATTATAAATATTTACGTACTACCTAGAGTATATTCGCCTGTTCATAGTCTCAAGTACTCCTATAAATTTGAATTAAATAAGTTTCTTAGCAATATTAGTTTCATCGCGTCTTGAGAGCTTTTTAATTAAGCTCAATTTGTTTGTTATTTATCTTTTGCAAAATGTCATCACTATCGTCGCTATATTTTCCGAAAGTAAGTATTTTGCTGTAAACAACAGCTTTTTGTTATAGTAGTTGAAGTAGGAAGAGGTAAAACTGATTACAACATTAAAGAAAAAGCCGTGTTCTAAGCCTTGTTTATCCATGAGTGATTCTTAGTTCTGTAAACACTACGAATTGGAAAAACGATTAAGTTAAGCTTTGTGCAATACGGTTGGGCAAAATAGATTCTCACTGACTTGCCTACCGTAGATAACTTATCCGGTGTTTAATGTTCTTATATGGGCATTTAACCCTTTAAATATTTTTTCTATTTTGCGTCTTTAACAAAGCTTTAAAGCACCCAAAGTAGTTCGTTAACAACTGAATGAGTTCGTTAATAGACCTAGTGCAATTTACTGTCGCCAGGTTGGAATTGGTGGATTACAATAAAATGTCATACAAAAAAGACAAACGTCAAAAAGAATAGTAGTTTAATAAACAAGAGTGTTAATAAGAGCGGTTAATAATCGAAACGATTTTAACGCGTGAGCGCAGCGAGCGAGATTATTAATCGCCGATTAACACTCATGTTGATTACAATATTTTTTTGTCGATCGCTCTTTATTAGAATGAAAATAATCTAATTTTGTTCCATGCCAAAATCCAAATTCTGACATAATATGCAATATGTCAAAATACCACTGACATAATTAATTAATTTCGGTAGGTGTCAGTTCCAAATGCATGTTTCAATAATATAATATATTGTTGGTTACCTAGTAAATCTCATAATCTCAACAATGTTTTTAATGTGCTTGTATGCATTAAACTGAGTTATTAATACACTCCTTTTATTACATTAACTAGATCTTTAATAAACGATCGACAAAAACAAATTTTAATTTAAACTAATTTTTAGGAATATTGCCGTAGAATTTACAATTATTATAAACATTGATCGTCACATAGGATGTATCTTGTGCAGTTAAGTTAATGCCAGGTAAGTTAGCTGCCACAATGTGCTGGACATTACTATTATTGGTCACATGTATCAGGTCCTAATTGAACTTGTGGGGCATTTATGATACCAACTACCACAAAATTCCCAAAACTTAAAATTTTCGAATTTTTATTAAAAATTACACAAAATAGTATAAAAAACTCGTTTCGTAAAACATAAGGGCACTCGTCCTTTGCAGGCACTCCTGCCTACGGCAGTCGTGCTTCAAACTTGGACTCATATCTTAATATAAGTGTTACAAAACTAGTTTTTTAATATACTAATATTTTATTATCAATGAGGAAGTGGATGATATTGTGCATGAATTTTCTCTCTCAAACACAGTGAATAATAAATTATGTAAAAATATTAATGTTACTTTTGTAACTATTGCTAAATTTAGAACTAACACCAATTAAAGTCAAGGAACATGGTGTTCAATTGTGAAGTTCCCTTTCATTAGGCCGGCCGCACACCAAAGAAACATGAAACATAAAACATGAAACAGGAAACAAATACATATACCTATTTCATAAAATAACAACACATTTTATGAAATAGGTATATGTATTTGTTTCCTGTTTCATGTTTTATGTTTCATGTTTTTTTGGTGTGCGGCCTTAAGTACAATTCTGTTTTTGGGATTTTATGAAAATGTGTTATTGTAATAGTAGTTAACGTGTGACGTTCTACATTTTTCATAATACTTACTAAAAATGCAAAGAGCAATAATTTTTTCCTTATTTTTAAATAATTTATAAATTTGTCAAATTTGACAGTAGGGCCGGCGTACTGTTAAATCATACATATATAACATGACTTAACAGAACTTTCAGTTCTGTTATAATGCAATATCGATATAGTATTACGAAAAGAATATAACTCACCTTGAAATTATGAAAAGGTACCACCTGTCACCTTTTCCTGAAAACAACAATATTTTTGTCAAAAAATAGTACATTATTTTGTAGTAAAATAGCTTTTCTTGGAGTTAAATGTAAAACTAAAACTTAAATTTGCTAAAGTGACTTTTATGAAAAAAGCCATCAAAAACTTTAATGTCCGACTGGTTAAATATTTGACAGTAATGACCCTCTGTCAAAGTATATTAGATGACAAATAACGCTCATTTTAGAAAATAAAGCATTAGGGTATTATTTGAAAATAACGTTCTAGGTGGTCATACCTATTATTAAAGAAAACATGTTATATAAAGAGCGATCAAATAAATTTGTAATCGAGTCATCATGAACCCGAAATCGTATGTAGTTACTTGAACTGCATTACAATAAAATGTCAGTTGAAAGCTAAAATTGTTCAAGTTAAAGACATACGGATTTAAATCCATGGATGACTCGATTACAAATTTATTTGATCGCTCGATACTTATACCTACATATACTGACAGAATGATTGTTCAACCATCCTTTAAAATTGAAATTGAAAATTACCACCGCGCGAAAGCGGCGCTAGTGAGTAAGGGACAAGCTGACGTTATCAAGATACGAAAATTTTCATTTTTATGACATCTAATAGATAGTATTTAAATGTAGAAAAGTTGGTTTTGTCGTTACAGGAACTATGTAATTACGCGAATGCAACGCAAAGCCGCGTGTTTTGAAGGAATAAAGCCAAAAAGTTACAAATTCTGGGCTGATTATTAGGTGCGGTGTCAGTGAACGTTTAAAAAATTAAATTAATTAATATTCTTTGTGTGTGCAAACAAAGCTTTTGATATCTACGGCATTTCTTTTCAGGGCCCGTGATTGAGTGTAAACTTCTGCAAAGAATATACATGTTATTATATACTATAAAAATAGTTGCAAATAAATCGTCCCATTTTTATAACACAAGAAGGTAGGTACTAGGGAAGTGATATGGTCTCTTTGAAAGTGCAGCGAACAAACCATCAGCATTTCCTTATCCGCATCTTTTACATTTACCTAACTTCTTGAGCCACACAAAGAGTTCAATAGTGCCAAATAAATTTATTCTTTCAATTAGCACTACCACGGGCTGGCACTTTATGGGAACTAAAATTGCCATTTCTACGTTTTGTAGATGCGCAGTTTTGAACGCAGCAATGTCCACCGCCACTTAATTTTATATATCCACAGAGAAATTCCATTGTTCTAATCACTTTAAGGGCCGGTTGTATAAAAATTTAATCGCAAGATAATTCTCCAAAAAGGATAAACTGCCATAGAAACGATTGTTGATTACAATTGTCACTATAGATATTTTGGAGAATAAAAATTTAACACCACGATTAAAGTTTTATACAACCAGCCCTAAGTTAATTATATATTTTTTTCTATTTTGCGTCTCTAACAGAGTCATTATGAAACTCAAACGGGTTTCATAATAGTTTCATTATGAACTCCGGCTTTTTATTTTTTCATAGTGGTAACATTGCTGACATTAATTTCCAATGGCATGTGGGTAACGCAGCGTCAAAAGCCAAAGCCAACCTCACAAAATTGTAAAAAAGAAAATAGTGAAATTTTGAACATTTTATTATTATTTCTTCGAAAGTAAATCATTTATAGTTAATTGGGCTCTTTTTCTTAGTTCAGGTGGTGTATTACTTATACTTGCTTGTTTACACATTTCAATAGAATGCCAAAAAAGCTTGTTGCTGGTTGTGAAGTAAAAGTGACAATTAATTTCAAATTAACCTTGTTTTACTGTTTGGTTAGTGTTACCAACCATTGTCAAATCATTCCAAATATTCCTAGGTTTATATTTTGTACATATTCTTAAATTTAAAGTATAAATAGATGCAAAATAGAAAAAATAGTATATTTCACTGGTTTTATAAGACATTATTGTGGCACTCGTTCCTTTGAAGCACTCCTCGCTTCGCTCGTCGTACTTCAAACAACTTGTGCCACAATATAGTGTCTTATAAAACTCGTATAATAATATACTATTATGTAGACAAATCAATAGTGACAGGAATGACAATTTATTATTTTGACACTTTGTCCCAAATTGCGGCCATATCGAGCGGCCATTTTTATAGTCTCAATAGGTGAATTCCTTTTTGTTCGCGTATTTTGATTTCTTTGGAACAATTACCTTGGAGGCAGCTTGAGCCTCTAATAATATTTCTGCAGAAAGACCTTCAGACATTTTCGCTCTTTGTTCAAGAAAATATACAAAAATGCACAGATAAAATGACTACCAAGCCGTACTGCTTTGTTGATTCAATGTATCATAGCAACAGCATTTACTCATTTACAAACTACTAGATAATTCATGATATAAAAAGACAAGGTATGATCTCGAGCACATTCGGTGGTGGAGATCGAGCCAATCAGAACCATTCCCGTACGACGGTCATATTGAATGTATCAGTCAGCTATAGTCTGTTAGAGATTAGAGATCTTAAAAAAGGGTACAATGCTCCTGATATTTTCCATGCTTATCAAAGATTCATCTTACACAACGGGGTTATGAAAATAGGGCTTTTATTTCAATTTTTACAGTACATATTTTAAAACAGTTTCAGGAATTTTTAAGTTTAGTTGTTGCATAATCGCGTTTGAACCCTTAAAAAATACTAACAATTATCCGACGCCGCTACTGATTTTTTTTGTGTTAGACAAAAATTTATTTTACGAAGACAGTTGAGGTTTTAAAAATAAAGGATTATTTAATTTTTACAATGTTTTAAACTGTTTGAAGTATTTTTAGAATAAAATTGCGTTGTCGAATTTGGAGCCCTAAAGATAAATATTTACAATAAATTATCCTACGATGCCGCCCATCATATTTTCCTCTCCATGTCAAATATTTATCTTATCGGATATTTATTTCAACTTTTACATTTGGAGCCTTAAAAAGTACCAATGATTATCCTATGCTGAGTTTTTCAATTCTTGTTCAAAATTTATCTCACAGTAGAGGTTTTGAAAATTGCTTAATTATTTGTTTTTAAAATGTTTTAAAACAGTTTTAGATGATTTACTTTCTTATACGAAGTATAAGTATATAAGTATAAGTATTGTAATCGTGATTTTTTACTTTAAAAATTGCGTTATAGAGTTTGGAGTCCTTAGTTATTTAAGCATTAAGGGAAGTAAGTAATATTTACCAATCGAAGACGAGTTTGCACTTGAGCGATAGCGAGACTAACTTTCCGGATTGCTTATTAAATTTCCATTCCCTAAGTACCAATATAATGCAAAAATCCGTTTTTAGTTGTTCATCTTCCATTAATTTACATTTGACAAACCACAAATTGTTCAAAAGAAATAGGTAGACTTTGATGCCTTGTGTTGCAGGAGACGAAATTTGAATTATTCGTTTTTTATAACAAAAAGTGAACATAGAAAACCAAAGTACGAATTATTCAATAACTATAGTTAAAAAATGAGTGTTTCCGATGTGTAGAAGGCAGCAAGACTTGCCTATGCATCTTTACTACCGGAAAAATCAAAGAAACAGTACGAATGATCATATAAATTAAGTATTCAAAAATTGGTGCCAAACTCGGGTCTGTGAAAACGCACTGTTGGCATATTTTTTGGGAAAATCTTCAACAATGAATTCACCAGAAAGTTTTTGGTGTGAATATTCCATGTTAAAATCCACAACTTTTATAAATGAAGGCATTATACAAAATTAATAACTTTTCTGAAAAGGAAAAACGAAGACTATGAGCCGAAAACATCCTATACTTTTTTTTTTAGAGTACAAAACAACTAGTTCTCACAAGATGAAACATATCTACTTTAAAAGGTATCTACTCCAAATGATTAAATTCTCATAGCGTCAAAGACTATTTCCACTGATTCCAGGTCGCAATGGTTTTTGGTGCTGCGGGAGCACGTCGTGGTATTGAATTGTTGAAAATGAAGGTGAAAAATGTTAAAGAAGAAGGTTCTGTTATTATTGTCAAGATTCCAGATTCGAAAAATGGAATGTCGCGACCGTTCACAATTACTACAAATGAAGATAATAATCTCTGTTATTTACAAATGGTTAAGAAATAGGTATATGAACATTGGACTTAAGGTTAGTACTCCAAATCAATGTTTCTTTATGAGATATCAAGCAAAGAAATGTTATGCCCAACCTGTCGGTAAAAATTGCCTCGTAAAATAGCTGTACGTATTCTTGAATTTAGAAAATCTCGAAACGTACGGGGCATTTTTTTCGAAGAACGTCGGCAACGTTACTAGCGAATGCAGGAGATGAACTTCTTGTGCTAAAGCGGTTAGGAGGATGAAAATCTTCTAGTGTAAAAGTTACGTAGCAAATTCACTGTCGCTGTACAATAAACCTAATGCTGATGTTGTAGGTACCTCCTTACATCGACATTAACATGCTGAATCTGCGGAGTTAAATATTGAAAATGAATTATCAATTATAATAGTGATAGTAATTATAACAAAAAACAGCTGATAGTGGTATTCCTAATTTTATTAATAATGTTAAGAATGATAATAATTGTAATATTACCTACTACCTATAATTACAAATTATTGAAATATTAATTAATAGTTTCCAGTTGACATTCATTCACAAGCACCAAACTTTCCTAGGGACGTAAGTAAAACTCCTTAAGTCCCACTGGCAATAACAAGCGATAACATTTTAATAAAATCAAGTTTATATGTCCTTATCAACAATCTACTTACTGAACCGGGAGTGGAAAAAATACTAACAATAAATTATCGTATGATTTTTTCCTCTTCTTCTTAAAAATTTGTCTTAAAAAAAAAGTCGCTATTTTAATCATTTTTTAGTATAACAAAAAATATTGACAATTATCCTATGGCGCCCTGTTTTTTTTTGTATTTGTAAAAGATTTATCTGACGAAAATAGCCGGGGATTTCAAAATATAATATAATATACCCTACATTTTTTACAAATATATATCCAAAAAATTACGAAATAAATTATTTAACTACGCTCTATAGTATGCTAAAATATTTCATATAAAATTCAAATAAGTTGTTAGGTCGATGCTTATAGTCTAATATTCTACAAAAAATTATAATTACATCACAACTCACATTCAATTTGCAAATTCCTGCATGAGTTTCATGTGCTAAATTTCAATGATGAAATATTTCCTCTAGCATATAGCTGAAACTCATGATTTCCCTTCAGTGACAGTGTGGATGTAAAACAATCTGTTGTTGAAATTTTCTTGCAAACCCGGCCGTGGGTAACAATACAACACTTAAGTACGAATCCTGAATGTCGAATTCCATTGGAGGAAAAAGCATCGTTATTAGACGGACTGAAAATTTGGAAAGCCTTTCATTTGAATGTTATGTGTTATAATTGTTCGTGAATTGAATTTATGTGATTTCTAGCAATTTTTGCGGTGTATGTAAGAGGAATCGTTGAGGTAAATTTTTAATTTTGCACTTGGAGAAGAATTTGTTAACTTGAAGCAAAATTATCAGTAAATAAAAAGTTGGCATACCATGTGAGACAAAACAACTTCTAATGCACAAATACGATACGAATATTTGAGATTGTGGTTTAGTGATAAATAAATATGTACTTTAATATTTTATGATTGACTATATGTAGTTAATTTTTGTAGAATATAGACTATAAGCATCGACCTAGTAAGTTAGTTGGATTTTATATCCATAGAAAATTTGATTTTAAGAAAAAAAGTTCATATAAATATTATCCGAAAAGTCCGAAAAATTCGAAACACGTTAGTAATAAAAAAAGCTTCGACAACAACAACTTTATTAGCAAAAAAAATAGAAAAGGAAAGAGAAGAAAATGCGTCGTCAAACATCAGCAGCTAATTTTCAAAAATTCATAAAAACTGCTGAAAATGGCCACCATCATTTTCAAAACAATTTTTTTTCTGGTACATGTTTATATGATCTTTTATGCTTAAAATCAAATTTCCTATGCATGGTTTGTTTACGTATGGCGGTTTAACTCCGACTCACGCTGTATACATAATAATATTTATTATTATTATTACTTATTATTATTATTAATTAATTACAATTAATTAATTTCCAAATGTACCAAAACAAAATGAACGAAATCTATTTAAAATAACAAAATTAACTGATTATAAATCAAATAATGGAAAGCGTTGAAACCCCAACGGATGCACAATATAATAAATACATGGAAGTGACCACCTAAATTGCATAATCCACGCCAGCAAATTTTTACATTTCACCCCTTTGAAACACACGAAAATATGCATATATAAATGCTGGTACATGTTCGATTTCTCATGCCCACACATACAGCCCAGAAGTTTTAAATTCGTAAAAATGTCACACAACTTGTAAAATATCGCTAGGGAAAAACGAATGCGTTGGGGATTTTTAAATTGTGAAATTTTATATTAGTAATGGACATACTTGAAGTTACTTCAGAATTGCACGTCAAAACCATCCATTGTCCGCTCAAATATATTGCTACTTATAGTAATAAAAAAGCAGCAACAAAAAAATTGTTACGTTTGCGCCTACAATAAAAAAGTATGAGGGAACAAAAGAAAGCAGATGTAAAGTAGAGATTAAACACGAACTCACAATTAGTGGAATGTACGCTTTGATCGCCTCTTATCTTAAATGTTATTTGTTCTTCTGTCTAACTTTTTATATACTTATTTTACTTTTTCATGATCCATGTGCATAGGCATAATTTGTAATGTAGTAATTTTACATATCATATTAGGAGAATAGGAATTAATTGAGTGGCAATTGATGCTTAACTTTTGCAAATGACAATGAAAAATTACAATTCCACATGATGTATTAATTATTAAATTAACATACGAGTACATGTATAAATTTTTAGAAGTTGTCATTTACAAACATTCAATTGAATTTTACCGTGTAACTTTAATAAATTATTAAACGATTTTTTCAACTAAGGTTAAACCAATTAGGTACATTGAATATAGCGTAACTTTTATTGATTGAGCTCTCATTAATACAACCAAACTACTTTATTTGTCAATAAATTTATTTGGTGCAATTGTTTTGAAATAAGAGTTGGCTATTTGTCATAATTTTCAGAGAAGTGTTTCATTTGTTTGTAGCAAAGAAATATTTATTTGGAGGAAATTGAAACCTTATTATACCAATAATATAATTTATAACCAAGAGTTAATGGTGATGGTATTAATTTATTCCTGCAATACGTATGACCAAATAGATGGCGCACAAAACTTCAATCTCTGTTGTAACAGCGACAGTATAGGTACAGTCGCCCAGTTTTACATAAGCGTAAATAGCAAGTGGTTTTGATGATTTTAAAGGTCTTTTTTCTTTTTTTAGTGCAATATTACTTATGTGAATGCGTTGTACTTACATCTCGGTAATTTTTTTCGATATGTTCTGAATCATCTTGTATAAGTGTATAATAAAAAAATATGTACAGAAATAGTTATTTATTATACAAGACGATAACATTGTACAGGGTGTACAACTAAGAATGGTCGCTGGCTGTATCTCAGAAACTATTTATCGTACAGCCTTCGGAAAAAATATTTATAGTAAAAGTGGCCAAAAGAAATCGCTGGAAATTATTTTCAAGTTTCTAGCTTCGCCGCTAGGGGGCGTACCTGCCATGACAAATGATAAAATCATGATTTTCTCCAAATTATAGGCAATTAAGGTAACTCAAAAATAACTTTATTGGAAAGCTGAAACAATTATACACAATTTTGGTTTAACACTTTTTGCTCTAGCTCATCAAATAAGGGTGGGAGGAGAGGGTGAATTCTTCTGTACGAAAATGCTTATAACTTCTGTTTAACTGTATAGAATTTGGCAAACTTAGTATCGTTTGAAAGAACTTTTCTTGCTTCAAACGATGTTCGATAAGAGAAGTTGTTTTGATTCATGCTAGGTGGCGTTTTTTGAAAACTTATTAATTTTATCGATTTTTCTTGAAAAATTTAAATGGACTCATATATATTTTTTAACATTATTAAAATTAGTATAAAATATCGAAAATATTAGTGAAAACCGCAGATCCATATCTTTTTTCGTTCAGGAAATATGGACAAAATAGTTTTTACATGATTCACAACACGTCGTTTTGCGAATTTAAGTGGTAGGCTTTGGAACAAAAAAAATTCAATTAGCCCTATATTCGCAAAACGACTTGTGATAACAATAATACGGGTTGTGAATCGTGTAAAAACTATTTTGTCCATATTTCCTGAACGAAAAAAGATATGGATCTGCGGTTTTCTCTAATATTTTCGATATTTTATACTAATTTTAATAATGTTAAAAAATATATATGAGTCCATTTAAATTTTTCAAGAAAAATCGATAAAATTAATAAGTTTTCAAAAAGCGCCACCTAGCAACCAATATATGAATCAAAACAACTTCTCTTATCGAAAATCGTTTGAAGCAAGAAAAGTTCTTTCAAACGATACTAAGTTTGCCAAATTCTATAAAGTTAAACAGAAGTTATAAGCATTTTCGTACAGAAGAATTCACCCTCTCCTCCCACCCTTATTTGATGAGCTAGAGCAAAAAGTGTTAAACCAAAATTGTGTATAATTGTTTCAGCTTTCCAATAAAGTTATTTTTGAGTTACCTTAATTGCCTATAATTTGGAGAAAATCATGATTTTATCATTTTCTATGGCAGGTACGCCCCCTAGCGGCGAAGCTAGAAACTTGAAAATAATTTCTAGAGATTTCTCTTGGCCACTTTTATTATAAATATTTTTTTTCCGAAGGCTGTACGATAAATAGTTTCTGAGATACAGCCGGCGACCATTCTTAGTTGTACACCCTGTACATACATACTTCAAATTCATATTGTTGAGATATTCTTTGTCTTATGTCCCACTTGAATATTGAGTAACAATAATTTATTTTTAGCTCAATATTACGACAATGCTGTCGTAATATTGAGCTAAAAATAATAATATAAAGAAATCTAAGTAATCTGAAGATAATCACCGGGAAATACTATTTACTGCGGTCTAAACGCATGCACGGAATCGAAGAAATCATAAAGAAATATGTCGTAATCTAACGGAAGTTCTAGAAATCTTGAGGAAATCTAAAGTAATCTCTAAATATTTTTACCTTTCATTCCACCATTCTGAATTTTTTATTACATTATACATACCAGATGTGTGTTTTTAACTCGTGCTCTACCACTATATGTACACCCTGTACAATTAACTATCTTCGTACTGCCTTTAACATGCGTTAAAGGCAGTACGAAGATATATTTTTGCAAAAATCGATGGTAAATTAAATTCTATACAAAAAATGTCCTCATCTTTTTTTGATAATAATTTCAAATAGGCGAGTTATTTTGAAAAAAAGTTTGCAATTCTTTAAAATCAAGTAGCCATAAAACGGAATAGTAATTTATTAAAACCAAACAATCATAATTTTGAATTTAAGCTAATTGAAAAATACTTGAAAGAATTACGGAAATATTGAAAGTTTACAAAATTATAATTTTCATGGCTACTTGATATTAAAACTATGAAAACTTTTTTTCAAAATAACTCGCTTATTTTAAATAATTCTCAAAAAAGCATAAGAACATTCTTTGTTCAGAATTTAATTTGTCATCGATTTCTGCAAAAATATATAGGGAGTTCCATTTAAAAAAATGTTAATTTTGTGAATATCTCGAAAACCAGATGGTCAATTGCTTTCTGTTTTCACCATTGTAATCAGCGGAAAAATGCTACTACTAATTTGCTAATTTAACCGACTTTGTAACTCCAATAATAACTAAGTTAGCAATAGTGAGGCGCTTCGCGCGAACACCGTTTATATATTTTTTTGGAATTTTTGACTAAAGAATAAATTTTTCTTTCTCTTTCATTCTCTTCAAATTTAATGAAATTTTGTTACTGTCGGCCTATAGTGTGCGACACATTTAATAAATTATGTAGATGTCTTTCAAAGATTAGCATTCCGATAATTCACACAAAATAACGAGAAACACCAAAGTTTAATTTAAATTATTTTTTCTCAACTCACTAAGTACCCAATTGAGTTCATACGCCATTTTTAGCAACCTATAGTTCTTGATAATGTCACGAATAATTAATTGTCATTCTAAAATTATGACAAACCTTATATTATGTAAGTATTTAGATCATCTATCATAAAAAGCCCTAGAGGGATAAATCATGAGATGCTCCTACAGTGGGACCACTTCAATTAACTAAGGGTAGTTATTTTAGCATATGTAACTTAAGTCAGTCATGTATTCCTAAAGTCATTATCATAAAACGTATCATTTTCTTAGACTAGATAAGACATAAATAGCTTCAGATAGGGACCTTCGCGGTTATAGCCGGACTTTATCTTATCAAAGCAGATGATGCACTTGGGTGGCATCATCACTAGAACAACCACTATCCGTAAGGATCATGCATGATGGCTTGTACCAGTTCCACGTATGAGAAGTCTTTAAATAGAAAAACCACCAAAAATAATTATGGATGCACCAAATCGCTTAGTACTGCAAAGTTGAGCATTACTATATTTAAACAACAAAATCTTAACCTAACAAAAGTATTTTATTTTTGTTAGTAAACGTTGGGTGCAGTTCTGATAAGACATTGCATTTGGCTGATGTTCCGTTTAAAATATTACTTCAGAGCTTCTCAAATTTTATTGACAATTTTGTGTAATGGAATCGATGTGTAATTGGTTAAAACTGGATTTAATGCACATTAGGAGGTTAAAATTGTTATCTAAACTAAACGAAATCAATCTAATAAGAACAGGAAGATTATTAAGAAGTGATTATTAAAACAGCCGTTCAAAAATTTTGTAATTTTCTATACGTGCAAAGTTGAAGCCACAAAAAATAGGTAAAATCACCAGGTATAAACGTCTTTTTTATCAATATAAAGAACATCCAGTATTGAAATAAATAAAAAATTTCCAAATACAAATATTTTGAAAAAAAATTTGCAATTCTTTAAAATCAAGTAGCCATAAAACGGAATAGTAATTTATTAAAACCAAACAATCATAATTTTGAATTTAAGCAAGTTGAAAAAAACTTGAAAGAATTACGAAAATATATATTTCTACGAAAATGCGGAATGACGTTTTTCTAACAAGATAATCGAACTTGAAAGTAGGCTTTTGAAAAACTAGTACGGAAAATTAATGCGGAAAATTTTTTCCGTACGCATTTTTTAAACTTTCCGCACGCAAACAAAAACATAAAGAAGTACTTACATTTAGTTATAATTGTAACATTTATTTAATATCTAACAACCGGAGGAGTACACATTAGTTCATCACTTTCGCTTTAGTTTTGAAACTCCATGTTTATATTTACGTAATTTGATCTCAAAATCAAAATTATTTCGATGACACGACACAATTTATAAACTGTCAACAGCTATGAGCTTTCAGTTCTATGACAACAAACTCACTTGATATTTTTTTTAATTAGAAAAAGATTTACAAATAATTAAATTTTTTACGAATTCCGCGTTTTCGTAGAAAAAATCGTATGTAACATGCTCCCGGAAATGGCCCATGACAATACTCGTGTGATAGCAGCACTCGCTATCGTCCGCGTTGCAAGTTTCACACTCGTACTGTCATGATGCGGTTTCCGCACTTGTATTACAATATACTATTACAAAATTGTATTTTTCATTGCTCGCTTATATTAAATAATTATCAAAAAAGCATAATAACATTTTTTGTTCAGAATTTAATTTGTCATCGATTTTTGCAAAAATATACAGGGTGTTTCATTTAATAAAATGTTATTTTTGTGAATATTTTGAAAACCATGTGGTCAATTGCTTTTCTGTTTTCACCATTATAATGAGCGGAAAAAATGCTACTAGTTTGCTAACTGACTTTGTAGCTCCAATAATAATGAAGTCCGCAATAGTGACCAACTTCGCGCGAACACCCTGTATATTGGCTGTAAATTTCTCGCAGTGCACGAACAGAACATGCATTTTTACTCATTGTTGAATCGTGTATCTCTTCATAACGATTTGCCAGACATTACTGATAGCTGTGATAGCTTGACGATGACATTTTATTATTATTATTATTAGTGACCCAACGCGCGAACTAACCCTACGCATGTTGGAACCACAATTTTTGAACTATGCTCAGTCCATATAGTATATGGTTTAAGAAACAGACTCACTAGTTGCCATAATAAAAAGCCAATAAAAAGCCAAGTTTCACTCCGTTGACGGCCGTTTGATACACTGACGCAGATGACATTGGGATCGACACTAATTTGACAGCGAAATCCGCCATTTTCGGGAAAAAGAATGCTTTCTCTCTCTAACTCATAGCCTCATAGGTTGCGGTACTTTATGTATCTAGAACTTTATTACATACCTACCTATAGGTTAATGCCAACTAGACAGCTGCTAAGACAAGGACAGAGTCAGAGAGCAGAGACCGGTGTATGACCGTATGTTGCTCTTCGTCTCACACAATCGTTGGGCTAGTTGGCATTTACTTATCTGTATAGACAAGTGCTGACTTTATTTAAGAAAATGATGAACAAAAAAAAGGGTTGGTATTAAATGCACTTTAAAATAGACCAAAATAGCTTTAAAAAGAAATGAAAAAACATTAAAAAAATATTTCTAACTTTTATTAAAGGCAATACACTAAAAATAATATATGTCACTTGTGATAGAGAAAACGCACTTTAAAAAAATAATATTAACTCCATATTAAATCTGATAAAACATGAAAATAATAGCAATGACTTATTGTAATAGTTTTCGACTGAAAAAAAAAAATTCCACTTTAAATATTTTAACACGCTCTCTAAATATACGGTTTGCACGAAAAAACGATACATACCACTTTGAAACGTAAGTAGAAAAAGAGAACGAGCAACTAAAACAAAAACGGCTCTAATAATTCAATAACAATTTTCTTCTTTTACATTGTATTTGTTTTGTCATTTCCTATTATGTATAATATTCAGTAGTTATGTAACAATACTTTTCTGTATTTTGTTAATAAAAAGATATAGAGACAATATATATTAATATTTCTCTTAAACTAATAAAAGGTGCATTTCTCTAAAGTTTAGTATCCAAAGTGCGATTCTATCATTTTATAGTGGGTATTAGGCCTAATGTTTAAGTGTACTCTATCCAAAGTGCGATTGTACCATTTTATAGTGGGTAAGCTTAAAGTTAAAATTAACCTAATGAAAAGTTCGATTGTGCCATTTTATAGTTTGTTAGTACAAAGTTATAAGAATTTTGAAAAGTGCAAATATATATACCCAAAAAAAAAAACTATGTATAATATTTCTCACCAATGATGGACCACTTTGAAAAGTAATAGTTCTTCACGAAATCTCCATAGTATCACAGTTTTGTAAACATCAAGGACGTATAAAAATAGAGAACAGAAAGCTCCCATAGTGGGGCTAAAAATTCGTGGATCAGAAAATGTTGCACGTTCAAATGGACTTAAGCGTACTCGAAAGTTTCTGCGCATGCGTTAGCAGCCATAAAGCGCGTGCTTCAATAGAGTCGGAAATTTTTGACATACCTTTTTTTATTCTTAATTGCAAAGATTAGTCTAAAAAAATAATAAAAGGATTGAAAAAAGTTTTTTTTTATTGCTCAATTTTAAATTATTCAATATTAAAAGTCGTAAAAATTAGTTCGCATTTAAAACACGACGTGATCGGTTGAAGGGTTTGTGACGTCATAAGCCATATTCGGTTCCGCTGTCAATGTCGGTTGTGTACAAATTTTAGCATTGACTGACATTTCGACACTGGCTTATGACATCACGCAACATAGCGCGTTTTTCGGGGTGTTTGAAAAGTACCTTTTTAACGATTTCAAATTTTGGGGTCGGGATAACTTTTGGAGTATAAAAAAAATTCTACAATGTTTTTTTACCTCTAGATTACATTAAGCAGGTTTTCAAGCGTTTTCATTTTTGAGCGGATGACTCTATTCTACATATTTGTCAGTATTGGTTTTGGTTTGTGAGTACACGAATTTTGAGAAATTGGGCCGTCTGTGCTATTTGTGTAGATGAAAAACTGATGAATGACGGAGAATAATTGCTGTCATTGTCACTGCAATTGGCAACGGATCTGAGCCTACCCCCATCCGGGAGTTTTCTCTCCTCTATTTTTATTTAGTTTAGATGCACGAATGGAAAAAAACTAAGATTTCTGGTCAATCGTCTATATGATCTCTTTGAAAATTATTGACTTTACAGGATTTCCGGATTTTCATTAAGAATACAGTTTTTTAAAACTCGCTGTTGCCTCAATTAAAAAAGAAATCATCAACATTATAGAAATTCATTTAAAATATTTTGACGCTTATGGTAAATAATGCAATTTCTCATTACCTACTCTTTTACATCAAATTTAAAAATTTGTAGCTCTGCACCGAATTTCTGGATTTGCACTAATAATAGTAGTTTATGCAACAAGGTAGGAATTAAGAGATTCTGACGAGTGTGAAAAATGCGCCAGAGAGAAGCGAGGGCGCAAGAACACGAGGCAGAATCAATTCCTAACGTGTAGCATACTCTATTTTTTCTCATACCTGTACGAAAATGGCCATTTCTTTTGTGTGAAACGCGCTAACAAATTAAAACAGCATAACACTGACATTTTGCTTGACACTGTGCGGTGAGCAAATCACCTTGACAACCATAACAAACACAAATAACTCCTGCATATCAGTAAAGAAATGGCTACCCAAGGGGGCAATGTTACCCCCACTCCTTATTTTTCGCGACTACCCTAAAAAGGCGACTTTGTACCTGCATTTCATGCAAATAAAGTGGCCATTTTCGTGAAGGGTATGGGAAAATAGAATTTTGTACAGCTCAATATTGCCTTAATTAAGAAAAAATCATCAACATTATAAAAAATAATTTAGAATATTTTTGCGCTTACCGTATAAAACGGGCACCCTGTGTTGCTTATTTTCGTTTTTTTAGATTTATATCATAAAATTTGTTAATAACTGCAGGATGCAGATACCTAAGTTTTTATTAGTGCTCGAACTTTGTGTATGTGATACATATTTCAGAAAATCTTATTAGTTCATTAAATAAAGTTAACTAAGTAGTTTGGAGTTTTAAATGTCATTATCTATTGCATTTAATTTTCAACTTGATTAATATAACTTAGTTTTATAGTAACGACTTAGGTATAATAAACTTTAAATGATCCTTTTGATGTACCTAAACTAATTTCATACTATTATGCACATTACAGATACCTATATACCATGCGTCAAACCAACCCACTTCTGTTTCATGAAGGAAAGTATGAGACAAAAGATAATATCACGCTATTCAAAATTAACCACATTTATAAAATATAGTAGTTTATTTTTGCGTCAAAAATGTAACTGGGTGTTCATTTTGTATTTTTACGATGCAAGTTTTATCTTTGTTAAAAGCAGTAAATTTGAGAATTTTGACGTCGTTATGATGAGATCGTCGCAAGAATTAAATTAATGTCTAGGAGATTCCTCAGAAAATTAAAAGAAACCAGAAGAGTTATAAAAATAAATCGAGGGCATTAAATAAAATTATCAACTACTCGTAGGTACTGTAATATACGAAATCAAATGTCTGTGATATACTGAGGAGTAATTAAATGTGTGATTAATACGTGTATATTCAATTAGGTACATGATGTTAAATATTTGATGTAAACGGTATTTACCTTAAGATTATGTTTATGACACGTTAATCAGTCTACTTCAATACCCACATCTCACAAAATTTCAGAATCTGATGAGTAGTAAAGCGTTTTGATTTGAAAGATTTAATTAAATATACCCACCAATAGTCTTATAGAATTCAGTAGATACACGATAGAAATTTGCAATTATTTTACAAATTGTGTTTAAGAATCCAAAATAAGCTGATGTTATTTCATTTTATTATATGCGTTACAAAACCCATTGAAAAATTTCAGATGTATTGAAATTTATAAAAGTTTGAATAGATTCGTGATATACAACAATAATAGTAGTTTATTTTCAAACGGCATATAACATGGTGTTATAAGACTGAGTAGGCAAGGTATAAGTTTCATTTCTATAACACCACTCTTGAGCGGCGTATAAGTAGGACCTATACTCCGGCGGAGTATAAGTTATATCATTATCTGCAAAAATGTATGACAGTTACAAAATTACTTATTAAATTGATTGTCATATTACGATTAGAATGATTCCATTTGAAAATAAAATTATTGAATTTTATTCGGAGTATAAGCACTTTCATGTGACTCCGTATGGAGTTAATTCTCCTCGCTCCGCTCGGCGCTTACACCTCCATACTTCGTCACATAAAAGTTTCGCTTATACTCCTAATAAAATAAATATCTATTATGCAACAAGTATATAATCTATGACTTTATTGACGAGTCTGGTTATGGCAGAGCGAGCTTGCAAGCGAGGCTAATAAATAGGACGAGTCAATAAAGTCAGATTATATACGAGTTCCATACAAAGCTTTATGTTCAACTGCGAAAATTACCTTTTAATTATTTAGAAAAATTATAAATGTCAGTAATACTCGTAAATTCATTCTGACAGTATTTATTGTTACATTGACAGCTGATATATTGATATTTTACAATAATAGTAAAATAAAGTGCCATTATACACTAGTGTATAAAGAGTCACTTTACGCACGCAAAAGTACGTCATAAAGAGTACTTTATAATGCAGTCGTACATAATAGTAGTTTATGCAACAAGTAAGTATATAATCTATGATACTTTATTGACGAGTCAGGTTTATGGCAGAGCGAGTTTGCGAGCGAGGCTAATAAATAGGACGAGTCAATAAAGTCAGATTATATACGAGTTCCATACAAAACTTTATGTTCAACTGCGAAAATTACCTTTTAATTATTTAGAAAAATTATAAATGACAGTAATAAATTCATTCTGACAATATTTATTGTGATATTGACAGCTGATATATTGATATTTTACAATAATAGTAAAATAAAGTGCCATTATACACTAGTGTATAAAGAGCCACTTTACGCACGCAAAAGTACGTCATAGATAGATAGATAGATAGATAGATAACTTTATTGGTGTTTTATACATACATAACGCATTTACACAAGTCAAATTTACACCAATAAAACTGCAAAGAACATGACGATATAAAATTTTATACATTTAGGCACGTCAAGATGAGGACATACAGTTAAAAACATTTAAATAAAAACAAGAACCTTCCCTCAAACAAGGTTTTTTTTTTTTTAATTTTTTTTTTTTTGATATCAGAATATGAAGTTTTTAAACTCCTGAACGCTGTAGAAGGCCTACCCCAAGAGGAAGCGCTTTACACCTCCACGAAAAGCCCTGAAAGATAGGGTTTTGTATTTTTCCGGCAGTTTGTTATACAGACCAAGGTCTAGGGAATTCCGCGCCGATCTCGCCAGTCTAAGTCTTGGGGCCTTTAACAGTCCTGCATTTCTTGTTGGATAGTCGTGTATATCCGAATATTTGGTACGCAATGCTGCCGTCCTGTGAATTTCCAGCAGGTTGTAAAGTATATACGCTGACGGAATAGTCAGCACATTATACTCTATGAAAAAAGGTCTACAGTGCTCTCCTTTTTTGACTTTTGCAATGATTCTCAGTGCCCATTTTTGGCATTTAAAAACAGTAGACGCGTGCGGTGCGTTTCCCCATAAAAGGATGCCGTAGGTGGCCTTAGAGTGAAACAATGCATGGTAGACATTCAGAATTCCCTCGTCGTTCATTATAGGGCGTAGTTTTCGAATTAAAAAGACAGTGGAGGATAGTTTTTTTGTAAGATGTTCTATATGTTGGGACCAAGACAAGGAATCATCAATGGTGAGGCCGAGCAAGCTGACTGCATATCCCGTTGTAATTGAGTTGTCTGTGGAAAATAGTATGTGTTTAGTTTTGTCAGGATTTGTTTTTAGACCATTTGCACAAAACCAGCGGACCGCGCATGCTTCGGACCGAGCCACCAAAACATCGAGATCCTCACGAGAGGCACCTGAGTTAAATAGCGTAGAGTCATCGGCGAACAGCACACACTCACCCGGCGTTTGGTTAAAGTAAAAGTCATTGGTAAATATGATAAACAACAGAGGCCCCAGAACAGAGCCCTGAGGCACTCCGTGTGTAATAGGTTTTGGGACAGAGCAACTGCCACCCACAGAGACGTATTGGTGCCTGTTCGTCAGATAGGAATAGAAAAACTTCAAAGGAAGACCTCTAACGCCATAGAACTCGAGCTTCTGGAGCAGAAACCCATGGTTAACGGGTGTCGAAGGCCTTACTGAGGTCACAGAGACAGGCCATCGAAGGCTTACCCTCTTCAAATGCACCAACCACCAGGTTTATCAGACGCGACACTGCCTGAATGGTGCTCCTCGAGCGCCTGAAACCAAACTGACCGTCACCGATCAATGCCCTCCCCTCAAAGTACCTCTGCAGTCTATCCCTCACTACTATTTCTAATATTTTCCCAAATATCGGAATCACGCTGATTGGCCGATAATTGTCAATTTCAAGATTGTTTCCTTTTTTGAATATTGGTGTGACGCGACTTATTTTGAACTCGTCCGGAAAAATGCCTTGAGATAGGCAGGCACTGATCAATGACGCCAAAGGACCGAGTATTGTGCCTATGGTTTCTTTAATTATTCGACTGTGCAGACCGTAGTAATCAGGCGAACTTGAATCCTTTAGATTTAATACAATATTTAGCACTTCTGTTTCAGTGACAGGCTCCATATAAAATGAAGAATTTGGTGAATTCATACCACCAAGAAAGTCACCGGGAACAGCGTCCGTAGGTGGAATTTTTTCCACTGTTTTTGTACCTACTTCACAGAAGTAATCGTTAAATGAATCGGCTGTCAGGGATGAGGGTATTTTTGAATCTTTTGTGGCATTCCTTTCAATGTTAATTAGCTGGCAGGAATTTTTAATTTTGTTCGACGATTTGGCAATGAACCGGTCGTTAGCCCGCTTTCTTGCATCAGTACATGCTTTACGATAATTTTTTCGGTATGATTTTAAGATATTTTTTGATGTTTCTGTTCGATCAACGCTAGAAATGATATCTAAAGCTATCACTTAAACAGTACTTTATAATGCAGTTGTACATAATAGTAGTTTATGCAACAAGTATATAATCTATGACTTTATTGACGAGTCTGTTTTATAGCAGAGCGAGCTTGCGAGCGAGGCTAATAAATAAGACGAGTCAATAAAGTCAGATTATATACGAGTTCCATACAAAGCTTTATGTTCAACTGCGAAAATTACCTTTTAATTATTTAGAAAAATTATAAATGACAGTAATAAATTCATTCTGACAGTATTTATTGTGACATTGACAGCTAATATATTGATATTTTAATATAATAGTAAAATAAAGTGCCATTATACACTAGTGTATAAAGAGCCACTTTACGCACGCAAAAGTACGTCATAAACAGTACTTTATAATGCAGCTGTACATAAAAAATATTAGTGAATGTTGCTTAGTAAACTAGCATAATTTATATATATTTTGTAATTATTCTACTATCGGCCAACCGTTATGAAAATTATGTTGAGTTAAATGTTATCATCTGTAAAAATAATGCCTTTGTATAGGTAAAATATGTTATTTGTATATATAAGCAAGTCGAGTTGGATTCATACATATTTAAGTATTCAGTAGTGTTAAAAATCATGAAGTCAAATACGAACGTGGTACTTCCTTTCTTACTTGCTGCGGTAATTATTTGTTAATTAATTTATTTTTTACTTGACTATAATTCGTTGTTAATACCTGGGATACGACGATACGAGATATACAGGGTATTTCACGAATAATGATGAGTCTGATAGAATCGAAAATGCAACCCACAATACACTTACATTACAAATACCATACGAATGTATTGTGGGTTGCATTTTTAATTCCATCAGGTTCATTATTACTCGTGAAATACCCTGTATAAACAAATCCATTATAAAATCGGGCGTATGGTGTAATAAGCGGGCGTAATCATAACGCCCTATTCCTGAAAATAGCCCAATAGAACTGTCTCACTGACAGTTTTGACGGAAATTTTTTTTCTTGGACTCTCGGGCCAAAGGCCCTCGACTTTGTAACTTGGTTGCCCTCGAATATAAACATCTTCGTTATACGTTATACCCTTGATACATAAATAACTATTACGAAATGAAATTCTTTTTTGTATGATCATGAAAGCACAACTTGATGAACTTAAAAAACAAAATTCATATAAACAGTTTATGAATTTTCCAAAATAGAACCGATGGATATATCTCTTTGAAATAAGTGTTTTTTAAATAAAAAGCTGCCAACGGTTCCAAAATTTTAATAGAAACAGTGTGACTTTTCCAAATTAAAAACACCATTCGCCTTCAACAGAGTTAATTTTAAAACATTCTGACAAGTGTTTTCATTATTGTAATTTTATCTTTCATATATGAAGTAATTATAAAAAAACTAATTACAAATTAAATTATTATAAATTGCAATTAAATTAAATTAATTGAAACGTCAGTGAATATTATGAGTTGTCATTAAGTTGTCAAAATCAACTGTAATACGTTTTAATTCATTCATTACAAAAAAATCAAAGTACCTTATCTAAAACAGTAGATGAAGTGCTACTTTATCTACTATTTTGAGTTGATAAAAGCACAGTTTAACATTTGCTATAGAAAAAATTATATAAACTTGTCACAGTTTATTTACTTGACTAGTTTAACAGCTGCGATCCACTTTTTTTTCTGATGTATTTGGTACTCACTTTTTTAAAATTTGTAAAAATGTGTTCCCGGTGAGTTTAAGCATCACATAACACAAAAAACCCTTTTTTGGGGTCATTTTCAATTGTAATTATTTGTGTGCGAGTTTCGTCATTGCGAGCGCTGCTCAGATTCAAGTGATCAGCTCCGCCTTCGTGCACATAGCGCATAGAAAATTCAGGTGTTGGACACGTCAGATATTTTTCAAAAGAATTCGTTATATGTGATTTTTAAAAAGCGCAAATTGGAGCTCCAAAAAAACGCAAGAAATTCTTATAAATGAACTTTCTCAAAATAAAACCGTCATTCTGCTTTGACACAAATATTTTCTGACAAAAATTGAAACAGTGATTCGAAAAATGGTTATATTAGAACAATTTATATTCCAAAAACTTGATCATTTTTTTGAACCCACAAATTCACTACATAAAAACTTCTCTTTTTTTGATAAATGAAACCCACATTCAACTTTGAAATAAAGTACATTTCATAAGCCATATGGTCCAAAACTTTTCAAAAATAGTTTGACACATTTTTTTGTTTATAACATTTGTGATTTAAATAAGTTAAACTGATCCATATCCAAGTGGAGGTGAGTAAATCAAACGAAGAAAAACCAAAGTCCAAACCCACATTTTGTGGTTTTTCTTCGTTTGTGATTTAAATGGCCAAAACTGTGGTCTATCTTGAAAATTTGTAGCTTTGCATCAGATTTCACTTAGAATATCGTTTGGTAAACCGAAATGTCGCTTTTATTAAGAAAAAGATATAGAATTCTGATTTTGCACATTTCAGCTACCATCGCATACAATAAATTCAAAATATCTAAAAAATAACTTGCTCAAAAATATGATTTCGAAGATTGTGATTTTTTTTCACTTGTATAAATAAAATCTACTCTTAGTCCAGGAAAAATAGACGAAAAAAAAGGCTGAGTTGGAAAAAAATTGTAACAGGCTGACTTTTTGCATGCACCTTAGTATTATAGCCCTCAATATTGTGTGAAAGATCCCCATCGATTTGATGGCTGCTAACTGAGTTACTCGAGGTCAAAGGTCGCGATAAAGAGTTTTTTGCAAAAATCTCGAGAACGGCTACCTTTATTGAAAAAAATATAGAGAGCTAATTTGTATCTGAGGCGATTTGCTATAAAAACTTATTAAGAAGTTTTTTTGTAGGGGCAATCGTTCACGAGATATAGCGTTTCAAAAACCAAGAACGTACAGGACTTACTTCACTACGAAGAATAACGACTGATCTTAGGATATGAAAGTTGGATAGTGAATTATTATTCAATATGTATATTTATGGCGTTTTTTATTTATTTGTGCATTTATTGCATTTATTTGGGCATTTACGATACAGTAATTAACTTTCTTCAGTTTCGGAGAGCGATTGTTCCGTCACCAAAGTATGGACGAGGAAAGACGATGGATCGATGTCGTTATCGATCTCCTCGTTATCAATATTAAAATTTTCCATGTTCATACATGTTTGGCCATTACATTGGCTACAAACTACAGAACAGTCCAATCATGCTTTCCGACATCCACAATTGGCACCACAGCCTTTCTTGCACTTACAAAATACTGTATTGAGTAATGCATCAGGAGCGGCTTGGAGCAGTGTTGTAACTGGCTCCAAAATATTATTTTGTAGTACCCATCACCAGTCCTGAGGATCAATTTCTCCATTCCAATTGTGGATGTCGGCGGAAAGAAGAAACTGTTCTGTAGTTTGTAGCCAATGTAATGGCCAAACATGTATGAACATGGAAAATTTTAATATTGATAACGAGGAGATCGATAACGACATCGATCCATCGTCTTTCCTCGTCCATACTTTGGTGACGGAACAATCGCTCTCCGAAACTGAAGAAAGTTAATTACTGTATCATAAATGCACCAAATAAATAAAAAACGCCATAAATATACATATTGAATAATAATTCATTATCCAACTTTCATATCCTAAGATCAGTCGTTATTCTTCGTAGTGAAGTAAGTCCTCTACGTTCTTGGTTTTTGAAACGCTATATCTCGTGAAGACGTGAACGATTGCCCCTACAAAAAAACTTTTTAATAAGTTTTCACAGCAAATCGCCTCAGCTACAAATTAGCTCTATATATTTTTTTCTTTTTCTTTGACCTCGAGTAACTCAGTTAGCAGCCATCAAATCGATGGGGAACTTTCACACATTATTGAGGGCTATAATACTAAGGCGCATGCAAAAATTCAGCCTATTACAATTTTTTTCCATGTTAAAGTCTATTTTTCCTGGACTATCTGCGTAGGTTCGAATAGAAAACCGTCGAAACGAAAAATAAATTAAATAATTCTACTTTTCTTTGCAGATGTATGGATTTGCTCAAGTATTATCTCAAATTCCAACTGCGGGCGAAATCTTAGAGGATTATTATAACGAGATGAAAATGAATATTTTCGGATTTTATATGGACATGGATAGGGAATCCAATATTAAATCTAACCAAACCATTATGCAACCTGCAGAGGAAATTGAGAAGCTAACGACAATTTTTTTCCTTGGCGTTAACAATATAAAATCAATAGCCTCACAATCCGTCGTTTCCATTTCGGACTGTACAAAAAATAATGAAATAAAACTAATCAATTGGTCATCAAAAGTTTTGGCTGAAGTAATTTCTTGTGTCAAAAACTTTGATGCAGCATTTGACCTTTTTAAAAAAGCACAAGACGATATGAAAGATGAGGTAATAAAAAAATTGTTTTGGGAGCAAGAGGCAGTAGAGACAGTAACTTGTGTGAATGTAACATACTGCCTTCCTTTAATTAAATTAAAACTGGATTTCAACAATACCAGATTGGAAACTAATTTGCACAAAATAGTTTCTAAAGTGAAGACACAAGTTCAAAATCTTTATAGTGAGACCGAGCGTTGTGCTGGAAAAGCTATCGTAGATCAAACTGTTAGGGGAAGAAATATTTTAGACGACATTGTCACATGTGTAACGAAGATAATGCACTAAATGTACCTATCTAAAATATTCTCAAGTAATGTGCTTTGAAAATGTTTAAAATGTGATTATTCGAATAAAGCAAAATGCGTCATATCAATATTTCAATTCGTATACTCAATTGACAACGTTTTGTACACTACAAAACGGAAAACCGCTAATAGCTTTCCTATTTGTAACTCACATTTCTGTTTTAACTAACCACTGCAGTAGTATAACAATGGAAACGAATTTAAATTAATAAAAGAGTACATAAGTTGTCGTGGTTTTTATTCTAAATTAAAAGATGTGAGTTCGCGAAAATAATTATAAATATAGTATAGTAAGTATTGAGACCGTACACACCCCGGCCGTTTACCTACAAATAAAATAATTCCGCTTAAAATATACAAGGTGTTCCAAAAAAGTGTAAAAGTTTTTAAGGGTGTGTAGTATGGGCCGAAACAAGTCGAAAAGTCTTAATAAACATGGCATGGCCTGCCAAGTCACCTAATTTAACTCTATTCGACTTTTTTCTTTGGGGTTATTTAAAAAGTTTAGCGTATAGCGTGCTTGATGTAAATAACCTGGACGTTTTAATACGGCGAATTGACCTAAGATTAAAAACAATTCGGCAAACGACGGGAATTTTAGAAAGAACCCGAATTTCCTTACAGCGACGATGCACTGCTTGCACCGAAATGGAGAGAGGACACTTTAAACATCTTCTTTAATTGAATTATCTTTAATTTAATTATTTTGTCACAAAATTTATTAAAAATAAAAAACACAACTGAAGTACATATTAGAACCATGAAATCGCCAATAATATTTCCGTAACCGCGTAGATTTGCGGACCTATTGTTTATTAAGACTTTTCGACTTCTTTCGGCCCATACTACATACCCTTAAAAAGTGTTATCCTTTTTTGAACACCCTGTATACATACATTAGTCTTACTGGCTTACTGTGTTAAGTATATATTGTATAGTCTACTATAATGCTTTTTCAGCCAATGGAATGTCTGAAATGCATAGATACATGTCTATCAAAGTGATGATAATAATAAAACAAACGCATCGATGATATTTTATTGTGGTGCTGTCACAATAGTAATTTGTATAACTAGCCATGAAACTAGAGTTTTGCGAGTGCGAGTAGGGTTTGCGAGCAGAGGCCGTAGGCCGAGACCCGCAACTACGAGTACTCGCAAAACAGTTTCAAGGCGTGTAATACACACTATTTTTTGTGCCGAAGTTTATTTAAATAAATAAAATTTACAAAATATTTGTTTATAATTTGGTATTAGGGATTTTTTTTATATTGGTAACACGCGATACTTAAAATTGACACTGACAGTAGTAGCCGAATGACAGAAATAATAATCCGTTTCTATGGAAAATACAAATTTTCTTTATGATTTCAATGATGCCAATCGATAAACTAAAAATTCCTAGTTTTTGCCGGTCTAGCCCGGCAAAACATGAGTTTCCAGCCGATTTATACGAATGCAAAATGACTCATGCCAACCTGAGGCACAAAAATTAATTCAAAAGTCATGTCATTATATCGGTTGTTCATTTAAATTTCACCTCTAGTTGGTAAAATTGAAATGAACACCCGATATGTATTGTAATTACACAACTCAAATTGTTTTAATTTGTTATATTCTCTCATTAAATATAAGGCGTGATATGATTAATACTCGATGATATTTTCGAATTGAAACCGAGTATTGAATGTGCATCTTCGGTTTCAATGAGAGAATAATCATATCACTTGTTATATTACCTACGAAAACTTTTTTTTGTAGACATTTAAGAGATTCTTATATATATATATACCTCTTGAAACCTAGAAACGCATTATATATATATATATATATAATCGTTAAACTTTAGTATACCCGAAGGTGTTAAGGATAAAAGTATAAATATTCAATTATAAACAAAGTCTCTCCATTTTTTCTTGTTCTGTGCCATGCTTTTTCCTTCTGTCCACGTCTTGGTTTTCTTCTTCAAATTCTCAGCAATAACCTCATTCCACTTCTTTCTTGGTCTGCCTCTTTTCTGTTTTTGGATTGACTTTGCGTCCCATATCTTTTTTGTTTGCCTATTATTCCCCATTCTTACCAAATGACCAAACCATCGTAATTGTTTTCTCTCTATGCTGTCCATTACAGGTTCTACTTCTAGTTCTTCTCTTATTATGTTGTTTCTTATTTTATCTCTTTTTGTGATGCCCTTAATGCCTCTTAGGTATTTCATCTCGATGGCTTGTATTTTGCTTTTCTGTTGCTTCGAGAGTGTCCAACTTTCGCATCCGTAGGTTAAAATGGGTTTGACTATTGATTTGAATACTGTCAACTTCGTTTTCTTTGATATCTCTTTTTTCCAGATGAATGTTTTGTTGAGTGAATAATACAATTTTGTTGCATTTTCTATTCTACTATTAATTTCAGCTTCGTTCTTTCCATCTTTTTGTATTGTTATTCCAAGGTATTTAAAACTGTTTGTTTGTTCAATTGTTTTGTTATTTAAATTTATTGTTGCTTCTGTGTCGTTCTTGCCTATTACCATTATTTTCGTTTTGTCTATATTAATCTTTAGGTTTCTTTGGTTAAGTGCTTTATTCCATATCTCTAAATTTCGTTGTAGCTCATTTTCACTTTTAGCGCATAACATTAAGTCGTCCGCGAACGCACATTGAGTTATATATACTGGTTCCATATTCCAATATCCAACACACAGTTTTTTAGTTTTATCTTTTACTTCTTTTATCACGTCGTCTAATATTATGTTGAATAGTGTTGGGCTTAGTACTCCGCCTTGTCGTAGTCCTTCTTTTGTTATGAACTCTTCGGATTCATTGTTGTTCGTCCTGACATAATTTCTTGTATGTCTGTATATACTTGCGATGTTCTTTCTTAAATTTTTGTTCACTCTTCTTTTTTCCAGACTGCTCCATATCATTTTTCTTGGTACGCTGTCGAATGCCTTCTCTAGATCTAAGAAAGCCAGGTATATGTTGTTCGTGTAGTTTTTTTCCATCATTTGTTTTATAGCGAATATATGATCCTGGACGCATTAACTAAAATATATACTTTGTACTTGTGTAAATAAAAAGATTCTGTTTTAGCAAAATATAACTTCCATATGTAGCAAATAACAGCAGCTCTATCCATCTAAGAAACAAAATTTGCCAAAAGGATTGTATCCAGAGAACCAAAAAACAACCAGCACCAACAAAGCACTGGAAGATGCCCAGAGAGTCTCTATTTTTACACCCTTGCCATCATAAAACTTGACCTATACAGGGTGTTTCAACTCAAAGTGGACAACGTAATAGAGGTTGTAGATCTCATCGAGACTAACACTTATTATTTTTTATTTGAGCTTTTGTTTTCGAGTTATCGACCTTCTTTTGTTTTTACACAAACCTCTTTATCTTCATTATTTATGGCCGGATTTTAAAAAATTAAAGTTTTTTGAAATTGTCAGTTTGATATCAACAATTTTTGAGTTAAAACTTAAAAAAAAATATCAACAAACAAAATGGCGACCAATTTTCTTTGGAGCAGACTTAGAGCTATCCAAGTTCAAAAAAGAAAACTGGTCGCCATTTTGTTTGTTGATATTTGTTGAAAAAATGTTTAACGCAATAATTGTAGATACCAAAATGACAATTTCCAAAAACTTAAATTTTTTAAAATCCGGCCATAAATAATGAAGATAACGAGGTTTATGTAAAAACAAAAGAAGGTCGATAACTCGAAAACAAAAGCTCAAATGAAAAATATTAATTTGAAAAAAGTGTTAGCCTCGATGAGATCTACAACCTCTATTACGTTGTCCACTTTGAGTTGAAACACCCTGTATATAAAATGCTGCTCTGTTCACCAACTGGTGAGAGCATTGTCCCCATGGATCACAATATAGCACCCCTGTCATCAGACAATCATCCGGTGGTTGACCATAATAGGAAGCGTCACTGTTTATACCAAAAAGAGGAAAATGCCAATGAAAGTCTCGGACACGATCTGCGATTGGCCCAACTAGCGCTGCCTCTTTCTTGAAATTCATACGACGACCAATACCAGTACGCGGATTGCTGAAAGTAGCCCAGTACTGTCCACTATTGGTCCCTCTAAGTTTTGCATCCTTTTGGCACCCTGATGACGTTCATACAATACCAGCACATCAATTTAAGAAAAACCTCTCAACAATATGTAGAACATATAATTTGGTGTTCTAGAATACTGACGTCACAGGCAAATGAAGAACAAAGGAATTTCATATACACTGTGTCCCAAATTGGTGACTCCACTATGGGTAACTTCTTTATTGTTGGAGATACAAAGACGGTTAAATTAGGATAGTTTTTAAGAATTTCAGGGCCATTTCAGATTAGTAAACAGATTTTGAATATCTCTTTTAGTTTTAAGATATTCGAGAAGAACCAAAATGTTGCAATTTCTTTAATGCTCAACATTTTTTTTATTATCCATTTTGGGCTGTTGAGACTTTGACATTGTACATGCACTTTTTTAAGATACTTCTAATGGTGTTGTCAGTTTTTTTCAAACTCTTTTGTTTTTTGAGATACGATTACCAACTTTTGTTTTTCTTATAAACGTCAATTGTTTTTTTGGCACTGTCCAATAGCATTTTTTATTACCTTTCCAACGGTGACGAAAAATTCCAATTTTCACAAGAAAATTGTATTTTTCAATAAAAAAAAAACAAAAGACATCCCAGCAATGAATAAAAATCAATTCCTTTATCGCTGCATGATGAATGTATGAGATCTCCCTTTTGTTGCTATGCAAAAAAGGACGCATTAAATGACAGCTAACGATAACAGTCGAAAATCCAAAATGATTTCTGGCACACTATTAGTTTGTATCTTTTTTTAAATGTTCTAGTAGTTTTTAAAATGTAAAAAGTAAAATTAATTTATTTAAATGGGAAAATAATTACATAATTTTATCTCGTTTTCACATTAAAACGTATTTAAGTTAGGAGGCAAGTCGCAAGTCGACCGCACAGTCCGACTTGCTTCACATTCATTTCGTATCTTGGGCCATCAGCCACCTTTTGTAGTATTAGTAAATTCACAACATGTTATAATTTAAGTTAATCTGCAATATTTGTTTCCCCGTCAATCTGTGGTCCTTTTGGCGTTAACCGGCCACATAGATGATTAGTTGTATCATACGAGTTTTAAGATGCTCATTTTAATTATCCACGTATTTTCCCTTTACCACACTCAGTCTATTCAATGGCATGTGTAACTTACGCGGTTGTTTACTGAGGCTACCATTGATGTGCACCTGTTTTGGTTACAGTTAGTGCCCGGTAATTTTTTAAATAATTTTTACCTTAGCTGTTAATTTGATTTTAGATCTGATGACATGTCATATTTTTTACAATAATTTTGACAATATACGTTTTGTGGGTTGGACTTCATTTGATTTACTCACCCCCACTTTGATATGGACCAATTTCCATGGATAACTAGAGCTGAAATTGAAATGATCACCCGGTATGAAAGTGCATTGTTCAATGAGAGACATATTTTAAACACGAGCGATAGCGACTGTTCTCTAGAGAAAAAAAATAGAACTTTCACGTAGAGTAGATCGTGGAGAAATTGCTCCAGTCTCTACACTTAAGCAAAACTCAATATTGGTTAAATAAGAAAAAATCATGTACACTGTGTCGTTATAAATTTAAAATTCATGGCTTTTCACTTGAATTTCGATTTACAATAGAATATTTCACTTACAATCGTATACAGTTAAATTAATTTGTGATGGCGAGGGACCATCCTGCACACACGGTTTATTATAACTTTTTCAAATTTTAGTTTCAGTATGATGTAATATGCGTTACGTCATTCGTCCGGTATCATATTACCTCGGATATTAAGTACTCATTGCGCAATAAAATTAATTGCTTATTCGTCCGTAATATCTGTTTTACCGGACTTATAACGTAAATAACTATTACGATACTTATAAGTAACGTTATAAGGCTTTTTACATTACGAGAGAATAGTTTGAAGATCGAGCGACGCAGTAGCGAGTTATCTAAAATTCTCGAGTAATGTAAAACGCAGATAACGTTACGTATATCGTAACACGGTTCATTTTATCCTAAAATCCTATTTTTCTTTCAAAAAATGGAAAAAATTCTTGACAGCGAGACATATCATAAGTTGCCCACAGCCATGTCGGTATGCTGGTGTCCAAGTGACCAAGTGATTTCTTTACATTTTTATTAGGAAAAAATAATTATTGTTTTGAATTTTAATTTAGACGGTATTAAGTTATATTATTTTATATTTATTATATTAAATTCTTGTCCTAATAACGATAAAAAATCTTAATATTCATTCATTAACTTTAATTTTGTTGTTCTTTATGTGCTTTGTGTTCTTTATGTATACAGTGAATTTTTTTCTCCATAGGGATTTACATGGTAAAATCTTTAACTCGTGTTAACGGTTTTTCTACTGCGAATTTCAGAATGATTTTTGGCACACTATTAGTGTGCATCTTTTTTTACATGTTCTAGTAGTTCTTAAAATGTAAAAAGTAAAATTTATTTATTTAAACGGGAAAATAATTACATAATTTTAGCTCGTTTTCACATTAAAATTTATTAAGTAAGGAGGCTTTGTCCACTGACAAGCAAATAACTATTCCAAAACTGTCACTTTATTTGCATGTTTTTATTAAGTTTGAAAGACTTTCAAAACGTGAAAATGTCTTTGTATACCATCGAAGAAAAAGTAAAATTCATTACGGCGTATATTAAAGGTGTCTCAAGTAGAGAGATATGATAATTTTGCGGTGGAATATCCAAATCGACCCATACCTTTAAAATTCTACAATAAATGTCAGTGGACAAAGCCTCCTAACTTACTAAATTTTAATGTGAAAACGAGTTAAAATTATGTAATTATTTTCACTTTAAAATAAAAAAATTTCACTTTTTACATTTTAAAAACTACTAGAATATGTAAAAAAAGATGCAAACTAATAGTGTGCCAAAAATTATTTTGAAATTCGCAGTAGAAAAACCATTAACACGAGTTAAAGATTTTACCATGTAAATCCCTATGGAGACTCATAAAAAAAATTCACTGTATGATTAAATGACAGTGACATAAGCGTGTTTTTTTATTTTCTTTTCGTGATACTATATCGTTATTGCATTATAACAGAACAGAAATGTGTACTGTTATAGTATATAATGGTATTGCAGTTTATGATGCAACTGAGTAAGTTATTTGCGTTATCGGCCGTATATTGTTCAATATTTTTCGTGATACTTACTAAAAACGAAAAATTCTATAATTTTTTCCTTATTTTTAACCCTATTTATAAATTTGTCAAATTTGACAGTTGTGCTGACGTACTGTAATATCATAATAACAGCCGGTGTATCATATAACAGCCTCGGCCGTTAAACATGACTTAACAGTACCCCTTTCTGTTCTGTTATAATGCAAAAACGATATAGTATCACGAAAAGTCATGAATAACACCCTAGAGTGTTATATGATACACCGGCCGTTATATTGATTTAACAGTACGTCAGCACCACTGTCAAATTTGACAAATTTATAAATAGGGTGAAAAATAAGGAAAAAATTATTGAATTTTGCGTTTTTAGTAAGTATCACGCAAAATATTGAACAATATACGGGCGATAACGCAAATAACTTACTCAGTTGCATCATAAACTGCAACCTCGTACGTTATTTGCTATATATCGCCCTCATACCGTTATACATATACCTACTATAACAGCACTAGTGTTGTTAAATACACCTTAAAGCAATTCGTTGCTAACATATTATTAGCAGGTAACAACATAGGATAAAATAAAGATACAAATTATATTAGATTTGTGTAAAAAGATAGGGATTTTTCAAAAATAACATTCCCGCAATGTTCACATTGCGAATTAATGAGTCTTGTAGGGGGCACTTTAAAATTAACAACATTTTGGTTCGTAGGTATATCTATGACAATAGCCTTCCTTTCAAGGTGAGAGCACAAATCCTCAGGCACCAGGTATAAAACATTTCTTACGTGTTACACTTAATAATAACTTGTTAAAAAAATCGTGATCCCCAACAATAAAATCTGCGGTATTCAGAATGGTGCACATATAAACATTCAACATGAACATATTTTATGCATTATTTTATTTTGTATTCATGATATTCTATTTTCCTCCATGAAAGTAGTTTAGAGTTAAATGTTATCAATAGTAAAAATGTAATTTTGTATAGGTAAACAAATGTTTACATGTATATATAGTAAATAAATTTCATCATGTGGAGTATTGGTAATATTTAATAAGTAATAAGTAGTGCTAACCATGAAAGCAATTGAAAATTTTGTTCTTTTCTTCATATTTGCTATGGTAATTATGTTGTCCGCTTATTTGAGAAATTAATTTCACCCCTTTTCAGACATCAATCATTAAGAATGTTCTTGGCCTTTCTATGCTGCTAGTACAATTTTCAAAAACCTGACAAAATCATTTATTGCCACTAAAATACGCACTATATTAAAAAAAAAATTTCATAAAATAATTCCAATTGACGGGTTTCTAAAATGTAATGCACTTGAAGGTAATTATTTTTTTTAATAACAGAACGCTTTATAGTACAGGGTGACCCAATATTAGCCTGCCGAAATGTACCAGCTGATTCTACGTTCAAAAATAATGCAAAAAGTTTTAATAAATATAGGCTGAAAAATGCTTCCTAAGGGAGCTACAGCCCCCCGAAAGTGGGGCCTCAAAGAGGAATGTTCTGTAATATCTCTGCAACTATTTGAGGTAGATTCATGAAATTTGGTGAGTTTGAAGCTTTTATAATTTGACACATATTTCCTTTTTTTTAATTTTCAGAAATTTTGCCAGGTGCGTCACATACAGGTGCTGGGTAAATTATGCCCCATATTTTTTGTGTGGATAATATTTACATTTTTTATATCAAATTATGATACTTGGTTTATTTTTACACAAAAAAGGTAATCTCAGTCGATCTTTGATTCTTGAACCGCTTTTGATTAAAATCGTTTTGAAGAAGTCACGTCCATAAAAATTACACTAATAAAAATAATCACAAAATTGAAAAAAAAATTTTGATTTTGATATTTTGTTTGTATTATTAATATTTGACGAAGAAATGCTAAACGAAGTAATAAATACCTATACGGTTTAATCCATTGTCTACTTTTGATAAATTTTAGTTTTGTGATTATTTTTATTAGTGTAGTTTTCATGGACATGATTTTTTCAAAACGATTTTACTCGAAAACGGTTCAAGATACAAAGATCGACTGAGATTACCTTTTTTGTGTAAACATAAACCAAGTTTGATATAAAAAAATTAATAATTATCCCCACAAAAAATATGGGGCATAATATACCCAGAACCCATCTTGTATGTGACGCCTCTGCCAAAATTTCTAAAAATTGGAAAAAGAAATATGTGGCAAATTACAAAAGCTTCAAACTCACCAAATTTCATGAATCTGCCTCAAACAGTTGCAAAGATATTACAGAAAACTCCTTTTTGGGGTCCCCCTTTCGGGAGGCTGTGGCCTCCTTAGGAAGCATTTTTCAACCGATATTTATTGAAACTTTTTGCATTATTTTTGAACGTAGAATCAGTTGGTACATTTTGGAAAGCTAATTTTGGGACACCCTGTATACTTAATATACAGGGCGTTTCCTAATTACGGTACGAAACTTCAGAGGGTGATTTGTTAGGTCGTTTTAAGAAAAAAAAATTCATATGAACATATGTCCGTTTCTGAGTTGAAGTTTAAAAAAAATAAAGTGCATGTCAGCCATTTCAGCGTTAGTACAATTATTCATGATGGAATCACTGCTAATTGACAACTCTGACTTTTACTGATATGACAATACTATCACTCTGAGCTGGTCTCCAAAGCAGGTAAGTAGGTACCTACTTGATTGGACTTGGCAATAATTTGTTATAAAAAGCAGATGTGGTGATTTTTTTTCTCGAAAATGAAGCTAGATATGAAGAAAACACAAGGGACCAAAAAGTTGTATTTTTAGTTGCTTAATCTAAAAAAATAAACTACAAAAAAAATGTCAGTGGCGTATTTTTTTTTCTCAATAATATTGGCTGTGGTGCCCACTGGGACGCCACTGGACCTAATAATTTCAATCTAGTTACTTCAAATAACTGCACCAAATTTCAACGAAATCGTTTAAGGATATTTATGATATTTTATAAAGACCGTTTTTTTTTAAATTTCAACGCCCTGTATCTTCGAAACGAAGCAACTCCGGATATATGTTCATAGGAACTTTTTTTCTTTAAACGACCAAACAAATCACCCTCTGAAGTTTCGTACCGTAGTTAGGAAACACCCTGTACAGAACTATACTAGTAAAATAATGCTGTCATTATTGTACTAGTCTAATATTTTGAGTTACAAAAGTGTTACAAAAGTAGTATATTATGCTACAAGTTCTATAAACGGCATTTTAGTAACGAGGTTTATTAGGAACGAGCGGAACGAGTGTTTAATAATCAAGTTTCTAGAGAAGTTTATGTTCTTGTGTAATCATCAGGTCATTTTTTGAATACCTACGGATCTAGATTTTTTTTACAATTTCATCAGTCTTTTTACTTTCTTATACGTAGTATAAGGAAGTATTGTAATCGTGATTTTTTTCGACTTCGAGATTTTGATGGATTTACACGTTTTGAGGGCCCCTGAATCCATTTTAACCATTTTCGCCATGATGTCTGTCTGTCTGTCTGTGTGTCTGTCTGTTTCCACCATAACTCAAAAACGAGTTATCGGATTTGATTCAAATTTCATATTTAAGAGTTTGAACAAAATTGTGGGTGCCACATTCAATTTTTTTCATCTAGCACCAAAACAAGTGACAGTTACCTGATGTCATTTTTGGGTTTTTTAAGAATATCTTGAAAAATAAACAATTTATGAGATTTTTTTATTCTTTAACATTGATTTAGAATTAAATTTTAAACAAATTTTGTTTGAACTTTTTTTTGAAATTCCGTCAAAAAAATTTCAAAAAAACTAGATATTCTTAAAACACTTTATATTTCTCATAGCGCGCGTTGATAGTTGAATCCGATGGTCGAGGTAGACCATGTGTTTCATTATATGGCTGCCAAATAGAGGGTCTCGGGTTCGAATCCCAGAAGGACCGGTCCATTAGTTTTTTTTTATTTTACTGGTTTCTATGGTACCGAAAACAATAATAATGAATAAATAAATGTAATTTCATAACGGGAGATTTTTTTAAGTGAGTAATAGGTCAAAAATCTAAAATAAAACACTTTTTGTCGTTAAATTCGGTTATAATGAGTGGGACAAGGACAGATTTATGCGTATTGCAATAAGTGCGACAGAGACTATTTGAAAATTGCTGGAAACCTTCAAAATTTTTACAAGAAATTTAACTTAATTTCTTTAGGAAAAGTAATTATTGTGATACTATCCGTAAGTATAAGAAAGTCATGTGTTGGGCACATCAGATATGTTTCATTGTACAGGGTGTCCCATTTTCGACACTTTTGGGGGGTATTGGCGTTATTATCAAAGATAGAGTGTTGCGGTTTTCATCTTCCCGTCCTACTTTTTTACGAAACGAAAGATTCCGGGGTCAAATTTTTCATGGCTCTCTTAGTTTTTAATCTACAGAGTGATTCTGAAAATCTTTGTTTTTTAGACACCCCTCGTATCTCCGTTATGCGTCTACTTATCAAAAAGGTGAAAACTGATCTGATAGAGTCTTTTACGTAGAATTCAGTGGTGTAGGCAGTTTTTGTGTAAAAGGTTTAGTATTATATATTTTTGGAAAAACCAAATTTTGCTTAATCAATATAAAAAATAATATATAGGATGTCCCATTTAAAAAAACATAAGTTTGGGCAATATCTCAAAAACTAAACCTTTTACACAAAAACTGCCTACGCCACTGAATTCTACGTAAAAGACTCTATCAAGATCAGTTTTCACCTTTTTGATAAGTAGACGCATAACGGAGATACGAGGGGTATCTAAAAAACAAAGATTTTGAAAATCACTCTGTAGATTAAAAAATAAGAGAGCCATGACGAATTTGACCCCGGAATCTTTCGTTTCGTAAAAAAGTAGGACAGGAAGGTGAAAACCTTAACACTCTATCTTTGATAATAACGCCAAAACCCCCTAAAAGTGTCGAAAATGGGACACCCTGTACAGCCATCATCAGTATTGACGATTTCGTAAGTATTTATTTTATAAAAATTATTTAAAAAAGTTAATTCCATTCTTCTTATTATTACTACTAACAATAACTAATAGGTAGTATTTAGTATAAAAGGAAAATTATTATTATTATTATTCATAAAGTACAAAAAAATTATTAAAGTTTGCCAAAATGTGCGGATGTGATGATAAATACTGATGAAAATGTAAAAAAAATCCAGGGCAGTATTTAAAAAATGATCTGATGTTGATTGCACAAGAACGGAACGTCGTATGGTAAAAATGTAAACGCCATATTTTTAAATGAATGGAAAAAAAATTGAGTCGGTTTAGAGAATGTCGTTGAATTTCCGGATTTTTATGAAAACTCCAAGCTAAGACTTGCCCTTATAATGGATAAAAATTGAACCATCTGGAAGATAGTTTAGATATTTTTGAGTAGTCTAAATAAAAACTAAAATTTCCGATCTATTTTGTACTTTTGTACTTTAAAAGTTTGTAACTGTAGACCGGATTGTCGAATTCGTACTTGCTGATGAAACCAAATTTGGATCTTTAAAAACTCCTGGAGAAGAATAGCTTATAATCTCAATCGTATAAAGCGTTTTTACAGAAATTCACTCTTCAGGTTGGGCTTTTAAATTTTATAACCATTTTAGGTATCGTTAAATTTTTTTCCTATTAAATATTATAATAAGATTATAATATATATTACCGATTCGAATAGCCTCTATAGTCCATTGTTATATCCGTTAAATTGCATTAAATATTCATAAAATATACTTTAACAGAATTTACTCTGTTGAAAATAGCATTCCGAGGTTAAACTGGAAAAGAATATCAACTTCGTACTAAAATAAGTAACTACCGTCACCTCGACAATGTATTACTTAATAATTATGTTATCATGCGTTTCCCTCGTAAACTTAATGGTAAGAAACAAATCATTATTATTCTCAAATTGCAATAATTTATCATTTTTTCGAAAGAATGCTGATGATATACCTATCAAACCTATTATGGCTCGAGAACTTCACATATCACAAGATGTCGTAAATACAGTAAACAAGGTTTACGATAAAGTTAAAACAAAGATTGGTGAAATTAAACAGAAACTTTCGTATAGAGGCAGTGAGAATGATCCACCCTCAAGTAGAATGTACGGACAGAACGATAATTTAGCATTTTTTATAAAGAATGCTGACGATATACCTATGAAACCTATTATGGCTCGAGAACTTCACATATCACAAGATATCAAAAATACAGTAAACAACGTTTACGATAAAGTTAAAACAAAGATTGGTGAAATTAAACAAAAACTTTCGTATAGAGGCAGTGAGAATGATCCACCCTCAAGTAGAATGTACGGACAGAACGATAATTTAGCATTTTTTATAAAGAATGCTGACAATATACCTATGAAACCTATTATGGCTCGAGAACTTCACATATCACAAGATATCAAAAATACAGTAAACAACGTTTACAATAAAGTTAAAACAAAGATTGGTGAAATTAAACAAAAACTTTCGTATAGAGGCAGTGAGAATGATCCACCCTCAAGTAGAATGTACGGACAGAACGATAATTTAGCATTTTTTATAAAGAATGCTGACGATATACCTATGAAACCTATTATGGGTCGAGAACTTCACATATCACAAGATATCAAAAATACAGTAAACAAGGTTTACGATAAAGTTAAAACAAAGATTGGTGAAATTAAACAAAAACTTTCGTATAGAGGCAGTGAGAATGGTCCACCCTCAAGTAGAATGTACGGACAGAACGATAATTTAGCATTTTTTATAAAGAATGCTGACGATATACCTATGAAACCTATTATGGCTCGAGAACTTCACATATCACAAGATATCAAAAATACAGTAAACAAGGTTTACGATAAAGTTAAAACAAAGATTGGTGAAATTAAACAAAAACTTTCGTATAGAGGCAGTGAGAATGATCCACCCTCAAGTAGAATGTACGGACAGAACGATAATTTAGCATTTTTTATAAAGAATGCTGACGATATACCTATGAAACCTATTATGGCTCGAGAACTTCACATATCACAAGATATCAAAAATACAGTAAACAACGTTTACAATAAAGTTAAAACAAAGATTGGTGAAATTAAACAAAAACTTTCGTATAGAGGCAGTGAGAATGATCCACCCTCAAGTAGAATGTACGGACAGAACGATAATTTAGCATTTTTTATAAAGAATGCTGACGATACACCTATGAAACCTATTATGGGTCGAGAACTTCACATATCACAAGATATCAAAAATACAGTAAACAAGGTTTACGATAAAGTTAAAACAAAGATTGGTGAAATTAAACAAAAACTTTCGTATAGAGGCAGTGAGAATGGTCCACCCTCAAGTAGAATGTACGGACAGAACGATAATTTAGCATTTTTTATAAAGAATGCTGACGATATACCTACAAATCCTTTTTTGGCTCGAGACTATCAAATATCCCAAGAAGCCAAAGATAAAGCCACAAACCAAAAATTTGTATATAGACGCAGTGAAAATAATCCACCCTCATTTAGAACATACCAACAGAATATTAGAAAACAAACAGAAAATCAGTTTTTCAATTAATGGAAGTAACTTAAAAGATGAAGATATACAAATGCTAAAGGAAATAGACGCATCAATGCTATACCTATTAGAACAATTTTAAGCATGTAACGTATACATCTGGGTAATAAATTTGTTTTAATCTAGTACTGAGTTTTATTTTAAGCCATTAGTCAACATATTCTGAAGATTAGAATATACAGGGTGTTCTCGAACTTGGTACTTTAAATTTAACACAATGTAGTTTACATGTACGATCGGCGCCAACCAAATTTGAACGAATTTCTGTTATCAGGGTAATTTGTTGCGATTTTTACTAGATTAAAAACGGCTTTCGCCAGTGGTGTATTACTACAGTAAAAATATAAACAAGCACTATTTTATATAATAATTCTTCAATTTTTTCTTTGAAGTTCATTTTAATATTTTTTTTAGCAGAGTGTCGATATACTCGTAGTCTTCCACTATTACAGGACTGGAAAGTCTTCTCATCAGAAAATATAACGGTGTTCCAAAATTCCTCATCAATGTTCTGATTTGCAAATTGTACTTACTCTTCTCTGTTTGTGTTCAGCAGATAAGAATATTTTGCGTGCGGCAACGCCGTTCTTTAAATGAGACTCTTTGAGGCGTCTCTGTGCTGTCCTAGGAGATCCTGGAATGTGTGTTTCTTCTCTAACTCTTATAGCGATGTCAAAAGGATTCTGGTTAAGATATTAACGCATTGTCTTCAACCCCATTAGAGATCCTTCCGATACCCTGTCTCGCTGGCCTTTGAAATTTCAGTTCTTCTTGCCATCTTTTCCGAACATAAAATATGCAGCCTATAGACACGTTTAAATCAGCTGCCACTTCACTTAACATCCAGTTTTCTTCTAACTTGGTTATGGCCCTTGCTTTTTCGGCTTCTGTTAAATGTCGTGGCATATTTTTCGGCAAATTTATGTCATTTTTTGATGACAGATTAATTTTTGTATTGTGCCAAATCTGACACATTACAGTACGCCTATGAAATTACAATAGAAAAATTAACCGTTCAAATTTGGCTGGCGCCAAGGACGTATAAAATAGAGGACAGAAAAATCCCCGGGGTGGGGGTTGAATTCGTGGGTCAAAAAGTGTTGCACGTTCGAATGGACTCAAGCGTACTTGATAGTTTCTACGCATGCGCCAGCAGTCAATAAGGCGCGTTATTGGTCAAGTGTTTGTTTTGGTTTGTCACTGTCATAGCAACTGGCAACGGATTTGTGCCTACACCCATCTGGGAGCTTTCTCTCCTCTATTTTTATACCTTTTTGGCTGGCGCCAATAGTACAGTTGGCGACACGAAATAGTTTCCAGACATTTTTTTCCATTGTAAATTAAATCATGATCATAGGCTCGAGAATTGCTTAGTGACATTATTAGCAGTCATACTTGTGTCACAATATTTTATGTAAAGTATTTAAGTAAAACGCCTAGAAATTTTGTTACTGATGCTCAAAAAGGTGCAATTGTGGCAAATCTAGAAGATAGTTGGTCAAGTAGATAAGTAATTGTAATTTAATGAGATCTTCTCCTGTCTCCACCACTGTCGTTAAAAAAATTTTGATTTAAAAAGTCTGATTTATAATGCTAAAAGAATTAAAAAATCGCTTTTTTGATCAATTTGTCTGGAAACTATCCCGTGTCGCCAACTGTACATAAGACTATCTGAGCATGAATAAACCTTAAACCTCCAAAAATAAAAAATTGGAAAAACTTACTATTTTATTTATATGGAAATATTGAACGACGGACCTGATAGCCCAAACCTTTATTGAGAATTTCTGCTGAAAATATGTTCTCTTTATCGCGTGAGTGTTGTGGAAGTAATTATTAATACCATTACGAGTGAAAATCATAGGACACCAAAACGCACCTAGTGAAAATTTCTTCTGCGATATTTTTGCGCAAAAGCCACTCACAAAATTGAACTCAAAGCTTGCACAGGTTGCACATGAAATGGATACAATTGATTTCCTCGTATCGTACGCCAAACTTTGCTATGAGCAACACCAACATTATTTGCAGCAATTTGACGGGTGCTTGTACCTGGATCTTCTTCAACCAAATCGAAGTCTCTTCCTCGATGGCAAGCATGAGATGAGGCTGATCTTTACCTTCATGTACTTCACGATGTTATTGAAGGTATCTCATGAAAACTGACAGATGTTAATAAATCTACGTTAAGCGAGATGAGCCCTTAAAGGAAATCTATCTGCGTACAGACGAGATGCTAAAGTAGCATTTTGTCTGCTTTCCCCGGCCGCACACGAGCATCATGTCCACAAGTTCATTGTTACACATGAGCTCTTTTCTTACAAAACCATCTGTAGAACTACACACAATCACTCACAGCAATCATAAAATCTAACTTTCCAAGATCAGTCGATATTATTCCAGTAAAAATATCTGATGTGCCCAACACATGACTTTCTTATACATTGCCATGATACAGTTTTAATCTTTGGAAAATACTGAAGGGGTAGCCAATAATCACATGCTGTCGACATTCAACACGTTATTAATATAAAATCACATTTATTTATTACTAGCTGTCCCCCGCGGGCTTCGCCCCACGATAGTTTTCTGTCTTGCTCCGTTTTTTCAATACTATTTAATTGTATTACAATAAATCAATATTATACAAAAACACGCCACCACGATGCTGCCATTGCCGTCGATTTTTTCAATAATAATTATAGGTACAGTTAATTTCACAGAAATCGACTACACCTAATATTTCCCTGATTCCCTGTGTTACAATGCCTTTGTTTGATTGACGTTTACCGTTTACTGTCAAATTGACAAATTAAGTACTTATTTGCATCCGTCGCCAAAAATCAAAATGCCAAAACTTAGTGAACGACTCATGATAAAAAATAACCTAATTTCTGTGAAATTAACTGACGAGAGGCTAATCGCAGCAAAGTATTTCATCAAATTCAAGGTCACGTGTAAGGGCAAGGGTTATTCCGGCATCATCTTATGGTACCAATTTATGCTATTATTTAAAGGAAAAAAAACTATACAAAACAACCTAACCTGGTCCGTGACTTATAATCGCTCCGAATAAATAAAGCATTTAATTAAAATTAAAAAAAAAGAAGGGAAATCTATGGAATCGAACCAGCACCGTGTGGATTACTAGGCAGATTCTCTACCCACTGCGCCACGGCGGCTTGTGCTAGAAGTGGTATTTGTTCTGGATAAGAAGAGTACATGGAATACTTTGCTGCTATTAGCTACTCCTATTAACTGTACATATTACAATATGACACAAAAAACACAAATCAACGACCGCGTAACAACCGTTGGTAGTTTCGCCACCACAATGCTGCCGTAGCCGTCGATCTTTTCAAATAATAATATTGCTACAATCGATTTCCTCAACGGTATAGATTTCTGTAATTTATATAAAGTACTTTTGTAACTGAGTGATAGATGACGCTACTATATGAAAAATAATAAAAAAAATTTGACGGAATTTCATAAAAAAGTTCAAACAAAATTTGTTCAAAATTTAATTCTAAATCAATGTCTAAGAATAAAAAATTGTCGTAAATTGTTTATTTTTCAAGATATTCCTAAAAAACCTAAAAATGTCATCAGGTAACTGTCACTTGTTTTGGTGCTAGATGAAAAACATTGAATGTGGCACCCACAAATTTGTTCAAACTATTAAATATGAAATTTGAATCAAATCCGAGAAGTCGTTTTTGAGTTATGGTGGATACAGACAGACACACACACAGACACACAGACACACACACAGACAGACAGACATCATGGCGAAAATGGTCAAAATGGATTCAGGGGCCCTCAAAACGTGTAAATCCATCAAAATCTCGAAGTCGAAAAAAATCACGATTACTATACTTCCTTATACTACGTATAAGAAAGTAAAAACGAAAATTTTTTGCTGCTAAATACCAGTCGACACATAGGAAAAAATACGTTTGTTTCAAGAAAGTTAGAGTTGGACTGGCATATTATGAAAATTATAAATGCTAATTACTCGCTTATTTATAAACTTTTACTAAGAAAATTTTTGGTGAAATGCATTAGTTTTCTGTGTACTATCATGTGTTCAAAATAAAGTCCCAAGTTCGAGATCACCCTGAATTACTATACCGGGTGAATCTAAAATGGCGCATAGGCTCTCCGGGACGTTGTAGGGGATCATTAGTGGAGCCTGAGAAAATTACTTAAAACACTGTAGACATGCCTTATTTTCTTAGTTATTAAAGAAAAACTGATTAGTAAATTTGGCAACACATCAAGCATGAAGTAATGGGCTTTGTTGTTAATTTATATTATTATAAAGGGTATCTCTCCGCATAGGGCACTGATGTCATATCGGGTTAAGTCTGAGCTGGTCATGGAATGCCGGAGGGCATAGGCTGGACTGGGTGATAATAAACCATGTCAGGTTAACGTGGGTTTCCTGCACACATGGGTATTAGGGGTAACGAGGGAGCTGATGCTTTAACTAGGGATGCTAGATCTAGACTCTAGTAGCCAGGACTGGCCTTTGGGACGAAGACTAGCATAAATGTGGCTATGCACAATGAGCCTTTTTGGCCTCAGTGCCTGCGGGAACTAGGCGTTTCACCATCAGGACCCTCACCACCAGAACAACAACAACAGGTTGACAGACAATTACATATGTACCTATAGTAGATACGCATTTGATTGTTATTCGGGATAGAGATTTTATAATATCGTTACCAAATGCCCTTTCACAGCACATTGATGAAAAAGTTTCGATTTTCAAAATAAAAATTACTAGTAAATTTGGCCATGCCAACAATTTTTTTATTAGAAATCTTCATAGGAAATAGTGGTATGGTTCAAAATTCCCCAGAGGAAAAAAATTAAATGTTCAACTTCATCTCTTCATATCTCGATGAACCGATGACCAAGAATTTTTTTATTATTTTTCCCATGCTCTACTAACAATCCCCTATAACGTAGAGGAGAGCTTATGCGCTATTTTGGAATCATCCTGTATCGGACCATATGGAGACGAAAAGAAAACTGACGGGGGGAAAGATTAATGGACTTATATACATATAGCAAATGACCTTGTCATAGCGAACTCAAAATTTGAGCACAAAGATACCCTCGTTCAATGAAAATCTATCATAGATTATTTATTAGTAAACAAAGAAAATTTGAAATAGGCAGCGACCACCACCTAGTCGTTATGTAAATGATAATAGATGGAGAAAATGAAAAAAGAAGAAAATTGATCAAAGAAAAAATTAAAAGTTACAAACTAAAAGACGACGAAAGCAAAAAGAAATACCAACAAATACTAAAGTTTAGAGAGAATGAAGGGAGAGTACATTTATGTAAAGAGATAAAATAAATTTGTAATGGAGTCATCCATGAACCCGAAATCATATGTAGTTACTTGACCACCATAACTCAAAAACGAGTTATCGGATTTGACTCAAATTTCATATTTAAGAGTTTGAACAAATTTGTGGGTGCCATATTAAATGTTTTTTATCTAGCACCAAAACAAGTGACACTTACCTGAAGACATTTTTAGGTTTTTTAGGAATATCTTGAAAAATAAACAATTTATGATATTTTTTTATTCCTTAACATTGATTTAGAATTGAATTTTGAACAAATTTTGTTTGAACTTTTTTTTGAAATTCCGTCAAAAAATTTTCAAAAAAACTAGATATTCTTAAAACACTATATTTCTCATAGCGCGCGTTGATAGTGGAAGATGGTCGAGGTAGACCATGTGTCTCATTATATGGCTGCCAAACGGAAGGTCCCCCGGGTTCGAATCCCAGAAGGAACGGACCATTAGTTTTTTTTTAAATTTTACTGGTTTCTATGGACCCGAAAACAATAATAATGAATAAATAAATGGAACTTCATACCGGGAGATTTTTTTAAGTGAGTAATAGGTCAAAAATCTAAAAAAAAAACACATTTTTGTCGTAAAATTCGGTTATAATGAGTGGGACAAGGAAAGATTTATGTGTGTTGCAATAAGTGCGACAGAGACTATTTGAAAATTGCTGGAAACCTTCAAAATGTTTACAAGAAATTTAACTTAATTTCTTTTGGAAAAGTAATTATTGTGATACTATCCGTAAGTATAAGAAAGTCATGTGTTGGGCACATCAGATATTTTTTAATGGTTGAATGCAAATGTGCAAGAATTAACAGGTGATTTATTTTATATAAATTTATATATAAATCACATGACCTTGAACCTACAAAAATTTTCGCCTGAGACGAGCTACTCGGGTTTCGCAGAACACCCGCTACATTACACCAAGAGCCGCCATTGACGTATTCTGTACAACATTTTATCTAATTCCGTCAGAATAATTTATCTATTTTTACTTTCTTATACGAAGTATAAGGAAGCATAGTAATCGTGATTTTTTTCGACTTCGAGATTTTGATGGATTTACACGTTTTGAGGGCCCCTGAATCCATTTTGACCATTTTCGCCATGATGTCTGTCTGTCTGTATCCACCCTTACTCAAAAACGACTTATTGGATTTTATTCAAATTTCATATTTAAGAGTTTGAATAAATTTGTGGGTGCCACATTAAATGTTTTTCATCTAGCACCAACACAAGTGACACTAACCTGAAGACATTTTTAGGTTTTTTAGGAATATCTTGAAAATTTATGACATTTTTACTTTCTTATATAATAAGAAAGTATAGTAATCGTGATTTTTTTCGACTTCGAGATTTTGATGGATTTACACGTTTTGAGGGCCCCTGAATCCATTTTGACCATTTTCGCCATGATGTCTGTCTGTGTGTGTGTGTGTGTCTGTCTGTATCCACGATAACTCAAAAACGACTTAGCGGATTTGATTCAAATTTCATATTTAAGACTTTGAACAAAATTGTGGGTGCCACATTAAATCTTTTTCGTCTAGCGCCAACACAAGTGGTACTTACCTGATGACATTTTTAGGTTTTTTAGGAATATCTTGAAAAATAAACAATTTACGACATTTTTTTATTCTTAGACATTGATTTAGAATTAAATTTTGAACAAATTTTGTTTGAACTTTTTTTTGAAATTCCGTCAAAAATTTTTAATTATTTTTCATATAATAGCGCCATCTATCACTCAGGTGCAAAAGTACTTTATATAAATTACAGAAATCTATACCGTTGAGGAAATCGATTGTAGCAATATTATTATTTGAAAAGATCGACGGCTACGGCAGCATTGTGGTGGCGAAACTACCACCGCTTGTTACGCGGTTGTTGATTTGTGTTTTTTGTGTCATATTGTAATATGTACAGTTAATAGGAGTAGCTAATAGCAGCAAAGTATTCAGTGTACTCTTCTTATCCAGAACAAATACCACTTCTAGCACAAGCCGCCATGGCGCAGTGGGTAGAGAATATGCCTAGTAATCTACACGGTCCTGGTTCGATTCCATAGATTTCCCTTCTTTTTTTTACTTTCTTATTATTCATATAGTAGCGCCATCTATCACTCAGTTGCAAAAGTACTTTATATAAATTACAGAAATCTATACCGTTGAGGAAATCGATTGTAGCAATATTATTATTTGAAAAGATCGACGGCTACGGCAGCATTGTGGTGGCGAAACTACCACCGGTTGTTACGCGGTCGTTGATTTGTGTTTTTTGTGTCATATTGTAATATGTACAGTCAATAGGAGTAGCTAATAGCAGCAAAGTATTCAGTGTACTCTTCTTATCCAGAACAAATACCACCTCTAGCACAAGTCGCCGTGGCGCAGTGGGTAGAGAATCTGCCTAGTAATCTACACGGTGCTGGTTCGATTCCATAGATTTCCCTTTTTTTTAAATTTTAATTAAATGCTTTATTTATTCGGAGCGATTATAAGTCACGGACCAGGTTAGGTTGTTTTGTATAGTTTGTGTTTTTTGTGTCATATTGTAATATGTACAGTTAATAGGAGTAGCTAATAGCAGCAAAGTATTCAGTGTACTCTTCTTATCCAGAACAAATACCACCTCTAGCACAAGTCGCCGTGGCGCAGTGGGTAGAGAATCTGCCTAGTAATCTACACGGTGCTGGTTCGATTCCATAGATTTCCCTTTTTTTTTTAATTTTAATTAAATGTTTTATTTATTCGGAGCGATTATAAGTCACGGACCAGGTTAGGTTGTTTTGTATAGTTTTTTTTTTCCTTTAAATAATAGCATAAATCGGTACCATAAGATGATGCCGGAATAACCATTGCCCTTACACGTGACCTTAAATTTGATGGAATACTTTGCTGTGATTAGCCTCTCGTCAGTTAATTTCACAGAAATTAGGTTATTTTTTATCATGAGTCGTTCAGTAAGTTTTGGCATTTTGATTTTTGGCGACGGATGCAAATAAGTACTTAATTTGTCAATTTGACAGTAAACGTCAATCAAATAAGGGCATTGTAACACAGGGCATCAGGGAAATATAAGTTGTAGTTTAACTTAATTTCTTTAGGAAAAGTAATTGAGGTATTATCCGTATAAGAAAGTCATGTGTTGGACACATCAGATATTTTTATTCTTTAACATTGATTTAAAATTAAATTTTGAACAAATTTTGTTTAAACTTTTTTTTGAAAATAAAAATTTCATAAAAATAAAACACTTACTTTTGTCGTAAAATTCGGTTATAATGAGTGGGACAAGGACAGCTTTATGCGTATTGCAATAAGTGCGAGAGAGACTTCCGAAACTTATTTGAATATTGCTGGAAACGCACAAAATTTTACAAGAAATTTAACATAATTTCTTTAGGAACAGGAATTGTGTTACTATCCGTATAAGAAAGTCATGTGTTGGGCACATCAGATATTTTAATGAGAATATTTGTCACATTACATCAAAAAATCAGCTGATGAGCTTATGACCATCAAAACAAGATTACGCTGAAATAAGCAAATGTCGAATTTTCCCAAAAAGTTACAACATTGATTAAATTTGAAACAGGGCCAGTTACCTACGTATAGTAGTTTTTTGTCGATCGTTTATTAAAGATCTAGTTAATGCATACATGCACATTAAAAAGATTGTTGAGATTTGCTAGGTAACCAACAATATATTATATTATTGAAACATGCATTTGGAACTGACAGCTGCCGAAATTAATTAATTATGTCAGTGGTATTTTGACTTATTGCATATTATGTCAGTATTTGGATTTTGCCATGGAACAAAATTAGATTATTTTCATTCTAATAAAGAGCGATCGACGAAAAAATATTGTCATCAACATGAGTGTTAATCGGGGATTAATAATCTCGACTCATTAACGCGTTCGCTGCGCTCATGCGTTAAAATCGTTTCGATTATTAATCGTTCTTATTAACAGTCTTGTTTATTAAACTACTATTAATTTGTTATACACAATCATTGTGTAAAAGCAACTATCCAGGACCGTATTATTAAAAATCATGTTTATTATGATATTAAAGCGATACGATACAGTAGTTCTAATCTTTGGAAAGTACTGAAGTGGTACCCAATAATCACATGCTGTCCACAACCACTATGTTATTAATAATGGATGTCCAGAAAGTCTTTCAGTCCAAGGCGGCTATAGCGTATGTCTTTACTATCTTGATACAATCTCACCTCAAAAAAACGTCATTTAAAATGACACAATTGATGTTTTATATATATACTATACTTTTTCTACGGCGATCACAAAAATACTAAAAAATTTTAATTTCACTTGAAAGAATTCTGAATGCGAAACTGACAAAGGTCAAACTACCAACTTGATTTGTCAACAAAATTGAAGCCGTGACTAATAAAACACACACACAGACAGACAGACAGACATCATGGCGAAAATGGTCAAAATGGCTTTCAAAACGTGTAAATCCATCAAAATCTCGATTACTATACTTTCTTATTACCTACATCAATAAGAAAGTAAAAATTTGAAAAACAGGAAGGCTATTTAACTAAGAACCACGTTCCTGGAAAAAAGAGATACCAAAGGAAATAAAAACACAAGTATACCAGAAAGTGGTCAAAACATAGTACACGGTAGTAAATCCTGGACCCTAACAAGAAATAATAAAAACAAAATAGTAGATACTGAAATGAGATTTCTAAGAAGAATAAAAAGAATCACAAGAAGAAACAAAATCAATTGAGCTGGCTAGAGCATGAAGGAAGAAAGACTGATTATAGAAATTTACTAAACTAGAGCACAGAGAAAGAATAAAATAGGGCGCCCACGACTAAGACGTGAAGATTAAGTGTGGCAAGAAGCTGACAAACGAAGAATCCAGTGGAATGAGGGAAGACGTTTATCGCAGGGTAGAAATTTGTGGAAAATCAGGATACGGGAAACACCATAGGCCATATTATTGTATTGTATTACTTTTCAGTCGTACACCTAACGGTACATTGGACTTTTTTATTAAAGAAATAAGTATTTGTATAAAATTACAGTACTAAATAAAATATGTGAGTGTGTTATTGCATGATTTACGTTTTTATTATTATTGAAAGTTTATATAATCAAATCTGTGGTTTAGTAAAAGATATATAATCAACAATTTTGCAAGTGCACACGTTTTATTACTAAAATATTAAACGAAATTTTTATTTTATTGTAGGTGATCGAAACATAATCGTAAAACAAGATGTTACTTTGGAAAATATCATGTTGACGTAGTTTTCTAGTTAAAAGTGTTTTTTTGTGAAATATTGATTTTAAAATGGAAATAATTAAATGCCTCATGTTTCTTTCATGTTTTGGGAGTTCGATAATTACCGTAAGATAATCTAGTTATTATTAAATGTTTATTAATAGTTAGTAGGAAAGAAAATAATCTGCATAGGTTTGTAATCTAGATTTAAAAAACTAACAAATTTTATGAGGCATATGCTCTTTTCCTTTCAAAATTCAATTTTGAACCTATCACAAATTTAAAAACCATTTAAAGAGATTCCTTTAGATGAAATTGGCTGGTTTATAACATATTGTGCAAGTCTTTGACTCTTTCAACATCGATTACATCAATTTCTTCTTCTATTTTTAGACGAACGCATCTCCACGTATCACCAGGGGAAATCCAGATGGTGCTCTAAATGAAGGGCTAAAATTAATGCAAACACTATTTGTCCAAATTTCTTCAACGCTAAATGACGCATCTGATTCAATTCAGGAGTTAGTCAAAGAAGTAAAATTCTCAGCACACAATTTGAAGGATTCAGCAAAACGGCAAATCAGCCATGTTCTTAATAGCGTCCTATTAGACTTTGATATTCTAACAGAAATAGCCGATAACTTAAAAGTAGATGTAACACACTGCATTAATGCAACTGAATATAAAATATTTAAAATTGGAAAAAATTTGGAAAAGGACGTTTTTACATGTTACCAGGTAGTACAAACCAATCTATATAAGGTTTGGAAGAATGTGAGGAAGGAATCGCATTCGTTATGGAAGTGTGGTAATGGACTGAATGGATTTATGTGTACTATAGCATCTTTGGCTAAAATATCACGGGAATTGCTTAAATTTTCTAGTGGTGGCGCTTTTGCGCCTGTTGATCCTAAATACAAGTTGTGTCATACTAAACATCATCTGGCGAATCAAAGTCATACTATTTTAGAGTCTATGACTAAATGTCTTACAGACAAGATTTCGAAAACAGTTATTTAAAAATGTATGTTATATAAATGTAGTTTTTGATAAATATGTATATTTTTCTAAGCATGAGCTACTAATTTTATTGGTTATAAATAGAGGGTAGGTACTTCCAAGTATTTGTCAGTTTCAGGTACTAAATGATCTGATTTGTACTTAAACAATAACGAAAAATGTATATAGGAAAGTTCAAGGTAAAAGAATGTATTTACAATAAGAACAAGAAGTATATTTTATCTTCAAATGTTATATAAAATAGTTAAAATGAAATAAAATTCATACTATAGTTTGTTGTAACAATATAATGTCGCGGTGTTTAATAATCTTTCTTGTTAGGTGAGTGTTTCATCTACCATACTATGTGGTGTAACAAAAGATCATGTGTGCTCACTCCTGTAAAATGAGATTTCTGAAAAGCGCAATTTGGGACTTACGAAAAAGGCTGAAAAATCATACATATTCAGTTTTTAATAAAATCCTGCCAGCTTAAAATAGATGTTTTTTTTTTATGAAAATCCAACCAGCGGTTCCAAAACTGTTATTTTTAAAACACCCTTATTGAAACATTCAATTTTTGTCTCTAAAAAACAGAAATAATACAATTGTTAATTCTATTCTAAAATAAAATCGTTATCAGTTTTAGAGTTAACAAATTGGCAAAAATCTTGGAATTTTCATTAAGATTCATAATTCTAAAACATATGCCAATAAGTCCTTATCTGATGTGTCCAACACATGACTTTCTTTTACAATTCGGATTTAATTCTGATCTTTGGACAGTACTGAACCCATAGCCTATAATCATATTTTATTAATGTTAATGTAAATTAATTTTATTATTATTATTTTATATCGAATGAAGTCGGATGCTTTCGTTTCAATTCGGAAATTTTCGGAATCAATTCAGCAGCATCGCATTATGGAAAAAACATCCGACAAAAAACAGTGGTAATAATTTTATAAAAAGGATTTGGGTATAAAAAGTTACAACAAAATTTAATGTTAAAGAATAAAAAGTCCTTTAAATTTTTTTAATTTTCAAGATATTTCTAAAAAACCTAAACATGTCCTTAGGTAACTACCACTGGTGTTGACACTGGATAAAAAAGATTTAATATGGGAACCACAATTTTGTTCAAACTCTTAGATATAAAATTTGGATCAATTCCAAAAACTGGTTTTTCACATATGGCGGATATAGAAGACATGCACAAAGACAGACATCATGGAGAAAATAGTCAAAATGGATTCAGTGGCTCCCAAAACGTATGAATCCATTAAAATTCTGAAGTTGAAAAAAATCACGATTATTACATCGTATAGGAAAGAGACTAAAAATCCTTTTGAAAGTAAATCAACTCAGGCCAATAAAACTATAAATGGAAAACTAATAAAACACGACTATTTAAATCCAGTAAGTACTACTTTTATTGTAATTCTTCCAATTGATCAATTTCTTCATTAATACATAGATTAAGTTCCTCTAAAATAACTTTAATGTCATTGGTATTCATATTAACGTATTGTTGTGTGCAGTTTCTCATGATACTATTCTTCTGCTCCTCAATAACTTTGCTAACACTTGAAACCTCAGAAAAAATAATTCGCGGCATCTGCACTAAGTGCTTCGTTGCAAGATGTGTAACTTCATTTTCACAAATTGAAGCTGGGAATCCCGGTGGGCATTTTGCTAATTTCGATTTTAACTCGGACACTTCCTCCAGCATACCCTCGGTGGTGTTTCTTGCTATAATCACATGTCCCAATGCTTTATTTACTTCGTTTTTCAAACAAGTATCAATAGCTTTCTCAGTAATTATTTTCAGTGCCTGAAAGCGCTCGTGGGATAACTCAATACATTTTTTAATATTGATTCTGTCATCTTCAGCTCTTTTATTAAGTTGATTCATTGTTGTGTTGTGGATAAGTTCTGCTTGATCGATAATTTTTATGTACTCATTTTTAGCGTTCGTGGCACTAGCTTTTAATGAATCTACTAATGGATCGAGTTTTTCATTTGCATACTCTGTGGCTGTTTTCAAATCAAAACTTAATAAGTCTAGTAAGTTGTTGGCTTTTCCAAGGTAAGTTGTATATTCTCTTGATCTTAAGGATTTCAGTGTTATATGTTCTGGTCCGGCCTATAAGAAAAATCTACCTTCATTTTTATGAATTGAACTCTCATGAAACTGCTTCATCTGTGATTACAAAATCTTACACAGTTTATTTGTCACAAGTAAATATAAAGTTAAACATTATTGAGCCAACAAATGCTTGCTGGGGGCAATAGGATAATTTAGTTGTGATAATGCTCCATTTATTTTTTACAAACAAACTATTTTAATTACCGAAATATGTAGTATAATTCCACAACATAACAGCAGTAATATATTTTTAAACATTTCGACTCCTCTTTGGTTATTAAACAATATCAACTGATAATCTAAAAAAAGGTTACAAAATCTTAGACAATTTACTAAACTAAACATAAAATAATTGTTGTACCTTTTCATAATATAAACTTATTAATTTAGAACAATCTGAGCTACTGGACAATAAGAATTTTGACTTTGTTGACGTTCATATTGGAACTGTAATAAACCAAAAAAAATATGACATGAATGTGTCAAATATTTGAGTTGGAAAACTAACGGTTGTCCAATAAGTCCACAGAATAAGTCTTTCTGTCAGGGTGGCTAGGGAGTGTTTTGCTTTTTACTTTCTTATACTTAGTATAAGGAATTGTGATTTTTTTCGACTTCGAGATTTTGATGGATTTACACGTTTTGAGGGCCCCTGAATCCATTCTGACCATTTTCGCCATGATGTCTGTCTGTCTGTGTGTGTGTCTGTCTGTATCCACCATAACTCAAAAACGACTTCTCGGATTTGATTCAAATTTCATATTTAAGAGTTTGAACAAATTTGTGGGTGCCACATTCAATGTCTTTCATCTAGCACCAAAACAAGTGACAGTTACCTGATGACATTTTTAGGTTTTTTAGGAATATCTTGAAAAATAAACAATTTATGAAATTTTTTTATTCTTTAACATTGATTTAGAATTGAATTTTAAACAAATTTTGTTTGAACTTTTTTTTGAAATTCTGTTAAAAAAATTTCAAAAAACTAGATATTCTAAAAACACTTTATATTTCTCATAGCGCGCGTTGATAGTTGAATCCGATGGTCGAGGTAGACCATGTGTTTCATTATATGGCTGCCAAACGGAAGGTCCCGGGTTCGAATCCCAGAAGGACCGGTCCATTAGTTTTTTTTTTATTTTACTGGTTTCTATGGTACCGAAAACAATAATAATGAATAAATAAACGTAATTTCATACCGGGAGATTTTTTTAAGTGAGTAATAGGTCAAAAATCTAAAATAAAACACATTTTTGTCGTAAAACTCGGTTATAATGAGTGGGACAAGGACAGATTTATGCGTATTGCAATAAGTACGACAGAGACTATTTGAAAATTGCTGGAAACCTTTAAAATTTTTACAAGAAATTTAACTTAATTTAGGAAAAGTAATGATTGTGATACTATCCGTAAGTATAAGAAAGTCATGTGTTGGGCACATCAGATATTTATTAATAAACACAAAACTTAAACCGTTACAACCTCACCTCAAGCAAAACGTCATTTAAGACGACACAAGTAACGTTTTATGATGGTTACATGAAAATTATATTTTAAGTTTTGTGTTTATTAATTAAAAGAAAAATACTCCATAGCCGCCCTGACTGAAAGACTTATTGGACACCCGTTACTTGAAATACTCTTCACCTATAAATTGAGAAATTGCACTTGCTTCCACTTAAACATATGTAATAATTATTTTTCCATTACAAAAATATCTGATGTGTCCAGCACATGACTTTCTTATACATTGTCATGATACAGTTTTAATTTTTGGAAAATACTGGAGGGGTAGCCATTGACATGCAGTCGACATTCAATACATTATTAATATAAAATCACATTTATTTATTTATTATTATTGTTTTCGGTACTATAGAAACCAGTAATATATATAAAAAATAATGGTAATTCAGGGACTCGAACCCGCGACCTTCCGTTTGGTAACCAAGTCCCAACGACACCAGTCTATCTACGTCGTCGGATTTAAGGCGCACTATGAGAAATGTAAGTGTTTTAAGAATATGTCGTTTTTTAAAATTTTTTTGACGGAATTTCAAAAAAAGTTCAAACAAAATTTGTTCAAAATTCAATTCTAAATCAATGTTAAAGAATAAAAAAATCTCATAAATTGTTTATTTTTCAAGATATTCCTAAAAAACCTAAAAATGTCTTCAGGTAAGTGTCACTTGTTTTGGTGCTAGATGAAAAACATTGAATGTGGCACCCACAATTTTGTTCAAACTCTTAAATATGAAATTTGAATCAAATCCGATAAGTCGTTTTTGAGTTATGGTGGATACAGACAGACAGACATCATGGCGAAAATGGTCAAAATGGATTCAGGGGCCCTCAAAAACGTGTAAATCCATCAAGATCTCGAAGTCGAAAAAAATCACGATTACTATACTTTCTTTTATTACTTCGTATAAGAAAGTAAGTATGAATAATAGATACTAAACCTTTTTCTATTCCATTAAAATTTTTTGTAAACCCACACACAACCTGTTAGTCAATATATCTAATTAATGGTTCTTCTTTCATTAAAAGCGGTATGACATTGCGAATGTTGTGTTTAATTGAAGACGATATATTGGGGTAATTAATTCAGCTTCGATAAATCGTTCGCTTTAAGTTCACTTGTCAAGATTCCTTGTAACGTACAAGTCTGAAATGATGTAAATAATGGTACAAACCTTCAGATTCCGTTGAAAGTATCATCTAAGTGTAATAGCTCAAAGTGTATAACGTACCTGAAACAAGAAATAACCATATTATTAGTGAAAATATATATAATAGTTAGAATACAGTTGCCTTAATCACGAAATAGATAATTTGAAAATTAATGTAGTTAGAATATTTTTGCGCTTATCGTAAAAAAAATTTAAATTTTTCATTAATCCTTTGCATGGTCCAATTTGAAAATTTGTAGGTCGTAGCTCTACACCGGATTTTCATAGAATACAGTTTTGCAAAGCTCAATGTTGGTTATAACAAGAAAGAACACCATGTAAATGATGAAAGATAGTTTAGAATTTATTGGTTCCAATTAAAAAAAAAAATCAAATTTTCATGCTATTCTTGCAATATTTTTTAGGACAGATTGTACTTGTCAAAATATGACGAAAAGTTTATATTAACATGACTCGAAAAATGCTTTCTAAGGAGGCTAGAGCCCTCCGAAAGGGGGACCCCAAAGAGGAGTTTTCTGTAATATCTTTGCAACTGTTTGAGGTAGATTCATGAAATTTGGTGAATTTGAAGCTTTTATAATTTGCCACATTTTTTTTCCAATATTTAGAAATTTTGCCAGGGGCGTCGCATACAGGGTTGGTGCTGGGTAAATATTGCCTCATATTTTTTGTGTGGATAATTTTTAAATTTTTTATATCAAAATATGAAACTTGGTTTATTTTTACACAAAAAAGGTCGTCTCAGTCGATCTTTGAATCTTGAACCGTTTTCGAGTAAAATCGTTTTGAAGAAGTCACGTCCACAAAAACTACACTAATAAAAATAATCACAAAATTGAAAAAAAATTTTGATTTTGTTTTTATTATTAATATTTGACGAAGAACTGCTAAACGAAGTAATAAATAGCTATAAATTTTAATCCATTGTCTACTTTTGATAAATTTCAATTTTGTGATTATTTTTGTTAGTCCAATTTACATGGACGTGATTTTTTCAAAACGATTTTACTCGAAAACTACCTTTTTTGTGTAAAAATTAACCAAGTTTCATAATTTGACATAAAAAATTTAAAAATTATCCACACAAAAAATATGGCACATAATTTACACAACACCCACCCTGTATGTGACGCCCCTGGCAAAATATCTAAATATTGGAAAAAAATATGTGGCAAATTATAAAAGCTTCAAACTCACCAAATTTCATGAATCTACCTTAAACAGTTGCAAAGTTATTACAGAAAACTCCTCTTTAGGGTCCCCCTTTCGGAGGGCTCTAGCCTCCTTAGGAAGAATTTTTCGAGTCATGTAAATATAAACTTTTCATCATATTTTGATAAGTACAACCTGTCCTAGAAATATTGCACGCTAATTTTGGGACACGCTGTATAATATTTCATTTACCATCGCATACAATGATTTAGATTATAGATTCGTACTAGAAAGTCATATGCTGGCTACATCAGATTTTTCCCCTTGAAAACCTGTTTATTTTTTCGCTTGGTCTCTTTGATAAGAACGGTGATAGACATGCTCAATGTGCAAATTTTCTTGTTACGCATAGTTACCCTGTCCTTATTTCTGACATTGACAAATATTTAAAGTTAACGAATTTGTTTTTTTTTCTGTTTTCTGGAAAGTCAGGAGGTGAAATAAATCAATGCGAAGTATGGAAGAACGGGACTATTCAACAGTGAGCTAGTTCTTTACATATGAAATCGACTAATGCTTTTTCTTTGAAATAACTTTTTCTTTGTGGCACACATGCATATAAAATGTTTACATACGTACAACATTATAAATTGGTGTATGTTTAAAGTATGTAAGTTTATTATATCCTGCAACTGAATCATTTGTAAAAGCCCATTCGCAACCACTTAACGTACGGGACATAACAAAAAAACATAACGTTTGACCAATAGTGGCCAATAATAATTGACAGTGACAAATGTTTAGATTTTTCTATTGGTCAAACGCTATGTTTTTTTGTTATGTCCCGTACGTTAAGTGGTTGTGAATGGGCTTTAAGATTTTAATTTGAAATATAAAAAAAATTGTGTAATATTTTGTACCTTACTGGAATTCTAATAATTTAACATCACGTGTTCTTTAATTTTTCGCCAGAATTTGTAGGTAATACAGCTTTATTTCCATTATTTCATTGAGTTTAGTGGTTAATCAATTAGCGTCAAAAGTTCCATCGATAATTACCCAATGTTTTAGCTACCAAATAGTAAATGAATTGACTTGCACGTCCATAATTTAACTGACTGCAAATGTTAAATTTAAATGTTTGTTACAAAAGTTCCACTTTCATTGGGAATTTTGATAAATCATTTTAATTGTTCCATCAAATATTATGAGAAAATAATAGTATATTATACAACCTATGTATTTATTATTAATGAATCATTCAACATGCATACTCTTTTTCACTCTCTTAGGAACTTATTTTTACAGGGTTATTATAAAAGGAAGACACAACCAAGAAAAGTCGAATGAACAGGTCGAAGTAAAGGATGTAAAAATGGAAGAATATTAGAATCTACTAAGGAAGAAGATGAATACATTATCTTCGAACGAAGAGATAGTATTTGAAGAATACTAATAAAAAGATCTATTAACTCGATCAATTTGGTAGGTATTAAAAGTTGTACATCGAAATGAGAGATAACATTGCTCAATCTTAATTTCAACTTTAAAATGTACTTTTCTTTAGGTACTTCAAACATCAATTTAACAAAGTAACATATCTTATTTTATTAAAATATATGAAAAAATGTTTGAACATCTCTTTACTTGTCACAATTGCTGCGAATATATCCTCATAATCTAAAGTTGCAGCAATTTCACTTTATATTGTAGTAATCGCAAGATTTAAAAGCCTATGTTGACTCATGGTTCATCTCAAGTAAGATTTAATCAATGTTAATTTGCTCAATGATCTTTCGCAGAAGCCCACTGAAAAGGTATAGGTAATAGCTTTAAAGCTGTCGCTAGTCTTGAAAAAATGTATAACAAGAGTTTTGCTTCGCTTCTTCAGGTGAGAAATGTTCTAGGTACGCCACTGAGCACACCAGGCGGTAATGTGCAATGAAAAGTGCTATATAAAGTTTTATTTACTAAACCGGATATAGTGAATATTAACTTGGTGAAAAAAGAGAAAATGGAAAACTTTCAAGAACTCATCATGAGATTTAAAGGTCACCAAAAGCTAACTGCGAAGTTGCGTTTAAAATCGCAAAGATTTCAGGCGTAAACGAGTAATATGTAAGATTGAGACCTGCTAGTTGGACATGAAAAAGAGACAAGAAACTGAGGAAAGGAACACGAAAAATATTTAAGGACTTTTCGAATTAGAGCATGAAATGAGAAATTGAGATGTAGAAGTAGAAGTAGAATATTTTAAAATGTTAGCGTTATAGAATCACTGTCCGGGTTTGGAAAAAAAATTTCGTTTTGTAAAGAATAAAAAGGTATTTTTTGCACTTCCGGGATTAAATGTGCTAATTTAATCCCTCTTTACAGGGACTGAAGTGACATATTTAATCCCAAGGGATTAAATTTTCATTGCTACGTTACACGAATATTTTATTGCTGTTGTCGACGTTTGTCACTTTGACAAGCATAAATTTAGAATTATTTTACATGCCAATAAATGCTTCGGAAGTGCAAAAAATAGCGTATATACCACGGGATTGAGGTATGCACCTCAATCCCTTGGTATATAATATACTATAAAAAAATAACAGAAACCATTATCTTGTTATTAGTACAGTAAATAGGGAGAAAAAAAGTAGGAAAATAGACTTTTTTACCCTACAGTTAATTTTTGCAGAATCTTGTAGAGGGTCACCCTGTAAGTTTAAAACTGAGTTTTTGTATTCGTAAACCCCGCCGTTTCTTCACCTGCCCTTAATTAAAGTTGATTTTTTTATTTATTAAGTAACTTCTTTCCTATTAGATTTCCGAAAAAAAGAAAATCAGCACGAAGTAGTAGAGGAAAATATTTCCTACAACTTTTCTTTTAAATTTTTATCGATATTGTCGATATTTAAAAAGTTATTCAACAAATAAGTTCACAATTTTGGGGTAAGAGTATAAGTAGTAGTAGTAAAGTGGTACCTAAGTGGAGAAAAATTTTCCAAAAATGTTAAAACTTATTTGTTGAATAACTTTTTAAATATTGATAATATCAAAAAAATGTTAAAAGGAAAGTTGTTGGAAATATTTCTATACTACTTTGTGCTTATGCTTTGTTTCCGGAAATCTAATAGGAAAGAAGTTATTTAATAAATAAAAAAATCAACTTTAATTAAAGGCTGGTGAAGGAACGGCGTGGTCTACGAATACAAAAACTCAGTTTTAAACTTACAGGGTGACCCTCTACAAGATTCTGCAAAAATTGGTTGTAGGGTATAAAAAGTCTATTTCAACTCCCTGTTTACTGTATACTGTATAAAATCTTCGTGTATAACTATAAGACATACAAATTGGCCCATTAAATATCAAATCGCTTATTTTGGAAAAATTGACATTATTCATTTGTTTTTTGAAGCTACAAACGTCAAATTTAATTGTTTAGGTTTGATACTACAGCTACATGATTATTAGGTGAGATTTTTATAAAATTACTGTAATTTTTTCAACTATAAGAGATAGAAATTGGTCCATGTACGAAATATCGAATCACATATTTTAGAAAATTTTACATTATTCATCAGTTTTTTGAAGCTACAAATGTCAAATTAATTTTTTTCATATTTACCTAATATTTTAGCTATATTAATAATGTCCAACTGGTTCATTATTTGACATTGATGACACTCTGTCAAAGTATATTATATGACAAATAATGCCCTACTGCGTGTTATTAAAAATAATGGCCCTTTGGCCCATTAATGAAGATAATGTCCTAGGTACCGGCTATCAATCCAATGCTATCAAGCCATACTGCTTTGTTGATTCAATGTATCATAGCAACAGCATTTAAAAACTATTAGATTATTCTTATTAGTAAAACAGCAAATTTTACTTACAAATATTTCACACCAAAATAATAAACCATTCGGATATTAAACGTTGAAGACACCACAGGCGTTATCAGGATAATAACGCCTTTGATACCTTAATTACTATAATATGAACTATGAGATACAAGTTGGTCCATCTGCGAAATATCAATTTACATATTTCAAAAAAAATACATTATTACATTACAAACGCCAAATATATACATATTATTATAATAACATGTATAATATAAAATGAAATACATATCAAGATATTTCGAAATGTCCACATCACGTGCATTAGAACAATTTACTATAATTATGTATGTTGGTACAATTATAAAAATTTACCTTAAAATTATAATCATTTCTAATTAATCCATTCTATTTAGTTTTTGGTAATATAACTGTTAATAATTAAATAAATCCATGATAAGAATACCTCTAATGTAACATTTAATGGATATTGGCACATAAGTAATTATTACTTATTTTAGCGTTACAAATCTAGCTATGACGCAAATAATAAATATTAAGAATTTTTTAGGAATTATATGAAGACGAAACACTCTTTCAACTCTACAGAAGTTAAAATTGTTTAAATCTATTTGAAATCTCCTGCTACCTTAGAAACAACAGATGCATTTAACTTTTCTTTTTAACGTGATAAATTCGTGTGTAATTAACAGGTTTCAAAAATGATTTATTATGAAGAATCACCCAGACTTATATTGTTCCCGTAACTTAAATATATACTTTATTAACGCCTTTGACATCATTCATCTTTGTTAAAACATCATAGAAAGTGTTCAAAATAATTCTACATTGATTATAAAGTTATGGCCAAAACACATACAAAACTAATTTATTCACGCGGTTATAAAAAAATTATTAGACACGCAAATATAATCTAGGTTTTAAATTACTTTAAAATAAAAACAAGGGAAACCAGTATATGATACGAATATCGAATAGATCCAGCAAACAAATGTAGGTTTGGAATAATTTATTAGCAATTTTGGTTAACAATACGGTTTTTATGCAATTATGGAAACCATTTTCAAATTTAAACCGGTATTTTATTGGTGCAATTCTCCAGTACACAATCTAAATAAAAAACGAAATTTGCATATTTATATGATTTAAAAATCATTTTAAACTGAATTTCGCGGAGCAAACTGGATTCCTATTCATTCGCTGTTTTTGTCGTATCGTAACACTTTTATTCTTAAATTGAATTGCGGGGAATAATTCATTTATATCAATATTTTTCGATAACAAAACACATGAAGTGAACCCTCGCAACATTTGCTATATGTTTATGTATTTTCCAACTGTAAAGACTGGAAATAAAAACACCGCATAAATATTTATTATTTTGGTAATACATTTTTTATTAGTATTTGTTACATAATGACGTAGAATTTTTTCGATATTCTCTTGGCTCTTTATCAATCGAAACAGTAACTATAAATACAAGTTTTTATACTGTTTCCTTGAATAGAAATGGGTTCTGCGAGTAAATGGTCACAGAACATTAATTTGCGTTTTTATCAGTATTCGTCTAAAAAGTTGAAATCCATATTATTAGCTTTTAGCATTCGAAATATTTTTTGTTATCAACCGAATTTACCTATTTATTAGCTCATAACTTTTAAAAATTTCGTGTTGTTGGTCATTTACTCTTGGCATGTAAATACAGGCTGCTTCGAATTCGCTTCTCACTACAGGGATCTCAGAAACGGTAAGACATACAGCTTTGGTTAAATTGGGGCAAAGTTGCGTAATAATGTGGCCAATAATAAGCCGTTAAGAAATCGATATCTTTTGTATTTCTGGAGATTTTTGGAAAAAATCAAATTTTTGCTTTTCCTTTTTATTTTTTCCTGCTCTTATTTTTCAAGATATCGAAAAACCAAAATCACTTTGCCGTGGACACTTTTTGTGCTTTATAAAATGACGTTAAAATTTTCCTCGTGCGACGTTTCGTTTCTCCGCTGATGTCATCAACTCATTTTTTTAAATACGGCCTTGTATTTTTTTACATCGTTTTAAGTAGCATTTTTTATGTTCTATAAAATGGCTTTTAAATTTTTTCCATACGACGTTTCGTTCTTGTGCAATCATCATCAGATCATTTTTTTTAAATACGGCCCTGGATTTTTTTACACATAGTTTCGCAGAATACGTCTAGTGACTCGGAAGTATAATCGATTATTTTCTATGCTCTTGTGATATTACTACTGATAATTTTATTCATAGCAATTTCGACCAATCATAATGCAGTATTGGACCAACCTACATGGTTTTCCAGCGATAATTTTTTCATAGCAATTTCGACCAATCATAGTGCAGTATTGGACCAACCCTACATGGTTTTCCAGCGATAAAATTTCGATAAAATTAATTGTAGGTTTTCCATAGTAACAATATAAATAACAAAATTTGTATAAGAATTAATTTGTAATTATACATTATTATGATCTGTTACTTGCATTAATATGAAATAAAATAAACTTTTGTGTACATTCATAAAATTATCTTAACGAATATAATACGTGCTTTGGATTTTCCGATGGTTAAATTCCTCAAACTTCCTGCACAACAACAAATCGTGTCAGTTTGACAGAAAACTGTCAAACTGACACTCTTTATTGCTGTGCAACAAGTTTTCGTAATTTAACCGGAAAATCCAAAGCACTTATTATATTACTATTGATAAAATTTCGATAAAATTAATTGTAGGTTTTCCATAGTAACAACATAAATAACAAAATCGTGTCAGTTTGACAGAAAACACCTCGTGCTTCGCACTCGGTTTTTTTAAACTGTCAAACTGACACTCTTTGTTGCTGTGCAACAAGTTTTCGTAATTTAACCGGAAAATCCATAGCACTTATTATACAGCGTGATCAAGAATGACTGAATCTGTTGGTATTGAAAAAATAACTAGTGGAATTGGTACTATTGACCAAACAACCGTAAGGGCGTTGGCGCGCACATCTTACTGTCAACTTTTGACAATCTTGACAATCCCAACATAACAATACACGATCGTCTAAATCACTCAGGTCGATCCGCTCACTGCTCATACGCAACAGGGCAAGGGAACCGGCAACCGGAATCAAATTTATTATTTATAGTACCGATTTATGCTATTACTTTAAAGGAAAAAAAAGCCTATACATAACAACCTAACCTGGTCCGTGACTTATAACCACTCCGAATAAATAACGCATATACTTAAAATTAAAATATCTGATGTGCCCAACACATGACTTTCTTATACATTGCCATTATACAGTTTTAATATTTGGAAAATACTGAAGGGGTAGCCAATAATCATATGCAGTCGACATTCAAATTTTAAATTAATATTTTTCAATAAAAATCGATGAAAATAATGTAGTTTTTGATATCATTTGACGCGCAATAAGTTTCTCATTCCACTGATAAAAAAATATATTCTCTAGGCTGAATTGGCGAGCAAGAATTCACCACAATAATGTTAAATCCTTATGTTCAGGTTTGAAAACGGGCACCCGGTATATTGATATATTGTAATACAATTAAATATTATTGAAAAAACGGCGCAAAATAGAAAACTATCGTGGAGCGAAGCCCACGGGGGACAGTTAGTAATAAATAAATAAATATGATTTTATATTAATAACGTATTGAATGTCGACTGCATATGATTATTGGCTACCCCTTCAGTATTTTCCAAATATACAAACTATATAATGACAATGTATAAGAAAGTCATGTGTTGGGCACATCAGATATTTTCAATAATAATTATAGGTACAGTTAATTTTATAGAAATCGACTACACCTAATATTTCCCTGATTCCCTGTGTTACAATGCCTTTGTTTGATTGACGTTTACTGTCAAATTGACAAATTAAGTACTTATTTGCTTCCGTCGCCAAAAATCAAAATGCCAAAACTTACTGAACGACTCATGATAAAAAATAACCTAATTTCTGTGAAACTAACTGTACATATTACAATATGACACAAAAAACACAAATCAACGACCGCGTAACAACCGGTGGTAGTTTCGCCACCACAATGCTGCCGTAGCCGTCGATCTTTTCAAATAATACTGCTACAATCGATTTCCTCAACGGTATAGATTTCTGTAATTTAAACATGAACTTTTGTTACTGAGAGATAGATGCTACAATCGATTTCCTGAACGGTATAGATTTCTGTAATTTATATAAAGTACTTTTGTAAGTGAGTGATAGATGGCGCTACTACCTATATGAAAATTTTTTGACGGAATTTCAAAAAAAAGTTCAAACAAAATTTGTTCAAAATTTAATTCTAAATCAATGTCTAAGAATAAAAAAATGTCGTAAATTGTTTATTTTTCAAGATATTCCTAAAAAACCTAAAAATGTCATCAGGTAAGTATCACTTGTGTTGGCGCTAGACGAAAAAGATTTAATGTGGCACCCAAACTCTTATATATGAAATTTGAATCAAATCCGGTAACTCGTTTTTGAGTTATCGTGTATACAGACAGACAGACAGACAGACAGACAGACAGACACACAGACATCATAGCGAAAATGGTCAAAATGGATTCAGGGGCCCTCAAAACGTGTAAATCCATCAAAATCTCGAAGTCGAAAAAAATCATGATTACTATACTTTCTTATTATATAAGAAAGTAAAAAAGAAGGAAAATCTACGGAATCGAACCAGCACCACCTCGAATACTAGGCGGATTCTCTAACCACTACACCACAAAGGCTTATGATAAACATAGTATTTGTTCTGAACAGTAGTAGTAAGAATTGGCATATGCGCAGTAGTGTAGTACGCACGGATCGGCCTGGGTGATTTAAGGTATGGTCCGTAAACCAACCGCACTAACCGGTCGGTTTACAGTTGACATTTCCTTGGTCGATGCGCGGTTCGCTTAAACAAGAATGATTACGGAACAGTAATGGTTAGAATATTTTGTGGTTAAAAATACTTAAATTTTGGAAAAAATTTCCCTAGAATCCCCTAGATTTATGAAATTTAAATATAATCCAAAATAAAATTATAATTGATGGGTAAATGATAAATCTGAAATAAATTTATTACACTCTAAGCCAAGATCAATTTGCTCTAAATTAACAAAATTTCGAGATAATTCATGAATCAGAAGTTTTTTACTTTGAAATAATGCTTTGAATGTAATTTTTTAACAACAGTCCACAAATTAAATATTATAGGTTAAAAAAGATGACAATAAATTGACAGACAAAGAGACAAACCAGACGAACCGTGCTTTTTAGAGCGGTCAGTGTGGTTCGAGTCAACCGTTGTTTCATGGTCCGAATCACCGGTTCGATTAGTTGGTTACAGTCGAACCAACATTTCGGAACGGGAACCGCTGTCAAAATAACTGACCGGTTGGTTTACGGACCACACCTTTAGACAATAATAACAATACTTCACCTCTTCACCATAATATAATCTTACATTTTGTAAACTGACATTTTTAATTATGACAATCAGGTTTGCAAATCATACCACAAAAAAAATTCCTAATTTCGCAATTGTTTTAATACCAACAGATTCAGTCATTCCTGATCACGCTGTATTACTACTGATAATATTTGATAATACATAGGATAGCTCCAGCAATCAAAAATTTTAAATTATTTACTTTTCCATAATAACTCAAAAAATAATCGTGTCAAATACAATTCGTACTTCAAAATAATTAAGGTTATACATCTCAAACTTGCTGCACAGTTACAAATCTTATCAGTTTGACACTTATAGTATTACTACCGATAAAATTTTGTATATTTCACACAAGAATACTTTCAATGAATAATGTATTGTCTCCAAATAAAACATAGTATTCAAGACAAAAAATTTTTTGATTTGACAAAATATTCTGTTTCTGTGCACTCTCCAGCGTAACTAAAAATATCATAGAGTGGAATATTTAATTAGGTACGTATGTCATTTAAAAACCGCCACAAAGAATATGTAAACATTTAACTCTTCACCGAACGAAATTACCTCATTTTTGATATAAAAATAAATTCAAAGATAAATAACCAGTTAAAGAAGATTCCACTTGAGTTATAAGAGTACACATCAAAGATTTTACATATTTATATAAAAATTTTCACTATTCAAGTAACTTTTCGTATAGTAGTATATTTTGATTTCCGCTTCAATTATAGTGGTATACAGAAATATGGAAATTATCAGCACAACAAAATAAAATTTTGTTTATCATTAAAATTTTGTTTTATTTTGTTGTGCTTGCAGCATTTACATACTCTGAGTTAGTTAACGCATAAAAAGTTCAGTAATTAAATAATGTGTAGAGTTTAGCTGTTCTACCTGCACCTAGGTAGATATTATTAATGTGCTACACTGATTAATAGCATATTGCAAATTATCCCATTACAAGCATTACAAAGGAGTTAATATATTTGCGATGAGAGGACTAACATTATTGACCATTAAAAACCAATTATTTTCCATAACAAATAGAGTTTATGTAAAAAGTTTCATGTTACAATCTGATAATGACTGACCTAATAGTTTGTCATTGTGAATTGGATTATTATTGAGAATACTTCGTTATTAATTTATAAATAAAACCTGCATACAGCATACAGGGTGAGTGAGGACCTCTTCGCCAAATTGAAAGAGGTGATAGGTCTTATTATTTGAAGTGACTCACTATACTGTCACAAAGAGTTGACAGTAGATGTAACTCTGTACTGAATATAATTTTAATATGAAAATTGGCACATGTTCATTATGCAAATTGAATGAAAATATTAGAGAGTCCGGTTATACAGAAAGTATCACTAACTGTGTTTTTGTAAATAGAGCACCCTAATTGCACACTATTATTACATTTTTGGTTTCCACATTTAATATTGGATACTAAGGTACTGCCATCTTAAAATTAACGGTATTCGAGATTTTACCATTTTTTTTTAGATTATGTCGTGGTTTCCGAAAAACGTTAATATCTTAGCAGTAATAAGCTATCAGCTTCGAGAAATTCAACTACTAATAAAAGAGGCAAGGTCTATGGAATATTTTAAAATACAGTAAAATGATCTGATACAGGGTGTATAAAATTGGTACGATAACTTTTTTCTGTATATGTATATTTATGCTATCGTCGAGAGAATTAAATTCTGTCTTTTTCATAATAAACTAATACTAATACTAATACTAAACTTAATACTATAACAGATATTTTGATATTTTAATATACAGGGTGATTCATTAAGAATGGGCAACCTCTGAACTGGAGATACTACACACCAAAATATGTCGATTGAGCTTAACATGTCTTATACAAATGTTGCAGGTTTACGAGATACAGGGTATTTAAAGTTGGAATTTTAATTTGAAATTTCTTAATAATTTTGTGATTTTAAGCAGTATCGTCTTGAAAATTGGCGACTTTATGTTTTTTGGCATGAAAATTACGAATTTTATGCTGAATTTAGCACTATTTATACAGGGCGTTAGTTACACCCTGTTACTTAGGTAAATTACAACATATCTTTTTTGCCTAATGAGTTATGGCTAAAATGACTAAAAAATCTAAAAGGCAGTTCAATTTTGAATAAAAAAGTTACTCTTGTTTATTTCATGTTACTCTATCAGTTTTGAGTTATTTGCATTTTAAACATTCAATGAATTTTGTTTATTGTAAAATGAATTTATTCTTTTAAATTACTACTATGCTGGGTAACAACAGTAAAGACAACAAATAACAATCAGTAACAGTAATAAAAGAAAACTTCAAAGTAAATGCTCAAAATGCCCGCCTTCCACTTCAATACGTATCTCGTAAACCTGCAACATTTGTATAAGACATGTTAAGCTCAATCGACATATTTTGGTGTATAGTATCTCCAGTTCAGAGATTGCCCATTCTTAATGAATCACCCTGTATATGTTAAATATTAGGAGTACACTTTTCAAACATTGAAAACTTGATTTTTTCAGATGGAACACCAAGTATATTCTTCGTTGTAAAGAATTATATTTTCTAGATTTTTAATAAGTATTCCTTCTACCTAAACTTAATAGGAGTACTTTTGGAGATATTTCGAAATTGTCTCTTATGCAACATCTTATATTATGTTATTTTACTGTAGATTGCCATTAATAGTAGATATATTATTTTATGAGGAGCTTAAGTGATGCTTTATGTGCAGAGGCTGGTGTTTGACTGACGAACGAAGTGAGACAGACAAAAGCAGCCGAAGCACATAAAGCGACTTAAGCTCCGAATAAAATATGCAATTTTTACTTTCTTATACGAAGTATAAGGAAGTATTGTAATCGTGATTTTTTTCGACTTCGAAATTTTGATGGATTTACACATTTAGAGGGCCTCTGAATCCATTTTGACCATTTTCGCCATGATGTCTGTCTGTGTGTCTGTCTGTATCCACCATAACTCAAAAACGAGTTATCGGATTTGATTCAAATTTCATATTTAAGAGTTTGAACAAATTTGTGGGTGCCACATTCAATGTTTTTCATCTAGCACCAAAACAAGTGACACTTACCTGAAGACATTTTTAGGTTTTTTAGGAATATCTTGAAAAATAAACAATTTATGAGATTTTTTTATTCTTTAACATTGATTTAGAATTGAATTTTGAACAAATCTTGTTTGAACTTTTTTATGAAATTCCGTCAAAAAAATTTCAAAAAAACTAGATATTCTTAAAAAACTTTATATTTCTCATAGCGCGCGTTGATAATTGAATCCGATGTTCGAGGTAGACCATGTGTTTCATTATATGACTGCCAAACGGAAGGTCCCGGGTTCGAATCCCAGAAGGACTGGTCCATTAGTTTTTTTTATTTTACTGGTTTCTATGGTACCGAAATGAATAAATGAATAAATAAATGTAATTTCATACCGGGAGATTGTTTTAAGTGAGTAATAGGTCAAAAATCTAAAATAAAACATTTTTGTCGTAAAATTCGGTTATAATGAGTGGGACAAGGACAGATTTATGCGTATGACAATAAGTGCGACAGAGACTATTTGAAAATTGCTGGAAACCTTCAAAATGTTTACAAGAAATTTAACTTAATTTCTTTAGGAAAAGTTAATTATTGTGATACTATCCGTAAGTATAAGAAAGTCACCTATCTATGGCTACAATCGATTTCCTCAACGGTATAGATTTCTGTATGTAAACAACATGTACTTTGTAAATCAGAGATAGATGGCGCCACTATATAAATAAAAAATTTTGACGGAATTTCAAAAAAAGTTTCAAACAAAATTTGTTCAAAATTTAATTCTAAATCAATGTTAAAGAATAAAAAAATGTCGTAAATTGTTTATTTTTCAAGATATTCCTAAAAAACCTAAAAATGTCTTTAGGTAAGTACCACTTGTGTTGGTGCTAGATGAAAAAGAGTTAATGTGGCACCCACAATTTTGTTCAAACTCTTAAATATGAAATTTGAGTCAAATCCGTTAAGTCGTTTTTGAGTTATCGTGGATACAGACAGACATCATGGCGAAAATGGTCAAAATGGATTCAGGGGCCCTCAAAACGGGTAAATCCATCAAAATCTCGAAGTCGAAAAAAATCACGATTACAATACTTCCTTATACTACGTATAAGAAAGTAAAAATAGAACATGTTCTTATTTATTGTAACAAGTTTACTAAATCTGCGCGCGCATAATTAGTACTAAATTTAGTACTAAAATTAGTGTCGTGTCAAACGGCTCTAAATGAAATAGAATTAAGTGTAGAATTCGAAAATGTAGAAATAAATAGGGTGTTCCATTAAAAAAAATTAAGTTATAATTGATTAAAGTCTTTAAAAATGAACGGATATCCACCAACACCCTGTATAAAGCAAGTTATCCAAAATAATATCAGCTTATTTCTTGTATATTCCTAGTTCAAATATAATAAAAAAACTTTGGAAAAAGCATGTCACTGTCAAGATTTGAATTTTTATTTACATGTACGTTTTTGTAAAAAAAAATGAAAAATTGTAAATAATTATAATACCGTTGATGTTAGGACCATACAACCTTAATACTTTTATGCCTAAAATGAAGTGTAGAATCTAAAAATTAAAAAAATACAGTGTGTTCCATTTAAAATAAGAATTTGTGTCTACTTCCGGTATAACGGTTGTATAACGGTGCTTTCGGGCGATTTAAACTAAATAACATTGATTTTTATTTAAAAAAGCTTGTCTAGAAGATTGTTCGATGATAAAATGTGTTTAACTATAGATTAAGCAAATGAGGTGTGTGAGCTTTATTTAGTGCCCTTGAAAAGGTTTAAAGCTGCAAGTTTATGTTTGCCTTTTGTTTAGGAGACTTCACAAGAATATAAATTGTAAGTTCAGATTACTTTTAGCAACCAAGAGTTTCAAATTTACACACTGACGCAAAATAAGTAAAAATATTCTGACTAGCTCATGCAACTATCAGTTTAGGTGGTTAACGTGACGTATGCTCTCAAGAAAAACATTAAAACTCCAAAAAATTATAGGTAGGTACAGAAGTAAGAAAAAATAATGATAAAACTTAAAAGTCCGCACATATCGATAAATGTAAAAACTACTTCATGAAATTGTTGAAAACTTTCCGCTTTTAAAGTCGTTACATGATTTTCAACTTAAATCCCTCTTATAAAATTGTAGCAATGTGCAAACAAAATTCAATATTTCGTAAACATCGTAGCAGGTATTTTAAAAACCCTAAAGTACTTTCTATTGTACGATTCTGTACAAAAATATAACAATTTGATTCGAAGCATTGTTTAAAAATCAGTTGGTCTGTTTAAGTTTATTGTTTTAGTATACCAGTATGTTTGTAAAACAAATATTTGTTTGAGAAGTTGATGTTAAAAAGCAGTCGTTTAAGCGGAAAACATGTTCATTAAAATTGGTAAACACTAATGTTAATGCGGACGAGGAAAACCAGCAGTGGTATGTTATTGTTATTTTTATAAGCGAAATTTTCTTCCAATTTCAGGAACAGCAGCCATCATATTCATCGGGACATATACCTAACGGTTATAACGACTTTTAATTTGACTAAATAAATTGCAATTTAGTGTAGTCACAAAATCTAAACAAATCATAATTACAATTGAAGGCTCCGGGGCCAATTGTAATAAAATTTACATTTTCATTTTTATTTTATTATGTGAAGTAAAAGTCGACTTTAGTTGAAATAGTATAGTGGTTTTCATTTTCGATAGGTACATATGTATCACACAGTCTAAACCTAGTTTAACTAAAGTCCATTTTCGAAATTTGTCGACTCCCCTTTTTCATTCGCAAAATTTAATACTTGCATATTTCAACACTCAAAGCGATAGCGTTTTGTCAATACTCAATACTCAATACAATGAACTTTATAGAATTGAAAATTGAAATCCAAACAGAGGTTCCAAAACTATATGGTTTAGAAGAAAACCTCCTGATGGAAAAATGTTTATCTTCGAAATGAGAGCATATGAAATTTAGTAAATTTCATAAAAACACAACCAAAAAACCCGTTTTAATAAACAGTATGACACAAAAAAATTTTGTACAATTTCCTAGTTTAAAGTGCCATAATTTTAAAATAGCTTTTTTAGACCCGTCATAACCTCCCTTTTGATAAATATTTAAATAGTCAATCATTTCCAGAAAAATTTATGCAGTGAATGTTTTAAAATATTATCGTTATAGAACTGCAGGTATGTTTTTGAAATAATTATACACAGAGTAATGTTGGATATATTAAAGATAAAATAACACATTTAAGTTAGATTAAGTAGTCTGATTTTCCAAACGAAATTCCTTTAAAAATCGTATAGTGCAAATATGGAACTACTTATGGGCCGGCCACACACACAAACTTTACTACGCGCTTACTTGCGCAAACCGGTTTGTATCGGGTACCGTGTGCTTGTGGCCGGCAAAACGGTAGCTCGCACAAACCGAAAAGCGCGGCTTGCGCAAACTTCGACTTGTCAAAGATTTTGTTTGTGCAAACTCGCTTTGCGCGATAAAGCTTGAGCGTGTGGACATCATACAAGCCGTGTCCTCAGTCAAAAATCTCAAAATAAAACTTAATCTTTCATGAGACGATATAGATTCGCGCATCACAGTATTATGTTGCTCTATTGAAGAAGTCACCAATCGTAATAATTCGTTATACGCAGTATTATCCATTCTCATATAATTCCACCAGTCATCGGGATCTTCTGTTAAGTCCATCATCAAAGTTGTATAAGAATGATTTGTTCTATTCAGAAGACATTTCCTTACACCACTTTGCATGCACGAAGAACTCTACTTGTTTTCTTTTTTATAAAAAGGCAATAGAAAAATATTTGCAGTAATAATTACTCACTTGATAATATTGATAAAATTGATCCGGTTAGACCTTTCGGAACAACACTTCAAGCATATTCTGACGGTTTGCACAAACTTATCTGCATCGTGTGGCCACAGAATATAGTGTACTGTATTTATTGCGCAAACTATACCGTACAAGTAAGTTGCTGTCGTGTAGCCAGCGCTTTAGCAGATCTTTAGGAAGTTTGCGTTTTTATACAGGCTGTTTCAAATTCGCTTCTCACTCAGAAGCGGTAAGAGATACAGCTTTGGTTAAATTGGGTCAAAGTTGCGTAATAATATGACCAATAATAAGCCCTTAACAAATCGAAAATATCTTTTGTAGTTCTGGCGATTTTATGAAAAAAAACCAAATTTTTGCCTTTTGGTTTTTATTTTTTTCTGCTCTTATTTTTCAAGATATCGAAAAACTAAAATCACTGCCATGGACACTTTTTGTACTTTATAAAGTTAAAGTTTTCCTATGCGACGTTTCGTTTTTCCGCTAAAGTCATCAAGTCAATTTTTTTAAATACGGGTCTGTATTTTTTTTCATCGTTTTAAGTAGCATTTTTTATGTTCTAGAAAATGGCGTGTACATTTTTTTCATGCGACGTTTCGTTCTTGTGTAATCATCAAGTCATTTTTTGAATATCTACGGCTCTGAATTTTTTTGTGTGCCTCAGGCTGGCATTGGTCATTTTGCATTCGTATAAATCGGCTGGAAACACATGTTTTACCGGGCTAGACCAGCAAAAACTAGGAAATTTTAGTTTATCGATTGGCATTCGGCTACTACTGTCAGTGTCAATTTTAAGTATCGCGCGTTTCCAATATAAAAAAAATCCCTAAGACCAAATATTTTAACAAATATTTTGTAAATTTTATTTATTTAAATAAACTTCGGCACAAAAAATAGTGTGTATTACCTACACGCCTAGAAACTGTTTTGCGAGTACTCGTAGTTGCGGGCCTCGGCCTACGGCCTCCGTAAATTATTATATTATGAATATGTCAGTGAATACTGGTATTTATCCCGACCTGCTTAAGGTTGCATGCGTAGTTCCCCTATATAAAAGATCGGAGCCTCATGATATGCAGAATTACCGTCCAATTTCTTTAATTTTAACACTTTTTCGAAGGTCATTGAAAAAATAATACATGCGCGTATGATAGCTTTTCTTACTAAATATAATATAGTCTCGGAGTCCCAACATGGATTTCGACAGGGTAGGTCAACTGAAAGTGCGGCACTTGATCTGCTCGACTATGTTGGCACTAATCTTGACGCGGGCTATCATGTGGCTGCCGTCTTTTTTGATCTCTCTCGGGCGTTCGATACTTTGAACGTTAATTTTGTACTCTCCAAATTGCATAACCTTGGTTTTAGGGGTGGCTTTCTGACTTGGTTGGGGTCCTACTTGAGAGGTAGACGTTTTTCTGTTAGGGTGGATGCTGAGTTTTCCAGTGTAAAAACAAATGAATTTGGAGTTCCTCAGGGTTCTGTGTTGGGGCCTCTGATTTTTATTCTGTATGTGTGTGATCTTCCCGGGAGTATTTCTTCCGGGAGAGTCATTTCATTTGCAGATGACACGACGTTGGCAGTGTCGGCGCCCAGCTCTGGGGAGCTCCGGGTGGAAGTTGAGAGGGTTTCTGCGCAGTTTTGTAGATGGTGCAGGACTAATAATTTGATTGTTAATGTCCAGAAGACAGTTGTTTTAAAGTTCTCGAACCGTAAAAGTGTTGATATTTCGAGCTTTTCAATCGGTGACACCAATATTTTTTCCTCCAGTACTGTGAAATTTTTGGGGATCTCCTTGGATGGTTCCTTGAGTTGGGAGGCTCACATTGGGGAGTTATGTAAGAGGCTCAACAGGGCATATTTTGCAATATTGAAACTTAAATATTTATTTGGTATAGAGACGATATTATCAACATATTACGCTATGGCATTTAGCCATATAAACTACATGATTCCTCGTTGGGGTAACTCAGCTCATACCCATAGAGTTTTCGTATCACAGAAGCGAATTGTTCGTATTCTCTTTCATTTGAGGCCTTTAGATTCTTGTAGGCAATATTTTATCAACAATAAAATTCTAACTGTTCCATCTTTGTATATTTATAGAGTCGTGCTAATTACAAAGAAAAATTTTGAAAAACTTGATAAAAATGGCACCTTTCATGCTTATGATACGCGAGGTAGGGAATTTTTATCCATGGAATTGCATAAAACCGCAAAGTTCGAGAAGTACCCGCAGTATTTTGGAAAAATTTTATTTAATAAGCTACCATCAAGAACAAGAAGTATGCCATTTAATAAATTTAAGGTTGAATTGAAAAAGTTACTAGTTTAAAAGGCTTACTATTCTATATCTGAATATTTGGGGGATAAATTGTTGTGATGTTTTTATACAAGTATTGTTGTTGTGTTATATTTACTCCAATGTTTTAATTTGTATCTAAATTGTGATTGCTATTGTGACTTTTGTATATTTTGACGTGTATATCTGTGTAAATGGCTGTGTACGAATAAACTATCTATCTATCTATCTATCTACTCGCACTCGCAAAACTCTAGTTTTTAGGCTAGTAATATAAATTACTATTACAATTTCATTAGTATTTTTTTTTATTGTACAGCGTATTGTACGTAAGTATTTATTTTATAAAATAATTAAAAAAAATATTCCATTGTTTTTATTATTACTACTAACAATTAATAATATGTAGTTTGATTTAATTATAAACGGTAAAGTATTAATATTCATAAAGTACATAAAAATATGACAAAATGTGCGGATATGGTAAAAATGTAAACACCATATTTTTAAATGAATGATTAAAAAATTGAGTCATTTTAGAGAATGTCGTTGAATTTCCGGATTTTTATGAAAACTACAAGCTAAGGCTTGCCCTTATAATAGATAAAAATTGAACCATCTGGAATATAGTTTAGATATTTTTGATCTTTTTGGATGAATAAAATACTATTACTATTTTAAATAAAAACTAAAATTGCTGATCTATTTTGTACTTTTGTACTTTAAAAGTTTATAACTGTAGACCGGATTGTCGAATTCGTACTTGCTGATGAAACCAAATTTGGATCTTTAAAAGCTCCTGGAGAACAATAGCTTATAATCTCAATCGTATATACAAGGTGTTTTTGAAATAAATGGTCAAAATTTAGGAGCATGTAGAGCAAGTCAAATGATAAAGAAAACCTTTATAAAATTATTTTCTAAAGTGTTTTCTAAGGGAGTTACAGCCCCGTAACTGTAGGCCCCTAAGAATGGTATTTATTAAATATCTCCGAAACCGTTTATGATATAATAATAAAATTTTGTACAGTCACCAGCTCTTTTATGCTTAACAATGTGAAATTAGTATCATCTGAAAATTTTGTTCAAGGGTGTGTCAAGTTGGGGGGGCGGGGGGTAAATATGATCCTAACTTTTTTGTATGTTGTGTTTTTTTGTTTTGGACATGAAATTATTAAATTTAATAGTTTTTTATAAAAAAATGGTCCGCTTGTTTAATTTCGATGCCATGCGCCGTTTTTGAGTAAAATCAATTTGAAAATTTTTAACATACTCTGAACGTAAAGCGTTTTTTTTTGAAATTTTCGAAATGAATATACAAAATTCAGGAGCATGTAGAGCAAGTTAAATGATGAAGAAAACCTTAATAAAGTTTTTCTCTAAAGTGTTTTAAACAGTTTCGGAGATATTTAATAAAAACCATTCTTAGAGACCCACCATTAAGGGGCTGTCACTCCCTTAGAACGCACTTTAGAAAATAATTTTATGAAGGTTTTCTTTATCATTTGACTTGCTCTACATGCTCCTAAATTTTTTACATTCATTTCGAAAATTAAAAAAAAAACGCTTCACGTTCAGAGAATGTTAAAAATTTTCAAATCGATTTTCCTCAATAACGGTGCATGGCATCGAAATTAAACAAGTGGACCATTTCTTTGTAAAAAACTATTACATTTAATAATTTCATGTCAAAAACAAAAAAACACAACATTCAAAAAAGTTTGGATCATATTTACTCTCCTCCCGCCCCACTTGACACACCCTTGAATAAAATTTTCAGTTGATACTAATTTCATATTGTTAAGCATAAAAGAGCTAGTAGCTGTACAAACTTTCATTATTATATCTTTAACGGTTTCGGAGATATTAAATAAAAAACATTCTTAAGGGCCTACAATTAGGGGGCTGTAGCTCCCTTAGACAGCACTTTAGAAAATAAAAAAGGTTTTCTTCATCATTTGACTTGCTCTACATGCTCCTAAATTTTGACCACCTATTTCAAAAACACCTTGTACCTATAAAGCGTTTTTACAGAAATTCACTTTTCAGGTTGGGGTTTTAAATTTTATCACCATTTTAGGTATCGTTACATTTTTTTCCTATTAAATATTATAAGATTATAATATATATTACCGATTCGAATAGCCTTTATAGACCATTGTTATGTCCGTTAAATCGCATTAAATATTCATAAAATATACTTTAACAGAATTTACTCTGTTGAAAATAGCATTCCGACGTTAAACTGGAAAAGAATATCAACTTCCTACTAAAATAAGTAACTACCAAGTCACCTCGACAATGTATTACTTAATAATTATGTTATCATGCGTTTCCTTCGTAAACTTAATGGTAAGAAATAAATCATTGTTATTCTCAAATTGCAATAATTTATCATTTTTTCGAAAGAATGCTGATGATATACCTATTACACCTATTATGGCTCGAGAACTTCACATATCACAAGATATCGTAAATACAGTAAACAAAGTTTTCGATAAAATTAAAACAAAGATTGGTGAAATTAAACAAAAACTTTCGTATAGAGGCAGTGAGAATGGTCCACCCTTAAGTAGAATGTACGGACAGAACGATAATTTAGCATTTTTTATAAAGAATGCTGACGATATACCTACAAATCCTTTTTTGGCTCGAGACCTTCACATATCACAAGATGTCAAAGATACAGTGAAGAATGTTTACAATAAAATTAAAACAAAGATTGGTGATATTAAACAAAAACTTTCGTATAGAGGCAGTGAGAATGGTCCACCCTCAAGTAGAATGTACGGACAGAACGATAAATTAGCATTTTAGCAATTTAGCATATTTAAAAAAACGGACTTGATGACGTCAGCGCAAAAACGAAACGTCGCATGAGGAAAATTTTAACGTCATTTTATAAAGCACAAAAAGTGTCCATGGCAAAGTGATTTTAGTTTTTCGATATCTAAAAAATAAGAGCAGAATTTTGAGTTTGTAATAGCATGCAATAAATCCGAAATATATGTATAGGGTGTCCCCGGATTGTTAAAAGTAAATAATTAATTACCTACATATTGTAGTGTTTTCTTGTTTAATTGATTTTACTTTGTGATTGTGTAGAATTTATTTGATTGAAATTAGGATGGTTTTAATGTTTATTCCCCGTAGTTCCTTTTGGGTGATATTATTGAACTTGTCGAAAGAAACCAACAGAGACTTTCAATTTATTTATTGATATAACAAACACTAAAAACACTACAAATAATAACCGTTAAGGTTTTAGTCAAGACCAGGTTTATCAGTTTTGTACTGGTCCAAAAATGTACTTTTTAATACGTATGTTAAGTTAATATTATGTGTTAAATGAAAATTGAACTAATGAGTATGAAAGATGGAAATATACTGTTTTTAAAATAGGATAAGTTTCGATGACCTGAAAGTCATCCCCTGAAAAGGCGGGGTGCATGGTTTTCGTCCCAACCGTAGGTGATAAATCTGTCGACTGGTCTTGACCAAACATATACATATTACTTACAAGTTACATATTAGAAGTTTAAAATTCGTGTATCAAAAGTGGACCTCTAGCAATGGGGGGTCGTCAAACTGACGCCATAGGCCACACATTAAGATATTGGCATGTGTTAAAATACTTAAAATGAATGTAACAAGTAAAAACAACAGAAATAAGGGCATAGAGGTAGTGGTACATTACACTCCCCCCCTTAAAAGATGAAAATTTTGTTCATTCAAAATTTTTATAATTTGTTTTTAGGTACTGAATGGTAAGTACATAATATTATATCAATTTGAAACAATAATCACTTTCCCTAAAATTTTTTTTTTTACATTTCCTAAAATTAAACGTCGATGTCTACAACAACTCAGAGTACATATAAAATAAATTGTATTTTAAATATAAAAAATGTTTTAGTTGAACAAAGGTACAGCAAAGTCATTCATCAATAATTTTATTAAACTAATGTATTATAAAGTTTTGTTTGTCATTTTTTTTTCACTGCACATTCACAAAATTTTATTTATTTAGGTACTATTTAAAGTTTTTTTTTTTTTTGTTTCACTACACATTCTGAATTAACACATTCAGGTAACCGATTTGCGTTTTTCACTAACTTGTCTTCTTCGTCGGATTTTAACCTGGGATGCACTTCACAGTTGATTTAAGTGTAACTATTCTATATCTATATCTACATTAACATGAATGAAATGAATGAAACATATTTTATTTTAGTTTTGCAATATTCATCTTATTATTTTTCCTTTTAATGCCAATTTTGTTAATTAATCTCTCACTTCGTCAAACTTTTGACGGCCAATACTAGACGAGAAAAACTGATATTTTTTTTTAAGTTTTACAACTCCACTTGTTACGTATTTCTTTCCGTAATATCATAGAAAAACATTTTTTGTAGGCGTCTCCATATGCTAATAAATCGAATTTCTGAGTTACATGGGATGTTTATAGTTAAAATAATCGGTTCTATTTCTATGCTATGACTGACTTTAGTTTATCGAAGTGTACTCTCACATTCTTGTTTTTAATCTTTATTGTGCAGTTTACATTAGAATCTATCGACTGAACTTGGTAAGGTCCTTTGTAACGGGCATTTAATTTTTTCGATGTACCTGGTTTGGACTGTTCGTCGAGCAAATAAACCATGTCACCAGATTTTATCGTGATCGGCTTTGCTTTTTTATCATAGTATGACTTATTGACAATTTTTTATTGAATCGAATGCTTATGTGCGATTTCGTGACTTTTACTTAGCCGATATTTCAGTTCTTCTGTATAGTCGTCGTAAGAATATTTTATTTCAGGTGTGTTTTTTATACTTGATGGTAGTTCAGGTTTGTAGCCATACAGGAGTTCATATGGAGTGAATTTAGTAGTGGCATGCACCAAAGTATTATACGAAAACATGGCGAAATCTAGATAATTTTCCCAATCTGCTTGATCATTAACGTAGTGTTTAAGATAGTCTGCTAACGTTAGATGACTTCTTTCTAAAGCACCGTTTGTCTGCGGTCGATATACGGTGGTGGTGACGTGTTTAATTTTGAAAAGTTTGCAGATGTGTTTTATTAAATTAGAGTTAAACTCTCTACTTTGATCAGTTAGAATACAAGTAGGTATCCCGAATTTGCAGATAAAGTTATTGACGAATGTTTGGGCTACCGTTAGGGCTTCGTGGTTCGAGATCGCGAATGCTTGTGAAAATTTTGTAAGATCGTCTTGTAATGTCAAGATGAATCTATTACCACTTTCAGTTAATGGCAAGGGGCCAACAATGTCTAAGAACACTTTTTCTAATGGCTTTTTAGAGGTAGTTGTCAGTTCCATAGGCATACGGTTCTTGCGCCTAATTAATTTGTTCTTTTGGCATGATTTACACTCTTTCACATATTTACTAATATCTTTTTTCATATTTTTCCATTTATAAACCTGTTTTATTCTGTGGTACGTTTTGTGTACACCTAAATGGCCGGAACTGGGAATATCGTGATTTTCTTTCAAAATTGTAATCAAGTCTGCGCGTTGGGGTGTTATTAAAATATTGTGAAATATGTTAATTGTAATATCGGTGTGTTTAAAAATGTATCTAATCATTGATCTTAATTTGTTCCACTGTGTTTTATCATAAACATCGGTAAAACGAGGTATACTAATTGTTTCAATCTTTTCTTCTAATAAAAAGCTACGTAAATTTAATAATGTTTCGAAATAATCTTGATATGTTGCGGAATCATAGTGATTTATTTTATAAAATCCGTAAATTACAAATTTAGCTTTTTCCTTGAAATTATGAATTTCATATTGATTAGAATTTATTTTTGATAGATGATCCGAGTGATTAAATTTTTTGAAAATATTTTTTAAATTATTATCTGTTATATTTAGATCTAATGGGATTAAAACTGCAATATTATCGCGTGCGGTTACTATGTCGTCGTTAAGATCGTTGATTTTGCTATATGTTATGACGGAAGTTCCTAAGGTTTGTAAAAAATTATCGTATGTTTCGCGAGGTGACTTAGAAGTTAATGCATTTACTTGTGCTATTCTGCTTAAAGCATCTGCGTTTTTATTTGTTTTGACTTTTACTAAACTATTTCCGAGATAGACGTTTTCGCTTATGCTTATATTTGGTGTTATGCCTTCAATAATCTCCGGGTTTGAAATTCTGATTTGGGCTACCGTTTCGGTGCGTGCTTTAATAATTTGATCCGGTACAAAATCGCAAGTCGCGTTGATTCTCGAACTGGAAGTTGACCTAGGTCTAAAATGATTCCTTGTCGAGTCTGCAAGAGAGTCGCGTTTTGTAACTTTGGATTTTGGAACTGGATTTCTTGGAGTGTTATTTGTTACACTGGCACTGAGTGTAGAACTAGTATTATCGACTTGATGATTAGAATGATTAGTGTCAGGATTATCGTCTGAGCTACTATCTTCGTTAGAATTTAGTTTAATTATGGCATTTTTTATTAATAAGTGTCGATTTTCGTAGTTTATTATAGCATCGTGATTTTTTAGAAAGTCGTTGCCTATTATACCATCGTGTTCGATGGGAAAAGAATCGTGAACAATATGAAAAATGTGAGTAATTGTATCGGACCCGAATGTAAAATTTAAATAGCAATAACCGATAGTTTTAATAAGATTTAGAACATTGCCTATCCCCCTAAGGTAAATAGGATTATGTTCAAAACAAAGAGTATGAGGTTTTAATTTGGATAATTTAATTAGTGAAATTTCGGATCCCGTATCTAATAAAAACGAAGAAGTACTGATTAAGTCAGATACTTCTAACTTAACGTGTGCCGTTGCACCTATTACATTTATTGTATAGATGCCTGAACTTGTGTGGCTTCCCGAGGTTCGGCTTGGCTCTCGGGGCCATTGGAGTTTAAAGACGATTCGTTAATTGTGTTTACGCGGTTTGATTGATTTTGATAATTTCGGGTTTGGTTGGGGTAGTTAGGGTTTCTGTAGGCTTCGGTATTTAGATGTGAGACATTGGTTCGATTTCCATTATTCCATGAATTACCTTCGCGCCTATTATGTTGATAATTAAAATTGTTAGAGCCATTTTGATAATAATGATTTCGATTTTGATTAGCTTTCTTCCGGCATTCCTGGATCGTATGTCCTAAATTTTTGCAAAAGCTACATTGTACTGGTGTACGTAAATTCGATTGAGGTTTTCTCTTAGAGTTAAAACGACAGTTGTCAGTGGTATGATTGTTTTTTTTGCAAATATGACAGTATTGATTTGAAGAAGAATAAGATGTACAGTTATTTGAATATGCTTCAGAGGTTTGGCTTTCTGATTTCGCGATTTGAATAGCGCCTTCTAAACTCTCAGGATTGCGTGCTCTTATTATTATACTAAGTTCTTTATCCACTCCCATTATAAAACTACCCTTTGCTTGAGTATTAATTAGTCTCGTATTTGCTTCCCTTTCCGCTGCACTGAGGTTGTGGTCCAAACAAGACAATAAATTTTTGTAACATTTTTCTACCTTATTTATATAGGATTCTAGATTTTCACCGCGATCTTGTCTGCACGAATTCAGTTCAATCTGAGCTTGTAGGAAATTCGATTTAGTGGAGAATTCAGATCTTAAAAATGTTTTTAATGCATTCCAAGTAGGTAGTACTTTGTCTTTAATGCGATTTTGCGCCTCACCAGAAAGTTTGATTTTTACCACTGCTAATAACTTAGGGTGATCTACTGCGGGAATCAATTCGAACGCGTGGTTGCAACTTCCAATAAAATTTTCTAAATTACTATTAATTTTTGTACCGTCAAAAAAGATGTTAGTGAGAGCATTTATTACAAAAGTTAAAAGTCCAAAATTATTGCCTGAGGCATCGTTGTCGTTTGAATTATTTCTTGGCATTTTCGTTTTTTAATAAATCTGATTTACAAATATAAGAAATAAAAAATTATAGGAAAATAAACTTGATTAATATGAAGAGAATATTGAAACTAAAAGAAAATTTTTTCACTTACAGATTTGCTATATTGAGAATCAAATGTACGAATTGTCTTTCCTCCTCAGTTGTTTGGTTGCTGGTTGTCGATTGTTGATTGTGGATAATGATGTAAATTTGCAGCAGAAGTTTCCAATGATGGTGATTATTGCAGGGTAATCGGTAGCAGATAAATTAGTACAATATTATTGGGGATGATATGCTGGTGATCTTCTCGTAGGGGTTGTTGGTCGTTGAAAATTAAACTTTATGAAGACGGTCTCCGGATGTTGTTGAAAGCACTGTCACTGTTTTGTTGTTTGTCAAAATTTTTTATCACACTCGATGTCAAGATAAATTCTACAGCGAAATGGATTCTGTCGAATCCTACCGACTGCGCCACTTTTTTGTAGTGTTTTCTTGTTTAATTGATTTTACTTTGTGATTGTGTAGAATTTATTTGATTGAAATTAGGATGGTTTTAATGTTTATTCCCCGTAGTTCCTTTTGGGTGATATTATTGAACTTGTCGAAAGAAACCAACAGAGACTTTCAATTTATTTATTGATATAACAAACACTAAAAACACTACAAATAATAACCGTTAAGGTTTTAGTCAAGACCAGGTTTATCAGTTTTGTACTGGTCCAAAAATGTACTTTTTAATACGTATGTTAAGTTAATATTATGTGTTAAATGAAAATTGAACTAATGAGTATGAAAGATGGAAATATACTGTTTTTAAAATAGGATAAGTTTCGATGACCTGAAAGTCATCCCCTGAAAAGGCGGGGTGCATGGTTTTCGTCCCAACCGTAGGTGATAAATCTGTCGACTGGTCTTGACCAAACATATACATATTACTTACAAGTTACATATTAGAAGTTTAAAATTCGTGTATCAAAAGTGGACCTCTAGCAATGGGGGGTCGTCAAACTGACGCCATAGGCCACACATTAAGATATTGGCATGTGTTAAAATACTTAAAATGAATGTAACAAGTAAAAACAACAGAAATAAGGGCATAGAGGTAGTGGTACATTACAATATTTAGGAGTAGAGATTTAAATTTGTGCACAGGCATCATGAGATGCATCTTTAGAGGTATCTTGCGAATAAAACCAATTCTCGAAATTATATAATATTATATAATTCGGCAACATTTTTCCTCTACAAATATTTGCTTTGTACAAAATTAAGTTGTTTACGTTTCTACCAATATGAGAAGAAACAAATAAACGTTTTCAAATGCGAGTATACAAATTAGGTTAGTTATAAATAATAAAGATCCTATAAAACCACAGAGAAATACAAATTGTAAATATTTTGTTGTCCTTGGAGGAACAGGATGAAGTAGTTACCTTGTATATTGTGACAGAGGACAAATTACTCGTATTAAATAAAAGGACAAAACACTTTTTAGCCCTGTAATTTAAAAGCAATAAATCTAAACGAGAAACAAAGTAGGTATATTCTGCCTCCTCTTCAAATAGCAATATTAATGGTTCCCTTACGTCTTTCAATAATTTATTGCCATATGGACTAAATAAACATTTTAACCTAGACCTTATTTTTTTCCTTTGATATTTACATACTTATCCATATTTGGTATAAAAATAAACTGTGCGAGAAAATGATGTAATTTACAATGGCTGCCATTTATTAACACCACATTAATTTTATTATTTTTTAGATCAGAGTTAGTAGTCAGTAGCGAAATAAAATAACATTCTGTTTTTAAAGTGAATTATCCTAAAAAGGTAAAGAAAACAACACATTTGCCTTTAATGAGCACCATAAAATACTCTCAACTATAAAATAAAATAAATTAGTTTGTGACTTTAGCACAGTGGATGATGTTTTGAAATACGGATCTTCCACGAACAGAACAATAAAAAATATTTAATAAAGTCTATATGCCTACTATATCCCCGAAAAATCCCTTTGGAATTGAAATTTTCAGTTCGTATGTTTGGAATTAAATACATATTCCGCATGAATTATAATCATAAAGTACTAAACCTGTTGAAAATTCCAACAGTCACCATGATATTTAATACTGAGTAGGTCGTGTAGAACAGAAACAAAAGAATTGTGATATTTGCTGCATGCCAATCTTTACATGGTTTCAAAAACAAAATGGGCCAACTTCCATTGTAAATTTCTATGTATAATAGAAAAGTGCTTTTATTACTACAAAACGTATTGATAAATAACTGTGTATAATACAACTATACGCACATTTATAACAATAAGAGCACAATGAAAACTATTTTTTCATGAACATATATTCTGTTTTATGGTATTCAAATTAGTAAAATCTTGTTTGAGTAAATCGCGTGGCTTTTAGGGAAATATCAGTTTTATTACTTGTTTACTTGCTTACGAGGAAATATTGATAATCGTTATAGCCTGAAAAATAGCTGAGTTTAAGCGGTAGCTATATTTTACTCAAAGTACCCTTATGTGAATATTTCATACCATAATATACAGAGTCCGGCAAAACGTATTACCTATATTGTCCTATATTGTTTCATTAATAACAGAAAAACTAATCAACTAAACTGCTGGCCAATTGAAACGTACCAAGCGAATTTTTAGGTTGAATTTAAAGTCAAATATTTTGAAAAATAGAAAAGATATCAACATGCGGTTTTCAGGATATCAGAGATAATTTAATTGAGAAAACGATAGTTTTACCCGATTTTTTTATTTGAAGTACATTACTATCTACAGGGTAGGAAAGAAAGTCGTCTTTTTTTTCTCAAATTTTATACCTACCGAGATTCCACAAAAATTTTTTTAGATTTTTTTTATGTAGATTTTTTTAGTCCTTACTTAATGGGAAAACAACCTGTTTCTCAAAATTTTGATATCCCCGTTATTTTATAAGATACCGAATTTTTGCTGAAAATTTGATTTTTTCTTTGTTTTTTGTCGTTCGGTCGTATTGTGTTTTGTAAGAACCAATCTCTGTAGTTGATTATAATACCTTATGAATGGCTTTCTTATAAAATGTACACTTTTTGTACTTTATTTATTGGTAACCAGTGGCTTATCAAAAATCGGTACACGTTCGCTAATTGGTAAATTTTTTTAATTCATTTTTTGAGGCTATTTTCTTAAAGGAATAGAATGGAATTTAGTTAGTTTATGTTCACCATTGGTTTAAGTGACTTACATCCTCGAAGCGGGTTTTTCACTTTTTCAAAAATTTGCTCATATTCGTGTATACTGGGTGGTTACGAAATCGTTTTACAACCCCCACCATTTTGTTACATTTAACTGTATTAATTTGAAATTTGGCATGGTTTGATTGTTGAAAGGAATAATCATTTTGACGTTTAAAACAATCTGATGACACTTCCGGTTTCACCGTAAGGGCCACCTACTAACTTTCAAAATTTTTTAAAACAACCCTGTATATTTTTTTCGTAAGTATTAGATTCTACTTAAAATTACCTTTTTATCGACATATCACATGATGACATTTGCTTTCAAAATGGCAGCATAATTATTATTGCAAAAACCTGTTCAACAATATTAAATTTAATAAAAAATTCGGTATCTTATAAAATAAGAGGGATATAAAAATTTTGAGAAATTGGTTTTTTCCTCATTAACCAGGGACTAAAAAAATGGACATCAATAAAATATTTAAAAATTTTTGTGGAATCTCGGTAGGTATAAAGTTTGAGAAAAAAAAGACGACTTTCTTTCATACCCTGTAGATAGTAACGTACTTCAAAGTAAAAAATCGGGTCACACTATTGTTTTCGCAATTAAATTATCTCCTGAATCCTGAAAACCTCATGTTGATATCTTTTCTCCTTTTCAAAATATTTTACTTTAAATTCAACTCAAAAATTCGCTTGGTACGTTTCAATTGGCCAGCAGTTTATTCACAATGGTGATGTTTTTAACTGGAACAGCAAGCTTTGAAAACTTTGTTATATTTATTGACAGTTGTCAAAATGGAGCGTTGATCAAAAGAACGCGCGTCTCTTGTGTGGCGAAATTTATGTAATTTAATTCAATAATCGCAATTCAAAGATGTTTTCGACGTCAATTTAATGTCCGACAGTTTTCTCAGCGTAAGACTATTTCAGCTTGGGTACATAAACGGAAAACATTGGGGTCTGTTTTAGACAATAAGTCAACTGGAAGACCAAGGTCTGCCTGCAATGTGCTTATATCGAAGAAAGAGTAAGAAATGCAATTTTTGTTAGTCCGAAATAATCTGTTGTTAAACATATTACTATTCCAAATTGACTGAGCAAAGCACACGAAGAATGTTAAAAAAGATTGCAATAGTTCAGGAAATAAATTATTAAGATAAGATTAACATACTTGAATTTTGCCGCCCAATTCATAACAATTATCAAGGTATCGAAAACAATTTTTTTATATGAGTGATGAGGCTCATTTTTATCTTAACGGTGATGTAAATACACAAAATTGTCGTTACTGGGCTCAAGAGAATCCTTGCCAAATTCACCAGAAACACAGATAATTGGACCTTATTTTTTTGAAGTGAATTCTCAGACGGTCACGATTACTGCTACCGGTCTAGCCCGGCAAAACATGAGTTTCCAGCCGATTTATACGAATACAAAATGACTAACGCCAACCTGAGGCACAAAAAATATATTTATCTGGTGATTTTAACTATTTTGGTGACTTCAAGTTGCATGTACAGCAAATTACAGAATTTTCCAAAGGCTGGTTTAATAATCATAGTTTTGATTGATTTGATGAAATGGGGGTCTTATTTTGGAAAATTCATAAACTGCTTACATGGATTTTGTCTGCGTTTTTTAAAAACCGCATTTTTCTAGGGTAATTGTTATTAATAAAAATCTGTTTTAGAAGTAAGTGCTGGTTAGATTTTTGTGGAAAACCTTATTAATTAGGATCTCCTGATTACGAAAATGCTAAAAATTAGCGGCGGTCTCCAATATTTCCAAAGTTATAGCAGTTTGAAAACTTTAAATATCCAATGTGTGTATGTGTAAATTAAGCACTTTTATCAACTTTTTATCACTGAAAATGCATTCACTAGTACCTACCGATTACAATAATTATTAATGATTAATTAAGCATTACCATTTAATATTATTGATGAAAACCCTATATTTAAGGCGTTTTTTCTTTCTTGGTTTAGTGTCAAAAGGAATTTCGCTTGCCCTACTAAGAAATCAAGTGATCTCTGATTTTACATTTTAAGGTTAGATTGTGTTTAGTTAGTGCAATTAGTTCTATTGGGTGCATTTTTGGTGAATAAAAGTTGATAAAAGTGCTTAATTTACACATCCAAACATTGGATGTTTCAAGTTTTCAAACTCTTATAACTTCGGAAATATTGGAGACCGTCGCTTATTTTTAGCATTTTCGTAATCAGGAGATCTTAATTAATAAGGTAATTTCAAAATTTTTCCAAAATCATTCTGAGCTACATTCGCCAAATTTTTCCAGCTTTATTTTGGAAAATATCTGATGTGTCAACACATGACTTTCTTATACGGATAGTACCACAATTACTTTTCCTAAAGAAATTAAGTTCAATTTCTTGTAAAAATCGTGTTTAAATTTTGCGCGTTTCCAGCAATTTTCAAATAGTTTTCGGAACCTCTGTCGCACTTATTGCTGTACGCATAAATCTGTCCTTGTCCCACTCATTATAACCGAATTTTACGACAAAAATAAGTGTTTTATTTTAGATTTTTGACCTATTACTCACTTAAAAAAATATTCCGGTATAAAATCACATTTATTTATTCATTTATTATTGTTATCGGTAGCATAGAAATAAGTAAAAAACAAAAAAAGTAATGGTCCTTCTGAGATTCGAACCCGGGACCTTCCGTTTGGCAGCGAAGCCTCTATGTGACACTAGTCTACCTAGACTGTCGGTCGGATTCAACGATGTTTTAAGAATATCGCGTTTTTTGACGGAATTCCAAAAAAAGTTCAAAATTGTTAATTTTTCAAGATATTCCTAAAAATCCTAAAAATCTCTTCAGGTAAGTACCACCTGTGTTGGTGCTAGATGAAAAAGATTTAATGTGGCACCCACAATTTTGTTCACACTCTTAACTATGAAATTTGAATCAAATCCGATCAGTCATTTTTGAGTTATCGTGGATACAGACAGACAAACAGACATCATGGCGAGAATGGTCAAAATGGATTCAGGGACCCTCAAAACGTGTAAATCCATCAAAATCTCAAAGTCGAAAAAAATCACGATTACTACCTATACCTACTTTCTTATTACTTCGTATAAGAAGGTAAAAATTATAAACGATTTATATGAATTTTTCCGCGTTCTTTGGAATATAAAAGTTGCGCTTTTTAAAAATCACACCTTTCGAGGCTGATTCTTTTTACTTTCTTATACGTAGTATAAAGAAGTATAGTAATCGTGATTTTTTTCGACTTCGAGATTTTGATGGATTTATACGTTTTGAGGGCCCCTGAATCCATTTTGACCATTTTCGCCATGATGTCTGTCTGTCTGTCTGTGTGTCTGTGTGTGTGTCTGTCTGCATCCACCATAACTCAAAAACGACTTCTCGGATTTGATTCAAATTTCATATTTAAGAGTTTGAACAAATTTGTGGGTGCCACATTCAATGTTTTTCATCAAGCACCAAAACAAGTGACAGTTACCTGATGACATTTTTAGGTTTTTTAGGAATATCTTGAAAAATAAACAATTTACGACAATTTTTTATTCTTAGACATTGATTTAGACTTAAATTTTGAACAAATTTTGTTTGAACTTTTTTTTGAAGTTCCGTCAAAAATCAATCACTCAGTTACAAAAGTACTTTATATAAATTACAGAAATCTATACCGTTGACGAAATCGATTGTAGCAATATTATTATTTGAAAAGATCGACGGCTACGGCAGCATTGTGGTGGCGAAACTACTACCGGTTGTTACGCGGTCGTTGATTTGTGTTTTTTGTGTCTTATGTAATATGTACAGTTAATAGGAGTAGCTAATAGCAGCAAAGTATTCCGTGTACTCTTCTTATCCAGAACAAATACCACTTCTAGCACAAACCGCCGTGGCGCAGTGGGTAGAGAATCTGCCTAGTAATCCACACGGTGCTGGTTCGATTCCATAGATTCCCCTTCTTTTTTTTTATTTTAATTAAATGCTTTATTTATTCGGAGCGATTATAAGTCACGGACCAGGTTAGGTTGTTTTGTATAGTTTTTTTCCTTTAAATAATAGCATAAATCGGTACCATAAGATGATGCCGGAATAACCCTTGCCCTTACACGTGACCTTGAATTTGATGGAAATACTTTGCTGCGATTAGCCTCTCGTCAGTTAATTTCACAGAAATTAGGTTATTTTTTATCATGAGTCGTTCAGTAAGTTTTGGCATTTTGATTTTTGGCGACGGATGCAAATAAGTACTTAATTTGTCAATTTGACAGTAAACGTCAATCAAACAAAGGCATTGTAACACAGGGAATCAGGGAAATATTAGGTGTAGTCGATTTCTGTGAAATTAACTGTACCTATAATTATTATTGAAAAAATCGACGGCAATGGCAGCATCGTGGTGGCGTGTTTTTTGTGTAATATTGATATATTGTAATACAATTAAATATTATTGAAAAAACGGAGCAAGACAGAAAACTATCGTGGGGCGAAGCCCGCGGGGAACGGCTAGTAATAAATAAATGTGATTTTATATTAATAACGTGTTGAATGTGACATCATGTGATTATTGGCTACCCCTTCAGTATTTTCCAAAGATTAAAACTGTATCATGGCAATGTATAAGAAAGTCATGTGTTGGGCACATCAGATATTTTAAAAAGATGATCTGCATGTGGTGAACAAATGAGGAGTGAAATCTAGAAAAGAGCAAGCGCCAGAAAATTGAGACTGCTACACGAAAATAATGAGAATGTAAGAAAGCATACAGAAACTACAGCATCATGTATTATATTATGTAGACAGAAATGAACGCAGTGGTTTAAGATGATTTGAACTCGCTTATTTTTTGTGTAACATTAAAAATCAATAATTATAACAGCAACTTAACAATGTAACCACATTCTAAAATATTGAAAATGTCGATGGTTATGTTCCGTATAACTTCTCCAACTCTAATTTTAGTACATTTTAACCATTAAAACGATTTATACATTTACTTTTTATCTATTTAACTTAATCAAAATATCAAATATACTACAATAATAATAAACCGAGGATTATAGATAGATATTGATAAAGTGCATTTCAAATCACGCTTTTAGTTTTATGATCACATCTGTAATAATTTACGTAGCAACCTTCGACGAAATAATAGAAGCCATTTCTATCCATACGGTATAACTAGAATACAAAAAATAGAACCGTGATAGATTACTGGTAAAGCATATTCGACAAAACAGTACCTATACTATACATACAAAAAAACAAGCTTGTGTAAAAAAGTAATTTTTTGTATGTTTATTGTTTATACAGTCTACATAGCTTTCGGCTGCATTCGACGTCAACAAAACAAATATTACTGATGCCCCTGCAGCCTCAGTTGTTTATGTTGTAAAATCCATCAAAGTTTGCATTAAAATTAAATCTAATTGGATCCATGGTCATTTGTTATACGCTAAAGTAAGCTGCATTACGTGGTATTATCATCATCAAACATCAAGTTACTGAATGTGTAAATTGTTCATAATATTACAACTAAACCACAGAAATGTATCTAATTGTGTTTATTTAGCATTGATTAATAAATAAAGAAACTTTAAATGTCAGCTTTTAATTAATCAAATTCGATACGATAATTATGTACCGAGGTATCTCCATTTAGTAAAGTATTTACAAATTTTTTATAATTCTTCTTACATAGTACGTATTTACTTCAATAAACCGTATAATGTTTCAAACAGTATACAGGGTGTTCGCGCGAAGTGGCTCACTATTGCTAACTTCGTTATTATTGGAGCTACAAAGTCGGTTAAATTAGCAAACTAGTAGCATTTTTTCCACTGATTACAATGGTGATAACAGAAAAACAATTGACCATCTGGTTTTCGAGATATTCACAAAAATAACATTTTTTTAAATGGAACACCCTATATATTTTTACAAAAATCGATGACAAATTAAATTATGTACAAAAAATGTCTTCAATTTTTTTTTATTATAATTTAAAATAAGCGAGTTATTTTGAAAAAAAGTTTGCAATTCTTTAAAATCAAGTAGCCATAAAGCGGAATAGTAAATTATTAAAACCAAACAATCATAATTTTGAATTTAAGCAAGTTGAAAAAAATTTGAAAGAATTACGGAAATATTACTATTTTATTTAATACTTTTAATATACCTACAGGTGTTTGCGCAATGTGGTTAACTATTGCTAACTTTGTTATTATTGGAGCTACAAAATCGGTTAAATTAGCAAACTAGTAACATTTTTTCCGATGATTATAATGATGAAAACAGAAAAACAATTGGCCATCTGGTTTTCGAGATATTCACAAAAATAACACCCTGAATATTTTTGCAAAAATTGATGACAAATTAAAGTCTGAACAAAAAATGTTCTTATGCTTTTTTGACAATTATTTAAAATAAGCGAGTTAATTTGAAAAAAGTTTTAATATCAAGTAGCCATGAAAATTATAATTTTGTAAATTTTCAATATTTCCGTAATTCTTTCAAGTATTTTTCAACTTGCTTAAATTCAAAATTATGATTGTTTGGTTTTAATAACGCTGTGGCTAGATGACCGGTACCGGCTGGTAATAGGCAACCGGTAAAATGTAAATGACGTCATCAGTCTCGAATATACTGGCTGTTTTTAGGCGACCGGTAGAAAAACTTTTGTGTTTGTTAATATGGTAGGTAAGTAAACAATATTCAAATTGTATATAGTCCGGGAGCCAGCGACACTTTTCCTTGCTACATTTGTTTAAGGATGGTTTATCTTTTTTCTCATAGTAATAATGTAGCCTGTCAACAAAATGAACTCCTGCCACCTCTTTGGGGGGACAACGATTAACCATCTACATGTTAATAATATTAATGACAGTGACAAATTATATTATAAGACAAACAATGCCCTAATGGCTATCAAGCCATAGGTACTGCTTTGTTGATTCAATGTGTCATAGTAACGGAATTTAAAAACTACTAGATTATTCTTATTAGTAAAACAGCAAATTTTACTTAAAAATATTTCGGACCAAAATAATAAACCATTCGGACATTAAACGTTGAAGGCACCACGGGCGTCATCAGAATAATAATGCCTTCATTTTAAGGTTTAATTAAATGTTATTAAACAATAGATAATGCTTAATCTTTAAACATTTCTAACATTTACACTTTTACATTTACCATGCTACCATCGGCCGGTGTCCCGCTGTCGCACCGGCAGGAGTCGATTTCATGTATCTATAGCTTCAATATGACACAAAAAAAATTAAATTAATCTTAAACAAATCTTGCAAAAATCAGTGTCGCTGGCTCCCGGACTAATACGAACATAATTGAGTGAGCGTCGATATGATTTGTTTAGGTATTTTGTAGATATGGATGCTAATAACAATATGCATAAGCACGCAAGTTTTCATTTGGGCCATAATTTCCACACATTCACACATATGAGGCGCTACAGGAGGCTATTGATAATTACGCAAAAAATTATGGTAACTTTTTACTTTATATCCGTCTAAAATTCGAGATAGCTGAAGCACCTACTTTGTTTCTCGTTTAGCCCTGAGTAGTTTTGCACCTTCTTATGGCTCTAACAACGATAAATACAATTAATTAAAAATTTTGCTGTAATGAGTGGAAACAGGACAGACACAGCTATTTCAATAAGTGCGAGATAGACTATCCGAAAATTATTGAAATTTAAATACAGGGTGTTTTTGAAATACACTACCAAAAAAAGAACGGTAATAGGTGATGAAAAATAGATGCCATTGACAAAAAAAACCTTTAATAAAAGTCTTTTCGTTTTCGAACTAAAATTAATCGAAAATTTGGTCAAAATTTCCAGTGCGCTACTGGGTTAAAATAGTAGTAGTTCAAATAGTAATTATTTTAATTGTTTAGTAACAAGAATAAAAGGTAGATATTGAGATCTGATATAGGGGCGGAGCTTATTTCAAATATTATAATATGGCCGTCGCTAGTACGCTGTCACTTCAAAAATACACGGGAAAAGATAGGAGTGAATTTTTTTAATGTCGATTTCCGCAGCCGAAATTTGCTCTTGGCTCTTGCGCCGAGACAAATCCAAGCCAGCAAAATTTCAAAGAGGTACCTATTAATCGCCTAATCCTAAACAAACATATTATTGTGTAAGTAAATAAAATTCGTTTAGGCGTCATTTTATACGCTAAAATAATCTGTAAGTAAATGCGTTTTTAAGTTTGTGATTGATTTCAAGTTGCAGTCGAAAACTCAAAAAAATACCTATCCTCTTGAGGTCTATAACTTTTATCGCCTGTACAAAAGTCTATTCTTAGAAAACAGAAAAAAAATACTTAGGTATGATGATATAAACAATTCTAGTCTTGTGCAGTTTCAAATTTGGAACTTATCAATTGATTTTTTTTATGCTTCGTTTGATTATGATATGATTTTTAGAAGTTGTGGAGCGCTAGATGGTAATGTTTGTTATAGATGCACAGATAATTTTTTCTACCTATACTTACATGTAGCTTTAAATAAGAGTATATTCGAATGTTTTACAGGGAGTAGGGAGCTGCTATTGCAACCCACAATCGCCTCAATAAACATTGTGTTTTTTTAGAAGCATTGGGAGTTGGATTCACGTAGCTCATATTTTTATACTTTTAATAAAAAGATTTTAAAAAATTAAACATTTGTAATCTGACATCTCCGACGTACTAACGACAGTTCCGCCTGGCGCCAAGAGATGTCGAGTCAGAAATGTCAGATCTCAATTCAAATTGTCACCGTATAATTGTCAGTTTTGAATTTTGAATTTCCATATTTATTCTAAATGGTTTACACAAATTCCGAATTAACCGATATGGTGTTAATGTATGGGAGAGCACTGGGAAATGCTCTTGAAGCACAGCCTCTCTACAGAGAAGCATTTCCTAGACGAGTAGTACCCGACCATCATACATTTACTACCACTGCAGCATCTCAGAGACAACGGTGAATATCGTCCCCAAACTAGATATAGAGGCCGACAGAGAACTGAGAGGGTATTAGATGCTGAACCTGATATATTAAATACTGCGGTAGAAATCCCCGGAATTAGCGTAAGAAAACTGTCGTACAGAATTGGTGTTTCCCTATTTATTGTTTGGAGAACATTAAAGGAACAGAGACTTCATCCCTACTATTTGCAGCGTGTACAAGCACTCAAAGAAGATCTACCCCGAAGGATCAGGTTTTGTGAATGGATATTGCAAAAAAATTATCAAGATCCACAGTTTGTTGAAAATTTGTTGTCAACAGATGAGGCAACCTTCATAAGAGATAGAGTCTTTAATTCCCATAATTCTCATTGTTGTTCGGCAATTTGAACAATTTTTATAAATAAATTGTTATGTATTTCACTACGTATTTATTGGATGCTTGAACCATAATTTAAATCAGAATTGACTTTCGACTTGTCAGTTCTGATTTAATGGTTACTATGGCTATTTATTCAAAATGATTTAATTTTAGTTACCATGGCTTTTTATTGAAATCGAACGCAATCAGTTTTACGTGTATTTTCATCAGTGGCGTTCTGGTTTTATAAGTAAGGGATCAGAGGTTATTTTTTCTTATCGTAAAAAAAAATAAAAGGGTCCATTCGCCTCCTTAAAAGTCCCAGAGACTCCGTTTCACTTTTGGTAGTATATTTCAAAAACACCCTGTATATGTGAGTAAAACCAACCTCAAATATTAAGAAATTAAGGCCGGAGGCGGTTAGGTTGTTATTACTTATATAATATTAAAAAATTAATAATTTTCGGAAGTCTCTCTTGCACTTATAGAAATAGCTATGTCTGTCCCTGTTCCACTCATTACAGCGAAATTATTAATTATTGGATTTTTACCACTTAGAGCCATTTGCACAACTTACTCAGGGCTAAACGAGAAACAAGGTAGGAGCATCAGCTATCTCGAATTTTCGGACATAAAGCAAAATTTTACCTAAATAATTTTAATTTTTTATGTTTTTAATTTGCATATGTACCTATTATAATGCATATAATACATATTTAAACATTAGAGAATAAATTATTCTTTCTCAATTATTTAATTTGTGGTTCTATATTAATATAGAATGGACTTTGTTGATTAGGTACCTACTGAAGAAGCAAAGATCCTTTGATCCTAACAATCCTGCAACTTAGAGCTGGCGTTAACAAAAGTAGGTAACTTTAACAAAACCTACTTTTTTTCTACCGGTCGGCTAAAAACAGCCGGTATATTCGAGACTAATGACGTCATATACATTTTACCGGCTGCCTATTACTAGCCGGTACCGGTCGTCTAGCCACAGCATTTTAATAAATTACTATTCCGTTTTATGGCTACTTGATTTTAAAGAATTGCAAACTTTTTTTCAAAATAACTCGCTTATTTTAAATTATAATCAAAAAAAATTAAGGACAATTTTTGTATAGAATTTAATTTGTCATCGAATTGTGCAAAAATATATAGGGTGTTCCATTTAAAAAAATGTTACTTTTCTGAATATCTCGAAAACCAGATGGTCAACTTTTTTTTGTTTCCACCATTGTAATCAGCGGAAAAAATGCTACTAGTTTGCTAATTTACCCGACTTTGTAGCTCCAATAATAACGAAGTTAGCAATAGTGAGCCACTTCGCGCGAACACCCTGTATAGTCCATAGTTCATTCAGTAATGACAAAGTTTAACTTTACTTCAAATAAATCTTTCCTTGCTACAAGTAAATTAGTTGTTTTTAAAAAACAGTCCATAGGACAGTTAACAACTTATTAGTATCAAAGAAATAAATTCTTAACGTAACAAAATTTAACTTTATTTCAAATAAAAAAATTTTTGGTACAATTAAATGATATATTTTTAAAAAACAGTTCATCGTTCAGTAAGAAACTAGATACTTATTAGTATCAAAGAAATATATTCTTGATATAACAAAGTTTAACTTTATTTTTGTTGGTTATAAATAAATAAAATGTTATTAAAAAACAGTCCATAGTTTATTCAACAAAGTACTTACTAACAATGAAATAGATTCTTGAAATAACAATATTTGAATATAGTTCAAATAAATCTTTCTTTGCTACAAATTAAGTTCTTTTGAAAAACGTTTACTTGCTAACTTGCTACACATAGAAGAATTGGATTCTTCTGTGTAATTATTAGAGTTACCTACATCGCTGATGTATAATTTTAATGGTTTACTAAGTAAGGAGTAATGATCCTATAGATACACTCAATAACAATCGAAATCGCTTTATCTGGTTTGAAAAAATATCGCCCTCAACAAGTAACATAAAATATGCAATTCAAGACACCAGGCAAGTATTGGTTTTTGTACATACAAATAAACCATTTTAAATATTTACACTTGTGGGGAATATGTCAATTAAAGTGCTTTGGGCCCACCACCTCATTAACGAGTCATTACGATGTGTATCCAGTATTTTTCTGACATGCTCTGCTTAGGAATATAAATTGTTTGCCTGGTTACATTTCTCCTTGTGATGTTCACTCTTGATTGAAATTCAAGTCGATATATGTTGCATATTGCACCGGTTGCACCCCTCTTTGAAATACAACTTTATTTAGATCAACACAAATTCGGAATAGAGCATTAAAAAAATGAAATTTATTTGTCCAGTTATATATATTTCAATATTTAATGAGATTAAACAAGATTAAATTGACGTTCATGACAATTCAATTTACTTAATTCTGTTTTTGTGTGTAGCTGAATCAGTATAATCAGTAGTAATATCACAAGAGCATAGAAAATAATCGATTATACTTCCGAGTTACTAGACGTATTCTGCGAAACACCACGAGAGCGTTAGCTCGAGTGGTGTTTTAAGGATATACGTCGAGTGACGAGGTTAGTATAACGATTATTTTCGTTTGCTCGAGTGGTATTCGTTACGATTATATAAAGAATTGACAAACAAATTGTTTTTCTGACGTTTATTAATAAACATCAAAAAATGTTACTATGACAAAATTCACATTGTTGGAGGAGCGAATATACGAAAACGGTTATACCACGTCGTCAAGGGGTATATTCGCTTATCAATACATAGTAACTATGTAAAACTTGTAATAGCTATTGGCTAAATTTATGATGAGTTATATAATCAACCACATTATTAATAATTAATATCTAAAAATGATATCTTAGTAATCACATAATCGGTCTGATTCTATAACTTTTTAACGACCGTGACTATGTAACCACTGTGGATGTTGTTACGATACGACGTTTTTGATTGGTAGTTATCATAGCAACAACCACAATAATTAATAAACACGGTGGTTAAAAACTTACAGAATCGCACCTAATATCAACTAATAGTAATAAATGAGCATAATGATTTTTAATATTTAAATCATTAATATAAATATCACAGGGAAATATTTATTATAATAAATTAGTTATATCTCTAGAATAAATAATATAGACAAGAGTAGATATTCCACAACAACATATTTTAATAATAGTAATTTAGGATTATTAGTGACAATATAAATTTCTCAATGCCATCCACTGGATGCAATTACAAGTTCGTTGTAATTTTATTATGTTATATGAAGTAAATGCAGTAATCTTAATTCTGTTTCTAGGGCATTTTAATGGATCTACGTTTTGAACTTTCATAAATTAATTTCAATATTTAATCTTTCCAAACTATCTCTATCTGTATCCATGATGTTATAACTCAAAATCGATTTAGGTCTTACATTTTAATTATTCCATCAACTTTTCAGAATTAATTAACTTTGATTAACTTATTTTATAGAAAATACAAATCAAATATTTAGTACATTTATAAACTACAGGTTTAGAATTATTTTTGAAGACAGTATGTAATGTTAATTAATGATATCTGTATAATCAAAAAGTCAAGTTTGTGGTTATCAACATACGTTTACATATTCAAAGTCATTACAAAAGCATCTAACGTTGCGCAGTTGGCTGTGAAATTTAATAATACCGTGCCGCCTTTTAAAAATGATAGGCCAATACTAACCATAATAAAATAATGTGACAGTAGCTAGGCCATACTCTAAACTGGTGTATAATTGGATGGCTAACAATTAAAATTATATTGAGCTGAAAGACAACTGAATACGAGTTTTTCCTGACCATATTGCGCAAGTGCGACCAAAAATTAACAGCGGGAAATTTAAATTAACCTGACAAATTCCTGCACTTAACGTTATTTTCACTACATTTATCCCAGGATCCGTAATATTTTTTCGTGATACTATATCGTTATAGCATTATGACAGAACAGAAATGTGTACTGTTAAGTCATGAATAACACCCTAGGGTGTTATATGATACACCGGCCGTTATATTGATTTAACTGTACGTCAGCACTACTGTCAAATTTGACAAATTTAAACAAGGTACCTTGTTTATGCTGACAACACAAATAACTCCTGCATATCAGGGAGGGAATGGATACCCAAGTGAGAAATGTTACCCCCACTCCTTATTTTCCGCGACTTTGTTCCCGCATTTCACGCAAATAAAGTTTTTTAGTTAAAACCTTGATTACAAACCTAATAAATAATATGGTTGGTCTCAAAAATATGTCAGCATTAAAAATTTACTGGGTTATATTAACACATATATAAGTATTAAAAAGATCAGTTATGTCCGTTTTTTTCAAAAATCCTGCGCACAGGATCGTGCATAAGCCCGAAATGATCCTGAAATAAAAACCCCTATCGCCTACTGAGTTTCATATTTATCGCATTTTATGGGTGTTTTAAGTTTCGTATCTGCATAAGAAAGTCATTTGCATGACCCAAGATATTTTTTTTTAAATCAACCTCAAGAACTGGCGTAACTACTGACGGGCCGAACAGACAACTTTACTGGGGCCCCGTGTCATCAGCGGGAAGAGGAAGTCCTCAATAAGTTGTTGCCATGATTGTATGTTTGAGTTAGAAATAAAGTAATATCTGAAAACTTCTGGTTCATCCTTCGCCAACCGCTCAACCAACACCAAATAATAAAAAAAAAATCAGAAATTATATCTATTTTATTATATTGAATTTGGTGAAGTTGAAATATTTATTTAAATCTTGATTCTACATCTACTCCTTTGGGAATTTTTTCAGTTTAAATATAATTAGGTAAGGTTAGGTTAAAAAACTTGAGGTTAAGGGCTCTCGACTGAAAAAAAAATCCAGAGTCTCCGTTTTTATAGTTACGCCACTCATGTAGGTATTTTTATGAAAAAAAATCAACATTGTTAGAAAATTTTGGCCGAATATAAATAAAAAATTTCATCAATGGTTTAAATAAAAACTTCTATTAGAGTTCCAACTTTCGTCTTGCAATAAAGACTAGTTGTAAGTAAGTAGGTACATTATTCAGTAGTACAATGTGAACAAATTGTAATAAACAAATCTGGTATAACTGTTTTAATGGAATGAAAAGTGTCCGGTTTTTAGTTAACCACTGTGGATTCTAATTCAATTAATTCTCTGAAGTCTCATGATTTAATTCTGGTTACAGCACTGACCTTTCCAACTTAATTGATTGTCGTAATGTGAGGAAAGGGTAGCTTTGAAATACGAGTATGGGTATTAAAACTGTGCAGAGTTCAATTCCAAAATTTCATTGAAAATCTTTATTAGGACACACTTGCATTATAAATGCGTTCTAGTAACTATAAGTACATATAAGAGAGGCCTATTTTTTATTTGAATCAGAAAAAGCTTGTCTTAGATAAGATAAATGAATATCTTTTTGTTATTTGGGCTTGCGTCCAACTGTTTTTATGTAAATGTAGATTTGAACAAGAAATACAACACTGTCTTTACAACTTAATATGTCAACTCTGGTGTTTTATAAATTCAAGACTTGAATACTTCCAAATAATTTAGATCTAAAATTAAGGAAGCGAATAGGCTAGAGGAGATATATTATATATTGTGTTAGTTGTATCTCCACGTCAACAACATGTAAAGTGCTTCAAATTCATACATTTGTGCCTTTGTGAATTATATGCAAGCAATTTCAACTTTGATCTAAATTACGACACAACAACTAAAAACATTCAAAACAAATTATTATGTATATGGTGTAGAAATAGTAGGTACATAAAATACACATTTACACCATCGAGAGCAAAACGACACTAATGCCAGTAGTGTTCCGAAAATGTTCAGAAAATCATTAAAACTGCCATAAATCTTTCTGTATGGCGATGTAATGCATATATTTCTATATTACAATAAATTAAATATAAAATTCGTAACACATAAGAAATTTCCAAATACATATACATTTCGTTTGATTGTAGTAACGAAATATTTATTTGAAGGAAAGTTATAATTTGTTACGCCATGAATATAATATATTTCCATGAAACTAATATTTTGTTGACTGAACTTTGGATTTATTACATGAAATGTTGAAGTTGTACATTATACAGAGAATCAAACAGCTAAAATTATTCAAAATGTACACTTAAATTTGTCCCTATTTCGCCAATATTTATTACAATTAAAGCTAATGTTATTAGAAGTGATCTTTCTTCTCATTGTGTGTTTGTAAATGTTTTTTAACGTTTTAAAGTCGACTTAAATTAAATCGTGGTTAAGATTTGAGAATATCGTATCGATGGTTTAACTCTCATTTATACTCGAATTAAGTTACCTTGCAAAGGTAGAGAAATTTAGTATGTGTAGCACATATAGTCCAGTCAATCTGTCGGGAAAAAGGGTCGTTTTTGGAAAAAATTACCCGGTAAACTTTCTCTTCATAAATCATTAGGGGGTCATGTGGAAAGCTTAAATTCAAAAACTCGGGAAAATCCTCGAATCCATTTTTTGGGAAATCCAAGAAGTGTTTGGATTTGATTTTACGCGAGAACGGTGAGTTGCAGTAGAAAATTTTGTTAATAAATATTGTAGAGGGCAATATTTTCTACAATTTATCTTTAAGGATCGATGCGCTACGACGAAAAATGCCAAAAGTAGAGGGCGCCAAAGTACCCAAAAATGAGGTTTTTCACATTTTTTTATCGAAAAAAAATTTTTTGCGCACAACTGTAAATATAAATGTTGACAAACGAAGAAAACACACAATTTTTCTATAAACGTTTTTTCTCTACGATCCTCCCTTTCGTAGATACAGCATGCAGAGTGGAAATGTTAATCGTGTTTGCCTACTATTTTTACGATCTATTATTATTATAACTTTGAAAATAAAATGTTCTAAATTTACATCTAATCTTTTTTGCGTTGTTTTCAGATAAGTATAATAAAAAATATCGTTCATTACACGTCCAGAAATGGATTTTCCATGCTTTTATGACTTCGTGTTCGGCTTCGCCTCCCACAAGAATTTGTCACGCGCGCACGTGATTTCCAGACTCCTAATGAAATATAGGTACTATTGTCTAACGACAACAACAAATATCATTTAATCAATTTTCTTCAAACAGACCTCCAGGCTCCAGACTGTTGGCTTTGAGGTTCAGCAGACGTTTGAGGATGCGGATCGTCTAATAGTCAAGACAGCTCTCCAAAGATCTGCTGAGTATGACTCTACTACAACAATTGACGAAGACATTGACCTTTTAGTATTGCTTGATGCCACTTCGGGAAGTGCAGCACGTACAACGTACTTGGAAAAACCGAGCCATGGAAACACTCCCGAGCGAATCTACTACTTTCCACAATCTTTAAAGAACGACACTTTAAAATTTCACGTGCTTTTCCTTCATACCTGTGTTCATGTGTGTATCGAAGTACACGAAACTCTGCATGCTGTATCTCCGAAACGATGGATCGTAGAGAAAAAACGTTTATATAAAAATTGTGTGTTTTTCTTCGCTTGTCAACATTTATATTTACAGTTGTGCGTAAAAAAAATTTTTCGATGTAAAAAAGTGAAAAAACTCATTTTTGGGTACTTTGGCCCCCTCTACTTTTGGCATTTTTCGTCGTAGCGCATCGATCCTTAAAGATAAATTGTAGAAAATATTGCCCTCTACAATATTTATTAACAATTTTCTTCTGCAACTGACCGTTCTCGTGTAAAATCAAATCCAAACACTTCTTGGATTTCCCAAAAAATGGGTCCGAGGATTTTCCCGAGTTTTTGAATTTAAGCTTTCCACATGACCCCCTAACGATTTTTGAAGAGAAAGTTTACCGGGTAATTTTTTCCACAAATTTCGACAGATTGACTGGACTAATATTTCAAAATACACAAACTTTTAGTTTTTATTTTATGTTATTTAAATAGTAATCTGTTAATCTATTAAAGGCGATTATTCTAAAACAAATATTACATCGTGCCGGGCGTACTATTTAAAATAAATAAAGTGCTCGATTTATTTTTTATGAGTAACTTTTTAGTAAACGCAATTATTGATTTCAATAGAAATTAAATGAAATGTAGCAAAAATGCTTTATAAGGAAAATGTGAACCCTAAAAACCTGATGTTTTTATCAATAAAATCAACATCCTTTTTACTAAAAATGCAGTTCAAAGCTTATGAAAAATAATTTTGAATATTTTTGCGCTTATGGTAAAAAGCTAAAATTTCTCATTAATCCTCTTACGTTTACCACTTTGAAAATATCTCTATACCAGCTTTTCGGATTTTCACTAAGAAAACAGTTTTACATAGTCCATTGTTGGTTACAATAAGAAAAAAACCTACCGGGAGGAAGTAGTTTTTGTTGAATAAAATTGAATAAAGAATTCATTTGGAATGGACTTTTCAGACGGTCGTTTTTAGAAATTTGTAAAATGACATAAAAATTTCGGATTTTTGCTTAGATTGCAATATAATGTAGCTAAAGGTGGGACTTCACCAAACTGGGTTAGCCTGGCGGTTTTGCCGAACAAAAATTGAAATAAAAATATCTGTCGAAGTCGCCGGCATATTTTTGCTAACGGCCACATGTCGGTACAGATCAAAGGATTTCCGCGGGCTACGCGACAGCCGCTATTTGAGCCTGTGCGAACACGTTCATTCAACTTAATTTGGAATGTGCTATTGAGGAGTAGGTACCCTCTACAAAGTGAATTTGTGGTTTTTGATTTTGATATAAAGGTGTTCTACAAGCTCTATGACAAACTTTGACAGATGATAGCTGGGTTAATAGACCTTTTTATTTATTCTACGCGCAAACGCAATCCCTACTTTTTTGCGGACATTTATTCAAGTGTGACACGTTTAACCGATCACTCTTGCTCTCTTTCTCCCATAGAAACTGTCCGCAAAAAATGGCGGAACGCATTAATAAATAAAAAGATCTATTCTAAACATTTTTTTAAATGAACATGGGTCCTATTCGTTTTTATTTAGAAGTTACAAGCATTTTAAAAAATATACAGGGTGAGTCGCAATAAGTGGAACATGCTTTACCTGTAAATACTAGGCCTAAAACTGAGACGATTGACGTAAGAAGTTGTTATACTAAAATGCATAACTAAAAAGTTATAGGCGTTTGAAGTTTAAGAAAAAAAATTTTTTTATGCTAATAACTTCTAAACTAATTGAATGAGAAGAACCAATCCTTGGTAGTTGCTAATGAATACCAAAGACCTTTAATGTGCGAAAATTTTGTTGAAATCAAACTTTAAGAAGATGGTTTTATAAAGTAAGTAAAGTGTTTAACCTTGTGGAACTTTTTTGTCCCTTAAATTTCACTCTTGGTAAATTTATTTTTACTCTTTTAAAACAGAATTGCGAGTTGTACAAACAGAAAAAAAATTTTCTAATTTTACTGAAGAATCAAAAAGTTATTGAGGTGTTACTATTTACCGTGAAACACCCTGTATATGAAAAATTAATAATGGACAAAGTGAATGAATAGAGAAATCATTTTTTAAAATATTTTTTTATGTATTCGAGATTGTAACTGATGCTGTCAACGTTGACTTACCCTAATTTGGGAAACTTTGGAAAAAATCCCTAAAAGTGGTGAAAGAATCAATTCACATAAGTGTACTTCAAAATAAGTCTCTCATGACGTACTCGGCTCAATTCAAATCTCTACTCCTTAAAATCATAACGTTTTTATGTCAAGTGAAACACACTGCAGTGAATTAAAAATAAAGACGAACGATTAACTACGATTGAAATGTTCATACATAGAGGGTGTTTACTAAACATACGGCAAAATGTGATTCCTTGGATTATTTTAAGAATAATTTTTCTTTTAATGATTTTCGGAAAGACACTTTGTTTCATAGATATAGGCTATAGGGCGATAAAAGATTAGTAGACACCCTGTATATTTCTTGATATTCAATGTTTATTTGTATCTAACAATTTAGCTTACAGTTCTGGAATTATTGTTGACTTCAAATTCATTCATCCACATCACCACATCCAACAACAATATTGAAAATAAAAAACTTCCAAGTCTAGACAATTTAATATTTCATAACTAAGCTTTATTTGAGTTTTGTCCCATCAGAAGGGGTAAGTGATATCATAATGCAAGAAATGCCGTTAGGATTTATTGATTGGTTATTCAGTTTTATTAATAATAAAACATGTATTATTTATTATTTGAAACACACTTCAGATTGATTGGCTATTATTACGCCCAAAACATCAATAAAACAATGATTGCAGTCGATATATGATATTCTTGATTGGTTGGAATGGAAAAATAAATTATTTATGAAGTACATCCTTATGAAGTTTATTGATTTCAACTGAGGGGTATTTGATTGTTCATATAGTGCAGAAAAAATAATTCAAACAAAAATTTTCATATATTTCATATTCGAATTTTTTTGTAGTTGATAAAGCGTCTAATGCATAATTCCAACTGTTTCTCTCAATATATCCCATCATGAATCTCTTATTTAAAGTCTGAGTTCAGCACATTCGATGCGGGTGTTAAAGAAGTTTGAGATAAGCAGTGGCGGCAATTCATTTATTTTTACCTTATAACTTATTCAGGATTTTACCGGAGAACGTGGCACAATTTGTACATCCATCAGGATTTTATAAAAGAAATTAAAATGTAATTAGTTAATTAGAAATAGAAAACGTTTATGTTAAACTTTATTGTTTGCCCAAATACAAAGAACTCGATGATAAATGATACTGATAAATTATAAAACTTCAAAGGTGCCAAAGAAATTTCGTATCTAATTCTCAATGATGTTATCTTGACTTACGACGACGAAGAAGTATCGTGTTTAACGTTGACATAAAACATTCTAAAAGCTTTTAGCTCAAAACTGACGTTTGGTCTTCCTGTTCTTCATAATATTCAATTAATTGGATCACAACATTATTGACATTTCAGTCTACTTGGCGAATGGGGTGCTATTATTAGTCCAGGTTAAATGTTTGGAGGAAACGTCTTTTCATTCAAGACAATAGTGATTTTTCTAACCTTCAACAAAAGCACACCAAGTTGACAAGTAAACAATATCATAGGATATTAAATACTTATTAAATGTTCCAAAAATATTGCATATTTCATGAAATAATCCGTATTAACTGGAAAACATTGTTTATGTATGCAGTAACATTATTTTTGTGTCAGATAAATGCATTTTGTGTTGGATAATAGTGTTTTTGTTTATTCAAATTACTTTTTAAATCAAGTTCTATGATTTCAAAGCTACGTTGTATTTCCATAAAACCATTTGTTGTTAAATCGTAGCTTTTACTTCTTTTTCAGTATTTAATTGACAGAAAAAATCACTTAATGAATTAAATTTCCGAAACAAAACATACAATTAAAATTAACTTATTCAAATGGATTACCTAATAGTATGGGGACAAAAGGGCACTTAAGGGTGTGTTGTATTGTATAGATACATTTAATAAATTATCTGAATTAACTAATACCTACATGACTTTCTTATTTAAACCCAACGAAATTAATTATATGCGATTGTAGTGAAATATTGTAAGTGAAATATTCTAGCTCGGAATTCAAGTGAAAAATTACGAATTTTTAAAGTACCTATGTTTAATTATATTGTTGTTTTTTTACGAAACTGCTAGAAATACTATACAATAATTTGTACAACTTCTTGATTTCTTCTTCAAAATACCATCCTTAGCTACATTATATTTCAAATCCAAAATATCAAAACATTCCACACATTTTTAGACTACCGCCTGAAAAGATCAATAATTTTTATTCAATGTGAGCCAAGACAATCTAAACTATCTTCCATCGACTTGATGGTTTTTTTTATTATAACCAATTTTGAGCTTTGCAAAACTGTATTCTAACTAGCGCTACGAATTTTCAAAGTGAACCATATAAGCGCATAAAATTTCTAAATTAATTTCTATAGCGTAGATGATTTTTTCTTAATTAAGACAATATTGAACTTTATAAAACTCTATTATAACTGAAAATCCAGAAATTCAGTGCAGAGCTATACATTTCGAAATTTGACGATGTAGAAAAATTGTATTATTTACCATTCTTAAGTACCAAAATCTTTTAAATTCATTTCTATAATGTTGATGATTTTTTCCTAATTAATGCAACGTTAAACTTTACAAAACTGTATTCTTAATGAAAATCCGGAAATCTGACGTAGAGCTAAGAATTTTCAAAGTGGACCATGTAGAAGATTGAATAGAAATTTTTAGTATTTCTTACATTTGCGCAAAAATCATGTAAACTAATTTCTATATTACATATAATTATACAGGGTGTTCAAAAAAGGGTAAAACTTTTAAAGGGTATGTAGTATAGGTATACCGAAACAAGTCGAAAAGTCTTAATAAACATAGGTTCGCAAATCTATGGTTAAGGCCTCGCCACATAAGCTGTGTTGTGCCGTGTCTATGCTTTTTTTCATTATTCGCTGCATAACAACCATTGTAATTAATAATGAAAAATAGCATAGACATGGCACAGCATAGCTTATGTGGCGAGACCTTTACGGAAATATTAGCGATTTCGTGTTTTTAATACTTTAGTTACTTGTGTGTTTTATTTTTAATAAATTTTGTGAAAAAATAATTAAATTACCTAAAAATTATTTAAAGATGTTTAAAGTGTACTCACTTCATTTCGGTGCATGCAGTGTATCGTCGTTGTAAAAAATCCGGGTTCTTTTTTAACATTCCCGCCGTTTGCCGAATTGTTTACACTCCTAGATCAATCCGCAGTCTTAATTCGTCCAAGTTATTTACAAGCACACTATACACTAAACATTTTAAATAACCCCAAAGAAGAAAGTCGAACGGAGTTAAATCAGGTGACCTGGCAGGACATGCAAAAGGTCTTCCTCTTCTTCTTAACTTAAGTAGTAGAATTAGAAACATGAAATCACTCATATTTCCATAACCTCGAATTTGTGGACCTATGTTTATTAAGACTTTTCGACTTGTTTCGGCCCATACTACATAGGTACCCTCAAAAAGTTTTAACCTTTTTTGAACACCTTGTATAGATGATATGTTTCTTAATATCCGGCGATCAAATAAATTTGTAATCGAGTCATCCCTGGATTTGAATCCGTATGTCTTTAACTTGAACCATTTTAGCTTTCAACTGACATTTTATTGTAATGCAGTTCAAGAAACTACATACGATTTCGGGTTCATGGATGACTCGATTACAAATTTATTTGATCGCTCTTTACAAGCAACATTGAGCTTTACAAAAACTTACTCAAAATAAAAACCCAGAAATTTGGTGTCGAGTTACGAATTTTCAAGAGGATCGTGTACAAGTTTAATCACAAATTTTAATTTTTTTTCCATTGTCGCAAAAATAATCTAAACTAAGTTTCATAATATTGACGTTTTTTTCTTGATAAAACGACATTGATGTTTACAAAACTGTATTCTAAGTGAAACCACGGAGATCTAGTGTAGAACTATTTATTGTCAAACTGGTTCATCATTGATGAGAAATATTATAGTTTTTTTTCCATTCTGAGATAATCTGTCTTAGTTATTTTGTAAATTATTTTTTTAAATAATGTCCACATATATCTATACAGATAAACAAATCCCAACTATCTTAAGGATTCCGTGGCTAGTTGGCATTATAACCTATACCTATGGATAAAACGGAAAATTTCTCAAAAATCCGCTCAGTCGTTTCAAATTTACAATTTTTGAAGTCAGTCACTACAGGGTGTCCCAAAATTAGCCTGCCAAAATATGCCAGCTGATTCTACGTTCAAAAATAATGCAAAAAGTTTCAATAAATATCGGTTGAAAAATGCTTCCGAAGGAGGCTACAGCCTCCCGAAAGGGGGACCCCAAAGAGGAGTTTTCTGTAATATCTTTGCAACTGTTCGAGGTAGATTCATGAAATTTGGTGAGTTTGAAGCTTTTATAATATGCCACATATTTCTTTTTCCAATTTTCAGAAATTTTGCCAGGGGCGTCACATACAGGGTTGGGGCTACGTATATTATGCCCTATATTTTTTGTGGGGCTAATTATTAATTTTTTTATATCAAATTTTGAAACTTGGTTTATTTTTACACAAAAAAGGTAGTCTCAGTCGATCTTTGTATCTTGAACCGTTTTCGAATAAAATCGTTTTGAAAAAATCACTTCCATGAAAACTACACTAATAAAAATAATCACAAAACTAAAATTTATCAAAAGTAGACAATGGATTAAAATTTATAGGTATTTATTACTTCGTTTAGCATTTCTTCGTCAAATATTATCTAATAATAAAAACAAAATATCAAAATCAATTTTTTTTTCAATTTTGTGATTATTTTTATTAGTGTAGTTTTTATGGACGTGACTTCTTCAAAACGATTTTTCTCGAAAACGGTTCAAGATTCAAAGATCGACTGAGACGACCTTTTTTGTGTAAAAATAAACCAAGTTTCATAATTTGATATAAAACCGCACCCTGCATAATTTAGTTGTTAATGGCATACTATGCGTTTAGCGGTTGACCGCCTACAGAGGCGATTTTGCTGCCGCGTCGTGGCGGAGGAAAGGGAAACAAATAGCTGATGATGATGACATAACTAGCCGTACAATTCAGTGGCTTTCGACTTTCCGAACCTTCAATATATGTGGAAGTAGTGAAAACCTTATCGAACCTGTAGAGTTACGTCCGGTCCTTTAGGATACGGGATGTGAGGAAAACAACGTCCACAGAATATTTCCTCCTTCGCCTATTTTTGAACAGTCCTTCTCGTTCATCTGTACAAACAGCTGCCAGATTAAAAAAATTAAGTTGCTCCATTCCTCGGAGGGTGCAACCCAACTGATGAAAAACGACTGGAATTGACAAAAAGATTCCGAAAACTGCCGGCTTGGCACTTCTACTATGTAAGTGCTATGACACATTAGGACGCGCCGCAAAATAGAAAGTCATCCTCTGTAATTTAATCAAAGGCATACCTACTAATAACTTACTATGCGTTTATCGGTTGATCGCCTAGAGAGACAAATTTGGCGACCGCTTTATTATGCGGCGGCCGATTCGCGGGTCAGGGTTTGCGGTCTAGTATGTCATAGCACTTTAACCGAATTTTTTTTCAAAAGCAACTTATGGTCCTCTAACTCTTCAAAAACTTTGCAAAATTGAAGTTACAGCGAATGTATATTTTTAAAATCATGCTAACTTTTGCTTATATTAAAACGCAAATTTTGTCAAAATCACTCAATGGATTGAAAATTGTGGCATTTTGAGTTAGAAAAATGAAAATTGTACAAACAAGAAAGTACCATAGGTTTTTAAAACGTTAGTTTTGTTGGTTGTATTTTGGTAAAATTTACTTTATTTCAAAGCTGGATGTTCCTTTTATTGATTTTAGTTTTTTTTTGGCTTCAACTTCGCACATATACAAAATTACAGAATTTTCAAATGGTTGTTTTAAAAATCACAGTTTTGGAACGGCTAGTTGGAATTTTACCAAAAAACATTTTGGTTTCTCAAAAATCGCATCTAACGAGTGTGATTTAAATGTAAATACAATTTTGGAAACATTGTTCAATTTTTTTATCTACTACCAATTCATAATAGCCTTGATTTGACATTAATTTGAGTAAGGTAAGTCAGATTATTACGCAACATGTGTTTTAAAGAAATCATTACCACACTGAAATTTCAACAAGAAAATTCTTTCTTACAAGTATTTACAACACAATTTTTACAATTTAGTATCATTATAGGAAAGTTTATATTTGTAAATGTCTAATTTTAATATAATATAAATTGTTCAATTCTTTAAAATTTGTTATTAACACTGAGTAATGACACTTCATACTCTTAAGTTTGATTTTTTGAAACCTGGAGAATTTTATAATAGCGTATCTACCTAGAAAAAACCCTAACTTCACGTAAGATAACTGAAAAAATTTGTAGTTTTATTTTATAAAAAATTAGTTTTATATTTTAATAATAAACATAACACAGTCCACGTCCCCGAGTTTTTTTGTCTATAAATTGTTTAATTATTTCAAAATTTATCATTCAAATTAACTGTAGTGTAGCGCTGGCTAGTTTTTACATAACTTAGGTTAGGTTAATCCAGTACGACAACTTGACAACAACTACTGAGCAATGTCGCTGGAAATAAATTCAAAATTCATTTTTAATTATTTGGACGGTAGTAGATAAAATCTTGTATATTACACGTGGGATATACACACTTTAACATATTCGTCTGATTACAGAACTCGTCGACGACTCGTTCTGCAATTTTCAGACTCTTATGTTAATGATGTTCATATCCCACTTATAATATAAATAACTATTATGACGTTTTATTTTTAAGAAATTCAGAAACTGTTTATAGTATACAAAATTACAGAATTTTCAAATGATTGTTTTAAAAATCACAATTTTTTTATTTAAATTTTTTAGAAGTTCAAGTTGCGCTTTTTAAATATCGTATTTTTCTATTGTAATAGATATAAGAAATCGTATTTTTGGAATTCTTGATTTGGTTTTTGTCAAAAAACTTAATTTCAAAATGATTTATTTTCAAAATATACATAAACTGTTTATATGATTTATTAATGTTTTATTTATATTGATGCCAATTAATTTAGGTAATTATTAAGTATTTTATATCGATAAAACAAGGCGAGTTCGGGTGTCTTCTTATCGTCCATATTTCGGATAACGCGCTATATTTGCATATTTTGCTTTAACCCATTCGCGCGCGTATTTCATATGCACTGCTGGCATGGGGACATGTACCGAGCAACCAACGTGTGTTTGGCCTGCAGAAGCGGGCTATAAGGATATTAAAGAACCTTCCATATCGTGGGGACTGTAAAGGTGCCTTTAGGGAACTAGCAATTCTAACTTTGCCTAGTTTATTCGTCTTACACTGCCTGCTGTAAGTTAAGGAACACATCAATGATTACCAGTCACACTATGAGCACGATAATATTACTACAAGAAATAGTTTCAATCTACACGTCGAGTTCCATAGACTAAGTAGGAGTAGAAATACGGTAAATTACTGGGGTCCTGTACTTTTTAATATAACAAGTTTCCGGAATGTTTGCGTACTTTGCCTCTAGTTTCTTTAAAAAAAATGAAATAATTTCTAGTACAACGATGCTTTTGTTCTCTTTGAGAAATTTTGAATTGTGATTTTTAATCTATTTTGTTTGTGTTTGCAATATCTATTCTATACTATTTATAATATACTCAGTTTTGTTTCGTGGTTTGTTTTACGCTCTTCCAGGGGTAAGTACTTAGGTTTACTATTGATGAAACTGGACGTTTGTAAAACATTTTACTAAAAACAATAAATCTATCTATCAATTCGAAAATATTCTAAAATAATTCAGCAATATTGGGTTTACTGAAAAGACTTTGTTAAAACAACTTCGGACGTATTCGGGCTCTTTCAATAAGAAAAAAAATTAAAAGGATTTGGAGAAAAGTTTGAAAGGACATATTATGTTCAAAATTTAATTTGAAACCAATATAAAAAATTCGCCCAGAGAAACTACCTACAAATTTTATGATCTATCGATTGGAGTTTTTCTTTCTCTAAGAAAAGACTATTTGGTGTTTTTGGAGTGTTATTGAAAGTTACAAATTGATACAGGTTTCGAGCGAGTGTTTTAAAAAAATCACACTTTTAGGTAAGCTGCAAGAATTTTTGTCAGAAAAATTTTAATATAATTTAAAACAGAATAGGGACGTTGCATTTTTTTAAATCCCGTTTTTTTCTGTTAGAAATGTAAAACGACTATATTAATAATACTCTACAACAAATATAATACTTTTACTCAATATTTATACTTACATAAAAAAACGATTATAAATTGTAAAATAATTCAAATATATTATTGCCGCCCGAAAACGCTTTGAGATCGGAGAGTCCTTTGTGACGTCACGAATCTAGTTGACATTGCCATGTCTAATAGTATATTAAAAAAACTAGTTTTGTAAAACTTATATTAAGATACGATTAAGCACGACTGCCATAGGCAGGAGTGCCTGTAAAGGACGAGTGCTCTTAAGTTTTACAAAACGAGTTTTTTATACTATTTTTTCTAATATGCATATTAAATATATTTTTTTTCAAATAAAATCAATTTAGGGAATTTTGTGACAGTTGGTGACACTTTTATATTCAAAGTTGATATTTACAGGTAACTTTTAAATTTGAATCAAGTAGATATCGTACATAATTGTCATTTTTCGCGAAATGAATTCAGAAATTTACTGCACTCCGCCAGAAATAGGTACGGCAAATTACAGAAAATTTCACGGTTAATTTGCTGCCCATTAAATCTCATGATAAATACGAAAAACAATAAAAAACAGTAACGTCAAATTCACACTGACATTTGATATTTCGTTCAATATGTGTTAGCAACCGAAAAAAAGTTTCTAGATTTGGGGGGGTTAACACACTCAAGACGAGTGCTGTAATAGCTTTGTTACGTCATCACATTAGAAAATAGTATATTGTAATACAAGTGCGGAAAACGCATCATGACAATACGAGTGTGAAATTTGCAACGCGAGCGATAGCGAGTGCTGCAATCACACGAGTATTGTCATGGGCCATTTCCGCAAGCGTGTTACATACGATTTTTTCTACGAAAACGTGGAATTCGTAAAAAATAAAATTATTTGTAAATCTTTTTCTAATTAAAAAAAAACATCAAGTGAGTTTGTTGTCATAGAACTGAAAGCTCATAGCTGTTGACAGTTTATAAATTGTGTCCTGTCATCGAAATAATTTTGATTTTGAGATCAAATTACGTGAATATAAACATGGAGTTTCAAAACTAAAGCGAAAGCGATGAACTAATGTGCACTCCTCCGGTTGTTAGATATTAAATAAATGTTACAATTATAACTAAATGTAAGTACTTCTTTATGTTTTTGTTTGCGTGCGGAAAGTTTAAAAAATCTGTGCGGAAAAAAATTTCCACACTAATTTTCCGTACTAGTTTTTCAAAAGCCTACTTTCAAGTTCGATTATCTTGTCAGAAAAAACGTCATTCCGCATTTTCGTAGAAAAATATTTTTTCGCGTTTGATATTTTTCGAAATAAGTCAAAATGCGGCGTGCTGCACTGTGGAACTAGATTCGTGACGTCAGCAGTCAAATTTTACAATACTTTTTATTTATTTACTTGGAAAGTACGAACCAAAAAATTTTTTTTAAATATTGATAGTGATAATTTGATATCAGCTTTTAAAAAAAATATTTTGAAAATCATGCAAAGTCCCTATTGTGGATAAAATAACAAATTGATTTTTTCGTTTTTAAAGACCCAAGTTGTACTTTTCAAAGAAAACTTTTATTGTGGGTTATAGTTTTAAAAATAACAATTTTGGAACCACTTCTCAGATTTTTGTCAAATTGACTTTACTACAAAACTGAATAGCGGTTCTATTTAAAAAAAATATTTTTTGTTGAAAATTCCACCAGCTATACCAAAGTTATAGTTCTTAAGACGGTAACTCCCAAAAATTTCACTTTTTTAAAAGTGCAATTTGGGTCTTCAAAAAACTGGAAAAAATGCATATAAGCTATTTCTGATTTTTTTTAAATAAAACTGTTATTACGCTTTGCAATAAAGTTACTTTTGTATGAATAGGAGCTGCGATTCCAAAACAGTGATGTTTTTTAGATAATCCTGCAGAAAATGCGAATTTTGAAAAACGGAAATTGGAACGCTAGAAAAATGCACAAAAACCATGTTTTTGTGCCTCAGGTTGGCATTAGTCATTTTGCATTCGTATAAATCGGCTGGAAACTCATGTTTTGCCGGGCTAGACCGGCAAAAACTAGGAATTTTTAGTTTATCGATTGGCATCATTGAAATCATAAAGAAAATTTGTATTTTCCATAGAAACGGATTATTATTTCTGTCATTCGGCTACTACTGTCAGTGTCAATTTTAAGTATCGCGTGTTACCAATATAAAAAAAATCCCTAATACCAAATATTTAAACAAATATTTTGTAAATTTTATTTATTTAAATAAACTTCGGCACAAAAAATAGTGTGTATTACACGCCTTGAAACTGTTTTGCGAGTACTCGTAGTTGCGGGCCTCGGCCTACGGCCTCTGCTCGCAAACCCTACTCGCACTCGCAAAACTCTAGTTTCAAGGCTACTTATACAAATTACTATGCTTTCTAAGTTAAATTATGATATTCTGTTGAAAAGATTATGAACGCTTTATATGATTTTTCCTGTGTTTTCTAGGATTCCGACTTGGGCTTTTCAAAAAACTCCTTTTTTCGTAGATGATATTTCTCAAAAATCATAGTTTTGGAACTACTACTCAAATTTTTGCCAAATTCACATTGTTGGTTTTATTTTTGAATAAATCACGAACGATTGTATAAATTAGAATTATATTTAATAGTACTTCTCTCTGGGCAAATCAATCCTAATCTAAAAAATCACGATTACTATACTTCCTTATACTTCGTATAAGAAAGTAAAAACTGTTTGATACTTGATAGTTTGAACTTTGTGTATATTTTATCACGTACAACAGTTTTATTTTTTCAAAATATTTCGAAGCTGTCTAAAATTTCTGATGCATAGACCATTTCAAACTTTTACGAGATATTCAAACTATTTATAAAATTATTGCCTTAGTATTTATTTTGAAATGAATATAAAGTAGTGTAACATACTGTTGAGTTATTATTAATCATTCCATAATTTTATCTGTCGAAAACAATGTTTTACAGCAATCGATAATCTATTATTTAAGTACTGAAATTTCCCAAGTACGTAAATAAATAAACTCTACCTGAAACTGTCAATATTATTGTCAGGGTTAAGTGACCTGGCTCGCAAACTTATATTTTTATGAAAAACTTTATCAAACTGGAGAACTAAAATTGCTCAGTTTATGTTTATTGCAATTTTATAGCTAAGAACGCAAGTAAAGACATAACTAATAATCACTTTCGTTTAATATGATCCTTAATAATAAGATTAATTATGTAACTTGAGAAAATAATTTGGATTTTTAAATAATTTTTATAAGTGCAATAATAGATATCTCGTGCACCTGTTGATTATATAAAATTTTATAACAAAAAACAATAGGAATTTCGTAATAGAATTTTTTTCTTATTGTTATGATTTTCACATTTATAAAGGAAATGTACACGTATTATTTTATGTTTAAACAAGGCATTAAATAGTTTAGGTATGTTACAGTTTGCAGCAATTAACGTGATATATTGTGTTCATTTTAAACTTATTAAAAACTAAACTTACCTTACATGAATTTTGCGACTTAATGTGCTACATTTCTGTTTGACTACCAGACAGCTTAACTTGCACAAGAACTTTATTTATATATAAAAGTGCATACAAAGTTAGTGCAGTTTTAATAAAATTCTGTTTATTCACCAAAATAATATTAGAAAAATGTTAAGGATGATATGAAATCACTAATCCACACTACATGAAAATAATGAAATTTATTGTAAACAGATTCGAATATTCACGTGCGCTCAATCGACGGGATTACGGGCAATTTGAGTATCGAGGCGCTCGGCATCCGAACGAGTGAGATACTGAAAATGCAAGAGACGCTCAGCGTCCCTTCAAAAACTAAGTTTGGCTGGCGCTTGCGTTTTCCAAGCAGGATCTAAAGAATTCCGTGCAAGTCTTGCCAATACATAATTCAACAAAAGGTCCATATACTACTACATCTTTATATATTTACAAATACTTATGACGCCTCGTTTATAAAATATTATGCTGTTGGTTGGAGAGTTGTATGATATTTAAGAATGTATTTTGAAAACGTGGCGTATCATTATGAACTAATTTAAAGCAGGGACATAAATCTTCGATGAATGGCTGAAGAAAATTAAGAATTCAGGATGGTGAATTTGGAAGACGTGACCTTGGAGATGGGGCACATTACGTGAAAAATGATACATTCTTTTATACCAGGCTTTTATGTGAAATTGTCATTATTCATACAACTTCATCATCATTAACATCGTCAATATTAATTTGTTATTAACATCAAAATTTTATAACTACAGTCCTTTTTACTTTCTTATACGTAGTATAAGGAAGTATAGTTATCGTGACTTTTTTTAAATAGAGAGAATTGGAATTAAAAATATTTGACAAGAATATAAAATGTATTAATTTGAATGGTTCTTTTTTTAAAAAGTCGGTTAACATAATGTATTTTAAATTTCTAGTTCGCATTCTCTAATAAAATGAACTAGTAGGTTATATTTTAAATCGGGAAAATGTGGTTCATTGTTTTAAAAAAAATTATATTTCTCTTTCATTAGATTCACCTGCTTAATGATATTTCTCAAATTCTTTGCTTTGAGTACTTTTTAATGGTACCTACTAAATACATATAGATGTTACCGTAAAGCCCGAAAAGCTGTAAGTTTTAGGATTTATACGCGCGAAACTTAGGATTTACCAATTTGTTGCGGTAAATATACGAAAAATTGTGTCAATTATTCAATTTTGGGCTTTTACCAAGCCAAAGAGGTCAATCTTAAAATTTACTAGTTTGAATTAGTAAACGCAAATTTATGACAATAATAAACGTATTACCTATTAAAGAGGTGTCCAGAAAAAAGAAAGAACCACTAAAAGGAGTTTTTTTTTATTTTACATACTATAATGCACTAAAATGTATATTCTAAAAATACAAAAATATTCGTTATACATAGGTATGTGATGTAGGCAGGTATAGGAAAATGTTTAAATTCTATACAGGGTGTTTCAACTCAAAGTGGACAACGTAATAGAGGTTGTAGATCTCATCGAGACTAACACTCTTTTCAAATTATTATTTTTTATTTGAGCTTTTGTTTTCGAGTTATCGACCTTCTTTTGTTTTTACACAAACCTCTTTATCTTCATTATTTATGGCCGGATTATAAAAAATTAAAGTTTTTTGAAATTGTCAGTTTGATATCAACAATTTTTAAGTTAAAATTAAAAAAAAAATATCAACAAACAAAATGGCGACCAATTTTCTTTGGAGCAGACTTAGAGCTATCCAAGTTTAAAAAAGAAAACTGGTCGTCATGTTGTTTGTTGATATTTTTTGAAAAAAGGTTTAACGCAATAATTGTAGATATCAAACTGACAATTTCAAAAAACTTTAATTTTTTAAAATCCGGCCATAAATAATGAAGATAACGAGGTTTATGTAAAAAGAAAAGAAGGTCGATAACTCGAAAACACAAGCTCAAAAGAAAAATATTAATTTGAAAAAAGTGTTAGTCTCGATGAGATCTACAACCTCTATTACGTTGTCCACTTTGAGTTGAAACACCCTGTATATTATTTTATGTAGGTTACTTGTTACTACATAGGAGCTTACTTGTTAGAACATGTCACATGATAAACTTCCATGATATTTTGAAATTCATAGTTTGTCGGTTGATCTACATAAACATCTCTTGGTGGAACATTTTCGAGTACAGGTACATCATTCGAACTTTTGTCCGCCAGATATAGAAATTTTTCGCACTGTACCTTTTACACTTATTTCATTGACATTGTATTTTTAGAATAAACGTTTTAGTGTATTATAGTGTCAAACATAAAAAAATTACTCCTTTTAGTGGTTCTTTGTTTTTTTTCGAAACCCATTTAATAATAGGTAGATACGTTCATTATTGTCATAAACTTGCTTTTACCAATTCAAACTATAGTAAATCTTAGGATTGACCGCTTTGGCTTGGTAAAACGGCGAAACTCAATAATTGACACAATTTTTCGTACATTTACCACATCTAATTGGTAAATCAATCCTACGTTTAACGCGTCTATCCTGGGATTCACTAATTTTCGAGCTTTTACAGTAACATAGATATCATATAAAAAAATTGAAAAGCCAGCATATAACTCTCTTATACAAACTTAACTTAACTTAAGTCTTTCAGTCAGGGCTGCTATGGAGTATTTTTCTTTTCATTAATAAACACAAAACTTAATTTGCATGTAACCATCATAAAATTTTAATTGTGTCGTCTTAAATGACGTTTTGTTTGAGGTGGGGTTGTTACGGTTTAAAGCGTAGTTTACACGAGCAAGTAAACTATCGCAAGTTAATGTCTGAGAGCAACTTCCAAATAATTTGCGTAGTGTAAACACTGCCCGAGAGTTCTCTCAGCAAGTCGCAAAACTTGCGGCAAGTGCTTGCGGCAATAATCACTTGCACGTCTAAACAAATTGGGAGAGTGCTCTAGCAAGTTACAATTTTTTTCGATTTTGCTGACAGTTGTGTGCAAGTTGCAGCGACACGCTCGAATATTTTATACATTTTTATCAATTAACAACTTATATTCATTAATATAGCTATTTATGTATCAAGTATTTCAAGAGTTTTTGGGGACGAATCGTGAGAAGTCCCCAAAAACTATTTGCGTACGTGTTGCATACAAGGTTTTTTTGCATGAGGTCTGCAAACCCCCAAATTAATTTAAAAATTTGTTTAAATATGTACATACAGATTCGTACATAATACTAGCCCAGTCAAATTAGATCAAAAATTACCTAATATCTACAAAGTTGACAAGATGGCCACATTTTTGAGAGCAAGTCGAGGGTCATTGATAAAGCTCTGAACCGCAAGAATCCAACAAAATTTGCTTGTGTGTCACGTGATAAGGATGATTTTTTATATCTTGGTCTCTACTGGTTGGATTTTAATGTAGTTTTTTAAATTTATTTGGATCTTCACTTATTAACTCTTTTAATAACATCGAAGCTCCAAGAGTAGGCCTTCTGGCTATCTATTCTTTGACCCCTATCCTTTTTCTATCCTCTTTTCGCTCTTTTTGTGCAATGAGAACAGCACCGGTTGCAGCTCTCTTTCTACGACGTGACATTTCACACTTGAATATACCTACTCTACCATGTAAACGCGCATGCAATCACTTGCTGCAAGTTATGTCTAGAGAGCACTTGCTGAGAGAAATTGCCTTGACAACTTGCTTATATGTAAACACTAGCGCAAGTTACTCTCACAAGTTCTATCGCAAGTTACTATCCCGTGTAAACTACGCTTAAGTTTTGTATTTATTAATGAAAAGCAAAACACTCCATAGCCGCCCTGACTGAAAGACTTATTGGACACCCGTTATGTTTATTGTGTATGAAATGTTAAAAGAAATACTTTATTAAACAAAAATTCATAATCCAACTGAAAAACTACGCGATTTTCAATAATTGTATTTTTGTTTTTGTGTAAACAATCGGTCAAAAATATTGTTAATGAATTTCTACATTATGTTTTTTTATACGATTCTTAGTTTTATGCAATCTATGTAGAATTACAAAATTTCAGTGATATTTTACAAATTCCTAAAGACAATCATCTGAAAAATTCACTACAAATTTATTTATTTTCCAACGGCATATAACATGGTGTTGTAAGACTGAGTAGGCAAGGTATAAGTTTCATTTCTATGACACCACTTGAGCGGCCTATAAGTAGGACTTATACTCCGGCGGAGTATAACACAAACACATTATCTGCAAAAATGTATGACAGTTGCAAAATTACTTTTTTTTATTTATTTATTTATTTATTTAATACAATAAGGTACATACAGGCGTTTCGGCTAAATTGTACAACTTGGTGTATAGAGCACTGCGAACAAATACATTAGAATAGGTACCAAATGCAATCAACACGACAAAAGAAACAAGTACAGTGTGAAAATAGGTACAAAAGAAATGAGTTAAAATTAAACTTTTAAAAATCTACGTACCTAGTAATCCCAGGCTTGAATTGAAGACATCTAAACTGGTACTGACTAAATTTATGCCCTCCTGCATACGATTCACCATTGAGTGTTTCCCATAAACGTTTGCATAATGTTCTAACTTTAAGAGGGTGGTACATCTAGTTAATTTATTTGGAATCCGAAAGCTAAAACATGAGAGGATATCTGGAGCGTCATATATATTGTTTAACACTTTGTAGGCAAAAATAATGTCTAGATCATTTCGTCTTTTTGACAGTTGTTGCATATTTAACAAACTCAATCTCTCCTCATAGGCTATGGAATTATAATCAATACACTGTTTAAAAAGTACGAAATTTACAAACTTCCCCCGGACCCTCTCCAATCTAAGAACATGAACAGCGTATCTAGGGTTCCAAATCGGACTAGCGTATTCTAAAATAGTCAAAACTAAAGATTTGTAAAGTGAGATCACATATGAAACATTTTTAAAATCACAACACTGCCTTCTAAGAAAACCACTCATTCTAAATGCTTTATTAACAATAACAATAGTAATAGTAATAGTAATAGTAATAGTAATAGTAACATTTATCTCGGGGAAAATTACAATACATAATACAAAGTACACATAATATAATTTAATCGAAACACGTCAAAGAGAAAAGAAATATACATATATGTTAGTTTTTGCCAAGAAAATCTTTAATAGAATATGGCTCCAAATCAGTTAAATGTTTTAGTAATGTCCCTTTAAAATTTTTGTTGTATAAAAGCACTTTGATTTTATTTGGTAGGTGGTTGTGATATTTTATGCAGCAATATTCTAGAGAAAATTCATATGTACTGAGCTTGTGTACAGGGTATATAAATTCAAAAGTTCTGGTGCTGTGCGTCCCCAATTTTTTATACTTATCAGAAATGTTTGAATTTTGTGCCATGAACATGAGACATTTAAAAATGTGTAATCCAACTGTAGTTAAAAGTTTATTGGTTTTGAAAATTCCTCAGCATGATTGTCTGTAATCTAAGTTAAATATTATTCAGACTGCATTTTTTTGTGTAATAAATACTTTCTCTAAATTGCTACTTGTGCCATAGAACATGATTCCGTAGTTCATTCTGGCCTGAAAATTGGAAAAATAGATTAGTTTTAATGTCTCAATATCCAGATATTTTTTTAATACCCTTAAGGAGTAAGAAACGTTATTTAATTTGTTCACAAGTATATCGATATGATGCACCCAATTCACATGTTCATCAAGCCACATTCCTAGAAATTTAGTGTGATTTTCTAAGGGGAAGTTATTATTTAATATGGGTATAGTTTCTGGTGTTTGAAAGTGAGAATATTTATTCTTAAACAGGACGTAATTTGATTTCTCCTCATTTAGTAAGAGTTCATTTTTAGCGAACCAATTGATTAAATTTGACATTTCACTTTGAGCAGTGTTAGTTAATTCAGTAAAAAGTCTGTGTTTGACAATTAAATTTGTATCGTCAGCATAATTTATTAAAATTCCTTCGTTGACAGCATGAGGTGAGTCATTTAGAAAAAATATAAATAGAAGTGGTCCTAGTAAACTCCCTTGAGGAATTCCTATGTCTATATTTTCTAACTCCGACTGATATTTTGAATTGTTAACCCTTATCTACTTGGACTAATTGTTGCCTATTGGTAAGGTAAGACCGTCATAATTCCAAGGCTGTGTCTCTTATACCATAACACTGAAGTTTTTTAAATAGTATTTCATGACTTAAGCAGTCATATGCTTTAGTTAAGTCTAAAAAACAACCCAAGCTTAGGTGTCTGTTTTCAAAATCATTATAAATATGCTCGACATGGGACGAAAAACTGAAAGTACTTTCAAATACTACACCCATATCCGTTATTTTGTATAATATACGTTCAAGACTTATATTGTTGATTTCATATTCATATTTGATAAAAGACCTCTTCTTTGTAAATGTTATTACTTTACACTTATTAATATTCATATCCATATCATTTTCATTGCACCACTTAATTATATGAAACAAATCCGCTTGCAATAATCTACAGTCATCGTCAGAGGATATCTCATAATATAATTTCAAGTCGTCAGCGAAAAGTAATGATTTTGCAAACTTGATATTTCCCACCAAGAAGACTAGATACAGGAGAGTGCACTCACTTGGAAAGGGAAGGCCTATATACGGCGAAAAGCTCCCCACTCTTAATCGTCACTCGCCATGTGCGCAGTAATGTACTGCGCATCTTTCAAGTACCTCGACATTGTGGCGTTTGTTATAGGTTATAATAGTACTTGTGACTGTAATAACGTCCAATATGTCATATATTCTCAGTGTAAAACCAGTCATTGTTATGAAGGAAATAAAATTATAAAACGATGGAAGGAGCAGACAATAATTTATTAACGTAAGAGCTTGTTGAAAATTGTAAGTACATATCGTTGGTTTGGCAGAAGACTGTCCCTACTAAAAATTCATTGTTTTTCAGGAGAAGCCTTTTAAATTATACGTTTTATACAACAATATGCTAAACTAACGTGGTACACGCTTTAAAAAGTAGGCATCATGAGCTGCATTTAAACCTAACAACTTCATTTTTCTCATTACCTGTAACTCTTATTTCACCTTTAATTAAAATTTGTGACGGTCTTTCCTAAAAAAATTGTAACTTTTATTTACTGACTTATGTATAAAACAGTATAAAATAAAGAAACTACGCACAATATAAATGCAAATAAAATTCATTAGTTATAAAACTGCAGAACAAAACGATAAACAGTCGATGTAAACTATTCAAGCTGTAGTATAGTTTATTGTAAAAGTCGAAATAGCACATAGGGACAACTAGTTTCTTCGGTTTGTTCTGGGGGGAATAAGGAGAATAATCCTTTCTTTTTTGCTTCTTTAATACCTGCCTTATGTTTAGAGGTTCTTCAGTGTCACTGAAGAAAAGTCAGCTCGTTTTTGCCCACACAGTTGTCTGTATAAAAAATCAAATCTATGGATTTTGATTTGCCTGTTGATGTGGGAATGTTTACTTGTAAAGACATCAAGTAATTCCAAACACACGAAGCACTTTCATTTGCTCCTTGGTGGGCTTCTCCTTCATGCCAAATGTAACAACGTGCTTCATTGATTTTTAATTGAAACATCGTTAAATTGAAAACCATTTAGAGACGGTAAAAAGATCAAGCATCTCCTGTAAGACACGGCAATACTGCTTGAAATCAAATATTATCACCGCTGTTGAATCCGGTAAAAAACTTTCGTAACATTTTAATCGTTTTCACTATATTTACTACGTGACTTTGACATCTTGCATGTTTCGAATTATTTTGAATGTGCCATGTGTTTGACAGATGCGCTGTACACCAATTTAAGAGCACGGCGCACATGGCGAGTGACGATTGAGAGTGGAGAGCTTTTCGCCGCATATGTCCCATCGGGCAACAATAGAACAACAATGAAGTGCACTCTCCTGTATCCAGTCTTCTTGCTTCCCACAATGTCATTAATAAAAATTAGAAACAAAGGTGGTCCCAATATCGAGCCCTGAGGTACCCCAGATTTCGAATAAAAAGACTGTGAAATGTAACTTATTAAGTTGATTGTCATATTACGATTAGATTAGAATGATTCCATTTGAAAATAATAGTATATTATATACCAAGGTAGAGAAATTGTAATTCAATAAGAAGTTTGAAACTTCGCAAAATACGAAGTACCTACTTATCATTATTCAAATTTCCAGTTATATGATAACCTACATTAACATAAAAACTACAAAGTACAGTCGGACCAGGCTTACAAAATCAAAAATGGGCGTGTACAGAGCTGCAGTGGTTTTACTGGTACATTCAAAAGTAAAATGATGTGCCGGTAAATTTGAATGACAGTGAAATGAAATGACAACTGTCAAGCATTTTTGCCTAGGGGATTAAAACAACGTATAGTAATGAAGAAATGCTTATTCTATTTAAATATTTTCCTGTGTCGTCGCAGCTATTTCAGTGGCTTTTTGTAACGGGTATGTCCATTTCATTCACCAGCTTGTTTTTGTCTATCAAAAAAGTCGATAACATTCCTTGCTTCGGAATGAATAATTTTTCGTGCTTTGCATTTACCGCTCATTTTCACCGTCTCTGTCTTTAAAAGTAAGCATAATGTGAACATTTGTTTAGTTTTCAATGGTTTAAAATAACTTACCAGGACCAAAAATGCTCGTATTTGGACGCAAATAAAATAACGCAAACAGGAACAAGTAAAAACAACAGCAATAGAACCAAAAATCCAACCATAAAACGCAAATTACTTATTTAGCTAACTTAATAAATATTTGAGTTTAAATTCTGACAGTTTTGACTTTTTGAAACGAGTATACGGAGTACTAGATATGGTCTTCAATTGGTTGGAACTTTTCCCGCCTAGAAATATTAAAAGTAGTTCGCATATTTTCCGGGGCTTTTGTTAGCTTGGTGGCACTGTATAGTAGTTTATCTACTACCAATTCATAATAGCCTTGATTTGACATTAATTTGAGTAAGGTAAGTCAGATTATTACGCAACATGTGTTTTAAAGAAATCATTACCACACTGAAATTTCAACAAGAAAATTCTTTCTTATATACAAGTATTTATAACACAATTTTTACAATTTAGTATCTTTATAGGAAAGTTTATATTTGTAAATGTCTAATTATAATATAATATATATTGTTTAATTCTTTAAAATTTGTGATTAACATTGAGTAATGACACTTCATACTCTTAAGTTTGATTTTTTGAAACCTGGAGAATTTTATAATAGCGTATCTACCTAGAAAAAACCCTAACTTCACGTTAGATAACTGAAAAAATTTTTAGTTTTATTTTATAATAAATTAGTTTTATATTTTAATAATAAATATAACACGGTCCACGTCCCAGATTTCTTGGTGTATAAATCGTTTAATTATTTAAAAAATATTCGTCTGATTACAGAACTCGTCTACGACTCGTTCTGCAATTTCCAGACTCTTATGTTAATGATGTTCATATCCCACTTATAATATAAATAACTATTAATAAACAAGAGTGTTAATAAGAGCGATTAATAATCGAAACGATTTTAACGCGTGCATGAGCGCAGCGAGCGCGTTAATGAGTCGAGATTATTAATCGCCTATTAACACTCATGTTGATTACAATATTTTTTTGTCGATCGCTCTTTATTAGAATGAAAATAATCTAATTTTGTTCCATGACAAAATCCAAATTGTGACATAATACGCAATAAGTCAAAATACCACTGACATAATTAATTAATTTCGGCAGCTGTCGGTCCCAAATGCATGTTTCAATAATATAATATATTGTTGGTTACCTAGCAAATCTCAACAATATTTTTAATGTGCATGTATGCATTAAACTGAGTTATTAATACACTTCTTTTATTACATTAACTAGATCTTTAATAAACGATCGACAAAAAACAATATTTCACATCTAAAAACTTTTAAAAATTATTACTTTCCAAGTCATATCAGGAAAATCAGAACAACAATTTATCTAATATAATTGCGTACCCTATTGTAGGCGCTAATCAAATCAATTCTTTATTTATGCTTCTAATCCCATTGTTGGTATAACAGGAGTAAAATTTAAAGTTAACAATAATAGTAAAAATATGAAAATTGAAACATAAATCATACCTAGTAATAATACCTAGTATTTAACATTTATAATAATTTTATAAATTTACAATTGCAGCAATTAATTTTACAACTAACTATTAATACTATTGACTAATATATTTATTACACAAATCAACATCTGCATTCAGCTTATAAGCAGTGGTACAAATTCGTTCGATGCATGATGAGTCTATTTAAACCATAATTTGTTTGATGATAATTAACACACAAAGTTACCAATTACTGTAGGAGTTTCTCAGGGGAGTGTCATCGAATCTATTATGATAGAATATTGAGACTTGAACTCCTGGAAAGCATAGCTTTCCTAGATGACTGTAGCTAAAATTGACTAACACCTTAACGGCTAAGGATTGCACCGCACAAGATGAAAGAATCGAAAAAAGAAATATTATCCCAAAAAAGTTGAACCATAATTACTTAGGACTATACTATACCCAGTTAGTTTTGTTTAGTTCCGTGTTTTAAAATGTGGATATAACCATTTTAACAAATGTATAACCACGTTATTGAAATAATTATAGCTGCAGTTTATTCCTGTACAGTTGAATCACATTGTTCAGCATCTTCATATTTCAAATACATTTTCTTTTTCTGAAAGCAGTCGTTGCATGTTTATAATATTTCTAGTAGCTCATTAGAAGGTACAGGTTGAAAAGTAACTATGAAGGATAATTACTCTTTTTGAACTTTCCATGCATCATCTTCGGATAGCAAGCATTTGTCCAAATGGCTTAAAATCTTTTTGTTCCTAGGCTTTAAATTATTAAAAGCTATGCAGTGCATTCTACAATCATTTTACCGGATTTTTCTATTTTTCTGTAGGTACACTGTTAATTTTATTTAGAAAAGTATATTTTCTAAAAATATGGTAGAAATATGGAGTATGTATGTAACATGCCAAGAAAGTCTTTATTGACCTGAGAAAGTTATGAATTTTTTAATGATTAGAAGATATCAGTTCTCTACGGCTAATTGCAATGTGAATGACAATAAATGTTCTAATTAAAATTTAATATATGAGCATCTGCTGAGGTCTGCTTTAGTAATTTGTGAAAAAATGAACTAGATCTCGAATGAATCCAGTGCTTTTTCCTTCAGAGATCTTGAAGAAGTGGCCTAGAATTTAAAACCTATTTTGATTTTATTCTTTCCAGTGAACTCATCAGTACATTTTTATTACTTTCTTATCCAACGTAATAAGGAAGTATAGTAATCATGAATTTTTTCGACTTCGAGAGATTTCGATTGATTTACACGTTTTGAGGGTCCCTGAATTATTTTCTGATTATTTTCTCCAGGATGTCTGGTACGTACCTGAAGATATTTTTAGATCAGAATTAAATCCGTATCGTATAAGAAAGTCACTATTGTTAGGTACACCATTGGTTGTAAAACTGTGACACTTGGGTCTATCACGGTGGCACTCGTAAAGAATACGATGTCGCAAAATATCCAATTATCGTAAAGTTTACGAGAAAATGGATGGATCGATATCACGGTGCAATCGATCACGACTAACTTTACGATATTGTTTTCGATGTCGTGTAAATTCTCGACCATCGATTAATTTGGTATTACGGTGTCAAAAATCATCGCAAAGATTACGATTAATTTATTCGATCGTCGAATTCTCAAACAAGTAGTACAAGGAACTTGTTTGGCGTTTACGATAGTAGAAAAAAAAACGAATTTTTGTACTTTCTTTGAGTTTTTTGAAATGGCATTACTTAATCTACCTCTGTTAATTGATATTTTAAATGACAAAGAGGCAAAGTAAGTACGCACGTGTAATATAAGTTACAATAAATTACTTTGCGGTTTAAATATTTAAGGTTAAATCTCAACAGACAGAGGTACATCTTACGAGATGCCAGCGACCCGCTTCGCCTTCCAGAAAATTATTTTAGAGGAATATATCGTTTAAGTCGACGAACGGCTCATGACCTCATATTAGAAATTGCTCCCCTAATGCGTGCACCTATTAAAGAAACGATATCAATTCCAAGACAATTGAAGATTCTTACTGTGCTACATTTTTTGGCTCAGGGTTCGTACCAAAAAGGTTGTGGACAAGACTTAAATATCCCGTTAAGCCAAGCTTCGGATAGTAATTGTCTAAACGAAGTTACAAATGTTACTAATGAAAACCTACAAAATATAGTCCGATTTCCAACGACACCCGAGGAAAAAAATCGAGAAAAAGTTAAATTTTTGGAAAATCCTCAGGGATTCCCAGGAATAATTGCAATCATAGCACTACATTTCAACGATCATTTTGCACCAGGAATTCTATTTTACAATCGGAAAGGATACTACAGCATAAACGTTCAAATAATTGTTGCAGCGGATCTTAAAATTTTAGCTATGAATGCTAGGTATCCAGGTTCAGTTCACGATGCTGGCATTTGGGTAACAAGCAGTATAAAGAACCATTTAATGAGAAGTTATTATGCAGGTGACCATTCAAGTTGACTTCTAGGAGACTCAGGGTATCCTTTAGAACCTTGGCATATGACTCCAATGTTATATGCTGTTACTCCTCAAGAAAGACGTTATAATGCTGCACACAAATCAGTAAGAAATGTGGTCGAACGATTAAATGGTGTACTAAAATCAAGGTTCAGGTCTTTCCTCAAACACCGTGCTTTAAATTATGGATAATAAATACATGCGTCATACTTCATAACTTTTGTTTACGTAGAAACGATAAGTACGTAGGAGAAATATTTGACGAGGTTGCTGAAGGCGATGTGAACAATGATGATGACAGACAACCCGATTTAGGTGCAGGAAGAAATATAAGAAACAATTTAATATTAACTCATTTTTAATTTAAAAAAATGTGTAATTGTGCGTCAATTATATCAATTAAGCGATTTAATGCCTTAACTACATCTCGGAGACTCAGTAGCACTTCATTCATTGTTTCAAGTCGTTTCCTATTAGCCTTTATAAAAGTATATTGAATTGTCTTTTTTTATTGAGGTGTCTCGTTGCCTTCTTTTCTAATATTTTCTTGTTCGCTTACAAAGAAAATGTATTTTCGTTCTAGATGGACTAGCCTGAAAAATATGTAACATTAACGCTTAACTAACAAATAGTCGAAATTTCAATAAACTTAATTACTTGTACAATTGTACATTTAATGCCTAATTCAACCACGTCAAGACCTCTTATAGCTGCCAATCCAAGGAAGCCTAACAGTCTGTTTTCTAAATCAGTTAACCCCGTTTGTTTTGGGAAACCTCCACAGGTAGCTTTTTAAATAAATCTCTCTAGCCTTTTTCTTCATCCTCTATTGCCATTCACAAAAAGTCTACAAAATAAAAAAAAAAACGATAAACAAAAGAAACAAAAAAATAAACATTTCGTTACAAAAACTGTAAAATTTTGTATTATTTCATATCACATTTTACATGTAAATAAATTGTAAGTAATTAATTTCTTTCAATCATAAATATACAAAAAATAATTAACTGAAGATTACACTTTTATATAACAAGACATCTATGTATAACAAAAGAAAAATAAGAAATTGCAATTAGAATGTTGTGATAACCTGATAACGGAGAGTAAAAGTATTAAAACCCTCCTGTTTCCATTCATCTACAGATTTAATAGCACCTTTGCATGTATTTAATTCATCAGTAATTAACTGAATGTTCTGTATTTCATTCCTTTCCAAAAAATTTACGAAAATGTCAATTTGTGGAAAACTGGTTTTTACGTTGTGACCACACATCATAAAAAACACTTGTAGGAATGAATTCAGGGTACCTAACTACTAGCTTTTTTTGCTCTAGTTACTGACTACTATCACTGCATTTTAGTTCTTATTAGAATCGATTATTGTCCAAATGGTTAATTATTTATTAATTAAGTTGGTGTAATTGTTTACATACTTTTGGTTGGATTCCCATTTCATCCGTATCTATTCCAGCAGTAGCTACCTCTCCCGTGATTTCTATAAGCAGTTGTTCATTTTGATAATTTGAAAGTATACTAATCGTGATTTTTTTCGACTTCGAGATTTTGATGGATTTACACCTTTTTGAGGGCCCCTGAATCCATTTTGACAATTTTCGCCATGATATCTGTCTGTGTGTCTGTCTGTCTGTATCTACCATAACTCAAAAACGACTTATCGGATTTGATTCAAATTTCATATTTAAGAGTTTGAACAACTTTGTGGGTGCCACATTAAATGTTTTTCATTTAGCACCAACACAAGTGACACCTGAAGACATTTTTAGGTTTTTTAGGAATATCTTGAAAAATAAAAAAATTATGAGATTTTTTATTCTTTAACATTGATTTAGAATTGAATTTTGAACAAATTTTGTTTGAACTTTTTTTTGCAATTCTGTCAAAAAAATTTCAAAAAAACTAGATATTCTTAAAACAATTTATATTTCTCATAGCGCGTGTTAATAGTTGAATCCGACAGTCGAGGTAGACCATGTGTCTTATTATATGGCTGCAAAACGGAAGGTCCCGGGTTCGAATCCCAGAAAGACGGACCATAAGTTTTTTTTTATTTTACTGGTTTCTATGGTACCGAAAACAATAATAATGAATAAATAAATGTAATTTCATACCGGGAGATTTTTTTAAGTGAGTAATAGGTCAAAAATCTAAAATAAAACACATTTTTGTCGTAAAATTCGGTTATAATGTATGTGTATACTTGGTCGCGTTAATTATTCAACAACACGATAACCGGTGCGGGGTAGCGGAAATCACATGTACATGCGGTTTAGGGCTCCTTTACCGTTAACGACTATTATTTTTATAAGCGCCAGTCGCACAATTTGGGAGGGTTTTTAGATGGGGGGTTAGTAAGCACCTTTTAAAATATAGTAGCATTGGTCACTTGACCTATAGGATTTTATGTTATATTATTTTATATTATACAATCATATATATATTCCACAAATTGTTATAAGTACTAGTCAGGTCAAAATAAAGATCGATATTTGTTACCGTTTATTTTAGTTTTATTTTATCGTTAATTATTGAGTATAGTTTCATTCGAATCCGGTGAAACCTTAATTATTATATGGCTTAAGGATTCTGGCGCCCTTTTAAAGATTTTCAAGGTCCACTTATAAGGAAATCTTTACTCAGCCCGCGACCACCCCGCTGAGTTTAGTCGAGCCTTTTGTCTCGTCCATCCGAGGACCTATTTTTAACTTTATATTCACCTCCGCTCTTGCCGAGGAAAAACGCGTGACTAGGACAGATTTATGTGTATTGCAATAAATGCGACAGAGACTATTTGAAAATTGCTGGAAACCCTCAAAATTTTTACAAATTAACTTAATTTCTTTAGGAAAAGTAATTATTGTGATACTATCCGTATAAGAAAATCATGTGTTGGGCACATCAGATATTTTTCAATATTTTCCAAATATGTATCCGCATCATATAAGAAAGTGCTTTGACGCATCAGATATTATCTTAAGAGATAACAAAAGACTATTACAGAATTAAAAGTTATCCAATTTTTCTCCATTCTGTTTGAGTGCTGTCATCAAAGTTAGATTTCAGGATGTCATGGACATTTCCTTTGACACCTTGAACCCTTACTTAATTCTAAGCGCGATAAATTTGATTCTTGTTTGTTTTCAAAGATTTCAAGTATTGACAGACCCCATTCCCATCCAAAATGAAACAAGCTGTACACTAAATCGACTTTTCATTTCGTTAAAATACTATCTTTATTTCGTGATATTCAATAACAGCATTTCTTTGATTTAAATAAAATTAGTATAATCGACCTATTCCTATAGGTCAGACATTTCCTGAAATGTGAAAAAGTGACGATATTTCATATGGAATTACTCTAAATATATCTCGGTTTATATTTATTTTTTGTTTACGACCTACACCTTCTCATAACAGTATATCTGTATATCTACAGGGTTTACATTGTTATGTAAACATTTAAACGTAAAACAAAATGGGTACTCGACAAAATAACTAAAGTTTACTTTTAATTTAATACATTTATATGGTTGTAGATGGATAAAAAACTCATAATTTTAGTATATGCTCATTATAACAAAAACAACTGTCATTTACACTTCCATTCAGGACAAGTTGTTATGAGACGTAAATATCCATTTAAATTTTATTAGTCTGTAACCAAGAAATAAGAGAGAGTACTTAGGTGAATTATAATTATTAGGGGAGGCATAAATTTCGCAATTTTTTGTGCGGTTACGGTAGAAAATATAATTTCACACATAAGCAATTTCAAATTACATTAAAGTGTGCTTCCCAGCCGCTTAATCTTTATCTTCCTTTATATTACTTTATCTTGCTTAGTTTCATATGTTCACGCGTTTACTGTTTCCATTATAGAACTAAGAATGTAAAAACAACAACTTTAAATATTATATTGATATTTTTTAATAGGAAAATTGCAATAGTCAATAATATTTCACAACCCACAGAACATATCTTCCATATGTCTATTTGAATAAATTTTTTCTTCAAACGTCATTTAAATGTAACATTACCCTGCTGGATTAATTATGTTTATCTACGATTAATATATAATATATATATATATATATATATATATATATTACATTTGTGGTTTTTGCAATATAATGAATCTCATTATTCGATACAAATTCCATTATTCCATACTTGTAAACCAATGAAAAGATATAAGTATAAAAATCACAATTTCTGTGAAATTGAAAATAGCCATAGAAACCATGACAAACAAAATATCAGTGTATATGTCGTAGGCAAAATGTAAATTCAGGCATTTTATAAAATACCTAGGGATTTTACAAAAAATGTGTGTTTATGTCATATCATTTTTAATTTTTATATTATATGCAAATTATATTATTATTATTATTATTTTATTCAACAAACCACTACATAGCCATGTCAAAACCAAAATACAAGAAATACAAAATACACCCAAACATTATGAAGTTCCTACATCATGTTCAATAATTAAAACAGACTAAACATGTTATATATTAACAATACAAAACATGTAAGTATAAAAATAAAATATTCTATAATGTTTCTAAATAAAACTTTTGACTACTTATGAGGTTATTTATTATAAACCTACCTTACACTTTGTGTTTTGACTAGCTCATATTAGGCAAATTATAATATGCCTGAAAATAAGCAAACATAATGAGATACATATAGTTCCACTCATGTTTTGCCGGCATTTTGTCAATTTGCGTACAAGTATGTAGGCATAACGTGGGAAAGTCCTAAAACACTCGTTATGCCGGCTTTTTGTAAAATCCCTAGGTATTTTATAAAATGCCTAAATTTACATTATGCCTACGACATATACAAATAATTGTCAAAATACTGTTGTACGTGTTGTGTCATTTTATAATGGAAAATGTGGAAAGCGATATTGAAGATGGATTTTCGTCGTAGATAAAGTATAGTATAGAACTCGCTATAATGGCTAATGTTCCTGAGGATGAAAATTACAATAGCTTTCATTATAGCGTCGTAGTATAATATACTATTAAGTGTGACTTTATTGACGGCAGTAGATAAAGTGGTCGTAGCGACAGGTAAAGTATCTACTTAAATGGCGCTGGTCATAAGTCATTAAATGAAATAAATTAATTGTCAAAGTTTATTTATTAAAATTTAAGTTAACAGTACATTGAAAGAACGAACAGTTATTGTTGCGAGCTCACTATTGTTTCTGTTAAAAAAAAACAAAACATACAGCAATCGATTTTTGGATTTTTCCGTCGTCCTTTTGTTTACAGTCTACCATAGTAACGTTTCCAATATTACAAAGCACTCTGAATTAATTTGGTTTTTAATATAAAAAAATCTTGAGAAATTTTACAATTTAAAATATCTGATGTGCCCAACACATGACTTTCTTATACATTGTAACGAACTCATTTTTCAGTTTACTAATTATTCGCCAAATTGCAGAATTCTATAAAACCCCGGTCCGACTTTCCCGCCAGATAATCCCGTCCCCGCTCCCGTAGAGACCCGCTCCTTTATCATTTGAAAACGCCTATACCCCGATTTCCCGTTATAAGTCACCGCTAGATAGCAGATAAAATCCCTTATAAGAAACCCCAAAACCAGTATAGGAGAGTTCCGTCAGTTCAAGCAATTCGAATAATAATCCGCGTGTTAAGTAAGTAATATTGATATACTCCTGGTCAGTGAACAGAACAGGAACCAAACGGGGGCCATATGGCATAACGATGAAGCTGGGGATGTGGCTATCTTGGTAAGGAAGAGTACCACCATAGATGAAATAGGCAGACGCGCACGTGGATACGTATGGGTCAAAGTACACGGTGTGCGCATATACAGGGTGATCAGTAATTGCCGCACTCGGAGCATACTGTGATAAACTTTACGTTTCAAGAATGACGTTTTTTTTACCGCAGTGTTGTAAGTCCTTTCTTTACAAAGATATGACCACTTTTGTGAAAATAAAAGTGGCAACACTGCATTGAACATGTGAATAGGTTCGAAGAGCAAAAAAAAGAGAAACGTTCAATATTTTATGATGCGAGAACTTGTCAAACTAATTTAGTACTGTCAATTTTATTAAAAAACAGAAACAACAATTGAAATGCATTATTAATATTTTCATGGCAATAGAAGGTATATTAGTTTATCCCAAGGGGAGCTTGGGAGGTTGCCAAACTTCAAAATTCTCTCAAATTTAGATATTTTATTTAATTTTAACATTTTCAATTTCTTTGTATTTGAGGTTTTGTGAGAAAAATTAAACAAATCATATTGCATTTCATCCAGAGATTATAGTAGCATGAATTATTCACTCATTTTTGTCTTGGTTATGAAAATAATTAGCTTGTAACTTGGATGAGGGAAACTCTATAACTCGGAAACTAACCATCAGATTTAATTTTTCTTTGCAGATTATGCTTAGTTTTAATGTGCTCTATAACGCCCTGTATTCGGAGTGCGCCAATTACTGATCACCCTGTATAGTTGCTACATATCCCCCAATACAACGTTGGCGAAGTATGAAGCATACCTTGATAGCCTTGAGACAGATATAAGGGCCGACACAGGAGAAGTATTGTTAGCCGGTGACTTTAATGCGAAGGCGGTAGAGTGGGGTGGACGGAGTACAGACGAAAGAGGTGCCGCACTCATGGACATGCTCGCAAGGCTAGACCTCCAAATATGTAACCAGGGGAGTTCCCCTACATTCAAGAGGGGCACATCAGAGTCGATCATTGACGTCACGCTGGCCACCGGTGGACTGGCTGCCTCAGTCGAGACGTGGCAGGTTCTCGAACAAGTGTCACTGAGCGACCACCTCTACATAGAGTACGTATTGAGGACCAACAGACAGCTACGCCCTACATGCACTCCCCAGAGTGGGTGGGCCGTGAAGAAGCTACGAACCGACCTGTTTGAAGAAAGCCTGAAGTGTCAGGAACCTGCAGGTGTGCGAACACTTGACGAAGAGGCCGATCATGTCATGCCGGTCATAACAAATGCATGCGACGCGTCAATGCCACGCAGGGGACAAAACCCACTGGTGGACAGATGAAATAGCAATTTGTAGGAAAAACTCCTTTGCAGCCAGGAGGAAATACCATCGAGCCCTACGCCGAAAGGGTCCTAACGGTTGTCTGAGCGAGAAGAGAGAAGCTTCGGAAGCTAAAAAGCTATTGGTAACGGAGATACGTAGGAGCCAAAGGTGCAGCTGGAGACACTTCTGCGATGAGGTAGATAGAGACCCCTGGGGCCTACCTTATAGAGTGGTCACGGGGCGACTGCTTGGAGGACCTCAGATACCGGGACTGTCCTTGCCTGGCAGAGTAGAGTCCATTGTAAACACGCTTTTTCCCGAACATGACCCACTAGTACGTGAGGACATAGTTCCACATGTCACCATAGATGAGCTCCATTCTGCCGGGCGAAGAATGAAGATGGGTAAAGCGTCTGGACTCGACGCGGTACCGAGCGAAGTACTGAAAGTGGTACTTGAGAAAGATCCCGACCTCATCAAGGGCCTATTTAATAGGTATCTGAAGGAAGGGCGCATACTTAGGAGAGCAAAAGAGGCACGACTGGTCCTACTAAGAAAGGGTGAGAAACCGTTGGAAGACCCAACTTCGTACAGACCACTCTGCTTGGTAAATACATGGGCAAAATTGCTAGAGAGGATAATCTTAGAGAGACTTTTGGTCTGTCTAGAGGAAGAGGGGAACCAGCTCTCCGACAGCCAATACGGATTCCGTAAGGGATTGAGCACAAACGATGCGATACTTGCAGTGCAGAGGGCGGCGTCGGATGCAAATAGTGGGACATGGCGCACGAGGAGATTGTGCGTGATGGTCACATTGGATGTAAGAAATGCGTTCAACTCTGTGCAGTGGAGGGTGGTGCTGAACGCGCTAGATAAAAGAAGATTACCGCAATACCTCAGGGCCTTGCTGAACAGCTACTTCCGGGACTGTGTACTTCGGGTACAAACGCGTGAAGGCTTACTAAATAGAAGACTAACAAGTGGAGTCCCACAGGGGTCGGTACTGGGGCCGACACTCTGGAATGTTGCCTATGATGACCTACTGCGAATGAATATGCCGGATGGAATGCCTTTGCGGATGATGTGGCGATAATAGCGATGGCAAGGGAAGTAGAGCAACTAGAGACGATCACCAACGAAGCGTTGAGCAGGGCAGCAAGCTGGCTGGAAGACAACGGATTGGCGCTGGCTGCACAAAAAACGGAAGCCATAATGCTAATCGGGAAAAGGAAGTACATAGCTCCGCGTATTAACGTAAGAGGAACAGAGGTCCAGCTGAGCAAGAACATCAAGTATCTGGGAGTCACGCTGGATCGGGGGATGCGCTTCAGCGACCATGTTCGGGAGGCTGCTGAGAAAGCCGATAAATTTCTCACGAATGGGCTCATGCCTAACATCGATGGACCGAGGCCAAGCAAGAGGGCACTATTGAACAGCGCTGGTCATTCGGTGATGTTGTATGGAGCCCCTGTCTGGGCCGAAACTATGAATATAGCGAGGAACAGACAACTGATGTTGAGAGTGCAAAGGAAGAGCGCACTAAGAATGATCAGCGCATATAGAACAGTGTCGGAAGCAGCAGTGGGGGTACTAGCGTGCGTCCCTCCAATAGACTTACTGGCAAAGGAGAGGAGACAGATCCATTTCGGTGCCAAGGAGAACTCAACTGCACGCCGTGAGACGAAACGCGAAGCCCGGAAGACTCTTATTGAAGAGTGGCAGAAAAGATGGAGAGAATGTGGGAGTGGCAGCTGGACGCGCAGGCTAATCCCAAAGATACAGCTCTGGCTGGAGAGGAAACATGGAGAGGGGAATTACCACCTTACACAAGCCATGACTGGACACGGTTGTTGTGCAACGTACGTACATCAGATCGGAAAGGCAGAGACAGATATGTGTGCACACTGTGAAGAACAAGCAAGAGACGATGCGGAACACACAGTGTTTCAGTGCGAGGCGTGGAACACAGAGAGAATGGCATCTGAGATGGCATTGGGTCTGCGGATAACACCAGATAATTTAATAGCAACCATGGTAACGAGTGAAAGCAGCTGGAAACTGGTTGCATTATTCATTGAAGACGTGATGAGGGCCAAGGAAAAGGATAAGCTGCGAAGATAGGGCAGATAGTAGCAGACAAGTACACACCCGAAGTAATGCGAGAGCGGTCCCGGGGATGTATTAGAGTGAAGAGGGCGAGGGGTTTTAGTCAGTAAGAATCTGACACTACCCCGCCGACTAACACCAGGCGGGGTGCCTATTGAAGGTTTTCCCTCCTCCGGAAAAAAAAAGGTCTGATGCCTCCAATCCCCGCATCAGTGTGTTAAAGTGAAGTGTTTCGTGTTCCCGTGTGTCTGTGCGTAACGAATAGTTTAGTTTTAGTTTTAGATGAACATTTTTTCTTTTTGTAGGATTAGGAAAAAAATAATGTATTATTTTTTCGCGAAGTAAGAGGGGGGTGTAACGAAGTCATTTTTCAGTTTACTAATTATTTGCCAAATTGCAGAATTCTATAAAACCACGGTCCGACTTTCCCGCCAGATAACCCCGTCCTACAGAACTTCGTCCCCGCTCCCGTAGATGGCACAACTACAATTATAGGTCACCGCTCCTTTATCATTTGAAAACACCTATACCTCGATTTCCCGTTATAGTCACCGCTAGATAGCAGATAAAATCCCTTATAAGGAACCCCAAAACTAGTACAGGAGAGTTCCGTCAGTTCAAGCAGTTCGAATAATAATCCGCGTGTTAAGTAAGTTCAGTTAGTGTGTGCCAATCCGAAATTATTACAAGTGAGTATACTGGTGATTCCTGAGGTAGACCGTATTTCTGCCGTCATATTTTCTGATTTGCTATGTTGTTTATGATATTGTGCCGACCCTACACTTCCGTCCTGTTTTAAACCTTGTCTCGCTTGGGCGTTGGGCTTGCGGGCCATCCACCTGAAGCCATCAACTCCGTTCCTGCTCTAACCACTGGCTCACTTGGGCGTCGGGCTTGCGGGCGATCCACCAGGAGTCATCCTTATCCATATGTATATACCCGGTGAATATCATATCCAGCATCGGACAATCCGAATGTCGAACCCGGAGCCTTACGAGGAACCAGTGTCCTTATCTCCCGACCGTTTATAACCGCCATCAACCGTCCACACTGTCGCATACCTACCCCCACTCGTTTCCCCCCCCCCTTGATTTGAGTTCTGCCGTCGTATGGTTTTATCTTGTTTGAATATTATTGTTGACTTCTTCAAAACGATTTTACTCGAAAACGGTTCAAGATTCAAAGATTGACTGAGACGACTTTTTTTGTGTAAAAATAAACCGTTTCATAATTTGATATAAAAAATTTAAAAATTATCCACACAAAAAAGATCGGGCAATATTTACCCAGCACCAACCCTGTCTCTGACGCCCTTTGGCAAAATTTCTAAAAATTGGAAAAATAAATATGTGGCAAAGTATAAAAGCTTCAAACTCATCAAATTTCATGAATCTACCTCAAACAGCTGCAAAGATATTACAGAAAACTTCTCTTTGGGGTCCCCCTTTCGGAGGGCTCTAGCCTCCTTAGGAAGCATTTTTCGAGTCATGTTAATATATACTTTTCGTCATTTTTTGACAAGTACTATCTGCCCTAAAAATATTGCTCGCTAATTTTGGGACACCCTGTATAAACCGCAGTTGTGAATTTTTAACCAATGTTTTTATTCAGAAAAACTTGTCGATCATCATGTATATGGGACGCCTGGAAAAAGGGAGCAAATGAGACTATATAATTTCTTAAAGATTACATTGATCATAACTTTGATACTCACCACATTTTCACCGACACTCCAGCAATTCGATCGTCCTTTGAGCCCCGAAATACATAAAGTTAGTTGATATTTTTAAGTTTCAACAAAGAACTTTAACTTTGTTCCCAAATCATAATATTGAGGTAAATCCCATATTATTCCATCTATTCAAGGAGACTACCTCCATAGATTCTCTGGATTGGTTTGAGGTAAAAAAACTATAAGTACGAACATAAGATACTTATAAATCCACAAACACTAAAACACTTAAAAAGAATTCTCACAGTACATACTAGATTCTTATAAAGGATGGTACATACTTTAGAAAAAATGATGCAGAAGACAGCGAAACAGAAAATTCGGACGCCGCGCCGACGAAGAAATTTAATGTGTTTAGTGTTTTACTTAATAAAAATATGTTAGCATTCATTTTAGTGTCTATACCAACCCTATTTCGAAAAACTTGTCATAAAATACTGAATAAGTGTAAAAATTTTAACTTAAAAATTTTTAGGATGAGAATCAGTTACTAATGTCAAATACAAAAAAAATTTCTTGGAATACAGAATGGACATTTTACTGACATTTTTAATTAATTCATACTGCTGTTAGTATTCTAACGCCCCAATAGGCAATCAAACCAAAAATTTACCAACTTTTTGTTTTAAAATATTTTTCTGCTTTCCTGAAAAATTATGAAATTGGCTTTTAACTAGCTATCACTCTCGGATCCTCAATTTTTGTTGAAAAATTATGAACTAATCTACATCATTTCCTTTGTCTCAATTTTTAGGAAAATAAAATTAAAAAAGATTTAATATTTAATATTAATATTTAATATTTAATCTTGCTTGCGAAAATCCTGCCAAAACAGGGTTAAAAAAATTATTTACAACCATAGATAAAACTTTAAAATAGAAACGACAGTCAATGTTAAAAAGTATCAACCACGTTCGATGTCAGCGCCGCGTACCAATGGGAAGTAAACTAACTTTTATGGAGGGGATGTGGCGCGGATTTCAAATATACTTATTTATTGTAGAAATGTTATAAGAATTAGAAATTAATTAAAAACAGAAATGATATAAGTATGTATATAAACTGCTGGCCAATTGAAACGTACCAAGCCAATTTTTAGGTTGAATTTAAAGTCAAATATTTTGAAAACTAGAAAAGATATCAACATGCGGTTTTTAGGATTTCAGAGATAATTTAATTGAGAAAACGATAGTGTTACCCGATTTTTTTACTTTAAAGCACATTACTATCTACAGGGTATGAAAGAAAGTCTTCTTTTTTTTGTCAAATTTTATAACTACCGTGATTCCACAAAATTTTTTTTATATTTTTTTGATGTAGAATTTTTTAGTCCTTACTTAATGGGAAAACAACCTGTTTCTCAAAATTTTGATATCCCTGTTATTTTATAAGATACCGAATTTTTGCTGAAAATTTGATTTTTTCTTTGTTTTTTGTCGTTCGGCCGTATTGTCTTTTGTAAGAACCAATCTCTGTAGTTGATTATAATACCTTATGAATGGCTTTCTTATAAAAAGTACCCTTTTTGTACTTTCATTAATTTATTGGTAACCAGTGGCTTATCAAAAATCGGTACACGTTCGCTAATAGATAAATTTCTTAATTCATTTTTTGAGGCTATTTTCTTAATGGAATAGAATGGAATTTAGTTAGTTTATGTTCACCATTGGTTTAAGTGACTAATATCCTCGAAACGGGTTTTTCACTTTTTCAAAAATTTGCTCATATTCGTGTATACCGGGTGGCTACGAAATCGTTTTACAACCCCAACCATTTTGTTACATTTAACTGCATTAATTTGAAATTTGGCATGGTTTAATTGTTGAAAGGAATAATCATTTTAACGTTTAAAACAATCTGATGACACTTCCGGTTTCACCGGAAGGGCCACCTACTAACCTTTAAAAAATTTTAAAACAACCCTGTATACTTTTTCCCTAAGAATTAGATTCTACTTAAAATTACCTTTTTATCGACATATCACATGATGACATTTGCTTTCAAAATGGCAGCATAATTATTATTGCAAAAACCTGTTCAACAATATTAAATTTAATAAAAAATTCATTATCTTATAAAATAAGAGGGATATAAAAATTTTGAGAAATTGGTTTTTTCCTCATTAACCAGGGACTAAAAAAATCGACATCAAAAAAATATAAAAAAATTTTTGTGGAATTCCGGTAGGTATAAAGTTTGAGAAAAAAAAGACGACTTTCTTTCATACCTTGTAGATAGTAACGTACTTCAAAGTAAAAAAATCGGGTCACACTATTGCTTTCGCAATAAAATTATCTCGTGAATCGTGAAAACCTCATGTTGATATCTTTTCTCCTTTTCAAAATATTTGACTTTAAATTCAACCTAAAAATTCGCTTGGTACGTTTCAATTGGCCAGCAGTTTATTTTACAATTTTACATCACATATGTATTTATATAAAAATAATATAGTAGTTGTTCAAAATAAATAGCATAGATAAAAGTGCCTATAATAAAACTTTCTATTGTCTAAATATAAATATAGAAAATTAACCATTAAAAATAATTCAATTTAAACTTTTGATTTTTTGAGCAAGTTGACACTCATACCGTGAGGCTGCGGTCCAAGTAGTAGGCCATCCACCAACCATCACCAGTACTACGGCATAAGCCCTTAGCCGTCAATAGAGTTTGAATGTGTAAAAAAAACACTTCCATCAACTAAAAATGCACTCACTATAGTCACTAATACCTACCTATTGCAATAATTATTGATTAATTAATCATTACCATTTAATATTATTGATAAAAACACTATTTTTAAACATTTTCTTTTTCTTGTTTTACTGAATTTTTACTGCCAAATTTTTCTAAAAGTACTGTGGACCAATTTATTAGGATTGAAAAAATGTTATGCTAGACAACCCACAAAACACAAAGTCACATTCAATGTTGCAGAATATTAAAAAAGCGCCACCTACCATGTGGAAGTAAACTATAATTATGTTTCAAGGTCATGTATAAGAGTGTCACCCCCCTGTTTACAACTTCAACAAACTTCATAGACTGGAATCACGTTTTAGATCTCTATCATTTATGTATTTCGCTTATTTATCAAGAATAACAATTTGAAACAGCATGCTTCTTCCGCCAAACAACGCAGTTTGTGTAAATTGAGTCTAAATTTTAGAAATTTGTCGAAAAATTAGTGAAATGTTTGGGTATTGTGAAGTTGTCAATTAAATTTCAAAAGTGACATAAATTTAGATGAAGATACTAAAAGTACGCTTCATTTATGCTTCCGCCTTATGACGTCTGTTTTTAATAAAAAAATATCCTCTTAAGCGGGACAGCCGGGGTGTTCCGACAGGTTGGGTGTAGGCAACCCTATTTATTTTTGTTCGTTTCGCTCTCCCCTACAATGTGGTGACTCCTTTTTGTCCACAACAATGATTATTTTTGGAATTATTTATTTAATTAATTTTTTTTTAACCCTGTTTCGACAGGAATTTCGCAGGCAACCTTAGTGTTCCTTCTTAATTTTTTCCCGTTCGTCCACCTTATGACGACTAACTTTTTGCAGCCGCCTCTTGGACTATAAGATATTAGAATTTTTCGAATTTTTATGCCAATTTTAAGGACACAAATTCTAAAATTGTACCATTTCAGAAGAGAATTTATTGTAAGCAATATATTTTTCGATTTTCGAACTATTTTTATTGTGTTTCAATTTTCCAGTAAAACTAATATAATTGAACAAATTTTAAAATTAGTTTATTTTAGACATAATTCGCCATATTTAATAACAATGTTTTTTATGTATAAATAAAATTAGTGTAATCTGAAATAAACTTTTCTTTTAGTGTATTTAATAGTTTACACAACATATAAAATCTTTGTATCAACATCATATATATGTAGATAGTAGAACTATGTACTAATAATAAATATTCCCATTTGTACAACTTGTAACCACCCTAAAAACTATTTTGTCCGATAAAATATCGGTACAGATTACAACAAATACATATAAGTTACTTAGTTTTTCTTCTGTCGAAAAAATATCAATCTCACAGACACTTTCCTAGAGTAGTAATATTATATCCTCGTCTAAAATTCCGAAATAGCTAGAGGGGTAGTCTAGCGGGTGATTGCTATTTATATAGCACTTGAATTGAATGACTCAGTGAACAATTTTGTTATAATGTCAGGTTTGAAGTTGATTCTTGAAATGAATTAGTTTGTGACATCTTTAACAATTATAGATCGCTTCAATTGAATCTCAAGTTGACATTCAAAATAGTAAAGTTTATAGCGTCATTATTAAGTAAGTACAAATGATTTCCAGTATAATGTGTTCATTATAGAGAAAACAAAACAATTGCTTCATTATGAGCTTACATAATTATCATCAAATAATTTTAAAAGTTAAATTCATCTGTTGTAAAATATACTATTCTTGAAGGCTATTGTTTTAAAAATCACAGTTCGGATTTTCGACAAACAATATTTATTTTAAGTCTGATTGACGGTTTTATTTTAAAAAATTCACGAGCTGTTAATATTGTTTTTCTTCGTTATTCTAGTGTTCTAATTTACGTTTTTCAAAAATCGCATTTTTTGCAAGTGACTATTTTTTAAAAAACCTTGTTTTGAAGGTTATCGTTTTAAAATTCAAAGTTTTGGAACCGCTTGTCGGATTTTCATCAAATAACATGTTATGTCAAAGTTGAATGAATTTGTTTCAAAATATTTTGTCAAAAGAAATAGACCTTACATCATTATCATAAAATACAGTGACCGACAGAAAGCGTGCACCAAATGGGAATTTTCTTTATCTTTAGAATTACCAAGTATATTTTACTATGGAAAGGTTCTGCATGTCCTTAAATAAAAAAGAGCACAAACAAAGCCAGTAAAAATTGCGTCGTTTACGAGGGAGGGGTGAAAACTTAAAATTCACTCACGAATAAAGTACTCTTATTTTGTAGGGTAGAAGAAAATTTTATTAGGAACTAGAAAATTATGCAACAAGGTAGGAAGAAGATGATCCTGACGAGTGTGAAAATTAGGCCCGAGCGAAGCGAGGTCTCAAGAACACGAGCCAGAATCACTTCCTCTCGTGTAGCATACTCTATTTTTTCTCATACCTGCACGAAAATGGCCACTTCTTTTGGGTGAAACGCGCGAACAAATTTTAACAGGGCATAACATTGACATTTTTGTTTGACACTTTGCGATGAAAAATCACACTGACAACACAAATAACTCCCGTATATCAGGGAGAAGTGGCTACCCAAGGAAGAAATGTTTCCCCCACTCCTTACTTTCCGCGACTACCCTAAAAATGCGACTTTGTTCCCGCATTTCACGCAAATAAAGTGGCCATTTTCGTGCAGGTATGAGAAATAGTAATTTATGTAACAAGGTAGGAATTGAGAGATTCGCTTCGTTCTGACGCAAGAACACGAGGCAGAATCAATTTCTACCGTGTAGCATACTCTATTTTTTCTCATACCTGTACGAAAATTGCCACTTCTTTTGCGTGAAACGCGCGAACAAATTAAAACAGCATAACACTGACATTTTGCTTGACACTGTGCGGTGAGCAAATCACCTTGACAACGCATAAACAAACACAAATTACTCCCGCATATCAGTCAGGGAATGGCTATCCAAGGGAGGAATGTTACCCCCACTCCTTATTTTCCGCGACTACCCTAAAAAGGCGACTGTGTACCCGCATCTCACGCAAATGAAGTGGCCATATTCGTGTAGATATACGAAAAAAGTTATTTGTACTTAAAAGTTATCCTCCGTATAACGAATCGCTAGAAGCTATACAGCAAATAAATTCAGTTTTTTAAGAATTCTTGGACAGTTAAACACATAATTTACTTAAATTGGTTTAAATACGCGAAAATAAATCAAATAATTCCAAAAATAATCATATTTTTTTCTTGCACCGTATTATATTTTTCTCTACTGATCCCAAATTTAGTATTCGAGGATAAGTACAAACAACTTTTCCTAATAAAGTCATTTTCTAGGGTGCAACATAAGGGTAGTTTATTCTTGAGCAAATTTTAAATATTTATCCCTCCTTGTTTTTACACATTTTTGTTTAAGGATATTCAGAACCTTTCCATAGTAAAATAAATTTGATAATTCTAAAAATAAAAAAAAATTGCAATTTGGTGCACGCTTTCTACCGGTCACTATATTTAAAACTTGACGAAAACTACGATTTATGTCGAAAAGCTACAGGATATTACCTACAAATTACGCGTGTGAGAACAAAGTTAATTGTGTTTTAATAATACTCAATTTTTATAATGCAAAACCTCGTAAAACACTCCAAGGCATCGTTGATAATTCAAAAGCTAGTTCACTAGGCCAACTCTAGTTTACTAATGTATGATGGTTTGAAATTTGTTCGATACACTGTGAATTGCATAAAAGTGGTTAGGTTTCCCGCATGAATAATTTCATTATAGATGCAAGTGCAAAAAGCCACTTTTAATATCATACCCGAGTTAATTTAGTTTTAAAATCAGTAATAATGGTTTAACTAGTTGAATTTAAAATTTAAAAAACTAAACAGGTATAAATATGAACACAAATATGTTATTATTGCCATCATATTAAATTTATTACCGGAGTCACATGATTGCATTCTCAACATAATTACGAGTAGGGAGTAGGTATATATTGTAATTGGATTTGTATACAGAACAATTGACGGTTGAAGGATGTATCTAACGAAGTTAAACTTGAGTTTTGGTATACTCAGTTAGGTTAGTGGTGTAAATTAAATTTTATTACTGTCTGTGAGGTAGAAACTCTAATGCCTATAATATTTCACATAGAAATTGATGGCACTGCTTTAAATTTGAGATCCTGAATTATCATTCAAGGATTCCATCAAATAGATTATATTTCCTACCACGGTATTTCAAATACTCATTTGCGTGCCAGAGCTATTAACTTTTTTTATTTATTTCATTCACAAACTATAAATATTTGGATTAAATGATGTGCGTTTTCAGTTAAAGTAATCTAAGAAATTAAATAATTTTTGTGCTGCAGCGAAGTATGATGCATATTTTTCTTACGCTTCTATATTTATCGTAAAAGTAATAACAATTAACATTAATATTTTATTCAACACCTGTTTATTATGAAGTCATAATAATGCCGATTTTGAATATCTTATGAGGTCTATAAAACACTAGTGGTCTTACCATAATTAAACTTTTTTTTTATAATTACTGTTTTTTATAAATAAAAAGTAAACAAACAATTTGTCATAGCAACCACATGGCTGTTTTAAGAACTATTACAGAAGGAGGTGTTGGATAATAGTTTATTTATATATTAAGGGCGTAAAGAGGCTTTTAAGGTGCGAAGCCTGATTTCAAGGCCGAGGCGTATAGCCGAGGGCTAGGAAAAGGTTATAGGGCTATAAAAGCAAGTTACGCCATCAGAAATACATACACTATTTTATGCACAGATTAAGTATTTATCTCAAATAATTAAATATGTCTCAAGCCGCTTGAAGTACAGGGTGATTCTTTTATCTGGGGAAATGCGTTTTTCTCGTAAACGACTGAAGGGAATTAAATTTTGAAAAAAGTGTTATATACCTACTGGCTGTCACTCAAAATTAGGATAGAAATATAGACTTTAATATGCATGACGCTAGGCGTCGCGACGCTCCAAAAAAACTTTTATTATTACACTGGAAAGGTCTTTTAATTTTGAGTCTTTTTTCTAAAAACCAATTTTTTTTATTCTTATTTTTTTAAAAGTTATGATCCAATTTAAATTATTTCTGTTCTAACTAAATTTTGAAATATTTTTAACAGTAGGCCGAGTTTTCCTTCAAATATTATTATATAAAATAAAGTAGGCTTAGAAAAAACAAAACCTGATATTTGTCAACATATTACAACAACAAAAAACTTATTAGTAATACCTAAATTAAACAAAAATTATGTGCCTCTTAAGATTAGAAGACATGTGTCATAATGCTGCTATTGTGCGGACTTATTTTAATATAGAATATGAAGACAGGTGGATGGGAATTTACGGGCCAGTAGAATTTCCTCCTAGGTCTCCAGAAGTAACACCTCTCGATTTTTTCTTGTGGGGAACTCTTAAAAATAAAGTTTACAAAACAAGGTCTAATAATATAGATCATTTAAAACAAAAGATTGTCGATGCCTGGCCTGAAATTAATGCTAATGTTGTAGGAAAAGTCACGTATAATGAAATCAAAAACGTTATAATTTATGTTTAGATAACAATGGTACTCATATTGAACAATTCTTAAAATAATCAACTTTTTCATTCAATTTTTTGGTTAATTTAGGCATTAATAAGTTTTTTGTTGTTGTAATATGTTGACAAATAACAGGTTTTGTTTTTTCTAAGCCTACTTTATTTTATATAATAAGATTTACTTTAGTATTTGAGGGAAAACTCGGCCTACTGTTAAAAATATTTCAAAATTTAGTTAGAACAGAAATAATTTAAATTGGATCATAATTTTTTAAAAAATAAGAATAAAAAAAATTGGTTTTTAGAAAAAAGACTCAAAATTAAAAGACCTTTCCATAGACATAAAAAGCGTCGCGACGCCTAGCGTCATGCATATTAAAGTCTATATTTTTATCCTAATTTTGAGTGACAGCCAGTAGGTATATAACACTTTTTTCAAAATTTAATTTCCTTCAGCCGTTTACGAGAAAAACGCATTTTCCCAGATAAAAGAATCACCCTGTACGTTACTATAGTAAAAGGAGTAAACAAGGGATCCATTTTAACTTTTTACAGAAATTGTTTATTTTAATTATGTGATCCAGAATCTTTGATGGATTTTTCATCAGACCAAGAAAATGTGATGGCTTTCAAAGCTGAAACGAGCTGGCTGAATCGGCAAGAAGTAGTGATGGTTTGATACCCGAAAAATCAGAATTTATTTACAAAAAACTTACTGTGAGTAAAAAAAACAACTCTGACTTTTATTTGACGTTTCATTATAGCCCAGGAGCATAAAGAGGTCTATGGGCTATAAAAAGTCGTCTATGACAAAGAAATTTGTGTATAATTGTCAATTTATAATATATCTGTGCATAAAACTATGTATTACACTCGTGTCTTAACAGCAAATAAGTCACTTGTACAATAATAAATAGCTATTATAAAAGTTTGAAAATCTAATCAACTAAAATTTTTAAAAAAGCATTCGCACTTCTTAGGAAAGTTATGAGAATTGTTTGATTAATTTTATCGTAAGTAATGTAAAATAAGTTAAACTTAAACTTAAATTTAAACTTTCTTATAGGAAGTAATAAGAAAGTATAGTACTCATGATTTTTTTCGACCGAGAAATTTATATGTATCAAAGCCATTTTCTCTCGCGTTTTCCCATCAATTTATCACAGTTCCATAAAACTCTTCCTAGATGGCACCACCACATTATAACTCGCTGACTTACTATTTTATATTGACCTAATAACCCGACCTACACATACACTAAATCTCATCAAGATTTTCTATGAACTTATCAATCAACGTAAAATAAAGTTGTTCTAAATCGCCCCGATTTCCAAATTTAACAGTTAAATCTCATATAAGTTTATCAATAGACGAGCAATCTAGTGACTCAGAAATAGATACCTACCGTAATAATATATTATGCTACAAAGTTTTATAAACGGCATTTTAGTAACTAGTTTTATTGGGCACGAGCGAAGCGAGTGTTTAATTAATGAGTTTCTAGAAAAGTTTTTAAAACGAATTGTATACTTTCTCTACGTCCATCACAAAAATACTAAAGCTTTTGAGTTTCATTTGAAAGAACTCTGAATGTGAAACTGACAAACGCCAAACTACCAACTTGATTTATGTCAACCAAATTCAAGCCGTGTTTAATGAAATTTCGAGCATATCTAAAGTGCCGAAAACACCCGAAGCGACCCCAAGCCGTGACTAATGAGTAGTCGTATTTAAAGGGAGTAGAAAAAGTAATATTAAGTCCGAAGCAATAACGTGGTCACAAGTGCCATTGTTAAGTGTTTTTAGCGCGTTTTAAAATTACTTTTGAAAATTGTACAAATTCTCGCTTATTGACTTAAAGTGCCTTAATTTTTGATCCACTGTTTCAACTTTTACCAAATGTGCTTTAAAAGATATTGTAAAGTCGTGTTTAACTATATTAAGAAAAAATTAAATGTTCACTTTAAAAATTTTATTAGAGCGTTTTAAAATCACCTTTGAAAATTGTACAAATTTTCAATTGGTTACACTTAAATTGACATAATTTAGGGACCACTAGTTCGATTTTTTGCAAATTTGTTTTAAAAGATTGTAATGTGGCGCTTAACTAAGAAACAATCTCATGATCACCCTTCTAGAATGCGTTTAGCGCGTTTTAAAATTACTTTTGGAAATTGTATAAATTTTAATTTGGTGATACTTTTGTGGTGATTTTGAAGCCATAATTTGCCCTTCAGTTCAGGACAAGTGGTTGTGAGACGTAAATATCCATTTAAATTTTATTAGTCGTGCTAAGGACTACTAGAATTACTAGGAAAGTATAGAGGAGAGAACACATCTTTACTAAATAGTAAGATATACAGGGGGATTTGTAACATGTAAAGGAGATTGAAAGGGCAACTGGTGACGACTAACATACACATTTTTGCATAATAAACTTTGGACGAAAACCTAATAAAAAAAGTTACAGTATAGTTTAAAGTTCTTAAATTTTTTTTTCACCTATTGAATACCGCTGAAATTAAATTTGATTGTTTTCCATTATAGAATTGTTCTCTAAAGAAACAAGATTTCTATGTTCCTCTGGTTTCAACCCCTTGACGATTAGGTCTGCTACCACCATTGCCTTTCTTTGGTTGTAAATTTTCAGACTTTCTCCTTCTTAAATAACTCGAGAAAGGCGTGCATCTGTCTGGAAATCTTTCTAAATACATACAATAAGCAATAAATCACAATTATTGCGCAAAAATAAATGTGATATTATTACAATTTCCTGGAATGTCATTTCAACGGAAACTGCTTGCTTAGGTAGGTACCTACTATTTTGTTTTAATATTCAGCGGCTTTCAACAATGACAACAGAAAACTTAGGTCATTAAATGAAAAATTGCGAAGGAATAATTTTCTTTTTACAAATTTCTTATAGTTTCTTGAACTAAATAATAGTTCAGTCAATTCAAATATAAACTTTGCATTGATGTAACTTCATAATTATTGTACTTTTGTGAAAAGTTTATTAATAAAAATGGTTTATTTTGAGCCCTTGCATCTACCTTTTTATTCTCCTCCATACGTTACAAAACACCCTGTATAATAATACTTCATATGAAAGAAAATGATGAAATTTGCAAGTTAAATTTATAAAATATCTGGATTCTGGATTAGGTTGTGGAGGGTGTATGACTTGCGTCATGCTACCACTTAGGCCACTTGTCTGGGCCCATTGTGCCACCCCTCCGGAGCAACTCCCTGCTCCCCGACTATTCATCGAGCCAACCAACAGAGTTGATTAGCTCAAGAATCGTGCCGGGTGAGGTGTTGCTTATGCTGGCCATACTCGGCCAGAAGTCCCCCAGTATGGATCCTCGGGTCGATGCAAGTGCGGGGCAGTAGCATAGTACATGCTCCGCAGTTTCATCCTCTTCTAGACACCCCGGACAAGTGGGATCAGTTACGATTCCCATTGTGTAGAGGTGTTTGTTCAATCGACAATGTCCAGTCCATATCCCTACGAGTTTCCTAAGGTTGTCCCTAGTTAGACGTAGGCAGATTTTGGGGATGGTGCTTTTATGGCGGCCCTTCTCTGTCTACAGCTGTCGTGATTTACCCATCGCAAAGAGTGTCTTTTTAGGGTATCTTCCTTTATCAGAGCATTTAGAGTAGTCACGGTTGACGGAAGTACTGGCTCCGGTCCAACAAAATGTCGGTCGGAGCCCGATCGTGCCAGCCTGTCTGCCTCTTCATTGCCGTGGTTCCCTGTATGTCCTTTGACCCAACTGAGTTGAACGACATTGTTTTCCGCCAGTCTTTCCAGAGCTAGGTGGCATTCCCAGACTAGCCCTGAGTTGATCCTAGATCCTCTCAGAGCCATCAATACCGCCCTGCTGTCTGTCATGATGCGTATGTGTTTGCTGCTGATGTTATATTCAGTAGCCTTTTTAGCTCCATGGGCTACTCCTGTTAGTTCCGCTTGGAATACAGTCGAGTAATGGCCTAGAGATATACTGTCTTGCAGGTCTGGCTCCTTGGAAAATATTCCCGAACCAGCGCCGTGACTGTTTTTAGAACCATCTGTAAAAATGTTTACGTCTGCTTCGTTTACTTCACAACAATTTAATTCAATACGATAGTGCCTCGTGAAGTTGTATTTCACTGAGATGCGGTCAGACTTTGCCTCCAAGATAGGTATTCTTGCGAACGCCTCATCCAGGATGCGTGTGTGTCCACTTAAATTGCCCCTCATATTCCATATACCCCCAGCCCGCAGTCTTAGAGCTGCCCCCAATGCCACCTCCTCCGCGTACAAGTCGAGGGGAGGTAGGCAGAGGACCGCTTCCAGCGCCGCAGTTGGGGTTGATTTCATGGCTCCCGTCACTGCAAGGCATATTAACCTTTGAATGTGACTAATGTGAGCCATTTCATTTCTTTGTCTGGTTCTGGGCCACCAGACAAGTGCTCCATAGCATAGCATCGGCCTAATGACTGCCACATATAGCCAGAGGAGGATCCTGGGGGATAGCCCCCAAGATCGCCCCACGGCCCTGCGACACTGCCAAAATGGCAGTGCGCGCATGCTTTATTTACTTTAACCTCTAAGTGTCTTCCCCAGTTTAATTTGCTGTCGAGTATGATTCCCAGATACTTGACCTCTTTCGTCAAACTGAGTTGGGTTCCTTTAAGTCTGGGTAAGGTCATTTTACTCAGCTTCCGTTTCTTCGTGAACAAAACTAGCTCCGTCTTCGTGACATTCACAGTTAGGGAGCGTTCGGTGCACCATTTATCAACTATGTTTAGCGCGCTCTGCATTAGGTTACAGAGTACGCCTTCATGTTTGCCAGTAAGCAGAATTGCTATATCGTCTGCGTAGCCAATAGTGTATAAGCCCGACCCGTTGAGTAGACGCAGCAGGTTGTCAACCAGTATGTCCCATATAAGAGGGGACAAGACTCCACCCTGTGGACAGCCCCTGCTTGCGACGCCCCTGATGGTGCAGTCTCCCACACTTACTTGGATAGCTCTCCATTCCAGGATATGTCTAATCAGCCCATGCAACATGGGGACCACATAGTGTTCCTGGAGTGCAGCGCTTATACTATCAAAGGTTGGTCGGTCAAACGCGCCTTCGATGTCTATAAATACTCCCAGGGTGGATGTTTTAACCTCCATTGACCTCTCGATTCTGCTGACCACTGTATGTAGGGCAGACTCGGTCGATCTGCCTGGGATGTATGCGTGTTGACTAGGATGGAGCGGGTATTCTATCAGCGCCGTATCCCTAATCTCTCTATCGCACAATCTTTCTAACGTCTTTAGTAGGAAGGACGTCAGACTGATAGGCCTATAAGATTTAGCCGAGGAGTAGTCCGATTTTCCCGGTTTCGGTATAAATATCGCTTTAACTTCCCTCCACTCTTCGGGGATGTATCTGAGGACTATACAGGCCCTAAAGATTCGCACCAGGTGTTCAAGTATAATTTCCAGCCCCCAATGAAGTAGGGCCGGGTACACACCGTCCATCCCGGGCGATTTGAAAGGAAGGAATGTTTTTATAGCCCAGGTTACTTTTGCAGAACACACCATACGAGCAGCCACAGCCCAGTCCTCGCCCGTTGGGACCGGGGCAGAGTACTCGGACCATTTAAGGTCAGGTGCTACCGTGCATTCTGGAAAATGTGTTTTTAGGAGCACCCCAGCAGTTTCTATCAAGTCGGTAGTGAAACTACCGTCCTCGCGTTTTAGACTACTTGGTTGCTGATTTGGGTCTTTCGAGATGATCTTTTTCAGTCGGGCGGCTGAGGTGGTGGATTCTATGCCACCACAGAACGATCTCCATGCGTTTCTTTGTTTATTGCGAATTGTCCGTTTGTATACTTTCCGGTGCTCGTTGTAAGCTTGCCAGTCCGCGACATCTCGGGAATTCTTCGCTCTGTTAAAGAGTTTTCTGCCCTTCGTCCTAAGACAGCCAAGTTCCGCGTTCCACCAAGACGTCGCGCGGCCCCCAGCAGTCCCGGTTCGAAGGGGACATGATCTTTCATAGGATTCGATCAGGCATGATCTTACAGAGACGACGCTCTGTTCCACCTGTCTGACCGTTGTAATCTCCTGTGGTATATGTGAGTCTCCCAGAGCCTTGTCCAGGTGTGCAAGAAACGCCTCCCTGTTTGTCTTCCTGGGGTCCCTGTGGGGTTTATTCACTATTTCACAGCATTTAATTTTAAAGCTTATCCATCGATGATCGGACATAGACGCTTCGGGAGCGATATGCCAATCCGCGATCTTACTTGAAATATTCATGGATGTCAAGGTGATATCAATCACCGTTTGACATCTGGAGGTAACGAAGGTTGGTTCGTTCCCCCTATTGACTATTTCTAAATTAGTACTAACTAAGTATTCTAGTAGTATCTTACCTCGATTGTTGTTGTCCGTGCTCCCCCAGCTTGTGTGGTGAGCATTCGTGTCACATCCAATAATTAGGTGTTTGTTACCAGCCTCACAGAACTCGACCAGGTCCATCATTTCCTTTGAGGGTGGAGGACTTGGCGAGTCGATTGGTAGGTAGGTTGATGCGATGATTACATCTTTTTGTTTGCCATCCCCAGTGTCGCAGTTGACCCGTACAGCCGTCAAGTCTCCGGTGCAAAACTGCGGTACTAGGTTGGCCTGAAATTGCCTCGGAATGTAGATACATGTCCTAGGCCTGTGAACATTTTGTGTTACATATATGGTGCCACTTAATTTGCTCAGTCCACAAACCCTGCCCTTAACGCACCAGGGCTCCTGGATGAGAGCTATGGTACCTTGAACACTGTCTAGGTGACGGCACAAAGTTGCAACCGCTGCCCGGCAGTGCTGAAGGTTTGTTTGTATGAAACTTACTGTGGTCGCCATTACTGGATCGAGGAAAGTAAAAGGTAGCCTAGGTTGTCAGAGGACAGCCCGGATTCTTCAACTAGCAGTTCCAGAGGCCGCTGTTGTTGCCGTCGCGTTTGTTGTCGCAGCAGACGTCCGCTCCATCTCTGCGGAAGGAGCGTCGACCTCACTGCGAACGGTGGCGGCGGTTTGGTGAAACTTGACCTTGAGGGAGGTGAACATGTAGCTCACCCTCCCTTGTCGGTCCGAGATAGTTTTCTGGACGGCCTCCCTGACACCAAACACAAGAATGTTCCCTTTCGGGTCATCCTTGGCGGCGGTGTGGAAGGTCATCCACTCTTTGACCTTTGCCCACGGATTTTGTGTCGCCAGGCGTTTCAAGATGATCTCCGTTTCCTCCGGTTTACCCGGTACCCACAGAGTCATCTTGGTCAGCTTTGGTAACTGATCCAATGGGACAACGTCCAATGTTGCCTTCTCCCACAGTGGAGGCAGCTTCAAAATTGTGTTCTTTAGCCAGGCTAAAGAACTGTCGTTGTCACAGGTGATCTTAAGGACCTCCTGTGAGTGATTCCAGGACCGGAAGGTAGGCGGATTCTCCGGAATCCTAGACAATTCATCGTCCAGACACTCCATGAGTTTAGCCTGCAGCAACTCTACCCGGGCGGATGAGATCCTGCCTAGGGAATTTGACTCCCACTCCTGTTTGTCGATGATCGCAACCCGTAAGTGGGAAACGACCATCTGGCTGTATTGGCCCCCCTGACCAGGTCTGGGAGGCTGTTTAGAAGAGTCAGATCTCTCCTTCGGTCCCCGCGCAGCCCTTTTGGGGTTGACCATCGGGGAGGATCCGTCGGACCTCTGTCTCTTCTTGTTTTTATTTATCCTTAAAGGTGCGCCGCCTGGCTTGCGGCCATCGCCCTAAAGCTTCTGACCACCAGCTAGGTAGCTTGTACCTCCTGGATGTACGGTGGAGGTGTTGCCGGTAGCCACTAGAGCCGCCTGCCTCTCCCTCTGCCGTCGTCTTTGTTGGGCACCGGAAATACGTTTCCGTGGCCCTCCTTTGTTTGGATGAGTTGGATCTTTCGGCCCTTCCTCACCCCCTTTGGTTTCTGTAATAGTAACATTATCCATATGGGTTCGATTTCTTTCATCTCACGAGCCCCCCACCCACCACGGAGTCCAACAAGGGGACGTCGAACTTCGACGCCAGGGTTACTCATGAGATATAGTTCCCAGGTGTGAGTTGCACACGAGCAGGTAGCGTGCCTCTGAAACCAAGGGCACACGCCCACTGCATGCCCCTCTGCACCCAGGGGCTCACCCAGTTGGCCCTCTGACGGGACGACACAGCCGATTGATCAAGGTGGGTTAGTCTTGACCGCATGTCTAAGGTGAAATCCAGACCAAAGTGATGTGTTGCCCCCCTAAGGTAGGCTCAATCACCAGGATTCCTTCATCCACCCGCACGGGTCGCCACGCACGGCACAAACACGTGGGAAGCCTTGAATACGCCCAAGCAGCACGGCTACTATACTGCCAGGTGGTTTTTCTGTAGTGGTTGTCTCCCTTAACCGAGATTTGCCCGCTTTACGGCGCCGACTATTCGCCGTTTTGCTCTCTCCTCTTGGCTACAGTTAGACTGCATTACCAGGGGACGCGACGTGGACGCGAGAAGTAGGACTTGGTGATTTGCAGACTGACCGATTTTACCCGAGCTGCTAGGCATTTCTCAAGATTTATGGAGCTACTTATTCGATATCGGTAGCTCCCCTGAGGCCCTACCTCACCCATTGACCCCCAATTTATAAAATAACAATGTAAGTTGAATTTTTCATACTTATTTTCAATTTGAGACATTGAAAGTTAACTTAGGTACCGACATTTTCACTTTAAAAGTTAAGCTTACCAATTTAATCAGTTTTCCTGCATAAAAATATTAAAATTAAGTAAGTATTTTGCATATACAGGGTGTCCAGAAATTACGAGCAAAAAACTCGGGGAGTGATTTTACTCGAAAAGTTAATGTGACAAGTTCCTATAACATTTTTATTTGTTTATTTATTTACGCATGATACAATTTCAAATAACAATTGACATTCTAAATCTAAAGAGCTAAATACATTACATACCTACTTAATATTCACTCATAATTTACATATTCTCTATCAATCAGATTTTTAAAGCTAATAAAGTTAAGTGTATAATCAAGATTCAGTAAATTTGCTTCTCTACAGATCCTATCTATAGGCGCATTAAAACCATATACTGTCCTATGATAACCTACATAAAAAGTTTCATGATTTCGTGTCGTTCTAAATGGAACCAAAAAATTTAACAAATATAAGGCATCAGGACAGTCTACCATATTATTGATTAATTTATACAAAAATATAAAACCAAATTCGCTCTTCTTACTTCCAGTAACTCAATATTAAAATATGCTTTTAACATTACATAATCAGCAAATCAGCATCAAGAGTTAAAATATTTGATTTATACGCTATGAAACGCAAAAATCGATTTTGAACCTTTTCAGTAGATATTTATATTTAAAATAAAATGGAGACCAAACAATTGCACAATACTCTAGATTTGACCGGACAATTGAAAAATATAATTGCTTAATGCAAGTAATATTACTAAAATCGTTTATATTACGTTTAATAAAACCCACCAGTTTCAAAGACTTATTTACCTGCATCTGAATATGTTCTTAAAACATAATTTCGTATCATAGATTACACCTAAATCCTTGATGGAACTAACCATTTCAAGAGGAACATTACTAATATGGTACTGATTTAAAAGTGGTTTTTCATTTCTACAAAAGCTCAAACATTTACATTTCTGCACATTCAGCTGCATACCATTAATAAGACACCAACTGTCAACATCATTTAAAACTTTTTGCACCTTAATACAATCATCAAGAGATTTTATAGTATGATAATTTTATTCATAGTAATTTCGACCAATCATAATGCAGTATATAACCAACCTACATGGTTTCCCAGACATAAAATTTCGATAAAATTAATTGTAGGTTTTCGATAGTAACAATATAAATAACAAAATTTGTATAAGAATTAATTTGTAATTATATATTAGTTTGATCTAATATTTGCATTAATATGAAATAAAATAAACTGTTGTGTATATTCATAAAATTATCTTATCGAATATAATACGTGCTTTGGATTTTCCGATGGTTAAATCCAAAGCACTTATTATATTACTATTGATAAAATTTTAAATCATCGTCAAACATAAGAAATTTGCAATTACCTAGGACGGCATGAATGTCATTTATAAAACAATTAAACAAAATTGTGGTACACCGTACACTTGAAAGTACTTCAATCGGATTCGACAAAACGTTATTAATCTTGACAACTTGTTGTCTATTTGATAATATATAAGTAGTCAGAAAGCCAATCTAACACTTTGCAATTTAAACCCAAAGCGGACATTTCATTTAAAAGTATATTATAAGGGATCCTATCAAATGCCTTGGTAAAGTCCGTGTAGATGGTATCTATTTGTAGGCCCTTCTCCAAAGCACATAATATTTCATTTTGAAAACACAACAAGTTAGTCAAAGTAGATCTACCCTTACAAAAGCCATGCTGTTCATTTATAATAATTTTTCTGAAAACTCATTAATATTGGGGTTACAAGGCCCCAAAGTTTTTAGTGTTGAAAACACTCAACTGATGCCGCATCCCCGATCTGAAAGACACGAAAAGCGTCACACAGCGCAGTTAGATGAGATAGACAGGTTGAAAAGCACCAGGTACGATCAGTGCCCAATGTTGGAATGTTGCCGTTTCGGTAAAATTATTGTATTGATCAGAGTGATGATGATGATGAGATGATGGTCACCTGGATGGGTGGGATGTTCCTGTATCGTTGTAATATTAACAGACTGGGTAATTTAAATGAATGAAAAAATTTAAAACTAGTATTTTTGAATAATCACAGCGTAGGCATAATCTATTAATCTAAATTCCAAAGCTGAAAAGCACTAAATTTGAGTAAGTACGATTTTACTTAATAAACATTTCTAAATGTTATTTAAAAATAATTATTTAAAAAAAACTTAAAATTTAATAACATTAGAATTTTCTCGCTTTAACATGAAAGGGTTCAATGCAACAAACTAGACCAGGTAGTTCTTAATTTGTTGAAAACATGTAGAAAACAACACAAACACGTTTATACGATTACTATTATACAGGGTGGTCCGAATTTTACCTTCGATAATTTGGGAATCAATAGAAAACCTTAAAAAAACTTCAATTTTCTTAATAAACTTATATCGAAAACTCAACCGTTTCAGAAATTGCATTTTTTTTTTATAAATTTAATATCTCCTGAACCAAAGGGAATATTTTATTAAAATTTGGTGGATATTATTTTCCTAATAAGTACCATATTAATCACCACAATTTGTTTTCCTACTTCAAGCAGTGGTGAAATTATTTCTTTTTAGAAAAAAAAGTGATACGCCAGTGATATAATACATTTTTATCTACTACCAATTCATAATAGCCTTGATTTGACATTAATTTGAGTAAGGTAAGTCAGATTATTACGCAACATGTGTTTTAAAGAAATCATTACCACACTGAAATTTCAACAAGAAAATTCTTTCTTACAAGTATTTATAACACAATTTTTACAATTTAGTATCTTTATAGGAAAGTTTATATTTGTAAATGTCTAGTTATAATATATATTGTTTAATTCTTTAAAATTTGTGATTAACATTGAGTAATGACACTTCATACTCTTAAGTTTGATTTTTTGAAACCTGGAGAATTTTATAATAGCGTATCTACCTACAAAAAACCCTAACTTCACGTTAGATAACTGAAAAAATTTTTAGTTTTATTTTATAATAAATTAGTTTTATATTTTAATAATAAATATAACACGGTCCACGTCCCATATTTTTTGGTGTATAAATCGTTTAATTCTTTGAAAATTTATGATTCAAATTCATTGTTGTGTAGCGCTGGCTAGTTTTTACACAACTTAGGTTAGGTAGTCCAGTACGACAACTAGACAACAACTACTGAGCAATGTCGCTGGAGATAAATTCAAAATTCATTTTTAATTATTTGGACGGTAGAAGATAAAATCTTGTATATTACACTTGGGATATACACACATTAACATATTCGTCTGATTACAGAACTGGTCTACGACTCGTTCTGCAATTTCCAAACTCTTATGTTAATGATGTTCATATCCCACTTATAATATAAATAACTATTTCTACATTTCTGAAACCAGCAGTCGATTTACGAAAAAAAAGTTTTCTTGTAGTTTTTTTGTAAAACAAATCGTTATACAGTAAAATTTTAATTTTTGTAGGTAATTTATTGCAATAAGACAAGTACCAAGTATACAGGCTGGTCCGAATTGAACCTTCGATAATTTGGGAATCAATTAAAAATGTAAAAATAATATCAATTTTCTTAATAAACATATATCTAAATCTCAACCGTTTTAGAAATACAGGGTGTTGAAATTACATATTTTTTTTTAATAAATTTAATATCTCCTGAACTTTTTTTTATTTTGAGCAGTTCCTCCAATGATTTAAGTTTATGTTGTAAAATAAATTTAGATTTTTTATTTTTTATTTATTTGTTAGAAATACATAGGTAGGTACATACTTGTCTTGTTGCGATAAATTACCTACAATGAATTCTAACTAAAATTTTACTATAAAACGATACGTTTTAGGAAAAAATTAGTTAAGAACTTTTTTTTCGTAAATCGACTGCTAGTTTCAGAAATGTAGAAAAAAATATTATATCACTGGCGTACCTATTTTTTATATAAAAAGAAAGAATCACACCCTGTGGTTACGCCACTACTTGAAATAGGAAATCAAATTATGATGATTAAATATGGTACTTATTTATAAAATAATACCCACCAAATTTCAATAAAATATTCCCTATGGTACAGGAGATATTGAATTTATTTAAAAAAAAAATGCAACTTCAACACCCTGTATTTCCGAAACGATTGAGTTTTCGATATAAGTTTATTAAGAAAATTGATGTTTTTTTAAAGTTTTCTATTGATTCCCAAATTATTGAAGGTAAAATTCGAACCACCCTGTATAGCTGAAAAGGGGATATTGAAAAGTACCTTTAGTATTTTAAACTAAATATGAAATTGTGTATCTGGACCACATTATGCTGGTTTGTTGTCAATGGTTCTAGTTTTGTATGTGAGTTTTAGATACAGAGGGTATTCTGTGATTTTAGAACAGTATGGTAGTGTTCAGGGTTGTTTATGTTAAACACGTGCAAGGCGGACTGAATTTTAATGTTGTTAATATAAACAAACATACTCATTTATGATTAAAGACAACGGATGGTAGGTGCTATCTGCTTAGAAATAGTATATTATACTATAAGAGAAGAAAGTGACACTGAGTAGAAAAGTTGTTGCCCGAGGCGATAGCCGAGGGCTATAAATAAGTTGGTTAATTAAAAATGATTTTTATTATATCTTACTACCTAACTCGTAAATTGAGATGTGTATAAGATGTGTATAAGTACTACTTAAGATTTTCAAAAATAAAATGCTAAAAAATTCTATGTTTATAATAACCTTGCGTCTATAATAAACAGTTAATTATGTTTAAAATTTGGTGTTATGATTTCCAATGTCTCTGATGGTTGCAAGGATTGCGAACATTTTTTATCATGATTATATATTGTGTTTGTTTTCAACACCCTCCGATGGTTGCAAGAATTGCGAGATATGTGGATTTTTTTAATGATTTTTTTCCAATAACTTTTTTCTAAATTTTGATGATGCCCGATTGAAGAGCATCGAGAAATCTTCAAAAAAGATTCTCTTGTTGAATATCGATAAAACGAGTAGTTTTCGAGAAAACCGCGCTTCTGTTTATTGCTTGCTTTGTTAATCTTGAAAATGAGCTGTAGTTAGTTGGTATTCATTTAAGGCGTTTTTCTAGAAAACGACTCGTTTTATCGTGATGCAGCAAGAGGATCTTTTTTGAAGATTTTTCGATGCTCTTCAATCGGGCATCATCAAAATTTAGAAAAAGTGCTTAACAAAATAGTTCTGGGTCTGTATCCAAAGATAACGTCAGTTTCGACTCTTTGACACTGGGGGATTTACCTCAATTTTGGTGCAAGAATACAAATAAACATTAGTGATAAGTGTGCCAAATTTGAAACGAATCGGTACACTAGAAAAATAGTTACTGGAAAAAATTGATTTAAAAAAACAAACTTTAAGCCCCTGTAACCCCAAGATTAATGAACTTTCGGAAAAATGTTATAGGAGCTTGCCACATAAATTTTTCAAATAGAATCACTCCTCGAGTTTTTGCTATGAATTTCCGGACACCCTGTATGTATAATCTTTATATACAGGGTGATTCACGAGGAATAATAAGCCTGATCAAATTCTCGATGCAACCACCATTACAATTTCACAACTTACTTTGCGACACTTTAAAAAAGAAATGCAATTTGGATCCACGATGCCTATTATTCATTATCCCTGTCGCTTTTGACAAACGCTCCAAAACTTATTACAAACTGTTCAAAATGTACACGTATTCCAATGATAAGAAGACTGACATGATTTTAGTTTATGGAGAATGTTTCAAAAATGCATCTCTTGCTGTCCGAAAGAAGAGCGCCTTCAGACACAATTTTTAAAAGATTGGAGGGTCAGTTGAGAGGTAATTGGCCTGCCGTTAAATTATCAAAGTGAAGGGTAGCCACGGATGAGGAACACGAAGTAGCAGTCCTTCAAATTTTTGAGGAGGAACCACATGTGGGGCAACGCGAAGTGGCAAGAAGGGATGATGATGGTTATGAGAGTGAGAGGATCTTTCTGGAATCGCATTGACGCATGCGAAAGAAATGGTGGGCAGCATTTTGAACATCTCCTTAATTGATTCACTTAATTTTTATATTCTGTTCGTTATTAAAACATCTTTTGCGTTGGTATTTAATTCTGTCTTTCATTATTTTAATGTCAAAAGTGACAAATTTTAGCTATGCTCGCTATGATTTCATATTTATTACAAATACTATTTGAAATCTACCTGACCTATGAAAATGTAATGTTGGTTGCATCGAGAATTTGGTCAGGCTCATTATTCCTCGTGAATCACCCTGTATAAAACAAAGTCGTGTTAGTTAAGCCCGTTTTACAGTTCGCAATTCTCCTTGCAATACGCAATACTCTTGATCAAAGGCATGCGCAGTATAGAAAACGCGTGCAAGTCACTTGCCGTTTCAAGATCTTGCACAAAATCGGTCCGGCTCGATTTTTATTGCAAGTTGCGTGCAATTCTGGGGGGAAATGTGGTAATTTTTTTTTGTTACCAATCGTGCTTGTTGTTTGTTAACACTCAGGTTTACCAAGTTTAAATTTTTAATGGTTATCACTGATCAGTAGTGGTTTGGTGTGTTGCAACTGTGTTATTTGGTTATTTGGCGTATTGTAGAAACTGCGTTAATATATATATTATAATAATATAATAGCTTATAACTTTTTTTTGGTTGGTATCACTTCAGATATTGTCAGTTATAATTGCAATTGCGAACTGAACCGATTTTTCTGATCTATGATTTGTTGGATTTGTCTCCGCCCTGAATAGCAGAATAACTATTGAAACATGAGAAAAACTCATGAAAAAAAAATTTATGAAGAAAATTCATTTTCTCATACAACACCATCTCAGATACATGACAGAAACAAGAAAAAGGAATCATTGTATGCTGGTTCCGTTAATCCCAGTAGATGGCGACCAATTTTCACCAGTTTTCATTCAGTTTTCGACCGTTATTACATTTGAATTCGATTCAATTAATCCTCTTCAAACGATTTTTTCTGAAATTCAGCAGCTAAAAGTGATGTTTGATGAAGTGCACATTGTGAAAGGTTATGTCGTTTGTCATTGTCATCGACACTCAATATCAATACAATCGGTAATTTTGGACTGTGTATTTGATTTTCTAGGCGGATTTGTTCGTAATTCTGTGGAATTCTATTTTCGGTTGTAATTTTCAAAATGTTCACTTTGTGTGGTTATCACATTTGTGATTGTGCGCGCATCGATATCTAATTGTTTCATGAATTTAATCAGCTAATAAGTTAACACAACATTTATTGATTCTGGGGCGGTACGAAGTTCGCTGGGTCAGCTAGTATATTATAATTTGAATTCTGAAATACCTAACCTCATTTTTTGGTAGCGATGGGTTTTCTACATTTTTACCGGTTATTCTTTCTGAAGTAATCTGTTACAGTTAAAATTATTTCGTACGAAGTGTTATGTTTTTTTTGTGTCATAGAGCTCGTCATATTATAGTTACTTTTTTTTGGAGAGCATAAAAAATGTTGGGTAAAATTTTGTTAAATTTGTCCTAGATAGGCACTTATTGGGATTTGAGAAGGTTAATTATTGGTAATTTTGGTTTAAAAGTTTTTTCGATGGTTTGGATGAGATTTAGCGATTAGTGTGGTGGGTTTTAGGTGCTGTTGTAGGAAGATTTGAGAGAATTTTAGTTAAAAATAGATGATGTGGTTTTTTGGGTATAACAGCTCACACAGAAGTTAGTGTCGTGTTTAACTACAAAACAAACACGTGATCACCAGCGCCACTTTTAAATTATTTTCACTTCCTCAAAAATATTAATTTCCCGTAATTGTTTCAGTCGTGATTATACAGGGTGTTTTTGAAATACACTACCTAAAAAAGACCGGTAATAGGTGATGAAAAATAGATGCAATTGACAAAAAATACCTTGAATAAAAGTCTTTTCGTTTTCGAACTAAAATTAATCGAAAATTTGGTCAAAATTTCCAGTGCGCTAATGGGTTAAAGGTAACTATATAATCCAACGTAATTATTTTGGTTGTTTAGTAACAAAATTAAATGGATTTTTTCTGTCACACAATTCAAATTGTCACCGTATAATTGTCAGTTCTGAATTTTGAATTTCCATATTTATTCTAAATTCCGAATTGACCGATATGGTGTTAATGTATGGGAGAGCACAGCGTCTCTACAGAGAATGATTTCCTAGACGAATAGTTCCCGACCATCATACATTTACTACCACTGTGCAGTATCCAGAGACAACGGTGAATATCGTCCCCAAACTAGATATAGAGGCCGACAGAGAACTGCAAGGGTATTAGATGCTGAACCTGATATATTAAATACTGTGGAAGAAAACCCCGGAATTAGCGTAAGAAAACTGTCGTACAGAATTGGTGTTTCCCCATTTATGATTTGGAGAACATTAAAAGAACAGGGGCTTCATCCTACCATTTGCAGCGTGTACAAGCACTCAAAGAAGAAGATCTACCCCGAAGGATCAGGTTTTGTGAATGGATATTGCAAAAAAATTATCAAGATCCACAGAATTGACTTTCAACTTGTCAGTTCTGACTTTAATGGTTACTATGGCTATTTATTCAAAATTATTTAATTTTAGTTACCATGGCTTTTTATTGAAATCGAACGCAATCAGTCTTACGTGTATTTTCATCAGTGGCGTTCTGGTTTTATAAGTAAGGGATCAGTGGTTATTTTTTCTTATCGTAAAAAAAAAAAATAAGTGTCCATTCGCCTTCTTAAAATTCCCAGAGACTCCGTTTCACTTTTGGCAGTGTATTTCAAAAACACCCTGTATAAATTTAAATATTTGCTAAATGGACACGGTCCATTTCAGCGATTTCATAAAATTATTTTAAAATCTCAGTTGACACTAGAACAAAGACTCCATTATTCATCTCAATGTTAACAATAACGGCACTGTCCTCAATTCTTTCACCGTAGGATTAATTGAAATCTTCTGATCCTGAAGTCGCACATCAAGTGATAAAAAGATAGTTGATGGATTAATTTATTCGATGACAAAATTCAGTTCTCAACTATTTCGTTTTATCCACTGCTTCTTGGATTATAGCCCTTACGATTTTTTCACATATTTTTGTTCCAATCTTATTTAAGTGAAACTCGCTCTTAAAATTCGTTGAAATTGGCGGTAACTTACTGGCATCTTGTATACTTTTCTCACAGATATGTGTTTTTTCTACACACATTCTCTCTCATATACGCAATATATCACAAACAATAATTTTAACCTTTCAGGATAACTTTGGGTTTATGTTGCACAAGCAGTCTGTGTTTTGTTGTAGTATTGAAAAAAGAAACGAGTTATTATGTACGTTGATATTTTACATTCTATGTAGGTGCATGAATATAATCTAAAATATAGAACAAATTTTAATTTCCCTTGACTACTATAAAAAGTATATATTTTTGTATTCCGTATAATTTAAAATAATATACCTACACAGAATTTCGTTTAAAATTGGAATTGTAGTCTAACCTCTTTATTTATAATAAATTTAAAACACGTTTTAACTAAAAATAACACTTAGACTGTGACTTATTAAATCAGAACAATGTTTCAGTCTCACTGCTATTTTAATTAAACTGTGTTTTATGTTTTGGTGAATAAAGTAAATGATAATTTTTTTCAAATTTGCTTTAAAATTATTATAAAGTCTTGTTTAAATACGAAACAATAATAACCTAGACATAACTTTCTTATACAAACTTAAATTAATTTGTATTCTGTATTTCTTGTATTTGGAATAATAAAAGAAATATTTTAAAAGATAAATGCAAATTTAACTAAAAAAGTATTCAATTTTCCATAATTATTTTATTGTTGATTTTTTTGTAAATAGTCAAAAGTATTCTAAATTAATGTCGCCATTATTTTTACTTTCTTATACGAAGTATAAGGAAGTAGGTATTGTAATCGTGATTTTTTTCGACTTCGAGATTTTGATGGATTTACACGTTTTGAGGGCCCCTGAATCCATTTTGACCATTTTCGCCATGATGTCTGTCTGTGTGTCTGTCTGTATCCACCATAACTCAAAAACGACTTATTGGATTTGATTCAAATTTCATATTTAAGAGTTTGAACAAAATTGTGGGTGCCACATTCAATGTTTTTTATCTAACACCAAAACAAGTGACAGTTACCTGAAGACATTTTTAGGTTTTTTAGGAATATCTTGAAAAATAAACAATTTATGAAATTTTTTATTCTTTTTAGAATTGAATTTTAAACAAATTTTATTTGAAATTTTTTTTGAAATTCCGTCAAAAAAATTGCAGAAAAACTAGATATTCTTAAAACACTTTATATTTCTCATAGCGCGCGTTGATAGTTGAATTCGATGGTCGAGGTAGACCATGTGTCTCATTATATGGCTGCCAAACGGAAGGTCCCGGGTTCTAATCCCAGAAAGACGGTCCATTAGTTTTTTTTATTTTACTGGTTTCTATGGTACCGAAAACAATACAATACAACCGGTTAAATTAGTCTTAGGGCCGGTATTTCAGTGTCCGTTTAAACCCAAGATTAGTGAACCGATTGGTTAAGTTAAGCTATTGGTTAACTGTAGATGAGTATTTCAGTAGCATTTTGATGCTCGTTTAGGTAAAATAATTTTTCTTCATGTTGGCAACAGATTTCTTTCAAATTAGTAGGTATTTATTGGTGTAGGCAAGTTTTAGTACAAGATGAGTCATTGTGTAGTAAAACTTTGATGAGAAAAAAATGGTTTTCAAGTGAAGGTTGCGTTTTTACACCACCTGGTCTCGAAATTATTCGTCAAAATTAAAAATAGTACACGAAAAAGCCAATTATTGATTTTGAGTTATGGACAAAATCATATCAATGGGGTAGGAAAAAAAGGGAAATAATTTCGCAAGCAACATTATATAAGTATGTAGGGTAGGTACTCAACGTTTCTAATAAAATTATGTTAAACAGTTTTAATTTTTTTACGCACTGATTTTTTAATTAATACATTTTATTAAATTTTTCTGATTTTTTATCCATAATTTATAGAGTAGGTACATGTTAAATTTTTACCCAACAAGTAATTTTTTTAATGGTCATTTATAATTTTTATCGAGCGTTTATTATTTTTATAGAATTCTTATTTATTAATCATGCATTTAAAAAAATTACTAGGAATGCGAATAAAATAAAGAGCATTTAATTTGTACCCTTTTACAAAATATTGAACAATGACCATCCTTTTATTACAAACACATGTTTGAAATTATGCTATTATTTATCTGGGATGTTTGCTATCAGTTGATTAGTTGAAGTACACGCGAGACTGGCCTGTCATATAGATAGACGTTTTGGAGGTTAACCGAAGACATCGAAGTTTAAACTGCCGACCGCGATCGATTACTCGACTGGTGGTTTAAACCGTCGGTTAGCCTTAAACCAATACTGAAATACCGGCTGCAAACGTTAAACTCGTCTTAAACGACGTTTAGCTTAATCTTGAGTTTAAACGGGCACTGAAATACCGGCCCTAAAAGTGCCATAATTTTCTTCAAATGAGTTTTAAAATATAATATTTGACGACCTACAAATCCCAGGTAGCATTGTGTGTGCAGTGGTTTTACCCCACCTCCCCCACTCGGTATGTTCTGTAGAAAAATGCGGTATAACTTAAATTTTCGCAGTTAATGCCTACACACAAATTTTACGTTTTTTCTTCCTCCGATTGTACTAGAGCAGTAAAACAGTTTTTCTCATACCTGCACGAAAATGGCCATTTTATTTGCGTGAAATGCGGGTAAAAAGTAGCCTTTTTAGGGTAGTCGCGGAAAATAAGGAGTGGGGGGTAACATTTCTCACTTGGGTAGCCATTCCCTCTCTGATATGCGGGAGTTATTTGTGTTTGTTTGTGCTTGTCAAGGTGATTTTCTCACCGCACAGTGTCAAGCAAAAATATCAGTGTTATGCTCTTATAATTTGTTCGCGCGTTTCACGCAAAAGAAATGGCCATTTTCGTACAGGTATGAGAAAAATTAGAGTATGCTACACGGGAGGAATTGATTCTGCCTCGTGTTCTTTGGCCCTCGTTTCGCTCTGGCGCAATTTTCACACTCGTCAGAATCTCTTAATTTCTACCTTGTTGCATAAACTACTATTCCCGCTTCTGTCATTTTCTGTGCATAGCATCAGGGAGATGAGATGTGTTCAAGTCACGAATATGTATACATCCGTGTTTCAAGTGTACTATAAAGTTTGGTTTAACTATACGAAACAATCACGTGATTACAATGCCATTTTTAAGTTATTTTAGTGCGTTTTAAACCCATTTTTGAAAATTGTGCAAATTTTCGCTTAGTGAGTCTTAAAGTGTAATGATTTTAATTTCCCTAGACTACTATAAAAATATAGGTAGATTTTTGTGTTCTATATAATTGAAAATATTAATATACTTACAACGAATTTCATTTAAATTTAGAATGGTAGTTAAATTTAAAACGCATTAAAAATAATAACGTGCGATTCTTTAAATTTCCATTTTAGGTAAGCCTTGGAATTTGAACGAATTGATTCATCTGTTGCTGTCAGTTTCAAAATTATTTGAATTTATTAACTTGACAATTGACATTTAAAGAAATGAGGTGTAATCAAAGACATTTTTTTCCACCGCAAACTCAGAATGGAAATTTAATTAATCACACGTTAGGTACTTATGCCCGGTTGCACCAAGCTCTGCTAATTGCTCAGTTAACTAATTGCGTGTTTAAAATTAAACAGCGGCAGCTTCTTGGGTCTTTTAAATTTGTTGCTATGCAACGTAGCAAATAACAATCATTAATAACATACCGCTGCTAAATATTAATCACACTGTTAGTTTAGCAGAGCTTGGTGCAACCGGACATTAGACTATAAGTTATTGAATCAGAGAGCCATTGCAACGTCACAGTCTCAGTGCTATTTTCGTTAAAATGTATTTTAGTTTTTATGAATAAATTAAAAATTTTATTATTTACGTTAATCAAACTAATAAATGTGTAGGTAATTAGGTATGAACTATTTTATTATTACACTGAAGAAATAAAATTGTACGTTAGCAATAAACTTCTAGCTCTCAAGTAAAAATTATCATAAATTTAATGTAATTTATGGCTACCAAATAACCCTTATCAAATAAAAACTTTTACAAGAGCGTAATAAAATTAGGTCTCGATGGATTTCTGCAAATTTATTACATGAGTGTTTTAAGAATGCATGAATTTTATATAATATTTGAACTATTAAAGCAATTATTGTTTAATGTAACTTTCTTGAAAGTTTTACTTTGATAAAATTTTATTCCAGCTACTTTTTATGGACACAAAGTTTAATGTTTAATATTTAATTTTTAATATTTAATATTTAAAACTCTATCCCTGAACTCTTTTTAAAAGTACTTTTCGTACAATTATTTATTAACAATGATTTATTAAAAATTTAATTTATATTCACAAATACACATATTTTTTCGTTTCTTGTTATATAAAATAATAAAGACGTTAATAAAACGAGATTATGTTGCTTTCGAGGGACATCTGCAACTGCTAAAACTTTTTTAAATTCCTAAAGAAGCGACATGAAAAACTCTTTTTTTCTACATTTCAAACGAAATTAATTCACTTACAAACAAACTTTGCCATTGTTTGATAATGTAATTTGTTTGGAGCTTGATGAAAATAATATGAAATAACAGCCGTTATTACACCAGCTCTGGTTTTTGTAATACATATATTACGGTCTTTACCACCGTAGGATTGTACTTTCTTTTCGAAATAACGACCTTTTTAGTGACGTTTTGGGATATGGAACGTTGTAATTATTACGTGTGTTTTCTTGTGCAAATATCGTAATATCCGTTTTAGAACAGATTCTAAGAGTTAATTGCAGGATGTTGCCTTCTAATGATTCAATAATACAACTTTTATGCGACTGATTTTAGATTTTCAACAGAAACACAATTTAGAAATTTTACAAGACATAAAAATGAAAAAAGAAATTATTCACATACATTTATTTAATTTGTTTTAGGTTTGTATTGTATAAAATGTTCCAATAAAAGTGAATGAACTGTTACGAAAATTGATACAAATTTAGTTAAATTGGTGATTTAATTTAAAAAATCCCAAAGCAAATTTGTTATTTTCATCTATTAAAAGAAAAACTTAAACTTTTATGAAAAGTAGGTCACATACATAGGTAAAAAAATATTGTTAGTTTTCACTAACTAAATTAAGTCAAAATATATCATGTAGCCAGCATATAACTTTCTTATACAAATCTAATCTAATTTATATTATGTATTTATTATGCAGGGTGTTTCGTAACTAGACAGCCACAATAGGCATCTTGACGAAAAATTTTTTTTTCCTTAAATAGTTCACAAATTACTTCTTGAGCGTAAATATATTGTTAAAAAAAATTTCCGATTTTTTTCTTAGAAAAAAAGCGTATTTTTAAATTGTAGAATTTGCAATCCCACAAAAACACTCGATGACGTCGATACCCACTAACAACGGTTGCTATGGAGAGGCACCTGTTAAAGTTAAATGAAGGGTGCATGGGAATACAGTCGGACCAGGTTACAAAATCAAAAATGGGCGGGTACAGAGCTGCCAGTTGCTTTACTGGTACATACAAAAGTAAAATGATGTGCCGGTACTTTTGAATGACAGTGAAATGAAATGACAACTGTCAAATATTTTTGCCTAGGGGATTAAAACAACGTATAGTAATGAAGAAATGCTTATTCTATTTAAATATTTTCTTGTAGCTGTCGCAGCTAATTCAGTGGCTTTTTGTAACGAGTATGTCCATTCCATTCACCAGCTTGTTTTTGTCTATCAAAAAAGTCGATAACATTCCTTGCTTCGGATTGAATAATTTTTCGTGCTTTGCATTTACCGCTCATTTTCACCGACTCTGTCTTCAAAAGTAAGCATAATGTGAACATTTGTTTAGTTTTCAATGGTTTAAAATAACTTACCAGGACCTAAAATGCCCGTATTTGGACACACACGAAATAACGCAAACTGGACAACTAACAACAACAGCAATAGAACCAAAAATCCATCCACAAAACGCAAATTACTTATTTAGCTAATTTAGTAAATATTTGAGTTTAAATTCTGACAGTTTTGACTTTTTGAAACGAGTGTACGGAGTACTAGATATGGTCTTCAATTGGTCGGAACTTTTCCCGCCTAGAAATATTAAAAGTTGTTCGAATATTTTCCGAGGCTTTTGTAAGCTTGGTGGCACTGTAACTATCATAGTCACATTTTAATCATTTTGAGCAAAATGAAATTTTCTACAGCCGTCAAAAAACGTGACATTTTTACATACTTATCCATAGGTAAAGCCTAAAGCGTGTAATTTTTGATTAATGAAAAAACATTCTTAACAGTGAAAAAAGGCTATCATTTAAACGGTTAGCAGAATATTGAGGTTTTAGTCAGGTCTAAAATATTTTCTGCCGGCAAATATAGTCAGTTGAGCCGCCACTTTTGGTCAGCAAGTAGGTAAAACAAGATTGATCAGCAAATAATGTCTTATTAGGCAGCTCTAAAGTTAATTCTATAGCTAATTAAATACATTTGCAGCAATATAAGTACATAATAAAGAGGCAAATCGTAAGTCAGATTTAATAACATTTTGGCAAGCTGTAACACTATCACTTTTCTGTACTATGTCTAGCTAACCTATAATGGGCAAGTGCCCACACATAAATATTATACTTAGCTTATGGATATTGTTTAGTTGCTGATCAAATTTATAATCCTACTGACCAAGTAATAGATTTGTTTCATGGCAAGTTTTGCGGGTCGCTTTTGACTTATCCTGATTCAGTCATCGTTTTCGCTGCCAACAATTATTCCTTCATGCATAACACTCACTTTGCCACAGCTGATAGCTGTGTTTGGCATTGCCCAGTACTTGTCAAATTGGCAAGTACTAGGTTACAGCACTATACAGGGTGTCCCAAAATTAGCCTGCCAAAATGTACCAGCTGATTCTACATTCAAAAATAATGCAAAAAGTTTTAATAAATGTAGGCTGAAAAATGCTTCCTAAGGGAGCTACAGCCCCCGGAAGAGGGCCCCCAAAAAGGAGTTTTCAGTAATATCTCTGCAACTATTTGAGGTAGATTCATGAAATTTGGTGAGTTTGAAGCTTTTATAATTGGCCGCATATTTCTTTTTTCAATTTTTAGACATTTTGCCAGGGGCGTCACATAGAAGGTGGGTGCTGGGTAAATTATGCCCCATATTTTTTGTGTCGATAATTTTTAAATTTTTTATATCAAATTATGAAACTTGGTTTATTTTTACACAAAAAGGTCGTCTCAGTCGATCTTTGAATCTTGAACCGTTTTCGAGTAAAATCGTTTTGAAGAAGTCACGTCCATAAAAACTACACAAATAAAAATAATCACAAAATTGAAAAAAAAAATTTGATTTTGATATTTCGTTTTTATTATTGATATTTGACGAAGAAATGCTAAACGAAGTAATAAATACTTATAAATTTTAATGCATTGTGTACTTTTGATAATTTTTAGTTTTGTGATTTTTTTTATTAGTGTAATTTTCATGGACGTGATTATTTCAAAACGATTTTACTCGAAAACGGTTCAAGATACAAAGATCGACTAAGACTATCTTTTTTGTGTAAAAATAAACCAAGTTTCAAAATTTAATATAAAAAAATTAATAATTATCCCCGCAAAAAATATGGAGCATAATATACCCAGCACCAACCCTCTATGTGACGCCCCTGGTAAAATTTCTGAAAATTGGAAAAAGAAATATGTGGCAAATTGTAAAAGCTTCAAACTCACCAAATTTCATGAATTTATCTCAAACAATTGCAAAGATATCACAGAAAACTCCTCTTTGGGGTCCGTCTTTCGGGAGGCTGTAGCCTCCTTAGGAAGCATTTTTCAACCTATATTTATTAAAACTTTTTGCATTATTTTTGAACGAAGAATCAGCTGGTACATTTTGGCAGGCTAATTTTGGGTGGGTGAAATTCCGTTGCCAGCATGGGGATCTCGCTTATTATAATAGGTAGACCATAGGTTTAAATTTGCAAAGTTGCCAAATTTGGTGCTTAAAAATAATCCGAAAACAATTTTGAATTATTTTGAACGCTGTTAGAAAACTGAGAATTACGATTTTAGATTTTCGCCTATAACTTTGCTATTTCTGAACTTTTTTTAAATCTGTAAAAACATTCTCAAAGCAACTTTTTATGCTCTATCGATCAGTAATCATCGTTTCTTTAAACATCGATTCGTTTTTGTTTTTTTAACACCAACTTGATTTTTTCTTATGGGCGCGTTTTCTACTTTTCACACCATCGGATAGTATACATTTTTTTCCAAATTCATCGATGTGCTACACATAGTATTCAGATTCAATTTTAATTGTTAAAATATAAAAAATCCCCATGCTGGCAACGGAATTTCACCCACCCTGTATATTTATACAAGGTGATCAGTAATTGCCGCACTCGGAGCATACTGTGATAAACTTTATGTTTTAAGAATAACGAATTTTTTTACCGCAGTGCTGTAAGTCCTTTCTTTACAAAGATATGACCACTTTTGTGAAAATAAAAGTGGCAACACTGCATTGAACATGTGAATAGGTTCGACGAAAAAAAAAAGGAAATAGTATATTAAGTATGGAGAACGGTAACCCTTAACGTTCGACATGCTTATAACATTTTTTGCACGATCCGTCAAATTTACGTATTTATGGGTTTAATTAAAGAATAGTAACCAAACTAAAATTTGTTCATGTCAAAGTGACAACTATAAAATTATCTAAAATAAAGTGACAAAACTTTCAAATGACATTACTTACCGATCAGAATGCGAGAATCTGATCGGTAAAATTACTTACCGTTCAGTAATTTGTAAACAAAACCTACTATGCTTTTAATTAAACCAGTAAATACGCGAATTTGACGGATCGTGCAAAAACGTTCAATATTTTATGATGCGAGAACTTGTCAAACTAATTTAATACTGTCAATTTTATTAAAAAACAGAAACAACAATTGAAATTCATTATTAATATTTTTATGGCAATATAGAAGGTATTTTAGTTTATCCCAAGGGGAGCTTGAGAGGTTGCCAAACTTCAAAATTCTCTCAAATTTAGGTATTTTATTAAATTTTAACATTTTCAATTTCTTTGTATTAGAGGTTTTGTGAAAAAAATTGAACAAATCATACTGCATTTTATCCAGAGATTATAAGTATCATGAATTATTCACTTATTTTTGTCTTGGTTATGAAAATAATTAGCTTGTAATTTGGATGAGGGAAAGTCTATAACTCGGAAACTAACCATCAGATTTAATTTTTCTTTGCAGTTTATCCTATTGAGACAATATATTATTTCAGAGATTATAAAAACTTATATTATAACAAATTTGCACGTGATGCAATAAGCCAAAACTGGGCACAGGTCGAACATTACAGGTGCATAGACACAAAAATTTGTATATTCAATGAAACAGTTTTAAATTTATTCAACACTCATGCACCAATAAAACAAATTAAACCCTCTAAAAAGAGTAAACCCTATATCACACAAAATGTAAGAATAATGATAAAAATAAAAGAAAAAGCTCTTAAACGTTATAGACGAACAATGTTGGCAGCACCCAAAAAATACTACCTAGAATTAAAAAAACTAGTAAAAACGGCAATTATCAATGAAAAGAAAGCATATGCTCAATTTATCATTAATAAGAACAAAAATGACTCACAAAAATTGTGGCAGGACATAAAAAAAATAGGCGCGCATCCAAATAGAAAATGCTCTAATAATATTTGTGAGTGTATAGTGAGCGCAAATGAGATTAACGAATTTTTCATTGAGTCCGGAAAAAATTTAGATATAAATTTAGAAACTTTGAAATACTATCATAAGAATACGTCCAATATCAATAACAAATTTGTGTTTCATGAAGTCACGAACGCGGATATTGAAAAAAATCTTAAAAGTATTAAATCTAACGCATGCGGAGTTGATGACCTAAACTTGAAGATGTTTCCCTTCTGTAAAGATACTGTAAGAAATATTTTTAATTTATGTATTACCACCGGCACCTTTCCCAGTTTATGGAAGACGTCACTTATTATTCCTCTACCTAAAGTGCCAAACGTAAAAGAACTCAATCAACTGCGTCCAATAAGTATTCTGTGTACCTTATCAAAGCTATTCGAAAGACTAATTTCAGAGCAAATAAAAAAATATCTTTCTAATAAAAATCTATTACCTCCATTTCAGTCTGGTTTCCGCACCATGCACAGTACAAATTCTGCTTTACTTAAAGCCTCATCTGATATTGGAACAGCAATGGACAATAAACTTTTAACTTTTTTAGTGCTTTTAGATCAATCAAAAGCTTTCGATGTAGTGAATATTCAGCTACTCTTGGCTAAATTAAGATACCTAGGATTTCAATCTACAGAAATACTACTTTTTGATAATTATCTGACCAATCGAACACAAATAGTAAAATGTAATAACACTCTTTCTCGTAAACTTGTTAATAACAAAGTAGTTCCACAGGGAAGTATACTTGGCCCTTTGCTGTTTTCTATGTTTATTTTTGATATTGCCGATAATATAAAAAATGCTAACGTACATCTCTATGCCGACGATATTCAACCTTATTTGAGTTTTAACAAGAGCAATTTCCAAAATTCTCTTCAATTAATTAATGAAGATCTGATAACTGTATCTGTATACTGCAAAGACAACGGCCTGCAGCTCAATCCCAAAAAAAGTGTAGCCCTATTAATTGGAAAAAAATACCTCAAACATGATCTTGAACTAGATAGGAACTCGCTAATTTTAGATGGAGAACAAATTAAATTAAGTAATGCGGCTAAAGATTTAGGAATAATTTTTGACGATGAGTCCAATTTTAGGGAACATGTAAACATGCTATGTAGAAAAACTTACATCAAACTTAAATCTCTTTATAGATTCAAATACATTTTACCGACTGAACTAAAATATAGACTCATTGCATCGCTTATTTTACCATCTCTTGAATACTGTTCATCCGTATTCTATTTTCACCTAAATAAAGAGTACAAAAACAAACTTCAAAAATTACAAAATTCTTGTATAAGATTTAGTCACAATATTCATCGTCGCGATCATATCTCACCAGTACTGTCAGCACACGATATAATGAATGTCGAAGAAAGAACCGTATACTTTTTTCAATTTTTACCAAAAATTTATTAACTAATAAATGTCCTTATTTATATGACTTAATATCTAATAACTAGATCAGCCGTGCATGATATCAATATAAGAATTAAGGGTTATACAATTCCTAAGCATAAAAACGAAAACTTTAAAGAAAATTTTAGATACATAGTTGAATTCTTTCTGAGTAAATATCTAAATCTTCTAAAATTGTCTGATAATATGTTTAAAATAAAACTTAAAGAACTTATCTTGCAGGACCAAACCAATAATATCAATCATTGATATTCAGAATAGCGCTGTAGTCTGTAGTGTATTTGTCAATTGTACCTTAGTGTGTAAGTAGTAGCATATATGTATTTAATTGTATACATATAGTCTAAAAGCTGTTTTAGGGTAAGATGGAAGAATGGATCTTACAGATCTGAATCTTACCTTTTGTGTAGTTAGTTTATTGCACAATAAAGAATTTATTTATTATCCTTAGTTTTAATGTGCTCTATAACGCCCTGTATTCGGAGTGCGCTAATTACTGATCACCCTGTATATATAATTATATATAGTGCTATATATTAGGTATTTACGTCACACCAATCACAGCGCGTTCCCAAACTGCTCCATCGATTCAAATATTTTCGTGTTTTTAATCGCAATTTTTTATTACAAACATAATGTTTAAGTTCAAAAAAATGTTTCTTCATTTATTAAAACCCATCAAATTTATCAAAAAATACCTTTTTTCAGATTTTTTAAATATAGTGTGTGTGATGTATTTTCATGTGCAGATGCCGAATCAAAGTTTAATGCTTTTCTTGAAGTGTTTTTATATTATTTTGAAACATCCTTTCCTCTGAGACGGGGGTCTTCACATAAGCTTAGTAAGAGTTGGTTAACACCTGAAATTGATGTGGAGAAAGATTTACTGTTGTTTTTGTATAGTGTTATGAGGTCTAATCCTACAGATTCAAATAGAAATTATTATTCCGAACAAAGAAGGAAATACAACTCTTTATTAACACGCACTAAAAGAGCTTTTTTCGGGGGTACTATAAGTCAATCTGACAATAAAATAAAAACTGTGTGGCAGATAATAAACGCCGAGATCGATAGAACGGTTAAAATGAGTTCTTTTCATGTTGAAGGTGTAAATAGTGCTGATGATTTTAACAGCCATTTTGTTAATTCCTCAGAAGACATTGTGAGGAGATTGAGGGGTCAAGGTGACATATCGGAAAATACTTTTGATTTTAATGTTGGTAATTCCTTGTTCTTTCAACCAGTTACCGCAGATTAATTATAAATAAAATTAAGAGTAGTAGAGCAGAGGATCTCTACGGAATAAGCACCTACATCTTAAAATGTTGTTGTATCCATATAATTGAGCCGCTGGCTGACGTGATAAATGCGTGTCTTCTGCTGGGTCACTTTCCTGATAAACTGAAGATATCTAAAGTTTTACCATTGTTTAAGGGGGGTGATAAGGGTGTTGTCAATAACTACAGGTCGATCTCTATTTTACCAACCTTCTCAAAAATAATAGAAAATGTTATTTATAATGGTTTTTTAAAGCATATTCACGCTAATAATATTTTTTCTGATAGTCAGTTTGGGTTTAGAGCTGGATTATCTACGTCAAGTGCTGTTTCGGAGTTGGTGGAGTGTCTGCACAGTGGTTTTGAGGGAAACTGTTTTAGTTTTGGTATTTTCACCGACCTATCTAAGGCATTTGACTGTGTGTCTCATAGTATGCTTGTTGAGAAGTTGGGGAGATACGGATTCAGGGGTATATCGGGCGAACTGATTGAATGGTTTCTTGCCAATGAACTCTTTTTAAATATGAACAAGACCGTAATTATGGAATTTACTAGTAGAGCAAAAATTAGTGATGCGGGAACAGTAAAGTTTCTTGGAATTCATCTGGACTCTGGTCTGAGGTTTCAGTATCATATTGAGGTAGTTTGTAGGCGTCTATCAAGTTCAGTTTTTGCTATTAGACGTATCACTAAATTGGTGGGAAGAGGGGCAGCGCTGCAGACTTATTACAGCCTGTTTCATTCTGTAATGTCGTATGGTTTGTTGGTCTGGGGTGCTGCTGCTACGATCCACCTTAACAGAGTTTTAACACTGCAAAAGGCAGCTGTCAGAAGCATAGTGTGTGCTGGGTATAGCGATCATTGCAGGCCGATTTTTGTTGAATTGAGGATAATGTCTTTCTTTTCCTTGGTAGTTTATCAGAATTTGTGTTATATTAGGTCGCATTTGAACAAGTTTACGGCTCATTCCGGTGTGCATTATCATGACACAAGAAATAAAACAGATATTGTCCAACCTTACCATAGATTGTCGAGAACGTCTGTTGTTGGGATAGCATTTTACAATGCCGTTCCACAAAGAGTGAGAGATCTCCCATTTGTGAAATTTCTGAAAATTTTAAAGTATGTTTTAACCTGTAATTGTTTGTATAGTCTTGATGAATTTTACTTGCTCGACCCAAATATATTTTTAAATTGTTTGTAGTACCATAAGTTTTTACATTGTGAAGATGTGTATATTTTTTAAACTGTTTGTAATGTCTTAATTATATTTCATGGACATTTTACTTTATATCTTACCGTTTTGGTTGTTTTGGAGTAATTGTTTTTTTTTTCTCTTTTGCTTGTGTTTTATCGTATATTATGAACCTGCCACTGACTTATCTATGAAATGTGTATCGTTTCCTGAGATAAATAAAGATTATTATTATTATTATTATTATTATTATAAAATCGAATTCTAAACATAAAACAAAGAATAACTTTTTTAGATCGGGCTTCGTTTAGGACATACTCAGTATACTTTTTTACATGTAAATTATCATAAAAAATTACATGTAAATTTCCAAGGTGACTATAATTTCTGTTTGCAACGTGTTTACGTTTTTAACATAAAATTTGACCCCCGCGCATGCGTGTTTACTCAATTTTACGGACAATTGTCTTTTTGCACTGTCAGTTTTAAAGTTTAAACTGAACTGAAACATTATTATATTTTCTAACTTTAACATAATAAAAATAATGTGCTGCAAAACTACAATTATACATAATACTGCACTAAACTAAGAACAATAATTCAGTTTTCTGGAATCTATTTAAAATCACGCACAGCGAATAAAACCATATTTGTGAAAACTATATTGTCCCCAAAAATCCCATTTGCATTTGGTATTGTCTATTTGAGACACCAGTCTTAGATTTAACAACGACATTATATTTTGTACCGTAACCAGTAACTAATTTATCTTTCCTCAATTTTGTTTGAAGAAGGAAAATTTCCGTTGATTAAATAAATAATTATATTGTAAAATCTTATTCCCAAAAAGGCGTTATTTTCCATTAAAAAATGAATTATTATAAGTAAGGGGAAACAACAAAATTAAATTACCATCAGTGAACGTTTTGCCTTTGCGCACTTTTACGCGCACTTTTAGCAGATATTTTAGAACAAGTTCTAAATAATTTACGTGCAAATTTACACCGAAATTTGACAAGACATTTGCTGTATGCAACGATGCTAAATGTACGTAATAATTTACGTGTGAATTTACATGCCAATTTTCATGAAAATTGGGCATCGTGTCAAACGGGCTTTATATATGAAAGTAGCCATTTTTCCATGACATACTCTACATGAAACTCCAATATTTTGTCTACTGCGAAAATAGTCATATTCTCTCTAGAGTGAAAATATCAAAATTTCAAATTTATGGTTTTCTTCGTGATTTTTTTAATGAAAACACTATATGCACTAAATTTACATATATTTTCAATATCAATTCATTCACTTTTCATGACATATTTTATATATAAAGCTTAAAATAGTTAAAATAAAAACTAAAATATAATTTTGACGTTTCACTTGAAAACTGTCACCTTAAATAATATAAAAAAAAATTTGTAGTTTCTAATCCAATTTATAAATTACAGAATCGTAGAAAAAATAGTATTTACTACTCGACATGAAATACGTTTTTTTTTCGTTCGTGAGATTGCCTCACTCGCTGCTACACAGCTCGTGTACAATTCTCACCTCACGAAAAAAAAACGGTATTTTCATGTCTTGTAAAATATACTATTTTGCACGATCCGTCAATTTCACGTATTTACTGATTTAATTAAAAGAATAGTAGGTTTTGTTTACAAATCACTGATCGGTAAGACATCACTTACCGATCAGAAGGCAGTAAGTAATCAAACATGACCTTTTGTCACTTTATTTTAGATAATTTTATAGTTATCACTTTGACATGAACAAATTTAGAATCATTTTAAATTGGTTATTGCATGGATCATGCAAAAGACGTAATAAGCATCACAAGCGTTAAGAGTTACCGGTGTCAGGCAACATTGGAAGGCTCGGTACCCTCGGCCACCAAATTATTGCCTTCCACCGGTAACATATCCTTACCGCTTTTAATGCTTAAATAACTATATTATTTTATTCAAACACTTTGTAGTTAGTAAAACAAAAGTTATTACAAGATAAAAATTAATTACAAATTTATTTTCATGTGAGCAGAAAAACTTTAAACTATTGTAACTTGGAAGAACGAGATTTTTTTTAATAATTGCGCAGCATTTGGCTGCATAAAAAGTTAATTTCAGTACAATTCGTCCCAAGGTTTCAAATTTAAATATATTAAAACAAATTTCACGATTTTTTTCATAATTTCGGAAATTATTTTTTCTATTTTGCGTCTCTATCTTTTTTTGATAATTATTTAAAATAAGCTAGTTATTTTGAAAAAAAATTGCAATTCTTTAAAATCATCAAGTAGCCACGAAACGGAATAATTGTAATTTATTAAAACCAAACAATCATAATTTTAAATTTAAGCAAGTTGAAAAAAACTTGTAAGGAAATATTGAAAATTTTCAAAATTATATTTTATGACTACCTAAAGGTACTTGATATTAAAACTTTGTAAATTTTTTTCAAAACAACTCGCTTATTTTAAATAATTATCGAAAAAAGATAAGGACATTTTTTGTACAGAATTTAAATTATCATCGAATTTTGCAAAAAAAAATACAGGGTGTTGCATTTAAAAAAATGTTATTTTTGTAAATATCTCGAATACCAGATGGTCAATTGTTTCTCTGTTTTCACCATTGTAATCAGCGGAAAAAATGCTACTAGTTTGCTAATTTAACCGACTTTGTAGCTCCAATAATAACAAAGTTAGCAATAGTGAGCCACTTCGCGTGAACACCCTGTATACAATATATTCGATAAATATTGTACATAACAAATTAAAAATGTATTTAGGAACAAATATTTGAAAATAAACGCCTAAAAAGGCGGCAAGCGCGAACGTCGTTTCAGTTCCCGTGAACCTTTCACTTACTATAGCGCAAAAAGTATTGACACGGGAAGAAAATTGTTTAAACAAAAACTATAGTGAGTTTTACGCTTTACAACTTTTGTTTGAACTATTTTTATTTAATATGGACGATTACCGAAATAAAAAAATAAAAACTTTTAAATTCCACTTGTTGGATGTTTAAACTACCATAATGTGTTTACTGATGATAATTTGTATACGATTATATTACATCATTTTGTGGGAATTTTTATTCTCTACAAAAAATGTATCGACACTTTTTTTGCTAATACCAAATATAAGCCCGAAAAATATAAAAAACCAAATCAACCCTAAAAATCAAGATGGCGGAAAATCCGCAAGGAATTGGAGGTCGCAAACTTGGGAAATTACTTAACTTCAGGTCCCCTAACAACCCCTAAAATTTGATCCTGTTCCGGACGATTCCGATCTCAAAAGATAATTTTACTGTACTAGTTGTGAAGTAAAATTGACAACTAATTTCAAAATATCCTTGTTTTATTGTTTGATTATGTTTGGTTAGTGTTACCAACCATTGTCAAATCATTCCAAATATTCCTAGGTTTATATTTTGCAGTTTTGCACATATTCTTAAATTTAAAGTATAAATAGATGCAAAATAGAAAAAATAGTATATTGCACTTGTTTTATAAGACATTATTGTGGCACTCATTCCTTGTTGTTTGTTATTATTTAATAATGGATCTTCTTCAAAACCTGACTAGTGGTTCTAAGACGTTATATTTGAAAACAGACATAAATAAGGAAAATTGCACAAATAAGTGTTTTTCAATTAAGTTACGAAATGTCAACATTTTAATTGAAAAAAGTTGATCGTTTTAATTTTATGCCATACTAGTCATAGATGATAGATACTATAGATGAGAAAGACCAATGATATCTAATATTACTACGTAATAGTTCCTCGCCGGCTCACCAAAGCGCTGTTTTCTTTTGGCGGGTTTTTTAAATCTTGGTAATTATATTTGGATTTGAATTTCAGTATTATTACTACTATTACTAGAGTGTAATCAGAAATAGCATTGTGATTGAACTGTAAAATGCCATATTTCTGTAATTACAGTAAAGTAATTTTAAAATAAACACATTTAAGAAAAAAATATTAACATATATTTAAAGAAACGAATAATATACATAGGAAAAAATTCGAATTATATTTTTGAACACAAACCTTTTCAACAATGGAAATTTATTGGTTACCAGAGTACAAATTTGTTTCCAAAAGAGATAAATGAGCACCAACCGATGAGCAGAAACATAAAGTTTGATCGACGACTTTCAACTCCAAATTTAAACGATCTTCTCTCCCAATTAATAAGCAGCAAGTTTGAAACATCTAAAGGAAATTTGAAAGTTTAATGTAAGATGTGCATAATAGATATTTTACAAAATTTTATATTTACCTCGTTATCGTTTGATAATTTATGTTGTTTCGTCCCGACATGGTCCCGACTTTTCACAAGTCGGTACCTATACAACACTTGCAAACACCCATAATAAAAAATATCGTTAACGGAACGAATAACAAAAAGCAAAATAACAAGAATCAATAATAAAACACAATAACAATAGCAAATTAGAAATACATAAATAACAAAATCGCAAATATATAAATAAAATCTCGAAAAATATTTCGAAACGCGTTGTCTAGTTGACGTTTTCAAATTTCAAATCGAATATGACAGATAAAATAATAAAGTCCCTGTTACAGGGAGTTTAATAAAATAACAGGGAGTACAGGGACTTTATAAAATAATAGCTTACAGCGCCACAGGTGAGCCGGCGAGGTACCATTACTTTGTTATATTTTGTCCGTAAAAGATAACAGGCCATGATACTAGTTCAATATTGTGTTCTTGTTCCTTAGTTACCAACTACATAATAGTGTACTTCATGACAGTGTGGGCATAAAGAAGAAAAAAACAAAAGAAAAATAATTGATCAATAATTAGTGCAATAGGGACTTTGCATGATTTTCAAAATATTTTTTTTTGAAAAGCTGATACCAAATTATCACTATCTATATTTTTTTTAAAAAATTTTGGTCCGTACTTTCCGAGTAAATAAATAAAAAGTATTGTAAAATTTGAAATTTCCACGCATTGCCCGGAAACGCCCGAATCGACCCAAAAAACTGCTGACGTCACGAATCTAGTTCCACAGTGCAGCACGCCGCATTTTGACTTATATTGAAAAATGTCAACCGCGTACAAAATATTTAGACATGGCAATGTCAACTAGATTCGTGACGTCACACAGAACTCTCCGATCTCAAAGCGTTTTCGGGCGGCAATAATATATTTGAATTACGGTCAATTTATAATCGTTTTTTTATGTACAAATATTGAGTAAAAAAATTATTTTTGCTGTAGAGTATTATTAATATAGTCGTTTTACATTTCTAACAGAAAAAAACGGGATTTTAAAAAAATGCAACATCCCTATAGGTACTAGTGAGTGCATTTTTAGTTGATTGAAATGGTTTTTTACACATCCAAACATTTGATTTTCAAGTTTTCAAACTGCTATAACTTTGGAAATATTGGAAACCGCTATTCACCAGAGGGTTATTTCCATAGATAAAACTTTAAAATAGAAACGACAGTCAATGTTAAAAAGTATGAACCACGTTCGATGTCAGCGCCACGTACCAGTGGGAAGTAAACTAACTTTTATGGAGGGGATGTGGCGGGGATTTCAAATATACTTATTTATTGTTATAAGAATTAGAAATTAATTAAAACCAGAAATGATATAAGTATGTATATATTTTACAATTTTACATCACATATGTATTTATATAAAAATAATATAGTAGTTGTTCAAAATAAATAGCATAGATAAAAGTGCCTATAATAAAATTTTCTATTGTCTAAATATAAATATAGAAAATTAACCATTAAAAATAATTCAATTTTAACTTTTGATTTTTTGAGGAAGTTGACACTCATACCGTGAGGCTGCGGTCCAAGTAGTAGGCCATCCACGAACCATCACCAGTACTACGGCATAAGCCCTTAGCCGTCAATAGAGAGTTTGGATGTGTAAAAAACCACTTCCATCAACTAAAAATGCACTCACTATAGTCAGTAATACCTACCTATTGCAATAATTATTGATTAATTAAAATCATTACCATTTAATATTATTGATAAAAACACTATTTTTAAACATTTTCTTTTTCTTGTTTTACTGCATTTTTACTGCCAAATTTTGACGTTTCTAAAAGTACTGTGGACCAATTTATTAAGATTGAAAAAGTTTTATGCTAGACAACCCACGAAACACAAAGTCACATTCAATGTTGCAGAATATTAAAAAAACGCCACCTACCATGTGGAAGTAAACTATAATTATGTTTCAAGGTCATGTATAAGAGTGTCACCCCCTGGTTATTTCTGAACAAAATTAGAAAGCAACCAAAAATACAATTTACAACGGCTGCTAGCTTTCTCATTTTTTAAAAATGGAATATTGGATCTAAGATTGCCGGTCTTGCCATTTGATTCTGTTCCAGTTCTGTCACTTTAACGTTTTAAGACTGAAAAATCAATCTTGTAAATGATGTTGTAACGAAGTCATTTTTCAGATAACTAATTATTTACCAAATTGCAGAATTCTATAAAACCCCGGTCCGACTTTCGTCCCCTCTCCCGTAGATAGCACAACTACAATTATAGGTCACCGCTCCTTTATCATTTGAAAACACCTATACCCCGATTTCCCGTTATAAGTCACCGCTAGATAGCAGCTAAAAATCCCTTATAAGGAACCCCAAAACCAGTACAGGACAGTTCCAAAAGTTCCGTTAATTCGAGAGTTCCGTCAGTTCAAAAACAGTTCGAACAATAATCCGCGAGTAAGTTAGTTAGTTAGTTCAGTTAGTTAGTTAAAGTGCCATCCGAAATTATTACAAGTGAGTATACTGGTGATTCCTGAGGTAGACCGTATTTCTGCGTCATATTTTCTGATTTGCTATGTTGTTTATGATATTGTGCCGACCCTACACTTCCGTCCTGTTTTAAACCTTGGCTCACTTGGGCGTCGGGCTTGCGGGCCATCCACCAGGAGTCAGTTACCCACCTAGTGTCCGATCCTAGTACTTCCTTGGCTTACTTGGGCGTTGGGCTTGCGGGCCATCCACCAGAAGTCATCTACTCCGTTCCTGCTCTAACCACTGGCTCACTAGGGCGTCGGGCTTGCGGGCCATCCACCAGGAGTCATCCTTATCCACATATATACCCGGAGAATATCATATCCAGCATCGCCAGCCGACAATCCGACTGTCGAACCCGGAGCCTTGCGAGGAACCAGTGTCCTTATTTCCCGACCGTTTATAACCGCCATCAACCGTCCACACTGTCATACACCTACCCCCACTTGTTCCCCCCGTTGATTTGAGTTCTGCCGTCACCCCCCCCCCCGTATGGTTTTATCTTGTTTGCATATTGTTGATTTCCCGTTTTTGAATGCATTGTTAATTTCCTACTGAATATATTTGTTTATTTCTCCTGTTCAAAGCTCTTGTTTTAATAACCCTCGTATAACACCATTTCCTGCAACCCGGTATATTCCATACCCCGAATTCCATACAATTAAAGCCTGTCTTGGAGTTCGCCGCCTTCCCAGTCAAGAAGATCTGACCCCTGGAGTACCGTATCTTCACTGCAGCTGCCCGAGGTGTTACGTGGAGTAAACCACACTAATAAATCTGGCGCCCGAGATCCCCTTTCCCCTTGATTAACCGCCTCCCCCACAAAAGTGCGTCACAATGTATTATTATACAAACGATGAAAAAACAGACATGTTCCTCATCTACGGGGAGTGTAGGAAAAATGCTACTGCCACTGCAGACCTTTATATGCAAAGGTACTCAGCACGAAGACATCCGGTTCCTGAGACGTTTAAGAATCTTGAACATCAACTACGTCAAAACTGGCCTCCAATGAAAAGATATCGTCAGAGGACAGCTACCGGACAAGAAAATGAAATTGCTGTACTTGAAGCGATAGAAGAAAATCCTCACGTTAGTCAGACTGCATTGGCAAGACAAATAGGTATTAGTCAGTCTTCAGTTGGGCGTATTCTTCGAGAAAATAAATTCCATCCGTACCATTTGACCCTGGTACAGGAATTAAAGCCGACAGATTTTCTTAAAAGAGTTCAATTTTGCCGTTTTATGCAAGAAAAGCTGAATGCAGATAATAATTTCATAAAGAAAGTATTTTTCTCCGATGAGGCTAGATTTAGCGATAATGGGGCCGTAAACAGGCATAACTATCATTATTATAGCCAAGTGAATCCGCGATGGATTTGCGAAACACACTTTCAGAATATCTTTTCGGTAAATGTTTGGTGTGGCATACTAAATGAGCAAATTATTGGACCCCATTTTTACTTTCTTATACGTAGTATAAGGAAGTATAGTAATCGTGATTTTTTTCGACTTCGAGATTTTGATGGATTTACACGTTTTGAGGGCCCCTGAATCCATTTTGACCATTTTCGCCATGATGTCTGTGTGTGTGTGTCTGTCTGTATCCACGATAACTCAAAAACGAGTTACCGGATTTGATTCAAATTTCATATTTAAGACTTTGAACAAAATTGTGGGTGCCACATTAAATCTTTTTCGTTTAGCGCCAACACAAGTGGTACTTACCTGATGACATTTTTAGTTTTTTTAGGAATATCTTGAAAAATAAACAATTTACGACATTTTTTTATTCTTAGACATTGATTTAGAATTAAATTTTGAACAAATTTTGTTTGAACTTTTTTTTGAAATTCCGTCAAAATTTTTTAATTATTTTTCATATAATAGCACCATCTATCACTCAGTTGCAAAAGTACTTTATATAAATTACAGAAATCTATACCGTTGAGGAAATCGATTGTAGCAATATTATTATTTGAAAAGATCGACAACTACGGCAGCATTGTGGTGGCGAAACTACCACCGGTTGTTACGCGGTCGTTGATTTGTGTTTTTTGTGTCATATTGTAATATGTACAGTTAATAGGAGTAGCTAATAGCAGCAAAGTATTAAGTGTATTCTTCTTATCCAGAACAAATACCACTTCTAGCACAAGCCGCCGTGGCGCAGTGGGTAGAGGATCTGCCTAGTAATCTACATGGTGCTGGTGCGATTCCATAGATTTCCCTTCTTTTTTTTACTTTCTTATTATTCATATAGTAGCGCCATCTATCACGCAGTTGCAAAAGTACTTTATATAAATTACAGAAATCTATACCGTTGAGGAAATCGATTGTAGCAATATTATTATTTGAAAAGATCGACGGCTACGGCAGCATTGTGGTGGCGAAACTACCACCGGTTGTTACGCGGTCGTTGATTTGTGTTTTTTGTGTCATATTGTAATATGTACAGTTAATAGGAGTAGCTAATAGCAGCAAAGTATTCAGTGTACTCTTCTTATCCAGAACAAATACCACTTCTAGCACAAGCCGCCGTGGCGCAGTGGGTAGAGAATCTGCCTAGTAATCTACTCGGTGCTGGTTCGATTTCATAGATTTCCCTTCATTTTAAATCAATATTTTGGAAAAATTATGTAGAATTAAGTTTTATTAAAGAGTAGGTAGTCATGGGTATTAATTATAAGACCCATGTGTTTTATTAATATCATAAGACGTCTTCTAGCAGTAGAATTATGACCTTATAATATACTGGTTGTGGATAAAATCTGTTACAAAACGCTTCCACAAAATTTGTTCAAAATTTAATTTTAAATCAATGTTAAAGAATAAATATCTGATGTGCCCAACACATGACTTTCTTATACATTGCCATTATACAGTATTAATATTTGGAAAATACTGAAGAGGTAGCCAATAATCATATGCAGTCGACATTCAAATTTTAAATTAATATTTTTCAATAAAAATCGATGAAAATAATTAGTTTTTGATATCATTTGACGCGCAATAAGTTTCTCATTCCACTGATAAAAATATCTGATGTGTCCAACACATGACTTTCTTATACATTGTCATTATATAGTTTGTATATTTGGAAAATACTGAAGGGGTAGCCAATAATCATATGCAGTCGACATTCAATACGTTATTAATATAAAATCATATTTATTTATTTATTACTAACTGTCCCCCGCGGGCTTCGCTCCACGATAGTTTTCTATTTTGCGCCGTTTTTTCAATAATATTTAATTGTATTACAATATATCAATATACCGGGTGCCCGTTTTCAAACCTGAACATAAGGATTTAACATTATTGTGGTGAATTCTTGCTCGCCAATTCAGCCTAGAGAATATATTTTTTTATCAGTGGAATGAGAAACTTATTGCGCGTCAAATGATATCAAAAACTACATTATTTTCATCGATTTTTATTGAAAAATATTAATTTAAAATTTGAATGTCGACTGCATATGATTATTGGCTACCCCTTCAGTATTTTCCAAATATTAAAACTGTATAATGGTGTAATGGGCAACTTGGAGTAATCTTTCGAATAAAATACTAGAATAATTTTCTATGATTTATTCTTCAACACAAAACACACGCAGGAATTATTTGTAACTTATAAGATAATTTAGGAAGTTGTACGATTGGAGAATTAATATGAAATACAGAGATTACAGAACACAGACTAACATAGGATACAGAGTACGGACTAACAGAGAGCGATTACAATTTTGTAGTTGAATATATATACTAAATCTTATCATTAAACAATTGATACTTAGTCCTACAATTTGGACAATTGTACATTAATATATTTTCCATTATTTATTTATTGATATCTTTTACATATTATTCTCGGACATTAGGCTTATAAACTATAATAGGAATTTACCAATGTTTATGGGTGATATCAAAAGACAATACGTGGTTTGAGATTAGGGGTACATTACACCTCCCCTCTAAGATAATTTATATAAAATGAAATGGTTAATATAAATTTTAATATAAGGTTAACTAATACAGAGTATATATACTAATTCTAATACATAACATAATTTTAATATCTTATAACTAATAATAAAGATTAATACAGTTTACGTACGAAGTTGTGCAAGTCGAGCACTTCTTCGTAAAGGGGTAGTAGTAGTAGCGTCTTCACTTTCACTTATTTCTGGTGTTCTTATTGTCTCTAATTCTACAGTTACAGAATTTTCTCTTTTATTACAAAGATTTAAAGTTAAACAATTTGTCAATTTACAACATGCACTATCCTTAGTGATTCTTTGACGAAAGTATTTTCTTTTGATAAAGAGAATTGATTTGTAAACAAAATAACAAAGGATTACTTTAATTATGGTCATAATTGCACATGCCACATAATGATTTGATAAGGCTCTGTTTTGTGACTGGCTGTATTTAAACTTTCTCTATCTAAATTTATAGTTTGCAATGGTACGAAATTTAATGAAGTTAAATTCTGTTTTATCTTTTTACAACAATCATCTTCTTTAATGTCAAAAGTAGGTAAAATGGATTGATATTGTAGATTTCTTTTTTGATTATTACTTGAGGTCAACATTGTGTTGCTAGTAAACAATTTGCAATTATTTGTGAGGGATAAAATTCCTGTATTCCTAAGTGTTATGTCGACTGGTGAATTACCTTTGCAATTTAAGGTAACATCTGTAGGTTTAGGAAATATGTATATCCAACGATCATTATGATGCAGTTTGTGCCATATTTCAGTTTTTACTGTAGATATACGAGTGTCACATAATTCTGGAATATTATTTTTAGAGATTATCAATTCGGTTTCACAAATGGGTTTTCCATGAACTGAATATAATGGTGTATCTAATTTACAGATTAATTTTGAATTTGACAATTTGTTACATGGGTCTATTGTTTTTAGTAATGTGTAATGAACTTTATTTTGTGACATGGCCAAATATTTTTCTGAAGGTAAAATGAAAATATATTTGTTATCATTGTTATTAATTGGTAATGGTACTAAGTTATAAAGAGCAAAATTCATTTGAGTGATCAAAGGGGTTGAAATTACGAAAATTAATTTGTTTTCCATAAAATAGCATTGAAGAGTTACAAGCGATAATAATTCAGGACCGTTTGAAAGTTCTAAATCTAAAGGATATTTAGTTGAACTAGGTAAGTATTGTGTAGTTTTTCTTAATTCGTTAATAAATTGTTCGGGAGAAATTATGGAAGGGTGTAAAGCATTTGACCTTGTAAACAAAATTGCATTAATAATTATAGAGTATTCATTCATTAGTTCGGTTGAAATTAAAGTAAGAAATGCTAAATGTTCATCTAATTCTTGTTTAAATTCTAATTTAAAATATGACTTACTCATTTGATCTGTATAATTTTTTAAAATTACAAGATTTCGGTTAAATGTTTGTTCACTTTTCTCTAAATTGGTAATAGTATTGTTAAAATTTGAAATAGTTGATCTTACCACTTGAGTTTGATCTTGCAGCAATTTGATGAAGTCTTTCTCTTTGCTGTTTAATGAGTTAATGGCTGTATTATAATATTCTGCATCGTTATTATCCAGAGTTCCAAAAATCATTTTAAAAGCTGATCCTACTCCATCGAACCATCCTCGTTTAGTACGTCTTTTATTTATCAAATCTCTTAAAATTTTATCTTGTTGATGAAGTTGAGGAATTGATTGGTCGAGAATTTTCATAGATGTCTTGCATGTAGATAGACTAAACTGGTTTGATTGTAGACAAAGATTTTCGGTTTGCACATAAACTCTATCAATTAAATTTAATTTAACGTCTAAATTACTCAGATCCAAATAAGTGATAATATTCCAAGTACTGTCGAAAAAATTGATGTCGTATACATGTTCATAAAAAATGCCTGGTGAAGTTAATATTTCTGAATTATTGTACAGAGTCGAAGCGTGGTTACAGCACCCATACCGGTAGTATAGTGCTAATCTATAACAAAGGCTTGTTTTAATCGATTTGTGTGAACAGTTATATGTTTATGTTTCTTTTTTATGGTACAATTTACTGGTGAATTTATTTTTGTTACTGTATATGGTCCCTCGTAATTAGGAGTTAATTTCCTTGATTTACCTAATTGTGATTTCTCATTTAAAAGATATACTTTATCTCCCACATTAAAATTAGTATTATTAATTCTCTTATCATAGTATACTTTATTTTTCTCCTTTGAACTTATAGAATGTTCTTTAGCTAATTCATGACTTTTTTGAAATTTTAATTTTAATTCATCAATGTAGTTATCGTATGTATATTTAAATTCAGGTGATTTTGTTAAAGTTGTTGGTATATCTGCCTTATTTCCAAATATTAACTCATGAGGTGTAAATTTTGTTGTTGTATGTACAGCTGTGTTGTATGAAAACATAGCGAAATCAATCCAATCATCCCAATCAGTCTGATCTTGGTTTATATAATGTTTAAGGTAATCTGCTAAAGTTTGATGACTTCTTTCTAGGGCACCATTGCTTTGAGGATGATAGGCTGAACAATGAATTTGCTTTATATGAAATAATTTACAAACTTCTTTCAATATATTAGACATAAAATCTTGACCTTGATCTGTTAAGAGAGTTTTAGGTAGACCGAATTTGCAAATAAAATTTTGGACAAGAGTTTTGGCTATTGTTGATGCTTCATGATTAGGAAGAGCATATGCTTGAGAAAATTTTGTCAAGTCATCTTGTAGAGTTAATATAAATTTATTTCCTTTTTCTGTTAATACTAATGGACCTACTATATCTAAGGCAATTTTTTCAAAAGCTTTGTCTGCAGTAGATGTGATTTGCATAGGGTTGTGATTCTTTTTCCTAGTCAATTTGTTCTTTTGACAGGATTCGCAATATTTTATAAAATTTTTAACGTCTTTTTTCATTGATTTCCATTTATAATTTTGTTTAACTCTATTATAAGTTCTATGGAATCCGGAATGTCCTGAGGAAGGGTTAGTGTGATTTTGTTTCAAAATTTCGGGAATTTCTTCGGTTTTAGGAGTAGTTAATTGGTTATGGAAAATATTAATTTGTATGTCGGTATTTCTGAAAATATATCTGATTATTGATCTAATTTTGTTCCAATGAAGTTTATCGAGTCCAGATCCTAATCTTGGTAAGTTGATGAGATTTTGATTATTTTGTATCAGAGTGTTTCGAAATTTTAATAATAAATTAAATAAATTTTCATATGAGCAATTATCCCAATAGTATTTTTTATGTATTAAATAATAAAAGTATTGTTCATTTTCAATAACCGTTCCAATATCTTCTAATTGTAAATTTTGTAATTTTAGTTGATGTGAGTGGTCAGTTTTAATTTTTAAATTCTGTTGAATTGGTTCATAAAATTCCAAGTCTTCGGACATTAATATAGCAATATTACTTTTAACAGATAATAAGTCTTCGTTTAATTCATTTATTTTATTATAAGTGATTAGAGTGCTTTCTAAACTTTGAAGGAAGTTACTATACGTTTCAGTATTACTATTGTCTTTCGATATTGCAAAAATGTCATTCTGTACTGGTGTTGGATTTCGACTTAAAGCGTCTGCAACATGATTTAATTTACCGGGTTTATAGAGAATTTCGTAGTCATATTCTTCTAAACTTAATCTCCAACGTATTAGTCGAGAACCAGGGTCTTTTACATTAAAAAGCCAAGTAAGGGGACGATGATCTGTCAATATTTTGAATTTTCTACCATATAGATAGGGGCGAAAATGTTTAACACTCCATACTATTGCTAATAATTCACGTTCGGTTGTGGAGTAATTAGATTCTGCACGATTTAAAGTTCTACTTGCAAATGCAATAGGTAAGTCATGTGAAGGTTCACCTTGTGATAGAACTGATCCAATCGCATAGTCACTTGAGTCTGTAGTTAAAATAAAAGGTTGAGTGAAATCAGGGAATTGTAAGATAGGTTCTGAAATTAAATTTTCTTTAAGTTGTTCAAAAGCATTTTGTTGTAGACTGGTCCATTGGAATGGAACATCTTTCTTTAATAATTTAGTAAGTTTTTGAGAAATGTTACTGAAATTTGGAATAAATCTACGATAATAACCAGCAAGACCTAAAAAGGATTTAATATCAGTTTGATTTTTTGGAACCGGAAAATCTTTTATTGCTGTTAATTTGGAAGGGTCTGGCTTTACTCCTGTATCTGTTATTAAATGACCTAGGTACATTACTTCACGTCGTAAAAACTCACACTTATCTGGTTGAATTTTTAAATTATAATCCGCTAATTTATCAAATATTTCTTTCAATCTAGTGTTATGAGTTTGTAGGGTATCTGCATGAATTACAATATCATCTAGATAAACAAAACATCTATTACTTTGAATACCTGCTAGCACAGTGTTCATAGCTCGTTGAAACGTTGCAGGTGCATTTTTTAATCCAAATGGCATACGATTAAATTGATAATGTCCTGAAGGGACGGTGAAGGCAGTTTTTGATGCATCTTCGGGATGCATTTTGATTTGGTGAAATCCGGAAGCAAGGTCAATCGTAGTGAAATATTTTGAGTGTCCTAATTGATCTAAAATTTCGGTTATATTAGGTAAAGGATATGAATCTCCGATGGTCACATTATTTAATTTCCGATAGTCTATTACAATACGCCATTTCTTTTCGTCTGAAGCATCTAATTTTTTAGGTACAACCCATACGGGAGAACTCCAAGGAGATGTAGAATGTTCAATGATTTTTTGTTCAAGCATTTTTTTTATTTGTTTGTCTACTTCACTTTTATGAGCTTCGGGATATCTATAAGTTTTGGTAGCGATGGGAATTTGAGAAGTAGTAGGAATTTGGTGAGAGAATGAGTTAGTATGCGTTAATATATCACCTTCAAGGTGGAATATATGATTGTATTCTAGACAAATGGAAATAAGTGAATCTTTTTCTTCTTGATTTAAATGATCAACTCGAAGTGCGTTTTTTAGAAGTTGTAAGCGATTAGAATTTTGATCAGTAGTAAAGTTATTAATTTGAGCACTATCTTTTGATTCGATAAAAGGATCTAAAGTTATTTCTAATTTATTAATTTTCACAGTTTTTTCAGTCGTATTTAATATAGTGGTTATTGCAGTACCTTCGTTGGATACTGTTGTAATGCTATGGCATAGATAAACGCCTTCAGTAATTTCTATATTGGGAATTATTCCTTCTTTGATTTCGGGATTACGTACTTTAATTTCAATTACTTTTTCGCATCTTGGTTCAATTGTTTTTATTTTAAGGATATTGTTAAACATTTGATTGGAATTAGTAGGAGATTGAAGAGGTTCTGTATTGAGGATCTGATTTGGATAAGAGTTAGATGAGTTAGAATTTGTAAAAGAGTTAGAATTTGTATAAGATTTAGAATTTGTATAAGAGTTAGAATTTTCGATATTTTTATTTAATATGTTAGAATTAGAATTATCTTTATGTTCTTGGAATAATGGAATTTGAATTTCTTCGTTTATATTAACAGTTTCATTTTTATAATTAATTTCGCAATTTTTTGATTTTAAAAAGTCGATTCCAATAATACCGTCAAATGAAATGGGAAAATCATCTTTTACTACATGAAAGAGGTGATTAAACTTTTTGTTGTCAATATAAATATCCAGATAAATATAACAAACAGTTTGTGTATGATTTTGGACGTTAGGATCAATGCCTTTTAAAGTTATTGGATTATCTTCATGACAAATTGTATCGGGTTTAAGAGAGGATAATTTTAATAAGGAAATTTCTGCGCCTGTATCGATTAAAAAGGAGGTAGGTGAATCTTTTAATTGTAATGTTTTTAATTGTACATAACTGGCAGATCCTATGTTGACGATTGCGATTCGACCTGGATTGAATGGGCATTTCTCGTCGCGGTCGATGGACGAGACCCTTGTGAAAAAGACTGTGATGTAGAGGGTATATTAGTAGATTCGCGATGTAAGTTTTGGTTTTCTTGTTTCATTTTATTATTATATTCTCTTTTTCGGCATTCACTAATTACGTGTCCTAGCTTTTTACAATAAGCGCATGATTTCTGATTTCTGTTAAAGTTTTGATTTGTTGGATTTGAAAAAGATGAGTTAGGTTTGTGATAACGACTATTATTGTTAAAATTATGTTGTTGGGGATTTTGACCTTGGAAATGTCGAATTTGTGGTTCATTTCTCCTTTGGAAATTATTAGAAGAATTATTTTGTCTATATCTACAATTGGCGTTAGTATGACCTGATTTGTTGCAAAAAGTACAGTATTTTGAATAATGATTATTTACGTTTTGATATTTAAAAATTTCGCGTCGTGATTTTTCTTCTTGTTCTTCGTTAAGAGCAATAGCAATAGCACTTTCTAATGTGTCTGGTTTTTGAGATTTTACTATAATAGCTAAGTCTCTATGCAGCCCAGTGATAAAAATTTGTAAAGCTTGTTTTTGTAACATCGTTATATTACCTTCTCTAACAATTTTTGGTAAACTATCGTCTACAGAGTCTAATAATTTAACGTAGCAATTTTCTATTCTATTTGCATATGACATGACATTTTCTCCGCTATTTTGTTTACATGAATGCAATTCTAATTGCCATTGTCCTACAGTTCTTCTTTCTGAATATGCATCTAATAAAAAACCCTTTAAACTTTCCCAATTTTCAAACTCCCTTGTTCTGGCTATTGAACCTGCATTATCAATTAATTTTAGCTGGATTAGAGAAAAGAGTAAATCTTTCTCTTCTGGTTTTACTAGGTTCAGGGTTTTGTCACAAGCATTAATGAATTGATTTAATTTACTTTTTGTACCATCGAATGGTATTAAAAATTTAGCTGCTAATTCTACGGAAATTGACATTTTGATAGGTTTTTGAGATGGTTGTTGTTGTTCAGATGATTGTTCTACTTTATCAAGTTTTTCAAGTTTTGGATATAGAGGCATGAATAAAATATAAAAATATGTTCTAACTTACAGATATAGGTAAAAGAGAATTTTCCTCATCACTATTCTTGAGATTTTGTTGATTTTGTTGATGTTCTGTTGACGTTGATGCTCTGTTGGCGTTGATGCTCTGTTGGCGGTTTGATGCTCTGATGGATTTATGCGTTGGTGGTGAGGTTCAGATGTCCTTTTCGTTGCCTGAGGATTTCAGCTGTGGCTCTTCTTACCCAGAATTGTTGTCGTCCTGGAAGTTGGTAAGTTGGCTTCTTCTTGAAATCTTCGTTTTACCAAAAGGAGAACACGGTACACTAAAATAGTGTGAATTTAACCGGTTTGTTCCTTTTTATAACACAAGGTATCCTTTGGATTCACTATGTTATCCTTCGGATCCCACTTCTGACACCAATTTTTTGTAATGGGCAACTTGGAGTAATCTTTCGAATAAAATACTAGAATAATTTTCTATGATTTATTCTTCAACACAAAACACACGCAGGAATTATTTGTAACTTATAAGATAATTTAGGAAGTTGTACGATTGGAGAATTAATATGAAATACAGAGATTACAGAACACAGACTAACATAGGATACAGAGTACGGACTAACAGAGAGCGATTACAATTTTGTAGTTGAATATATATACTAAATCTTATCATTAAACAATTGATACTTAGTCCTACAATTTGGACAATTGTACATTAATATATTTTCCATTATTTATTTATTGATATCTTTTACATATTATTCTCGGACATTAGGCTTATAAACTATAATAGGAATTTACCAATGTTTATGGGTGATATCAAAAGACAATACGTGGTTTGAGATTAGGGGTACATTACAATGGCAAGGTATAAGAAAGTCATGTGTTGGGCACATCAGATATTTTTGAACGAAATTTGAATGGACAAATGTACCTTAATTTTCTACAGACGGAACTGGCCCCGTTATTAGAAACTGTGGACTTAAATACCAGGCAGCATCTTTGGTTTCAACAAGATGGTGCCCCACCGCACTACCATAGAATTGTGAGAGACTATTTGGATGCAAATTTTAGAGGCAGGTGGATAGGACGAGGATCGAACAATATTTGGCCACCCAGAAGTCCCGATTTGACTCCATTAGATTTTTTCCTCTGGGGGGTGTTGAAAGAAAAAGTGTATAAAACTCCAGTGCTTACAATAGAACAGTTAAAAGACAGAATTCGCCAAGAATGCATGGCTATAACGTCCGAAACATTACGGCGTGTTCAGCGATCGTTTTTTAATCGTATTGAAGTTTGTGTACATCGCAATGGGGCACATTTTGAACAATTTTTTCGGTAGATAATTTAAATATGTTATGTTTTGCTTTATTGTATTGTCATTTTAATAAATTGTCACTTTTACGTTTTTTTCCAAAATTTCAAATCACTTTAATTCGACTTATTAATCAAATAAAAAATAATATCAAGTGATCAGATTAATTAGTATTTTGGGTTGCTCCGGTACACATTCGCACAATTTACCAAAGTTTGCGTTTAACGTAATAAAGTTGGTGTGCAAAAACCGAACAATTTGTGTAGTTAAAAATCATTTTTGTCTTGCAAATTTAGTATCTAGGTCGTGGAGGGGCGGCGTGAAGCATATTTGGTCTAGAAAGTTTTTCGCTAGGATTGGTAATAAATGAGGTTTAAAAGAATACCTATATAAAATAAACACCCTGTATAGTTCACTATCTTTGTAGTAAGAAATAAATTGAGGTTTTTAATTTACTACACTAAAAGAGTAAATTAATACACTTTTGATCTGATTGAGCCACCTACCGTGAAGTGACCAAATTACACTTACAGATAAAACAGGACTTCAATTTTGTTTTAATATTTATTTTAAGGAGAAGAAAACTACCAAAAAATAAATCTACCTAAATATTCTTCAGAACTACAGATAGCGTAAATTGTCTTTTGTCAGATGTTTATGGGTACTTTCAATTTATTGTAAATTAATTTTTGGTGTTTAGGTATAGGGTTGTCCAGGATGTTGTTCCTAATTTTATAATATGTATGCCATATTTCATAATTTTGTAACATATTTAAATAATACCATACAAAATAATACTAGATATGTTATGGTCATAGTTTTTACGCAGATATTAGACGAATTTCTTGATTAAAATAAGCAATAATTAAAAAACGACTTATCGGAATTGATCCAAATTTCATATTTAACAGCTCGAGCAAAATAGTACCTCATATATTAAATCTTTTTTATCTAGTACCTACATACCAGCACAAATGTTACTTAGGTACCTACTACTTACCTGAAGATATTTTTAGGTTTTTTATTAATATCTTGAAAAACAAACAATTTTTTTTTAATAAATAAAGACTTCATAGAAACTGAAAATAATTGAACTGATCTTTGAAAGAGAATATCAATTGATAACTATAATAGTATATTATACTACGACGCTATAATGAAAGCTATTGCCATTATAGCGAGTTGTATACTATACTTTTATCTACGACGAAAATCCATCTTCAATATCACTTTCCACATTTTCCATTATAAAATGACACAACAAGTACAACACTAGGAGCCTGTCCTAACATGACATACCATTAACAAAAACCATTTCAGTTTGATTATTTGTAGTCAATAAGGATATTTAAATGAATAAAACTACAGTATGGAGGCTTAGAAATCTCATATTATGTAGTCATAAATAACAAACCTATTAATAATTTCAAAATTTAGTATTAAAAAATATCTGATGTGCCCAACACATGACTTTCTTATACGGATTAGTACCACAATTACTTTTCCTAAAGAAATTAATTAAAATTTCTTGTAAAAATTTTGAGGGTTTCCAGCAATTTTCAAATAGTCTTTGTCTTTGTGCAATACGCATAAATCTGTCCTTGTCCCACTCATTATAACCGAATTTTACGACAAAAATGTGTTTTATTTTAGATTTTTGACCTATTACTCACTTAAACAAATAGTCTCTGTCGCACTTATTGCAATACGCATAAATCTGTCCTTGTCCCACTCATTATAACCGAATTTTAGGACAAAAATGTGTTTTATTTTAGATTTTTTACCTATTACTCACTTAAAAAAATCTCCCGGTATAAAATCACCTTTATTTATTCATTATTATTGTTTGTGGTACCATAGAAACCAGTAAAATACAAAAAAAAATAATGGTCCTTCTGGGACTCGAACCGTGGACCTTCCGTTTGACAGGCTACCTAGACCATCGGATTCATCAATCAACACGCGCTATGAGAAATATAAGTGTTTTAAAAATATCAAGTTTTTTTGAAATTTTTTTGACGGAATTTCGAAAAAAAGTTCAAACAAAATTTGTTCAAAATTTAATTCTAAATCAATGTTAAAGAATAAAAAAATCTCATAAATTGTTTATTTTTCAAGATATTCCTAAAAATGTCTTGAGGTAAGTGTCACTTGTTTTGGTGCTAGATGAAAAACATTTAATGTGGCACCCACAAATTTATTCAAACTCTTAAATATGAAATTTGAATCAAATTCGATAACTTGTTTTTGAGTTATGGTGGATACAGACAGACACACAGACAGACACACACACACAGTCCGACAGACACACTTATACTTCGTATAAGAAAGTAAAAAGACTTATTATGTCATTTTATCCTACATACTACGTATAAAATGACATACCTAATTCTCTATCCACAAAGTGTCCTATTATAGCATTTTAACATTAGCTTCATGGTTCTATTCATTTCCTTACGAAATTAAAATATTCCATTTCCATAAGGAAACATGATAACATAGATACAACCTATGTCATTTTACCGGCACTTCTACTTCAGGGTAAAATTACTTAACATTTTTATTATCCAATAAAAACAAAAAATATATATTTGGTTTGAAGCACCAATAGAGGATTAACATGTTTTTAAAAAAAAAATTTTTTTTCAATAGTTCATACCCACTTTTATGTATACATTTTTTTCTCCGAATTTTTTGAGCCCTGGAAAATTTTCTAAACGCGTTTGAAATTCAAACAAATTTGAAAAAGCCGACGACATCCCGAACACGCACGAAAAAAGCAAAGCAAATGTGACGTCAATCCTGTACATCTGTCATCTGATCAGATTTAAATTGTCAATAATAATAATACTGACTTAAATATATCGTTATCCAAATCGATTATGAATGTAAAAAGTGATAATCACCGTTCGTATCGGTGTTGCTTGGTGTCTAGTTGTCCAAATACATAAAAAAATTCGTCCAAAAACTTGTTTTTGCACGTTCCGGAAAATTTCGGACGTCGAAATTTGTGGTTTATACTTGCCCGAACCCGAAGGACCGATGAACCGTCGACAACTACAAGATTCTCATTCCACTGGTACCAAAATATTTTCTCTAGGCCGAATTGGCGAGCAGGAATTCACAATAATGTTAAAAACTAATGTTAAGTCCCTATGTGCTGGTTTGAAAATATATCCCCGGTATGTACTATTAATTATTGTTGTACTTTCATTAAAGTGATCCTCACATCAATAATAATTTGTAGTTGTTGACGGTTTATCGATGCTTTTGGCAAGTATAAACCACAAATTTCGGCGCTCTAATTTTTCCGGAACGTGCAAAAACAACTTTTTGGACGAATTTTTTTATGTATTTGGACAACTAGGCACAAAGCAACACCGATACGAACGATGATTATCACTTTTTACATTCATAATCGATTTGGATAACGATATATTTAAGAGATTATTGATCCGTCAGTATTATTGACAAGTTTCTAGTCTTCTTGATTGACAATTTAAATCTGATCAGATGACAGATGTACAGGAATGACGTCACATAGGCTCGGCTTTTTTTCGGGTGTGTTCGGCACGTCGTCGTCTATTTCAAATTTTTAGGAATTTCAATTGCTTGTTAAATATTGAAAAAAAAGAAAAATAATGAACAATAATTGTTTTTGGACTCAGGGCAACTCAAATTATAGAAATAATATGCGAAACAAGGAATCTAAAAAAAATGTTAATCCTCTATTATAAAACTTACTCACCAGTAACTCACTTATTTAAATTTATTTTCGGATTCAGGAAAAAACTACAGATATTTTCTTGGTGGTATAAAACTTTCGTAAACGTGTTTTCAATAAATGTTCACTACAAACACAAATAAGCGGTAAAATCAAAACCCTTTTAAATCATGTCTGATATGCAACTAAAGAAGCATGTCATGTGATTCTTTTGGCGACAGCTTAATTAGTGCGAAGAATCTACAAGGTAGGTCATTTTATCGGAGTATGTCGTTTTAGGACAGGTTCCCCTATCAGTATTTTGACAAATATTTATTTACACTGACATTTTGTTTGTCATGGTTTCCATGGCTATTTTCAATTTCACAGAAATTGTGATTGTTATACTATTTTTTCATTCGTTTACAAGTATGGAATAATGGAATTTGTATGGAATAATGAGATTCATTATATTGCAAAAACCATAAATATAATACATATATTATACAGGGTGTTCGCGCGAAGTGGCTCACTATTGCTAACTTCGTTATTATTGGAGCTACAATGTCGGTTAAATTAGCAAACTAGTAGCATTTTTTCCGCTGATTACAAGGGTGAAAACAGAAAAACAATTGACTATCTGGTTTTCAAGATATTCAAAAAAATAACATTTTTACCATTCTCCATACTTAATATACTATATTAATATAAAATCACATTTATTTATTATTATTGTTTTCGGTACCATAGAAACCAGTAAAATAAAATTTAAAAAAATGGTCTGGGATTTCAACCCGCGACCTTCCGTTTGGCAGCCAAGTCCCCTTAGTCACTAGTCTATCTAAGCTGTCGGATTCAACGCGCACTAATAGAAATATAAGAGTTTTAAGAATATCTCGTTTTTTTGAAATTTTTTTGACGGAATTTCAAAATATTCCAAACAAAATGTGTTCAAAATTTAATTCTAAATCAATGTTAAGGAATAAAAAAATCTCGTAAATTGCAGTATCCCGACACCATTTATCCGAAAGTAATTTTCCCGACGAACGATTTTCCCGAAAAGTTTACGAGTACCAACGGTTCCTTACTAATGATAGTTTAACAGTTCCGGGGCAAGTTCCTTCTTACTTATACCTTATATTCCTGGTTTCCGGCGAGGGCGAGGATCGCATATTCATTTTTACGACACGAGTGACATATGGTTTGTAGATGGCACCTTCAAGGTACTGAACTAACCCAATTTTCCATCCCGTTTCTGTCTCATTTTATTCCCTGACTCCATTCCATTGCGCACCTAAGGCATTTTTTATTTATTTCAATAATAAGATTTTTGTTGTAAACATAGTCTGTCGGGAAAATAGAATATGGGGAAAAAGGTATGTCAGGAAACTGCAATAGGGAAAGTGTCCGACATCGAATCTAATAATAAGATTTTTGTCGTGAACATAATCTTTCGTGAAAAGTGCTGTCTGGAAAATGTCCAGGAACACGTAAATTGTTTATTTTTCAAGATATTTCTAAAAAACCTGAAAATATCTACAGGTAAGTACTTGTGTTGGTGCTAGATGAAAAAGATTTAATGTGGCACCCACAATTTTGTTCAAACTCTTAAATATGAAATTTGAATCAAATCCGATAACTCGTTTTTGAGTTATGGTGGATACAGACAGACAGACAGACATCATGGCGAAAATGGTCAAAATGGATTCAGGGGCCCTCAAAACGTGTAAATCCATCAAGACCTCAAAGTCGAAAAAATCACGATTACTATACTTTCTTATTACTCCGTATAAGAAAGTAAAAATAATGTAAGTTGATAAACCTCAAATTTTTTTGAAATTTAAATAGGTGTGTTATTAGTTTTTAATATTTTCAATTACTGTGTATTATAGAGGTTTTGTGAAAAAAATTGAACAAATAATATTGCATTTTTTCCAGAGATTATAGTAGCATGAATTATTCACTTATTTTGGTCTTGGTTATTAAAATAATTAGTTTGTAACTTGGATGAGGGAAACTCTATAACTCAGAAGCTAACCATCAGATTTAATTTTTTTACTGATTATTCTTAGTTTGAATGTGCTCTATAACGCCCTGCATTCGGAGTGCACCAATTACTGATCACCCTGTATATTTAGAATTTTACTTGCATTATACTTAATAATAATAATAATAACATACTAATTTTGGATTAAGACTGTTTATACGAGTATTTTTTTGGTCAAAAATAAATTAATGTTAAAAGTTATAACCTACATTAACAAAATTACAAGGCTACATGAAAATAATTGTGTCTGGCTCTGTCGTATTAAATTCACTAATCAATTTTATTTCCATTCTATTCCCACTTGAAATCATTTACAGTGTATTAAAGTTTCAAGTATATATTTACCAAAGTTCAAAGCTATCTACTTCGATTAAGATATAGGAAACTCATTTTTGGACATAATATTTATATTCGTAAACAATAATTGATTCATTGGAAATATTTTTAAACATTTTTTATTTTTATTTTAATCTTATCTTAATGTTGCAGTTATTTCTCTTTTAAATTGTAGTAAATTTTGATAAAATTAACAAGTTGGTACCTATATAAGTAGGTAACTTAAAACATTCAGAAAATAAAAAAAAATACTTCCATTATGTGCAAATTAATGCAACGATCCGTGATTATTTTAGTTTTAAACTGTATAGTTCAAGCTGTTAGTTTAGACGTGAGTATTTATACTATAAATATGTAGTGCAGATAAATGACAATTTATGCGTTAAAATCTGAAGCACTTTGAATTTTCTTCAAAGGTCTTTACTACGTATATAGTAATTACTTTTACCATTTAGTTTATTTTGGACATTAATGTGCATAAAGGAAGAAATACACGATTCAATTTGGTTGAACAATTTGGTTGATTCAACTAGATTGAACTAATAGAAATTCACTCGACTTCTTTCAGTGTTCACTTTGGTTGAACACTTTGATTGATTGGAAAAATACACTATTCAACTTGGTTGAATCAACCAAATTGTAACGTGTATTTCCTACTTTACATAACATTGGGTTTTCATAACCAGACATCAACTTCCTTATTTAAATTTACAACCATGTTATTACAATTTACAATATTATATTTTCATAGAATTTTAATATGAAAATCCTTGCATAAGCTTTCAAATATCTAAAATCAACCCTATTTTAGGCCGGATATCCGTTGAAGAGCTACAAAATATAATTTGAACAAAATAGTGGGTCACATATTAAATCTTCTATATGTAGTACCAACACAAGTGGTACTTACTTGAAGACATTTTTAGGTTTTTTAGGAATATCCTGAAAAATAAACAATTTGTTTAATGAAGATTACATAGAGCTTCGCTAGACTGTAACGGTGTTCAAAGTAAAAATCAGGAAATACCTTGTAAAGATACGAATTTTCACAGTGGACCATGTAGAAAATTGAAGAAGAATTTCAGTTTTTGTTACATTCGCACAGAAATACTGTAAACTAACTTCTATAATACATAAGAAGACAACATAGAGCTTTGCATAATTGTACAGGGTGGACCATTTTCGATGGGATTACAGGGTATCTAGGGTTTCTGTTCAAATTAGAAAAAAACAGATAGCACATTTTTAGGTCAACTTTTTAAGACAAATTGAATGGTGAAAACAAGAAATGTCTACCTTCTTTTGTATTTGAGTTACAAGCAAAAACTGATTACTTACCGAATTTCTCAAGTCAATGTATCTCGGTTAATTGAAAAGTTACAAAAAAATAGTTTATATCTTTTTTAAAGAGATTTTAATTTGAAACAAGATGATATAATCAAGTTTTTTGAGACTCATCTGCTATTCCAGACTCGGCTTCGCCTCGTCCGGAAACAGCGATTTGTCCCAGAAGACTTGATTTTAGGTACGTATTACAAAAATAACTATTATGTAATTATGCATTTGAATTTGATGTTTTAATCATATAGGCAAACATTTTATGTTTTATAATAATATTATTATTCGAGTACACAATAATTTCATATTTCTGAATATGAATTATAAGAAAATTAAGTTTAATTCTATTGTGATAAGTTAATTTAGTTCATGATTTGTTTTTTTTTACTTATAGAATTTCTAAAAGTTAAAATAATTAAACAAAAAAATAGTAATACAAAAACGGAATAATTGATAACCTACATGGGATGTATTCACAAACTTTTCACATAATCTTATTTTTAATGCTCTCGACTGCAGTTCTTTCGATCAAGTCGTTCCTTCTTTTTTATCCAAAAATATTTTGCGCCTTTTCCCTACCTTCTGGAGAATATCAAATGGCCCGTTTCCCTCACAAATATCCTATTTCTGCCATTGTCTATTCTTTTAACAACATTTTCCTAAATAAATAAGTTGATAATAATTTCGTTAATTCGGATTCACATTCTCCGAATCCAACCAAATCACATCATATCAGGGTCCACCCTTGTTCAGTTATTTTTATTCTGGATTTAATTGATGAGGATCAACCAAAAGTTATACAGTCAAGATTCCTTCGAGAGAGTTATTCCAAATTTTTAGCAGCTATATTGCAATTCGGGGGCACCCTGTATAAGCAGTAGGAAACAAATTTTATTTTTACTTTCGCATCCTGTAACTGTGTTCAAATCTGTAGGTAATTATATTATCACCAACCAGACTTTTTTTTAAATAGAATTTGGTGATGTCACTACTACATACATAGGTATAATAGATAGCATTCTCTTATGATGTTTATGTCTGTTAAAGTATTTACCTTTTCGTAAAGCTGCATTATTGCAAGTCCAGCACATGACTTTTGTGTGAATAACATAATTTATGTAAATACTTATTTGTCTTTTTAACAATCTTAATGTATGTACCTACCTAATAATGAATACAAAAATCTGGGAAAATTTAGCGAATGTGTACTGGAGCGTTTTTGGAACTATTTAGAAATTACCTTGTTAATTAGGATCTGCTGATTACGAAAATGCTAAAAACTAGCGGCGGTCTCCAATATATCCAAAGTTATAGCCGTTTGCAAACTTGAAACATCCAATGTTTGGTTGTGTCAATTAAGCACTTTTATCAGATTTTCATCACGAAAAATTCACTCAATAGGACCTATTGCACTAACTAATATTTACGTTTTAATAAAATAGTAATTTTTGTAACAAGTATCTAAAATCACGTTTTTTTGGGACAAATCGCTGTTTCCGGACGAGGTGAAGCCGAGTCTGGAATAGCAGATGAGTCCCAAAAAAACGATTTATTACTCTATTTTAGCTCGTTTATTTTTATTTTTGTAACATTAAATCTAACCTAAAAATGACTACCATTAAAGTTGATCAAAATATTCTTTAACATAGGTACCATACCAAAATTAGTAAGGGCGCGGATCCAGAACCGAATTTAGGGGGGGGGCACACAAAATAATATTGTTACTTTTACATATTTATGACTTTCTAAATAAATAAATAGTACAATGTGCAGAGGCTCAGTTAATAAAAATAGGAGTTTTTCTTTACATAACTATGATAAGTTAGGTCTATAAAGGAGGGTAAAGACACATTTTCCACCCCATGGCCATTATTAATTTTCTACAACTTTGGTTCTTATGAATTTTTCTCAAAAATGAACAGGAACGGAGATGAAACACCATTCGCGTTTTCCAAGATAGCGACCGGAAGCCAGCAGTTACAGTCCCGACTTTTTGGTTTTGGACTCTACCTATGTCCCCCTTTCCTTTTTGAAAAAAATATCCACTATTTAATTTTTTCAAAACTTTTTCCTAATTTTGCATTAGACTAGAAGTTAGTTTACGATATTTTTGCGTGAAATTAACAAGTACTTTAGGTATATTTCTGGACAATATTCTACATAGTCCAGTTTGAAAATATACAGGGTGATCAGTAATTGCCGCACTCGGAGCATACTGTGATAAACTTTGCGTTTTAAGAATGACGAATTTTTTTACCGCAGTGCTGTAAGTCTTTTCTTTACAAAGATATGACCACTTTTGTGAAAATAAAAGTGGCAACCCTGCATTGAACATGTGAATAGGTTCGACGAGAAAAAAAAAGTGAAACGTTCAATATTTTATGATGCGAGAACTTGTCAAACTAATTTAGTACTGTCAATTTTATTAAAAAACAGAAACAACAATTGAAATTCATTATTAATATTTTCATGGCAATAGAAGGTATTTTAGTTTATCCCAAGGGGAACTTAAGAGGTTGCCATACTTCAAAATTCTCTCAAATTAAGGTATTTTATTAAATTTTAACATTTTCAATTTCTTTGTATTAGAGGTTTTGTGAAAAAAATTGAACAAATCCTATTGCATTTTTTTCAGAGATTATAGTAGCATGAATTATTCACTCATTTTTGACTTGGTTATTAAAATAATTAATTTGTAACTTGGATGAGGGAAACTCTATAACTCGGAAACTAACCATCAGATTTAATTTTTCTTTGCAGATTATCCTTAGTTTTAATGTGCTCTATAACGCCCTGTATTCGGAGTGCGCCAATTACTGATCACCCTGTATATCTCTACGCTGAATTTACAGATTTTTACTTAGGATACAGTTTTGCAAAGCTCGATGTTAACTAAAGAAGAAGATAATCAATATATGAAAGCTAGGTTAGGATATTTTACCACGAAAAGAACAAAAACTAAAATTTCTGATAAATCTTTTACAAGGTTCATCATTTCGAAAATTTGTTGTTATGCACCGGATTTCCTGGTTTTCGGTTAGAATACAGTTTTGTAAACCTTAATGTTATTTTTTGCACGATCCGTCAAATTCACGTATTTACTGGTTTAATTAAAAGAATAGTAGGTTTTGTTTAAAAATTACTGATCGGTAAGTATCTTACCGATCAGATTATCGCCTTCTGATCGCTAAGTAAGGACTACGAATTGTATAGAGAGGATACTTGACACCCTATCTCCATGCATACAGCGATTTGGGACGTATGGCGGCGCCGTTATATGTCCCGTCGCTACTACTTGTGATAGGTATCTTCTCTATACAATCCGTAGTAATGACATATGAAAGTTTTGTCACTTTATTTTAGATAATTTTATAGTTGTCACTTTGACATCAACAAATTTAGAATCATTTTAATTTGGTCTACTATTCTTTTAATTAAACCAGTAAATACGTGAATTTGACGGATCGTGCAAAAAATGTTATAAGCATGTCGAACGTTAAGGGTTACCGTTCTCAGACAATAATTGGAGTCGTCCCTTACCGTTCTCCATACTTAATATACTATTATGGAAATTAATTTGATTACGATTACGACTCGTTCTGCAATTTTCAGACTCTTATGTTAATGATGTTCATATCCCACTTATAATATAAATAACTATTATGTTCGACTGCTAAAATTATCTTTTTTGTACACAGTCCCTAAAATAGCTATTTTACGGACTCATTTCAGTCCGTAAAATGGCTCTTTTCGGGACTATTTTTGTTTTAGGAACAATTTTTATTTTACGGACTCATATCAGTCTGGTTACTATAGGCGACTGAATTTAAGCTCGCAGCGCCATAGTGGCAGCTAATGGAACTCTTTTCTCCTGATGGTGGTTTATTTTTAGGGCGAATAATATTCAGACTGTATATGCTCTGTATATTATGGAATGTTTATTTTTCATCTATAGAAATCCGCACTATTTTCTGGATTTCAGAAAGAGCTGCGCATACCCTACAAGAAATATAAATTATATTTATCCAAAACATGATCTAACAATAACGGAAAAGAGTTGCTCATATATGTGCATAAAACTTTTTAATGCTCTTCCGATTTCGTATCAAAAATTATCGGAATTTAAACAATTTAAAGAAAAAATTTCTAAATATTTATTAAAATTAGAACCATACTCTATTAAAGAATTTATAGAATCATGTAAGCAAATTAATGATTTAAGCTAATAAAAAGATTACTAACGTTGTGATACTTGCTAGTGTACATCATTAACATATTTTGACGTTGTTTCGATCTACTTGTTTTATACCTTTGTTATTCTCATGTATGTAACTTGTCCTCTCGAAAATTAATTATCTATCTATCTATCTATCTATCTATTTAATCTATGCACCTCTCCTCAATTTTTCACATTAGGTTGTGGTCGTGTGTGATTGAAAAGTTAAAAACTTATCGGAACAAGTTTAGTCCGGTCTCAATTTCTACATAATGTTTGCCGGCTTTTGGAAATAAGTGGAAACTTATTCCGGAATTTATCTTCGACCACGATGTACACTGAGGAATTGAACAGTACGAATTACTCGTAGAACTCATTGTTAACGAAAAACTGGGAAAAATTTCATGGTAAAACCACGAAAAACCTCCACTTGACACTATAGAAATAATTTATTTATACTGGAGAAAAGGGTTCGTCGATATCACGATAGAGGGCGTAGTCCTTATTTTCAGTTGCCTATAGTAACATCGTAATTAAAATCCGAAGTTCACTATTTTTGAGAAATATTTGCTGTAATGACATAGACATAAATTGTATTATGTATGATATGTCAATTACATATCATACATAATTAAAGGTTTGAATGTGTTTTAGGTGTTTTAGGGACCTTTAACAAAAAAATATTGTTTGTAACACGTACCTAAATCAGTTTTTTGGGACTCATCTTCTATTCCAGACTCGACTTCGCCTCGGAAACAGGGATTTGTCCCAAAAAACTTGATTTTAGGTACTTGTTAAAAAAATAACTATTTTGTAACAAGTACCTAAAATCAAGTTTTTTATTATAGTAACCAGACTGAAATGGGTCCGTAAAATAGCTATTTTAAGGACTGTACAAAAAATAACTATTTAATTATCTAGTAAAATTATAAATAATAAATTTATTCTGACAGCATTTATTTTGACATTGACAGCTGATGTACAGGTACAGGTACGGAAGAAAATATTTCGGACAAAAGTTATAGAAAATTTTTATTCTTGGTGAGAACATATACTGAGTTGTAGTGGCTTAAAATCAACCAGTTACATTTAATTTCGAAATTATCATATAAACTAATCACAAAAATTGAAAATAAAAGTAGGTAATGAAATAATAAAACTATAGTGCGGGGGTCTTCCATATCTCCTTTATTATTAATGCTAGCTAAAAAATTTCAAGAACAAATATGCTTTATTCCTGAATGTGCATAACTTAAAAATATTTTTCACTATACAGCGTGTTTAGTTTCTGCTGGGTGCACACCAACTTTCTTATTTTAACTGGAATATACCTTATACAGGGTGATCAGTAATTGGCGCACTTCGAATACAGAGCGTTATAGAGCACATTAAAACTAAGAATAATCTGCAAAGAAAAATTAAATCTGATGGTTAGTTTCCGAGTTATAGAGTTTCCCTCATCCAAGTTACAAGCTAATTATTTTCATAACCAAGATAAAAATGAGTGAATAATTCATGCTACTATAATCTCTGGATAAAATGCAATATGATTTGTTCAATTTTTTTCACCAAACCTCTACTACAAAGAAATTGAAAATGTTAAAATTTAATAAAATACCTAAATTTGAGAGAAATTTGAAGTTTGGCAACCTCTCAAACTCCCCTTCGGATAAACTAAAATACCTTCTATTGCCATGAAAATATTAATAATGAATTTCAATTGTTGTTTCTGTTTTTTAATGAAATTGACAGTACTAAATTAATTTGACAAGTTCTCGCATCATAAAATATTGAACGTTTTTCTTTTTTTTTTCTCGTCGAACCTATTCACATGTTCAATGCAGTGTTGCCACTTTTATTTTCACAAAAGTGGTCATATCTTTGTAAAGAAAGGACTTACAGCACTGCTGTAAAAAAATTCGTCATTCTTAAAACGTAAAGTGTATCACAGTATTCTCCGAGTGCGGCAATTATTGATCACCCTGTATATTTTTACATTTTTGGATTCCCCGTTTAATTCAAACTACAAAAGGTTATACAGAGTGCCCGTTTCTCGATCGGCACCATATGAATCTCGCTTATCTTAAGAGATACGAAGTCTGATAAATTAGGGCAAAGTTCCGTATCCTTACGCTGGTCAATAATCCGAAAAGAAATTTGAACTATCGGTTTTAATTTTGAAGTTATTATAGAAAAACAAGAAATTGTAATTTTCGTTTTTAATTTTTAAACAGAAAACCCATAAACTTACGTAATTTTAACTAAAATCCGAATATGTCATAGCATTTTCCATGGAGTCTAAGATGGCAGAAAAACAGTAGTCAACTTTTTTTTTATGGTTGCCATATTGGACTTATTCATTTTTAAATACAGCTTTTTTTGTGATTACGATAATGTATCACACATGATAGTCAAGTTTTATATTTTGGCGGAAATTCCAAATTATTCGTTTTTTCGAAGGGTGCTTTGGAAAAAAAATTATTACTTTTGTTATAAACAAATTTTTAACAGGTCGCCTTAAGTTAAAGTCTAGTCGTTTACGTTTCTACTACATTTTATCCGATAAAAACATGAAAACGAGAGATTTTGATATACATTTATTCTTCGCATTAGAACATAACCCAAACCAAAGAAAATGAAACGAAAAAATAGAAAATTATAATAAATGCTCAAATGGTCCACCTTCCACATGGAAAAACAACTGAATCCGTTTTCAAAGATTTAGAACTGCTCTACTAATATCTCGCCTTCTTATTTCATGTCTAAGGGTAGTGATAATATTTATTCGCAGTTCATCAATGGCGGCAATGGTGAGATACATTTTATTCTTCATAGTGCCCCACAAAAAGAAGTCCAAGGGGACGAATCTGGAGAACGCGCTAACCAGCATACCTATGTCCCCATTATTAGAAATTACTCTGTTGGTGAACATTTCCGCCAAACACACATTCACCTTTTTGGCGTTATTAAAGGAACCATATTGGCCTAAATTTCTATGGAAAGATAGAAAATAGCTGCTATTTTCGGTTCTTTCTGGAAAACTGGAACATCTCATTTTCGTGGACAACAGCAGAAGTGTTTAAATCAAAAGAGACAATTTTATTTCCAAAGCACCCATCGAAAAAACGAATAATTTGGAATTTCCGCCAAAATATAAAATTTAACTATCATGTGTGATACATTAATGTAAACAGGGAAAAAAGGTGTATTCAAAAATGTATAAATCCAATATGACGACCATAAGAAAAAATAAAATTTACTACTGTTTCTCTGCCATCTTAGACGCCATGGCAAATGCAATGACATATTCGGATTCATCGTAAAACAGTGCCTTAAGAATGCCTTAGTTAAAAATACGTAAGTTTATGGGTTTTCAATTTAAAAATTAAAAACGAAAATTACAATTTCTTGTTTTTCTACAATAACTTCAAAATTAAAAACAATAGTTCAAATTACTCGTCGGACAATTGATCAGCGTAAGAATGTGCAACTTTGCGCTAATTTAACCGACTTTGTATCTCTTAAGATAAGCGAGATCAAATCAAATCAAATCAAATTTATTTCATACAAGAATTGTTACAATTTTTACAAGATAACATCCTAAAAGAAATATTGTCAATATGCCAATGGCATGCACGAATTTATAAAAACATATGTTACCACACTTAAAACACAAAGAAATAGACAAAAAACATGATACATTTACAATTTATTAAAATACTCACTGAGGGAATAGGGTTCAATCTCACATATATATTTAAATAACTCATTCTTAAATGTGTTGACACTTTTCAACTGTTTCAACCCCTCAGGCAAACTGTTAAATAACTCTATTGCAGAGTATTGACAACCTCTCTCATAAATGGCAAGTCTATGTACTGGAACATTGTAATTTGTGATCCTACGAGAATTTGATTTGAATTTACTAAATAAACCGCTATTTCGCTTTAAAAATAAAATTGTTTCATAAATATATAAGCCAGTCACAGTTAACACATTTAGACTCTTAAAATGGTTTCTACACGACTCTCTGTGTCCCAGACTCATAACTACCCGAATCGCCCTCTTCTGCTCAACAAACACCGATTCCAAATCCTTAGCCTTCCCCCAGAAAACCATCCCGTATCGCAATAAACTCTCAAAACATGAACAATAAACAGTTTTCAAAATGTTCTGACTTACATAGCACTTCAAAACACGCAATGAATAATTTACTCTACTCAGTTTACTCACTAAGTAACCAATATGATATTCCCAGCTCAAGTGTTTATCAATCATTAGTCCCAAAAACTTAACACTGCCAACAACGGAAACCTGTTGTTCATTCACTTTCAATTCTGATGGTGTTAAATAATTTGACTGTGCAGTTTTAAAAAACATCAGATTTGTTTTCCCCTCATTCAGAATAAGCTTATTCTGAAGCATATATTCCCTAATATCGGCCATCAAATTCTGACACTGCAATGCCGCACCATCTCCCGAACAAGAGTTTATCAAAAAGTTTGTATCATCAGCGAAACTAGTCAAATGATGACTGGATAAGTTTGCAATGTTCTGAATATCGTTCATATAAATAACAAACAGAAGCGGCCCCACAACACTTCCCTGAGGGACACCAACCGTAATGTCTCTTCTATCTGAAGTGTACCTCAGAGAGTCGTGCTTTATAACTGTTCTCTGTCCGCGGCCCGAAAGGTAGGATACTATCCACCGCAACGCACAGCCCCTTACCCCGTACCTATAAAGTTTCTGAAAAAGTATATCATAGTCGAGGCAGTCAAAAGCCTTTGTTAGATCTAGATACATTCCCAACGCTAACCTTTTCTCGTCAAAACCCTCCAGAATACTCTGGACAAAGCCATGCACCGCAGTAACCACCGACCTTCCCTCCAAATAAGCGTGTTGATACTCACTGAAAAGACCACACCCATTGAAAAACCCGATCAATGCCCTACACATGGAAGCTTCAAAAATCTTCGAGAACGATGGCAACAAGCTTATGGGACGGTAGTTTCTCATATCGGCTGGGTCACCCTTTTTAAATATGGGAATAACTATTGTTTCCTTTAATTTATTCGGAAAAATACCACAACTAAGAGAGCTGTTGACCAGAAAAGTCAGCGGCTCGCACAATTCCAACATACAGCACTTAATAACCTCTGTAGGTACACCGTCATACCCACTACTCGTTTTTGACTTCAATTTCCTAACTATATCACAAATGTCATTTACAGTGACTGGTGAAACAAACATAGAATTTACATTAAAAAGTATCTTACATACAAACTCAACACCCACGACACCTGACATAAGATTTGAAACCATATTTACAATAAAATCATTAAAATCGCCTGCCACCTGACTAGGGTCCCTCGAAATTTCAATATTTTTTGACTTATCACAGCCTCTAATACTATTTATAATGTTCCACACAGTCTTGCTTTTGTTCTGGGACGCATGTACTTGAGCAGAATAATAGTTCTTTCTGGAGTCTCTTAAGGCTACATCATATCGTTTTTTACATTGTTTATAATCATCCTTATACCTAGCATCATTCTTACTTAACACATATAAGATATCTAATTCTTTTTTACATTCTTTCACTGATTGATCACTATAAAAATTCTTAACCCTGTCTTTTACAAATACCCTCTTTTCAGGAAAACACTCTTCGAAAATAGGGTAGAAAATGTTTGCGAATTTTTGCCATTGCAGATTAACATCTTCGAGAGGACATGTGTACACATCTAACCAATTTTGTTCACTCAGTTTACTTTTAAATAAAGCCCTGTTTGGACTATTAAACTTTCTTACATATTTGTATTTATTACATTTAGCACTGGATATATTAAACATAAGCCTTACCAATTTGTGATCAGAAATATGATGTTCGTTTACTACTATTTTATAATTTTGCATATTTGTAAAGATATAATCAAGGCACGTTTGACTATTCAGGGTTACCCTAGTTGCAGTGAAATCAGACCTACACAATCCAAAAGAATTCAACAGTGCCAGAAAACCAGTTGTGATTACAGAGGTCTGCATTAAATTTATATTAAAGTCCCCTGCCAAAAAGATATCCGAGTTTCCCACAACAACAACATCAAGAACCTGTTCCAGTTTTACAAAAAAATCATACACATCAGAATCTGGTGTTCTATACACACACAACACAATAAGCTTCCTGTCACTTACAACAAGTTCAACTGCAGACACTTCACACATATACACTTGTGATAACTTTTTGATGTCGTCACGCTGCTTAAAATTGTAGTCAGTCTTTATGTAACTCGCCGTGCCCCCATGTTGTCCTGTCTCTCTGCAATAACACGAAGCTAGTTTAAAGTTGTCAAACACAAACTCCCCCAACTGATTCTCATCCTTCCAATGTTCGGTCAGACACAAGCAGAAAACATCTTTGTAGTGATCCATTACTGCCTGAATTCGATCCATTTTGTTACCTATCGATTGTACATTTTGAAGAAGCAAGTCATAACCAACTGACGAAGAATTACTGCTGACTTCCCTTAGTCTGTCTTTTCCTCTCGATATTTCATCTTTTTTATCTCTAAAAAAGACCGTATTGCCACATGCGTTGGCCAAAAAGTTTCATTAAGTAACTCTTTCTTAAAATCTCCATGGTGTCGGTCGAAAAACGGGCACCCTGTATGTACCTTAAATTAATAGTTTTCAATTTTTTTGGATTTTTTCAAATATTTTCACGGATGTTAACTTTTACAAAAATATTAATATCTTAACTAGAATTTTCCTTTAAAAATTGTATATTCAAAATAAAATAAAATCTAATAAATTTAGGTATAGGAAACCCTTAATAAAAATGACAGAAAATCTAATTCTGTAACGTAGTATAAAAATATAAAGGGGTTCCATTTGAAAAAATAAATTTATCACTGTTTGCAATATGTGATATTTACGAATAAATTACAAATACCCTGTATAAGCTAATTTCACCAAAAATACATCAAAATGTTCCCTGAACTTTGCTTTTATCATTTAAAAATTTTTTTTGAAAAGACTGAATTTATTAAGATATTAGATAATATTTTTGTAAAAGTCCATAACCGTGAAAATTTTTGAAAAAATCTAAAAAAATGGAAAACTGTTAATTTTAGGTACATACAACCTTATACTTTTGTAGTTTGAATTAAACGGGAGATCCAAAACGTAAAAATATGTAGGGTTTTCCATTTAAAATAAGAAAGTTGGTGTGCACCCAGCAAGAATTGAACACTCTGTATAGTGAAAAATATTTTTAAGTTATGCACATTTAGGAATAAAGCATATATGATTTTGAAATTTTTTTGCTAATATTAATAATAAAGGAGATATGGAAGACCTCCACACTAGGTGGACACCCCGTATAAAGAAGATGAACTGAGGTTTTACTTTTTTGTACAAAATAAGTAAGTGTTGTTTATACCTATTTAATATTGTATTTAGTATGTATTGTAAGTACCTATGTATTTTTTTAACTTAAAACTGTTTTTAGGACGATCCTCTTGTAAAACAGCTAGATGATGGGCAAATTCGAGGTATTCAACACCAGACAGTAGGATTAAATCAGACTTATTATGCCTTTAAAGGCATTCCTTTTGGAAAACCACCAGTAGGACCACTGAGATTTTTGGTAAGAAAAAAATGAAATTTACAAAAACTTTTCTATTTTTACATTTATACATATTGCGTGACTATTATAAAGTCTATGTAAATATTTTAAACGAAACTTATCTCACATTTAATTTTACAATAAAGATTCTCTGATAAAAAATCGTAAATAAACTACGCTTGTTATATCCATAAAAAACGGAAAACAACTTCAATTGCCACTTATGATGATATCAAAACAAGCAATTTGGTTATGATTAAAAAAGCGAGTAAATGCAACAACAAAAATAAAATATTGTACAAAAATTTTAATGTTTAATAAAAACATTAATCAACAAAAAATAGTCTACTGGGTTAGCACAAAATTATATGAGTAAAACCAGGGTAGCATAATAGTAAAAGTAAAAGAAAGTGGTGTGTGAAGTGGGAATACTGTATGAGCAGGCATAACTCGCTAAATACAATTTGTTTCACTCTAACCCTTTGCTCTTACTCATAGAAAAAGAAGATATACTAATACATCAGAATATGTATTATGTACATAAGATTCTGATTTTCTAACTAGGTATATTTTCCAGTTTCTACCAGTGTTTCGTAAGTTACTTATCTTTGTCTGAATCTATAATTTGAAAGTGGCACTGAGTACTAAAATGCTAAGAATATGAGACTATTTTCTCAGTACCTACTAAATCCTCTTATTATTCCGGTGGGTATACTATAATATCCTATTGTGTTATTTATTTATTCGGAGATGTAACTGAGTAATCCTCTTTGACTTTGTCAAACAAATATTAAGAGTTTAAATCAAAAGATCATAACCTTCCACTCATTCTTATATATTGTGTATTGTTTGTTTACTTTATAACTTTTGCACGTAGCACAATAGCTATTTTTTACACATAGGGAGGAAATAATAGCTTATTCTAGAATTGAACATGAGTTATTTTTTCAATAGGGACTTTGCATGATTTTCAAAATAATTTTTTTTGAAAAACTGATACCAATTATCACTATCGATATTTTTGAAAAAAATTTTTGGTCCGTACTTTTCAAGTAAATAAATAAAAAGTATTGTAAAATTTGAAATTTCCACGCATTGCCCGGAAACGCCCGAATCGGCCCAAAAGACTGCTGACGTCACGAATCTAGTTCCACAGTGCAGGACGCCGCATTTTGACTTATTTCGAAAAATGTCAAACGCATAAAAAATATCTAGACATGCCAATGTCAACTAGATTCGTGACGTCACACAGGACTCTCCGATCTCAAAGCGTTTACGGGCGGCAATAATAAATTTGAATTACGGTCAATTTATAATCGTTTTTTTATGTACAAATATTGAGTAAAAAAATTATTTTTGCTGTAGAGTATTATTAATATAGTCGTTTTACATTTCAAACAGAAAAAAACGGGATTTTAAAAAAATGCAACATCCCTATTGCTCTTTACACTTTATTAATAAGATAATATATTTTTATGATTAAGATAGGTAATATAAATATATTTTGTTCTTTTGGAAGGTCATAGTTTTTCGGAACAAGGTTGGTTAATAATCGAAATTAATATTAGGTTATCTGCCAAAATAAAAATTTTGAGTTAATTACTGGCATTTTAGATTAAATTTCTCTGATATGCACCATATCACTTGATTTTGTTAATAAAAATCCTATTTCGTAAAACCTGGTATAACAAACAAATGAATAATTCTGAAATTTTCTTGAAAAAATCAAAACAGTTTATCATGAATTTTTTTCAAAATTTACGAAATAAATGTCAAAGACATCAAACATTAAATAGGGACTTTGCATGATTTTCAAAATAATTTTTTTTGAAAAGCTGATACCAAATTATCACTATCAATATTTTTGAAAAAATTTTTTGGACCGTACTTTCCAAGTAAATAAATAAAAATTTGAAATTTCCACGCATTGCCCGGAAACGCCCGAATCGGCTCAAAAGACTGCTGACGTCACGAATCTAGTTCCACAGTGCAGCACGCCGCATTTTGACTTATTTCGAAAAATGTCAAACGCGTAAAAAATATTTAGACATGGCAATGTCAACTAGATTCGTGACGTCACACAGGACTCTCCGATCTCAAAGCGTTTTCGGGCGGCAATAATATATTTGAATTACGGTCAATTTATAATCGTTTTTTCATGTACAAATATTGAGTTAAAAAAATTATTTTTGCTGTAGAGTATTATTAATATAGTCGTTTTACATTTCTAACAGAGAAAAACGGGATTTTAAAAAAAATGCAACATCCCTATTATAAGTGAAATACGAGTTCACAACATCACAAAGTCGACAAACAATACGTATTCAAAAACAATGTGTACCAAAGAAATATATACAAAACACAAGACCCAAAAACAAAACTAAAAAACATGGGCAAAATATTCGTTTAAACTATAAAAACAATAGAGGATTAACATGTTTTTCAAAAAAAATCAATAATTCATACCCACTTTTATGTATACATTTTTTTCTCCGAATTTTTTGAAACGCGTTTGAAATTCGAACAAATTTGAAAAAGCCGACGACATGCCGAACACGCCCGAAAAAAGCAAAGCAAATGTGACGTCATTCCTGTACATCTGTCATCTGATCAGATTTAAATTGTCAATAATAATAATACTGACGGATCAATAATCTCTTAAATATATCGTTATCCAAATCGATTATAAATGTAAAAAGTGATAATCACCGTTCGTATCGGTGTTGCTTTGTGCCTAGTTGTCCAAATACATAAAAAAATTCGTCCAAAAAGTGGTTTTTGTACGTTCCGGAAAATTTCGAACGTCGAAATTTGTGGTTTATACTTGCCCGAACTCGAAGGATCGATGAACAGTCGACAATTACAAGATTCTCATTCCACTGGTACCAAAATATTTTCTCTAGGCCGAATTGGCGAGCAGGAATTCACAATAATGTTAAAAACTAATGTTAAGTCCTTATGTGCGGGTTTGAAAGTAGACCCCCGGTATGTACTATTAAATATTGTTGTACTTACATTAAAGTGATCCTCACAGCAATAATAATTTGTAGTTGTTGACGATTTATTGATGCTTTAGGCAAGTATAAACCCACAAATTTCGACGTTCTAATTTTTCCGGAACGTGCAAAATAGTTATTTATGATATAAGTGTTAAAAGTAAAATTTTGTTTTGAGAGTGAGGAAGATTGCGGAACGAGCGCAGCGAGTGGAGCAACCCTATATATATATATATATATATATAGGTTAAAAGTGGTTAAAAGTGGTGTTAAAAGTAAATCACGTGATTTATATATATATATAACCCTATATATATATATATATATATATATATATATATATATATATATAGGTTAAAAGTGGTTAAAAGTGGTGTTAAAAGTAAATCACGTGATTTATATATATATATATATATATATATATATAACCTAACCTCACATTTTACTTTACCTAGTTGTCCAAATACATAAAAAAATTCGTCCAAAAAGTTGTTTTTCTACAAACGTTAGTAAAAATTAAATTTTCTACACGGCCCACTGCAATTAAAAGTGTCATATTAAATTGAAAACGCGTTAAAAGTAAAATGTGAGGTTAGGTTATATATATTTTTTTTTGGACGAATTTTTTTATGTATTTGTACAACTAGGCACAAAGCAACACCGATACGAACGATGATTATCACTTTTTACATTCATAATCGATTTGGATAACGATATATTTAAGAGATTATTGATCCGTCAGTATTATTGACAAGTTTCTAGTCTTCTTGATTGACAATTTAAATCTGATCAGAAGACAGATGTACAGGAATGACGTCGCATAGGCTCGGCTTTTTTTCGGGCGTGTTCAGCACGTCGTCGGCTATTTCAAATTTGTAGGAATTTCAATTGCTTATTAAATATTGAAAAAAAAAGAAAAATAATGAACAATAATTGTTTTTGGACTCAGGGCAACTCAAATTATACAAATAATATGCGAAACAAGGAATCTAAAAAAAATGTTAATCCTCTATTTTCCTGCAATATTTTTTTCATTCGTCTGTTAAAACACTCAGTATTAAGATCCTTTAAATTCACGGGGAGTTTATTATATAATTTAGGTCCCCCAGTAATCAATGTATTTCTGTGTAAGATTCAGTCTGTGATGTGGAATTTGAAAAAAGTTTCCATGCCTAGTGTCATAGGAATGATCATCGCAATTTGTCCGGAAAAGAATCTTATTACCATGTACATACCTCAGATATGCTAGAATGTATATGCCATAAAGTGTCAATATATGTTCCCTTCTAAATGATTCCTTACTACAACTGTCAGTACAACACAAATCAGTGAACACTCCCACGGCTTTTTTCTGCAGTTTAAATATTTGCGTTGCTTCCGACGATGTTCCCCAAAAGAGGATTCCATATGAAATACAACTATGAAAATTAGCAAATTATGCCGCTTTTGCACTTTCTCGCGTTGATATTGTTTTCAGTCTCCTAATACTATCTATATATCACAGATGGAAGTTTATTACACAATTTTGAAATATGAATTCTCCAGTTTAGCCTATTATCTATGTATAACCCAAGGAACTTAACCGTGCACCTTAACACTTTCACTTTTATTGTTAAATATTAATTTTTGAGTTTTTTCTTCATTTAACTGGAGTCTGTTACATTCAAACCATTCCCCGATTTCCGTTAACGCCAAGTTTGAAAGTTCCTCTAGCTGTTGTTTATGTTTACCTTTTATAATTAGAGACGTATCGTCTGCGTATAAACACTTTCCATATGCTGTAACGTTGGACACTAGATTGTTGGTGTAGATTATAAAATGAATTGGCCCCAGAATAGAGCCTTGCGGTACTCCATTTGTGACGATGTGCGGAGTAGAATTTTTGATGTTCCAAGTGGTGAGCTGCTGCCTTCCTATTAAATACGATTCCAGTAGTTTGTGAACGGTTCCTCTTATACCATAATAATATAACTTTTCTACCAATATGGTGTGATCGACAGTGTCAAATGCCTTACTGAAGTCAAGACAGTTTATTTCAACTATTTCGTTGTTGTCATAAGCGTTTGTTACAAGATCCAGAACATCAATAATTCCTGTTGTTGTTGATTTGTTCTTTCTGTACCCGCGCTGCTGGAACGAAAGTAGTTTGTTAGCTTCGAAGAAACCCACTATCCTAGTTTTCATTATAGTTTCCAGAAGTTTTGATATTCCTGGAAGTATGGATACTGGTCTGTAGTTTTCACATTCATTTCGATCTCCCTTTTTGTGAATGGCTACCACACGTGCTTGTTTGAGTTTTTCTGGGAATACTCCCTGTTCAAGGCAGTCATTGAAAATCTTAGCCAGGGGATATGAGATTTCTTCGTTGACATCTTTTAAGAGTTTGGTGGAAATTTCATAAATATCTCTTGTTGATTTGCTTTTTAGATTTTTAATGATGTTGGTAACCTCAACAACATCCACTGGCTTGAGGTAGCATGACCTTAGATTACTTCTTCTTGTGTTTTTGAGATATTCTGATGGCTTAACTTTGTCAATAGGCAGACCTCCGGCTATTTTTGTACCAATGTGTACGTAATATGTATTCAGTTCTTCGGGTGTTAGAATTGAATCAGTAGTTTTATTCTTTTTTCCACCATTATTCGTTTCTTTATTTATGACTTCCCATATTGCCTTATTTTTGTTATTGGCTCGATTTATGTATTGTACATTGTTTCGTTTTTTTATTCTTTCCATTTCCCTCCTGTAGCATGTCTTGTAATTCCTGTATACGTTGTAGGGTTCTTCATCTCACCTAACATTTGCAATAGTTTCCAGTGCGTCAAGAACGTTTTTCATGTTTTTAAGTTCCGCTGTTATCCAGTTCAGTGATGCCAGGTTGTTCCGACTTGGATAGCAATCCTTCCTCTCTTCCAAGGGAAAACTTTTCTCAAACATATCACATATTGTGGAAAACGTCAAAAGCTTCATTGCCCTCACCTTCCAGTGATTGAAGTCAATTAAAGTTCTTTATGTGTTCCCTGAAGATGCTTGTGTTTTTCGCATTATAGACTCTAACTTTAGTTGTCGTTGATTCGGGCTTTAATGTTTCGCGGTGTTCTGTGTAATAATTTAATATCTGCGCGCTATGATCAGACAGATGAAGGTTGAAGGTCTTTATCTCATAATCCGTTTCCCTGATATTGCAAAAAATATTATCAATACAAGTCGAAGTTACTGCTGTTACCCTCCTTGTTATTCAATTTCAATCCGTAACACTCCAACATTTCTGTTAGCTTATTAGTCTGTCTAGATTATAAAATCAACATTAAAATCTCTCAAAGTACAACATTGATAGACGGAATGTGGTATCTACTACACTATATACTCTAGCAGTAATCACTTAGTTCCTATTTAAGTCTTTTATTTCATAACACATTAGATACTTTTAAAGTTGTCATAGAAAAACAATAAGAATAACAATGCAAACTGACGTTGCTAAAGTTAGCACCGTAATTATCTAATTATAATTACTTAATACGTACCATTGTCATAATTAAGGGAATAACGTATGTACCTGACAAAAGTTTTGGACAAAAATTCTAGAGCAATTTAAAAACAGAATACAATGTGATCGAATCTTATATTTACGATGTTTCTCTAGTAATTGGGAGTTTGCACATTTTCAAAAAAGGTTTTTAAAAAAATTTGAGCATTTTTTTACTTGAAATTATATATTTGTTTCGTCATTTTAGACGTGTAATAAATTAATAATTAATGTTTAAAATATAAATATACATATTTTTTTAATAAACCGGATACGTTCCGGAAACAGTCGAATAATCAGAAGATCCGCGTGATGTCACATCTTAATAAGCACGAGCGCTGTTCACATTGAAATGTCATAAAAAATCTGCAAAATGGATTTAAAAAACTTATAAGTGGTGTTTTGTATACCCGAATGTAAAAATACGACGGTAAAAACACCCTCTAAACTTTTTTCGCAGTTCCAGAAAATAAAGATTTGCGAAAAAAGTGGTTTCAAAGTGCGAATCGTCAAGATGAGCCAGGGTCAAGTAATTATTTTTGTTGCGAAGATCATTTCAACGTAAGTATTAACAAAAAATGTTTCGAAGTGTTGCAAATGTGCAAAATTTAAATGGTAGTTGGAATTATAATTCAACTCTGTCATATGTTATGTTTCAAAGGAAGTGTTTAATATACAAATGGGTATTATATTGAGTGAAATCCAAATGATTAAAGAGAAATCCGACTTAAATGGAGGTGTAAACAAAGTTTCGGCTGACGAGATCCAAACTACGCATGTCAAAGCACCAAGGGAGCAATCAGAGACACATGCGCATAAGAAGCCAAAATCATTACCGAAGCAAAAGCCTGGCAACACAAAGGAGGTCAGTAACATATACAACTCGGAATTTTCGAATGACAGGAATGGAGAGAAATACAAGAAGGATGACGAATTCAGACCAGTTCCAAATAAAAGGAGGAAAAAACCAAAGAGATAGGCACGGGCGAAGCCAACGACGGAGGCAATGAATTTGTTGGTAGGGAGGAATCTCCTAAAAAAATATGGATGTTCCTATCTCGCTGTAAAGGCACTGTCTCGGAACAAGTAATTAAGAAACACATCTCAAACAAAGCAAAAATAAATATAAAATAAATTGTAGTCGAGGCACTTACAACGAGATACGAGCGGTCTGATAACAAATGTTTTAAGATCGGAGTGGATTTTGGACTTAAAGATTTAGTCTACTCTGGAGAGTTCTGGCCAAAAGGAATTCACTATGACCGATTTAATTTCCCAAAAAAAGAAACCAAAGCTGGTAATTTTTTAGGATAATAAATAGTGAAGACAGAAGCAAATAGACAACATTTATTAAAGATTTACAATATATATTTAAAATAAACAATGCTTAAAGAATAAAATTGATAAGTTGTATTTATGTATGTCAGGTGTTGATGCTGACGTAATGTGTATAACTGAGCACTGGATAACTGAAAAAGATAATATAATTGATAGAATTAAAGTAAAACATTATAAAATCGTAGATGCGTATTGCAGAAAAACCAAATTACATGGTGGTACTTTAATAATATGTAAAGATTAATATGTAAAGATTCTCTGGAGTGTAGAGCCCTAGATGAAATTAAAGCACTTTTTGAAGATCTGCATATGGAAATTTGTGCGGTAGAACTGAAGCCCCAAAAGTTAGCGATTGCGTCAATATACCGATCACCCAACGGAGATTTTCATTTATTTATGAATACAATTCACGAGGCATTAAATATTCTAACATGGGAACGGCAACATAGGAGAATACTCATAGCGGGAGATTTTAACATAAATTTTCTTAACGAGTCACCAGAAAAAGTGCTATGGCTGGAATTATTTGCTTCTTTTGGGTTCCGTCCTGTGTTGAATGAGCCCTCAAGAGTCACTCTGCATAGTTCAACTTGTATTGATAACATATTTTGTGATTTTGATTTGAGATATAAGGCTAAAACAATAAATTTACACCTTGGAGATCATTATAGTCAAATGATTATGATGCACTGTAAAACAATATTACTAAAACAACAAAAGTTATATTGTAGAGATTTCTCCGAAGAAAATACTCACCTCTTCAGAATGAGGCTACGTACCATAGGCTGGGATACATTGTTGCATGCTGGTGGGGCAGAAGAGTCCTTCTCTGAGTTCTTCAATACATCGCTAAGCATTTACGACGAGCAATTTCCTGTAAGAGAAAATAACATTAAATCATCTAGCAAAAAAGTAGCATGGAAAACAGAAGAAATAAAGCAACTAAAAAATACTCTGGATTGTTTTGATATAATACACAAATCCAGAAGAGATGAAGACAGTCTAAAAGCTTACAAAACGTGCAAGGAACATTACAGGCGGCTTATTGAAATTACCAGGAGGACAAAGAATGACGAAATTGTTAACAAGGATGACAATAAAACCAGAGGGATATGGAGGGTGATAAAGGAAGAAACCAGAATGGAACACAGAGAAGAACAACAGAGTGATATTAGTGCAAATCAGCTAAATGAATATTTTACAACGGTTGGAAAGAACATCAATGAAACATTAAAGATTGGATGTGGAACTGCCCTGGAACTGTTAAACAAATTTATACCCAAGGTGAACAATTCCTGTTTTTTCCAACCTGTCACGGAAGGTGAAGTGAAACAAATCTTCAAGAACTTGAAGAACAGACAGAGGTATGGGCATCTATGGTACATATAATGAAAAATGTGATAAATGAATTAATATATCCTCTCACAAATATCATCAATAAATGCCTAATAGAAGGAGTTTTTCCACAACAACTAAAAAAGGCAAGAATAGTCCCACTTTTCAAAAAGGGTAACAAAAATAACGTGAATAGCTATAGACCAATATCGATATTGCCAACACTATCAAAAATATTTGAAAAGGTAATAAAAACCAGACTTCAGGATTATTTTGAATCGAGGGATATATTTTAAACACAGCAGTATGGGTATAGAGAACGTCGTTCGACTGTAACGGCATTATTAGCACTAATGGAAACCATCATAAAAGCATATGAAAACAAGGACTTTGTGGAACTGCTATCATGCGACTTGTCAAAAGCCTTTGACTCTGTACCTCACGGTATACTTGTGGATAAATTGGAACATTATGGAGTAAGAGGACCGCCATTGAAATTATTGAAATCCTACTTGAGAGGTCGAACACAATAAGGGCCGGTTGTATAAAAATTTAATCGCTAGATAATTCTCCAAAAAGGATAAACTGCCATAGAAACGATTGTTGCTTACAATTGTCACTATAGATATTTTGGAGGATAAAAATTTAACACCGCGATTAAAGTTTTATACAACCGGCCCTAAGTGCTGTGGGAAAATAAACTTTCGGATGTAAAAGCAATAGAATATGGTGTGCCGTAGGGCTCAGTTTTGGAACCCATTCTATTCATTATTTATATGAATGATCTAAATATTGCCAGCGAGATAACGACGACGTATCTGTATGCAGATGACACTTCATATCTGATACATTCTTCAGCTGAAGACGTAGTACTGCTGGAAGAAGAGCGTGTGTTGAAGGAATCAGAAAATTGGTTCAACACTAACAAATTAAAAATTAACGAAGACAAAACCCAACGTCTAACGTTAAAAAACACCGGCAACACAGAAAGCCTTCAATTTTTGGGAGTAACCATAGACTCTAAATTGAAGTGGGAACATGCATGTGGATAATGTAGCTAAAAGAATGTCATCTGCAATATACACAGTGAGAATAATGAAAAAAGTAAGTACTCACGAAATCGCAAAAACAGCTTACTATGCCAGTTGTCACAGTCTACTGAATTATGGAATTCTTCTTTGGGAATCATCTTCAGTCGCGGATAGACTCTTCATTCTTCAAAAGAGGGCTGTAAGAACACTCTGCGGAATAAAGCAGACAGTTAGCTGCAAGAAATATTTTAAATAAGAAAGAATACATACCTTACCTTCGTTGTACATACTGCAATGTGCCAAGTATGTATATTCAGAAAATCAAGAAAGCCATTCATTCGTTTTGTCAAGAATTTAATGATAGAATAGTATATTTCATTACCAGTCTGGAAATCAGGATTTTTTCGTGCGCGCGTGACAAATTCTCGTGGGAGGCGAAGCCGAACACGGGAAGTCATGCAAGCACGAAAAATCCATTTCTGGACGTGTAATGAACGATATTTTTTATTATACTTATCTAAAAACAACCCAAAAAAAGGATTAGAAGTAATTTTAGGACATTTTATTTTCAAAGTAATTATAATACATCGTAAAAATAGTAGGCAAACACGATTAACATTTCCATAGCAACGACTTGTTTATTATCGGCGATGCTTTAGTTTCTGTCATATTTAGTGCACGGAAAAAAGAATAGGAGATCGGGAAAAGTTTTCCGTGCGCTGTTCTGAAAACGTCACCTTTACGTCATTGCAAAAACAGATGAAAACAAGGTGTTTTCAGATAAGTATAATAAAAAAGACATTTTACAGCCTCGAAGAGTTTTTAAATTGCAATTCAGTGTCCTGCTGATTCTGTTTTTTTATTTATTTTTTGCACGATCCGTCAAATTCGCGTATTTACTGGTTTAATTAAAAGAATAGTAGGTTTTGTTTACAAATTACTGATCGGTAAGTAATTTTACCGATCAGATTCTCGCGTTCTGATCGGTAAGTAATGACATTTGAAAGTTTTGTCACTTTATTTTAGATAATTTTATAGTTGTCACTTTGACATGAACAAATTTTAGTTTGGTTACTATTCTTTAATTAAACCCATAAATACCTGAATTTGACGGATCGTACAAAAAATGTTATAAGCATGTCGAACGGTAAAAATCCCTTACCGTTCTCCATACTTAATATACTATTTTTAATGTCTATTTTAAACGTGATTTGTGTTATTTGTACTTATCTTGTTTTTTTTTACCATAATTGTTTATTTACCATAATTTTAATCTAATCGTTTTGTGACAGTTCATGTAAATTTTGATGAAATATACATATCTATCTATCTATCTATATTTACCTTATTTACCAATTTTTCTAATAAAATACGATTCTCGATCAGCAAATAGATTAATGTTTAAACGCACTTAATGAATTTATTTAGTAATTACTTTCGTTTACAGGATGTTTCTTATTAAAAATAATAGATTATTAATTATAAATATTCATAGCCTTTCAACGAATGTCACAGTTCATAACCAAACAGCTGTCGCCATAATTTTCTCTGGAAGACCTAAAACCAATTTTTCGATCATTTAAAATCAATTATTCTTTATTCAAATTGTATTTTGTATGTCATTTAATAACAATTTCAAATTTTATAATTCACTTACAGAGTAGCTTTCACATCACGAACTTTATGTGCATTATATTTTTCATCTTTCACAAGATACTTCCAAACCATGAAAATATTCCACTTTGGCAGATTCGAGGAATCTGCTTTCATGAATTCTGTTTCCAGTTTTGCAGACATTTTTTATATAATAGTTACTTATTCTATAAGTGTCTTATAATAGTATATTATACTACGACGCTATAATAGACATTATAGCGAGTTGTATACTATACTTTATCTACGACGAAAATCCATTTTCAATATCACTTTCCACATTTTCGATTATAAAATGACACAACACGTACAACACTATCAGTATTTTGACAATTATTTATTTACACTGACATTTTGTTTGTCATGGTTTCCATGGCTATTTTCAATTTCACAGAAACTGTGATTGTTATACTATTTTTTCATTGGTTTACAAGTATGGAATAATGGAATTTACATGGAATAATGAGATTCATTATATTGCAAGAACCACAAATATAATACATATATTATATATTAGTCGTAGATAAAGTATTTTATCCACGTAAGAGTTCTTAAGTGGATAAAATACAACTAAGACACGTATGCAATACAACGTTTTATCCACAACCAGGCGAGAGAGTAAGAGCGTGGTGTTCTTAAATTAATATTTTTCAAGTGTTTATTAGCTATTAGTGAGGGGCCAGATTATTGAATTGAATTTATAGGTGACTGGATTATCCCAAGTTAATGTATGTGAACACATTGTTTTAAAAACATTTTTTACGAAATTGGTTAATTGGAGCTAGATGTATTATACATCAAATTTAAGCAAAATAAAATTCTCTATTTAATGGTATATTCATAATATTTACATACAAGGTCATGGAAAAAAATATCCTACAAAAATCCCTTTTTATACGTCACAATTTTTTGACTGTCAATTATTTTTCGATTTTAAGTTAGAATTTTAAAAGAAATTTGAATTTTCTTCAATTTGATGCCTCAACCAATAATGTAGCTTGTTTAATAAAAAAGTTACAGGCTTGGGGAGCTCTAAGTGGCGCACCCTGTATACAGGGTGTTTCAAAAATATACCAAAATATTTCAAAGGGTGATTTCTGAGATAATTATAAGAAAAAAGTTCATATGAACGTTAGTCCGAAAATGCCTACCCACTGAGTTATAGCCCCTTAAATTTGGGACCCTGAAGAAGGTTTTCATTTATTATCTCCAAAACTGTTCAAGGTAAAATGATGAAATTTATCACATTCACTAATGATTTTAGGCTTAATAAAATAGATTGTAAATCATTTTGAAATTTTCACCAGAGGCGGATCAAACCGGGGGTAAAAAAAAGCATTTTCGGACCTATGTTCATATGAACTTTTTTTCTTAGAATGATCTCAGGAATTACCCCCTGAAATATTTCGGTGTATTTTTGAAACACCCTGTATAATCGAATGTATATGTATAGCCTTATATGCATTAGACGAGTCTGGCAGGACTTTGGTGATCTTGCATTATAGCCAGACTGTATTTTAAGTTATTGTTATAATGCAAACTGTCATCTGACAAATTTTCGGGACTACCAAAATAAGGGAATAGTACAGCGTGATCAAGAATGACTAAATCTGTTGGTATTAAAACAGTTGCGAAATTAGGAATTTTTTTTGTGGTATGATTTGCAAACCTGATTGTCACAATTAAAAATGTCAGTTTACAAAATCTAAGGTTATATTATGGTGAAGTATTGTTATGTTGGGATTGTCAAGATTGTCAAAAGTTGACAGCAAGATGTGCGCGCCAACGCCCTTACGGATGTTTGCGTCAATAGTACCAATTCCACTAGTTATTTTTTCAATACCAACAGATTCAGTCATTCTTGATCACGCTGTATATTTTACAACAAAACATGAAGATACCGTTTTTTTTTTTCGTGAGAGGCGAATTGTACACGAGCTCTGTAGCAGCGCGTGAGGCAATCTCACGAACGAAAGAAAAAACGTATTTCATGTCGAGTAGTAAATACTATTTTTTCTACGATAATGTAATTTATAAATTGGATTAGAAACTAAAAATTTTTTTTAAATTATTTAAGGTGACAGTTTTCAATTGAAACGTCAAATTATATTTTAGTTTTTATTTTAATTTTATAAGTATATACAGGGTGATCAGTAATTGCCGCACTCGGAGCATACTGTGATAAACTTTACGTTTTAAGAATGACGATTTTTTTTACCGCAGTGCTGTAAGTTCTTTCTTTACAAAGATATAACCACTTTTGTGAAAATAAAAGTGGCAACATGTGAATAGGTTCGACGAGAAAGTAAAAGAAAAACGTTCAATATTTTGTGATGCGAGAACTTGTCAAACTAATTTAGTACTGTCAATTTTATTAAAAAACAGTAACAACAATTGAAATTCATTATTGATATTTTCATGGCAATAGAAGGTTATTTTAGTTTATCCCAAGGGGAGCTGGAGAGGGTGCCAAACTTCAAATTTCTCTCAAATTTAGGTATTTTATTAAATTTAAACATTTTCAGTTTCTTTGTATTAGAGGTTTAGTGAAAAAAATTGAACAAATCATATTGCATTTTATCCAGAGATTATAGTAGCATGAATTATTCACTTATTTTTGTCTTGGTTATGAAAATAATTAGCTTGTAACTTGGATGAGGGAAACTCTGTAACTCGGAAACTAACCATCAGATTTAATTTTTCTTTGCAGATTATCCTTAGTTTTAATGTGCTCTATAACGCGCTGTATTTGGAGTGCGCCAATTACTGATCACCCTGTATATATATATATATATATATATATATATATACAGGGCTAGTCATGAGTGGTTTATTTCTGACCAAAATTAGATCGCAACCCAAAATACTAATTAATCTGATCACTTGATATTATCTTTTATTTGATTAATAAGTCGGATCAAAGTGATTTGAAATTTTGGAAAAAAACGTAAAAGTGACAATTTATTAAAATGACAATACAATAAAGCAAAACATAACTTATTTAACTTATCTACCGAAAAAATTGTTCAGAATGTGCCCCATTGCGATGTACACAAACTTCAATACGATTAAAAAACGATCGCTGAACACGCCGTAATGTTTCGGGCGTTATAGCCATGCATTCTTGGCGAATTCTGTCTTTTAACTGTTCTATTGTAAGCACTGGAGTTTTATACATTTTTTATTTCAACACCCCCAGAGGAAAAAATCTAATGGAGTCAAATCGGGACTTCTGGGTGGCCAAACATTGTTCGATCCTCGTCCTATCCACCTGCCTCTAAAATTTGCATCCAAATAGTCTCTCACAATTCTATGGTAGTGCGGTGGGGCACCATCTTGTTGAAACCAAAGATGCTGCCTGGTATTTAAGTCCACAGTTTCTAATAACGGGGCCAGTTCCGTCTGTAGAAAATTAAGGTACATTTGTCCATTCAAATTTCCTTCAAAAAAATGGGGTCCAATAATTTGCTCATGTAGTATGCCACACCAAACATTTACTGAAAAGATATTCTGAAAGTGTGTTTCGCGAATCCATCGCGGATTCACTTGGCTATAATAATGGTAGTTATGCCTGTTTACGGCCCCATTATTGCTAAATCTAGCCTCATCGGAGAACAATACTTTCTTTATGAAATTATTATCTGCATTCAGCTTTTCTTGCATAAAACGGCAAAATTGAACTCTTTTAAGAAAATCTGTCGGCTTTAATTCCTGTACCAGGGTGAAATGGTACGGGTGGAATTTATTTTCTCGAAGAATACGCCCAACTGAAGACTGACTAATACCTATTTGTCTTGCCAATGTAGTCTGACTAACGTGAGGATTTTCTTCTATCGCTTCAAGTACAGCAATTTCATTTTCTTGTCCGGTAGCTGTCCTCTGACGATATCTTTTCATTGGAGGCCAGTTTTGACGTATTTGATGTTCAAGATTCTTAAACGTCTCAGGAACCGGATGTCTTCGTGCTGGGTACCTTTGCATATAAAGGTCTGCAGCGGCAGTAGCATTTTTCCTACACTCCCCGTAGATGAGGAACATGTCTGTTTTTTCATCGTTTGTATGATAATACATCATCTACAAGATTGATTTTTCAGTCTTAAAACGTTAAAGTGACAGAACTGGAACAGAATCAAATGGCAAGACCGGCAATCTTAGATCCAATATTCCATTTTTAAAAAATGAGAAAGCTAGCAGCCGTTGTAAATTGTATTTTTGGTTGCTTTCTAATTTTGTTCAGAAATAACCCTCTCGTGACTAGCCCTGTATATAAAATATTTCATGAAAAGTGAATGAATTGATATTGAAATTTTATGATGTAAATTTAGTTCATATAGTGTTTTCATTAAAAAAAATCGCGAAGAAAATCATAAATTTGAAATTTTGACATTTTCACTCTAGAGATAATATGAGTATTTTAGCAGTAGACAAAAATTTAAAAGTTTCAAGTAGAATATGTCAGCGGAAAAACGAAACGTCGCACGAAGAAAATTTTAACGTTATTTCATAAAGCACAAAAAGTGTCCATGGGAAAGTGATTTTGGTTTTTTGATATCTTGAAAAATAAAAGCAGAAAAAAATAAAAACGAAAAGACAAAATTTTGTTTTTTTCCAAAAATCTCCAGAACTACAAAAGATATTCTCGATTTCTTAACGGCTTATTATTGACCAGAACATTACGCAACTTTGCCCCAATTTAACCGTTTCTGAGATCCCTGTAGTGAGAAGCGAATTTGAAACAGCCTGTATGTATAAGAGTATAAAAAATTGTTTTTAAATATTTTTCAGTTTTTCACGTGCCAGACATTTGGTATGCCTACAGATCAGCCAGACTGTCTTTTTACTGAATTTTAGTACACGACTTGTTAGTAGAAGCATTTTCATTAATGTAAAAAAAAATTGCACTACATTTATATTTTGGAAGACATTTTCTGACAACCCACCGGAAAATCCCTATTCATAATATATTTTTTATTTGGAATCACTAACTGAACAATCCTATCAATGTTTGCTGACTGGAAAAATTAGTATCAAAAAAATGCACTAGCACCTGGACTTTTAGGCTATAAGCCAATTTTCAGAGAAAAATATTAACTACATCTTTTAAAAAGTCTAACCAATGGCTTCGGTGAATAACCCTGTATGTATGTATATAAAATTTGAGCATATCTATTATATTATTTTTCTATTTGCTCCAGAATTTCTTCTCAAACTTTTGTTGGGTATATTGCATTCTAGGCACCCTAATGTAATAAAATTTGAGAAGGTATTTTGAATTGTACTGTATTGGCCCGAATTAACGTACCTATTTTATCATCACTTCCTAAAAGCGTCATTAACTTTAAAGTTGTCATGATAAATCAATTCGAAGTAGCGTTGCCAAAGTTAGCAGCTTAATTATGGTTACTTAATATGGACTATTGTCAATATTAATGGAAATACACTTTACATTTTAGGCACCGCTACCAAATGACCCTTGGGACGGTATTTTGGATTGTACAGAAGACAAAGTCCAGTGTGTTCAAGGCGATCCTGTAACAGGTGTCGAGGATTGTTTGTACATCAATGTTTACACTACGACGGTATAATAATTCTAAATCATTTTCAAATCCATGAAATATAAATGAGTTTGTTTTAGCTAAAAAATGATAGTTTCTTACCAGTAATTGTCGGAATTTATGGAGGAGAATTCTTGGAAGGAAATGGTTCCTACGTATATCAAGCACCAGATTATCTTTTAGATGAAGGAGTGATTTTCGTGTCCTTTAACTATCGCTTAGGCATCTTTGGATTTTATAGCACTGGCGATAAAGTAGCGCCAGGAAATGCCGGTTTGAAAGATCAAGTTCTTGCTTTGAAGTGGGTCCATCATAACATTATGCAATTTGGAGGAGATCCAGAGAATGTCACCTTATTTGGACAAAGCGCTGGAGCAGCATCAATTTCTTATCTACTACAATCTAATATACCTGACGGACTATTTAAAGGGGCCATTATGGATAGTGGGACATCGCTTTGCAGATGGAGTCGAAGTAGACAAGCCAAAAGTATAGCTCTTAAACTTGGAGCAAGTTTTGGGTATTTAACCGTTACTAATACAAAAGGGCTGCTACAAAATCTTCAATCGCAAAATTATGTAAAAATACAAACTTATGCATCTAGCATAGCAACTGCGGTACGTAGGTGTTAGGTACTGGGTGTTAAGAAGTGCTGAGCTAGGTTAGCTAAGCCAATATATTTGTAAACAAATCTACAAATTAATATTAAAAGCCGATATTACAGAAGCTCTACATACAAAAAAATATATTTTTAGGCGATCATTACAAAAACGTTGATTTTATGGCACCTTTTGCCGCCATTAAAATAGTATATTATTATACGAGTTTTATAAGACGCTATATTGTGGGACAAGTTGTTTGAAGTACGACGAGCGAAGCGAGGAGTGCTTCAAAGGAACTAGTTCCACAATAATGTCTTATAAAACAAGTGTAATATGCTATTTTTTCTATTTTGCATCTATTTATACTTTAAATTTAAGAATATGTGCAAAATATAAACCTAGGAATATTTGGAATTATTTGACAATGGTTGGTAACACTAACCAAACATAACCAAACAGTAAAACATGGTTAATTTGAAATTGGTTGTCAGTTTTACTTCACAACCAGCAACAAGCTTTTTTGGCATTCTATTGAAATGTGTAAACAAGCAAGTATAAGTAATACACCACCTGAACTAAGAAAAAGAGCCCAATTAGCTATAAATGGATTTACTTTCGAAGAAATAATAATAAAATGTTCAAAATTTCACTATTTTCTTTTCTACAATTTTGTGAGGTTGGCTTTGGCTTTTGACGCTCCGTGTCATGTCATTAAAAATTAATGTTAACCAATGTTACCACTATGAAAAAATAAAAAGCCAGAGTTCATAATGAAGCTATTATGAAACCCGTTTGAGTTTCATAATGACTCTATTAGAGACGCAAAATAGAAAAATTAAATTTTGTGTTTTGTGACCAAATTTTTTAATTCTTTCATGATGATCGCATAAAAAACGTTGTGTGCACCTCGGCCAAAAGTGCTTTTTTGGTCTCATCTGAATTGTATAACGCCTCGGACGCAAACAACAGATTCGAACAAAAAAGATCACCTTTACGGCCTTGATACACAAATAACTATTTTTGTCTATTTGATGTTCAAAAATATTGAAGATCAGAATGTTTGTTCGATAGGAAAAGAAAACTAAAGGAGTTTCTATTCCATATCTAAATACTTGAATTATAAACATTTATCGAACTCCTTAAGACGATTTTGAAAAATCGCAATCAAATTGGAAAAAAATTTCATTTAGTTTTAATTTTTCCATAAAACTAACTTGGTCCTTACGAAAAGCATACCACAAGAAAATCTATAATAAATATAATTTAAATCTGACAAGTAGCACATAATTATATGTGTATTGTTCTAAAATTAAATGTAAAATTAAAATTGTAATAATATGTTTAAAATAACAAAGTTAGTGTTACATCAGAAGTGCTAGAAATATTTTGATTCATTCAAGAGATCACATTATACAGGGTGTTTCAGGAGGAATAGTAAATATTTTAGGAGGTGGTCGTAAAGACTAATTCGAATAAAAAACTCTATATAACATGTGTCCAAGTTTTGTTGGTTACAGAGTTACAGCTGTTAGAATGTAACCCAGACAAATACTCAAAGAAGGTGTAAAGCAAAGACAAATGATTAAGTTTAAAGTTGTTTTCCAAAAATTCCACCACCGACTTCAATGCATTTTCGAATTCTCTTGATAACACCACGTGCAGCTTTTTCTGAGGTCTTGGCGTTCTTTTATGAGGGCAGCACTATTCATAATCCGAACGATCAATAATAAAAATTGAACACATGTTATATGGAATTTTTCATTCGAATTAGTCTACACTACCATCTCCTAAAATACAAAGTGTTTATAAAAGAACGTATATCAAGTGGCTTGTGAAATTCAGATGTATTTGATTTTTGCCGCTCTATAGCATATTGTGGTACCAAATAAAAAAACAGAGGTTATGTAAGTCCAGTAATTTGATATTTGACTTTGACATATGACGGCTTCGACGACAATTTGACGTCTGACTTGACAGCTTCAACGGTTCGACATAGTTCGACATAATAAAACTATAGAGCCGCACAATTCCACAGGACTCTTGATATACGTTCTTTTATAAACACTGTATTTACTATTCCTCCTGAAACACCCTGTATAACAGACGTGTGCCAATTAAATTCAGAAGGTAATAAAGTTTATGTCTCTCAACTCGTCGTGACTGACCCTGCATAGAATTCATTTTCTTTTCTGTTGACATAGTCATTATAATGGAAGAAAAACTTCAAAAAGTTTATAGATCATGAATTCTATTTCTTCCATCAACATTGAATCTGTCTATGAGCCATGGCTTTAGTAAGATTAAGCAAAACCAACCATAGATTTATATTGGCAACATTTTTATTATTTACGACATTAACAAGGTTCATGACATTTTAACTATAATTGAGGAGGCACATGTTTCTGATCAACTTGCACAATAGATAGAACTACATGTCGATGACACAATACCTAAAAATGAAAATAGAATTATTAAATGTAGAGAAATCAGCTCGGACAACACTAACATTAATTTGAAACTTGAACAATTGGACCGGTATTTTTTTTTAAATTCTAAATCGGTATTTTTTGAAACTTGAAGAGAAGTAGAAGTATCAATAAAACAAACGTCTCGGTAAACCAGTTATTCAGCCCAATTCTGTTTCAACATTGCTATGATATTTTTAGCATTTTCATTGGTTGGTCAATACAAACCAACCAATGAAGACGCTGGAAATCTGATAACAACGTTGTTATGGATAGCAATGTTGAAACAGAATCGGACTGATTGTCACAAAACAGAAGGATTCAAAAGAACTCATATTTCCTGTTCGACTGCTCAAACAGTGAGATAAATAAAGTTTGATAACTATGGACCAATAGCAATTCTCCGCGCCATAATATCAAACATTTTGGAAGAGGTAATCAAGAAAACGATGATCAAGTTTCTGAAGAAGATACAAGTTCCTAAACATGCGTAAGCACCTCGCCGACCAACATCAGTTAGGGTGCATATGCACTTATATATTTTGTCAATGATCTTGGCTGGTTAGCATAGTTCTCGCCCAACCTCGCCTTGTTAACTTCTAAGGACTATTTCTCTTGTCATAAATTTTGGATTTTCCTCTTTTCTCCTTTGTCCTTTGTCCTATCGTGGAAGTCTTTTGGTAGGTCATTACCACTTTTAAGATCAGACGTCTCTGTAATATCTCTATTATATCTGTATTTTTTGTAAGTAGGTGAGTCCATGGCATATAGTGGCGGCGTACATGATTATTGAGTGAGCTAAGATCTCAAGCATTTTTCTTTTCCTGATTTGAAGTCCTCGAATATTCAGCAGGATTCTGTTCAGATTTTATATTACTTTTACCGCTTTTAGCAGTTCTGCGAATGTGTTCATTCATCCTCACGTTTCTATCAAAATAAACTCCTAGATACTTTACTGCTTCCGTAGTCTCAACATCTTGGTCATGGGGTTGACGAAATCCCAGCAGAACTGTATAAATTGAGTGGCGATTACCTAGTGCATAAACTCCGTATGCTTATAGAAAATATTTGGAAGAAAGAGCAAATACCGAATGACAGGAAGAAAGCTATAGTGTGGATCATTTTCAAGAAAGCCTATAAGTCAATGTGTAAAAATTATCGAGGAATCTCTCTCCTCTGAACAGCTTATAGAGCGGCTACAACCCCTCATATAGAATATCATTGGAGAATATCAGACCGGATTTAGGAATGACAAATCCACCATTGACCAAATATACAAGGTATTTTTGAAATAGGTGGTCAAAATTTAGGAGCATGTAGTGCAAGTCAAATGATGAAGAAAACCTTTATAAAATTATTTTCTAAAGTGCTGCCTAAGGGAGCTACAGCTCCCTAATTGTAGGCCCTTAAGAATGTTTTTTATTAAATATCTCCGAAACCGTTAAAGATATAATAATGAAATTTTGTACAGCCACTAGCTCTTTTATGCTTAACAATATGAAATTAGTATCAACTGAAAATTTTATTCAAGGGTGTGTCAAGTGGGGCGGGAGGAGAGTAAATATGATCCAAACTTTTTTGAATGTTGTGTTTTTTTGTTTTTGACATGAAATTATTAAATGTAATAGTTTTTTACAAAAAAATGATCCACTTGTTTAATTTCGATGCCATGCACCGTTTTTGAGTAAAATCGAGTTGAAAATTTTTAACGTTCTCTGAACGTGAAGCGTTTTTTTTTAAATTTTCGAAATGAATGTAAAAAATTTAAGAGTATGTAGAGCAAGTCAAATGAAGAAGAAAACCGTCATAAAATTATTTTCTAAAGTGCTTTCTAAGGGAGTTACAGCCCCTTAATGGTGGGTCCCTAAGAATAGTTTTCATTAAATATCTCCGAAACCGTTTAAAACACTTTAGAGAAAAACTTTATTACGGTTTTCTTCATCATTTAACTTGCTCTACATGCTCCTGAATTTTGTATATTCATTTCGAAAATTTAAAAAAAAAACACTTTACGTTCAGAGTATGTTAAAAAAATTTAAATCGATTTTACTCAAAAACGGCGCATGGCATCGAAATTAAACAAGCGGACGATTTTTTTATAAAAAACTATTAAATTTAATAATTTTATGTCAAAAACAAGAAAACAGTATATACAAAAAGTTGGGATCATATTTACCCCCCGCCCCCCCAACTTGACACACCCTTGAACAAAATTTTCACATGATACTAATTTCACATTGTTAAGCATAAAAGAGCTAGTGGCTGTACAAAATTTTGTTATTATATCTTAAACGGTTTCGGAGATATTTAATAAATACCATTCTTAGGGGTCTACAATTACGGGGCTGTAGCTCCCTTAGAAAGCACTTTAGAAAATAATTTTATAAAGATTTTCTTTATCATTTGACTTGCTCTACTAGCTCCTAAATTTTGACCACCTATTTCAAAAACACCTTGTATATTCAGTCAGACAAATTTTGAGTAAGCTTTGGGAATATGATATCGACGTCCACAATATCTTCGTAGAGTTAAAACAATAGTATAACTCCATCGACACAAATACACTCTATGAAATACTGACTGAAATGAATATACCAACCAAGTTAATAAGACTAGTCAAAGTCACGATAGATGAAACAGAAGCACATGCACGCATACAAAACCAACTCACAGGCACCTTTAAAATATCGCGCGAACTAAAACAAGGTGATGGGTCGACCTTATTTAATCTTACACTGGAATATGCGATAATAAGTGGGAACAGAAAATCTAGTAACAAATAAAAATGTTCAACTAGCTGCATATGCAGATGACTTAAATATTATCAGTCGGACAGCAGCAGAAGAAGCACTAAAAGCTCTTATTCAAAGTTAAAAAGAATTGCTAGAGAGACATTGGATTGGAAATTAACACAGAATAAACAAAGACACTAACCCAAAGAAGAACTCGCAGAAGAATACAAAATATGATACCAGAAGATAACATCGAATCAGTCGAACAATTTACATGGGGGGGTTGTAACGGAACGGAACACAAGCAAACAAGACATATTTTTGACTCGCTCATATATTCAAATTTCGAAATATCGCATGGTGTCCGAATGGATGAAAATCCGTTACCAAAACGAGCCCTAGAAAGAATAATGCATGGTAAGAAACCCGTTGGAAAACCTCGCAAGCGATGGGAAGACACTGTGACCGAAGATACACGACTTAGAAGCTAGAGACAAACAGGGTTGGAGGTAAAAGTTAGAGGAGGCTAAGGTTCAATATAGGGCTGTAGCGCCGCGCCGTTAAGCGTAGTTTACACGGGATAGTAACTTGCGATAGAACTTGTGAGAGTAACTTGCGCTAGTGTTTACATATAAGAAAGTTGTCAAGGCAATTTCTCTCAGCAAGTGCTCTCTAGAGATAACTTGCAGCAAGTGATTGCATGCGCGTTTACACGGTAGAGTAGGTATATTCAAGTGTGAAATGTCACGTCGTAGAAAGAGAGCTGCAACCGTTGCTGTTCTCATTGCACAAAAAGAGCGAAGAGAGGATAGAAAAAGGATAGGGGTCAAGGAATAGATAGCCAGAAGGCCTACTCTTGGAGCTTCGATGTTATTAAAAGAGTTAATAAGTGAAGATCCAAATAAATTTAAAAAACCACATTAAAATCCAACCAGTAGAGACCAAGATATAAAAAATCATCCTTATCACGTGACACACAAGCAAATTTTGTTGGATTCTTGCGGTTCAGAGCTTTATCAATGACCTTCGACTTGCTCTCAAAAATATGGCCATCCTGTCAACTTTGTAGATATTAGGTAATTTGCGTAGTGTAAACACTGCCCGAGAGTTCTCTCAGCAAGTCGCAAAACTTGAGGCAAGTGCTTGCGGCAATAATCACTTGCACGTCTAAACAAATTGGGAGAGCTAGAGCGCTCTCCTTCCAATGTCTTCTTGGGCAACTTGTACATACTCCGTGCATTGTTGCGTCATTTCTTCGAATGTACAGGGTGTCCCATTTTCGACACTTTTAGGGGGTATTGGCGTTATTATCAAAGATAGAGTGTTGAGGTTTTCACATTCCTTTCCTACTTTTTTACGAAACGAAAGATTCCGTGGTCAAATTTGTCATAGCTCTCTTACTTTTTAATCTACAGAGTGATTCTGAAAATCTTGGTTTTTTAGACACTCCTCGTATTTCCATTATGCGTCTACTTATCAAAAAGGTGAAAACTTATCTTGATAGAGTTTTTTACGTAAAATTCAGTGGCGTAGGCAGTTTTAGTGTAAAGGGTTTAGTTTTAAAAATATTGCTCAAACTTATGTTTTTTTAAATGGGACACCCTATATATTATCTTTTATATTGATTAAGCAAAATTTGGGCTTTCCAAAAGTATATCATACTTAATATTTATTTTGAAAAACAACCTCAAAATTCGATATTTTTAATAATTTTCTTTATTTATAACAGTAGGCCATGGCTAATTTTTTAGAAACAAATGCAAAATTTTTACAATGCGTAATTATTCTAAAGCTAAATATTTTATATATAAAGCTTAAAATAGTTAAAATTAAAATATAATTATGATGTTTCACTTGAAAACTTGATTAATTCTTCTTGATTAATTAAAAACAAATTTGTAACTTCTAATCCAATTTATAAATTACAGTATCGTAGAAAAATAGTATATTACATAACGAGCATGGAAAGTAGTAAATAACATATGTATGATAGTGATGTATTATGCAGGAGGCGACAGTCGAGTGTGTAAATCACACACATATGTTAGTGTCTTTCCTGCGAGTTGTGTTCGCTATTTTTCCCACAACCCAAAATAATTCTTTTTTATCATGGTATCACTATTACAAAAGTCAAATATTTGTATTTAATGACAGTAATGAGAGCCGTTTGCAAGTTATATCAATCTTTCTAGTATGCTGTATACACATAACAATTCAAAAATGTAGGCGCGAAATCATATTCTAACACACACTGTGCTTGGTTTCGCGACTACTTTTTTTAATTGAGATGTGTACTTTCTTAAGGGGCTGTGGGAAATAGTATATTGTAATACAAGTGCGGAAAACGCATCATGGGCCATTTCCGCAAGCGTGTTACATACGATTTTTTCTACGAAAATGTGGAATTCGTAAAAAAGAAAATTATTTGTAAATCTTTTTCTAATTAAAATAAACATCAAGTGAGTTTGTTGTCATAGAACTGAAAGCTCATAGCTGTTGACAGTTTATAAATTGTGTCCTGTCATCGAAATAATTTTGATTTTGAGATCAAATTACGTGAATATAAACATGGAGTTTCAAAACTAAAGCGAAAGCGATGAACTAATGTGCACTCTTCCGGTTGTTAGATATTAAATAAATGTTACAATTATAACTAAAATGTAAGTACTTCTTTATGTTTTTGTTTGCGTGCGGAAAGTTAAAAAAATGTGTGCGGAAAAAACTTTCCACACTAATTTTCCGTACTAGTTTTTCAAAAGCCTACTTTCAAGTTTGATTATCTTGTCAGAAAAAACGTCATTCCGCATTTTCGTAGAAAAATAGTATTTACTACTCGATATGAAATACGATTTTTTTTTGGTTCGTAAGATTGCCTCATTCGCTGTAGCAGCTTGTGTACAATTTCTCACCTCTCGAAAAAAAAACGTTATTTTCATGTCCTGTTGTAAAATATACTATTTTTACACAATACATTTTTTCTTATGTTTATATTTTTTTTGTGAGAGTAAATGTATGCTGTTCATCTTAGCATAGTGCCGCTCAGTGCCCAGAAAGACTTAGTGTATATTTGCTGATACAAACAAATTTATTTGTAATCTAATATAAATGCATTTATTTACAGCTAATTTTAGCGGGTAATACCCTGGATGGTCTGCTAATGGCGCCTGTTATAGAACCTATCAGTGATGAAGCTTTGTTTACTGGGATAAGTTATGAATTGCTAGCAAATGGAGCATTTAAGCAAGTTCCTATTCTTATGGGATTCAATTCCAATGAAGCTGCTGTGTTTCAAATTTCAAGTACGATTGCTCCCTTATTGTTTTACTACATATGATTTAATTTATATTTTTTAGTAATATTACAGGTTTTTTTAACAAAATATACACTTACTACTGACATGATGGTACCAACTGATATGAACGTACCTTACCTGCAAGAAGTATTCATAGGTTCATTAATAAGCCTGCGGTACTTTGATTCATTCGTGGCACCTTTAGCAAACGATACATCAATTTTAGGCGTAACTAAACAATTTCTATTCTTAACTAAAAGTTAATCAAACTGAAAAAAATGTTTTAGTGGTTAACTGATGAACTCTTTGCGAGGCCTATAATTGAGACAGCCACATTAATGTCTGAATATCAACCCGTATATTTTTACATCTTTGACTACGAGGGTGTCCTTGGTGGACATGCAAATCGAACAGTTCCAGGTACGGTAATTATTAATTATTTCCACAATAGAAGCTTTTAATAAAATTCTTTACAGGCGCAGTGCACACTGAAGAATTGTCATATATTTACAGAAAATTAAACAATATTACAGCAACAGCAGACGATGAGAAAATGAGAGCTACAATGTGTAGATTATGGACTAATTTTGCAAAATATGGGTATGGCATTAATAATTACTTGTAAATGAAATATGATGTTTATTTCATTTTTTTCTTGCAGAGATCCAACACCCTCTATAGATCCAGTGACGCAAAATATACTCTGGACACCTGCCAGAAATTACGTCATGAATTACATGTACATAGATCGAAACTTGACGGTAACCCAAAATCCAGAAGCTTCCAATATAACATTTTGGACCCAGTATTATGACGCTTTTGGATACCCTCCATATTATACATATTAGAGCTTTTAATTTTGCTAAAAATAGTGGAAGCTATTTTATTCATGGGATGACTAGATGGACTCGGCCCCGAATCTAAACAAGTTTTCGAGTGTGCTCCAGCCCCCATCTTGATAATAAGGGTGCCAACAGTTTTCAATTTACTCCCAAAGTCTCGACCATAAAGTTGGGACCCGAGTTCGGACAACCTTGTATGACTTACCCACTTTTGCAACATTAAATCCATAAATCATGACTAAAATTAAAAATTTATTTCGCAATTTCTTGCTAAATAAATGCTTAACAATAAAGATAAGATCGATTTTTTTCACAAAATTGACCCGAAGTGGGCTACGTTGACTGAAAACTCTTATCCTTTCATTTTCTAAATTTTATTACATTTGTAATAATAATGCCATTGTTAAAAAATTGTTATCAAAAAATGTATTTAATTTTATTCTTTACAATATTGCTCTACGGCATTTTTTCATGGGATCAACCAAAATCGAAGAAATTCGAACAAAACTCAAAGATGGCGATGGCAGCTGGAACGGCACCACCCGAACTCGAAAACTTGGGTTTATATTCGGATTCGACTCCCTATTCATCCTGCAAAAAAAATAGGTTTTGATTATTTTTGGCCAGGTTACTATTTTTAAACGCTCTATTAATTATTGTATAATTGTTGTATGAATAAAAAATAAACGTTCTAACGACAGTTCTATCGTTTCTCATTAACTTTTTCTCTCGCATTACCAGCTGTTAATTGATCAAAAACAGCAGTGTTTTTAAGCATCTTGATTCTAGAATATAATAGAATATAAACTAATTTTCTTATAGAATTTTCGTCGACTTTAATGGTAGGGAGTCATTTTAAGTTTAGGTGTAGCGTTTCAAAACCATAAAAATAAACGTGCTAAAATAGAGTAATAAATTGTTTAATTATTAAAATGTAATGACTGATTAATCGTTAGTTAGTACAATAAGTTCTATGTAGAAGTATGAAAACACCGACTTGAGAATGGAAATTGTCCACCCAAGGAAATTGTTGGAGGAAAAAGACACTATCATTGCGGATAAATGCGCTATAATCTGTGATAATGAGTACATAATTAATTTATTGCAAAATCAAAACAAAAAGAACAAACCCCTATTCCCATCTAGTAGTACTAAGGAAAATGTTAAACCGATTGCTGAACGGGAAATGGCAGAGTCGTAAAAGTGGGGAAAACGTCAATCTACGATCTCATTAAAGTGGGTATTGATTGGGAAATTAAAGAGGAGTTAATGAATCCTCTAAAGTGGCCAAAAGGTACAGAAGTGTCAATTTACATTGTTCCATATCAACACGCAATTCATAAGGAAAAAGTGAAACGAACTAGAAACTTTCTTGATAGACAAGGATCTGGATGTTGTTTGTATCATTGAGCATTGGCTATCAAAAAGTGGGGAGATGTGTCTAAATATTAACAATTTTTATGTGGCAGCATCTTATTCCAGACAAGAGTCAACAGGTAGTGGAACTGCAGTTTTAGTCTCACCACAATTTCAAATAACTAATCTGATTAATATAAGTAAATTATCAATAAAAAAAAACGGTAGAAATATCTATTGTAAAACTGAATAATTTAAATGTCCTTAATCTAGCAATTTAGCCTTTGGGACATTTTGACACTTTTCTTTTTGTAATGGAGGAGGCTCTTGAGATGCTGGAGTGTGGTAGGACGGAAATATTGGCTGGAGATTTTAATGTGAGGTTTGACACGGAGCAGAAGTAGAGTAAGAGACTTTGCGATTTGTTGGGAACATTTGGGTTGAAATTTACGATAAAAACAAGCACACGTAAAGTAAATTGCCTGGACAATATATTTTTAAATTGTTCCAGCACGTCGTGTACTGCGGACTGAGTTACAGGGCGCTAAAATAGTAGTTTAATAAACAAGAGTGTTAATAAGAGCGATTAATAATCGAAACGATTTTAACACGTGAGCGCAGCGAGCGCGTTAATGAGTCGAGATTATTAATCGCCGATTAACACTCATGTTGATTACAATATTTTTTTGTCGATCGCTCTTTATTAGAATAAAAATAATCTAATTTTGTTCCATGGCAAAATCCAAATTCTGACATAATATGAAATAAGTCAAAATACCACTGACATAATTAATTAATTTCGGCAGGTGTCAGTTCCAAATGCATGTTTCAATAATATAATATATTGTTGGTTACCTAGCAAATCTCATAATCTCAACAATGTTTTTAATGTGCATGTATACATTAAACTGAGTTATTTCTACACTCCTTTTATTACATTAACTAGATCTTTAATAAACTATCGACAAAAAAATATATTTCCAAATCATTTTTTAAGTATACGCCCTAACAACTAAATGTTTGGACGATTGCTATTGAAAAATAAAAATAATTCATTTAGACATAACAAAGACAGATTGTTTTTACTATTTAGTTTTTTTAATATATTTTTTTATTAATTTTATTAATATATTTAATATTTCGTGTAACAAATTGTTATTTTAATAATGAGTAACAACTGGACTGAACTGATTTTAAAAAATACTTAAAAATTACTGGCAACTAATAGTTTGGACGATATTATTTTAATCAAGTTGTTCAATGTCAATAATAAATTTTATTGACAGATAGTATCGAAAGTAGTAGGTATCTGTAATTTCTAAAATCAAAAAAGAAAAAAATATGGCTAAAGGAGTACCCACAGATAAGAAGCTGAGAGAAGTGATAATTTTGCATTATCATCGGGGAAAATCGAAGAGTCAAATTGCTAGTGAGTTAAATTTGCAAAAATCAACGGTAGGGTATATTGTTAAACGTTACGTGGAAACTGGTAGCATTGAAGTTGCTGGCAAAAGTCCTGGACGTCCAAGGATAGTAACTGACCGAAATCGAAGAAATCTTGTAAAAATTTGTAAGAATTCACGCCGTGCTACCCTACGAGAAGTTACTGCACTATGGAATCAGGAAACTAATTTGAATATGTCTCGGGAATGCTGTAGAAAATGGATACATAAATCTGGTCTTAGTTTTAAAAGGTAGGCATTAATTGTTCAGGATAATTTTTTAATTTAGAAAAACCGTCAAAAATTTGATTTCATTTAGGCCAAAGAAAACCTCTCCTTACTGAAAAGCAGAAACAACGACGATTGGCTTGGGCAAAATCGAAGTTGAATTGGACAGAGGAAGACTGGAATAAAGTTATTTTTAGCGACGAAGCTAAATTTGACGTCTGCGTTGGAGACTCTCGTAAAAGAATGATCAGAGCCAAAAATGAAGTTTTTCATAAAGATTGTTTAAAGCGCACTGTAAAATTTGCTCAAGGGGTGATGATCTGGGGGTGTATGTCAGCGAAGGGTTTGGGAAGTATTGCTCAGCACTGCAAACCTTTATCCTGACAATAACTTTATCTTTCAACAGGATGGCGCTTCATGCCACACTGCTAAAACAACAAAAAAGTGGTTCGAAGAACACAATGTTACGGTGCTAGATTGGCCATCAAGTAGTCCCAATCTTAATGTGATCGAGACGTTGTGGCATAAGATGAAGCAGTACCTGAGAAACAACCCCCAGAGAACAATTCCAGAATTAAAAAGTAAACTTGAAGAAATTTGGCAAATCATTCACACCAGAATTTTGTAATTCACTTGTGAGGACTAGTTACTGACTGTGCTAGTTGATTAATTGTTTTTTCTTGGGGTTCCAGTTTTTGTAACAGATTTTGCATCATTTGCATTAGGGATTGGTGATCGAATTGACTGTTCTCTGCTTGTATGTTGCTTCCGCTGTTATTTATTGCTACGCTTGCATATGATACACCTTGACGGACTGCTTTGGTTGTAAATTCCTTTGGAGCATTTGTCTGAAAATTTTTTTTGGTTATTTTATTTCTTCTGTTTTGGAGTTCTTTTGCTACAATGCATCCTCTGTAATTTGCAGGATGATTTTCACCGCAGTTGCTACATTTTGGCTTAACGTTAGCTGGCTTAGTGCAGTCTATCGTTAGATGATTATTGGCGCATTTTACACATTTAGTTTCTCGAGCGCAAAATCTTTGTGTATGTCCATAACTCTGACATCTCTTGCATTGTGGTATGAGTTTATTATTCCGCAGAGCTTCTATTTTAACTTTCATTAAACATAAATATTGTATATCATATATTTTTTTGGTGTCTTCATTGTGTTCGAATACTAGAACAAAGAGCGGTAGTCGTCGTCTGATTACTTCCCCCTTTTCTTTATTATTTTCAAATTATTAACAACTTCTAATACTTTCAATCCCTGTGTTACGAGGTCTTTTTTGGTATCTTCTTCCTTGCAGGACTGTTGTAGATTTCTAACAATTACCCGAATTGGTCTGGTTTGCTTATTTTCATAAGTACGCCATTTTTGGTCACTGTTCGTCATTATTTTGGTAATTTCTCTATATTCTATTTCGTTATCTACATTCAATTTTACTTGGTTATTCCCTAACATCTTGGCGTTAAAGTTAATATTTCTATTTTTGACTAAGTTGCTAAGGTGGTTGTAATCATGAACATCACTGACTATAACTGGTGGAGGTCGGCGTGGCTTTGGGTCTTTCTGTGTTTGCAACTCCTGGGTATTCTTTAATGTTTGTTCTATTGTGTTGTTGTATTTGGGGGAATCAGAGGTCCTCCTTTTTTATGCCTTTGCACTATCCAAGCGGTTTCTTTATTTACTAATTCTTCTTCCTCATCTGAGTTTTGTGGGGAGTAGCTTGTTCTTAGTTGTAGTTGCCTAATAGTGGCTTTTAATTCGTCATTTTCTGTTTTAGTTTCGCCTAAAGCTCTTTTCATATCTGCTAGTTGTTCTTGAAGATCGTGCATTTGTTGGGGTGAAATCTGACATGCTTGGAGACTTTGCATTGTGCTTGTGTTGTCATATAATGATGGAATAGCCACCTGGAACGCAAATGGCATTCTAAATCGAAAAGAAGAATTACAACTATTTATGGATCTTCAAAAAATAGATATATGTCTCATATCAGAAACCCATTTAACAGAACAAACATACATGAAACTAAGAGGGTACCAAGTGTATGGCACAAATCATCCACAAAATAATTCAAGGGGTGGGAGCGCAGTTATAATTCGAAATAACTTAAAACATAATGTAAAGCAACACTTACGAGCTGAAACTATACAACTCACTGCAGTAAACGTCGATTCAACCCAGCAAAATTTCACAGTAGGAGCTATATATTGTCCACCAAAATACAACCTAAAAAAGTCCGACTACAAAAATTTCCTGCAACACCTTGGAAACAGATTCCTGCTTGGTGGAGATTACAATGCAAAACACACAGACTGGGGAGCTAGACTCTGCACTACAAAAGGAATACAACTTAGAGCGGCTATAAAAGAAGAAGGATGCAATTTCCACTCCACAAACAAGCCTACATATTGGCCTACCGATACAGAGAAAATCCCAGACCTCTTAGACTTCTTCATATCCAAAAAAATATCACCTAACTTTATAGCCACCGAAGAAAACTTTGATCTGAGTTCCGACCACTCAGCTGTTATACTAACACTTAGCCAAAAGATAATTATAAAACAAAGTAGACCCCCACTAATTAATAAAACAACAGACTGGGAAAGTTTTAGACTATAATTAGAAAAATCCATTGACCTACATGTACAATTAAAAACAAAACAACATTTAGAAGATCAGGTGGAAAATTTCACCAAACTAATTCAAAAAACTGCATGGAATAACACAAAGGAAATCACTCATATTACAGTAGGTAACAATTATCCAATTGAAATACGTGAACTCGTCAAGGAAAAAAGAAAAGCTAGGAGAAGGTGGCAAATAACACGCGATCCAGCAGACAAACGGACATTGAACAACAAAACACAATCGCTCAAGCGAGAAATTCAAAAAATCAAAGAAGCCTCAATAGATAGCTTTCTTATGAACCTATCTACTAATAAAGAATCAGACTACTCCTTATGGAAGGCGACGAGAAAGTTAAAAAGAACTATCACTTTAATATCACCTATCAGATAACCAAATGGTACGTGGGTCAGAAACGACAAATACAAAGCAGAGTTATTTGCTGATTATCTCGAAAATATATTCAACCCAAACGAGGCAGCAAACGACAAGCAATTACCACACGTATACAACCAAGGCACTGAAAGCATATATCCGGTCACCCCTAAAGAAATAGCTGAACAAATCAAAAATAACCTTAATCCTAAAAAAGCTCCTGGCTTTGAACTGATCACTGGAGAAATTTTAAAACGACTGCCCAGAAAAGGAATTATTATGTTGACCTATATATTCAACGCAGTCCTCAGATTAAGACACATACCCAGCAGTTGGAAAGTGGCAGAAGTCATAATGTTACCAAAGCCAGGAAAAATACCAAATGAATTAAAATCCTACAGGCCCATCTCCTTATTACCAATAATCTCAAAACTCTTTGAAAGAATACTACTCAAAAGATTAAAACCGATAATTGAGAGTAGAAATTTAATCCCTAACCACCAATTTGGGTTCAGAAACAAACACTCGACGATAGACCAAGTACATAGGATCTCAAATGTTATAGAGAGCACTTGAAGAACAACAAGTGTGCTCAGCTGTATTTTTAGACGTCGCAAAGGCCTTTGATAAGGTTTGGCACGAAGGACTCATATACAAGTTGAATCAAATGCTGCCGAAACAATATGTGGAGTTACTCAATTCTTATATCACAGACAGGGTATTTCGAATAAAAATAGAAGAAGAGTATTCTGAAATCAAAGAAATAAAAGCTGGGGTACCTCAAGGTAGCGTACTAGACCCTGTCCTCTATTTGCTATATACCAGCGATCTACCTCGGATTGAAGATGGGACTGTCGCCACATATGCTGATGACACCGCAATCTTAACGGTTGGAAAAGATTCAGTAGCATCCTCTATAAAACTACAACTGGCATGTGAACAGGTATATAAATGGACTACGAAATGGAGAATTAAACTAAATGAAACAAAATCCATATACATAAACTTCACTAACAAAGTGAATCAGAGAAGAATGCCAGTCACTATTAATAACGTTGTTGTACCACATGTAAATACCGCTAAATATCTAGGTATGACCCTGGACACAAAACTAAGGTGGAAGGAGCATGTGAAAAAGAAAACAGAAGAACTTAGACTGAAATACAGAGCAATGTGGTGGCTTTTGGGACGAAAATCCAAACTTTCCTTAGATAACAAAATAACACTGTATAATCAGATTTTAAAACCAATATGGCTCTACGGCATCCAGCTTTGGGGATGTGCAAAACCATGTCACATCAACAGAATTCCAGTTTTCCAGAATAAAGTAATGCGCAACATAGTGAATGCCCCGTGGTATATCCGTAATAGCGATATACACCGCGACCTCAAAATACCAAACGTTGCCAGCGAAATCAAACGCTTTGCTGGAAAACATGAGACAAGACTCCGAAACCACATCAACCCAGAAGCCACTCAGCTACTGGACAATGATGGGCTCCTTAGAAGATTGAAACGCAAGAAGCCATTTGAACTTGTGTAGTGCCGTTAGTGATAAAAGCAGAGCATAGTGAATGAACTGGTGTAGTGTAGTGTAGTGCGGAAAACATCTTGGACCAAACTATTGGACACCACTGGGTGAATAATAGAGACTAACCTTTCGTGTAGTATGTAAGATTAGAATAAAATTAATGGTTGATCATTCAGTTTTAATGTAGCAAATAAATAAATAAAACATTTGTTTAATAATAAAAAAAAAACTTGTGAGGACTATGCCAGCAAGAATTAAAGCAGTCATTAAGGCAATGATAAGTTTTGTATTAAGTCCAAACATTAAGTTGTCAGCCAGTTTTGTTAATTAATTAAGTTCCGGTCTGTACAACAGTTACGTTTTATAATTAGGTTATTTTAATTAAAGAATACTATATATTATTCCTGTTCTTTAGAAATACATTTTCTGAAACTTAGACATTTTCTTTTTTTAAGTCACCATAAATTTTTTTATTCATTATTTGGAAGCGTCCAAACATTTAGTTGTTAGAGCTCATATCTACAGAACGGTTTAAAGTAGAGATTTGAAACTTGGTGGGTTAATAAGTCTATAAGAAAGCTACAATGTGTTGCTATTACAACCAAAATAACATTGTTCAGTAACTTACTTATAGGGGGGACTCAGGGTTTTTATGAATATTTTTTGTAGGCGATTGAATTTTTTTACAAAATAACAAGAATTACGATAGATACGCTCAAAACACGTAAAAAAGGTATACTTGTTTGACTTGCGTTAACTCAACTGTTTGCGAGATATTTAACTAAGAATAGTATATTTTACAACAAGACATGAAAATACCGTTTTTTACTTTCTTATACGCAGTATAAGGAAGTATTGTAATCGTGATTTTTTTCGACTTCGAGATTTTAATGGATTTACACGTTTTGAGGGCCCCTGAATCCATTTTGACCATTTTCGCCATGATGTCTGTCTGTGTGTGTGTCTGTGTGTGTGTCTGTGTGTCTGTGTGTCTGTCTGTATCCACCATAACTCAAAAACGACTTCTCGGATTTGATTCAAATTTCATATTTATGAGTTTGAACAAATTTGTGGGTGCCACATTCAATGTTTTTCATATAGCACCAAAACAAGTGACAGTTACCTGATGACATTTTTAGGTTTTTTAGGAATATCTTCAAAAATAAACAATTTACGATAATTTTTTATTCTTAGACATTGATTTAGAATTAAATTTTGAACAAATTTTGTTTGAACTTTTTTTTTAAATTCCGTCAAAAATTTTTAAATTATTTAAATTATTTTTCATATAGTAGCGCCATCTATCTCTCATTTACAAAAGTACAATATATAAATTACAGAAATCTATACCGTTGAGGAAATCGATTGTATTATTAGTATTATTTGAAAAGATCGACGGCTACGGCAGCATTGTGGTGGCGAAACTACCACCGGTTGTTACGCGGTCGTTGATTTGTGTTTTTTGTGTCATATTGTAATATGTACAGTTAATAGGAGTAGCTAATAGCAGCAAAGTATTCCGTGTACTCTTCTTATCCAGAACAAATACCACTTCTAGTTTAATTTTAATTAAATGCTTTATTTATTCGGAGCGATTATAAGTCACGGACCAGGTTAGGTTGTTTTATATAGTTTTTTTTTCTTTAAATAATAGCATAAATCGGTACCATAAGATGATGCCGGAATAACCCTTGCCCTTACACGTGACCTTGAATTTGATGGAATACTTAAACGTCAATCAAACAAAGGCATTGTAACACAGGGAATCAGGGAAATATTAGGTGTAGTCGATTTCTGTGAAATTAACTGTACCTATAATTATTATTGAAAAAATCGACGGCAATGGCAGCATCGTGGTGGCGTGTTTTTTTCCTTTAAATAATAGCATAAATCGGTACCATAAGATGATGCCGGAATAACCCTTGCCCTTACACGGGACTTTGAATTTGATGGAATACTTTGCTGCGATTAGCCTCTCGTGATATTTCATGTAAACTATTGCAAGGGTGGTTAAAGTTACAACAAATTTAATTGTATACCCAGGATTAGGATGTGACGAAAAATTGAAATTAACAACAAAATTAGATGTGGAGGCAACAGTTTTTTCGGATCTATTTAAAAATTACATTATCAAAATTATTGAAAACTAAATCAATTTTAAAATATCTGATGTGTCCAACACATGACTTTCTTATACGGATAATAATTCAATTACTTTTCCTAAAGAAATTAAGTTAAACTACACCTAATATTTCCCTGTTTCCCTGTGTTACAATGCCTTTATTTGATTGACGTTTACTGAAAGAAGAAATGTTAAATTTCTTGTAAAAATCGTGTTTATATTTTGAGGGTTTTCAGCTATTTTCAAATAGTATTTATTTATTCATTATTATTGTTTTCGGTACCATAGAAATCAGTAAAAATATCTGATGTGTCCAACGCATGACTTTCTTATACATTGTCATTATATAGTTTGTATATTTGGAAAATACTGAAGGGGTAGCCAATAATCATATGCAGTCGACATTCAATACGTTATTAATATAAAATCATATTTATTTATTTATTACTAACTGTCCCCCGCGGGCTTCGCTCCACGATAGTTTTCTATTTTGCGCCGTTTTTACTTTCTTATACGAAGTATAAGGAAGTATTGTAATCGTGATTTTTTTCGACTCCGAGATTTTGATGAATTTACACGTTTTGAGAGCCCCTGAATCCATTTTGACCATTTTCGCCATGATGTCTGTCTGTGTGTCCGTGTGTCTGTGTGTCTGTCTGTGTGTCTGTCTGTATCCACCATAACTCAAAAACGACTTCTCGGATTTGATTCAAATTTCATATTTAAGAGTTTGAACAAATTTGTGGGTGCCACATTAAATGTTTTTCATCTAGTACCAAAACAAGTGACATTTTTAGGTTTTTTAGGAATATCTTGAAAAATAAAAAATTTTGAGATTTTTTTATTCTTTAACATTGATTTAGAAGAATTGAATTTTGAACAAATTTTGTTTGAACTTTTTTTTGAAATTCTGTCAGAAAAATTTTGAAAAAACTAGATATTTTTAAAACACTTTATATTTCTCATAGCGCGCGTTGATAGTTGAATCCGATGGTCGAGGTAGACCATGTGTCTCATTATATGGCTGCCAAACGGAAGGTCCCGGGTTCGAATCCCAGAAGGACCGGACCATCAGTTTTTTTTTTATTTTACTGGTTTCTATGGTACCGAAAACAATAATAATGAATAAATAAATGTAATTTCATATCGGGAGATTTTTTTAAGTGAGTAAGTAATAGGTCAAAAATCTAAAATAAAACATATTTTTGTCGTAAAATTCGGTTATAATGAGTGAGACAAGGACAGATTTATGCGTATTGCAATAAGTGCGACAGAGACTATTTGAAAATTGCTGGAAACCTTCAAAATTTTTACAAGAAATTTAACTTAATTTCTTTAGGAAAAATAATTATTGTGATACTATCCGTAAGTATAAGAAAGTCATGTGTTGGGCACATCAGATATTTTCAATAATATTTAATTGTATTACAATATATCAATATACCGGGTGCCCGTTTTCAAACCTGAACATAAGGATTTAACATTATTGTGGTGAATTCTTGCTCGCCAATTCAGCCTAGAGAATATATTTTTTTATCAGTGGAATGAGAAACTTATTGCGCGTCAAATGATATCAAAAACTACATTATTTTCATCGATTTTTATTGAAAAATATTAATTTAAAATTTTAATGTCGACTGCATATGATTATTGGCTACCCCTTCAGTATTTTCCAAATATTAAAACTGTAAGTATAATGGCAATGTATAAGAAAGTCATGTGTTGGGCACATCAGATATTTTTTCGTAATGTGAGAATTGTACACGAGCTGTGTAGCAGCGAGTGAGGCAATCTCACGAACGAAAAAAAAACGTATTTCATGTCGAGTATTAAATACTATTTTTTCTACGATTTTTCTACTCTTTTATATGAAAATAGCCATTTTTCCATAACATACTCTACATGAAACTTGAATATTTTGTCTACTGCGAAAATAGTCATATTCTCTCTAGAGTGAAAATATCAAAATATCAAATTTATGGTTTTCTTCGTGATTTTTTTAATGAAAACACTATATGCACTAAATTTACATAAATTTTCAATATCAATTCATTCACTTTTCATGACATATTTTATATATAAAGCTTAATAGTTAAAATAAAAACTAAAATATAATTTTGACGTTTCACTTGAAAACTGTCACCTTAAATAATTTAAAAAAAATTTGTAGTTTCTAATCCAATTTATAAATTACAGAATCGTAGAAAAATAGTATTTACTACTCGACATGAAATACGTTTTTTTTTTCGTTCCTGAGATTGCCTCACTCGCTGCTACACAGCTCGTGTACAATTCTCACCTCACGAAAAAAAAAACGGTATTTTCATGTCTTGTTGTAAAATATACTATTTTGCTATGAAAACAATTTGTGACTTACTCTATAAAGTCAAAAATATTGGGTCACTCTGATTCTACGTTTAAAATTAAGCATAAATGGTTATAGAAACCGACCCACAAAACAATTTCGTTACTAAAATACAGGGTGTTAAAAGTTGTCTTTCTTATTCGCTCTGTATCTTTTTTAAGTATATCTACAGAATGGTTTAAGATAAAAAATTATGTTTAGAGGTGAACGTAGAATCAGCTATATTAGAGTGACCCAATGTTTTTGACTATACACGGTAAATCACAAATTGTTTTAATAGCAAAAAAAAATTTTCAAAGTTAAATATCTCGCAAACAGTTGAGTTAATGCAAATCAAACAAGTATACCTTTTTTACGTGTCTTGAGCGTATCTATCATAATTCTTGTTATTTTGTAAAAAATTCAAACCCCTACAAAAAATATTCAAAAAAACCCTAAGTCCTCCCCTATAAGTACGTCACTGAACAATATTATTTTGGTTATAATACCAACACATTGTAGCTTCCTTATAGACTTAATAATCCACCAAATTTTATATCTCTGCTTTAAACCGTTCTGTAGATATACTTAAAATATTATTTGGAAAGATATTTTTTAGCGTCCTGTAACTCAATATAAGGAAGAACTTTTGGACAGAGGTATGTTTTGTTCAAACGACTTATTTTGAGCCCAAAAACTTGTGGTAGCTTCTTGTACAGACCTTTCAGGGACACTCTGTATATAGCAAAAAATTCATCACCAAAACTGGTTTACAGAAGACCTAAGAAAGAATAGAGATGACTTACATTTTATAAGTGATTTGTACAGACAGTTTTCCTCGGTTGAATTATTTAGTAAACGCAATAAACTTATTATAGACATCAATATAGTTTGTTAGCATAGCGGACAAATTAATGGAAGAAATTCCTGATAGTTGTGTAGATCCACTGGAAAATATAAATGTTTTTTGCTTGCCACAAAATGGATTTATTTTTTGCGAGGTTACATTTATTGAAGTGCGTGATATTATAAGTAATTTAAAAAGCAATAATAGCAAAGATACATATGGCGTAAGCATGAATATCATTAAAAATATAAAAAACTTAAAACTTAAAAAACAGTACTGATAAATATTTGCTTGAAGGAAAAAATATTTCCCGATGTCTTGAAGGAGGCCTTGGTTATTCGAATATTTAAATATCTGTTGTGGCCAACACATGACTTTCTTATACTTACGGATAGTATCACAATAATTACTTTTCCTAAAGAAATTAAGTTAAATTTCTTGTAAAAATTTTGAAGATTTCCATCAGCAATTTTCAAATAGTCTCTGTCGCACTTATTGCAATACGCATAAATCTGTCCTTGTCCCACTCATTATAACCGAATTTTACGACAAAAATGTGTTTTATTTTAGATTTTTGACCTATTACTCACTTAAAAATATCTGATGTGTCCAACACATGACTTTCTTATACGGATAGTACCACAATTACTTTTCCTAAAGAAATTAAGTTAAATTTTTTGTAAAAATAGTGTTTCAATTTTGAGCGTTTCCAGCAATTTTCAAATAATTTTCGGAAGTCTCTCTTGATCATATTGCAATATGCATAAATCTGTCCTTGTCCCACTCATTATAACCGATTTTTACGACAAAAATTAATTTTATTTTTTTTGAAATTTTTTTGACGGAATTTCAAAAAAAAGTTCAAACAAAATTTGTTCAAAATTCAATTCTAAATCAATGTTAAAGAATAAAAAAATCTCATAAAGTATTTATTTTTCAAGATATTCCTAAAAAACCTAAAAATGTCATCAGGTAACTGTCACTTGTTTTGGTGCTAGATGAAAAACATTGAATGTGGCACCCACAAATTTGTTCAAACTCTTAAATATGAAATTTGAATCAAATCCGAGAAGTCGTTTTTGAGTTATGGTGGATACAGACAGACACACACACAGACAGACAGACATCATGGCGAAAATGGTCAGAATGGATTCAGGAGCCCTCAAAACGTGTAAATCTATCAAAATCTCGAAGTCGAAAAAAATCACGATTACAATACTTCCTTATACTACGTATAAGAAAGTAAAAATCTCCCGGTATGAAATTACATTTATTTATTCATTATTATTGTTTTCGGTACCATAGAAACCAGTAAAATAAAAAAACTAATGGTCCGGTCCTTCTGGGAGTCGAACCCGGGACCTTCCGTTTGGCAGCCATATAATGAGACACATGGTCTACCTCGACCATCGGATTCAACTATCAACGCGCGAATTATGTTAAATCAAAACACAAACAAATATAGTTTTAAAATGTTTTAATTTAAATGAGTAAAAATTACAAATGAGCAGACTCTACATTTAGTGGTACTGGGCCCAAGTTATAATGTGAACTGAGGCTGTTCTCCGATAAAAGTTACAAGGGGGTGAAATACAGATAAACATATGAAACGTGAGAATAACTAAGCTAAAGACATTTACAGTTATTTATGAATACATATAACTAAATCTAAAACTGGGAAACACTTAAGGCATTAAGTGGATGTATTTATTGCTTAAAAACTAAAAGAGGGTGAAATTTAAAAGAAACACACATAACTACAAAATATTAGTAAAACTATAAAACTGTCAAACACTTGTTAGTTATTTATTTGCACAACACCACAAGATTCCACACACGTGTGATGTGACGTAACTCCTCCCTTCTTAGAAACTACTTTAGGGTTGGTCTTCTGTTCTTGATTATATTGTAAATGAAATAAACCACAAACCAGTTAAAAAGTCTAAGAGTACATCAATTAAAATTGTCCAAATATACTCTGTGGAGGTCTCTGTTATCTTGGGGATGATCATTATGATAGGATAAGTCCCTGTAATCCATCCAATGATGGTGAAAGGATTGAAGTTCTTGGCTTTGATTATTGGAGGAAAAGTAGTACCTAACTTTTCGAAACTTGATATTTTGTCGTCTATTCTGCAGTGTACATTGTAGTCGAATCTTGGTATTCTTTTTCAGCGAACAAATAACATTGCTTGGTTGAAAGGACGTAAGGTAAGGTGGTTACAATGGTTTTGGAATGGCTGATTACTTACAATCGAAACTGAATGTAAAAAATGGTAATAGTTACGTATATATTTTTTTTGAGATGACTAACAATGAGAGCATAAATATAGCAGTTTTATTTTATCTCTTTTTTTTTTTACTAAATGATCGCAATATTAAACTTTAATTCTAATTGACTATCTACTTATTGAATATGCTGAATTATAGCAACTGTACCGCTATTTGACTGTAATGACGTTATTTTGATTTTTTTTGCATTTTTGTAGAGTGGGGCCTTTTCACAGTGTCTTTATGAATTTTATGGAAGTTGTCATTTATTGTACATTTATTAGTTGTTTCTACTTTTACTGGACGAAATTTATCTACGAGTTTATTACGTCGGTCAGTTTTAACATATACAGTTTGATTCGGTTCTATAATGACGTCTTTTTCTCTTGTTTGATTTAATTTACGTATTAAGGTGTCTTTTTGTTCAGTAAGTTTTTGATTCAAATGAGAATATAAGAGGGTTGTCTGTTCTTTGTGTCTCGCAATGTAAGTTGAACGTAAGTGAGCATCTAAGTCTATATCGAAAGTGTTTTTATTGTTTATGTGTCCATTTATAATATCAATTGGTTTCAATTTTGTAACAGAATGAATAGAGTTGTTATAGCCTAATATTGCATATAACATTAAATTTTGAATAGGTTCATTTTTAAATTGTGTATTGAAGATGCGAATGTGTTCAAGGAGAGTAGAATGTAATCTTTCTACTGGGCTGTTAGATTGGGAGTGATTATACGAAGTAAAATGGATATTTATTTTGTGAAGTTTCAAACAGTCTTGTACTATGACATTTTTAAATTCTGTGCCATTGTCGCAAACGATTAAGTCAGGAATTCCGTGGTGGGAAAAGAAAATTATTAAGTTTTTGGTAATTTCTACACCTGATAGATTACTTAAGTGATATGCTTGTGCATATTTGGAAAATGTGTCAATAATAGTTAAAAATCGTTCTTTACCTATGAAAAATGTATCAATATGAAGAATTTCTAGTGGTTTACTTGGTGTTGGGGTGATATTATACTCTAGCTTAACAGGATTTCTATCGTACTTAGTTGTTTGACATACTTCACACTCATTAATAAATTCTTGTATAGATTTTTTCATATTCACCCAATAATATTTTTTTATTAGCTGGTCATAAGTTTCTTGGATTCCGCGATGATTCGTTTTGCTAGTATGGTAATTATTAATTATGTCTCTAATGTCATCTTTATCAATTATGTCTATAAGTTTAATTAAATGTCTCTGTAAGGTGTATGAAGGATATTTGAAATTATTTCTAATGATTTCGCAAAAAGGCTCATACATTTCGGGATCTTCGAAGTATAGTGAATATTTTATTTTGGGGACTACATATTCTTTCATAAAATTTATAACATTATTTGCAAAATTATGTTCTGAGACTTGTACGGTTATACGTTGTTTCTCTTCAAACTTTTCAATTTTTGGTTTATGGGGTGAATGATATACTTTTAAAATTATTATTTGATTTTTATTAGTGTTTATCGGGGTATTGAGTATTGGGATTTCTACTATAGGATGTTCTTCGTTATTAGTATGTATAGTATTGTTATCGGAATCTGTTGTAATATTTATAAGTTCTGGGTCAAAAATTTTTGATGTGCTAGAACCGGGGTTAATAATTTTGGAAATATTTGGTCTGTCGTTTTCGTCTATATTAACTATGGTAGAATAATTGTCTTCGTCAAGATTGTTAGATTGGTTTTTATTGATTTCATGTTTATTCATGGGATTAAACAATTCTTTAACGTGGCATTCAATTCTTGATAGTGCGTCCGCGTTGCTATTTAATTTACCTTGTTTGTAGTGAATAGTATAATCGAACTCTTCTAGTTTTAATCTCCATCTGACTAATTTTGAATTAGGATCCTTTAGTGAAAATAACCATTGTAAAGGTTTATGGTCTGTAATTATGTTAAATTTTGTGCCGAAAAGATATGGTCGAAAGTATTTAGTTGCCCAGACGATTGCTAAAAGTTCTTTTTCGATTGTACTATAATTTCTTTCGCTAGTATTTAATGTTCGCGATGCGTACGCTACAGGTAAATCAGATCCTATTGGTCCTTGGGACAGGATAGCGCCTAGAGCTACGTCGCTTGCGTCGGTTGTTAGATTGAAGGGTTTGGTAAAATTTGGGTATTGCAGGATTGGTTCGTTTGAAAGGATATTTTTACAAAGTTCAAAACAATCTACAAATTTTTTATCATGAATAATTTTGGAATTTTTCTGAAGGCATTTTGTAAGGTTTGCAAAATTATTAATAAACTTTCGATAATAACCGAGTAAGCCTAAAAAGCTTTTTATTTCTTTCTGTGTTTTCGGAATGGGAAAATTTGATATTGCTTTAGTTTTATTAGGGTTGGGTTTAATTCCGTTTGGGGTTATTACATGTCCTAAAAATTCGGTTTCTTTTTTTAAAAATTCGGTTTTATCCATTTGCACTTTAAAATTACTTTCACGTAAACGTTGAAACACTTTGCGTAACTTTTCGATGTGCTCTTGAAGAGATGTGGAAAATACTATAATATCGTCAAGATAAACAAGACAAGTATCATTTAATAGTTCGCGTAAAATATTATCCATAACCCTTTGGAAAGTTGCAGGGGCATTTTTAAGCCCGAATGGCATACGAGTATACTCGTAATGACCGTGTTCAGTATTAAATGCTGTTTTCGCAGTATCGGATGGGTCCATTTCAATTTGATGAAAACCCATGGCAAGATCAATTGTAGAAAAATAGTTACATCTACCGAGTTTATCCAATATATCTGTGATATTCGGAATAGGATATCTATCATCAATTGATTTCTCGTTGATTTTTCGATAGTCTACAACTATTCGCCATTTTTTCTGTCCTGAAGCATCATCTTTTTTGGGTACCACCCAAATAGGGGAACTCCAAGGGGATTTGCTAGGTTTTATTATTCCCTGTTCTAACATTTTTTTAATTTGTATTTGTACTTCGGCTTTATGTATATATGGGTATCTATATGTTTTGGTGTAGCAAGGGATTTCATCGCTGGTTTTAATTTTGTGTTTTATTCTATTAGTGAATGTTAAATTCTGACCTTCTTGATGAAATATATCCGAAAATTGAATACATAGTTTGCGTATAGCTTCACTTTCTTCATTGTTTAAATGATCTATTCTTAATTTGGAAAAATCTAATTTTTGAAGGCTTTTTATTTGATGGATTTCATATATTTCTGTTGTAAATATTTCGACTTTAAAGGGACGATAAAAATTTATTGTTATGGGTTTATCTGTGTTATTAATTATTGGAACAAAAGCTTTATTGTTAGAGGCGTTGGATAAACTTTCTGGTATTTCGCAATTTTGAATTTGAGTGTAAGGAATTAAAACTGTACCATTTTTATCAACCGGAATTTGGATTTTTGTTTCGGTTTTGGGTTCGACTGTTACAGATGTTATAGGGGGTTTTCCAGATATTTCATATAATATGGGAATTTCTGAATATTTTGTTTTAAGTTTTGAATTAGGAAAATCTATAATTGCCTGAAGTTGTTGAAATAAGTCAAGTCCAATAAGTCCATCGTAATTGTCGTGAAAATTAAATAAAAAGAATTTTATTTGAGTACCTGAAGGGTTGTTGAATTCTTTAGGTGCAGGTATTATTACACTTTCGGAATGAGAGGATGTTTGGAAAACTGTAGAAACAATAAAGGGATCTTTTCGTATATTATTTGGGAAAAATTCTTGTGCTAGGCATGGATTTAGGAATGATTTGGAAGAACCTGTATCTATTAGCAATTTTAATGGAGGATTTTTAAGTCGAATATAGGGTAGATGTTTGCTATTAGATGAAGTGGAATTATTTTCTATTATGTATTGTTCGAGGTTTGAGGATCTAATTGAAAATTTTCATTATTTTTATCAGTATGATGAGGATGTTGGGAATAATAGCAAAATTCTGATTGAGAGGATTCTTCAGATAATTCTTGCGGATATTCTTGGGAATATTCTAAGGAAAATTCTTCTTGGGATGGATCTTGCTGAAAAGTTTCCGTGTTATAAAGTTCTTCTGCTATATATTTTGGTTGGTTATAGGTATTTCTTGTTTGATAAGATGATGATGATGGTTGAGGGATAAAGGTATTTCGAGTATTTGTTGACATGGGTACGGGTTTATTAGGTTTAAAATTTGGGTTTGGTTTAAAAACTTGTTGTGGTTTTCCACTTGAGAGTTTGTTGGATATTTTGTCGCAACTGGTCTTATCTGTATGTTAATTGGTTGAGATGGAAATTGGTATCCTTGATGTGACTGAGTAAAATTTGGATTAGGCGATTGGAAAGGGCGGTTATATTGTTGTCTTTGATACGTTTGTGGATAATTTAGATTGGACGATTGGAAAGGACGGCTGTGTTGTTGATGTGTTGTATAATTTTGTGGTTTGGAAGAGGATTTATGAGTAGGGAAATGCTGCTTTTGGTAATACGAGGTATTTTCGCATTCGATAACAAATTGATTAGCTTCAGCTAGATCTTTAGGTCGCATCGTTCTTATGGTATTACCTAAAGGTTCTCGTAAACCGCATAAATATGACATTAGGGCTTGTTTACTATATTGCTCTTTCTTAATTTGTTTACCTTGTTGAGTTGTCTCGTGTGTATCTATATAAGATGCAATAATATTTAATAAATGTAAACAACGGTCATAAAAATTGTGTGGGGTTTCATTAGCAAGCTGCCTTAAATTTATAAGATCTCTATTTAAACACTGTTCGTTACGTTGATCGGCAAAGTTTCTCATCAATAAGTTTTTTAGTTCTGTCCAAGTCGTAACGTTCTGTATATTTGCTACAATTCTAGCGTTTCCTTGTAATTTATTAATTATGGAATTAACTATAAAAGTATTTTGAAAATTGTTTATATTATTGTGATCATAAAAATTGTCAACTATTTTTTCGCTTACCGCTAAGAATCTAGGTAGTTCGTCAGTACTACCGTCAAAATCTGGAATACATTTCAGATAATCTGTATTAAATTGTGGTCTAGCCATTATACTTATACTCTCAGATTCGTTATTTCTAAAGATATTTGCTTCTTCTTTATTATTTAAATTAATAGCAAAAAAATAGCAAAATTTATACTACTTTTATGTAATTTTATTGCTTTCTCAAATAATTCACTAAGTTCCGATTCAGAATCAGACATAGGATATGTAAATAGAGGAATAATAAAAGGAAAAGCAATAATTAAATGTCACTTACATACGAATTTTCAATGTTTGTCTCCAATAGACTGGGTTGTGTCTCCAATAGACTACGATGTTCCAAGGGAAGGTCCAAGGAGTTCTTCCTGGTTCCTTTGTGAACGAGAGGTTTACTTTGGATATCGGTTTAACAGTTAACACTGACGTTTCGAAAGTTTTTCTTCGGATAGTAACACTCGAAACTTTTCCGATATCCTACCGACTGCGCCAATTATGTTAAATCAAAACACAAACAAATATAGTTTTAAAATGTTTTAATTTAAATGAGTAAAAATTACAAATGAGCAGACTCTACATTTAGTGGTACTGGGCCCAAGTTATAATGTGAACTGAGGCTGTTCTCCGATAAAAGTTACAAGGGGGTGAAATACAGATAAACATATGAAACGTGAGAATAACTAAGCTAAAGACATTTACAGTTATTTATGAATACATATAACTAAATCTAAAACTGGGAAACACTTAAGGCATTAAGTGGATGTATTTATTGCTTAAAAACTAAAAGAGGGTGAAATTTAAAAGAAACACACATAACTACAAAATATTAGTAAAACTATAAAACTGTCAAACACTAGTTAGTTATTTATTTGCACAACACCACAAGATTCCACACACGTGTGATGTGACGTAACTCGCGCTATGAGAAATATAGAGTGTTTTAAGAATATCTAGTTTTTTGAAATTTTTTTAACAGAATTTCAAAAAAAAGTTCAAACAAAATTTGTTCAAAATTCAATTCTAAATCAATGTTAAAGAATAAAAAAATTTCATAAATTGTTTATTTTTCAAGATATTCCTAAAAAACCTAAAAATGTCATCAGGTAACTGTCACTTGTTTTGGTGCTAGATGAAAAACATTGAATGTGGCACCCACAAATTTGTTCAAACTCTTAAATATGAAATTTGAATCAAATCCGAGATGTCGTTTTTGAGTTATGGTGGATACAGACAGACACACACACACAGACAGACAGACATCATGGCGAAAATGGTCAGAATGGATTCAGGGGCCCTCAAAACGTGTAAATCCATCAAAATCTCGAAGTCGAAAAAAATCACGATTACTATACTTCCTTATACTTCGTATAAGAAAGTAAAAAGGGAGATAGGGACCAAAAGACTAATTATCGACCGATATCCCTACTGCTTGTTACTTTCTTATACGTAGTATAAGGAAGTATTGTAATCGTGATTTTTTTCGACTTCGAGATTTTGATGGATTTACACGTTTTGAGGGCCCCTGAATCTATTTTGACCATTTTCGCCATGATGTCTGTCTGTGTGTGTGTGTGTGTGTCTGTCTGTATCCACGATAACTCAAAAACGACTTACCGGATTTGATTCAAATTTCATATTTAAGACTTTGAACAAAATTGTGGGTGCCACATTAAATCTTTTTCGTCTAGCGCCAACACAAGTGGTACTTACCTGATGACATTTTTAGGTTTTTTAGGAATATCTTGAAAAATAAACAATTTACGACATTTTTTTATTCTTAGACATTGATTTAGAATTAAATTTTGAACAAATTTTGTTTGAACTTTTTTTTGAAATTCCGTCAAAATTTTTTAATTATTTTTCATATAATAGCGCCATCTATCACTCAGGTGCAAAAGTACTTTATATAAATTACAGAAATCTATACCGTTGAGGAAATCGATTGTAGCAATATTATTATTTGAAAAGATCGACGGCTACGGCAGCATTGTGGTGGCGAAACTACCACCGGTTGTAACGCGGTTGTTGATTTGTGTTTTTTGTGTCATATTGTAATATGTACAGTTAATAGGAGTAGCTAATAGCAGCAAAGTATTCAATGTACTCTTCTTATCCAGAACAAATACCACTTCTAGCACAAGCCGCCATGGCGCAGTGGGTAGAGAATATGCCTAGTAATCTACACGGTGCTGGTTCGATTCCATAGATTTCCCTTCTTTTTTTACTTTCTTATTATTCATATAGTAGCGCCATCTATCACTCAGTTGCAAAAGTACTTTATATAAATTACAGAAATCTATACCGTTGAGGAAATCGATTGTAGCAATATTATTATTTGAAAAGATCGACGGCTACGGCAGCATTGTGGTGGCGAAACTACCACCGGTTGTTACGCGGTCGTTGATTTGTGTTTTTTGTGTCATATTGTAATATGTACAGTTAATAGGAGTAGTTAATAGCAGCAAAGTATTCAGTGTACTCTTCTTATCCAGAACAAATACCACCTCTAGCACAAGTCGCCGTGGCACAGTGGGTAGAGAATCTGCCTAGTAATCTACACGGTGCTGGTTCGATTCCATAGATTTCCCTTTTTTTTTAAATTTTAATTAAATGCTTTATTTATTCGGAGCGATTATAAGTCACGGACCAGGTTAGGTTGTTTTGTATAGTTTTTTTTTCCTTTAAATAATAGCATAAATCGGTACCATAAGATGATGCCGGAATAACCATTGCCCTTACACGTGACCTTGAATTTGATGGAATACTTTGCTGTGATTAGCCTCTCGTCAGTTAATTTCACAGAAATTAGGTTATTTTTTATCATGAGTCGTTCAGTAAGTTTTGGCATTTTGATTTTTGGCGACGGATGCAAATAAGTACTTAATTTGTCAATTTGACAGTAAACGTCAATCAAATAAAGGCATTGTAACACAGGGCATCAGGGAAATATTAGGTGTAGTTTAACTTAATTTCTTTAGGAAAAGTAATTGAGGTATTATCCGTATAAGAAAGTCATGTGTTGGACACATCAGATATTTTTTTCTAAGATGGTCGAAAAATGCATGGCAAACAGAATTCTAAACTATTTTGATGATAATAACTTGTTCAACAAGAGGCAACACGGTTTTCGTAGTTTCAGGGATACTGGACTTGGTCACAAGGGTGTTGGATTCTTTTGACAAAAGTGAACTAACATGTAGCACCTTCTGCGACTGCGTCTCGCGCATTACTTACTGATTAGCAAACTAGGGAAATACAAGTTTCATCCGGATAGTACAAAATTACTTCAATCATACAGCGTGATCAGGAATGACTGAATCTGTTGGTATTAAAACAGTTGCGAAATTAGGAATATTTTTTGTGGTATGATTTGCAAACCTGATTGTCACAATTAAAAATGTCAGTTTACAAAATCTAAGGTTATATTATGGTGAAGTATTGTTATGTTGGAATTGTCAAGATTGTCAAAAGTTGACAGTAAGATGTGCGCGCCAACGCCCTTGCGGTTATTTGCCTCACTAGTACCAATTCCACTAGTTATTTTTTCAATACCAACAGATTCAGTCATTCTTGATCACGCTGTATTTAAAGAACCGGTTTCAGACGGTGAAAATAAGTGGGGCGTTGTCTCCGAGGAGCCTGGTGACCATTGACGTGCCTCAGGGCTCCATTTTAGGTCCTTTAATGTTTCTTATACTTATAAACGATTTTTCTCTGCAGGGTACGTCGGGCAGTCGGGTGTTTTTGCTGATGATGCCTCTTGGTCCAACCGTTGTAAAGATACAACAAACCATATGATTTTCTCCTTGGGTCGAGGAGAGGGTGCAGTACCTGCGGTGGGAGTGTTGTGTTGTTGAGGAAGCTGTCATGTTTCTGGCCGTCTAATTACACCCCACGCTGAGATCGGATCATTTAGCCAGGAAACTGCAGTCCAGCGTCTACGTTCTTAGGAGCCTGGCTAATTCTATAATGTTTTTACTTTGAAAGCAGCGTATTTTGCTCTGTGTCACTCTCTCATCTCTTATGCAAAAGTAATGTGGGGGCAAGGAGCGAATTTTTGGATTGCAGAGAAAGGCAATTAGAATAGTGGGGAATTTGAATTACAGAGATGACTGTAGAAATGCGTTTTCTACTGTAGGAATATTGACTTTTTCTTCAATTTATATATTGAATCGCATCATGTATGTGAAAACTAATAGTACCGAATACCATAACAACGACCATTACCACAGTTCTACAGTTATAACTAAAAATATATACAAAATGAACAAGAAGCGACACTCTCGTCGGCACCTATGATATTTTGATAACCAGATTCGGTGACCTTGCGCCATTTTGTGGGGGTGCAGAAAGAGAGGGAAATTCAAATTTAAATCCTTACCTTTCTATATTGTCTTTAGGAAATCGAAAGAAACTTAATGTACCATCGTTGCGCGTGTAGCAAGCTTTAACCGCACACGAATAACCACGTTTACGTACTTTTTCCATGATTGAAATTATTGCCAATTAAATACTTATTACTAGTTATATTAAAATTAGGTTAGTGTCTCAGACACTGACAACCTAACTGACAAGAATCAAGAAATAGTTTCTGGTCATGATACTATTAACCAGGTATGTTCTTGCGCATCTTGGCAGTGGCGGCTCGTCAGGGGAGGCAGTGCCTACTCTATGGAGATTAATTTATTTTATTTTTATTTTACAAATATGTTTTTTAAATTTCTTAAAATATAGATACTAGATAGATCTAATTTAACAATTTTTACAGTTGAAATGCTCGAAATATTCGTTAACTTCATGGGCCGCTGTTCTATATTTCTCTCATCTGTGGTTCTACACCAGTTACGACTCTCCCTGTGGTGTTGTCAATGGTGTTGTCACCACTTACGAGTCGAATTGCGCCTCTGCCTGTATTGTTTCACACACACTCGCACTTGCGCTTTGGGTTGCGAGGCGCTCCTCGAAACAGTCGAAACTGTGGTGAACATGTGTTACGATTGTTACGCCTGCGTTTTAGTTACTTCTACTATTTTTTGTCCTTGCACATTCAAGTTGGAGGCAAAAACACCTTTTTTTTAAACACGAAAGAAACTGTTGTGAACAAGGAACAAGCGTTTACGCCTGCGTTTTTACTTTCTTATTTTTTATGTAACAATTAACAGTTGTTTGTTTGTGTGTCTGCGTGTGCGAGTGTGAGGTGAATCAGGTTAGGTATTTGTGTTTTTTTTTGTTTGTAATCAGTAATCAAAAGTTTATTCTTAAAATGGAAGGGGAGGGAAGTGACACGGTAACTAATATTAAAAATTGTGAAGATATTGTTGACTTTTTAATCAAATTCAAATTTAACCGGCTGAGTTACGATGATAAATTGTTCGTTAAAGATCTAGAGGTTCCTCATCCAGACCTAAGTACCTAAGTGCTTAATTAATCAGGGTAAACCGCCTCGTAGTTTTGTTAATCATTGGTAGGTACAGTAAATGTAAATGGTTAACGGGTAGTTTCATTTTAAAAAAATTGTTTTGTTGGCCATGTCTTTTATTTTTAATTTAGGGTGAAGAAGTTTGGTCAAAATTTAGCTATGACTGCCTGAAAAATTTAGGTCGCGCGATTGAGAGACATTCAAAAAGTCAAGAGCATATTCGATCTACGTGTAAATTACAACTTTTAGGCAAACAAAATAATAATAACCGCCCTAGATTCAGCTCGTCAAATCGAAATTCAAAGATTTAATGATTCTGTAAGAAAAAATAGAGAAATTTTAAACAGATTAATCAATATTTATATCTTTTTTTGGGGTCCGGTGTCATCAATTATAGCTCGATTTTTGATAAAAAAAAAATTTATATCAATAAATATAGGTGTTTTAAGTACTTTTCAAAAAAAAATAATTGCGGATAATCCAGTAGTTTTTTTATAATTTCAATGCGGGACAAGCGAGCAAACAGGGGTGCTGGATGAATAAAGAAGGTGAATTAATACAATTTAAAATCATAAATGGATAAAAACAAAGAAATAAAGAAAATTTCTGATATAACTTAAAATCAATAATAAATATGAAAAAAAAAGTCAAAAATGATAAAAAGTTAGGTTATGTTAGCATGTCGAAGGGCAAGGAAATATCTCTGTAATTGGAGGTTTGGCAACTTCGCTAAAGCCAGTGCTAGGAAACGAGCGTCTTATAATACCGATTTATGCTATTATTTAAAGAAAAAAAAACCTATACAAAACCACCTAACCTGGTCCGTGACTTATTTACATAGAATATCTAGTAAACTTATTTACAACCACTCCAAATAAATAACGCATATACGTTAAAGCATTGATTAAGCTAATATTAAGTAAAAAAATCAAAAAAATCCTCTTCCCAACCCCAATGACACAGATCAATGTGCAGTAAAAAATATCGCTAATATCTGAACAATAAAACAAATACATAAAAATAGTAATTTTAAAAGTAGATCGTTCACTAATATGTAACGTGATATTCCGACATTCGTTTATTTAACATAACAAGGATAGATTGAAAAACAACCGAATGTATACGAAGAATTAAAATAGTAATAAGCTGGTATTCCGAAAGCAGCCGAAACGTTAGAATCATAGCGAGGACAATAAATCGTAAATCAAAAGAAGTATGAAGTTAGCTATATGTAGTACGCAAAGTAAAGTACAAACATAGGTACAAGCCGCCCGATATGGTAGCGCTATCGTAAATTATTGTTATAATTATTGGTTTTTCTTAATAGTGTGTCATTCATCCGCAAATTTTATTGCATATTATTAATATAGAAAACATTAACTTTGACTTGTGAAAAAGAAAATTTGAAAAATCGAACTGTAATTGAAGACACCAGAACCCTTTTTTTGTAACCAAGACTTTGTATTTAGTAGGTACTTATGCAAAATATTTTTCTGGCCAAGTAGAGCTCCTTTTCCTAAATTTCATAAAAACATGATAAAAAACTTTCCTATCAAGGCAACCTTAGGCATGGGACGTGAGCAAGATTATTAAGCAAAAAGTACCCTTAAAAAGGATGACCTTGAACCACGAAAAAAATTTTGCCTGTGGCGCTTTTATGCTCGCTACGCTCGCATCTTTTCTAACTGCCTCCCCCTACAAAATGACTACGAGCCGCCACTGCATCTTGAGTAGGACTAAGGCAAAAACCTACAAACTTCAAGCAGCGGCATCCAGGGCGACCATCTAGGATTCCCCTAGGTTAGGTGCCTCGTTGCAAATTGCAAATACCTAATTAAGGTAAATATAAAAATAAGCTAAAGATAATTTACACAGTAATGTTTCGTTATTCGAGTTATATTTTCATGTAAAAATCAATGATTTCTTGCGTTTAATAAAAAACGCAATTTGAATTTAAGGCGGGAGCGAAAGAAGACGACAGCCTGGGATGGTGCGCAGACTGAATCCAAACGCGTCCGCGGGAAGCACATACCTGGTTAAATAGTATCATGGTTCTGGTAAACCTGCGCACTGGAAAACGGTTTACCCCCACTACGCGACTGTCGGTTCTTGTTCATTTTGTCTATATTCTTTGGTTATAACACACACAACAAAGACGAGCTTCTAATACCCCACTACAGATTGACGAAGTGTCAGAATGGACCAAATTTTGTGGCTATAAAACTTTATAACAAACTATCTACCCAGAGCAAAAACCTTACGGTTGCTAAACTAAAAATTAAATTAAAAGACTTTCTAGTGTGACTTTCATTGTGCCGTAAATTTTATTTTATTTATAATTTTATAAATGTAATTTTCACAAAATTTGTAATTGTCACTTGTGACTTGTGTAAATGTAATGTAGCACCAATTAATTATCTATCTACTATCTGCATTGATCTTTACAATGTAATGTATTTTATCTCTTAAGAACCCAACGAAATGTGTGGTGACTTTGTTAAGTTACAATGTATTATTTCCTCTCAGACTGGTTGCAATTAAAAAGTCTTAAGATATTTCCACCCTTTACATTGTATACAAATTGAAATGAGTGTGAATTATTAACTAAAATTTTGTATTTGAATGGTTTAGAACTTATTAGTAGTGCTTAAGTATTTCAAACCTAATATTAAACTTAAACATACTAAAACTAAGTTAGGCAATATAATAGAAAAGAAAGGATTTAGATTACAACACCAGTAGACATTTGCCAAATTTTCCAAGTATAAAATAACTACAATGTCAGGAATATTTCACATTTTCTTGTTCAAAAAAAAAATACTTCCTACTTTTTACTTTCTTATACGTAGTATAAGGAAGTATAGTAATCGTGATTTTTTTCGACTTCGAGATTTTGATGGATTTACACGTTTTGAGGGCCCCTGAATCCATTTTGACCATTTTCGCCATGATGTCTGTCTGTGTGTGTGTGTCTGTCTGTATCCACGATAACTCAAAAACGAGTTACCGGATTTGATTCAAATTTCATATTTAAGACTTTGAACAAAATTGTGGGTGCCACATTAAATCTTTTTCGTCTAGCGCCAACACAAGTGGTACTTACCTGATGACATTTTTAGGTTTTTTAGGAATATCTTGAAAAATAAACAATTTACGACATTTTTTTATTCTTAGACATTGATTTAGAATTAAATTTTGAACAAATTTTGTTTGAACTTTTTTTTGAAATTCCGTCAAAAATTTTTAATTATTTTTCATATAATAGCGCCATCTATCACTCAGGTGCAAAAGTACTTTATATAAATTACAGAAATCTATACCGTTGAGGAAATCGATTGTAGCAATATTATTATTTGAAAAGATCGACGGCTACGGCAGCATTGTGGTGGCGAAACTACCACCGGTTGTTACGCGGTTGTTGATTTGTGTTTTTTGTGTCATATTGTAATATGTACAGTTAATAGGAGTAGCTAATAGCAGCAAAGTATTCAGTGTACTCTTCTTATCCAGAACAAATACCACTTCTAGTACAAGCCGCCATGGCGCAGTGGGTAGAGAATATGCCTAGTAATCTACACGGTGCTGGTTCGATTCCATAGATTTCCCTTCTTTTTTTTACTTTCTTATTATTCATATAGTAGCGCCATCTATCACTCAGTTGCAAAAGTACTTTATATAAATTACAGAAATCTATACCGTTGAGGAAATCGATTGTAGCAATATTATTATTATTTGAAAAGATCGACGGCTACGGCAGCATTGTGGTGGCGAAACTACCACCGGTTGTTACGCGGTCGTTGATTTGTGTTTTTTGTGTCATATTGTAATATGTACAGTTAATAGGAGTAGCTAATAGCAGCAAAGTATTCAGTGTACTCTTCTTATCCAGAACAAATACCACCTCTAGCACAAGTCGCCGTGGCGCAGTGGGTAGAGAATCTGCCTAGTAATCTACACGGTGCTGGTTCGATTCCATAGATTTCCCTTTTTTTTTAAATTTTAATTAAATGCTTTATTTATTCGGAGCGATTATAAATCACGGACCAGGTTAGGTTGTTTTGTATAGTTTTTTTTTCCTTTAAATAATAGCAAAAATCGGTACCATAAGATGATGCCGGAATAACCATTGCCCTTACACGTGACCTTGAATTTGATGGAATACTTTGCTGTGATTAGCCTCTCGTCAGTTAATTTCACAGAAATTAGGTTACTTTTTATCATGAGTCGTTCAGTAAGTTTTGGCATTTTGATTTTTGGCGACGGATGCAAATAAGTACTTAATTTGTCAATTTGACAGTAAACGTCAATCAAATAAAGGCATTGTAACACAGGGCATCAGGGAAATATTAGGTGTAGTTTAACTTAATTTCTTTAGGAAAAGTAATTGAGGTATTATCCGTATAAGAAAGTCATGTGTTGGACACATCAGATATTTTCTTTTGACAATGACATGCTTGACGGGTTTCACGTCTTTTTTTACAGTGAACGGTTGTTGTGTTTGTCGCTGAAGAGTGATGATACTGACGGGTATTTTTGACTATAATTACTTGATCTAAACGCATTTGCAATTTTTACTTTCTTATACGAAGTAATAAGTAGTAATAAGTAATCGTGATTTTCGTCATGATGTCGGTCTGTCTGTATGTCTGTATTGTAGGTGCCACATTAAATCTTTTTCATCTAGCACCAATACACGTGGTACTTACCTGAAGACATTTTTAGGTTTTTTAGGAATATCTTGAAAAATAAACAATTTAGTAGATTTTTATATTCTTTAACATTGATTTAGAATTGAATTTTGAACAAATTTTGTTTGAACTTTTTTTTGAAATTCCGTCCTACGCTCTAGGTAGACTAGACATGGAGGCTTGGCTGCCAAACGGAAGGTTCCGGGTCGAATCCCAGAAGGACTATTAGTTTTCTTTTTATTTTACTGGTTTCTATGGTACCAAAAACAATAATAATGTATAAATAAATGTGATTTTATACCGAGAGATTTTTTTAAGTGAGTAATAGGCCAAAAATCTAAAATAAAACACATTTTTGTCGTAAAATTCGGTTATAATGAGTGGGACAAGGACAGATTTATGCGTATTGCAATAAGTACGACAGACACTGTTTGAAAATGGCTGGAAACCCTCAAAAATTTTACAAGAAATTTCATTTAATTTCTTTAGGAAAAGTAATTGTGATACTATCCGTATAAGAAAGTCATGTGTTGGACTCATCAGATATTTTATCGTGGGAATCGTGTTCAGGTCGGGAACAAAAATCGAAATAAAATGTTTTGAAAAAGTTCTTTGCTCAATCGAATAAACTGAGAAGAGTATTCATGTGATTATTGAGATTATGAACGAATATTTAAAATACAAAATGGTCAGAATAATATCATATAAGCATTATAAATCATATTGCAAACCCTTGTTTGTGAACCTACAAATCTTACTATTGCCGTCTTTTTCAATTTTATTTCGCAATGTCATTAAGTAATTTCAAATTTATTTTTTCTTTATTTGCGTTAAAACTTAAAATGTTTATATAAATGTTATTTACAGACTAAACTTTTATTTTTAAATTTTTTATAGCCATAAGCTAATCAGTAATTTACATTTTCATATGTAAACAATGTGCGCAATAAGAATTTTGCTATTTAAGACTGCATTTAAGTATACGGAACCCAAAAGTTTTTTCCGCACAGTAAGAGACCAATTAACGTTTTTGCCAACTCATGTACATCATGGGGTTAGTCAAATTCACATTACTAGTATTTTTTTGCTTCAAAATAAACAGTTCGATTGCAATTGATGTAAGTACATTATTCTTTTGATTTATACTTCTTGCCATAGCTACTAGTTCTTATTGTCTTAAAAACTTCAATAATAATTGAGAATTTCGTGTTTAATAGTATATTATACTACGACGCTATAATGAAAGCTATTATTCCTGAGGATGAAAATTACAACTCGAGCGAGCGAAGCGAGCGAGTGTTGTAACATCTGAGGGAATAATAGCCATTATAGCGAGTTGTATACTATACTTTATCTACGACGAAAATCCATCTCCAATATCATTTTCCACATTTTCCATTATAAAATGACAACACGTACAACACTATCAGTATTTTGACAATTATTTATTTACACTGACATTTTGTTTGTCATGGTTTCCATGGCTATTTTCAATTTCACAGAAATTGTGATTGTTATACTATTTTTTCATTGGTTCACAAGTATGGAATAATGGAATTTATATGGAATAATGAGATTCATTATATTGCATGAACCACAAATATAATACATATATTATATATTAGTCGTAGATAAAATTACTTTAATTTCATATAAATTTACAACAAAATTCAAAATAACTTTGTGTTTAAAAAATTATATATAAATAATACTAAAACTGTTTGTGTATTTTCAATAAAAACTGTTTTAGGACGATCCTCTTGTACTACAGTTAAAGGATGGGAAAATTCGTGGTACTCAAGACCAAACAGTAGGACGAAATCAGATTTACTATGCGTATAAAGGCATTCCTTTTGCAAAACCACCAGTAGGAGAACTGAGATTTTTGGTATGTAAAAAAAAGTGTACCTAATAGGATAAATTTTACAAAAAGTGATCAATACCTATCTAAATGAATTTCTACACCGTTCGTGATATCTTCTTAGAAGCACGATTCTTAGCCATATAAATGACATTTTAAAAATTTACAAACTGTCAGAAAAGTAATTTTAATATATTGTTTTTAAAACGTTATAATTTTGCTTGTATGTTGATGAAATTTACAATATTTCATTTACTAACCAAAATTTTCAGGAAATTTTTATCTGGTGATTTTAGGTGTTTTTTGTGGCATTAAAGTTTAACGTATGAAAAATTAGATAATTTTCGAATGGCTGTTTTAAAAGCGCTGGTTTGATTTTTATCAAAATAACATTTATATGAAAGGGGAATTATATGGTTTTATTTTGGAAAATGTTATAGTGTTTATTAGCCATAATTTGCGCTTTTCCAATATCACATTTAACAATCTAACAATTACCATTCTTCTAAAAATTGACAGTTTTGAAACTACAGTTTGAATTTTTTTTGTTTAAATTAACTCTGTTGCAAAGCTGAATGATGGTTTTATTTTGGAAGAAATTACGAACTGTTTATATAAATTTTGTATGGGTTTTTTGATGCCCTAAATTACCCTTTGTAGGGCGAATGTTTTAAAAGTAACAGCTTTCGAATCGTTGGTTGGATTTTCGTTAAAGAACATTTATTTTAAAGCGAGGATTTTATTTTGAAAAAATTTATAAATTGCTTATTTAGGTAAAAGTTCTATTTGCGATTTTAGGAGTTTCGCGTTACAAAAATCGCATTTTTCTAGGGTAATTTATTTAATAAAATCAAATTGGTTAGATTTTGGTTTAAAGCCTTATATTCAAAGCAAATTTGTGATTTTATTTTCAAAAAAATTATAAACTGTTTAGGTACTTATATGAATTTCTGTGCACTTTTTTTTGAGACCTAAGTTGCGTTTTTTTAAAATCACATATTTCAAGGTGATTTAAAAAAAAAGCTGAGGTATACGTTATATGACTTTCCTTACACGATGCAATATATTTATATTATTACATGAAAAGTAATTACATAATTCGCCATTTAAATATTGGGTTAGCAAGAAATAACTTTTATTAAATCATTTGGACATCATATAGTCGGGGAGCCAGCGTCAAAAAAGTGCAAGAGTTTTGGAAAGACTGATATTTTTAGATTGGACTATACTTTGGCCATAGAAAGCCACAGTAGAGTCAGCACGTCGTACATTGGGACACCTGGCAGTGGTGTGCTAGGAAAGGTGTAAAATTAATTAGTATGCCCAAACTGTTTTGCAAACGCTGAAAATTCATCTGTAAATAGTCGATGCGATAAAAAATTCGAAACAAACAGTCAGCATCAGCAAGTAAACACATCTTTAGTCAACTTAATATTTATACGTATTCAAAATAAATAGTCGTAAAACAAATTTATTACTTGGTCAGCAAGATTATAAAATGGATCAGCAGCAAAATAATATCCATAAGCTTAAATATTTATGTGATTATGTGTTTGCATATAGTTATAGACACACTACAGTAAAGTGGTAGATAGTATACAGCTTGCCATAATTTTATTAAATCTGACTTACGTTTTGCCTCATTATTTATATTACTGCAAATCTATTTAATTAACTATAGAAAGAACTTTAGAGCTGCCTAATATCACATTATTTTGCTGATCAATCGTGTTCTACTTGCTGGCCACAAGTGGCGGCTCAACTGACTATATTTGACGCCAGAAAACATTTTATAGCTGACCAAAACCTCAATATTATGCTGACTGTTTAAATAATTCTACTGGGTTAGCCTTTCGATGAAGATGAAATCGACTAGTGGAAAAAACTTGCAATTATTTTACTAGTATCAATGACTCTTACTCATAAAAAAAATCTCATAATTTTTTTTATTTTCTAACTCTAACACAAGTTAGCGTGTCTCTATTTCTTTAATCATGTAATTTAATAGCGGTTATGCTTAGTGCTCAAAATATTAGACTATTTTCTGAGAACAAAATCCTCTTTTATCAAAGTCCATTCCGGTAGGTATACAATGTATAGTCTATTATTGTGTTATTTATTTATTCGGAGATTGTAACTAACTAATCCTCTTTAACACACAAATATTATGAATTTAAATTAAAAGATCATAACCTTTCATCCATTCTTAAATATTTGTTTGCTTATTTTATTAAAATTTTTACGCGTAGCATAATAACAATTTTTATTCTTCACTCCCGGAACATGCAATTTTGGTGCGTCCAGATGCGCTAGGTGCTACGTCGTAAAAACACGTATATCGTCCAACCCAGCTTAGAAAAATCCTGAGAAGGCATGTCGAGAGCTGCAATCGCTCTATTGGTACAGTCACTTAAAAAGTTAGGTACAGCGAAAAATTTAAAACAGTATATTTTATTGTGGCATTATTTAGATTAGAATATTAAACATTAGTTCTTAATCTGGATAATCAAGATATTTTAATATTTTGTGTCAATAATATGGAAGTGTCTAGTACACTGTCCAGACAGAGCCGCAATAACAATTCTTGAACTGTCGGACAGAGTATTGTAATGTAACATTGCAACACTGTCTAAGCGGTGCAGCCATACCTTTAAAAATTTCGTTGTAGTGAGTGGAATAAGGACAGACTTATAGGTATTTCAATAAGGGTGAGAGAGACTTCCGAAAATTATTTCAGCCTTACTAAGAGTAAAAAATTTAAGACATTTTATAGAAATTTAGCTTAGTTTCCTCTTAGTTTATGTAAAAATATTCGAAATAACCCAAAAATATCGAATTTAGAAAAAATATTCAAATTTATTTTGTCCACTTCATTTTCCTTGCTCTTAAAAACATTTATATTGTTAAAATATGTAAAAAATATTTATACTTAATGTTTTAATTTTATTACATGTTCATTGTCTATCGCTCGATTTTCAATTAGTTATCCTTTTTTTAAATCAAATTATTTTTAGGTCATCTTATATCATGTATGTTTTTTCCTAGATTCCATTTCTGCACATGTGCGACAGTTCATTAATTTTACTTTGGCAGCGCCTTCTTCACTTCCTCTTTTCAGTGTATTTTTCTCGGACTGTAACTTGATTATATCAACAAATTTTTGAGCAGGAGTTGCCCACCATGCTGTCTAATGCACAGACTTTTCCAATCCGCAATGCTTATTACTATTTTTAATGATAACAGCAGTTCCGCCATGAGCCGTTCCGTGTCATAAATTAAGTAGTGTCGTATTTTGATGTGACTTTTGTTAGTAAGATATTAGAAATATATCCACGTTGTTGATGGTAATTAATGTTTTCAACTCCTGCGCATGCTGAGGTAACCCATTGGCATTCGAGTGAACTATTTTCAAAAATTGGTTTTGTTCTGTCATCTCGCTTGTTTGTTAGTTAGGTACATCATGATTTGTGGCACTGGAAGTGTATGGCTAGATGATGGTGCATATTATACTTGAGCATATTGTAACTCAGGTGTGACTTGCTTGTTGATTGGGTTAGGCTTACTGATTTCGTTTTTTCTAAGGTTAGAAAATTTCTGTTTTTGCAATTCTTTGTAAATTTGATAGCCTTTGTAGTTTGCAGGATGGTTTCCATTGCACAAAACACACCTTACTTGGTTGCTTCTTTCTTTTCTATGGCAGTCAACTGTACTATGGCTTCCGGTGCATTTGACGCAACGAGGTGTATGATTGCAGAAGTTTTTGGTGTGACCGTAATGTTAAAATTGAAGGCATTGTGGTATTTCACGTTTTTGGTGAGGTGGTTCAAATTTCACTTTAGTATTTAAGATAGATTCAATTTGGTAGATATATGTCCTTATTGTTTTCTTGTTGTTTTAATTCAACAAAGAAAAGCGGTACCTAATGGTTTTTTGGTTCTTTTTTTTGTACTTCAAGAGTACGATACATTGAAAATTGAAACGGGTCAAACATGACCAACCATCAATTTATCTCGCTTTTAATCCTATCACTAAATAACTACTTAAACAACTAGTATTCGTTCAATGACGTCCACAAGTCTGCCACGCACACTATATTCTGCATTATCACGTATTACATTTTATACCTTTCGGTTTATTTCTTCTAAATCAGTTATTTGGTGTAGGTTTCTCGATACTATTCTAAAGGTACGACTTTCCTTGAGCTGGTAAGTGTGAAATTCGGTTTTTCTTTCGACTAGAGCTTCAATGATTGCTGTGTATTTTTCACTAGATTTGGCTGGGATTTTCAATTGTTCGTTTGCTATTGTTTTAGGTTCAAAATCATTTTGCGGTTATTGATTTTAATAGGTCGGTAAGTGGTTTTATTTGTTTAACTCCATCTACAAAGATATGTAGGTGGTGGTTTTGGCAGTTTTTCTTGACTGCTACCGACAATTTCTGTTTCTTCACCTTTAGTATGGTTTCCGGATAGAGCCACAAAATGAATGCTTGTGATAATCGGTGGATTTAACCAGTAGCACTCACCTTGCCTGACTAAAGTCAGACCGATACTTCAACGTCTATACCTACTGATCGTTTGTAGTAAAGGGATATAATTTGAGAAAATCCTTTAAGTTAAGAGAAGTGCGCCTATTACATAGGTATATGGTGGTGAGTGAGTTCGCACGTTTGTATGTAGCGTGCTGTTCGATAATAAAAAAAAATACATTTTTTTTAATTATCGGAAGCGCAAATATGTTATACGATACACGATCGGTAGACGCCTTTTATAACAGGATTCTAAAATTAGCAAAACTCGACCCTTCGGGTCTCGTTCTTCTAACTTTTCTATGTTATCAAACCTATGATAAATAACTTTCGATTCGGAAATTATTTGAAATAAATTATTGCATAAATTTCATTTAAAATATCTGGTGTGCCCAACACATGACTTTCTTATACTTACGGATAGTATCACAATAATTACTTTTCCTAAAGAAATTAAGTTAAATTTCTTGTAAAAATTTTGAAGATTTCCAGCAATTTTCAAATTGTCTCTGTCGCACTTATTGCAATACGCATAAATCTGTCCTTGTCCCACTCATTATAACCGAATTTTACGACAAAAATGTGTTTTATTTTAGATTTTTGACCTATTACTCACTTAAAAAAATCTCCCGGTATGAAATTACATTTATTTATTCATTATTATTGTTTTCGGTACCATAGAAACCAGTAAAATAAAAAAACTAATGGTCCGGTCCTTCTGGGATTCGAACCCGGGACCTTCCGTTTGGCAGCCATATAATGAGACACATGGTCTACCTCGACCATCGGATTCAACTATCAACGCGCGCTATGAGAAATATAAAGTGTTTTAAGTATATCTAGTTTTTTTGAAATTTTTTTGACGGAATTTCAAAAAAAAGTTCAAAAAAAAATTTGTTCAAAATTCAATTCTAAATCAATGTTAAAGAATAAAAAAAACTCATAAATTGTTTATTTTCCAAGATATTCCTAAAAAACCTAAAAATGTCTTCAGATAACTCTCACACCCGTATGCATAGTCGATCGCCAGCGAGTCGCTGAAGTTTCATCTCGTCGAAGGTCTAGCGATTCGCCGGCGAGATGATGGAACATGAATTTGCAATGCATAGTCGATCTCCCAGCGTTCTCCGTTGCGGCGCATCGCCGGCAAAATTATAATGGCTTGATCATGCGCAATTCGTTCGTTTAAACGAAACCATACCAAATTATAGAAATTTGTCATGGCGTATCTGCGCAGAGGCCACAGTATTCTTAGGAGTTTTTTCGTTATTGAAAATAATATTGATTTTGATTAATAAATAATAATAAACATAAATGGGATTAATAATAATTGAATTAATTACAGTAAATATTTATTACTATCATCATAGGAGTAATAATTATGATCTTTACATATTATGTATTTATATTAAATGCATTTTTCGTCGTAGCGCTGTATCATATGAGATAAATGATAAATTGTAGAAAACATGCCCTCTACAATATTAACAAATTCTTCTTCTGTGGCTCACCGTTCTATAGCGCAAAATCAAATCCAAAAACTTTTGGATTTCCCAAAAAGGGTGTCCGAGGAGGTTCCCGAGATTTTTAATGTATACTTTCCACATGACCCCCTAATGATTTATGAAGAGACAGTTTACCGGGTAATTGTTTTCTGACGCAATGTTAAAACGATACCTATTAATAAAGGAACAGGTAACCGTCTGTTGGTAACTGCTTCCTGATTCGCTATTATTACAATAAAATGTCGCGTACCATAATTTTTCTAAATCGAAATCATCTTTTAAATTCAACCTCGGTATATATTTCCATCGGGTTTTCCATGTCACGGATTTCTCTAGAATAATTACTTATGTCAATTTCAATTTGTTTTATTTCCAAATGTAATAATTACTTAATTAATAAGTATTTACCGACGCTGTATGTCTATTTCTAAATCTAAAATATCTCCATTAGCGTTATACAACATATCTAAATCGCGATCCATTGCTGGTATATTCACAAAAACAAATTAAACCACTTTATTGGTACTTCACAACAGACACAGCGAATCTCCAGCGTCTCGCCAATAGTTGTACTGAATGCACATGCGCGATGTTGCCGGCGATCGACTATGCATTATGCATTGCAATTCTCATCTGGCGGACGGCGAAACGCTGGCGAGTCGCTGGCGATCGACTATGCATACGGCTGTCACTTGTTTTGGTGCTAGATGAAAAGCATTGAATGTGGCACCCACAATTTTGTTCAAACTCTTAAATATGAAATTTGAATCAAATCCAATAAGTCGTTTTTGAGTTATGGTGGATACAGACAGACACACACACAGACAGACAGACATCATGGCGAAAATGGTCAGAATGGATTCAGGGGCCCTCAAAACGTGTAAATCCATCAAAATCTCGAAGTCGAAAAAAATCACGATTACTATACTTCTTTATACTTCGTATAAGAAAGTAATTAACAGGTGAAATTGATCCACAAATCAAAAGCAGAAATAACCAAGTCCAACCCACAAAAAGTTTGTAACGTGTGATTCATTAAATTTCCATTCTGAGTTGGCGGTGGAAAAAAAATCATGTCTTTGAATACACCTTATTTCTGGTTGAAACTGACAGCAACAGATGAATCAATTCGGTGCGAACGTTCAAATTCCAAGGCGCACCTAGAATGGAAATTTAAAGAATCGCATGTTATATTATTACAATGACATGTTTCGGCTGTAAGCCATCATCAGATCAAACAAAGTAAAATTTAAGGTCTGGGCAACCAACAACAGGCAGCACTAGTTAATTTGTCAGTTTTCCTAGAGAAAACGATACATGCAATGAAAATGACGCGATGATTATAGATTTAAATAAATTGAAAATTAAATTTGTGATTTCCATGCACTGGTTACCACATATTGACGATATAAATGGGGGTAGACAAATTGTTAAAAATGTTAGGTACGTTTTTATTTCTGCAAAATTACTGGTGGGGTGGCAATGGCCCAAATCGAAAAAATTTTTTTTTACTTTACTCTACTTTACGATAGGTACCTACTTTAATTGATTCATTAGACATTTGCTACCTGTACTGTAATGAAATTCATTAGAATTCAATAGAAATGCAAAATTACAGCAATATTCTGTCAATATCTATTATTGCCATGAACATCTGACAGATCTAAAATTTAAAAATTGACAGTTCATTTTTATTTTCTGACCTTTTTAGTTTATGATAAAATTGTTATAATATTTATTTTCTTATTTTTCATTATATGACAATCGTAATTCTCATACTCGTGTCATTAATGCTCATTGTAATATTCGTCTGGTTACAGAACTCGTCTACGACTCGTTCTGCAATTTCCAGACTCTTATGTTAATGATGTTCATATCCCACTTATAATATAAATATTTTCGTCGATCGTTTATTAAAGATCTAGTTAATGTAATAAAAGAAGTGTATTAATAACTCAGTTTAATGCATACATGCACATTAAAAACATTGTTGAGATTTGCTAGGTAACCAACAATATATTATATTATTGAAACATGCATTTGGGACTGACAGCTGCCAAAATTAATTAATTATGTCAGTGGTATTTTGACTTATTGTATATTATGTCAGAATTTGGATTTTGCCATGGAACAAAATTAGATTATTTTCATTCTAATAAAGAGCGATCGACGAAAAAATATTGTAATCAACATGAGTGTTAATCGGCGATTAATAATCTCGACTCATTAACGCGCTCGCTGCGCTCACGCGTTAAAATCGTTTCGATTATTAATCGCTCTTATTAACACTCTTGTTTATTAAACTACTATTCACAAACATCAAAACATCAAAACATTTCACAGTTACTAAAAGCGTCACTAACGTTACAGTTGTCATGGCAAAACAATTCGAAGTAGCGTTGCTAAAGTTAGCAGCTTAATTATGGTTATACTTAATACGGACCATTGTCAATATTAAAGGAAATGCTCCTTAAATTTTAGGCACCGGTACCAAATGACCCTTGGGACGGTATTTTGGATTGTACAGAAGACAGAAACCAGTGTGTTCAAAGCACCAATCCTGTACAAGGCGGAGAGGATTGTTTGTACATCAATGTTTACACTACGACGGTATAATAATTCTAAATCATTTTCAAATCCATGAAATATAAATGAGTTTGTTTTAGCTACAAAAAAATGTGAGTGATTTATTACCAGTAATTCTGGCAATTTATGGAGGAGGATTCGTGGAAGGAAGTGGTTCCTACGAATATCAAGCACCAGATAATCTTTTAGAAGAAAGAGTGGTTTTCGTGTCCTTTAACTACCGCCTAAGCATCTTAGGATTTTTGTGCACGGGCGATACAGTATCGCCAGGAAATGCCGGTTTGAAAGATCAAGTTCTTGCTCTGAAGTGGGTCAGAGATAACATTATGCAATTTGGAGGAGATCCAAACCATGTCACTTTATTTGGACAAAGCGCTGGGGCAGCATCAATTTCTTATCTACTACAATCTAATATACCAGACGGGCTATTTAAAGGGGCCATTATGGATAGTGGAACATCGCTTTGCAGATGGAGTCTAAGTAGGAATGCAACAGATTTAGCTTATAAACTTGGAGCAAGTTTTGGGCATGTAGACGTTACTGATTCAAAAGGGCTTTTAAAAAATCTGCAATCGCAAGATTATGTAGCAATACAAACTACTGCATCTGATCTAGCAACTAAAGTACGTAGGTTTTACTTAGTGTTGAGTCGTGCTTAGCAAGATTAGTTATTTGTAAACAAATCTCCAAATTCATGTAAAAATGTCGTTATTACCGGAGTTATAAAACTTATATGCTTTTTATGTTTCAAGCAAACATGACTTACATTTTTATAATGTAGGTATATAGCAAAATTTGCGAGTACGTGCGTGCAAGTCATCCATTTTTTTTCAGCCATATGCATAGTCATGTTTAGTAGTGACAAAGTAGCTACTTTCTTGCTACTAGGAAAATTGCCATGCATAATCAGTATCTAGTAATATCACAAGAGCATAGGAAATAATCGATTATACTTCCAAGTCACTAGACGTATTCTGCGTGTTTTAAGGATATACGTCGAGTGACGAGGTTAGTATAACGATTATTTTCGTTTACTCGAGTGGTATTCGTTACGATTATATAAAGAATTAACAAACAAATTGCTTTTCTGACGTTTATTAATAAACATCAAAAAATGTTACTATGACAAAATTCACATTGTTGGAGGAGCGAATATGCGAAAACGGATATACCACGTCGTCAAGGGGTATATTCGCTTATCAATACGTAGTAACTATGTAATAGTTATTTATATTATAAGTGGGATATGAACATCATTAACATAAGAGTCTGGAAATTGCAGAACGAGTCGTAGACGAGTTCTGTAATCAGACGAATATGTTAATGTGTGTATATCCCACGTGTAATATACAAGATTTTATCTTCTACCGTCCAAATAATTAAAAATGAATTTTGAATTTATCTCCAGCGACATTGCTCAGTGGTTGTTGTCAAGTTGTCGTACTGGACTACCTAACCTAAGTTGTGTAAAAACTAGCCAGCGCTACACAACAATGAATTTGAATTATAAATTTTCAAATAATTAAACAATTTATACACCAAAAAATCTGGGACGTGGACCGTGTTATATTTATTATTTAAATATAAAACTAATTTATTACAAAATAAAGCTAAAAATTTTTTCAGTTATCTAACGTGAAGTTAGGGTTTTTTCTAGGTAGATACGCTATTATAAAATTCTCCAAGTTTCAAAAAATCAAACTTAAGAGTATGAAGTGTCATTACTCAATGTTAATCACAAATTTTAAAGAATTAAACAATATATATTATATTATAATTAGACATTTACAAATATAAACTTTCCTACAAAGATACTAAATTGTAAAAATTGAGTTATAAATACTTGTAACAAAGAATTTTCTTGTTGAAATTTCAGTGTGGTAATGATTTCTTTAAAACACATGTTGCGTAATAATCTGACTTACCTTACTCAAATTAATGTCAAATCAAGGCTATTATGAATTGGTAGTAGATAAAATTTGTAATAGCTATTGGCTAAATTTATGATGAGTTATACAGGGTGTCCCTGAAAGGTCTGTACAAAAAACTACCACAAGTTTTTGAGCTCAAAATAAGTTGTTTGAACCAAACATATCTTAGTCTAAAAGTTCTTCTTTACTGAGTCACAGGGCGCTAAAAAATATATTTCCAAATCATTTTTTAAGTATATCTTCAGAACGGTTTAAAGTAGAGATTTTAAACTTGGTGGGTTAATAAGTCTATAAGATAGCTACAATGTGTTGGTATTACAACCAAATAATATTGTTCAGTAACGTACTTATAGGGGGGACTCAGGGTTTTTTTGAATATTTTTAGTAGGCGATTGAATTTTTTTACAAAATAACAAAAATTACGATAGATATGCTCAAGACATGTAAAAAAGGTATACTTGTTTGACTTGCATTAATTCAACTGTTTGCGAGATATTTAACTATGAAAAAAATTTTTGCTATGAAAACAATTTGTGACTTACCCTGTAAAGTCAAAAATATTGGGTCACTTTAATTCAGCTGATTCTACGTCTAAAACTAAGCATAAATGGTTATACAAACCGATCCACAAAACAATTTCGTTACTAAAATACAGGGTGTTAAAAGTTGACTTTCTTATTCGCCCTGTATCTTTTTTAAGTATATCTACAGAATGGTTTAAGATAAGAAATTATGTTTAGAGGTGAACGTAGAATCAGCTATACTAGAGTGACCCAATCTTTTTGACTATACACGGTAAATCACAAATAGGGACTTTGCATGATTTTCAAAATATTTTTTTTTAAAAAGCTGATACCAAATTACCATTATCAATGGTACTTTCCAAGTAAATAAATAAAAAGTATTGCAAAATTTTAAAATTTCCACGCATTGCCCGGAAACGCCCGAATCGGCACAAGACTGCTGACGTCACGAATCTAGTTCCACAGTGCAGCACGCCGCATTTTGACTTATTTTGAAAAATGTCAAGCGCGTAAAAAATCTTTAGACATGGCAATGTCAACTAGATTCGTGACGTCACACAGGACTCTCCGATCTCAAAGCGTTTTCGGGCGGCAATAATATATTTGAATTACGGTCAATTTGGAATCGTTTTTTTATGTGAAAATATTGAGTAAAAAAATTATTTTTGCTGAGAGTATTATTAATATAGTCGTTTTACATTTCTAACAGAAAAAAACGGGATTTTAAAAAAATGCAACATCCCTATTGTTTTAATAACAAAAAAAATTTTTCAACGTTAAATATCTCGCAAACAGTTGAGTTAATGCAAGTCAAACAAGTATACCTTTTTTACGTATCTTGAGCATATCTATCACAATTCTTGTTATTTGTAAAAAAATTCAAACCCCTACAAAAAATATTCAAAAAAACCCTAAGTCCTCCCCTATAAGTACGCCACTGAACAATATTATTTTGGTTGTAATACAAACACATTATAGCTTCTTTATAGACGTATTAACCCACGCAATTTCAGCTCTTTACTTTGAACCGTTCCGTAGATATAGGTGTTGTAGACTTCTTATAAAGTAAACTAGACCTGCTGCTTTTGATAGTATATTTAAGACAAAAGAGGAAGAGTACATTGCACATTCATTTATATAGGCTGCCTAGAGGGCGTCTGCCAGGGGCATCTGGTATCAACTTATTAAACAATAATGTAATAATTGTTGCCTATATACAACAATAGGTACTTAATAAACGATTTCGATAGATATTTTTTAACGCCCTGTAACTCAGTAAGGAAGAACTTTAGGACTGAGGTATGTTTGGTTCAAACAACTTATTTTGAGCCCAAATACTTGTGGTTAGGGATGGCAAAAATAATTCATACATCGATGTATTGCATCATATGATGTATCGTAAGCATTATATCGATGTATTCGATGTATCGAATAAAAAACATCGATGTATTGAAAACATCGATATATTTTAATATTTTATTAATAGTAACTTTTTAAACTAACATATACTAATGTTCATTTATATAAGTTGAAGAGAAATAAAAGACACCCCTAGTTAATTTAAAATTTATATATAAAATACATATAAAGCACATTATAGTACCTATACCTAAGTATAGTTACTATACTTACTATCTTACCATACTAATAACACAGCATATATATTTAAATATATATGCTGTGCTAATAATATAAGATTGAGTTAACTCCTCTCCGCTAGATGGCAACCTTAAAATGTAAAAAATACAGTGACTGTATTGTAAAAAGTTACTTCCTTCTTTAATACATCGAAACAAATACATCGATGTTTTCAACGATGTATCGAAATACTTACATCGATGTAAAAATATCGATGTTTTTGTAAAATACATCGATGTATAGGAAACATCGATATAATTTTGCCATCCCTACTTGTGGTAGCTTTTTGTACAGACCTTTCAGGGACACCCTGTATAATCGGTATTTAGTAACTACTTTCCCTAGTACTTACTAGCCAGAAAGTCATTACTAGTTAGTAGACAGAAAGTAGCTTTTTTCCCAAACGACTATGCATATGGATGTTTGTCTTTTGGTTCTCCTCAGGTCTGTCTTTCATGTTGGTGCGTTTACATTATACTTCTAAACCGATGATCGATAGGGTGCTGCTTTTGTTCGGGTTTGTTTTAAAACAAATTAAAAGATGAGTAATTAAACGTAATAGAATGTGACGTGCACGCAAGTTCTCGTAAATTATGCTATATCTAAGTTTTCAATATTATCTATCTTTTTTAATCAATATTCTACTATTAAATACTGGCTAATGGCGAATCTACGGGGGGGTGTTTGGGATTAAAACCCCCCTAAAAGTTGTATGTAAAATGTATATTATGAATGAGTATTTTAGATCACGATTTCATTTTTTTGTATTAAGTCAAGAAGAAGAATGAGTCAAAAAGGTGAGAACTGAGAAATCTTACAATTACAATATTTTATCTTCTTATTAAATACATTGTTATGTCTTTATTGCTCATTTCATGAAAATAGTGAAATTTTTATTTAAAAAAATATTTAAAATGATAGTTTAAAAAAACATAAAATAAGTGTTAAATTTTTTGTTTTTTGAGAAATTTTATAACTTCATCGACTGCCAAATCAACATCGTTGTGAATGTTCAAAGATGCGAGTCCACTGAGTCTTTTTTGGCCTGTTGTACTCCGCAAGTAGGAATTGATTCTTTTTAAACATGAAAACTTCGTTCAGGTGTAGCTGTTGAGACGGGTAAAAGTGCTAATATTCATATCGTAACATTTTTGAAGACCCTAGATCCGCCACTGAGACTAGCAAATGTAGGTAGTGTTAGACTCTTCGCCATAATAAAATTTCTCACTTAATACGAATTTTTCATATAGGTACATACGTATAAGTAAGAACATCAAGCATTTTGAATATTTGCATATATAAAAAATTATTATTATTCAGCATAAATTTAATCAAATTTCTTAGCGCCTGTTCAAGCTCCAACTTAAAATTAACAGGTTTCATCTTAACATAGTGCCGCTCAACGCCAACGCCCAGAAAGACTTATTGTATACTTGTTGGTACAAGAAAATTTATTTGTAATCTAATATGAATGATGTTATTAACAGATGATGTTAGAAGGTAATACCCTGGACGGTAACCCAATGGCACCTGTTATAGAACCACCGCATAATGAAGCCCTCTTTACTGAGACAAGTTATACATTACTAGAAAAGGGAGCATTTAAGCAAGTTCCTATTCTTATGGGATTCAATTCCAAAGAAGCTGGAGTGCTTCCTTCACTTACAAGTACGATTATATATCGCTTATTGTTTCACTACATATGATTAATTTTATATTTTTTAGCACTACTTAGAATTTTTTTAACAAAGTTTACACTTAATACTGGCATGATGGTACCAACTGATATGAACGTATCCGATAATAAGAAAAAAATCATAGGTCGATTAATAAGCTGGCAGTACTTTAAGTCATTTCTGTTACCTTCACCAAATGATTCAACATTATCAAGCGTAATTAAACAGTTTTCGTTGTCAATTAAAAATTAATTAAATTAAAAAAAAATGTTTTAGTGGTTAACTGATGATCTCTTTGCAAGGCCTATAGTTGAGACAGGCAGATTAATGTCCCAACATGTACCCGTATTTTTTTTCTTATTTGGCTATGAGGGTCGCCTTGGTGGGCATATGAATCGAACAGTTCCAGGTACGACAACATTAATCATTATTACAATGAGACCTTTTAATGAAATTCTTAACAGGCGTAGTACACACTGAAGAATTGTCATATATTTACAGACAATTTAAGAATATCACACCAACAGAAGAAGATAAGAAAATGACAGCCACGATGTGTAGACTATGGACTAATTTTGCAAAATATGGGTACTAAATTAATAATTACAAAGTGATATTTCTCTCATTTTTTATTTTTACAGAAATCCAACACCCTCTCCTGAAGACGTAACGCAAAGTATAATGTGGGAACCCGCCCAGAATAACGAAATGAATTACATGTACATAGGTCGAAACTTGAGGATGATGCAAAATCCAGAAGAAGCGAATATGACATTTTGGACCAAGTATTATAAAGATCATGGAGTGCCTCCTTATAAAACGTATTAGAAATTCTGTAAATAATAAATTAACATTTTAACAGCAACTCTAGATATGATCGTACTTTTTTATATTTGCCTAATAGCCCAGTAAAATTAGATTAAAATATCTGATGTGTTCAGTACATAACTTTCTTATACTCGTATAATGCCATCATACAGTGGAAAATACTGAAGGGGTAGCCAATAATCACAAGCTGTCTACGCTATTAATATAAAATCACATTTATTTATTCATTACTTAGGTCCGGTATTTCAGTGTCAGTTTATCCAAATTTGGTTTAAACTAACACTGAAATACCGAACCTTAAAGTTATCGGGGTACCATAGAAACCAGTAAAATACAAAATAGTTATTTATGTATTAAGGATGTAAGGAGGTTTGCATGGCCCGAAGCCTTATTTCAAGCCCGAGGCGTAGCCGAGGGCTAGGAAAAGGTTGTAGGGCCATAAAAGCAACTTACGCCAGAAATACATACAATATTTTATGCACAGATTAAGTATTTATCTGAAATAATTAAATAATTAAATTTGTCTCAAGCCGCTGGAAGTACGTTACTATAGTAAAAGGAGACAAGGGTATCCATTTTAACTTTTTACAAAAATTGTTTACTTCAGTTGTGTGATCCAGAATCTTTGATAGATTTTTCATCAGACCAAGAAAATGTAATGGCTTGCAAAGCCGAAACAAGCTGTATGAATCGGCAAGAAGTAGTAATGGTCTGATACCCGAAAAATCAGAATTTATTTACAAAAATATCTGATGTGTCCAACACATGACTTTCTTATACATTACCATGATACAGTTTTAATCTTTGGAAAATACTGACGTGGTAGCCAATAATCACATGCAGTCAACATTCAATATGTTATTAATATAAAATCACATTTATTTATTATTATTGTTTTCGTTACCATAGAAACCAGTCCTTCTGGGATTCGAACCCGCGACCTTCCGTTAGGCTGTCAAGTCCCTTTAGTCACTAGTCTATCTCGGCTGTCGGATTTCGGATTCAACGCGCACTATGAGAAATATAGGGTGGTCCAAGTTAAACGTCATTAATTTTTGGATTGTCTGTTCAATTTAGAGGAAATAGTTGCTCTTGAAAATTTTTTATTTAAGGTTTCGCTTTTGAGATATTTGAGTTTGAAGGTTTGGAAACACAACATCAAATGCTATGCTGAATTAAAGAAAATTTTGAATAAGTTCTCAAAATAGGCTTTGATACATTTTCGAGCTTTTTTAGCCACGGAATTAATCGCTGCCAAGACTTGATGGCAATTTTCCGGATTTTTCAGACCTAACTGAAATTTTCTCTAATTCAGCACAGCATTTGATATTGTGTTTCCAAACCTTCAAACTCAAATATCCCAAAAATGAAACCTTAAATTAAAATTTGTAGAGAGTAACTAACGTGTGATTCATTAAATTTCCATTCTGAGTCGGCGGTGGAAAAAAAATTAATGTCTTTGATTACACCTCATTTCTTTAAATGTCAAAATAGGTTAGGTTTTCTGGTTGTTATTTGAAACTGACAGCAACTCATGAATCAATTCGGCGCGTACGTTAAAATTCCAAGGCTTACCTAGAATGGAAATTTAAAGAATCACACGTTATTTTCTCTAAATTAAACAGACAATCCAAAAATTGTATTTTTCTCGCAATATATCCATTGGTGTCAAAAATTGGAGGGAAAAGTGGAATGGCCCCCAGTATCTACGCCACTGGAGATTTTTTTTATAAATGAACCCCATCATTATCTTGAAATGTACTACATTACTCTGTGTACGAAATTTAATGGAAATCGTTCAAGTGGTTTAGAAGTTATGTTAAGAAAACGAGTTTTTATTTTAAATTTTGACATCCTGTATCTTTGTTATAAAACATTTTTGAGCAAAGTTTTTTAATAAGTCTACTTTTTTCATGATGCTCTATCACCTCCCAAAATAATGACATTCAACCTGGACCACCCTGTATAAGAGTTTTTAAAATACCTATCTCGTTTTTTTGAAATTTTTTTGACGGAATTTCAAAAAAAAGTTGAAACTAAGTTTGTTCAAAATTTAATTCTAAATCAATGTTAAAGAATAAAAAAATCTCATAAATTGTTTATTTTTCAAGATATTCCTAAAAAACCTAAAAATGTCTTCAAGTAACTGTCACTTGTTTTGGGGCTAGATGAAAAACATTGAATGTGGCACCCACAATTTTGTTCAAACTCTTAAATATGAAATTTGAATCAAATCCGATAACTCGTTTTTGAGTTATGGTGGATACAGACAGACAGACAGACAGACATCATGGCGAAAATGGTCAGAATGGATTCAGGGGTCCTCAAAACGTGTAAATCCATCAAAATCTCGAAGTCGAAAAAAATCACGATTACTATACTTTCTTATACTTAAGGATAGTATCACAATAATTACTTTTCCTAAATAAATTAAGTTAAATTTCTTGTGAAAATTTTGAAGGTTTCCAGCAATTTTCAAATAGTCTCTGTCGCACTTATTGCAATACGCATAAATCTGTCCTTGTCCCACTCATAACCGAATTTTGCGACGAAAATGTGTTTTATTTTAGATTTTTGACCTATTACTCACTTAAAAAAATCTCCCGGTATGAAATTACATTTATTTTCGGTGCCATAGAAACCAGTAAAATAAAAAAAAACTAATGGTCCGTTCCTTCTGGGATTCGAACCCGGGACCTTCCGTTTGGCAGCCATATAATGAAACACATGGTCTACCTCGACCATCGAATTCAACTATCAACGCGCGCTATGAGAAATATAAAGTGTTTTATCTACGACTAATATATAATATATGTATTATATTTGTGGTTCTTGCAATATAATGAATCTCATTATTCCATACTTGTAAACCAATGAAAATATAATATAACAATCACAATTTCTGTGAAATTGAAAATAGCCATGGAAACCATGACAAACAAAATGTCAGTGTAAATAAATAATTGTCAAAATACTGATAGTGTTGTACGTGTTGCGTCATTTTATAATGGAAAATGTGGAAAATGATATTGAATATGGATTTTCGTCGTAGATAAAGTATAGTATACAACTCGCTATAATGGCTATTATTCCCTCAGATGTTACAACACTCGCTCGCTTCGCTCGCTCGAGTTGTAATCTTCATCCTCAAGAATAATAGCTTTCATTATAGCGTCGTAGTATAATATATCTACTATTAAGAATATCTAGTTTTTTTGACTGAATTTCAAAAAAAAGTTCAAACAAAATTTGTTCAAAATTCAATTCTAAATCAATGTTAGAGAATAAAAAAATCTCATAAATTGTTTATTTTTCAAGATATTCCTAAAAAACCTAAAAATGTATTCAGGTAACTGTCACTTGTTTTGGTGGTCAGGGGCCCTCAAAACGTGTAAATCCATCAAAATCTCGAAGTCGAAAAAAATCACGATTACTATACTTCCTTATACTTCGTATAAGAAAGTAGAAACAGCTCTGACTTTTATTTGACGTTTCATTATAGCCCATGAGCATAAAGAGGTCCATGGGCTATAAAAAGACGTTTATGTCAAAGAAATTCGTGTATAATTGTCAATTTATAATATATCTGTGCATAAAAGAAATTATGGTCCTTTGGTACATTCAAATTAACAAAAATACGGGAAATAAATCTTTTTGGGACAGAATATTAAAACTCACCACTTTCCGCGTCGGATCCCAAAAGTACAAGTTTTTTGGATTTATTTCCCTTATTTTTGCTTATTTGAATATACTATAATTATTGTAGGAATTTTTATTATACATATTTATGTAGTAGAGTGATTACTTATTTAACTTTTTATGATATCTAATAAATATTAATTTTTATTTTTACAAACTCATTGTAGTAAATTGTAGATATTGTAATTTGTCCAGATAACGATTTTATAAAGTTATTTAAATAATAAATTCTGATATTTAGTATAATAATAACTCGAAAAAAGTTTTCATATGAGAGGAGATGGACGAGGGACGTGAGCACGAGAGAAGCCGCTTTTGGGGATTCAATGAAATTTTTACTTTCTTATACGAAGTATAAGGAAGTATTGTAATCGTGATTTTTTTCGACTTCGAGATTTTGATGGATTTACACGTTTTGAGGGTCCCTGAATCCATTCTGACCATTTTCGCCATGATGTCTGTCTGTGTGTGTGTGTCTGTGTGTCTGTCTGTATCCACCATAACTCAAAAACGAGTTCTCGGATTTGATTCAAATTTCATATTTAAGAGTTTGAACAAAATTGTGGGTGCCACATTCAATGTTTTTCATATAGCACCAAAACAAGTGACACTTACCTGAAGACATTTTTAGGTTTTTTAGGAATATCTTGAAAAATAAACAATTTATGAGATTTTTTTATTCTTTAACATTGATTTAGAATTGAATTTTGAACAAATTTTGTTTGAACTTTTTTTTGAAATTCTGTCAAAAAAATTTCAAAAAAACTAGATATTCTTAAAACACTTTATATTTCTCATAGCGCGCGTTGATAGTTGAATCCGATGGTCGAGGTAGACCATGTGTTTCATTATATGGCTGCCAAACGGAAGGTCCCGGGTTCGAATCCCAGAAGGACCGGTCCATTTGTTTTTTTTTTATTTTACTGGTTTCTATGGTACCGAAAACAATAATAATAAATAGATAATAGTATATTATACTACAACAAAGCTATTATTCTTGAGGATGAAGATTACAACTCGAGCGAGCGAAGCGAGCGAGTGTTGTAACATCCGAGGGAATAATAGCCATTATAGCGAGTGGTATACTATACTTTATCTACGACGAAAATCCATCTTCAATATCATTTTCCACCTTCTCCATTACAAAATGACACAACACTATCAGTATTTTGACAAATATTTATTTACAATGACATTTTGTTTGTCATGGTTTCCATGGCTATTTTCAATTTCACAGAAATTGTGATTGTTATACTATTTTTTCATTGGTTTAGAAGTGTGGTATAATGGAATTTGTATGGAATAATGAGATTCATTATATTGCAAAAACCACACATGTAATACATATATTATATATTAGTCGTAGATAAATATGATTTTATATTAATAACGTATTAAATGTCGACTGGATGTGATTATTGGCTACCCGTTCAGTATTTTTTAAGTGAGTAATAGGTCAAAAATTTAAAATAAAACACATTTTTGTCGTAAAATTCTGTTGTAATGATTGGGACAAGGACAGATTTATGCGTATTGCAATAAGTGCGACAGAGACTATTTGAAAATTGCTGGAAACCTTCAAAATTTTTACAAGAAATTTAACTTAATTTCTTTTGGAAAAGTAATTATTGTAATAAGTATAAGAAAGTCATGTGTTGGGCACATCAGATATTTGAACTTTCGAAACGGGGTATCCATATTATTGTCAATGAATTTCACGATGTCGGGCCAAACAAGAAATACTAGGAACAAGTAGACCCCGTCGTTCCTTCACCAGCCCTTAATAAAGGGTTCATTTATTTATTTATTGAATAAGTTCTTTTCTATTAGACTTTCGAAAAAAACGCACCAGTACAAAGTTGTAGAGAAAAATATTTCCTACAACTTCTAAATTTTTTTTATTTTGTCAATATTTAAAAAGTTGAAAAAAATAAGTTGATAATTTTGTGGAAATTTTACTTTTTTATTAAATATTTCCTTAACGGTGAGTTTCAGGATAATTTTGTTTCTAATGTTTTTTTATAGAGCTCTCTCAGAGCTACAAAAAACATATTACATATTTTTTACACATGAATTTTTCCCTTTTTTCAACCAAAATAAAAACACGATCTCATTTGTACCAATTTCAATTTATTTCTTTCTATAAAACTCTTTACCACGCCACCACGGAAATAGAGTAACAAGTAGTAGTAGTAAGTACATAGTAAGTAGAGAATAAATTCTCCAAAATTTTCAACTTATTTGTTGAATAACTTTTTAAATATTGACAATACCAATGAAAATTAAAAGAAAAGTTATAAGAAACATTTTACTCTATAACTTTCTACTGACGCTTTTTTTTCGAAAATCTAATAAAAAAGAAGTTATTTAATATCTAAATCAAAAATTCAACCTTTAATTAAGAGCTGGTGAAGGAACAACGGAGTTTACAAATACATAAACTCATCAGTTTTAAGCTAACAGGATGAACCTCTATAAGATTCTGCAAAAATTGGCTGTATGGTAAAAAAAGTCTATCTGAGACCTTTTTTTCTGTGTATTTACTGTACTACTTGGATTTTGTGCAAAACCAGGCGTTTTTCAATTCTTTTTAATAAACTGTAAAGATGTTATAGTCATAAGTTTTTTTATCACATTATTTTTCACAAGATGAACAAATATGGGCTTGAAAAAATAGTTAAAAAATTGGGAATTCGAAAGATTAGATGTAAACCCCCCCTTGAAGCAGTTCTGCCCACGGCCCTGCGGGAGGAACATCTTTAACTTCAGACTTCAGCGCTTTTCTAAATTTAGTAAATTGCTAGCCTCGCACAAGGGACTTCTTTGTGAAATGTTTCCAGTGCCCCGTTTTGAGACTTTGTTTACTCTGTTTCAGTCTGTCTGATAAATATCTCATCTTCATTATCATAAGCTATTACCGTAGTCAACTCAACAAAAAAAAATTCCAATCTAACAAAGAAATAAATATAATTGTAGAAACTACTTAATATTATTTATTAATATTACTAAGGGAAAAGTACAAACTCGATTAAAACTGTTATTGTTTAATTTAATTTGCTAATTGTTTACGTTAGAGGCTAAATACAAAATATTTGTTTAATGATTATAAATGATATACTTTCGCAATTATTATAAGTATTTTTTCTATTTTTTGTTATAATCAGATTGATATATAATTGTAAATTGTCTAGTGTAGTAAATGTATGTAAATTAGTAATAATTGGAGAAAATTACTATTATCTATAGGATGTTATAAACACAAGTTTGTCTCAAAAAATTCATTTAATGTAACAAAATAGAAATAAGTAACATCAATTATACAAGTATTATGATGTTTAAAAAATTAATAACATTTTGTTATTTGTGTGTAGCCGTTTATAGTTCAAAGCTTATGAATGAGGTGAGACAAGCATTTTATACGGATTTTTAATTTTATTTGGATTTTCTGGCAATTTAGTGTATAGTGATTTCAGAAAAAAATCACAATAACTTCAAAAAAGGCTTGCAAGCTATAAAGACTTAATAGTTATACAGTGAGTTTTTTTATCAGTCTCCATACCGATTTACATGGTAGAATCTTTGACTCGTGTTAATGGTTTTTCTACTGCGAATTTCATGATGAGTTTTGGCACACTATTAGTTTGAATCTTTTTTTACATATTCTAGTACCTACATAGTTTTTAAAATGTAAAAAGTAAAATTAATTTATTTAAAAGGGAAATACATAATTAGGTACATAATTTTAGCTCATTTTCACATTAAAATTTATTAAGTTAGGAGGCTTTGTCCATCACTGACAAGCAGATAAATAATCCAAAACTGTCACTTCATTTGCATGTTTTTATTAAGTGTGAAAAACTTTCAAAACGTGAAAATGTCTTTGTACACTGTGTCCCAAATTGCTTGTAATTGCAGGGTATCTTTGTAATTTGTAAAGATAGAACTTTGCGGTTTTCGCGAACCTGTGCCACTTTCTCGTTAAACTTTTAATGCCGCAAACAGAACTAAGCTAACTTGTTTTGTTTCTGAGATACAGGGTGAAAACGAATATTTTCACTTTCTGGGGTGCTGTCATATCTCATACACCGTGTAAGCTAGAAAAAAAGTAAAACTGTTCTAGATAGATATTTTTGCGTAGAATCCAGTGGCGTTTAAGAGATATGACCCCAACTAGGTCTTTTTTAAATGGAACACCCTGTATTTTTTAGTCTCATTAAATTTGTCTATTTTTTCTCATTAAAATGATGTAAGCAATAGGCACTTTCAAATTTAATAAATGCCCTAAAACAGCAAAAAACCCAATTATAAGTCAAAAAAATTTAGTTGGCCTTGAAAATCGGGGATAAATAAATGTTTACAAGCAACATGGGACACAATATTACATAAAACAAATAAGAACGTAAAATATTTTGTTAAGTTTTATTATTTATTTATATGACCGTTAAAAAAATTTATTTCGCTTTTTGTTTCTTTTTTACTAAGATAAAATAAAAATAATATTAATGTTAAGAGTTTTCAATTTAATATAGTGTCTCATGTTGCTTGTAAAGATTTCTTTATCCCCGATTTTCAAGGCCTACTAAAATTTTTTGACTTATAATTGGATTTTTTGCTATTTTAGGGCATTTGTTAAATTTTAAAGTGCCTACTGTTTACATCATTTTAATGAGAAAAAATATACAAATTTAATGGGATTAAAAAATACAGGGTGCTCCATTTAAAAAGACCTAGTTTTGGTCGTATCTCTTAAACGGTGCAAATCAATTTTTTTCGAGTACGCCACTGGATTCTACGCAAAAATATCTATCTAGTTTTTACTTTTTTTCTAGCTTACACGGTGTGTGAGATATGACAGCACCCTAGAAAGTGAACATTTTTGTTTTCACCCTGTATCTCAGAAATAAAACAAGTTAGCTTAGTTCTGTTTGCGGCATTAAAAGTTTCACGAAAAAGTGGCACAGGTTCGCGAAAACCGCAAAGTTCTATCTTTACAAATTACAAAGATACCCGACAATTACAAGCAATTTGGGACACAGTGTACACCACTGAAGAAAAAGAGAGATATGTGACAATTTTGCGGCAGAATATCCAAATCGACCCATACCTTGTCACAAAACTATTTTAAAATTGGCTTTGGCAGGTGCAAAATTGTCACACACGAACAATACCTAGTAGGTACTCTGTCGTAAAAAATGGGGGTAAATGGAAAATTTTGCGGGTAGGCTGAATTTTAGATATGTTTTTACTGGAGGTCGGAATGGTAATACATATTAATAATTCCAAAAATTAAATTTTTTGATTTTTTAAGAAGAAATTGAAGGAATAGACCCTACATATTATATATATTTGAAAAGAGAAAAAAATGCTCTTTTCAATAAAGTGACAGCCCACTATGACTTCCATATAAAAAAATAAAATTGTATGTCATAACCTAAAAATAAAAAGACATTTTCAAAATCTGTTAACGCCATTGCATTCGCATCAAAAAAGTCCCTGAAGAACGTGCAAACGCCATTTCTCTAAATTCACAAACAACCGAAATATAGACTCAAATCGAAATCTCAAAAAATCGAATTTTCGGCCATAACTCGAAAACAAACGACGATCGCTAAAATTTGACTTCACCGTCAAGGGTTTCTCCAAAAAAGAGCTCGACGATGCGCGGTCAGATTTTCAATATCTGTTATGGTTCAAAAGTTACCCTATAAAAACATCGAATTTTGCCCACCCTGTACATAATAGTTTTAAAATAATTTTCCCTGGACAGAAACTCCACAGTCCTATAACACTACTGTGAAAATTTCAGTTTGTAACAAAACCTTTTTCTGTTTTCATACCTCTTTGGGTATGTGTTCGAGTTAGGAAGGGATAAGGGGCTGAAACTGGCGTGGGTGCAAAATAAACTATAGAAGTGTAGTAGTTTTGTTTTTAGCATCTTTTCTTAAGTTAATTTGTCCGTTTGTCTCAGATCTTTCATACTTTTTTATTATTAAATATCAATCGCTATCGTTTAAAGTTTTCCTTAATTTTGTTAATTGATAAATAAAGTTATTAACTAATTTAGTGGTTGTGTCATTGTTTATCATTACAAATTGGCGCCTAAACGTAGACCCGATCTAGGAATTGTACGGTAAACAACGCTTACTTGTACTTTTCCGTACTAACTTAGAGTGATTGGTTATTTTACCGTGCGTGTTCGTAGTGCATATTTTCCTACACACAGCTAGTTTTCAACAGATCAACTCTGCATTTTGACTGTAACAAACTAAAAAGAAAGGACAATAAACTGTAAGGTTTAATAATTTTTCGGACAATTTCGCATGCCACCACTGTGTGAATATTGTGCAAGATTCCAATATTCCACAGACAACAACTCTTTCGTTGAAATTGGTTGTTTTATTCCGTGTAAAAGACATTTTAGATCGTGCTAATTCTGGCTAAAATAATTTTATATGTGCACAGACATTTCGTTTTTCCTATTGTGTAAATAATAGTGCCAGCTCTAAAGAATTTTGAACTTTAAACAATAAACTTTCATAGTGCTTATTCCTACATCGCTAATAGTTATTTACATTCGAGTGCGTGTAGGTTCTATTTTACAGTGCGACAGCTTTGTTTGAGGCACAAGCCGTCAGGCGAGTGCCTTATTAGCTGGAGCGCTGGAAAATAGTTCACGCACGAGATTTGTATAAAACTTTTTGGCCGACGATAATGTAGATCATTTTTTTAATGAAATTTATGCAATAATTTATTTCACATAATTTCCGAATCGAAAGTTATTTATCATAGGTTTGAAAACATAGTGTGCCATTTTGAAACATACAAATGTCAAAACTATTTAAAAAAATTGACAGTTTTGGTTGAATTACGATTAGTGAAAAACCTAAAATAAAAAATGTGTAATAGCGAAGAGAGCATAATTTTAACGTCCCCCGAAATAAGGAAATTGGCGCAAAATGCGACATCGCAATTGGTGCCACTAAAATCAAAGCCCAGTTACGAGGCACAATACAAGGTATTTAAGAAGTGGTTGACAGTTGACGGTAAATAAGTAGAGTTTTTCAAAAATAGATAGCACTGCGACGATTTTAGTTTTTATAAATTAAGTTTTAACAATAGGAAAATCTTATAATAATAAAATATCTTATGTAAGTAGTACTTTTTTACATGAACTTTATTCTAGTAAAGATAGATTTTTTCTAAATGTCCACAAACGTCCAGTGTTTTTTTTGTTACTTTACCGCATAGTTGGACCTTTTACAACACAGTAAGCGTAAAAATCAGGTTACATTTGCTGTGTCTCGCACTGTAAAGTTTGCTTTAAAGTTTAGGAGGGCAAAAAAGACATTTTGTGTTCGCTTTTTGATTTTACGGTTTTTCAAAATGCCGCGTGAACAACCACAATCTAATGTAACTCTTAGTAACGAACAGTTTAAACAACTTATCAAAACAATTAGAGTAAATAACATCAATGAACTTCGTTCGTCGACACCGACTCTTCAAGAAAAGCATGGAAATTTTCAAAATGCACTGCTCGTTTTAACGCAAGTCCGGATTCATCAGTTGAAGCTTTTATTGATGCCATTACTACCTATAAAACCTGTACAAATATTAATGACGATATAGCACTTAAAGGTTTACCTATTCTGCTTACTGATTTAGCTGCTAAATAGTACCAAGGAACCAAGGTATAAAGCATACGGTTAGTACTTGTAACGCCGCGGTTGAACCACTTCGCAATGTATTCGGTCAAAAGGATCCAGCATTCAAGATTTTTCGAAAATTATTTGCTAATGACCAGAAGGATACTAAAACAGAGATATTCGTTTGCAACGCTCGCTCTCTCTTGGCAAAACTTCCGTACCACCTCGACGAACGTGTTTGCTTGGACATGGTTTATCGGACAATTCGGACAATCGGACAACGAATAAAATGCAATTTTTGCGAACGATTTAGTCATTCCGTTGAAGATTGTCGCAACAAACTCCGTCGTTCCGAAGAATCAAAACCTAGTCAGCCTGTTTCTGCTAATACAGTTATGCCTAGAACTACTATATCATGCTAGGGGTGTGGTACACCTGGAGTAGTACGATCTAGATGCGCTAAATGCAATGCATCTAAAGCATCAACATCGTCTAATAATTCAGTAGAACAACCTGCATCTTTCTTTCTAATCGATACTCACGATAATCACAAGATTTCCCCAAGACCTGTTTTACCAATACAAATCTTTGGAGAACGCGGTAGTGCTTACGCCGATACCGGCGCAACACGCTCCATTGCTGGTTTCAGATTGTATAATCTCGCTAAACGGTTTTGTGCTATTTCCAATGAAATTGTATCGATTATACTCGCAGATGGTTCTAAATCAACTCAAGAAGTTCCCACATTTTCTGTTGACGTTTATATTAAACATAAAGTCATAAAAACCATATTCCTTGAACTTTCTAATGCAAAGTTTACGTTATTGGGTTCCAATTTTCTCAGCAGTTTTAAAATTGTTCTGGATGTTGCTGGCCAAAAGTGGTATTTCAACGAATCAAATTGTAGCTTTCAATTTCCCGAAGTACTCGAGGCTTGCCCATTACAAAACGTAACTGTCTGCTCAATCTCTTTACGCGACGACGAAGGGACTACGCTTCAGCCCAATGAACGTGATCAATTTAATTCATTACTGCAAGAGCACGCAAAAATATTTAGTTCTCGAAGTGATCCTACCCACTGTGCAGAACATCCTATTCAAATTCCACCAGACCAGCTTATAAATTTCGGTTCCACCATTTCATCTCACGAAAGCAAAGAAAAATGAACAGCAAACAGTTTTTCTGAAACCAAAAGAAGCGCTGACGTCTGCAACAATTTTGCGCCAAGTCGACGAAAATCTCCCTTACATTTTAAGGACGGATTCTTCTGACCATGAGCTCAGAGCTGTTTTACTGCAGGGAAAGCATCCAAAAGAGAAGCAAAAGATCTATGCAGATCAAAATCGTAGACCCAAAATTACCTACCAGGTTGGAGATTATGTGTTACTGAAGAGTCATACTTTGAGCAATGCAAGTCGGGCTTCCATATGAAGTACTTAGGACCGTTACACCAGTGTCATATGTACTAGCCCATCCGAGTCAACCCGATATATCCATTGGTAAATACCATGTGTCTGATCTCAAGTCATACAGACAAGGTTCCGAGATGGAGATACCTCAACTTACAAGGCCTGTTCGTAAACGTGGTCGCCCGAAACGATTTTAAAAGGATTAGTCCTGTTCCCCATGCGAGGACGTAAATTGGAAACAGAGGGGGAGTGTAACAAAACCTTTTTCTGTTTTCATACCTCTTTGGGTATATGGTACAACATATGTTCGGGTTAGGAAGGGATAAGGGGCTCAAACTGGCGTGGGTGCAAAAGAAACTATAGAAGTGTGATCAACTTCCGGTATAACCGGAAGTGCAGCAGCATTGAAAATATTTTCATTTGATAGATCATATGAAGCTAGGCCCGTATGCAAAATTTCAGCTCTCTATCTCTTTTGGTTCTCTCAATATCTCTCTTGAGACACCTTGTATAATTTAACAAATAGGCAATTCTTATTTTGGAATTTTACTTACATTTTTCAAAATCTGTTAAAAAAATAAGTGCCCCTTTGAGATTGAGTTTCTCTTATTAATGTTTTTAGGACGATGCTATTATAATACAATTGGATGATGGTAAAATTCGAGGTCGTGCAGACACAACTATTAGATTAAACAAGACTTATTATGCATTCCAAGGTATTCCATATGCAAAATCACCAATTGGCACATTGAGATTTCAGGTTCGAATAAGTAATTATAGAATGAAAGAGATCAAAAATTATCTTGGTCAAAGGTGGTCATGAAATGAAAAACGACGGTCTTAGCTTGTATCATCCTTTTGAAGTTTATCAAGTTATGTGCCATAATAAGTATTGACACGATACTAGATTCGACAATTATTTTAAAATCCATGACCACCTTTGACCAAGATAATTTTTGATCTCTCGGTATAATGTAGGTAATAGAGATTTTCTCTTTGGAATAATGGTCCTTCATATAAAGATGCTATCTTAAGTACCACAGAAACTAGATATAATTTTGCATTGCGTTCAATACACGCTATTTCTGTTTTTAACTCTCATTTCCTTTGACATAAACAAGAAAGGTCACAAGCACGCCTACTGAAAATAATTGTAGTTTAATCTGATTAACTTGAGTTTTAGGCTCCGATACGTAATGACCCTTGGGCTGGTATTTTGAATACGACAGAAGACAAAATTCAGTGTGTTCAAACCTCAACGCCTGTAACAGGAATTGAGGATTGTCTCTATATCAATGTCTATACTCCAACGGTGTGTAGCGCATTCTTGTAACCCATGTACCATAAACCATAATAATTTCAGCTGCAAAACAGTAATCTACTGCCAGTTATTGTCTCAATTTATGGAGGTGCTTACCTAGAAGGAAATGGCTCATATGTGTTTGGTGCACCAGATTTCCTCTTAGAAGAAGATGTAGTTTTTGTCTCTTTCAATTATCGCCTAGGTATCTTTGGATTTTATAGCACAGGCGATTTAGTCGCACCAGGAAACGCTGGCTTAAAAGATCAAGTACTTGCTTTGAAATGGGTACAAAACAACATAGTAAAATTCGGAGGAGATCCAAGCAATGTAACTTTATTTGGACAGAGTGCCGGTGCAACATCAATTTCTTATTTGCTACAATCTAAGTTGCCTTCTGGATTATTTAAAGGAGCTATTATGGATAGTGGGATATCTCTATGTAGATGGGCTCTATCCAGACAAGCTAGATCGTTCGCTTTCGAAGTGGGAGCTTATTTTTCATATTTCAACGAAACTAATTCAACTGGACTTTTGGAAAGGTTGCAATCTGTTAACTATACGGAGCTGCAAATAGTATCATCTTCCCTCGCGTTTGCTGTATGATAAATTCAGTGATACCTATTAACTAACTAAAAATTATGTTATTATTTTGTAGCTAGCTACAACAGGTAATGCTCTTGATGGTCTCATATTGACACCTGTTATAGAACCAGCGCATGATGGAGCCTTATTTACTGGGATAAGTTACGATTTATTGTTAAATGGACTATTTTGGCAAGTGCCTATACTTATGGGATTCAATTCAAATGAAGCTGCCATGTTCAAAATTTCTGGTATGATTATACATAGATACTATTGTATTGATTAAAATGGAAGGTTTCACGCATTTTTAATCAAGATAGAAAAAAAGGTTTTCGCAACCCATCACTTTGTCAAAAGTTGGTTGGTAAAAACTGCATCCTGATATATCTAACTGTTGCTGAAATATAATAGAAAACAGACATTTGATTTTTAAAAAGTATCATAACTTTCTTATTTAACTTTTATGTTTAGAATTTATCGAAGAATCAAATTTTTTTAAATATACAGAGTCCTGCATTTAAAATAACAAAGTTGCATGCGCCCAGCAAACACCAAACATTCTGTATAGTTGACAATATTTTTTGTTACCTATGCGTATTTAGTAAATAGGCATAATTTGTTTTGAATATTTTTCGCTAGGATTAGTAGTAAGAGATATTGAAGCCCCATTCACTAGGTGGACTCTGTATTCACAACTTAAGTCTTGTAATACAAATACTTACTTTTTATAGATATTGTATATCTGTATGTCGAATATTATTTATCAAATTCTTCGATGATAATACCAACTGATATGAATCCGTCATGGCCTCTGCATGTTGGTTCTAAAATCAGCAATGAATACTTTGGACCGGTTGCCACCTTGGCTAATGATTCAGCCATACTAGGGGTATAAACCACTACTTGAAAATCATTCAGCTAATCAAGATTATTTTAGTGGTTGACTGATGAACTTTTTGCAAGACCCATAGTTACTGCAGCTAAATTGATGTCTAAGTTTGTACCCGTATATTTTTATATATTTTCCTACGAAGGAACTCTCGGTGGTCATGGTAATAGGACTGTTCCTGGTAAGATGTTTATCAGATTTAATTTATTATTAACATTTTTACTTTTGGTAAATTTGGCGAATGTGTACCGGAGCGATTTTTAAAAAAATTTGGGTTTACCTTGTTAACTAAGATCCATTCATAACGAAAATGCTAAAAATACGCGGCGGTCTCCAATATTTTCAAAGTTATAGCAGTTTGAAAACTTGAAACATCCAATGTTTGGATGTGTAAATTAAAACCCTTTTATCCACTTTTATTCACTAAAAATGCACTCACTAGTACATATTGCACTAATTATTGATTAATTAATAATTACCATTTAATATTATTGATGAAAACACTATACTTATTTAAAGCATTTTCTTTTTCTTATTTTGCTGTCAAAATGAATTTCCCTTGCCCTTACCAAAAAATCAAGCGATCCTTGATTTTTCTTTGTAAGGTTTAGATTTAGTATTTCAAAATAAACGTGCCGAAATAGAGTAATAAATCGTTTTTACTAAAATATAATGATTGATTAATCGTTAGTTAGTGCAATCGGTTCTATTGAGTGCCCTTTAAGTGAATAAAAGTTGATAAAAGTGCATAATTTACACATCCAAACATTGGATGTTTCAAGTTTTCAAACTGCTATAACTTTGGAAATATTGAAGACCGTCGCTTATTTTTAGTATTTTCGTAATCAGGAGATTCTAATTAACAAGGTAATTTAAAAATTTGTCCGAAATCGCTACGGAACAAATTTGCCAAATTTTCCAGTTGTAAATCACCATGTATAAGTACAGGGTGTTTCACCAGTGATAATGAGCCTGATGGAATTGAAAATGCAACCCACAATACATTTGCAAAGTTAATGTTGATAGTTATTTTTTGGTATAGAAACATAAAACTTAGTTAGCTGTGCAGTTTCGTAAAGTTTAATATAAATGTCATTCGCTTTTGGTTAAATGAAATTGTGATAATGTCAGTTGTGACAAATAAAACTATTGGAAGCAAAGCTATCATGGATTCATAATTTTATTTTAAAATAATAAGATATTTAAAATAACCACGTTAACTTTGCAAATGTACAAATGTATAGTGAGTTGCATTTTCAATTCCGTCAGACTCATTATTACTCGTAAAATACCCTGTATAGTGACAAAGCTTATAATGTTGCCATAATTAAAAAAAATCAATATTATAAAAAACAATTTTATTTCTAATGTAAGCACATGCGTAGTCAATTTTGAAAATGTATCGGGTGTCCAATAAATATTTCAGTCATGGAGTATTTTTCTTTTCATAAAACATTAATTGTGTCGTCTTAAATGACGTTTTCTTTGAGGTGAGGTTGTAACGGTTTACGTTTTCTGTTTATTAATGAAAAGCAAAACACTCCATAGCCGCCCTGACTAAAAGACTTATTGGACACCCGTTATATCTCGACACTAGATTTTTGGATTTTCACTTAGAATCAAGTTTACAAAGCTCATTTCATAAAAAACCAACAATATCACAACATACTTTAAATATTCATAATTTTTCATTTAAATTCCGGGTTCGCATCCTGCGTTTCATTTGCCACCGCATACAATAACTCCAAAATATAAATTAGGTTAGGTTTGTATAAGAAAATAGTGTGGTGGCTACATAAAATATTTATTTATAGGCGTAGTACACAATGAGGAATTGTCATATATTTACAGACAATTTAACAATATTACACCAACGGTAGATGATGAGAAAATGCGATCCATGATGTGTAAATTGTGGACAAATTTTGCAAAATTTGGGTAAATAGTTGCACATTTTGTGAAACGTCCTATGTACCTACGTATTTCTGTTGTTTTCAGAAATCCAACTCCCACGCAAGAAACTTTAACACAAAATGTAAGTTGGATACCGATGACAACTGATAAAATGGAATATATGGATATAGATGTAAATTTGACTATGTCAGAAAATCCAGAAGCAAAGAATATGAGTTTTTGGAGATACTTGTATGGTATTTATGGAAATCCACCACATAAGACTTTCTAGTTTAATTAGTGAATAAATGAATAAATGTTTCTTCTACAATAATAAACGCTTTGACTAGATATAGGTACTAACTGAATATTTTGTAATGTGAAATGTAATTATAAATTTAGAAGAGTTGTTATTAAGTTATTAAATTCATAGAGTTTTCATAGCTTGGTAGCAATTTACTAAACCGATATGATAATGACAACAACTGATTATAATATTGTACTGAAGTATGAAAAACTAGCTTCGGTTAAAAAATTGCTTTTAACGTATTCTTCACAATTCAAATTCCTATGGAGGAAAAAAACATCCTAATTTCTTCTGGTTTAATTTTGATTCTTAACAAAGAATTATGAAGATTATATGAGAAAAAGCTAACTGAACGCAAATCAATCGTTTTTGTCGATTTTGTTATCGATTACACAATCTCACTTTAAATTTATCCAAATTTTTTCCCATACCTACAAGAAAATGGCCACTTTATTTGCATGAAATGCAGGTACAAAGTCGCCTTTTTAGGCTAGCCGCGGAAAATAAGGAGAGGGGGTAACATTGCTCCCTTGGGTAGCCATTCCTTTACTGATATGTAGGAGTTATTTGTGTTTGTTTATGGTTGTCAAGGTGATTTGCTCACCACACAGTGTCAAGCAAAATGTCAGTGTTATGCTGTTTTAATTTGTTTGCGAGTTTCACGCAAAAGAAATGGCCATTTTCGTACAGGTATGAGAAAAAATAGAGTATGCTACACGGTAGGAATTGATTCTGCCTCGTGTTCTTGCGCCCTCGCTTCGCTCTGGCGCAATTTTCACACTCGTCAGAATCTCTCAATTCCTACCTTGTTGCATAAACTACTATTGCTCTAATTTCATTAAAACTGTCATTACCAATCGAATATTCTAGGGCAAAAATCAAACAGAATGTTGTCTACAAGTGTGGATTGTTTTATCGAGTACAAAATCTCACATTAAAATTGTCAAAATTTCGGTCTAGTTTTACTAAAACGGTCATTTACCTATAGAAAAATGTTTCGAATTTCTTCTGATTCTGAACGGAGAATTGTAAAGATTCTATGGAAAAATCAAGCAGAATGCAAATCTGTTATAATTTCGTGTTTTTTATCGATTACACAATCTCACTTTAAAATTGTCCAAATTTCGTTGTGGTCTCATGAAAAGCATCAATAGTCAACTAGAGGGAACACGTACCCCCTGTTAAAATAATGTATAAGATGAAACCGTAAAAAGGTAGGCTACAAAAAAAAGTACGCATTCTAGATGATACACCCACACTCTATTTTCTGATTTAATTGCATGACCTAAAGTCTTCTGGTAATTTGGTAATCTGGTAATCAATGATAATACGCCACAAGGAATTCCACAATCAAATGAATGGCAAACTATCAGGAAGAAAAATATCCACAAACATTGTTATACAGGGTGTTTCAAAATTAAGGCATTCCGAGTTCGGAGCGTTGTAGGGGATACCCCTTGGAGTAAGAAAAAATGTACAGAACATGTTTTTGAAGTATGTACAAGATATTCGCCTCTTAACTTTGTTTAATACGGCAACTGCGCATAATGCTTTTCGCAACTTTTCGAACCTCAGTTGGAAGCGTTGCTAAGATATTACATTAATGAGCCATGTTTATTGAAATTTTTTTGTTTTTTTTTGACAGAACTTGTCAAGTAAAATTTATTGTTGACGGCCTTCTCCCAAGCAACGAAATAATATTCTAGCCTCGTTGCCGTTCCCTTTTGACCAAATTTTGCGAAAATTGAATATTTCTTTACTCCGTGTTAAAGCTACTTTTTCAAGATTTTTTTTTATTGTTATTACACATAATCATACTCATAATAAATAATAATAAACGCCAACATTCATAGCCTTTATATGAAGATAACTTGATGCAAAGTTTGTATTTTAAGACCTCTATATCTTTGTAAGGAGAGGTCGCCGAATGTTTTAACAAATTTTCTCTTACTCCTGGTGCGCTCAGAACTCGGAATGCCTTAATTTTGAGACACCCTGTATAGCTGCCACAAGTTTTTGGGCTTAAAATACGTTGTTTGAACCAAACATACCTTTGTCCAAAAGTTACAGGGTACTGAGTTACAGGGTTGTTAAAAAATATCTTTCGAAATCGTTTATTAAGTACATATATCTACAGAACGGTTTAAAGTAGAGATCTGAAATTCGGTGGGTTAATAATTCTATAAAGAAGCTATATTGTATTGGTATTAGAACCAAAATAATATTGTTCAGTGGCGTACTTATAGGGAAGGACTTAATGTTTTTTTGAATATTTTTTGTATGGCTTTGAATTTTTTTTACAAAATAACAAGAATTATGATAGATACTCCCAAGACACGTAAAAAAGGTATACTTCTCTGATTTGCATTAACTCAACTGTTTGCGAGATATTTCACTTTGAACATTTTTTTTTGCTATTAAAACAATTTGTGATTTACCGTGTATAGTCAAAAACATTGGGTCACTCTAATACAGCTGATTCTACGTTCACCTCTAAACATAATTTTTTATCTTAAACCATTCTGTAGATATACTTAAAAAAGATACAGGGCGACTAAAAAAGATAACTTTTAACACCCTGTATTTTAGTAACGAAATTGTTTTGTGGGTCGGTTTTTATAACCATTTATGCTTAGTTTTAGACGTAGAATCAGCTGAATTAGAGTGAACCAATATTTTTGACTTTACAGGGTAAGTCAAATTGTTTTCATAGCAAAACAATTTTTCATAGTTAAATATCTCGCAAACAGTTGAGTTAACGCAAGTCAAACAAGTATATATTTTTTACGTGTCTTGATCGTATCTATCCTAATTTTGTTATTTTGTAAAAAAATTGAATTCTCTACAAAAAATATAAAAAGAAAAAACTATATCCCCAAATAAGTACGTCATTGAACATTATTATTTTGGTTGTAATACCAACACATTGTAGCTTCCTTATAGACTTAATAATCCACCAAATTTTTAATCTCTACTTTAAACCGTTCTGCAGATATACTTAAAAAATTATTTGGAAAGATATTTTTTAGCGCCCTGTAACTCAGTAAGGAAGAACTTTTAGACTGAGGTATGTTTTGTTCAAATGACTTATTTTGAGCCCAAAAACTTGTGGTAGACCTTTCAGGGACACCCTGTATAACTGGATGATTAGAAAACAGTAAAATAAAAGCATTTTTTACTTCCATGGCAATCAAAATTCAATAAATAGAATAGAATTTCTCATATGATATAAATTATGTGAAATATCTCCTAAAATATTAAGTTTAAGTATAAGGAATACTTTATGAAAAAGAATTTAAATCTCTACAACCTACTTCAGGGGGTCCCGTTTGAAAAAATAGAGTTTTCGTTGTTTGAAGTGAATGGAAACTGACGGTCAATTGCAAACACCCTGTATACTATAAATTTCAGATTTTTGTGTCACAATATTCCCTTCACCTTACTTTTTAGAACTTCGAAATAATTTTTAAAAAACTACAAAATATATCTACTTAACTAAAATAAACGCGTTTTTTAAAATTGTAGATATCTCGAAAACCATTCATTTTAAAAACATGAAACCTTCACACTTTTTCATCTAAAATTACGTGTAGAATCTGAAATCTAATAATATACAGGGTGTTCAATTTAAAATAACGAAGTAAGTAGCTGTCCAGCCATAATTAAACACCCTGTATAAATGGAAATAATTTTAGGTTATGGAGCAGTAAATTTCTGACAACTTTTGTCTTTAATTTTTTTTTCTATTTCCAAACCTAACGAATTTATAGAAGAATGCCAGGGTTTTGACTAGTGATGGGATAATTCGAATGAAAATAATCGATTAATTCGATTATTGAAATGTGTGACGTACTTCGTCGGGGTAAGGGGTTAATTATGGGGGAAGGGGATCTCGGGCGCCAGATTTATTCCAGTGGTTTACTCCACGTGACACCTCAGGTAGCTGCAGTGAAAATACGGTATTCCAGGGGTCAGATCTTCTAGACTGGGGAGGCGGTGAACTCCAATACAGGCTTTAATTGTGTGGAATTCGGAATAAGGAATATACCGGGTTGCACGAAAGGATGTCATACGAGGGAAATGAAACTAAAGATTTAAATAAGGAAAATAATAATGTATTTAATTAAAAGGGAAATCAACAATATGTTTAAAAAAGGAATGTTTTAATTTGACGGAGCAGAATTCTAATTAGGGACAGGGGAGGGTGACGGTTGTATCAAAGGGGTGAGACGGTTTGTTGGTAGAACGGTTATTCGGAAAAATAAGAACACTAGTGTTGTAATTTGTGGGCGGCTTGGTTGACTTCCACTGGACTGGGACTCGACACACCACACACGACTCTCGACGACCTGGTCCGTGGTACCGTGGTTTTGGGTTCCTTAAAAGGGATTTTGTTTGACCTGTAGCGGTGAGATATGGCTTAATACAAAGGGTAGCCACCTATCGGGGAATTAGGACGGGGACTTGGATATTTTTAGAATTCTGCATTATTTAAATAATTAGCTAAATAGCTAAAAAATAACTTCGTTACAAATGTCTCGAGATATCTCGAGGTGAGATCAAATCATTCAAATGAATTTTTTTTCTATTTTGCGTCTCTAACAGAGTCATTATAAAACTCAAACGGCTTTCATAATAGTTTCATTATGAACTCCGGCTTTTTATTTTTTCATAGTGGTAACATTGCTTGACATTAATTTCCAATGACATGTGGGTAACGCAGAGTCAAAAGCCAAAGCCAACCCTACAAAATTTGAGAAAAGAAAATAGTGAACTTTTGAAAATTTTATTATTATTTCTTTGAAAGTAAATCATTTATAGCTAATTGGGCTCTTTTTCTTAGTTCAGGTGGTGTATTACTTAAGGTATGGTCCGTAAACCAACCGCACTAACCGGTTGGTTTACAGTTGACATTTCCTTGGTCGATGCGCGGTTCGCTTAAACAAGAATGATTACGGAACAGTAATGGTTAGAATATTTTGTGGTTAAAAATACTTAAATTTTGGAAAAAATTTCCCTAGAATCCCCTAGATTTATGAAATTTAAATATAATCCAAAATAAAATTATAATTGATGGGTAAATGATAAATTTGAAATAAATTTATTACACTCTAAGCCAAGATCAATTTGCTCTAAATTAACAAAATTTCGAGATAATTCATGAATCAGAAGTTTTTTACTTTGAAATAATGCTTTGAATGTAATTTTTTAACAACAGTCCACAAATTAAATATTATAGGTTAAAAAAGATGACAATAAATTGACAGATAAAGAGACAAACCAGACGAACCGTGCTTTTTAGAGCGGTCAGTGTGGTTCGAGTCAACCGTTGTTTCATGGTCCGAATCACCGGTTCGATTAGTCGGTTACAGTCGAACCAACATTTCGGAACGGGAACCGGTGTCAAAATAACTGACCGGTTGGTTTACGGACTATACCTTTATACTTGCTTGTTTACACATTTCAATAGAATGCCAAAAAGCTTGTTGCTGATTGTGAAGTAAAATTGACAACTAATTTCAAATTAACCTTGTTTTACTGTTTGGTTATGTTTGGTTAGTGTTACCAACCATTGTCAAATCATTCCAAATATTCCTAGGTTTATATTTTGCACATATTCTTAAATTTAAAGTATAAATAGATGCAAAATAGAAAAAATTGTATATTACACTTGTTTTATAAGACATTATTGTGGCACTCGTTCCTTTGAAGCACTCCTCGCTTCGCTCGTCGTACTTTAAACAACTTGTGCCACAATATAGCGTCTTATAAAACTCGTATAATAATATACTATTATTTCGGATTCTCACATATGATCGGGTGCGAATGGACAGCTGATATACACATACACATCAAATCATTCAGATCTATACGAGTGATCGAGTTTGGTTCGGGCCACGGTTTCGGACTCTACGACTACAATATGCAGCCAGCACGCTGCAGGAGGTGTTAGATTTTATGCAGGGCGGTATTCACAAAAACTTTAATGAGTTATTTTTACATTTTATTTTTCATATGTAACTAATAATGTAATAAATCATAATCATACAGTTCTACCAGAGAATAATATAAATGCGACTGACAAACAAGAGCGCGGCTTCGATTCAACGTTACGCCTTCCCGGTCTTGCTTTATGATGCGATTATCTGTGTCTAGTTCTTTCAAACTGTAAACATATCGAATTATTGCGTAGCGCACAAGGAGGCGCATCATTCGAATGATATGATACGAATGAATATATCGATTATTAAAATCATTCGAATACAACCATTCGATTATAGAAATCATTCGAATACCAACCATTCGATTATGCCCATCACTAGTTTTGACGAACCCTGTATAAGAGTAGAAAAATGACATTATTTTAATTTTATTAATTCCCAAATTATCAAAGGGTCAATTCGAACCACCCTGTATTAATTTGTAATTTAGAAGACAATAGTTTATCAGTTTATAATATTTTTAACGAGATATGGACGGCTTTAAAAATGCGAAAATAAGCGGCAACATGCCAATTTGCATCCCTTAACGAATTTGTATTGGCAATTGTGAAACTGTAATTTCTGTCTCTTTCACTCTTGCTGTTCTCAGCCTGTTTCTCTGCCTGAGTTGTTGCTTAGAGCTTAGAGGAACAATAATTCAAAGCTAAAACAATTACTGATACTACTACCAGTAACTACTACTATTACTCGTCGTATGTGATGTCAGTCGTTTGTGATGTTGCCGCGTTTGCCTCATCTGTTTCTAGCATCTTTAGTCACCCACAAATTTGTTTGTGTATTTTTTCTATTATCTCAAAAACTAGCTAATGAAAGTTGTTCAAAATTTGTAGGATGCTGTAACTAATTAGGAACTACGTATTTGCAAAATTTCACGTCAGTGGTACTATTTCTTCAGTATATTTTTGACAATTATTCGTATTTTCCATAAGAGCAATGTTAATTTGGTTATGCAAACGGACGAGTAAATCTGCTTGAAATTTTTCTTGCGACTTAAGGAAGCTAATTGAAGTCTCCATACGAATTTTCATAAAATTGGTACCACTTTGAAAATGCGTACAGTATCCATGGATAACTAAAGCTGAAATTGAAATGATCACCCGGTAAGTACTTACTTCAAACATAATTTCCTTAGGTTTGATATTATAGATACACGAGTATTCTATTAAGTTAGTTTGTTGTAAAATTTCTTTTAGTTTTCCTACTAAGAGATAGAAATGTCCGAAGTATCGAATCAGATATTTCGAAAAAATTAACATTCCGCTACAAACGTCAAATTTGATTTTTTTAACTTTAATACCATCTTACTTTTTGATTGTCATTCTGGTTGCTAAATGACATACTTTTACGCACTAGTGCGTAAAGTATGAAACCTATAATAGCAATTAATGCAATAAATCTCAAAATCGATGTCTTTTTGCAACTTATTGCATTAATAGAGCTATTATAGATTTCATACTATAGCTATGCGATTGTTAAATTGGTTTGTTGTAAAATTTCTGTTAATTTTCCAACTGTAATACAAATGTGAATTGGTCCATGTGCAAAACATTTAATTACACATTTTGGAAAAGTTGACGTTATTCATCGGTCTCTTAAGATACAAACGTCAAATTTAATTTTCTAGATTTAATACTATAACTACGAGATAATAAAATATTTTTTTCACTACTAGTCATAGAAGGCGTCATTATTGCCTATACTAGAATGCCGTGAAGTTGGATTTCTCTACCTTTTGTCAATATTCAGTAAATAATGTTGGTTCATTATTTACCAGTGGTAAATATTGAACAAATTTATATTTTTTGATAATCCAGTAATAGTTTTAAAGAAAAACACTTTATAATATGATTTAGTAGAGCCAAGAAAATCTATTTAATGATTTTTTAAGAATTAAAATCGCTTAATATAAATAAATTTAATTTTAAAAGTTTCCATATAATTTGAATTGCCGCCACGGATTCTAACTTGAATCAGCATCATATTTAACGTAGAGAGAACATTGTTAATAATTGGACTATTGCAAGCAGAACTACTTAAAAGCAATGTATGGTGTTTTAATAATGTAAGCAATCTCTTTGTGTATGGAAACTTACCAAAAGCCAAAATTCTACAACTTTTACTTTTGTGTCAAAATCAATTAATAAACAACTGTCAATACTGTCACATTATTAAACAATAGACAATAGTTTTTTTTTTGAATTGAATAAGTGTTTTAAATTATAAATAATACTATTTATTATTAATTATAAGAGTTAATAAAACTAGTAGTGAAAAAAACTATGTATAAACCACGGTAGAGAAGTCTCTTATAGCCTTCGGGCCTTATATCCCTCGGCGCTAAGCGCCTCGCGATTTAATCTTGGCCCTCTGTCTATAATACTGAACTTCTCTACCTTGGTATATAATATACTATTATTTTTCACTTGACTATAATTCGTTGTTAATACCTTGGATACGAGATATATAAACAAATCCATTACAAAAGCGGGCGTAATGATTACGCCCGCTTATTATGCCCTATTCCTGAAAATAGCCCAATAGAACTGTCTCACTGATAGTTTTGACGGAAAAGTTTTTTCTCCTGTCTTTCAATTTGTGCAGGTTTTTCTAAAGTGAAAAATAAAACGTTGTATGTATACATAAATAACTATTTTATGTTTACCCTTTTATTTTAAACACACCATTTTTACATATTACGCGTATATAGTTGAATTAAAACAATGAGATATGTGGTTAAAACATGTATAATAGTTAGTATTGTTTTTTTTTTAATTGTAAACAATCCAACTGCTGTGAAAACTGGAATAAATTGTATTGTTTCTTGTACTAGCACAGACAATTCTTTTTGTTCAACCGAATCATTTGGGAAACATTCTTGTAATTGGTAACATAAATCAACTGTAGTAGTTCCTTCATTTACAGCTGCTTCACAAAATAAAAAACTAATTGTTGTGAATACCTGCAACAAAAATGTAAATAATTAGTTGTGGTATAGGGTGGAATATTTTCGATGGGATTACAAGGTATTTGGGGTTATATTAAAATTAGAAAAAAGCACAGCACATATCTAACTTCATTTGTTTTTGAGTTATAAACAGAAACTGATTTTGTACTGATTTTTTCGAAAAAATATATCTCGGTATGTACCTATTTGAAAATACAAAAAAAATATATAATAAGTTTTTTCTAAATATTTAAAAAAATAAGATGATGTACTCATATTCCAAATGAGTATTTGTTTTTGAGTTATGATATAAAATCGCGTGCTTTTAAATGGAATCCATAGTTAATTATGGATCGATTAGAAAGGATTTTTATCAGGTTTCTGAAAATATATAATACAGTGTATCTATTTATTTGTTTAAATAACAAAATTGGTTATATTGCCGATTTTCTGTTTAAAAAATCTCCGTGTGCCACGACTGTTGATTATTTGTGAAACAAATTAATGTATTAGCTAACTAATTTATACCAGAAGTAGAAACCAGGAATAAAGAACATATTGTATTTATTTATCAATTATTTCACTAAGCCTAAACACTAATAGCCCATATGCATAGTCATGTTTAGTAGTCACAAAGTAGCTACTTTCTTACTACTAGGAAAATTGCCATGCATAATCGGTATTTAGTAACTACTTTCCCTAGTACTTACTAGCCAAAAAGTCACTACTAGTTAGTAGACAGAAAGTAGCTATTTTCCCAAACGACTATGCATATGGATGTATGAAATTTTAAACAGACATACAAAATGTAATTATACAGATATTGTTCCAAATTTTATAAATTTAGGTAATTAGGTATCTAGTTACAGGCTAATTTTGTAATATATCCCGATCTATCACCTCTAGATTTCTTTCTACATAAAAAACATAATATTAAAAAATCAGAAATTAGACAGTTGCACATATTAAATGCAGTCAAACCTTTAGACAAGTGATATAATATTTTAAATAATCGATTTTATTTCGAGAATTATACAGTGTGATTCTAAAATGTCGCATAAGCTCTTCGGTACGGTCTATGGGATGGTTAGTGCAGCCTGACAAAATTATAGTTAAAAAAATTCTATTTTCCAGTTGCACCAAGCTCTGCTAAATTCTCAATTAACTAAATGCGTGTTTAAAATTTAGCAGCGGCAGCTTATTGGGTCGTTTAAATTTGTTGCTAAGCAACGCAGCAAATAACAATCATTCAGCCAATAACATGCCGCTGCTTAATATTAATCGCGCTATTAGTTTAGCACAGCTTGATGCAACCGCACATTTTAGGTTTTCAAAATCTGTCAGTTTTTATAGTAATCAAGTAGTAGAACGGTTGTTATAGTAAGTTATATTACATTGTTTTCAATAAATTTTTGCAAAAAAAATTGTGTGACCTCGAACGATGGATAAAACGAACTTCCACTGGAAATTATCCTTCAAGCTCAAGAAGCATCCCTAAATTTTAAAGAATATAATGATTTCAAAGTCTGGAGAGAGCAAAAAGGCGTTAGTATCAATAAAGATGTTCTTCTGGCATATTTAATTCAGCTAACCACACGTGAGTTCTAAATTATTCTCTCACTAGTGAGTAATGATGAACATTTTACGTTTCAAATCACCATATTAATAAGCTTATTATGAAGCGATGTTGGATAATAGTAGGTATATTATATCGTATATTAAGGGACTAAAGTGAGTGATTTTATTCCGCACGTGAAGTTTATTGCCAGAGGACTCGTAGAGCCCGAGGGGCAATAATCACGTACGAGATAAAACATCACGTTAGTCCCGAGGCATATACAGGGTGGGTGCTGTGGAAAAAGATACAGGGTGTTAAAGTTGAAATATTTTTTTCTTTTTTTGGTAATAATATCACAACATCTTTATAAACTGTTACAAAATTTGGCAGAGGGGTATTACTTTAGGTAAGGAATATTATTTTATTTATTATTTTAAATTTTGTTATAGGTGGCGCCACACATGAGCGATACCTGATGATGAAATTCGATCATAACTTTTTTTGACGAACCTCTATGGTAATTTTGACTAAAAAATATGTTCTAAATATCATTCATATGTAAAATTGCTCTACCTACTTGTTTGAACATGATAATTTCAACCGTTTTCGAGAAAAACGCCAATAAACAGTTTCAGAGTTCCGAAAAGTGTTATCGCAGCAAGAGGAAGATCGTCAAGGTATTGTTAAAGATGGTTTTCAAAAAATTTAAAAAAATTCACTCTATTTAGGCGCTCTGGCAACACTATGGGTCCCACCAAATGAGTGCCAAGAATCCCAGTCCATATACAGGCTGTTTCAAATTTGCTTCTCACTACAGGGATCTCAGAAACGGTAAGAGATACAGCTTTGGTTAAATTGGGGCAAAGTTGCGTAATAATGTGACCAATAATAAGCAGTTAAGAAATCGAAAATATCTTTTTTCTACAAACGTTAGTAAAAATTGAATTTTCTACACGGTCTACTGCAATTAAAAGTGTCATATTAAATTGAAAACGCGTTAAAAGTAAATCACGTGATTTACTTTTAACACCAGTGTTAAAAGTAAAATGTGAGGTTAGGTTATATGACTTAACATTGCCTTTATTATCAAGTAATGAGCCCAAGCATGGAAAACTGGAAGACTTACATGTTTTGGAATGTTCTTCGAAATTTATGCTAACAATACATTTTCGTTAAATCTTCCTGCAACATTTTTTTGACCGCACCAGTCTTCAAACCGCTTAAATACCAGTTCATATTGCTTTCTCGATTTGGTGGACAACAAATTTAACGTTGCTCTACTAGCAGCTTCTTCTATTTCTATTGAATTTGCGTTGGAACTCATCTTTAGTTTAATTACTTTTGAGATGATTACTTTTGACAAGCATGTCACATTTAAGATTTTTCCGTAAATGTCACAGACCACAGACTACTATTTTTTTAGGTAATTTTTAGAATTTTTAATGAGACTTTGAAATGCATGTTACTGTGTTTGTAGAAAAAATAGTGTATGATTTACGTGTTAAAAGTGATTTTATTTTGTTCGTAAGGTTGCTCCACTCGCTGCGCTCGTTCCGCAATCTTCCCCACTCTCAAAATAAAATCTTACTTTTAACACTTGTATCATAAATAACTATTGTAGTTCTAGAGATTTTTTGAAAAAACCAAATTTTTGCCTTTTCGATTTTATTTTTTTCTGCTCTTATTTTTCAAGATATCGAAAAACTAAAATCACTTGCCATGGACACTTTTTGTGCTTTATAAAATGACGTTAAAATTTTCCTCATGCGACATTTCTTTTTTGCGCTGACGTCATCAAGTCCTGGATTTTTTTCATTGTTTTAAGTAGGACTTTTTATGTTCTAGAAAAATTTTTCCATGCGACGTTTTTATTGAGGAAGAAAATTACAACCGTGCGAAAGGCGGCGCTAGTGAATCAGGGGCAAAGATTTTCATTTTTATGAAATCTACTATCATTTAAAAACTGGAAATCTTGATGGTTTTGTCGTTAGAGGAACTATGTAAATACGTGAACGCAACGCCCAGCATGCGTAATATGCAGGAAGACCACAAGTTATAAATTCTGGACTGATTATTATGTTATTATTAGATATTATATTTTTTGTATGTTAAACAGAATATTTGCAGCTTTTGGTGCAGCATTTCTTTTCGGGTCCGCGATTGAGCTTAAACTTCTTGAAAGAATATGTATACATGTTACTATAAAAATGGTTGCAAATAAGTCGTCCTACTCCAAGGAAGTGCTAATCGTCTCTATGAAAGTGCAGCGAACAAACCAGCATTTCCTTATCCACATCTTAAAAGCCGGCGACTGACTTGAGCCTACCTTTGTAATGTAATGCTCGCTTCGAGCATTACATTACAAAGTTCCTTTTTCTTGGTGCCGCGAATGCTCGTTTTGAATGCTTGGCTCAGCAGTGCTTTACTATTCAGTTGGTTCTAAAATCAAAAGGATTCGTCAAAAAACCGACAGTCAAGTGGAGCACCATTGCTCGAGTTGAGCGGCTCCGCTCGCTGCTCGCTAACCGGCACTGACTAGCGAATGCTCGTGTTGTAACACGTTACATTACAACGTTCTGTTACAAGTCAGTCGCCGGCTTTACATTTAACTTCTTGAACCACTCCACACGTCAACAATGCCAAATAAATTTAAAATTTAGCACTACCACGGACTGGCCCTTTATGGAAACTCAAATTGTCATTTCTACGTTTTGTAGATGCGCAGTTTTGAACGCAGCAACGTCCACCGTCACTTAATTTTCTATACTTACCCCGGGATAAATTCCATTGTTCTAATCATTTTAACTGAATTGTAACTTTTTTTTTGTGCCTCAGGTTGGCATTAGTCATTTTGCATTCGTATAAATCGGCTGGAAACTCATGTTTTGCCGGGCTAGACCGGCAAAAACTAGGAATTTTTAGTTTATCGATTGGCATCATTGAAATCATAAAGAAAATTTGTATTTTCCATAGAAACGGATTATTATTTCTGTTATTCGGCTACTACTGTCAGTGTCAATTTTAAGTATCGCGTGTTACCAATAAAAAAAAATCCCTAATACCAAATATTTAAACAAATATTTTGTAAATTTTATTTATTTAAATAAACTTCGGCACAAAAAATAGTGTGTATTACACGCCTTGAAACTGTTTTGCGAGTACTCGTAGTTGCGGGCCTCGGCCTACGGCCTCTGCTCGCAAACCCTACTCGCACTCGCAAAACTCTTGTTTCAAGGCTAGCAATACAAATAACTATTGGAAATAAATTAATAGTTACATGAATGACAATTTATTATTTTGACACTTTGGCTTTATAGGCTTTTCATTTATTCTACGCGCAAGCGCAGTCCTCACTTTTTTACGGACATTTCTTCAAGTGATCACTCTTGCTTTCTTTCTCCCATAGAAAGTGTCCGCAAAAGATGGCGGAACGCATTAATAAATGAAAAGATCTATTGCGGTCATCTTTAATAGTTCGCGCGGCGATCACTAGTATCGTATAATACTTTTAAAATCATTTTTATTTATTTTTGTAAATTTTTTTTTCTCGTACCTGCACGAAAATGGCCACTTTATTTGCGTGAAATGTGAGTAGAAAGCCGCCTTTTTAGGGTAGTTGCGGAAAATAAGGAGTGGGGGTAACATTTCTCACTTGGGTAGCCATTCCCTCCCTGATATGCGGGAGTTATTTGTGTTTGTTTATGATTGTCAATGTGATTTTCTCACCGCACAGTGTCAAGCAAAAATGTCAGTGTTAAGCTGTTATAATTTGTTCGCGCGTTTCACGCAAAAGAAGTGGCCATTTTCGTACAGGTATGAGAAAAAATAGAGTATGCAACACGGGAGGAATTGATTCTGCCTCGTGTTCTTCCGCCCTCGCTTCGCTCTGGAGCTATTTTCACACTCGTCAGAATCTCTTAATTCTCTAACCTAACCTATCTTGTTGCATAAACTACTATTTTATTTCTTAATTTCTTGCACCTGGTTAGCTAATAAATTAATTCGGTAATTTGTTTCACAAATGATTATCACACGGAGATTAAATTATTTTTTAAATGTGCCATCGGTTTTTTTCTTTAATAAGTAGAAGAAATACCCAACAATCCCATCGAAAATGCTTCACACTGTTCATTTAATTCTCATATTGTACAGGGTGTCCCATTTTCGACACTTTTAGGGGGTATTGTAGTTATTATCAAAGATAGTGTTGCGGTTTTCATTTTAGTTTCCTACATTTTTTCGAAACTAAAGATTCCGGGGTCAAATTTATCATGCCTCTCTTAATTTTTAATCTACAGAGTGAATCTGAAAATCTTTGTTTTTTATACACCCCTCGTATTTCCGTTATGCGTCTACTTATCTAAAAGGTGAAAACTGATCTTAATAGAGTTTTTTATGTAAGTTTCAGTGGCGTAGGCAGTTTTTGTCTAAAAGGTTTACTTTTTGTGATAATAATTTGTAACGAAGTCATTTTTCAGCTAACTACCAAATTGCAGAATTCTATAAAACCCCGGTCCGACTTTCCCGCCAGATAACCCCGTCCTACAGAACTTCGTCCCCTCTCCCGTAGATAGCACAACTACTATTATAGGTCACCGCTCCTTTATCATTTGAAAACACCTATACCCCGATTTTCCGTTATAAGTCACCGCTAGACAGCAGATAAAATCTCTTATAAGGAACCCCAAAACCAGTACAGTTAACTTCCGTCAGTTCAAGAGTTCCGCAAGTCTAACAGTCCTTAAGACTATATTCCGTTTGTTAAGTGTGCTAATCAGTTCCAAAAAGTTCCGTCAGTTCGAGAGTTCCGTCAGTTCAAAAACAGTTCGAATAATAATCCGCGAGTTCAGTTAAGTTAGTTAGTTAGTTCAGTTAGTTAGTTAGTGCCATCCGAAATTATTACAAGTGAGTATACTGGTGATTCCTGAGGTAGACCGTATTTCTGCCGTCATATTTTCTGGTTTGCTATGTTGTTTATGATATTGTGCCGACCCTACACTTCCGTCCTGTTTTAAACCTTGGCTCACTTGGGCGTCGGGCTTGCGGGCCATCCACCAGGAGTCAGTTACCCACCTAGTGTCCGATCCTAGTACTTCCTTGGCTTACTTGGGCGTTGGGCTTGCGGGCCATCCACCAGAAGTCATCTACTCCGTTCCTGCTCTAACCACTGGCTCACTAGGGCGTCGGGCTTGCGGGCCATCCACCAGGAGTCATCCTTATCCACATATATACCCGGAGAATATCATATCCAGCATCGCCAACGGACAATCCGACTGTCGAACCCGGAGCCTCGCGAGGAAACCAGTGTCCTTATTTCCCGACCGTTTATAACCGCCATCAACCGTCCACACTGTCATACACCTACCCCCACTTGTTCCCCCCGTTGATTTGAGTTCTGCCGTCGCCCCCCCCCCCCGTATGGTTTTATCTTGTTTGCATATTATTGTTGATTTCCCGTTTTTGAATGCATTGTTAATCTCCTACTGAATATATTTGTTTATTTCTCCTGTTCAAACCTCTTGTTTTAATAACCCTCGTATAACACCATTGCCTGCAACCCGGTATATTCCATACCCCGAATTCCATACAATTAAAGCCTGTCTTGGAGTTCGCCGCCTTCCCAGTCAAGAAGATCTGACCCCTGGAGTACCGTATCTTCACTGCAGCTGCCCGAGGTGTTACGTGGAGTAAACCACACTAATAAATCTGGCGCCCGAGATCCCCTTTCCCCTTGATTAACCGCCTCCCCCACAAAAGTGTGTCACAAATTAAACTTATAATTTTTTAAATGGGACACCTTATATATTATTTTTTATATTGAATAAGCAAAATTTGGGCTTTCCAAAAATATATAATTATTTATATTTATTTTGAAAATCAAGCTCAAAATTCCATATTTTTTATAATTTACTTAATTTGTAACAGTAGGCCATGGCTAATTTTTTAGAAACAAAATGCAAAATTTTCACAATACGTAATTATTCTAAAGCTAAAAAAGAATTTAAATGTTTTTCTGTATTTTCAATTGTATATTAACACTTAATTATTGTTACATTTAAATAAGACTAGACTATTATTATATAACCCTAATATTGAAATTTGATTGCCAAAAACAAGATAAACATTATTACATAAAACTAAAGTAAGAAAAACAAAAAAAAACACTTAAATTAAAAACAACCAAGAGTTTTTTTAAGAATAATTTTCAAGATGGCGGCAGTTTTCTCGAATGCAATATTGGCACATTTTTGTTATTCTTCTAATTGCGTTTAAAATAATCATAAGAGTTTGCAAGGCCAAACCAATTGCCTCACGAAATTCCGCTATAGATTAATGTCGTATCTTATTCACTTGATTTTGCATAAAACCCCACAAAAAAAGTCCAAAACAGAAAGATCGGGGGTCATTTCACAGGCGCATTGGTACCTATACATCTTTGAGGAAAGTTATTGCTAAGAAATTATAAAATTTTCCATTTGTTTCTAATAAACTGGCCATGGCCTACTGTTACAAATAAAGTAAATTATTAAAAATATCAAATTTTGAGCTTGTTTTTCTAAATAAATATAAACAATTATATATTTTTGGAAAGCCCAAATTTATCAAAGATAATCAATATAAAAAATAATATGTAGGGTGTCCTATTTAAAAAATTATACGTTTAATTATTATCTCAAAACGTAAATCTTTTAAACGAAAACTGCCTACACCACTGAACTCTTCGTACCAAAATCTATCAAGATCAGTTTTCACCTTTTTGATAAGTAGAGAAGCATAACGGAAATACGAGGGATGTCTAAAAAACAAAGATTTTCAGAATCACTATGTAGATTAAAAACTAAGAGAGCCATGATAGATTTGATCCAGGAATCTTTGATTTCGTAAAAAAGTAGGAAACTAAAGTGAAAACCGCAACACTCTATCTTTCATAATAATTCCAATACCCTCTAAAAGTGTCTAAAATGGGACACTCTGTACGGTGTACCTGAATTCACTTACAGCCACTGCCATCAAGTACTCAACAGTATTGACAAAATAATAAGGATTAATTCCCATAAACAAGGAGAATACAACTTTCAATAAATCACTTACTAAAAGCATCGTAAGAAAACTTGAAATATATCCAAAGGTTGTATTAAAATGCTGAACCAAATTTGATATACTTCTATAGACACTTCCAATTTCTTTTAAGCTGATGACTGTCATAAATCTGTATACATCCGTTTTTTTTCTTGTTAAGGATCCTTTCACGACTGCTTGTAAAACTTGGTTTAATTCTTTGTATCTGCATTTAATAAACAGGGAGACTCCACACATAAAAACAATGTAATAAAAAGTAATATAGAGCAATGCTGTGTATACCATATACATTCCACTACGATAGTTCAAAAATATTTGTGCGTAAATTAACCCACTCATTAGCATTAGTACCATTGCAATTAGGGGATAAACAATTTTTGAGATACGTTGTTTTTTACAGGCTTTCCTTAACAAGGTTTCTTCTATGCTTTTCAATTCGTTTAAAAAAGAGATCCATATTTTTCTTGTACGCCAAGGCTCAAATGCCACCATTAATATACATTGTGCATTTCCAATCAGCAGCAAGACATTTAACAGGTTTGTGGTAAAATTAGTTGTAAAAAATGTTATACTCATCCATCGAATATATTCTAATAAAATAATCGTCCAGAATATCGTACACACAATTAACCAAATAGACGCTAATATTGGTGATATGGTTATTTTAGAGTCTATATTACATAGTGGTGTTAAACCTAAGATGTGACCTGCTCGAAAAATGATTCGAAGTAGGTCAAAATCTTTAAAGGTTTGATGATTATTTGTAGACATTTTTATTGTGAAATGAAAAAAGTTGAACTGTGTTTAAAGTATTCTGTTAGTGTTATATCATTTTAATGTAATAATAACGTCATTAACTGATTCCTCTGCATGTTTAGAAACAATTAGGGATACCAAGTTAGAAGAAACATAAAATACCACTATTGTATAAATGTTTTCTATGAAAGCTGTTATGAAAAAGGTGCGATATTGTGCATGTTGCAAGGATTGATCCCTCGGGTATTCCGTATTCCATTTTATTTGATGATTTTTTTCTTAATTAAGGCAACATTGAGATTTGCCAAACTGTATTGTAACTATTATTTATAATTTATAACTATTAATTATAATAATTAAGGAGAAATTGATTCTGCCTCGTGTTCTTGCGCCCTCGCTTCGTTCGGGCCTAATTTTCACACTCGTCAGAATCTCCTAATTCCTACCTTGTTGCATAATAGTATATTATTTTCTTCAAATGTCATTTAAGTGTGACATTATCCTGCTGTACTGATTATGTTTAAGTGTCACTTTATTGCCGGCGCTTAAGTACTACTTAAGCGCCGCTGGTCATAAATCATTAAAATATATCTATTAATTTTCAAAGTTTATTTATTAAAATTTACATTAAAAATACATTGTGAAAACGAAGAACTGTGAAAATTTGAACTAGATGTTGCATTATTGTTTTTGTTTAAAGTTTTCCCACTTGAGCCTGCTTCAGAATTGCTAGTGCTGGGATCGAACTTGAGGTCCAAAATCTTCATAGTTATTTCGTTTTTGTTGGAGAGGGATTCTTATATATACCCTTCAGCTACACTACTGGATTTCCAACCTCCGTGGCGCTTTAAATAGGTGATGTCGGCGCCACCATCCACCTAAAGTGTAGCTGAAGTTCTTCTCAAACAGTGGCCTGTATATTCCTTCCAATTAACCCAGTTTCAGCCCTTAGTTTCAAATATTTGCTTATGTCTACTCCATATTTAATATTCAGTAATGATTTGATCATCGAATAATGTGACCACATTGATGAACACTTCATCTTCTTTTTCAGTGGCCAAATCAGAAAAATATGCTAGTAGTACCTTTTCGGAATAGTTCATGATATTTTTTTCTTCGCACCATTTAATAAATCTTTGAAAAATTGAATGATAGAGATCGCTCGATTTTGATGGAACCAAATCATTGATCGCTGCATTTGCAGCTGCAGTAACTTCAGGGGGCGTACATGGCATTTCCTCTTGCGAATCTTCCATATCGAAGCTATAAAAGAATTTGTTTTAGCAAGAGGAATTCATAAAAATTAGAATAAAACTTATTGTCCGGGAGCCAGCGACACTGATTTTTGCAAGATTTGTTTAAGATTAATTTAATTTTTTTTGTGTCATATTAAAGCTATTGATACATGAAATCGACTCCTGCCGGTGCGACAGCGGGACACCGGCCGATGGCAGCATGGTAAATGTAAAAGTGTAAATGTTAGAAATGTTTAAAGATTAAGCTTTATCTATTGTTTAATAACATTTAATTAAACCTTAAAATGAAGGCATTATTATTCTGATGGCGCCCGTGGTGCCTTCAACGTTTAATGTTCAAATGGTTTATTATTTTGGTCCGAAATATTTTTAAGTAAAATTTGCTGTTTTACTAATAAGAATAATCTAGTAGTTTTTAAATTTCGTTACTATGACACATTGAATCAACAAAGCAGTACCTACGGCTTGATAGCCAGTAGGGCATTGTTTGTCTTGTAATATAATTTGTCAGTGTCATTAATATTATTAACATGTAGATGGTTAATCGTTGTACCCCCAAAGAGGTGGCAGGAGTTCATTTTGTTGACAGGCTACATTATTACTATAAGAAAAAAGATAAACCATCCTTAAACAAATGTAGCAAGGAAAAGTGTCGCTGGCTCCCGGACTATTACAGCACTTACATCAGCAATCGATTTTTAGATTTTTCTGTTGTCTTTGTTTACAGTCTACCATAGTAACGTTTCCAATATTACAAAGCATGCTGAATTAATTTGGTTTTTATATAAAAATATCTGATGTGCCCAACACATGACTTTCTTATACTTACTGATAGTATCACAATAATTACTTTTCCTAAATAAATTAAGTTAAATTTCTTGTAAAAATTTTGAAGGTTTCCAACAATTTTCAAATAGTCTCTGTCGCACTTATAGCAATACGCATAAATCTGTCCTTGTCCCACTCATTATAACCGAATTTTACGACGAAAATGTGTTTTATTTTAGATTTTTGACCTATTACTCACTTAAAAAAATCTCCCGGTATGAAATTACATTTATTTATTCATTATTATTGTTTTCGGTGCCATAGAAACCAGTAAAATAAAAAAAAACTATAGGTCCGTTCCTTCTGGGATTCGAACCCGAGACCTTCCGTTTGGCAGCCATATAATGAAACACATGGTCTACCTCGACCATCGAATTCAACTATCAACGCGCGCTATGAGAAATATAAAGTGTTTTAAGAATATCTAGTTTTTTTGAAATTTTTTTGACGGAATTTCAAAAAAAAGTTCAAACAAAATTTGTTCAAAATTCAATTCTAAATCAATGTTAAAGAATAAAAAAATCCCATAAATTGTTTATTTTTCAAGATATTCCTAAAAAACCTGAAAATGTCTTCAGATAACTGTCACTTGTTTTGGTGCTAGATGAAAAACATTGAATGTGGCACCCACAAATTTGTTCAAACTCTTAAATATGAAATTTGAATCAAATCCGATAAGTCGTTTTTGAGTTATGGTGGATACAGACAGACAGACAGACAGACAGACAGAATAATTGGCTTTTTCGTGTACTATTTTTAATTTTGACGAATAATTTCGAGACCAGGTGGTGTAAAAACGCAACCTTCACTTGAAAACCATTTTTTTCTCATCAAAGTTTTACTACACAATGACTCATCTTGTACTAAAACTTGCCTACACCAATAAATACCTACTAATTTGAAAGAAATCTGTTGCCAACATGAAGAAAAATTATTTTACCTAAACGAGCATCAAAATGCTACTGAAATACTCATCTACAGTTAACCAATAGCTTAACTTAACCAATCGGTTCACTAATCTTGGGTTTAAACGGACACTGAAATACCGGCCCTAAGACTAATTTAACCGGTTGTATTGTATTGTTTTCGGTACCATAGAAACCAGTAAAATAAAAAAAACTAATGGACCGTCTTTCTGGGATTAGAACCCGGGACCTTCCGTTTGGCAGCCATATAATGAGACACATGGTCTACCTCGACCATCGAATTCAACTATTAACGCGCGCTATGAGAAATATAAAGTGTTTTAAGAATATCTAGTTTTTCTGCAATTTTTTTGACGGAATTTCAAAAAAAATTTCAAATAAAATTTGTTTAAAATTCAATTCTAAAAAGAATAAAAAATTTCATAAATTGTTTATTTTTCAAGATATTCCTAAAAAACCTAAAAATGTCTTCAGGTAACTGTCACTTGTTTTGGTGTTAGATAAAAAACATTGAATGTGGCACCCACAAATTTGTTCAAACTCTTAAATATGAAATTTGAATCAAATCCGATAACTCGTTTTTGAGTTATGGTGGATACAGACAGACACACAGACACACAGACAGACATCATGGCGAAAATGGTCAAAATGGATTGTTGGGGTTTATGATCCCAACTATATTTTGGAAGTATTTAAGGCAATTAAAATCAATAAGACTCGAACAAACTTAACAATAACGTTTATTGTAATAACGGGTGGTTAGCACAGTAAAATAAGTAACAAAAAATGATGTACAGAAACTAAATGAATGATTAAGTGTATTTTAATTTAAAAGTGACTAAAGAGTAAAGATAAAGATGTTTTGTTGGGGGCTGTTTCTGTACTACTGGTACAGGAAGAACTTAAACCAGGCTCCTTCTTGGCGGGCCATATGTTAAGGGTGGCCAGTTGACCACCACATATCATGTTACAAACTTACAAAACTGACCTGCATTTCAGACTCAGGTCAAAATGTACACTTTTCAAGAACCTTAAACTAAAGTTAAAATCTATTTAAAATAGCAAAATAAAATAATGAAAAGAAATAGAAACGACTAAATAATAATATTAGATGATAAATATACATGATTTTACAGCATTACAACACCTCCCCCCTAAGAAAGAAATTTGTAACTGAGATTGTTACTAATTTCAAATTTAGCGGCAATAAACTTGTAAAATATCTTAAAATACAATATTAACTAAAGAACAATAAAATTTAAAACACTGTCATTATCTAGATAGGAAATAAAACTAATATTACAAGAAAATTTAAAAAGGACCAAATAAAATGGTATACATTATTTATATATTAATTGTTGAGACTATACAAAATGTGCAATTTTAATTGCTTAAAATATATCAGGAATAATAGAATAATACGTGGAACATAAATAAAAATACATGATTAAGTACATAACATAATACTTAAAAAGTTATTTGGGAAGGTATTAAAGTGTGTTACATATAAATATCTAAATTAGTATAAAATTAAAACAAAATTGATGAAATTCATTTAACATTTAACAAATCAAATGACAAGAAGAATCATTAATAGTGATATGAGTTGACAAAAACAAGAATCTCGTGAAGCTTTTTATCCAGCCTTTTGAATAACTTCCTTTTCATTAAATAATTTCAAGCGGTTGTTGTGGACCTTTGTTCTCTTATTTTTAAGTAAAATTGTAGTATTTACCTCTGAATTTATTTCAACAACTTTATATGGACCACTCCAGACTGGTAGTAGTTTTTTACTTTTTCCTTTTGTAGTTGATTCATTTTTCAATAATACTAGGTCGTTCACATTAAAATTAAATTTATTTATATTTTTGTCATAATATTTTTTAGTGTTTTGTTTGCAATTCAGTAAATTTTGTTTGGTAATCTCATGTGTATGTTGCAAACGGCTTTTTAATTCGTTACAATAATCGTAATAGTTATAACAGAGTTGAGGAGGTTTTTTAATGGATGAAGGTAGTTCGGCAGGATACCCATATAATAATTCAAATGGAGTAAAATTTGTTGATGTATGTACGGATGTGTTGTAAGTGAATATTGCATAGGGTAACCAAAGATCCCAATTGGTTTGGTCCTTATCTATGTAATTACGAAGATATTCAATTAAATTTCTGTGTGATCTTTCCAAAGACCCATTACTTTGAGGTCGAAATGCGCAAGTTTGAATTTTTGTTATATTAAGTAATTTACACATACTTTTAAATATTTCGCTCAAAAAGTTTGTGCCTTGGTCAGTAAGAACAGAATTAGGTGTACCATGTTTACAAATAATTTTTGTCACAAAGTTTTCAGCTATGGTATTAGATTCTTGATTAGGTATAGGAATGGCTTCACAAAATTTAGTTAAATCGTCCTGAAATGTAAGAATGTATCTGTTTTGATTCTCGGACAAAGGAAGGGGACCAACGATATCTAAAGAGACCTTTTCAAAAGGTTTTGAGGCGGTTGAAATTATTACCATAGGCATTTTAGTATTTCTAGAATATTTATTCTTTTGACAAGATGCACATGTTTTTATATACCTTTTAATAGTTTTATGCATATTTTTCCATTTATACTTGAGTCGAATTCTATTAAAAGTTTTATTTATACCTAAATGACCACCTAAAGGGCAATCATGATATTCCTTCAGTACTTTGTTAATTTCTATATGTGATTTTAAACTTATTATATTATCATGAAAAATTGTTACTGTGATCGGAGTATTAGCAAAAATGTATCGTATCATTATTCGAATTATTTCAAATTTTAAATGTTTATAAGATTTCAATTTAGTAAAGTTAGGTAATGCAATTTGTGTAAAATTATTGGCAATAGCAAAGGATTTTAAAGAAAAAATGGCATTAAATATTTGTTCATCTTTAACAAGATTAAAAGGATCGTGCGTAGGAATAAATACATAATTTATTTCTTTATTTTCGAAATGAACAGGTTCTAAAACTTTGAAGGAATGTGTCGATAAAATATTTGAAATTGTTTCATCGTCAAACTCAGTTGGAACTTGTGTTACATCTGTACTAGTAAAATAGGCTCGTAGCAATACCGGATTAGACTCAACATTTTTGTGACTATCAATAACATTTTTACTTATTATTATTTTAGAATTGTGATCTTTGAGAAAGTTTTCATATGTTATCGGGTTTTCAAAAGAAGTACTGGCTGCTTGGCTACGAGTTACAGCACTGACATCATATATTCGACTTAGAGCATCTGCGTTAGTATTTAACTTCCCGGATTTGTGAATAATTTTATATTCATATTCTTCTAATTTTAACCGAAACTTCATTAATCGACTACCTGGGTCCTTAACAGAAAATAACCAAATAAGAGGCTTATGGTCAGTAACGATAGTAAATTTTCTACCAAAAAGATATTGTCGAAAATATTTAACGCTCCAAACGATAGACAGTAGTTCTTTCTCGATGGTACTGTAGTTTTTCTCTACTTTATTTAGTGTTCTTGAAGCAAAAGCAATTGGTCGATCTTTACCAATCTCACCCTGTGATAACACAGAACCTAAAGCTACATTACTTGCATCGGTTGTGAGAATAAACTCTTGCAAAAAATCAGGATATATTAATACTGGGGGATTACATAATTTTTCTTTTAAGACTTCAAATGACTCTACACATTCAGGACACCAAATAAATGTGGAATTGGTTTTTAATAAATTAGTCAACGGTGCAGCAATTTTTGCAAAATTTTTTATGTAACGCCTGTAATATCCGGCTAGTCCTAAGAATGATTTAATATTTTTTGGAGTTTTAGGAGTAGGAAAAGATTTTACTGCAATTATTTTATTAGGATCGGGACTTGTTCCATTTTCGGTTATAAGATGACCTAAATAGGATAATTCTGGTCTTAAGAATTCACATTTTTCTGGTTGTAACTTGAGGTTATGCATTTTTAATCGTTCGAAAATTTCAGTTAATTTTGAGTTGTGATCAGCTAACGTTTTACCATAAATTATTATATCATCCAGGTATACGAAACATTTAATTCCTTGTAACCCTGTAAGAACAGAATTCATCATTTTCTGGAAAGTAAGAGGTGCTCCCTTTAACCCGAATGGCATACGATTAAATTCAAAATGACCATATGAAGTGCTGAAGGCGGTTTTGTGTTTATCTTTGGGATTCACTAACATTTGATGGTAACCAGAGGCTAGATCTAAAGAACTGAAGAATTTTGAATTTCCTAACTGATCGAGGATTTCGGTTATATTTGGCAAAGGATATACTTCGTTAAGAGTTTTTTCGTTCAGTTTTCTGAAGTCGACGACAACTCGCCACTTTTTATTTCCATGAATGTCAACTTTTTTAGGAACTACGAGTAAAGGAGAATTATAAGGAGAAACAGATTCAGATATAATATTATTTGCTAACATGTTATTTACTTCTTTTTGTACTTCGGATTGCTGATGATAAGGAAGACGGTAAGGTTTAATATTAACCGGAATATCATCTGTAGTTGGTATGTCATGTGTCGCTATGTCAGTATGAGATAAGTTATCACCATCTAGTAAAAATATATTATGAAAATTTTTACATATATTAAGAATGCTTTCGCGTTGTAAACTATCCATATGAGAGGTTCGAATAGATTCTTTGAGAAGGTTAAGACGTTTTATATCACAAGAAGGATTTGGTTTTATGGATAGAATTTCATAATTTGATATATTTTCAAGATTTAAATTTAAATTCATTTTCTCAAGATTTATTTCATTTTCGGTAGTGTTGATAAATAATAGATTACAAAAGCCATCTGACGAAGGATTTACTAAACAATTTCCGACGAAGACACCGTCTTGAACTTCATTTGACAAACATAACATATCGCAGGAAGTATTTATTTTCACCTTACGAACAACTTCGCTACGAGCAGGCAATTTTACAGTACCTTTATTGTGTTCTAATGAGTTAATATGGAATTGGATTGTTCTACTATTTAAAGGAATAGAAAGGATTTTATTATCGAAATTAATGTTTGCCTTAAAACGATTAAAGAAGTCTTGACCTATGATTCCGTCCTGACTAATGGGAAAATTTTCATTAACGATGTGAATTGGATGGAGTATAGTTTCATTATCAAATTTAAATTCACCTATGCAAATACCATATGTAGAAATTAATGCTTCTGAAATTCCCTTTAATTGAGATTTATAGTCATTATAGCATAATGTATCCTTTTTAAGGCAAGATTTCTTTACAATGGTAACCTGACTACCGGTATCAATTAAAAAGTTTGCAACATTATCTTTGGCGATTAAAAGAGGAATTTCGACTGTATCTAGTTCAACAGAAGGCATTAGATTCATGCAATATATTTGGTTTTCGTGACGTTTAAGATTAAAATTTGAAAATGTATTATTACGATTTTCAGAATTACTTTGATTTGCTTTATTTTTGTTGATTTTAGGACATGTAGAATAAGGATTTCTGATTGTATTTAAAGGAATGTCGTTGGTGACAAAATTAGTATCAGGACAATCAGGTTTTAAAGGAGTACATGTAGAAGATAAATGTTGCGTTTTATAATTATTTCTAGGACATGTAGAATTAGGATTTCTGATTGTATTTAAAGGAATGTCGTTGGAGACAAAATTAGGATTAGGACAATCAGTTTGTGAAGAACTACATGTTAAGGATAATTTATAATTATTATGATTATTGTAATTATCGCGTTCATTATTTTCACGATTTATGGATTTGCTTATAAAAGAATTTTGAATTGGGTGGCAGTTTATAAATTCTGAACCCGAGACGTGCTGCCGTTGGCCACGTTCGGTTGTGAACCGTTTCCCGATTGAATTGGATTTATATTGTGCTTAAATTCATCGGCTCTCTTTTTCTTAAAACAATCTCTAATATGATGACCGTCCCGTTTGCAATATGCACATGATAATCGAACTTCCGATTTAATTTCTTGACGAGGGAATTGTGGTAATTGTCGTGAAGTTGAACGATTTTTATTAAAACAATGGGTTTCTAAATGACCTATCTTATTGCAGAATGTGCATTTTTTTGGAATTACGGTTTTTCTGGAATTATTATCTGAGAAAGATCTTTCTTCTTCCACAGCACCTTCTATGGCTGCGTTCAATGATTCATATCTTGATGCTTTAATTATAATTTTTAAATTGAAATTTAACCCTTCTACAAAAGCTTTAAAAGCAGATTTTCCGTTCAAACTTTCTATTATGCTTATGGCATTTTGTCCTTCTGACGCAATGCAAGCGTCGTTCAAATCGCTTAAAATTTCTTCTACCCTATTGGCAAAATCACGTACAGGTTCGTTATGATTTTGTTTACAACTAATTAATTCTGTTTGAAGATGAGCTATACTTCTTTTTTCTGAGAAATGCTCTTTAATTGAGCCCAATTCTCAAAAGATTTATATTTTACCACATTGTAGGCTGGTCCACAAAGTCTAGATTTTATGAGGTTTATTAAAAGAGCAGAATCATTTGGCGAGGACAAACTCGTATTTACTATATCACAGCAAGATATGAATTTGTGAAGTTCTGTACGTTCACCTTTGAATTCTGGAATAATTTTTAATGTTGTATCCACACTTAATTTTGGCATGGTGGATAAATCGGATAAAGCTTCACTTGAATTTGAAGTATTACTGTTAATATTTATTAGCGATTCTTCCGTCTCAAAGTTTGACATTAATTAAAAATTAGATTAAAATGGATATAAGATGTAATTACTAAAATTGATTAAAATTAATACAACAAGTTTTAAAAAATTTAAAAATAAGATGAATGAAAGATAAAACACTTCACTTTGGAACTTTTCACAACACTAACCTTTTGTTTGTCGAATGTAAATTGTGTGGACTGTGGATCCTTTGAAAAGCTGTAGTTTGGCGGGTGGGGCTCGTAGATTATTACTAGATTCCCAAAACCTCTTGCTGCTGCTGCTGATGAAATTTACACCGCTTTCAGATCTAACCAATCTTCAGGATCAGTACGGACACACACTTTCGCACAATTTGTCTTGATTTTAGCCTATCGCATACCCCACACCTGACACCAATTTTTATGTTGGGGTTTATGATCCCAACTATATTTTGGAAGTATTTAAGGCAATTAAAATCAATAAGACTCGAACAAACTTAACAATAACGTTTATTGTAATAACGGGTGGTTAGCACAGTAAAATAAGTAACAAAAAATGATGTACAGAAACTAAATGAATGATTAAGTGTATTTTAATTTAAAAGTGACTAAAGAGTAAAGATAAAGATGTTTTGTTGGGGGCTGTTTCTGTACTACTGGTACAGGAAGAACTTAAACCAGGCTCCTTCTTGGCGGGCCATATGTTAAGGGTGGCCAGTTGACCACCACATATCATGTTACAAACTTACAAAACTGACCTGCATTTCAGACTCAGGTCAAAATGTACACTTTTCAAGAACCTTAAACTAAAGTTAAAATCTATTTAAAATAGCAAAATAAAATAATGAAAAGAAATAGAAACGACTAAATAATAATATTAGATGATAAATATACATGATTTTACAGCATTACAACAGGATTCAGGGGCCCTCAAAACGTGTAAATCCATCAAAATCTCGAAGTCGAAAAAAATCACGATTACAATACTTCCTTATACTACGTATAAGAAAGTAAAAATCCACAGATCTCGCAATTCTTGCAACCATCGGAGGGTGTTGAAAACAAACACAATATATAATCATGATAAAATATCTGATGTGCCCAACACATGACTTTCTTATACTTACGGATAGTATCACAATAATTACTTTTCCTAAAGAAATTAAGTTAAATTTCTTGTAAAAATTTTGAGGGTTTCCAGCAATTTTCAAATAGTCTCTGTCGCACTTATTGCAATACGCATAAATCTGTCCTTGTCCCACTCATTACTGCCAGATTTTAGGACAAATAAATAACAGAATACTTATGAAAATTCCACAGTGCGAAAAATGCTTGATATCTTTGAATTTGCTGTAGCTAAACTTTAAAGATTTATAAAATACTTTTCAGTTTTGGTCAACGTTTCACTCAAACAAACTGTGCAGTGCACAATAATCCTTCTCATCAAAATATTTCGATCTTTTGCCTTTGACAGCTGTTTGACTAACAATCTCTTCTTCTTCTTCGTACTTGGATTGCAACGCAATGTCAAGTTTTTGGTGTTTGGCGATATAGCCACTCTCACCAGGATTGGATTAATTGGTTTTCACTTTTTAAATTTTTATAACTTTATTCGAGCTCTTCGTGTGTTTAATGCAAATAGAATCTTTAGTATAAAAACAAATAGATTTCTGTAATGTAAACAACAGCCACTCAGAGATAGATGGCAACACTATATAAATATGTAAATAATTTATAATTATTAAAAAACGGCGCAAAATAAAACACTTTTGTTACTTTGTCGACACGTCTAAAAATTGAAAGAGCATTCACAAAAAATTTGGCGTCGATATCTTTAATGTAGATTTGCATGCATAATACAATTTCACGACTTTATTGTATATATTAGAAAAAATTTTAATCGAGTTGCCATGATATCCAAAACATAAAACCGTAGCCGTTGTAGCCGTCGATCTTTTCAAATAGTAATGCTACAATCGATTTCCTCAACGGTATAGATTTCTGTATGTAAACAACATGTACTTTGTAAATCAGAGATAGATGGCGCCACTATATAAATAAAAAATTTTGACGGAATTTCAAAAAAAGTTTCAAACAACATTTGTTCAAAATTTAATTCTAAATCAATGTTAAAGAATAAAAAAATGTCGTAAATTGTTTATTTTTCAAGATATTCCTAAAAAACCTAAAAATGTCTTCAGGTAAGTACCACTTGTGTTGGTGCTAGATGAAAAAGATTTAATGTGGCACCCACAATTTTGTTCAAACTCTTAAATATGAAATTTGAATCAAATCCGTTAAGTCGTTTTTGAGTTATCGTGGATACAGACAGACACACAGACACACAGACACACAGACAGACAGACAGACATCATGGCGAAAATGGTCAAAATGGATTCAGGGGCCCTCAAAACGGGTAAATCCATCAAAATCTCGAAGTCGAAAAAAATCACGATTACAATACTTCCTTATTCTACGTATAAGAAAGTAAAAATGTTCGCAATCCTTGCAACCATCGGAGACATTGGAAATCATAACACCATATTTGAAACATAATTAACTGTTTATTGTACACGCAAGATTATTATAAACATAGAATTTTTCAGCATTTTATTTTTGAAAAACTTTAGTACTTATTAATATAATACTTCTTATACACATCTCAATTTACGAGTTAGGTAGTAAGAAATAATAAAAATCATTCTTAATTAACCAACTTATTTATGGCCCTCGGCTATCGCCTCGGGCTACAACTTTTCTACTCAGTGTCAGTTTTTTTTCTTATAGCAGTGGTCTCCAAAGTGGGGTACGCGTACTCCAGGGAGTACGACATGATTAAAATAATACTCCTAATAAAATAAAATACTGTGTAATTTTTTTTATAGCAATGGTATTTAGCACAATAAATTTGTCTTCAATTAGTTGGGGGTACGCGCTATTTATTTTTTCTACCTTAGGGGTATGAGATCAAAAAAGTTTGGAGACCACTGTCTTATAGTGTAATATACTATTTCTAAGCAACTAGCACCTACCATCCGTTGTCTTTAAAATCATAAATGAGTATATTTGTTTATATTAACAACATTAAAATCCAGTCCGCCTTGCACGTGTTTAACATAAACAACCCTGAACACTACCATACTGTTCTAAAACCACAGAATACCCTCTTTATCTAAAACTCACATACAAAACTATAACCATTGACAACAAACCAGCATAATGTGGTACAGTTTCACAATTTCATATTTAGTTTAAAATACTATAGGTACTTTTCAAAACTCCCTTTTCAGCTAATTTCTAATATTTAAGGATATAAAAAAAATCTTCCAGCTATACAAAGTGGTTCGAATTTTTCCTTCAATAATTTGGGATTCAATAGAAAACCTTAAAAAAACATCAATTTTCTTAATAAACTTATATCGAAAACTCAACCGTTTCAGAAATACAGGGTGTTGAAGTTGCATATTTTTTTTTAATAAATTCAATATCTCCTGAACCAAAGGGAATATTTTATTGAAATTTGGTGGGTTGTAGTGTTTTCTTGTTTAATTGATTTTACTTTGTGATTGTGTAGAATTTATTTGATTGAAATTAGGATGGTTTTAATGTTTATTCCTCGTAGTTCCTTTTGGGTGATATTATTGAACTTGTCGAAAGAAACCAACAGAGACTTTCAATTTATTTATTGATATAACAAACACTAAAAACACTACAAATAATAACCGTTAAGGTTTTAGTCAAGACCAGGTTTATCAGTTTTGTACTGGTCCAAAAATGTACTTTTTAATACGTATGTTAAGTTAATATTATGTGTTAAATGAAAATTGAACTAATGAGTATGAAAGATGGAAATATACTGTTTTTAAAATAGGATAAGTTTCGATGACCTGAAAGTCATCCCCTGAAAAGGCGGGGTGCATGGTTTTCGTCCCAACCGTAGGTGATAAATCTGTCGACTGGTCTTGACCAAACATATACATATTACTTACAAGTTACATATTAGAAGTTTAAAATTCGTGTATCAAAAGTGGACCTCTAGCAATGGGGGGTCGTCAAACTGACGCCATAGGCCACACATTAAGATATTGGCATGTGTTAAAATACTTAAAATGAATGTAACAAGTAAAAACAACAGAAATAAGGGCATAGAGGTAGTGGTACATTACACTCCCCCCCTTAAAAGATGAAAATTTTGTTAATTCAAAATTTTTATAATTTGTTTTTAGGTACTGAATGGTAAGTACATAATATTATATCTATCAATTAGAAACAATAATCACTTTCCTTAATTTTTTTTACATTTCCTAAAATTAAACATCGATGTCTACAACAACTCAGAGGACATATAAAATAAATTGTATTTTAAATATAAAAAATGTTTTAGTTGAACAAAGGTACAACAAAGTCATTCATCAATAATTTTACTAAACTAATGTATTATAAAGTTTTGTTTGTCATTTTTTTTCACTGCACATTCACAAAATTTTATTTATTTAGGTACTATTTAAAGTTTTTTTTTTTTTTTGTTTCACTACACATTCAGGTAACCGATTTGCGTTTTTCACTAACTTGTCTTCGTCGTCGGATTTTAACCTGGGATGCACGTCACAGTTGATTTAAGTGTAGTTTAACTCTATTGCTATTCTATATCTATATCTACATTAACATGAATGAAATGAATGAAACATATTTTATTTTAGTTTTGCAATATTCATCTTATTATTTTTCCTTTTAATGCCAATTTTGTTAATTAATCTCTCACTTCGTCAAACTTTTGACGGCCAATACTAGACGAGAAAAACTGATATTTTTTTTAAGTTTTACAACTCCACTTGTTACGTATTTCTTTCCGCAATATCATAGAAAAACATTTTTTGTAGGCGTCTCCATATGCTAATAAATCGAATTTCTTATGGGATGATTATAGTTAAAATAATCGGTTCTATTTCTATGCTATGACTGACTTTAGTTTATCGAAGTGTACTCTCACATTCTTGTTTTTAATCTTTATTGTGCAGTTTACATTAGAATCTATGGACTGAACTTGGTAAGGTCCTTTGTAACGGGCATTTAATTTTTTCGATGTACCTGGTTTGGACTTTTCGTCGAGCAAATAAACCATGTCACCAGATTTTATCGTGATCGGCTTTGCTTTTTTATCATAGTATGACTTATTGACAATTTTTGATTGAATCGAATGCTTATGTGCGATTTCGTGACTTTTACTTAGCCGATATTTCAGTTCTTCTGTATAGTCGTCGTAAGAATATTTTATTTCAGGTGTGTTTTTTATACTTGATGGTAGTTCAGGTTTGTAGCCATACAGGAGTTCATATGGAGTGAATTTAGTAGTGGCATGCACCGAAGTATTATACGAAAACATGGCGAAATCTAGATAATTTTCCCAATCTGCTTGATCATTAACGTAGTGTTTAAGATAGTCTGCTAACGTTAGATGACTTCTTTCTAAAGCACCGTTTGTCTGCGGTCGATATGCGGTGGTGGTGACGTGTTTAATTTTGAAAAGTTTGCAGATGTGTTTTATTAAATTAGAGTTAAACTCTCTTCCTTGATCAGTTAGAATACAAGTAGGTATCCCGAATTTGCAGATAAAGTTATTGACGAATGTTTGGGCTACCGTTAGGGCTTCGTGGTTCGAGATCGCGAATGCTTGTGAAAATTTTGTAAGATCGTCTTGTAATGTCAAGATGAATCTATTACCACTTTCAGTTAATGGCAAGGGGCCAACAATGTCTAAGAACACTTTTTCTAATGGCTTTTTAGAGGTAGTTGTCAGTTCCATAGGCATACGGTTTTTGCGCCTAATTAATTTGTTCTTTTGGCATGATTTACACTCTTTCACATATTTACTAATATCTTTTTTCATATTTTTCCATTTATAAACCTGTTTTATTCTGTGGTATGTTTTGTGTACACCTAAATGGCCGGAACTGGGAATATCGTGATTTTCTTTCAAAATTGTAATCAAGTCTGCGCGTTGGGGTGTTATTAAAATATTGTGAAATATGTTAATTGTAATATCGGTGTGTTTAAAAATGTATCTAATCATTGATCTTAATTTGTTCCACTGTGTTTTATCATAAACATCGGTAAAACGAGGTATACTAATTGTTTCAATCTTTTCTTCTAATAAAAAGCTACGTAAATTTAATAATGTTTCGAAATAATCTTGATATGTTGCGGAATCATAGTGATTTATTTTATAAAATCCGTAAATTACAAATTTAGCTTTTTCCTTGAAATTATGAATTTCATATTGATTAGAATTTATTTTTGATAGATGATCCGAGTGATTAAATTTTTTGAAAATATTTTTTAAATTATTATCTGTTATATTTAGATCTAATGGGATTAAAACTGCAATATTATCGCGTGCGGTTACTATGTCGTCGTTAAGATCGTTGATTTTGCTATATGTTATGACGGAAGTTCCTAAGGTTTGTAAAAAATTATCGTATGTTTCGCGAGGTGACTTAGAAGTTAATGCATTTACTTGTGCTATTCTGCTTAAAGCATCTGCGTTTTTATTTGTTTTGACTTTTACTAAACTATTTCCGAGATAGACGTTTTCGCTTATGCTTATATTTGGTGTTATGTCTTCAATAATCTCCTGGTTTGAAATTCTGATTTGGGCTACCGTTTCGGTGCGTGCTTTAATAATTTGATCCGGTACAAAATCGCAAGTCGCGTTGATTCTCGAACTGGAAGTTGACCTAGGTCTAAAATGATTCCTTGTCGAGTCTGCAAGAGAGTCGCGTTTTGTAACTTTGGATTTTGGAACTGGATTTCTTGGAGTGTTATTTGTTACACTGGCACTGAGTGTAGAACTAGTATTATCGACTTGATGATTAGAATGATTAGTGTCAGGATTATCGTCTGAGCTACTATCTTCGTTAGAATTTAATTTAATTATGGCATTTTTTATTAATAAGTGTCGATTTTCGTAGTTTATTATAGCATCGTGATTTTTTAGAAAGTCGTTGCCTATTATACCATCGTGTTCGATGGGAAAAGAATCGTGAACAATATGAAAAATGTGAGTAATTGTATCGGACCCGAATGTAAAATTTAAATAGCAATAACCGATAGTTTTAATAAGATTTAGAACATTGCCTATCCCCCTAAGGTAAATAGGATTATGTTCAAAACAAAGAGTATGAGGTTTTAATTTGGATAATTTAATTAGTGAAATTTCGGATCCCGTATCTAATAAAAACGAAGAAGTACTGATTAAGTCAGATACTTCTAACTTAACGTGTGCCGTTGCACCTATTACATTTATTGTATAGATGCCTGAACTTGTGTGGCTTCCCGAGGTTCGGCTTGGCTCTCGGGGCCATTGGAGTTTAAAGACGATTCGTTAATTGTGTTTACGCGGTTTGATTGATTTTGATAATTTCGGGTTTGGTTGGGGTAGTTAGGGTTTCTGTAGGCTTCGGTATTTAGATGTGAGACATTGGTTCGATTTCCATTATTCCATGAATTACCTTCGCGCCTATTATGTTGATAATTAAAATTGTTAGAGCCATTTTGATAATAATGATTTCGATTTTGATTAGCTTTCCTCCGGCATTCCTGGATCGTATGTCCTAAATTTTTGCAAAAGCTACATTGTACTGGTGTACGTAAATTCGATTGAGGTTTTCTCTTAGAGTTAAAACGACAGTTGTCAGTGGTATGATTGTTTTTTTTGCAAATATGACAGTATTGATTTGAAGAAGAATAAGATGTACAGTTATTTGAATATGCTTCAGAGATTTGGCTTTCTGATTTCGCGATTTGAATAGCGCCTTCTAAACTCTCAGGATTGCGTGCTCTTATTATTATACTAAGTTCTTTATCCACTCCCATTATAAAACTACCCTTTGCTTGAGTATTAATTAGTCTCGTATTTGCTTCCCTTTCCGCTGCACTGAGGTTGTGGTCCAAACAAGACAATAAATTTTTGTAACATTTTTCTACCTTATTTATATAGGATTCTAGATTTTCACCGCGATCTTGTCTGCACGAATTCAGTTCAATCTGAGCTTGTAGGAAATTCGATTTAGTGGAGAATTCAGATCTTAAAAATGTTTTTAATGCATTCCAAGTAGGTAGTACTTTGTCTTTAATGCGATTTTGCGCCTCACCAGAAAGTTTGATTTTTACCACTGCTAATAACTTAGGGTGATCTACTGCGGGAATCAATTCGAACGCGTGGTTGCAACTTCCAATAAAATTTTCTAAATTACTATTAATTTTTGTACCGTCAAAAAAGACGTTAGTGAGAGCATTTATTACAAAAGTTAAAAGTCCAAAATTATTGCCTGAGGCATCGTTGTCGTTTGAATTATTTCTTGGCATTTTCGTTTTTTAATAAATCTGATTTACAAATATAAGAAATAATAAAAAATTATAGGAAAATAAACTTGATTAATATGAAGAGAATATTGAAACTAAAAGAAAATTTTTTCACTTACAGATTTGCTATATTGAGAATCAAATGTACGAATTGTCTTTCCTCCTCAGTTGTTTGGTTGCTGGTTGTCGATTGTTGATTGTGGATAATGATGTAAATTTGCAGCAGAAGTTTCCAATGATGGTGATTATTGCAGGGTAATCGGTAGCAGATAAATTAGTACAATATTATTGGGGATGATATGCTGGTGATCTTCTCGTAGGGGTTGTTGGTCGTTGAAAATTAAACTTTATGAAGACGGTCTCAGGACAGTCTACCATATTATTGATTAATTTATACAAAAATATAAAACCAAATTCGCTCTTCTTACTTCCAGTAACTCAATATTAAAATATGCTTTTAACATTACATAATCAGCAAATCAGCATCAAGAGTTAAAATATTTGATTTATACGCTATGAAACGCAAAAATCGATTTTGAACCTTTTCAGTAGATATTTATATTTAAAATAAAATGGAGACCAAACAATTGCACAATACTCTAGATTTGACCGGACAATTGAAAAATATAATTGCTTAATGCAAGTAATATTACTAAAATCGTTTATATTACGTTTAATAAAACCCACCAGTTTCAAAGACTTATTTACCTGCATCTGAATATGTTCTTAAAACATAATTTCGTATCATAGATTACACCTAAATCCTTGATGGAACTAACCATTTCAAGAGGAACATTACTAATATGGTACTGATTTAAAAGTGGTTTTTCATTTCTACAAAAGCTCAAACATTTACATTTCTGCACATTCAGCTGCATACCATTAATAAGACACCAACTGTCAACATCATTTAAAACTTTTTGCACCTTAATACAATCATCAAGAGATTTTATAGTATGATAATTTTATTCATAGTAATTTCGACCAATCATAATGCAGTATATAACCAACCTACATGGTTTCCCAGACATAAAATTTCGATAAAATTAATTGTAGGTTTTCGATAGTAACAATATAAATAACAAAATTTGTATAAGAATTAATTTGTAATTATATATTAGTTTGATCTAATATTTGCATTAATATGAAATAAAATAAACTGTTGTGTATATTCATAAAATTATCTTATCGAATATAATACGTGCTTTGGATTTTCCGATGGTTAAATCCAAAGCACTTATTATATTACTATTGATAAAATTTTAAATCATCGTCAAACATAAGAAATTTGCAATTACCTAGGACGGCATGAATGTCATTTATAAAACAATTAAACAAAATTGTGGTACACCGTACACTTGAAAGTACTTCAATCGGATTCGACAAAACGTTATTAATCTTGACAACTTGTTGTCTATTTGATAATATATAAGTAGTCAGAAAGCCAATCTAACACTTTGCAATTTAAACCCAAAGCGGACATTTCATTTAAAAGTATATTATAAGGGATCCTATCAAATGCCTTGGTAAAGTCCGTGTAGATGGTATCTATTTGTAGGCCCTTCTCCAAAGCACATAATATTTCATTTTGAAAACACAACAAGTTAGTCAAAGTAGATCTACCCTTACAAAAGCCATGCTGTTCATTTATAATAATTTTTCTGAAAACTCATTAATATTGGGGTTACAAGGCCCCAAAGTTTTTAGTGTTGAAAACACTCAACTGATGCCGCATCCCCGATCTGAAAGACACGAAAAGCGTCACACAGCGCAGTTAGATGAGATAGACAGGTTGAAAAGCACCAGGTACGATCAGTGCCCAATGTTGGAATGTTGCCGTTTCGGTAAAATTATTGTATTGATCAGAGTGATGATGATGATGAGATGATGGTCACCTGGATGGGTGGGATGTTCCTGTATCGTTGTAATATTAACAGACTGGGTAATTTAAATGAATGAAAAAATTTAAAACTAGTATTTTTGAATAATCACAGCGTAGGCATAATCTATTAATCTAAATTCCAAAGCTGAAAAGCACTAAATTTGAGTAAGTACGATTTTACTTAATAAACATTTCTAAATGTTATTTAAAAATAATTATTTAAAAAAAACTTAAAATTTAATAACATTAGAATTTTCTCGCTTTAACATGAAAGGGTTCAATGCAACAAACTAGACCAGGTAGTTCTTAATTTGTTGAAAACATGTAGAAAACAACACAAACACGTTTATACGATTACTATTATACAGGGTGGTCCGAATTTTACCTTCGATAATTTGGGAATCAATAGAAAACCTTAAAAAAACTTCAATTTTCTTAATAAACTTATATCGAAAACTCAACCGTTTCAGAAATTGCATTTTTTTTTTAATAAATTTAATATCTCCTGAACCAAAGGGAATATTTTATTAAAATTTGGTGGATATTATTTTCCTAATAAGTACCATATTAATCACCACAATTTGTTTTCCTACTTCAAGCAGTGGCGTAACCACTGGGGTGAAATTATTTCTTTTTAGAAAAAAAAGTGGTACGCCAATGATATAATACATTTTTTATACATTTCTGAAACCAGCAGTCGATTTACGAAAAAAAGTTTTCTTGTAATTTTTTTGTAAAACAAATCGTTATACAGTAAAATTTTTATTTTTGTAGGTAATTTATTGCAATAAGACAAGTACCAAGTATACAGGCTGGTCCGAATTGAAACTTCGATAATTTGGGAATCAATTAAAAATGTAAAAATAATATCAATTTTCTTAATAAACATATATCTAAATCTCAACCTTTTCAGAAATACAGGGTGTTGAAATTACATATTTTTTTTTAATAAATTTAATATCTCCTGAACTTTTTTTTATTTTGAGCAGTTCCTCCAATGATTTAAGTTTCTGTTGTAAAATAAATTTAGTTTTTTTTATTTTTTATTTATTTGTTAGAAATACATAGGTAGGTACATACTTGTCTTGTTGCGATAAATTACCTACAATGAATTCTAATTAAAATTTTACTATAAAACGATACGTTTTAGGAAAAAATTACTTAAGCACTTTTTTTTCGTAAATCGACTGCTAGTTTCAGAAATGTAGAAAAAATATTATATCTGCTTGAAATAGGAAAACAAATTATGATGATTAAATATGGTACTTATTAATAAAATAATACCCACCAAATTTCAATAAAATATTCCCTATGGTACAGGAGATATTGAATATATTATTTCCGAAACGATTGAGTTTTCGATATAAGCTTATTAAGAAAATTGATGTTTTTTTTAAGTTTTCTATTGATTCCCAAATTATTGAAGGTAAAATTCGAACCACCCTGTATAGCTGAAAAGGGAATTTTGAAAAGTACCTTTATGCCCGGTTGCACCAAGCTCTGCTAAATGCTCAATTAACTAATTGCGCTTTTAAAATTTAGCAGCGGCACCTTATTGGGTCTTTTAAATTTGTTGCCAAGCAACGCAGCAAATAACAATCATTTAGCCAATAACATGCCGCTTTTAAATATTTACCACGCTGTTAGTTTAGCAGAGCTTGGTGCAACCGGACATTAGTATTTTAAACTAAATATGAAATTGTGTATCTGGACCACATTATGCTGGTTTGTTGTCAATGGTTATAGTTTTGTATGTGAGTTTTAGATACAGAGGGCATTCTGTGGTTTTAGAACAGTATGGTAGTGTTCAGGGGTGTTTATGTTCAGGAGATATTAAATTTATTAAAAAAATATGTAATTTAAACACCCTGTATATCTGAAACGGTTGAGATTTAGATATAAGTTTATTAAGAAAATTGATATTATTTTAACATTTTTAATTAATTCCCAAATTATCGAAAGTTCAATTCGGACTACTCTGTATACTTGGTACTTGTCATTGCAATAAATTACCTACAATGACATCTAATTAATATTTTACTTTATAACGATTTGTTTTACAAAAAAACTACAAGAAAACTTTTTTTTCGTAAATCGACTGCTGATTTCAGAAATGTAGAAAAAAATGTATTATATCATTGGCGTACCACTTTTTTTCTAAAAAGAAATAATTTCACCCCAGTGGTTACGCCACTGCTTGAAGTAGGAAAACAAATTATGGTGATTAATATGGTACGTATTAAGAAAATAATATCCACCAAATGTCAATAAAATATTCCCTTTGGTTCAGGAGATATTAAATTTATTTTAAAAAAAAAGCAAGTTCAACACACAGTATTTCTGAAACGGTTGAGTTTTCGATATAAGTTTATTAAGAAAATTGATAATTTAATAAAATATTTTTTAACATTGATTTATAATTGAATTTTGAACAAATTTTGTTTGAACTTTTTTTGAAATTCCGTCAATAAAATTTCAAAAAACCGATATATTCTTAAATCACTTATATTTTTCATAGTGCGCGTTGAATCTGAAATCCGACAGCCGAGATAGACTAGTGACTAAAGGGACTTGACTGCCAAACGGAAGGTCGCGGGTTCGAATCCCAGAAGGACCATCATTTTTTTTTATTTTACTGGTTTCTATGGTAACGAAAATAATAATTAAATAAATGTGATTTTATATTAATAACGTATTGAATGTTGACTGCATGTGATTATTAGCTACCCCTTCAGTAAGTATTTTCCAAAGATTAAAACTCTATCATGGTAATGAATAAGAAAATCATGTGTTGGACACATCAGATATTTTCTTATAACAACACAATACATACTGAAAATCTTGTAAAATTCCTTGTAACGTTTCTAACAGTAGGTAAGCTACTAATAAATTCTAGTGCATGGATCGTGGAAGTCCTCCAATGTGGCTAAAAATTACATAGCAGATTCTGTGAAGAACAAACTTGATGTTTCCAACAAGATATTATACAATAGAAATGATAATTCTAACCATTATTGCGCAATTTCGAAATGACCTCTACATCCACGTTCCAACAACACGAAACATCCCTTGCATATCCTCAAAGTTTCCAGAAATATTACACTTAAAAACGAAGCAGTTGAAAAAGCACCATCTAAAAACACAGTTATCGAACTATCGGCCAAAAATAATGAAATTAATTTATTGCAAGATGAAAACTTTGTTTTGAAAGTTTTCAAGTTGTACATACGTTAATATTCAATTTTTATAAAAAATCATAATTTTGTATCTATTTCATAATACAAATGTTTACTTTGGATCTCAAAATTTCTACTTCAAATAAACTATTGAGCCTGCATACGAGTATTGCGTTCTTATTTATTATCCTAGGAACTTATATGATATGTAGTATTAAAAACAACCAACAAACGAATGTTATTGTCGACTTACACGCTTTATTACTACGGTTGTATCATTGATTTACATGAGAAGCAGGAAATAGTAGTTTAATAAACAAGAGTGTTAATAAGAGCGATTAATAATCGAAACGATTTTAACGCGTGAGCGCAGCGAGCGCGTTAATGAGTCGAGATTATTAATCGCCGATTAACACTCATGTTGATTACAATATTTTTTTGTCGATCGCTCTTTATTAGACTGAAAATAATCTAATTTTGTTCCATGGCAAAATCCAAATTCTGACATAATATGCAATAAGTCAAAATACCACTGACATAATTAATTAATTTCGGCAGCTGTCAGTTCCAAATGCATGTTTCAATAATATAATATATTGTTGGTTACCTAGCAAATCTCATAATCTCAACAATGTTTTTAATGTGCATGTATGCATTAAACTGAGTTATTACTACACTCCTTTATCACATTAACTAGATCTTTAATAAACGATCGACAAAAAAATAAATTAATTCATTAATAGAAAAAAAGTACAATTTATTATTCTAGTCGTCAATCTTTTTGAAATCCAACCAAACTCCTCCCTTACTAGTTAAAACTCCACTTTGGGTCTCGAAGTCTAACGGCACTTTAGTTTTTCTATTTATGGACACTTCAAAATCCTTCAATAGGGTTGTAAGTCCAATTTTTACCTGCATTATTCCAAATCTAAGACCTGCAAATTGAATAAAATGCATGATCATCATTCTTTTTATCTATTTAGCTTACCAAGACATCCTCTAGGACCTTCTCCAAATGGCAACCAAGTGCATGAAGGTCTACTAGCTTTATTCTCTTCGCTAAAGCGTTCAGGATCAAATACTATTGGATTCGGATAGTACTCGTGATCGTAATGAATTGATTGGACTGGAATTCCCACAAATGTACCATTTTCTAATGTTAAATTATGGCCAGGTACCTTGTATTCTTTATTACAAATTCTAGTTAACATTTGAATTGGAGGATACTTTCGTAGAGTTTCTAAAATAATAAATCATTTTTTTATTTTCTTATACGTGTAATAAGGAAGTAGGTATAGTAATCGTGATTTTTTCGACTACGAAATCTGGATGTATTTACACAATTTGTGGGACCCTGAATCCATATTGATTATTTTCGACATTATGTCTGTCTCTTTGAATCCACAATAACTCAATAAAGACTTATCTGAATTGATCCATATTTGATATTTAAGATTTAAACAAAAGGCTATTTAGGTCTTTTAAGAATATCTTAAAATCATGAAAATAAAACAATTTAGGAGATTTGTTTATTCTTTAACATTGATTTAGAATTAAATTTTGAACACATTTTGTTCTTTTTTTTTGAAATAAAAAAAGGAAAGGACGCGAATATGCCAGAAATATTTTTGAGGTAAAATCGTAGACAAAATTCGGACAAAGAGTATGTGTTAATGTTAATAACACAAACTGTTATGAAATACATTATTTTAATAAAAATCCAACCAAAGGTTCCAAAATTAACAATTACCTTCGAACAATGCGATTTTTTAATAGAGCAATTTGGGACCACAAAAAACGAATACAAAAAATCATATAGATAGTTCGTGATTTTTTCCAAAACAAAAATAACTTTCACCTTCAAAATAGATTTAATTTTAAATAAATCCAAACAGCGGCTCCAAATCTAACATTTTTTGAAAGAATCATACTCTTTGTGATTCTTGAAAGTCCAAATTGTGGCTTAATATATATGCAAAAAATTCTTATAAACGGTTTATCGGCTTTCTTAAAAGAAACCATTATTCCGCTTTGACACCCAACCAAAAAAAGACGTCTTTTCTTCGGAAGTGTTTCGTTTTTAGTGTTGAAAACACTCAACTGATGCCGCATCCCCGATCTGAAAGACACGAAAAGCGTCACACAGCGCAGTTAGATGAGATAGATAGGTTGAAAAGCACCACGTACGATCAGTGTCCAATGTTGGAATGTTGCCGTTTCAGTAAAATTATTGTATTGATCAGAGTGATGATGATGATGAGATGATGGTCACCTGGATGCGTGGGATGTTCCTGTATCGTTGTAATATTAACCGACAGGGTAATTTAAATTAATGAAAAAATTTAAAACTAGTATTTGTGAATAATCACAGCGTAGGTATAATTTATTAATCTAAATTCCAAAGCTGAAAAGCACTAAATTTGAGTGAGTACGATTTTACTTAATAAACATTTCTAAATGTTATTTAAAAATAATTATTTAAAAAAAACTTAAAATTTAATAACATTAGAATTTTCTCGTTTTAACATGAAAGGTTTCAATGCAACAAACTAGACCAGGTAGTTCTTAATTTGTTGAAAACATGTAGAAAACAACACAAACACGTTTATACGATTACTATTATACAGGGTGGTCCGAATTTTACCTTCGATAATTTGGGAATCAATAGAAAACCTTAAAAAAACTTCAATTTTCTTAATAAACTTATATCGAAAACTCAACCGTTTCAGAAATTGCATTTTTTTTTTAATAAATTTAATATCTCCTGAACCAAAGGGAATATTTTATTAAAATTTGGTGGATATTATTTTCCTAATAAGTACCATATTAATCACCACAATTTGTTTTCCTACTTCAAGCAGTGGCGTAACCACTGGGGTGAAATTATTTCTTTTTAGAAAAAAAAGTGGTACGCCAATGATATAATACATTTTTTATACATTTCTGAAACCAGCAGTCGATTTACGAAAAAAAGTTTTCTTGTAATTTTTTTGTAAAACAAATCGTTATACAGTAAAATTTTTATTTTTGTAGGTAATTTATTGCAATAAGACAAGTACCAAGTATACAGGCTGGTCCGAATTGAAACTTCGATAATTTGGGAATCAATTAAAAATGTAAAAATAATATCAATTTTCTTAATAAACATATATCTAAATCTCAACCTTTTCAGAAATACAGGGTGTTGAAATTACATATTTTTTTTTAATAAATTTAATATCTCCTGAACTTTTTTTTATTTTGAGCAGTTCCTCCAATGATTTAAGTTTCTGTTGTAAAATAAATTTAGTTTTTTTTATTTTTTATTTATTTGTTAGAAATACATAGGTAGGTACATACTTGTCTTGTTGCGATAAATTACCTACAATGAATTCTAATTAAAATTTTACTATAAAACGATACGTTTTAGGAAAAAATTACTTAAGCACTTTTTTTTCGTAAATCGACTGCTAGTTTCAGAAATGTAGAAAAAATATTATATCTGCTTGAAATAGGAAAACAAATTATGATGATTAAATATGGTACTTATTAATAAAATAATACCCACCAAATTTCAATAAAATATTCCCTATGGTACAGGAGATATTGAATATATTATTTCCGAAACGATTGAGTTTTCGATATAAGCTTATTAAGAAAATTGATGTTTTTTTTAAGTTTTCTATTGATTCCCAAATTATTGAAGGTAAAATTCGAACCACCCTGTATAGCTGAAAAGGGAATTTTGAAAAGTACCTTTATGCCCGGTTGCACCAAGCTCTGCTAAATGCTCAATTAACTAATTGCGCTTTTAAAATTTAGCAGCGGCACCTTATTGGGTCTTTTAAATTTGTTGCCAAGCAACGCAGCAAATAACAATCATTTAGCCAATAACATGCCGCTTTTAAATATTTACCACGCTGTTAGTTTAGCAGAGCTTGGTGCAACCGGACATTAGTATTTTAAACTAAATATGAAATTGTGTATCTGGACCACATTATGCTGGTTTGTTGTCAATGGTTATAGTTTTGTATGTGAGTTTTAGATACAGAGGGCATTCTGTGGTTTTAGAACAGTATGGTAGTGTTCAGGGGTGTTTATGTTAAACACGTGCAAGGCGGACTGGATTTTAATGTTGTTAATATAAACAAACATACTCATTTATGATTAAAGACAACGGATGGTAGGTGCTATCTGCTTAGAAATAGTATATTACACTATAAGAGAAGAAAGTGACACTGAGTAGAAAAGTTGTTGCCCGAGGCGATAGCCGAGGGCTATAAATAAGTTGGTTAATTAAAAATGATTTTTATTATATCTTACTACCTAACTCGTAAATTGAGATGTGTATAAGATGTATTATATTAATAAGTACTACTTAAGTTTTTCAAAAATAAAATGCTAAAAAATTCTATGTTTATAATAACCTTGCGTGTATAATAAACAGTTAATTATGTTTCAAATTTGGTGTTATGATTTCCAATGTCTCTGATGGTTGCAAGGATTGCGAACATTTTTTATCAATAGTAATATAATAAGTGCTTTGGATTTTCCGGTTAAATTACGATAACTTGTTGCACAGCAACAAATAGTGTCAGTTTGACAGTTTTCTGTCAAACTGACACGATTTGTTGTTGTGCAGGAAGTTTAAGGAATTTAACCATCGGAAAATCCAAAGCACGTATTATATTCGTTAAGATAATTTTATGAATGTACACAACAGTTTATTTTATTTCATATTAATGCAAGTATTAGATCATACTAATATATAATTACAAATTAATTCTTATACAAATTTTGTTATTTATATTGTTACCATGGAAAACCTACAATTAATTTTATCGAAATTTTATCGCTGGAAAACCATGTAGGTTGGTCCAATACTGGTCGAAATTGCTATGAATAAAATTATCATGATTATATAACTCATAAATTTAGCCAATAGCTATTACAAGTTTTACATAGTTACTATGTATTGATAAGCGAATATACCCCTTGACGACGTGGTATAACCGTTTTCGTATATTCGCGCCTCCAACAATGTGAATTTTGTCATAGTAACATTTTTTGATGTTTATTAATAAACGTCAGAAAAACAATTTGTTTGTCAATTCTTTATATAATCGTAACGAATACCACTCGAGCAAACGAAAATAATCGTTATACTAACCTCGTCACTCGACGTATATCCTTAAAACACCACTCGAGCTAACGCTCTCGTGGTGTTTCGCAGAATACGTCTAGTAACTCGGAAGTATAATCGATTATTTTCTATGCTCTTGGGATATTACTACTGATTATATATTGTGTTTGTTTTCAACACCCTCCGATGGTTGCAAGAATTGCGAGATCTGTGGATTTTTTTCATCATATCCTCAGCAAAAACTCTAACTTCTCCAACGGAGACCTTTACAATTGTTGTCTTTACTCTTTTTTCCTCCGACCAACAGGAAAAGGGCGATTCCGAAACGCCAACTTTGGATTTCACCTTTCCGACTACCAGAAACAGTATATTAAAAATTCAGTCTACCCGTAATTTTTTCGATCTCAAATGACAGATTGACTGTACTAATATGTTCAACTTTGAAGTCACAAAAAACACCTGGAAGGGAGTCACCAGATCAAAACTTTAAAGGCGAAAGTTGTGCATTTATGTAACCAAAAGTTATGAAAAAAATAATACTCTACATAACCTCATTTTTGTAAAATTTTAGGGACAGTCAAATATTTCCAGACAAATTTATCCAGTTACCTAATGTTTTAAAGAGTGACAGTCTGAGAAGTACTGGTCGGTTTTAGAAAAAAAATGCGGTTTTACATAGAGTTATGTGAACATTACTAAATAAAAAATAATAGAAAAAATAACCTCATTTTTAAATTAGGTTAGATAGCTTGGAATTTCCAAACAAAATTGCTTTAAAAATCATCATCAAAGTGATTGTTTAAAAAAATTAAAATTTGGAAGTATTTAATGAAATTTAAGGAAATTTGTCTTTTTACATAGCCAAGCGTTGACATTATAGAAAATATCTGATGTGTCCAACACATGACTTTCTTTACGGATAGTTATTTTTTCTAAAGAAATTAAATTAAATTACTTATAAAAATCGTGTTTAAATTTTGAGAGTTTCCAGCAATTTTCAAGTAGTAAGTACGACAGAGTCGTACGTATAAATCTGTCCTTTGTCCCACTCATTATAACCGAATTTTACGACAAAAATTTGTTTTATTTTAGATTTTTGACCTATTACTCACTTAAAAAAATCTCCCGGTATAAAATCACATTTATTTATTCATTATTATTGTTTTCGGTGCCATAGAAACCAGTAAAATAAAAAAAAGGTCCTTCTGGGATTCGAACCCGCGACCTTCCGTTTGGCAGAAATGTCTTCAGGTAAGTGCCACTTGTGTTGGTGCTAGATGAAAAAGATTTAATGTGGCACCGACAATTCTGTTTAAACTCTTAACTATGAAATTTGAATCAAATCCGATAAGTCGTTTTTGAGTTATCCTGGATACAAACAGACACACAGACACACACACAGACAGACATCATGGCGAAAATGGTCAAATGGATTCAGGCGCCTTCAAAACGTGAAAATCTATCAAAATCTCGAAGTCGAAATAAATCACGATTACTATACTTTCTTATTACTTCGTATAAGAAAGTAAAAATCATTAATATTATTAAAGGTAATTTAGATAATTTTTGTGAGTTTTAGAAAAACTAAAACTTCTCATCATTCATGGTCCACTTTGAAACTTCGTAGTTCTGCTCCCAATTTTCGAGTTATAAGTAGAAATATAATTTTGTCGTTTTCATTAGGAAATAGTATATTGTAATACAAGTGCGGAAACGGCATCATGACAATACGAGTGTGAAACTTGCAACGCGAGCGATAGCGAGTGCTGCAGTCACATGAGTATTGTCATGGGCCATTTCCGCAAGCGTGTTACATACAATTTTTTCTACGAGAACGCGGAATTCGTAAAAAATTAAATTATTTGTAAATCTTTTTCTAATTAAAAAAAACATCAAGTGAGTTTGTTGTCATAGAACTGAAAGCTCATAGCTGTTGACATTTTATAAATTGTGTCCTGTCATCGAAATAATTTTGATATTGAGATCAAATTACGTGAATATAAACATGGAGTTTCAAAACTAAAGCGAAAACGATGAACTAATGTGCACTCCTCGGGTTGTTAGATATTAAATAAATGTCACAATTATAACTACTATAAGTACTTCTTTATGTTTTTGTTTGCGTACAGAAAGTTTTCAAAATGCGTACGGAAAAAAATTTCCGCGCTAATTTTCCGTACTAGTTTTTCAAAATAAGCCTACTTTCAAGTTCGATTACCTTGTCAGAAAAAACGTCATTCCGCATTTTCGTAGAAAAAAATTCATTAATATTATGGAAAATAATTTATAAAATTTTTGTGCGTATTGTAAGAAAAATAAAATTTCTCATTAATCTCCTTCGTAAGTGAAATTTGAAAATTTATATGTAACTTTAAACCCGATTTCCGGATTTTCGCTTAAAATAAAGTTTTGTGGTTTTGTAAAGCTCAGCGTTGGCTAAGATAACAAAAATATCTGATGTGTCCAACACATGACTTTCTTATACGGATAGTACCACAATTACTTTTCCTAAAGAAATTAAGTTAAATTTCTTGTAAAAATCGTTTTTAAATTTTGAGCGTTTCCAGCAATTTTCAATAGTTTTCGGAAGTCTCTGTCGCACTTATTGCAATACACATAAATCTGTCCTTGTCCCACTCATTATAACTGAATTTTACGACAAAAATAAGTCTTTTATTTTTTTTGAAAATTTTTTGACGGAATTTCAAAAAAAGTTTTAAACATTTAAAATATTTAAAATTTAATTCTAGATATTGCTAAAAAACCTAAAAATGTCTTCAGGTAAGTGCCATTTGTGTTGGTGCTAGATGAAAAAGAACAATTTTGTTCAAACTCCTAAATATAAAATTTGAATCAAATCCGATGAGTTTTTGAGTTATGGTGGATACAGACAGACAGACAGACATCATAGATGATAGATACAATAGATGAGAAAGACCAATGATATCTAATATTACTACGTAATAGTACCTCGCCGGCTCACCAAAGCGCTGTTTTCTTTTGGCGGGTTTTTTAAATGTTGGTATTATATTTGGATTTGAATTTCAGTATTATTACTACTATTACTAAACTGTAATCAGAAATAGCATTGTGATTCAATTGTAAAATGCCATATTTCTGTAATTACAGTAAAGTAATTTTAAAATAAACACATTTAAGAAAAAATATTAACATATATTTAAAGAAACGAATAATATACATAGGAAAAAATTCAAATTATATTTTTGAACACAAACCTTTATAACAATGGAAATTTATTGGTTACCAGAATACAAATTTGTTTCCAAAAGAGATAAATGAGCACCAACAGATGAGCAGAAACATAAAGTTTGATCGACGACTTTCAACTCCAAATTTAAATGATCTTCTCTCCCAATTAATAAGCAGCAAGTTTGAAACATCTAAAGGAAATTTGAAAGTTTAATTTAAGATGTGCATAATAGATATTTTACAAAATTTTATATTTACCTCGTTATCGTTTGATAATTTATGTTGTTTCGTCCCGACTTTTCACAAATCGGTACCTTACAACACTTGCAAACACCCATAATAAAAAATATCATTAACGGAACGAATAACAAAAAGCAAAATAACAAGAATCAATAATAAAACACAATAACAATAACAAATTAGAAATACATAAATAACAAAATCGCGAATAAATAATTAAAATCTGGAAAAATATTTAGAAACGCGTTGTCTAGTTGACGTTTCCAAATTTCAGATCGAAAATGACAGATAAAGTCCCTGTTACAGGGAGTTTATAAAATAACAGGGAGTACAGGGACTTTATAAAATAATAGCTTACAGCGCCACAGGTGAGCCGGCGAGGTACCATTACTTTGTTATATTTTGTCCGTAAAAGATAACAGGCCATGGACAGACATCATGGCGAAAATGGTCAGAATGGATTCAGGGTCCCTCACAACGTGTAAATCCATCAAAATTTCGAAGTCGAAAAAAATCACGATTACTTTTTATTTTATTTCTTATTATATAAGAAAGTAACAATATAATCAAACATACCATGTATAGCTTTGCACTTGACTTCTGAGTTTGCAATTGAATACATACAAACCATAAATTCAAAATATAAATTGGATTATGTTTGTATATGAAAGTCAAGCTCGCTACATCAAATATTTTTGGTAAATACTAAGAGATGATTTCATTATTAATACCTTGAATTACTTTTTCCATATAATGCATGTCCATAATAGCCTGATAAGAAAGTTTGTTGTCGTGTTTCTTAAGAATTGTCTTGATTTCCTGCCTCAGCTTCTTTTGTACTTCGATATTTAAAGCAAGTTCGTACATTGAAAATGTCAAAGTAGTGGACGTTGTTTCAAATCCTCCTATGAAAAACACAAATGCTTGGGCTGCCAGCTCATTTAAGGTGAAACCCTTTTCTTTACTCCCTTCCACGTTAATTTGCCCATCATCAGTGACGTTTCCAATGTTTTTCAATTGAATTAGTAAATGCATAAAATCCTTACGGAATATATTGTGCTTCTCTCTGTAATTTACTGTGTCTTTAACCATGTTAATAAAGAAATCTTCTACATCTTGGTCAGTGGTTTTAAATTTAATTAATTTGATTATTATTTCTGGGAGCACTGCAGGAAGAAACATTTTCACAACTTGTCGAAAACCAACACCGAGTACTTTTTTCCCATATTTGCGAAAATCTGAATTGGGATTTGTTTGGGCATTACATTCAATTCCAAATGCACAGGTGCCTATGACATCCGTTGTAAAACATGCCAAAACTTCTTTAACATCCATTGGAATCTTCTCTTCACTATAATGTCCAATAGTCTTTGTTAATTCTTTTGTGCAATTTACCACCGTTTCAAACATCATTTTCATTTTACTTGATGTAAACGTCGGTGTTAATTTCACCCTTAAATTCCTCCACTTCTCATTTTCCAAACCGAATAAATTTCCAGTTAATGGATCTGCTTCCTCATCAACACGGTACCCTCCGTGATTCATGAAGTGTTGAAAATCCTTTTGCATAATGCATTTTAGAATTTCCATGTCCATTGGCAAAAACGCTTTGTTTGTGAAGAAATAGACGCCTCCATATGGTAAATTTTCCTGTTTGAAGTAGTTGTATGAATCTTGAAAAACATCACCTATACCTTTTCTTCCTAATATTAAATCGCTAACGTTCCCAAATGGAATACTTGGGGTTAGAGTTTTAACTCCTCGTTTTTTCCAGTACGTAAACTTCCACTTGTAGTAGAAAACAATAGTAATTACCAAAACAGCAATAGTAATTAATAAATCTGTTGTGATGCTATTTCCAAAAAACAGCATGTTGAATTTTTAGATACCAACACTTTCTCACTACTCTCAATTTTGTTAACGTTAAATGAGAGAAGTAATTCGATATTGACCCTCTACTATTACGTAATATTTCAAATACAGTTGATTAAATAACCTCGATTTATTTTTAGCATCATAACAGAATTTATATTTATCCCAATTTATATTTCAATAACCACCAAAAAATTATTTAGATATAAATTTGTGAGTAGGTACCTAAATAGATATCATAAAAATAACAAATTATCTCTTATCACTAAAATATATTCTTTACGTATATGTGGTTATCTATCCTTACGACTTGTCTTAAATCCTCTTATTTTACATAAGATATCTTGTCAATCTACATTGTATTTTAGTTCGATTTTTGAACGGTTAGGATTTAAGTGCAAATTATTTTCAGCGTTTTGTTCATTAAATCGATTAAAATTTTTCTAATTTTGCGCAATAAATAATATTTATTTTAAATAGCAAATATAAATAATGTTTTGCATAATTATGAGAAATAGTACCTACCTACCTATTAGTTTTTCAATTGTTGCAGTTTTAAAAAAAAATTGTATACATAACTTTTTATTTATAAATATTATTTTTGGATTTAGTTCAGTTATAGTTTTCCCCAGCAAAATATTCTACATAAATTTATTTCTGCACCGTTCATGACTTCTTCCGTAAAAATAAGTTCCTTAGCTATAGTATAGTGTATAATAGAATCTGAGTAAAAATCGCAAATTTCTAAGATGACCATCTGAAAAGTGAATTCTATTTTTTTTTCAATTCGAGACAAGAAAGTTTAAACTAAACAACCTTTCAACGTGTTGATGATTTTTTCCGTATTATAACCAAAGTTGAGTTTTACTAAATGGATACCCCGAAATTCGATGTCGAGTTACGAATTTTCAAAGTTGACCATGATTGATGAGAATTTTTATTTCACGCAAAAATTATCTAAATTATCTTTCATAATGTTAATGACTTTTTTCAATAATCTCAACACCAAGCTACAGAAAATGGTACATTTCCTCAAAAATCCGCTAAGGGCAGAAATAACTAATATTTTATTGCAGCACCATCTAAATCTATAACGCTTTGGAGGTGTCTTGACATTGATAACACTGTGTTCTGCACATATTCCAACGGGATTTCCTTCCAGGTTTGTTTAAACGTTGTTATCCTTGATGAAAACCTAATTTACGCTTTACGAATTTTCAGAATAGCAAAGAATATGTTAAAAATGAATGTCTAGTTTTCAAGGGTCGCAACCGTACAACTTAAATTATCCATATTGATCAAAGTTTTTTGGAAGCTCTTTAAATGCAGAAACTCGAATAGTGTTAACTTTAAAAGCATGGGATCTTACCAACTTTTTATCTAAAATTAAATGTAGATTAAAATATCTGATGTGTCCATCACAATACGTATTACTTCGTATAAGAAAGTAAAAATATATTGTGGAACAACAGTTTTAAAAAACAATAGACTTTGGCAGAAATGTACTAAAAACTGAACTGTAGTCTCTTAGTCGAGATTTAAAAAATAATGAGAAAAATAAAAAATTAAGAAATAAATAAATAAAATAATTCATAAAAGATATCGCAAAAAAATCCACAGATCTCGCAATTCTTACAACCATCGGAGGGTGTTGAAAACAAACACAATATATAATCATGATAAAAAATGTTCGCAATCCTTGCAACCATCGGAGATATTGGAAATCATAACACCATATTTGAAACATAATTAACTCTTTATTATACACGCAAGGTTATTATAAACATAGAATTTTTTAGCATTTTATTTTTGAAAAACTTAAGTAGTACTTATTAATATAATACATCTTATACACATCTCAATTTACGAGATAGGTAGTAAGAAATAACAAAAATCATTTTAATCACTATTTGTTTGTTTTTTACTGGTTTCTATGATACTAATACCAAGTACATAATATAAGTATAATAGGCATCTTGACGAAAAAATTTTTTTCCCTTAAATAGTTCACAAATTACTTCCTGAACGTAAATATATTGTTAAAAAAAATTTCCGATTTTTTCCTTAGAAAAAAAATGCGTTTTTAAATTGTAGAATTTGCAATCCCACAAAAACACCCGATGACGTCGACACCCATTAAAAACAGTTGCTATGGAGAGCACCTGTTAAAGTTAAATGAAGGGTGCATGGGAATAACTATCATAGTCACATTTTAATCATTTTGAACAAAATGAAAGTTTCTACAGCCGTCAAAAGAACGTGACATTTTTACATAGTTATCCATACGTAAAGCTTGTAATTTTTTATTAATGAAAAAAGATTGTTAACAGTGAAAAAAGGCTATCATTTAAACGGTTAGCATAATATTGAGGTTTTAGTCAGATCTAAAATATTTTCTGCCGGCAAATATAGTCAGTTGAGCCGCCACTTCTGGTCAGCAAGTAAAACAAGATTGATCAGCAAATAATGTCTTATTATTCAGCTCTAAAGTTAATTCTATAGCTAATTAAATAGATTTGCAGCAATATAAGTACATAATAAAGAGGCTACTCCTAAGTCAGATTTAATAACATTTTGGCAAGCTGTAACACTATCACTTTTCTGTACTGTGTCTATACCTATAACTAACCTAAATGAGGCAAGTGCCCCCACATAAATATTATAGGTACTTAGCTTATGGATATTATTTAGTTGCTGATCAATTTTATAATCCTGCTGACCAAGTAATAGGTTTGTTCCATGGCAAATTTTGCGGAACGCCTTTGACATATCCTGATTCAGTCATCGTTTTCGCTGACAATAATTTTTTCATGCAAAACACTCACTTTGCCACAGCTGATAGCTGTCGTGTTTGGCATTACCCAGTACTTGTCAAAATGGCAAGTACTAGGTTTTTACGTCACACCAATCACAGCGCGTTCCCAAATTGCTCCATTGATTCAAATATTTGCGTGTTTTTAATCGCAATTTTTTATTATAAACATAATGTTTAAGTTAAAAAAAATGTTTCTCCATTTATTAAAACCAATCAAATTTCTCAAAAAATACCTTTTTTCAGATTTTTGAAATATAGTGCAAGATGCCTATTGTAAATAATATAAATTCGATTTTATATTAATAACGTGTTGGATGTGGACAGTATGTGATTACGGCTACTCCTTCAGTATTTTCGAAAGATTAAAGCTGTATCGCATCGTATAAGAAAGTCATGTGCTGACACATCAGATATTTTTAGTTACCTAGAGAATAAATCTAATACTAAGGGTTAATAGAGTGTTTTTATAACCTACCCCGTTTACTCTACTAAACTATAAGATTGTTACAACACATGTTTGAAATCGCGAAACTTCTGCACCTTTTACTTCATTTATCTGAAGTATATCCTTGCAAGGAAAAGGTAAAGATTGTGAATACGAATTGAAGCAAAAGCTTTTACTTCTACCTTTTACTTCTTAGTGCTACCTTTTACTTTAAAGTAAATGCTTCATTTTTATAAATACCACCTAATTTCATATTTAGTTTAAAATACTATAGGTACTTTTCAAAACTCCCTTTTCAGCTAATTTATAAAATTTCAGGATTTAAAAAAATCTTCCAGCTATACAGGGTGGTTCGAATTTTACCTTCAATAATTTGGGAACCCATAGAAAACCTTAAAAAACATCAATTTTCTTAATAAACTTATATCGAAAACTCAACCGTTGAAGTTGTATTTTTTTTTTTTAATAAATGCATTATCTCCTGAACCTTAGGGAATATTTTATTGAAATTTGGTGGGTATTATTTTATTAATAAGTACCATATTTAATCATCATAATTTGTTTTCCTATTTTAAGCAGTGGCGTAACCACAGAGTGGTACGCCAATGATATATTTTTTTTTCCTACATTTCTGAAATTAGCAGTCGATTTACGAAAAAAAAGTCCTTTAGTAATTTTTTCCTAAAACGTATCGTTTTATAGTAAAATTTTAATTAGAATTCATTGTAGGTAATTTATCGCAACAAGACAAGTATGTACCTACCTATGTATTTCAAACAAATAAATTAAAAATAAAAAAACTAAATTTATTTTACAACAGAAACTTAAATCATTGGAGGAACTGCTCAAAATAAAAAAAAGTTCAAGAGATTTTATTTATTATTATTATTATTAATATTATTATTATTAAAAAAAATATGTAATTTCAACACCCTGTATTTCTGAAACGGTTGAGATTTAGATATATGTTTAATAAGAAAATTGATATTATTTTAACATTTTTAATTGAGTCCCAAATTATCGAAGGTTCAATTCGGACCACCCTGTATACTTGGTACTTGTCTTATTGCAATAAATTACCTACAATAATTAAAATTTGACTGTATAACGATTTTTTTACAAAAAAACTACAAGAAAACTTTTTTTTCGTTAATCGATTGCTGATTTCAGAAATGTAGAAAAAATGTATTATATCATTGGCGTACCACTTTTTTTTCTAAAAAGAAATAATTTCACCCCCGTGGTTACGCCACTGCTTGAAGTAGGAAAACAAATTATGGTGATTAATATGGTACTTATTAAGAAAATAATATCCACCAAATTTCAATAAAATATTCCCTTTTCCTTCAGGAGATATTAAATTTATTTAAAAAAAATATGCAACTTCAACACCTAGTATTTCTGAAACGGTTGAGTTTTCGATATAAGTTTATTAAGAAAACTGATGTTTTTTTAAGGTTTTCTATTGATTCCCAAATTATCGAAGGTAAAATTCGGACCACCCTGTATAATAGTAATCGTATAAACGTGTTTGTGTTGTTTTCTACATGTTTTCAACAAATTAAGAACTATCTGGTCTAGTTTGTTGCATTGAACCCTTTCATGTTAAAGCGAGAAAATTCTACTGTTATTAAATTATAAGTTTTTTTTAAATAATTATTTAAATAACATTTAGAAATGTTTATTAAGTAAAATCGTACTTACTCAAATTTAGTGCTTTTCTGCTTTGAAATTTAAATTAATAGATTATACGCCGTGATTATTTAAAAATACTAGTTTTAAATTTTTTCATTCATTTAAATTACCCAGCCTGTTAATATTACAACGATACAGGAACATCCCACCCATCCAGGTGACCATCATCTCATCATAATCATCACTCTGATTAATACAATAATTTTACTGAAACAGCAACATTCCAACATTGGACACTGATCGTACGTGGTGCTTTTCAACCTATCTATCTCATCTAACTGCGCTGCGTGACGCTTGAGCGTGTCACCCAGACCGGGAATTCTGCATCCTATTAGTGTTTTCAACACTAAATTGCTTGAAGACATAGCATTTAGGTAATGTAGTTATTTCAAATTTCCCGTCAAATATCTCTCCTTAAAATTGAATTAATCTTTTTCCCAGAACTAAACAATTGTAAAAAACTACACAAATTTCACCATCGTACTATTCCTATGACGGAATTAATTTAATCATACGTTCTTGACAGTCATAATAAAAAAATAAGATCTTTTATAGTGCGATAAAAGTTAACATATTTACTTAATAATTATTCCCTATTATAAATATATGTACACTGTATCTTTTTAGTATTAAACTTTTAAGCTTCATTAGTTTTTAAATAATACTGAAACGTATATACTAAGGCCTGTGTAAATAATGACAGACACAAATGTGGATTAATAGACAAACTAAACATATATAAATTATGTTTTGGCACAAGTTTTTAATAGTAAATAGGTGGCATGATGTATGCGAAAATACTATCAGTAATTTTGTGCTTAAAAATTTTTAGTTTAAATGCATGTACATGTGAAGAAGTAAGTACAATTGTTAAAATAACACAAACCCATATCTTAGGTAGATATTTAATAACTATACTTTGTGTGCCGAAGCGATGGAGTGGAAAGTGACGTGTGTCTTGCGTGATTTCGGTGCTTTTTCTTCTTTCCTCAAGAAAATATTGAAAAGCATCAGGCATTTACTCACCCTACTAAGATAAATAATAAGTATCTTTTTCAGGATAATGCTCCTCTAATTCAACTAAACGATGGTACAATTCGAGGGCGTGAGGCTAAAACAATTGGATTAAATCAGATTTATTATGCTTTTCAAAGTATTCCCTATGCGAAACCTCCTGTAGGTGAATTAAGATTTCAGGTATGTAACTCAGACTCCTAAATATAGATGATAAAAATAATAGATTTTTTTCTTTTTTATAAGAAATTATAGTAATCGTGATTGTTTCGACCCGAGATAAATTTTTGAAAAAAATGCTTGTCTATGAGTGTGATCGGTATCCACCATAACTAAAGAACGTAACGGAAAATTCTTTCAAAGCGGCTTGGTAGGGACCACATACACACGAATATACTCTTTTTAACTTATATTTTTGCTATGTGTCCATTTATTTCGAACAATCAGTAGATATAAATATTCTTCAGTACCTACTTTGATCTTCCTCTTCTGTGTGAGCGACGCTTATATTACGAATTAATATTTGTTTTTAAAGTTCTGAGCTATCTCATAAATTCTCCTGATATCTTGGTATTATTTAAATTCCATCTTAATACTTGTTATTCTAGAAATTCTAAGTTACTGCAGAATAGTTACCATCGTACCAATTATGTGTTTATTTGCGTGACATGCGGGTAGAAAGTCGCCTTTTTAGGGTAGTCACGGAAAATAAGGAGTGGGGGTAACATTTCTCACTTGGGTAGCCATTCCCTCCCTGATATGCGGGAGTTATTTATGTTTGTTTATGGTTGTCAAGGTGATTTTCTCGCCGCACAGTGTCAAGCTAAAATGTCAGTGTTATCCTGTTATAATTTGTTGGCGCGTTTCATGCAAAATAAGTGGTCATTTTCGTACAGGTATGAGAAAAAATATGTTGCATAAACTAGTATTGTTCATCCTTAATACAAGAAGAATATTAAAAAGGTTATATTTCATAAAACTTTGTGACTTATTTAAGTATAAATGTAAAGAATAACTGTAAAAATGTAATTATTTAAATATTGTACTTTTTCGTAAAAATATTGTAGAGGTTTATCCCTAAATAAATAATACTCCTAAATAAATAGGTATTTATGATAATGAAACCGACATTCTAGTTTGTAAAAATGCAAATTATCCTAAAATTTAACAAGGTGATTCTAAAACTGTGACACTTAGAACTTTCAATCACGATAGACGCTGATGTTTCCAAAATTTCATTTAATAGATATTTATTTTATTAGGAGTATAAGCGAAACTTTTATGTGACGAAGTATGGAGGTGTAAGCGCCGAGCGGAGCGAGGAGAATTAACTCCATACGGAGTCACATAAAAGTGCTTATACTCCGAATAAAATACAATATTTTATTTTCAAATGGAATTATTCTAATCGTAATATGACAATCAATTTAATAAATAATTTTGCAACTGTCATGCAACTGTCATACATTTTTGCAGATAATGATATAACTTATACTCCGCCGGAGTATAAGTCCTACTTATATGCCGCTCAAAAGTGGTGTCATAGAAATGAAACTTATACCTTGCCTACTCAGTCTTATAACACCATGTTATACGCCGTTTGAAAATAAAAGTTTGTAATCGTGTAAAAACATATAACGACAGTCTTTAAAGCCTTAAAGCTGGTTTTTGTAATTAAACCTACATTTCGCTTTCTAAAAGTGGAGATAATCTTAAAATATAATCAGTGGTTCTAAAAATGTCACCCTAAAACTGCGACACTGAGAAATCCAACACTACTATCAAAGTTTCATATTACAAACACTCAAATAAAACCTTTAATTTTTTTCTCCTCTATAAAAAACAAATTCGCTTAAAAAGCTGACACTAAAATTATCAATCGACAAAAACTGATGTCATTTTCAGTCTCAATTTGAACGTCTGATGAACGCATAAATATGGCAATTAGAACCTTAAAAGTGTTTTTTTTTTGCATTAAAATTACATTCCACTTCGCAAGATGTAAATTACTATAAAATCAATCAAGTGCTTAGAAAATTCGTGCTATTTTGAAAGTTTTAACGTGATCGTCTGAAAAATATACAATCAAAAGAACCCTAGAATCAGTTTTTTATATCGGGTGTTCATTTAAATTTCACCTCTAGTTGGCGTTGAAGTGTCGATATAATCTACATTTTGCTATGTAAAAATGTAAATTTACTTATTTACTTACAGAGGTTCTAAAACTATGGAGATAAAACTGTCACACTACGAAATCTACACTATTTTCAAAGTTTCATTTTAAGAACACACAAAGACAGCTTTTAGACCCTTTAAACTATTATTTGTAATAAAATGTACATTCCATTTTGTAGAAATGTCAACTAAATGTCTGAAAAATATACAAAGATACTAAAACATTCACACTATGAAATCCAGCACTATTTTTAAGGTCATTTTTTTAATTTCAGTATTTTTCAAAGTTCAAAACTAGAAATATCCGCGTCGTACAAAAAAGTGATGTGCTGGACATTGTAGTACTTATTATGTAGTTGCCGTCATCGTCTACATCGCCTAGTTTATTTAGTAGGTTGTCCTTTGGAATGCGGTAGTTTTGGAACATGAGAAAGCCAATGTCAACTCCATTCAGTCAACTCTTTCCCCCATGTCCACAATAACCCCTGGATAAGATACCATATTTTTTTCTGGATATCATCGGAACAACCAACGGTTACAATCCATATCACCTGCGCATAAAATATACCATAGGTGACAGTTTGTCCTAAACCACCAGCCCAACATTTCGGTTCCTCAAAATCCGGTGAATTCAACACAAACTCCTTAGTTTCTTTGTCATAAATCGCAGTAGTGCGCATCCCCCTCACATTACTCCCATGCCCAGTTTCTGTCAGACAATAACATTAAAAAAAATTTCCTTCCACGAAATCATCCAGGAATGTAGTGAGTCTGGATGAGCCTAAAGTGCGGATAACTGTGGTGAACAAACCACTTCCTAAATCCTATATTGGTTTTAATTTTACCACATGATGAAGGGCTTAACTGCATCATGGTTCGAAAGGAAGCGGAAGGACTTAAGTCTTGAATCAGGTTCTCAAGACTTAAGAGCTCTGTGTTTTTCTGGATCGCGGATTGCCTGCCGGAATGATCGAAACTTAGAGACTGGAGCTCGGTTTTGTACTCGGGGAAAATTATTATTATAGTTAATTTAGATATTTTATTATTAATTCTGTTTCAATATAAGTTTTTAAAATTCTCCAATCAAAAGATGCCTTATTTCTGTAAAAATCAAATCAATCAATCACAAAAATCACTCAACAATTTCCTTGTCATTTTGTCCAAATTATTCCTTACAAACCTTTTATTGAAATTAGAAAGGCAAATTAATACTATTCGTAGTTAGAGAATAACCTAGTATTAATACGTACCAGGAGACTACTTATTGTTTAAAAAATTGGTTGGCTTAATATTCTGATAATATTCATTTCTATAAAACTGAGTACAAACTACAAAGGTTAAAATTTTTATTTACAATTAATATTTGTTTTCATTGTAATGTCAGTGAATAGATAAATGTTTAGGTTCTTGAAGTTTTTGGTTACACTACCTATTGGTGTTTTTTTTACAATAATGCTGTGCACACCGAAACAAAATACGAGCCCCATGAACTAGTGTTTGATTAGCTTTGATCCTCTCAAGTCTCTACAATTTTAATGATTATCCTTTATAGTCAAGATACCGTCTACCACATGCATGGCACTACTCACTACACAAAAAATAATTTAGTAGCATCAAAAATTTAAAAAAAAAGTAAATACATATATAACAATCAGTCAAAAGACATTAATTATGAAATAGGTAGGTAACAAAGTTCTACTTAAAAATGAATCTGGCAATAGGATGGAATCTTTGCATAAAGGACCCTTCGATGTAATCGAGGAAGAGAGCCCTAATATTTTAATTAAAGTTGATGGTAAACTACTGAAAGTCCATAAAGATAGAGTAAAATTATATTCCTAGATAAGTAACTACAGGACTGAATCTAATTTTCCGTGTACACCTAAGGCTGGTTGCGAAATGCGAATCAAAATTTGCGGCCGTAAGAAAACTGTGTGTGTGTGTGTGTTGAACCGGTTGACAATCACATGAAATTCCAAGTTCACGTGGCCTCCGATGAAATTATATACACACATACAGATTTCGGACAAGTCTAGGCCTGTTAGCAAGCTTTAGTCGACTTCATGCATATGCTGGCCGGCGATCAGTTCATTTTTCAACTGAATGAACCATAGTGGCCGGCGGCTCAAGAATGGGTGATAAAAAAGAGGCATTTGTCCATGATTTTATATAAATCTAACGAAAACGCCCCGCCCTTTGGAAAATTAGCCAGATATCGGAGGTTGCTGTTAATCTTTCTTCGGCACTTCTTATGCAGTGCCTGATTCTTGTTTTTTTTTGTATACAGGTAGTTTAGAGTTTACCTTTCAAACTTCAATAGGTGATAAAACTCGCCAAAATAATAAGATTTTTCATTTGCCACTTTTCATATAAACACCTCCTTTGGAAGCTAAACTTGACATTTTTTATCAGTTTTTTTTGAAATTGAAAATACTGGATGTTCTTTTTCTAGTGGGCCATACGTTTTCAATCACTCTAACTTTTTTAACATATTCCTTTAACTATTTATAATAAAGTACTAGAATCAACAGGCCTTTTCTCTAACTTTTAATACTCTTGTATTTTTTTTAATTTGGCTTCCTTTAAAAGTTGTGACCTCCGAAAAAATAAAATATACTAAATTGTTCGTAATCCTGGTTGCCATGGTAAACAAAAATTAAATAATGTCGGTTAATTGGTTTAAGTAAGTTTTGAAACAGTTATTTTATGTACCAACATGCCAAGACACAAATGAGTATGCTGTTATTCATTCCATAACACCCTGTAACTTACAAAGGAAGGCCAAAGTGGCAAATGAAAAATATTATTATTCTATCGAGTTTTATCACCTATTGAAGTTTGAAAGGTGAACTCTGAACCACCCTGTATATGAGATAAGATTAAAGAATAAGAATAAATCCATTTTTAAATAATTTTTAAGATCAGTAGGTTTTTCGCAGCTTATTCAAAAGTGCGAAAGCTGATTCCGTTCCAGCAGCCAGTCGTTCATCACCCAAAATCTTCGTTTATTTGTTTATTGGATTGTTTAAGAGAGTCATTATAATAATGAACAGGGTCAATTTTCTCTTTCTGGACACGTCCGCACTCATGTTGGGCACCACAACGAATCAGAACCAGCACAAAACTGATGAATTTAAAAAGTTATATGTCTGTATAGTGCACAGTCCAAGACTACTACGTCCAAAGCCTGTCAGACTTGCAAATCGGTAGGTGTGTGCTAAACCCGCAGGATCGCTGGACGATCCAGAAATGAGAATCAACGCTTTCACATTTAGAACTGACGCACAAGTCTGAATAGTGTGTGTCGATATAAATTTTTGTCTGCATTCAGGCCTGACAGACTAAGGCCAGCCGGCGGTCTGTAGGTGGGTATCTATTCTGGGTATACACCATAAATCACTACGTAGGTAATATCTATTATTGTATGAATTTTAATATTGTATAAATGGGGATGTTGCATTTTTTTAGAATCCCGTTTTTTTCTGTTAGAAATGTAAAACGAACGACAATGTTAATAATACTCTACAGCAAAAATTTTTTTTTCTCAATATTTGTACATAAAAATATCTGATGTGTCCAACACATGACTTTCTTATACATTACCATAATGCAGTTTTAATCTTTGGAAAATACTGAAGGAGTAGCCAATAATCACATGCAGTCAACATTCGATACGTTATTAATATAAAATCACATTTATTTATTATTATTGTTTTCGTTACCATAAAAACCAGTAAAATAAAAAAAAAGAATGGTCCTTCTGGGATTCGAACCCGCGACCTTCCGTTAGGCAGTCAAGTCCCTTTAGTCACTAGTCTATCTCGGCTGTCGGATTTCGGATTCAACGCGCACTATGAGAAATATAGGGTGGTCCAGGTTAAACGTCATTAATTTTTGGATTGTCTGATCAATTTAGAGGAAATAGTTACTCTTGAAAATTTTTTATTTAAGGTTTCGCTTTTGAGATATTTGAGTTTGAAGGTTTGGAAACACAACATCAAATGCTATGCTGAATTAAAGAAAATTTTGAATACGTTCTCAAAATAGGCTTTGATACATTTTCGAGCTTTTTTAGTCACGGAATTAATCGCTGGATCGCTGCCAAGACTTGATGGCAATTTTCCGGATTTTTCAGATCTAACCGAAATTTTCTTTAATTCAGCACAGCATTTTATATTGTGTTTCCAAACCTTCAAACTCAAATACCCCAAAAATGAACCCTTAAATTAAAATTTGTAGAGAGTAACTATTTTCTCTAAATTAAACATACAATCCAAAAATTGTATTTTCCACGCAACATATCCAGTGGCGTCAAAAATTGGAGGAAAAGTGGAATGGCCCCCAGTATCTACGCCACTGGAGATTTTTTTATAAATTAACCCCATCATTATCTTGAAATGTACTACATTACTCTGTGTGCGAAATCTAATGGAAATCGTTCAAGTGGTTTAGAAGTTATGTTAAGAAAACGAGTTTTTATTTTAAACTTTGACACCCTATATCTTTGTTATAAAACATTTTTGAGCAAAGTTTTTTAATATAAGTCTACTTTTTTCATGATGCTCTATCACCTCCCAAAATTAATGACGTTCAACCTGGACCACCCTGTATAAGAGTTTTTAGAATACCTATTTCGTTTTTTTTTAATTTTTTTGACGGAATTACAAAAAAAAGTTCAAACAAAATTTGTTCAAATTTAATTCTAAATCAATATTAAAGAATAAAAAAATCTCATAAATTGTTTATTTTCAAGATATTCCTAAAAAACCTAAAAATGTCTTCAGGTAACTGTCACTTGTTTTGGTGCTAGATGAAAAACATTGAATGTGGCACCCACAATTTTGTTCAAACTCGTAAATATGAAATTTGAATCAAATCCGATAAGTCGTTTTTGAGTTATGGTGGATACAGACAGACAGATAGACACACAGACACACACACACAGACAGACATCATAGCGAAAATGGTCAGAATAGATTCAGGGGCCCTCAAAACGTGTAAATCCATCAAAATCTCGAAGTCGAAAAAAATCACGATTACTATACTTCCTTATACTTCGTATAAGAAAGTAAAAACGATTATAAATTGACCGTAATTCAAATATGTTATTGCCGCCCGAAAACGCTGTGAGATCGGAGAGTGCAGTGTGACGTCACGAATCTAGTTGACATTAGCATTTCTAAATATTTCTTACGCGTTTGACATTTTTCTTAATAAGGCACCTTACACGGTCAGTAATACTGTCATTATTCTAAAATATTGACAGTATTATTGATCGTGTAAGGTGTAGTAATGATGGAATGAAGAGAATACTGATGTTTATCCGGATAATTTGTAATCCAAGCATCAGTATTTCAATATCTCAGACTACGCCCACAAAGTGGTGGGAATACTGACAGTAATAGTGATAGTGTAAGGTCATTTCACATCAGTACTTCAGTAGTGAAAAATTTTGATGTCGAGTGTGTCGATTGTAGTAGCTCTTTTATTGTGTTTTGCGAACTGAATAGTTTTATTTCAAGAAATATTATTACTTATTTTTGTAAGAAGACCCTTATCAAGAAGACTAGAAACAGTGATGGGACGCTATGTGGCGATAGCTCTCCTCTCAAGCGCCAGTCGTCATATGCGCCCTGCTCTTAAATTGCAGTACTGCGTATCTGTCATGTTAGGGAAGCTATCGGCGTATATTGTCCTCTTTCCAAGTGAGTTCGCTCTCCTGTTTCTAGTCTTTTTGATCCTAATGATAATGAGGAATTATTAACAGACCTTTTAAACCTTTTGCTGAAGCAGTTTATCGAGATGTACGAAACACCACCTGAGCTTTGGAATACAACGAGTGTAAATTATATGAACAAAACAAAGGGTTTCCAAAGAATCAACAGAGTTTCGAGAAAATATGTTTCAAAATAATAGAGCTTTACCAGGTTTTAAATTGTTTGAGTATTCCTTGGTTTAACGGTTGACAAAATGCAGGGATATTGGGAGGAAGAAAATGTATCTTGATATTAGTCAATTTTAAATCACGTGATGAGATGCACCGTTATCGAGGAGAAGCAATTTTTTTCGTTTTTGAAGCCACAATTTTTTGTCAAATTGTTGTAAGTAGGTACCTACTCAGACATTATATCGCAGGTCGTCCAAGCTTTTTTATAAGATCGTCACATTACCCATATACTATTCAAATTAATTTTACGAAAAGCAGGAGGTCAAGCAGCTTTTCCATTAACAAACAATTTTTCAGAATCCCCTGCCATATTAACACAAGGCATAATTGTTAGTCGAAATTCCGATGTTCCTACATTTTCAACCACATAGATTGTCCGCATAAGATAGGTTCACGTGACCTTAGACCGTGTCCGTTTAATAGGGAGTCCGCTTAAGATGGAAATTTTTATTAACAAAGTCATATTGTTTTGTTGGTTCTTCAAAAAGTTTCCGCTTATGAGGAGTGTGTCCGCTAAGAGAAAGTACACTGGGTATTTGTTAATATAGGTACCTTTTTAACATTTTACGTTTTACAAGAAAAAGTTATTCTCGTTAAATAATTTCATTTTCTTCAAAAATTTAGTTGATAAAAAAAAACACGAAGTAGTACGCTTTATAGAAAAAGCCATAATTATTGCGAGGCACGCTATTTTTCGATTATACATAGGTATTCATAAATAAATAATACTATACGAAATCTGGGACAATACTGAAGAAAAAACTGACAATATGGAATCACCGTGTAAGGTTGATAAATACTGAAGGAGGATTGAAGCAAATACTGACAGTATCAGAAATGACAGTATTACTGACCGTGTAAGGTGCCTTAATAAGTTAAAATGCGGCGTGCTGCACTGTGGAACTAGATTCGTGACGTCAGCAGTCTTTTGGGCCGATTCGGGCGTTCCCGGGCAATGCGTCGAAATTTCAAATTTTGCAATATTTTTTATTTATTTACTTGGAAAGTATGAACCAAAAATTTTTTTTTAAATATTGATAGTGATAATTTGGTATCAGCTTTTCAAAAAAAATATTTTGAAAATCATGCAAAGTCCTTATTGTATTATTTAAAAATAATATAAATAAATCTCATGAGATTAGGTAAGAACAGATTAAAGTAAGAAAGTTTTATTGATTGACTAAATTATGACAATAAAAATTAAAGTTTGTTAAATTAAAGTTAGTTTTGTTATGTATTAGATTAAGTATATTTATAATTTGTTAAATTAATTAATTTTAATGAAATAAATAAAAAAAAAACGCAAATCAGATATTTTCATAAATCTTGTGATTATATGGTGTGGTCTCCTTTAGCTACTATTGCACTGTGAAATACAGTAAGATTGGTATTTTTTTACAGGCTCCCATACCTAATGATCCTTGGACTGGAATTCTAGACGCAACAGAAGACAAAGTACAATGCGTCCAAGGTTCCAATCCTGTAAAAGGAAGCGAGGATTGCTTGGTCATCAACGTATATGTCCCTACATCTGTAAATTGTTCAATATTTTCCTCAGATCCAGAATAATAATAAAATTGTATCTTAGTTAAGCAGCACAAATAAGAAACCTGTACTGGTATCAATTTTTGGAGGTTATTACATGCAAGGAAATGGCTCATACGAATACGGTGCTCCAGATTACCTTTTAGATGAAGACCTTATTTGTGTGTCATTCAATTACCGTATTGGGATCTTTGGATTTTTTAGCTCAGGCGATTCAGTGGCACCTGGAAATGCCGGATTGAAAGACCAAGTTCTTGCTTTGAAATGGGTACAAAACAACATAGAAAATTTCGGAGGGGATCCAAACAATGTCACTATATTCGGGCAAAGCTCTGGAGCATCATCAGTTGCCCATTTGGTACAATCTCCTTTGACCACTGGATTATTCAAAGGTGCTATTATGAACAGTGGATCAGCTTTATGTAGATGGACTTTGTCAAGGGACGCCAGAACATTTGCTTTCAATCTTGGCCGGAAGTTTTCATATAAGAATAAAAAGAATTCGACAGGGCTACTAGAGAAGTTACAAAGTGTGGACTATATGGAATTGCAAACTACTGCCAATTCACTTGCAACGAGTGTAAGATTGTTTCCTTAAGATGTAGCGTCATTTTATTGTTATTGTTTTTCAGACAGCCATATATGGTAATATTCTTAATGGTCTTATTTTAACACCTGTAATAGAACATGTGCATGATGGGGCTGTATTTAGTACAGCAACTTATGAGTTATTGTCAACTGGACAATTTCAGCAGGTGCCAATTCTGATGGGATTTAATTCGAATGAAGCTGCGGTAGCTCCAAATTCTAGTAAGATTTCGTTTAAAATTTAACCCTAATAATTTAATTTAATTTATCTTACAGTATTTTTAAAATTATATTTTGAGAAATATCTACTAGATCCTTGTAATTTAATACCGACTGATATGGATGTATCGTTTCTTTGGAAATTACTGGTTGGCGGTCAAATTAATTTGAGATATTTCGGAGTTCTTCCACCTTTTACGAGTATGGCAAGCATCGTAACGGTAATGTTAACTTGTTTCTCTTTCAATATTATTAATTAATTAATTCAAATCTGTTTTAGTATATTGGCGATGAACTTTTTGTAAGACCAATTATTCAGGCTGCCAAACTACAATCGAAATATACACCTGTATTTCTCTACATGTTTCAATACCAGGGAAATTTGGCGGGGCTAGGAAAAAGATCATTTTCAGGTATTCAGGCATTAGAGGCACATGTCGCCCATATACTATTAACCTATACATATAAAATAATATGTATATAGGGCGAGAACGAAAATAATTCGTTCTAATATCACGAAAACTGGCAACAATAGAAAAATGATTCGAATTTCTTCAAATTTGATTCTCAACAAAGAATTATAAAGATTCTATGAAAAAAATGCAAATCTGTAAATAATTGCGAATTTTCTTACGATTACAGTCTCATTTGAAAATTGTCCAAATTTCGCATTGATGACATCAATAGGTAATTCTGATTATGCTGTCAGTATATTTAGTTTTTTAAATGTTTACAGGTGCAGTACACACTGAAGACTTGTCCTACATTTACAGACAATTTAACAACGTCGAATCTACACCACAAGATAATCAAATGAGGTCTATCATGATTAAGTTGTGGACTAACTTTGCCAAATATGGGTAAGAAAATGTTTATGCAACTAAAGCTAAGTACTCATTTATATTACCTAGAAACCCAACTCCTTGGGAGGACACATTGACGCAAAATATAACATGGACCAACTTGTCAAATGATAAAATGAATTATTTGATCATAGACTCAAACCTGACTATGGCGGAAAAACCCAGAGCTAGTATGATGAAATTTTGGAATGGTCTATATGATGCATATGGAAGGCCCCCATTTAAGACGTACTAGTACGAAAATAAGCATTTACGATTACATAAATTGTCTGTAATAAAATATTTTGCGAAAGTTGTGGTCTTTATTAAAATATTTACCAAATAAATTTAATATTTTAGCAAACTGTTTGACCGAGTCGCCGAAAAATCAGGTATGTATTAAAGTTAGAGAATACCGGTTTTTATACAGATTATTTATTTTATTGTAAAATATTAACAAGTAGGTAATATTTTTTTGTCATAATCGCTATATCTCGAAGTGTGCCGAAATCATGATTCCGGTAAGTTTGATGAAACCGGTGGAAGGCAATTAGGCCTGTGCCACGGGCGTAACTAGGCTGGGGCAACCGGGGCAATGCCCCGGGGCCCCCGAAGTAAGGGGTCCCCCAAGATTTTGGATAAATGGTAATTTTAGTTTACCTACAGTGAATAATAATAATAATAATTTATTTAGGAAGAATTTAGAAGGAAAATACGTTACAGGATGCTACATGGTAATCAAATCCTTTCCAAAAAGGCAAAGGTGTCAGCATAGCTGATTTACAACCTTTCCTAATAGATTGCCATAAATCGAATAATTTACTGTTTTATTGGGAACAAATTCATAAAGCTTGGGAGGTTCCTGAAAAATGTGTTTCATTATTTACCCAGGGGGCCGGTGAACAAAAATAACAAAATTAAAAAATTGACAGGGGATTTGTTCATTTTAACTCTGAAATGCATGTAAATCATATGACCTTGAGCCTAAAAGGGGTGGCAGGGTTATTGAATTCTTACGAAAATCCACACCATAAGTAAACCTGCTTTGCTGGCTCTAACCCATTAACTCTAACTTCGCTGCGCTCACGCGTTAAAATCGTTTCGATTATTAGTCGCTCTTATTAACACTTGTTTATTAAACTACTATTAATAAACAAAAAAGTTATGATACTTTTTAAAAATCGGTCAAATGTCACTTTTTAAAGATATCTTAATAACAGTTAGAGATATCAAAATGTGGTTTTTACCAATCGACGTTTCTTAAAAATCGAGCACAGTATTGCGAAAACCATTTTTTTCTATCTCGCCAAAAAATGGGTGAAACCCCCCATTCCCATCGAAATTGGGACACCCTGTACAGGGTGTTTTAGGATTAACTGGACAAACTTAAAAACTGAATTCAGGACCTCAGAATAAGGAAAAAAATTTCTATGGAGGTATGTCCGGAAATGTTTCATTAAAAAGTTACGCCCTTTTAAAGATGGAGGCTAAAATTAGGTTTTTAATTTTTTCCTCAAATTTGGATAAAAATATTAAAATGAACTTTGGTAGGGATTTTCTACTAATGGAAACGCTTCTAAAGAATATTTTTTGAATCATCCCTTATCGATAAAAGGGGTGAAATCAGCAACCTTTATTTAATTTTTTTATTGAAACTATTTAACGGACCCGAATTTTATCATATAAAAAATTGTTCGGGAAGCTAGATTCATTTAGAACGTATTTTGTCTCTTTAAATTTTTTCATAGAACTGATACTTTTTAAATAAAAAATAAAATCGTCCCGATCCACATGGTTATTTTGGAAAATATTGCATTATTTAATAAAATGGAAAATGGCCAGCAGGCAGCTGTCAAATAACCGTATTTTATTAAACCTTTAGTTACTAGTAATTAATTATTACCTAATTATTAGTAAAACGGACTTTTTTAATAAAAATTATTTTAATAATTTTTATTTGCTGAAAATAACCCGATGTTACTAACAATTAGGTAATAATTAATTACTAGTAACCCTTTACTACAAATTTATCAAAGTATAGTTATTTGACAGCAGCCTGAATAAAACAATTAAAGAGGGGTTGCTGGTTTCACCCCTTTTATCGATAAAGGATGATTCAAGAAATATTCTTTAGAAGCGTTTTCATTAGTAGAAAATCCCTACCAAAGTTCATTTTTTTATCTTTATCCAAATTTGAAATAGTAGTTTAATAAACAAGAGTGTTAATAAGAGCGATTAATAATCGAAACGATTTTATAACGTGTGAGCGCAGCGAGCGCGTTAATGAGTCGAGATTATTAATCGCCGATTAACACTCATGTTGATTACAATATTTTTTTGTCGATCGCTCTTTATTACAATGAAAATAATCTAACTTTGTTCCATGGCAAAATCCAAATTCTGACATAATATGCAATAAGTCAAAATACCACTGACATAATTAATTAATTTCGGCAGCTGTCAGTTCCAAATGCATGTTTCAATAATATAATATATTGTTGGTTACCTAGCAAATCTCAACAATGTTTTTAATGTGCATGTATGCATTAAACTGAGTTATTAATACACTCCTTTCAGTGATGTTAAAATACGGTATTTTATTTTTCGTTGTATTATACATTGTATTATACTTGTATTATACCGTATTATATCGTATTTTAATCAAAAAGAGGCGGGAAAATATATAATGCACAGATTAAATTTCGATTGGTATCGCCTGCCTTTCGAGAACTAATTCATAGATTGAATTATTTATAGTGGATATAGGTAAATGGAATTAAAATTACAATTTCCAAAAAAATACAAAACTTTATTAAACAAACACAAAATAAATAAAAAATTTATTTATATTTTAAGTACCTTAAATTGTGCTTGTGGACCTAGTCGCCGAAGAGAGGGAAAACAGATTATTGAATATTGAGCGATATCAAATGTCAGAAATCTGAGACATAACCTCTTTTTTAAAATACCCGGTTGGTTTAATACCAAAGACCGTTTTAATATATACCGTTTTAAACGGTATAATACGCACTTTAATACCATCGTATTATACGGACTCACATCACTGACTCCTTTTATTACATTAACTAGATCTTTAATAAACGATCGACAAAAAAAAATTAAAAATCTAATTTTAGCCTCCATCTTTGGAGGGGCGTAACTCTTTAGTGAAACGTTTCCGGACATACCTCAAGAAAAAGTTTTTCTTATTTTGAGGTCCAGAATTCAGATTTTAAGTTTGAAAAACCCTGTATAATATACTACATATTTCACCTGATTTGACTGTCTACAAGCCGTACTTTGTAGGCGATGTTTTTGTTCATTTGGTTTATATTCTAGCTAGTATATGTTATCTATGATTCTAATATCTACACAGGTGGAGAAGAAGCATAATTTTTGACAATCAAACATAACCTCACTATTAAGCTTGTTTTTAAATTATGAATAATCCACAAGTATTATTACGGATAGTTCGCGAGGCCAATATACGCTTGCAACCAACTCACTGTTTGTATAGTACGTATTTTTTCCATTCTAGAAGAAAATCATATAATAGTCGTGGTACAAAATATTCATTATTGGTAAAGGAAGCAAGTTGTGGTTTTGGAGGAAATAGTTTACTACCGCCATGCAGAAGCCAGTCAACTATACAAAATTCCATAGATGGAATAGTAAGAAACCAAACAGGTATATTTAAAACCTTGTCAGAAAGCACACCTGTGGAGTATATGCAAAACTTCATTGTAAATTTACACGAAACGTCCGGTTTACCTTGGTGGGCCACCATCGTCTGTGCCACCGTACTTCTAAGAACTTGCGTTACTTTACCCTTAGCAATCCACCAATCATACATTTTAGCCAAACTAGAAAACCTGAAATTGGAAATGCCGGAAATTGTTCAAGAATTAAAAAGGGAAACTGCTATGGCAATAAAAATGTATAACTGGGACGAAAAAATGGCTAGAGTTACATATAATAGATCGGTAAGTTTATTTGTATTTCTAGATGAGCACAGTTTAAGTTTTGTTGTTTATTACAGGTACGACAGCAGTGGAACGATTTGATTGTCCGGGATAATTGCCATCCTTTTAAAGCGAGTTTATTGCTGTGGTTTCAAATACCAATGTGGGTGTCTTTGTCCATTAGTTTGCGGAATTTGTGCTACATGCTACCAAATCAAGACATAGCAGCTCATTTGATGTTTTCGCAATTAAGTATGGGCGGATTTGGATGGATCCCAAATTTAACTGTGGTGGATTCTTCGTTGATTTTTCCAGTTACTTTGGGAATTATAAATTTAATTATTATTGAGGTAGGTGTACTGTCTTTGCAACTTTATACTGGAATTAAGTAAAATTTGAATGTGTTGATAGTCATTAATTCCATGTGTTTTAATACTAAAAGCCCTATACATTTTTCTGTGACATTAAAACTGTTTATCCGTGAAAATTAGTGCTATTTTCAAAGTTTTAATTTGAACACTCAAAAAGAGCCTTTTTGGTTTTCAATTTTTTTGTAAGAAAACCAACATTCTGCTTTGTAAAAATATAAAGTACCTAAACTAAAATAAAAACTTATGTCATTTGCAGTCTCAATTTGAACGTCTCAAAAACATACAAATACAACTAAACTGCTGGCCAATTGAAACGTACCAAGCCAATTTTTAGGTTGAATTTAAAGTGAAATATTTTGTTAAATAGAAAAGATATCAACATGCGGTTTTCAGGATTTCACAGATAATTTAATTGAGAAAACGATAGTGTTACCCGATTTTTCTGCTTTGAAGTACATTACTATCTACAGGGTATGAAAGAAAGTCGTCTTTTTTTCTCAAA